>JAWZYU010000015.1:24027500-25277500 GCA_038380435.1 Ryuthela nishihirai
TAAAGATCTTAACCAAATCTTTCTAATCTCGACTTTCAACAATATTCGCTAAATATTTCAGCATTTATGGAAGTTTCAATATATATATATACGTAAGAGCATGCTTGTTCAACAAAAATCATAATATGCTAAAATTCAAGTATGATTGCTCAAAGTTTTTAAACATACTCATATATTACAAAATGTTTGAGATGACTTTTAATATTTAAGTTTTATTTAACTTTTGTGGTACAGCCTGAGGTAATCAATATTACTGTTTTAAATACTTGAAAGAATATTAATGTACGGCATGGTTTAGAGCGATTTGACTAATATCTTTAATTTATATTCAGTTCCATTTCCATATAAAGCTTAATTTAAAATTTCTGGAGCTTTGAAATCAGTTTTCCGTTGACATAATATGCAAACTATCAAATTAAACTGTTGGGGCATTACAGTTCCGTTGAATATTTTTAAACACGAATAGATTAAATCTTCAGTCTTTCTGCAATCAGTGCCTTCTGTTCCTACAAACGTTTTTTTTTTAAGTTAATGTCTTCGTTTTCTTCAGAAAAGTACGAAAGTATGCTATAACACATGAATAATTCATTAAAAATGCGAAGTTTTCTTAATTTCAAAAGTGAGAGGATTTATGTGTGCATATTTCATTTACCGGCCAAAAACCACATTCCACACGTGGGAATAAGAGACATAATAATTATGATATAGGTAAACATCTTAAGACATCTTTCTGAAAAGAAGTACTACATTGTTTTTGCTGTTGGAAACCAGTCCAGAGGGATTTAACTGAGAATTATAGTGCTTCACACAGATGTCTAATTAGTTGCTGTGTGGATCTTCTTTACACAACAAAAAAAAAAGCAGTTTTAGAAGAAAAAAGCAAAAGATGCATTAAATTTTTTCTTCATTTTGAAACTTTTTTCTTTCCGCCAAACCCCAACACTCATTTAAGTAGTTTCTTGTTTTTGCAACAATAAAAAAAGTAAATGTTAAAGATATATAATTTAGAATAAGCAGAAGTTTATAATTAATAATTAAGAAATATAATTAATGAATAATAGAGCGCTATAATTAAAAATAAAAAGGTGCAATTAAAAGTTTACAAGTAATAATTAGCAGAAAATTTTAATTAATAATGAAGTGATTTTTTTAATCCTAACCGTTAATATAAGATTACAATTAATTAAATTTTACAATTTAAAAAATGTAATATATGAGTATGATTAATAAGCAATAGAAGAGTTCAATTAATAATAAAGATATATAATTAATAATAGACGATTACAATCAATAATAAAGCAGAAATAAGTAACAGAAAATTTCAATTAATAACGAGATATAATTAACAAGTAATAGAAGATTGCAAATAATAATAAAGAAATGCAATTAAAAAGCAATAGAGGATTAAAATAAATAGTAATATAAAATTTCATTTAATACTGCAAGATTTCAATTAATAATAAGTGAAATATAATTAATAAGCAATGGAACATTGCAATTAGTAACAAACGATGTACTTAAAAATATTATATTAATAACAAAGCGACATAAGAAATACTAGAGGATTAAATTTTGCAACAAAATGATATAATTAATAAATGATAGCTAATAATTATCAATGAAGAGTTTCTCTATGGCGCCTTAAACTAACAGGCTCCTGTTAGACCTCCTGTTAGGCAAGCAGGTGCTTGAGGGGTTATTTATTTATTTATTTATAATTAATAATCAGTTGTCGAATATGATCTATAATTATCAGAAGTTTATAAATAAAAAGTGATAGAAAATTATTTTGGAGGGGCTGAGAGAGAGATTTTAATAGAAACGAAAGAAACAGTAGTAGAAAATATTCTTATTTTTCAGCGATCGAAGCCAACGTTACTGTTAAAATTTAAAGGGTGGCACATCTTATGACCAAAAAAAGATGTTAAAAGCTGATTTAAAATAATTTAATTTTGTCATTCATAACCGTAGTTATATGCATATATAAGCAATGCAAAAGACAGCTCAGCAAGCTTAGGGTCATGTCTATAAAGGCAAACCCTACATAACTACGTGTAATTTTTGGTACCATGTCGTTGAGACCTTTTCAATTTCGACAGGGGCATTATAGTTGGAGTGCATTTCACAAGAGCTTCTATCACTAAGACAGCTGTACTCTCTAATGTTTCACGAGGAACAGTTTCCAAGGTCAGGTCTGCATGGGAATCTAAAGGAAAGGCATCATCTCAAAATGGCAACAATAGGTGAAAGCTCATACTCTAGAATCGGAACGTTGCAGCGTTACTGCGATGAGCAAAGCGAAATCGGTGGGCTACTAGTGATCCGTTGTGCATAGATTTCAACGTAGGAAACTAAAGTCCAGTTCCATTAAAAATAATACCTCGAGAATTCCATAGAGTTGGATAGCATTGTCGAGTTGCGCTTCAGAAGCCACACACCATATATGTGGACGCACGTCGTGATGTCGAGTGGTGCAAGGAGCACAAACAGTTGAGACTTGAGCAGTGGAGGAATGTGATATGGTATGACGAATCATTCTACGCTTTTTTTCTGGCAAATGGATGAGTGCACGTGTGGCACCATCCACAGGAAGCTTACAACTCTGACTGCTTGTTTCTTACTGTTAAGGTTCTGGCGGTTCTATAATCGTGTGGTGTGCTTTCTTGCGGTATAATTTGGGTGCACTCATTCCATTAGAAGGCAAGATTAATGCCAATCACTATTTAACAATTCTGATTGATCATCTTCGTCCAATTATACATTTCTTTCATGAAGAGAAAGCTGTATTTCAGGATGTAAAAATCCAATTCATAGTAGTTTGAGATGCATGAGCCTGAATGTTCTCACATACTATGGCCACCTCAGTCACCAGATATCAACCTGCGGAAAAATTCGTGGGAACTTCTGGAACGACGTGTCAGTCAGCTTTTCCAGTTCCATCGAACAAGCAGGAATTGATCATGTGTTTTGTGGACGAATGGTGTATCCCTCCTGCTGATTTTCAGACATTGATAGACTCTATACCACGTCGTACAGAGCCCGTACTGGACCCACGTGGCGGTCCAATACCATATCAATGATTTTACGTTGCTGCTACCTTTTATTGTCCATTACCTGTGTATATCATTATCTTGTGCCTGTTTTAATTCATATGTGATTAATAAAATTTACAAATCTAACCATTGTAATTCGTTATTACGATTGTAAAGGAGAGTTTCACTTAGAAATACATATATTTGTTTACTAAAACAATGAATTCAAATGCACTGCTGAATTTTTCATTAGTTTAATAATAAATGAATTCTCTCATTCAAAAAGTAGTGTTCATTTTTTAAATTATTTTGGAAGACCTATAGAACCGTCCTCTTAGAAATGACGATTGAATATCAAAGTTCAAAATTTTAATGCCAGCTAGCTGATAATTTTAAGTTGAATTACAGCTTTTTACTCACTATAAAAAAGCAAATGTTTAGTAATGCGACTCGGAAAAAAATAAACCTTAGCGTGTACATTTCTAATATGGTGATTTAATGGAGAAGAAAATCTCTGGTAATTAAACAAAGCGATTTCCCAAATGCAATTCCTCAATGCCTGTAACTAAAATAGAAGAAAAATACAAATTTAAAACTTCGTTGAAACTTTGTAATATTCAGTTACAGTAATTTCCCTTTCAATTTACTTCTGTCATTGAACTTCCTTATATGTAACACAAGCATCATATTATATTACAGCCGTAATCCCGGGCTAACGAACGGTCGGGAGAACATGTGTGATGTCATCTGTAGCATAAATTATCGGTTTCCTCGTGGTTCCGCGGACGCTGATCGATTGGTTCGAAAGTTGGTCTAGGGGTCCCACTTAGGTTCTATCCCTGTTGGAGTAACAGAACGGGTTCCTAGCTGCTGTGAGTTGGGAATTATCCCTCAATTGTCCGAAATTTGTGAAGTGTCCGAAAATTCTGGGTTCGCTGCCGTCATTTACCTTGTTAATGGAGTAGTTCGATGGAATGAGTTATTAATGGATATACGGTCTCGCAACTTTTGGCGTAGGTTAACTAATCATATTATGTAACAGCCGTAATTCCTGGGCAGGGGAGAAATTGTTGGTTTCCCTGTGGTTCCACGGTTACTAGAGCAATCGATCCCAAATCTCGTAGGATGGTTCCACTTAGTTCCAGACCTGTTGGGTTAACGGAACTGGATCCTAGCTGCCGTGAATCGGGAGTGTCGACGACAGTTGTCGACACTCCCGATTCACGTTGAGTAACGTTGTCGACGACAGATGTTGACACTCCCGATTCACGTTGAGTAACGTTGTCGACGACAGATGTCGATACTCCCGATTCACGTTGAGTAACGTTGTCGACGACAGATGTCGACACTCCCGATTCACGTTGAGTAACGTTGTCGACGACATATGTCGATACTCCCGATTCACGTTGAGTAACGTTGTCGACGACAGATGTCGACACTCCCGATTCACGTTGAGTAACGTTGTCGACGACAGATGTCGACACTCCCGATTCACGTTGAGTAACGTTGTCGATGACAGTTGTGACTGGAGTAGTACGCTAACGGTGCAAAGTTGTGAATGAACTTATCGGTGGGAAGAGTTATCAATGAACATAAGTTTCGGGTCAAACTTCTGGCATGGTTTTAACTAGTATTCAATATTATCCGTTTAACTTAAATTATGGAAACTTATAAACTGAAAGTTTGATGAGAAACTTCTAATTGCCGTTTACCAATTTTTCCAGCAGATCGTTTTCTTCGACCTTGTCTGAACTAAATGTTTACACTTAGAAACAGTTTCGAGAAAATTTCGATAATCTATGGTTACTTGTTTCAGAGATTTCAAAAAGGCTTTCGATTTAATTAATCGCTATAATTTGTGGTTGATTGTGAATCATATGCCATACGTAATAAGTTAGTTAATATAATGACTCTTCATGTGCAAGACTTGGTAAAACTTGCAATGATTAGTTTATCATTTACTACTAGACTTCGACAAGGCTGCGTTTTGTCCCTTTTTCTTTATAGTTTGGTTATTTTATGTATTTTGTAGAATTCATTGGAAGGGGAGAAAATGAAGTCTTAGAAGGTTTAGAGCACGCACATCCAACCAGAACTTGTGAAACAAATCATCAATATTAATAATATACTATTAACAGCATCTGGCTCATTTCTTTTAATTTTTCCCCATCAATTTAGGCGCATAACAAAACGATTTCGTCAATTCATAGCGCTCATTATAAGTGTACATTTCTGTCTTTTAATCATGATATTTCTTCGATTCTTTAAAAATATTTTTGTTTTCCAAGTCATACGATATTTATGTTTTCGTTTTTAAGTAGAGAACTTTCGAGCTGCTCTTTAAGATTACACTTTTTATTGTTAGTGGCTCTTCACTAATTTTCAGTTCGACACCCTGACTGAGAGATATGAAAATCTGACTTCGATTATGCTGACGATTTGGTAAATGATGTTGGCGAGAGGAATCTTTTCATTAAGAGAGACTGGTTAATATAAAAAGTTCAGAAAATAAAGTGGCAAAAATTGGTCCGCAGGATGAGCTCTATTTTTTTTTTCCTTTTCAATGTCTATATTGTTGAGCAGCTTTCTCAATTTTATCATCGAGGGTTGCGTGACGTCCAGGCCCGGATCTAGAAAAAAAATCGAGGGGAATGGGGAATCAAGAAACACAATCGAAAAAGAAAAATATAAGGGGGGTGGCAAGACGCTGGATTTCTAATGCAGTATAACATTTTACCCTCCGTTTTACAATTCTTTTAAGATTTCTTGAAAAATGCATAATATCTAATTTAATTTCATAATATTTTGGCTGTTTTACACTTAGTATCATAAGGGTATTATCCTTAATATCATAGGGGGAGGCAAGGGGATATGGCCTCCTCCCCCCCCACACACACTTCTTTTTGTTTAGATCCGACCCTGTGTAACACATACTGGTAATGTTAGACATGAGATAAGGATGAACATGAAACATGAGAATAGGATATCTCTGTGGGACTTTTAAGAATCTATGGCGATTGTGAAATATTAGGCGTATAGATCTGGAGACTAAAATTAGACTTCATAACAGTTTGGTCATCCAAAATTTGCTATGGTAATGGAACTGGATCTTTTGTAATCAAATAGTAGGACACTTAATGATATATCTGTTTTTCAATATTTGCATGAAAATATGACTTTACAGTGCTCTTACAAATAAAAATATATTAATATAATTCTGTTTGCAGTTGATATTAGCCACAGATTGAAAGTTTCTGAGAAATACAGGTTTCCTTTAAGAGGTCATAGATGCGTTCTTGTAAAACCATGCATATAATGATTCTAGTTGCTTTGGCATAAGCATCTAATTTTTATTAACTGTATTAGGTGGTTCAGGCCCGGATCTAGAAAAAATAGTGGGAAGGGGAGGCAAGAGACGTGACTTCCATTGCAATATCAAATTGTCACCTTCATTTTAGAGGTTTTTTAAAAACATTTCTTTAAAAAAGAACACGCAGAAGCTTGATAACTTTGTCTCCATTAACCTTACTAGTATTCTCAAAATAGAGCATTGCCTCCCCTATTGCCTCCCCTAAATTGCCTCCCCTAAATCCACCTCCGGTTGAATTGAATTTGCAAGTAGTGATGTGGTTAGAAATATGAATTCCCCATCACCATTGAGCAGCGTTTATATAGAGAGAGACTGCGCTGGTTTGGCTCTGTTCTTCCACATGCAACACTGAAGATTGCCGAATAAATTTATGAATAGTAAGTTTTCAAAAAAGAGGGAGACTAGAATGCGATTGATGGACATCAAGCAGGACCTAGTTAGAATTGGCTTTCAGTGGCTTAATCTATCAATAATAGCTGTGACATATATGTAAGAAGAACTAAATTGCTAGTTGGGTCACTGTAGCCTGTGACAATTGTCTGTTTGCTTGTTTGCATGTGTGTCTGTCTGTATGTATGTATGTATGTATGTATGTATGTATGTATATATGTATGTATAATTGTCAAAGACGTTTATTTGGTTCCAAATAACAATAGTATCGTATAATAACCACACTAACAAAACTGATTTGGGGCTAAAGGTTCAAGCATTTAGAAAGAGAGACTCGGGCACGCTCCTAATGTGGCGATACCTTTGATTAAGTTACCCACTAAGAAATAGGAAGTGGATTTTTCTAAATATTCTCTACTCTGCTTTAAAATTTCAGAAAAAAAAACATTTCACAAGTGTGGCACTTGCACATAGTATTATTTTTAAAATTTGTACTGTGAGTTGCAAGATAGAAATTCTTCGAACGAAAATTTTTATTTTTCCTCTGCGGTATTCTCTTTTAAACTGTGAAAGTTTGCAACTTACACCAAATCTACAAATATCAAAAGAAAAATAAATATAAATCATATAACAATATAAAGTTGGTGTCGTATAGCTTACCGTACTTCCGAATCGACGTACAGAAATCAGAAATAACACACAGTACTTCAGAATCGATATCTGAATTGCATTATAATACAGTCTTATTAATAAAGGTAATAACTTCCCCTTTCTTTAAACAGCAGTTATTAATCATGCATACCTATTGATGGCACTGTGGGTATTACTGGTGAAACGATCCCTGGTCTTCCAGGTGTTAATGAACCACGACTAGGAGGTCTGCTTCGAACTGGCTCGAAATGAAAGTCGTGAAACGCTCTGTGTGGTGGAAAAGCTGTGCCACCCCCTGTAGGTTGCTGTTGATCTGTCCGTGGTGGGGATATAACTTCTGGACCTGCCACAGTTACTGGAGGTAAACGATCTGGAATACGAGGTGGAGGTGATGGCATTGGAGGTCGTCCTGTCAATGGGATGCGTGGAGGAAATGCAGTTCCAGGACGTAAAGATGGTACTCCTGGTAATGTTGGTCTTACTGCAGAACCTGTAGATGGCGTTACTGCAGGTCCACTAGGACGCAATGAGGAGATTTCAGTTGTTCTTTGAGGAGCGAAAACAGTTGTTGGCGGACTTGGCGATGGAAATCCTTGGCGTACAGACGGTGTCGTTGTTTGGATAAGTGGTATTATTGGTGGAGCTGGTCGTGATGGAGTAACTTGCAAAGTCGGTCTTGATGGCGTTACTCGTGCAATTGGTCGTGACAGAGTTACTGGTGCAACTGGTCTTAATGAAGTTACTGGTGCTGTTGGTCTTGATGGAGTTATTGGTGCTGTTGGTCTTGATGGGGTTACTGGTGCAGTTGGTCGTGATGGAGTTGCTGATGAAGTTGGCCGTGATAGGGTTACTGTGGAAACAGGTGGAGGAGTAGCAGGTCGTGCAAGTGTTGACTCACTGACTCGTGATGGAGGGCGTCCTAAGTAGCCTTCAGTTGTGGGTTGTCCTGGCAGAACATTTGCGGCTATTAAGAAATGAAAACTGTATAAGAAATGCAAAATGCATAACGAAATGCATTCAGTTGATTTATGTGTATTACATCATTTAGTGTATTGCACGAATTAAACATCTTACAAGAGTATGGAAAAGGCTGAATATACAACTGATATATCAGCTTTTTAATATTTACATGAAAATATGACTTTACAATGCTCTTACAAATAAAAATATATTGATATCATCCGGTTCGCAGTTGATATTAGCCACAGATTGAAAGTTACTGAAAAATACAGATTTCTCTCGAAAGGTCATAGATGCGTTCTTGTAAAACCATACATATCTCGGGAAGAATTTTCAAACATAACTATAGGTTATAATAATTAATATGCTCCTACCTCAAACTCTTTATATAATAATATGCAATAAAAAGGTTTCTGGACTATATTGATAAAAAATGTAGGTTTATTTAAAGTTTTAATTACTGTTATCTCCTTCAAAATACTTCTCTTCGGAGCTAATATAGAAAGGCTAGCGCTTTTTCCACTGCTGAAAACACCTCTGAAATTCCTGTTTTCAGATGTTGTTCAGCACCTCCTTTGATTCTGCCTGAATCATTTCGACGCAGTCAGATTGCCAACCCTAAGGTGAAACATCGTCTTGGGAACAGGAAAAATTAGGGGGCATGGTCTGCGAGTAGGAGGAGTGGGAGACCATTGCCATGTTAGTTTAGGCAAAAGCTGCTGAACAGACAGAGCGGTGTGAGCCTGCGAGTTGTTCTGATGCACCATTCAGTCCTGTGCGCGCCATTGTAAGGGATGTTTCAGCCTCATACTATCTCTCAAATGCTTCAGGACCTCAACGTAGTAGTGTTGATTCACTGCCTGACGTGTAGGAACAATCTGCTTGTGCACGATTTGCTTTATGTCGAAGGAACAAAACAGTCTCGCCTTCTTTGGTCTCTTCCACGAGGATAATTACTGATTTCTTTCTGAGTCATACCCACAAACCCAGCTTTCATCACCAGTAATGACTATAGAAAAGTTCTGTTTCAAACTCAGTAAAACTTGATGCAAACGAATTGTAATTTCATGTCTTCCATTTTTCTGTTAAAAGAAATCTCCATAACGGAACAAACACAAAGCTTAAAGCTCCTAAAGAAGGCTCCTTTTAGCCTTAAGCCTTTTCCTTTTAGATCCTAAAGAAGGCTCGGTTCCAACTGTCGACATTAAACGTGCCAGATTTCTTGACAAAGGAGTTGGTTTCTGATACCTAGCGGCAGATGTCAGAACTAAGCCTAGATGGCGCTGCTGGAAGTAAATCAAGGACCTTTTGGACTGCACTATGTAAAATGGCATAGTTTATACATCTATAATTATATACTACAAATATAAGAGGAAAATTAAAATGCACTTGAAAACGCAAACAAAATTTTACGAGTGTGTGAGTGACTTTGACATCTGTGTTTCTTCTGATGAGATTGGTGCCTCTCACAATTTGATGAGGAAAGAGTCATATCTTGAATCGTGTCCTTGCTTTTTCCAGTGATATATTATAGAGGATAAGCCTATCTATAACGAGCGAATTTCGAGGAATACATATGTGTATATCTATACACAAGGTGTTTCTAAAAGGTCTCTTAAAGCTATGGGAACATGTTCTACTGTGCATAATGATTGAAAAAGCTCCAATGAACATTGGGCCAGAAAAGCTTCTCTTCCACTTTTGATAGTGCAAGTGAGAAAGCTTTGAAGATAAGTAAGAAAGCTTTTGAGAGTGCAAGTAAGAAGCATGTGAAGTTAATTACTTTTTATTACAGTTATTACGGCAAACTGTTAAGTGATCGATGAAAACAATTACTGGAGTCTGTTACGCTGTTTTATTGCTAAAAGAAAGCTATTGTTATCACAAAGAATATGAAAAGGTTTTCGCAAAGAAATCTTTACTAATCCCAATGCTTGTATTTATTTTTTCGGTACTTGTTTTGTATAAACGAATTCATCTTTATGCATCTGCATATGAAGTTACTAAACTTTTCCAGCAAAAATGAGAAATGTCAACACCTACTTCCTTCGGAAAATAGAAATATTTCCCAGTTAAGATATTTGTATGCATAATGCTTCGCTTCGGTAGTTTTTCACTTCTTTCTCTTGTGAATTTTCTCTTTTGCAGGGATAGTCAAAGGTTATCTTTTTTGAGTGATGTTTGATTTAAAAAAATAGGTACCTAATCGAATCGAGAAAAACATTCACGAATAACTTTTGCATAAGCTTAAAAGATACGAGTAATCCTTTTACATTCTAGCCATCCACTTTATATTCTTTATGAAAAGCGTATTTCGTTTCTGAGAAAATAAACGACTTCGTGAATGAATGTATATTTGTTCTCTCAACGTCATTCCGAAGTTGGCGAAGCGAATAATTCTTTAACAGCTTCCTTTCAGAAGTGGCTTTACCGGTTGCTAAACTACAAAATATTTTGCTCTTGTATTTCGTGAGTTGTTTTAGCAAATCTTTCCGAAGTATACGGTTCTTGATTTAGTGCACCAAGCACATGGAACTGGTAAAAGAAACAGAGTGGAAATAATATCTTATCGCTGGAATTTGTTTCGATATATCAATAAAAATAAAAAAAAATAAATGGTTTATTTCATAAAAATATTATCTTGCCTCCCAAAACACATCTAGAAACTAGATGAACACATTGCCTCTGGCAAATACGGGAATCTCCTTCTGAAGGAGAATGAAGTTTTCGTTTACCTACTTTTGCACTCTTCAAAAGTTTCTATTTGAACTAAAGGATGATAGAGAAAATTTGAAAGAGTAGTATTTTATTAGCACTTGCAATATTCGTTAAAAGTTTCAATTTTTCCATATTTAGCGCGCTTTTTAACGATGTGAATGAAAGCTGCCTAATAATTTTAGAAATGTGATTTATTGTATTCCGTTAGTGCCAATCCAACTGAAAAACAATTTTCCAATTATCTCTTAAAGCAAAACAGCACCGTTTCCCAAACACTTGGATATAAGGAGCAAGTTATTGCTGCAAATGTTAACCTCATGACCTTCACATTCCACCATCAAAATTTCAACTTTCTAGCATAAATTATAAACATTTGTTCATTTTTTTTTTTGCAATATTTAATTTTTTTCACCGTTAGATGTCACAGTTTAAATTTTTGCGAGATTAGGAAAGTGCAAATCGTGATATTTCATTAATATCTATGAGGAAAAATATCTCTTAAAGCAAATAATTAATTTTAAAACAAAATTTCATGTTTCCCACCCAACCTGGGGATAAGGGTTCAGCATTTTTGGCTGCACAAACCATATGATCTTCACATTCCATCACCAAAATTCCATAACATAATAATAGATGATGATGATGATGATGATGATGATATCTAGTAGCACAAAAAATACTTGAATAACGTAGGTTAATTAACAAAATCACTGCTATTATGGGTATTTTTCATAAAAATGGAATTACTGCAGAATATTTTCATTTTCGGCAAGTTTTGCACAAAGATTTCATAAGAGGCACGAAAATTATTTTAACTTTCAACAAAGCGGTCATGTTGTTCAATTTTCTACGTGATTTTTTTTCGTTCGCCCACATTAAATTCATGTTTGAAAAAATTCTTCCAATGAGACGGAAACGGAAATTCTTCAACAAATTTCTTCCCTGATTTCTTCGTTCACAAGCTGAGAAAGCAGCGTCAGAACGATGCCTGATGCCGCATTATTGCCAGCTCTCTCACATTCGCAAAGCCGTTCGAGATTCTAACCCTCTCCCATGTTTGGACTTAATTTTTCAACCCAACACAGGTTACACAGAGGGAATCTGTTTTCTGAATTTGGGATCTGTCAGTCAAGTACTTGACAAACTGTAGGACGCCAAAATCTGTTAAAATAGAGATATAAGTTAACAGCTTGCATACTAATTAAAACATCGCGAAAGAGGCAGATGATGTCTTCTGCCAAGCCAGGAATGAAAATAATACCTCGTTTTTGCTTTTCAAAAACAAAAATGAGCTAAAAGGATGCATTAAAGTGAAGCAATGGCGATTCAGCTAGAGGTGATAAGTAACCTGCCCTCTCCACATATTCAATCTGTGATGTCGCCAGCGTCAAACCTTTCAAAGCCTTTCTACGGCATCATATTCATTGACAACGAATCTCGTCAACCTTTTTATGCGAGAAAAAGATTATTCAAACCATAGAAACTTCTTTAAGTGAAAAGGAAGATTATTATTATGCCACGTATAAAAATAACAAGAGAATAAATAGCGAAACAAGATCATGCCACGACCTCTAACTCTTGAATTACAATGAATGGGATTACTTTACCTCTTTTTTATGCATTAAGTGATTAATTTTCCAAGTCATAAGGACTCCTAAAGGCCAAGATAAAGTTGGAAAAGAGCATCTACTTTATTCTTTCCGCAGCAAAAATCCCTATTTCGTTCCATAATGGAGCGGAATTTGGCTCAGAGGCGGCAGCGTAGACACGTAACCTGCAATTCTCAAGTTCGAGTACCAACTGCGCCAGCATTGAGATTTATCCCTGCTAATCCCCACCCTGCTCTCGGTAAGAAAGAAATCATTAGTGGGCTTGAAAAGGCCGCCGTCCGTAAGTTGAGATATAAAGCCGTAGCCCCATGTGCAGGAGAGCCATACACACTTTGCAAGTTAAAAAACACGCTGAATGGTCTTGACGTGAGATTGCAATTTGTCTCTTAACAGTTGTGCGATGAGTGTTATTCTCCCGACCTTCTCTGAGCTCCTTGGGGTACTTGTGATCTGGCCATTTAGCCCATTGTGTACAAAAGGTGCCTCTCAGCATTAAAGTACCCATCTCGTTCCTTGGTAAAGAGACCGTTTTCTTTCCTTAGCGAAGAATTTCCTTTCACACCCCTCCTTTTCTTTTCAAACGACTCTTCCTATTCGTATTAAAGATATTCGTTCATTCGGTAACGAAGAGTCCAATTTGTTTCAGCAAAGAGTGACATTGATTTCTTTCCATAAATAGAGACCAATTTCTTTCAGCAAACACAGACAATGATTTCTTTCCATAATGAAGAGACCAATTTCCTTCATTAAAGAAAGACATTGATTTCCTTCCCTAATGAACAGACCAATTTCTTTCAGCAAAGACAGACACTGATTTCTTTCCGTAATGAAGAGACCACTTTCTTTCCGCATAGAAGATGCCAGTTTCGTCTCTGCGTAGGGAAGAGACTCATTTCTTTCTGTAGTTCATTTGTACACAGTATGAGCCCTGTTATTCGCTTTTGGATTATTTAAGTTGTGATTCATCTACGAAGATTTTGAAAGAAATCATAAAAAACATTTTTCCCATTTTAGCATTTTTTTTATCATTTTAAACGAGTCTGTTACTGAATAATTTATGCTAATCTAGATAGCCTTATTCTGTAACTCTGTGAACATTTAAAACATGAGTCAAACTAGTCAAAAATAAGTTATTAAAAATTTTAAAAAGTAAATAATAATAAATAATAAATTCGCTCTTGACGAACTGATTACATAGGCATTGCGTGTACAAATTATTTTGAATAACAATCTACTACTTCATCGTATGAATCATGGTAGTTTCCAAATTTCAAAGTTTTCAATTCCCTGCGCATAGTTGTCGTTGAAAAGGGTTTTGAAGTGCCGGTATAGTGGTCTTTCAGGAGTGATAATCTCAGCTCTGTTTTGCCGTACACTTCATGGCAACAAACGCTTGTCCATGTTCCTTCAGAGCTTTTTTCTCCCGCGTTTGACACAATTAGCGGACGTTTTCCGAGACCGTTGCCATCCTCCATACGCTTGAGATACTGTGTCCCGTGATTTTCCGCTGAATTCTATCATCTCCGTTACGGATGCTCCTGTCCATCACTCTCCAACGATGAGCTCCCTTTCGAAATCAGTCAGATCAGCCTTTTTACCCATGATGCACTCGACTTTGCTTTCCGCATGTCTTTATTGCTTTTATAGAATTTCGTAGTCAGGGATGGATGAGGGTTTTGCGGGGCCCAGGACAACACAATTTCGCGAGGCCCCACTTTGGAGAAAAAATAGGAAAAACTCGTCAAATGCGCAAATTGAAGGCTATTTTCATATTAAATGAATTGGATAAATTTGACAGAAACTTAAATTAGTTGGATAATTTTTATTTTTATTATATTGCAATTCATTTCTAAACAAATTTCTGCATTAATAATTAAAAATTTCCATTTGTATTTAAGTCTATTACAGCTGTCTAGACCTTTTAGTAGCAGATTTTTCAATTACGTCATTAAAGTCCATTTCTTCGCACAGGTCATTTTCAAAAATATTAAATATTCGTTATTTAAAAAAAATGAAATTGAAAACACCGGAGCTGGCGCGAGTCCTATTGAAGCGTGGGGTCCGAGGCATTTAAGTATTTAAGCTAAAGAGCTTAATTAGGACCTTTGGGATCCGAACTTTCATAACATTTCGGACCTGTACAACCTGAAACACCCCCAGATGCCAATTTTCACGTTTGTAGATTAAGATTTTACCTCTACGTGACCTATTTTTAACCTTAAAGGACACGACGGAGGTCACATTTCTGATTTTTGCCTGAGATCAACGACCGGGTTTTCCTCAGGTGAAAATTTCCAGAGAACAACTATTTCTGCATCATAGTTAGAATAAGCTGATCCGGTGTAAGCCAATCAGTCGTCAATCACCCACAATCAGACGTCAATCACCCACAATCAGACGTCTACGCATTGAAACAGTATCTACACATGCAGCAATGAAAACGAGATTGTGGTACTAAGAGGCTTGGGTTGGGTTGTTTTACCTCTGAGCGGCACATTTTTGCAGACATGGGCTAAATGGCCAGGTCACAGAAACCCCGAAGGCTCAAAGAAGATTGGGGAGGGGACCCCTGGAACAGCCGTTGGGAGACAGATGGTAGCCTCCCGTCAAGGCCATCCAGCGTGTTCTTTAACATGAACAGAGTATGGCTCTCCCGCACAAGGGGCCACGGCTTAACGTCCCATCCGACGGATGGCGGCCTTTCCAAGCCCATCGGTGTCCCCTACTGACCGTGAGCAGAGCGGGGAGTTTTGCGGAGATAAATCTCAACACTGACACAGCTGGGACTCGAACCTGGGAACTGCAGATTACTAGCCTGGCGCGCTACCGACTGAGCCACTCCCGCCCCAGTACTACGTGGCACTCGAGATATAGCGCGGAGTTTGAATTTCGTCGTCAACGTGTTCGAACACGATGAAGTTAATAAAGAATGGAATTCATTTAGGAGTTGAAAACATTAGTGGCAAAGAGGAAAACTTTTATTGGTGCATAAATAGGAGTGCTAAAAGAATGATAGATTTAAAAATGATTGCGAAAGGAGTAGTAGAGAGTTTAGACGTGGGTAAACAAAGAAAATTTAAGTTAGTTTTGTGCGTGGTGATAAATGCAAATAATGAATGATATGGTGAATGAATGACACGTCTCGATATTTAAGTGGTAAGAGAAATCTTATTTTGAAGCAAAACAGCAATATGCCTGATCACAAATAATGCTATTCCTTTAACAAGTGTTATTTAAACAGTGAAATATTATTAGTAAAATTTCTGCTTATACAATGATTTGTGAATCAATTTTCTAATGTGTTTGGTTTATCAGTTAGTCTAGCAATTATGGTCATTAGGATCATTTAATACTTTTAGATAGCATATTGATGTTTTGTGCGACTAGTACAGGATTTTTTTTTACGTTTTATGTAATTTTATTGCCTTAGTTATTAAATCAATTTATGTATAGCCTGTTTATTTATTGCGAATTCACGCTCGGTTGTCAAATTTTCAAATAGAAGTAAAATTTTTTAACAATACAGTAGATGAAAGAACTGTTTTCACAGCATGGATTACAGAATTATTTTCAATATTTGAATGCTACATCATTCCTTGCGTCTTCATTCAAATGTTCCGAAAATAGTGTAGTGCCTTCACTGCTTAATTCAGGAGGAACCGATTAATTAATGTAGAAGATCAGATATTTTATAATGGAAAGTACTAAAGCAGTAAAATACGACAATGTACATTTCTAAAAGCAAATTTCTCATTGGATAAATAATCCCAAGTGATGAATAATCGAATCATTTTAAATGAATAAATATTAAACGTATATTTGTTCCTTCGTTTATTTCTCTGTAATTCGTTTGATCCACACCAGTGGTTCTCAACCTTTTATGCTTCACGTACCCCCAGGAAATATGTATGTAACTGGCGTACCCCTTCTATAGATAAAATTATAGTTATAGTATAACCATGGGAATAAAATAAAACATATATATATAACATATATCTAGCGACGTTTCAGCTCTTACGGCATATCCCAAAATATTTTATTGTGTACCCCCAATGGGTACGCGTACCGTACGTTGGGAACCCCTAATCTACACAATATTAAATAGTGCATTGAAGAATAGTTTAGTAGATGGAATAATAAGGAGGCAAAACAACATTTCAGAAGTTTATAGGTACTAAATTTCGTACACTAATCATATACAGTAAAGTAGATGGATAAAATTAACAAATGAGATGAATATTAAACAGCAGAGAATATAAATGATGTTATCGATTTCGTCTATTAGGACCTCTTCAGACATACGATGAGTAGAGGATTAGTTTAACATCTTATAGATGAAACGAATTATAGTGAAATAAACAAAGGGACAGATATATATATATGTTTGATTGACATTTTTCATTCAATCTGTATAAATAACATCCCCTCAAGCAATTTAATGCTTGCCACAGAGGTATGACAGGAGCCTGTCAGTTTAATACGCCATAGTAGAAGGTCTCTGAGGATGTCAGAACCTCGGCAGAAACACAATACAAACATCCATGCTTTACCCGGGGATAGAACCCAGGTTCCTTTGATCGGTAGCCAAGCACGCTAACCACTCGGCCACGAGATTTTATATGAATAAATATCATTTCTTTGTTTCAGTAAATTATTTGTTATAATTATTAATAAATTGTTAAACACTAGTGAATAAAGAAAGATGGAATTGGGCAAATATATTTTGGTTTGATTAAACTTGCTGTCAAAAGTTATGGAAATATTTTTCTCTAAAACATTATTCAAAATATGTAATCTTCTAAATTTAATGTCAGATTATCATTTATCAAAAGTTCCCTAATCACAAAGTTGCGTGTAAAATACTCTATGATCATTCAAAACTGTTGCGTGATTCTCTCTGCTTTTAAGCCTTCCAACTACGTAGGCAGTGGGCAACTGGCAGTTATTTTTTCAGTGCGCAGCGCTGTAGCAGGGAGGAGCCCCCCCCCCCCACTGCAGCAATGAAAAAATTCTGTTCTTTTCCAAGAATTCAATACTTATTCTTTTTGCACGTGAAGCTTAAAATAGGTTTTTCTCCACTTCTGTAAAATTTATGTAAGCAATTATAAATAACAAAATCCTGCTCCTATCAGCTCCAAGGGACCGCCCATGATGCTGTAGCGCTCAGCAACCCTTAACATTCCGCGCCTGTATGAAGAGGGGGGGGAATTAGTTGTGTTTTTTTTAAGGTGAGCGGATCCAATATATATAAGTATTTGTTTCGTGAGGTTGGGTTGTTTTAACTCTGAGCGGCACATTTTTGCACACAATGGGCTAAATGTCCAGGTCACAAGGACCCCGAAGGCTCAGAGAAGGTTGAGGGAGGGGACCCACTGGAACAGCTGTTGGGTGACAGATGGTAGCCTCTCATCAAGGCCATCCAATGTGTTCTTTAACATGCACAAGGTATGGCTCTCTTGCACACGGGGCCACGGCTTAACGTTCTATCCGACGGACGGCGGCCTTTCCAAGCCTATTGTTATTCCCTACTGACCTTGGGCAAGGCGGGAGATTTGCGTAGATAAATCTCAACGCTGACCTAGCTGGGACTCGAACCTGGGAACTGCAAATTACGAGCCCGGCGCCATACCGACTGAGCCACTCCCGCCCCTGTTTCGTGAGGACCGTAATGAGTCTATATACAAAACTTTAACGCGGTATATTAAAAACTACTGAGATGCCTTACAGAGATAATGACGAAAAGACAGAATAAGCATTTTTAGTGGTTTGGAGTTTACTAAACTTAATTAGGTACGGCGTGGATGCATTGCATTTGTGGAGTAACAGTCACAGAGCAATATATGCACATATAGAGTAAGAGCACCTAGGCTAATAACATCTAGCTATATACAAATCGTCACAATCTTTGGCTCTATCAAAGCAAAAAAATACTCTTATACAGTTTTGCAAATATTTGATTTCATTAAAATTGTTGAGTTGGATTTAATGGTAAATATGTCGTGTTTCTATATCAACGTAATCGTTATTTTATCTACAGTTCCAGTATGAGATTTCTACATTACGAGTCTTGTGTTCTATTTCAGAGATCCGAAATTGATTGACTGATTTGTTAACTTTGTTTCAATGCATCGAAGCAATTTCGTTTTTCAGAGAAATTCTCATCGTAAGTGTAAGTTTGAGTACAAATGCACTGAAATATATCAGGATTGAGCATGGGTCATCTATGTTTTGCGACATTAAGATTAACATACGGATGCCAGCTAACGACTGAAACTGTCGATAGCTGGCATCCGTATGTTAATATTAGCCCTAATCGAATATACCGAAGCTTTGAAATAATAGAATCTCACGGGTCCTGGGTTGGGTTGGGTTGTTTTACCTCTGAGCGGCACTTTTTTGCACACCATGGGCTAAATGACCAGGTCACATGGACCCCGAAGGCTCAGAGAAGGTTGGGGGAGGGGATCCACTGGAACAGCTGTTGGGAGACAGATGGTAGCCTCCCGTCAAGGCCATCCAGCGTGTTCTTTTACGTGCACAGGGTATGGCTCTACCGCATATGGGGCCACGGCTTAACGTTCCATCCGACGGACGGCGACCTTTCCAAGCCCATCGGTGTCCCCTACTGACCGTGGGCAGGGCGGGGAATTTTGCGGATATAAATCTCAACGCTGACCCTGCTGGGACTCGAACCTGGGAAGTACAGATTACGAGCCTGGCGCGCTACCGACTGAGCCAACCCCGCCCCCACGGGTCCTGTCTGTTGGTAGTATGCTAGATAAATATAGAGGAAATATTGTCATTAGCCGGTGGGATCTGAAGCCAAATGACAATTTTTCCTATATATTTATCTAACATACTGTCATGTCCCTCTAATTTATTTATTTTTATTTATTGTTTCATTTTTATTGTATTTTTTGTTGTTTTTGGAAGTGTTATTGTGGGGATGTAAATCATAGTTGTTGTTTTCGGGACTGAGCTGACTGCCTGCACGGACTGACGAATCCAATAGTTCTTTTTGCAACTATGTTACAACTAGCCTCAGGCGCGAATGCGGGTGCTGGAGACTACGACAGCGAGAGTAAACAACAGTCTTGAGCGTCGCTCTCAAACAGGAACTAACTCTCAAACAGGAACTACTCAAAGTGAGAACCAAGATACGATTCTTGGTGAACCAAGTACAGTTCTATGGAACTGAAGTGAGTTCTGTGTGAACCACATTGCAGGCAAGGGTAGGATACCTTTTCACGAGTTTAAGGTTGGTAAAGCGAGAATCTGCAAAGTGCGGTTCTCCACCTCATTGCATAATTGTTTGCAGCAGCCAAGGCCTACGGAGTCGAGCGCATCACCAGCACGTGATTGTATATAAATGTGAATAAACTGTGTCGTCCGTATACAACTCTCGTGCATGAATTGTTGGATATATCTCTATACATCACTTGACGCAGCAGGTCTGAGGCATATGTCGGTACGGGTGTAACACCCGCGAACTTGATATTTCATCTAAGCAATGATAAATCTGATCAAGGGACTAATTCATCGTCCTCTACTATAGAATGATTAAACTTTCGCATTCGAGGACCACAACACATACCTAAGCCTATTATTAAGTGTATTATCATTTTGAATGTTAAAAAATAAATAGAATAATTTGAACGAATTAAGTATTAAATACAAACAATGAACAGAAAAATCTAAACAGCCTTATCCCATGTCAATGGAGAATCAAATCCCTAACTGATTAAATAAATTTTTATGGAAACATATGTTTGAAGATAAATATAAGATGTAAATTCCACTGTCCGAATTTTAGTCTTGAACAATATCCGTTCGGTACTTAAAAGAGTCATTGAAATTTGCATACTGAATAACAGAGATATCAATCAAAAGAATTCACCTCAAAGTTAATTAAATTAAAAAAAGCATCATTGCAAACCATTTAATAAAACAAGTGTATGCTTTAGAATTTTCAGTAAATTGTTCTTTCGATAATTCGCAGTTCCAGAGAAGTTTCTTAATCCTGACTTTGTTGCTGTTAAATATTCGAGCTTCCATAGTTCTTTTAAATATCGAACAAGGATAGTTGAAAATCGACATTTAAATAGATTTGAATCAGATTTAAATTTATCTGGTCCTATTTTCTCATAAAAAGCTTATTGTAGAAATTACAAATCTTTGAATTGAAATCACCATTGACTTAAAATGGAGATATTTTGAATTTTCTGCCCTATATATGTAAATAAGCTATACATATTTTAAACTTAAAAAAAAAACTGGCACAGATACAAAGCAAGAAATTTTAAATACAGACGAGGTTAAATTCAAGAATCCTTAAGGTAGAGCCAAATTTGCAGTAACGACTTCTTGTGCACCGCGATTTCTTTTCTAATTTTCTATAAAAAAAACTTATAAATTTATTTCATTAATTTTGTAATCTTAAAAAAGGGAAAGTGTAACTAAAATGAGTGTGGAAATTTTGATGACAAAATAAATAATACAGTTTCGTTACTAAATTCTGTAAAAATGAATGTAATAAATTAATAATATAACAATTTAAACCATTCGTTAACAAGTATAAATCAAATAGTTCATCCTCGAATTTTAATATTTTTTTACTTCATTTTTCGTTGCTCTGCTATTTGTATTCTCAGAATCCATACCCATTAAAAATCACTTCCGATGATCAAGAGAGAGATCTTGAAACATTGATAATCGAAATGTTTTTTTTTAGTTTTTAAAAGAATAAAATTAATTTATTTTTTTTCACTTGAATAAACAAGATAGAATCTGGCGCCTCTATTGCCTACGTCCCTAGAGTTGTACCTAGCATAAGCCCCTAGAGAAGTATCTAACGCAAGCCCCCTAGAGTTGTGCCTAACGTAAGCTCCTAGAGAAATATCTAACGCAAGCCCCCTAGAGTTGTTCCTAAAGTAAGCCCCTAGAGAAGTGCCTAACGCAAGCCCCCTAGAGTTGTGCCTAACGTAAGCCCCTAGATAAGTATCTAAAACAAGCTCCCTAGAGTTGTGCCTAACGTAAGCCCCTAGAGAAGTGTCTAAAGAAAGTCCCCTAGAGTTGTGCCTAACGCAAACCCATAGAGAAGTGTGTAAAGCAAACCCCCTAGAGTTGTGCCTAACGTAAGCCCCTAGAGAAGTGTCTAACGCAAGCCCCCTAGAGTTGTGCCTAACGTAAACCTCTAGAGAAGTGTCTAAAGCAACCCCCTAGAGTTGATCCTAACGAAAGCCCTTAGAGAAGTGCCTAACCTGAGTTATGGGAAATCGGTCAGAACTTTTCTGAAAATCCATGAGCTCTCCACGATTAAAGAAAAACAGTGTTTGCATTAAAAAAATCATATCTATGCATTATGTAAATATATGCGATAGTAACAAAAAAAGTGCATATTTAGTTGCCTAAAATGAGTTACAAGTACATCAAAAACGAATTGCTTTTCCATTGTCGGGTATGTGATGTCGGTATTTATTTGCTATCGCCATCGTGAATCTTGATTTTAAAAAGCAAATTTCAAAGAATGTCACTTGCATTTCCTTTTCAGCTACAGAGAGAGATAACATTGTATTCAAAGCTGTAAACTACACAGATCGCAGGTCGTAGTATGAAAGAGTAAGATATTTATTGATGGGAATCTTTTGGCTCATTCATAGTAGTATTAACAATGCTCTAGATAAATTCTGCTGTAAGCAAAACATTATTACAGTTGCACATTAGACATCTCCTTAATATGCAACTGTAATAATCTTTTAATCTCTACGGGATTGTGAATGGTATACAAGTTTGCTTTTATGCACTTAGGTGATAACTGGATGGAAGAAAGAGAAACACTACGAGTCATTCTGTTCCTTGGAAAATATTTTATCAAAGAAAATAAGTTCTCTGGTAATATCAGGTCTATCCAGAATCGCAGTTGGGAAATACATCTCAATGGAAATTTATGCCTTCAGATTACAAATAAAAATGAAAGGAACTAATAAATAATAAAGGAAATTAATGTTAATATTTTAATCGTAAAGAAAGGACATGAATCATATGTGGAAGCCAAGGGAATTATATAGTATTTGAATTTAATCAGAATCAAGCTTTGCTATTTAATACTGTTGTGTTCAGCAGTCGATACACGTACAGAATTTGAGAGTTCTGCGTAGTTCGGGGACGAACTTTGTAGGGTTCAAAACTGAACAGAGAATTTCAGACTCGGAACTGTATTGGAGCGGAAAATTTTCAAACACAGGCACAATGTAGATTTGAACTTGGAAAACGCAGGTTACTGGCTAGTTACCTATTGAGATACCTCCAGCCCTGGTTAGTATGTTTTGGGTGGTTTTATCTCTGAGCGGTGCTTTTTTTTCGCGTACAATTGGCTAAAGCGACAGTTCACAAGGAACGCAAGGGCTCAGAGGTGATTGGAGAAAGGAGACCCACTGGACAGCTGTTAGGAGACAGAGGATCAAGGTCATCCACCGTGTTCTTTAATTTGATGAGGAGAGAATCTTTCTGTTGATGGATATGTATGACTCTCCTGCACACAAAGCCACGGCTTAACTTCTCATTAAACGGACGGCAGCCTTTCCAAGCCCATCGGTGCATCCTTTTTGACAGAAGGCAGCGTGGTGGTTAGCGAAGAGAATTCTGGAAGCTGGCACAGTTATTGCAACTGTTATGACGTATTTTAGATTTAGGATCATTAAAAATTATTTTTTTTTCCATGGATAAAACATTTCTATGTTTCAATATATATCTATGAGAGAGAACTTTTCCTGATTAAGGATGTGCAAATTCATTGATAACATTGAATCTTAAAACGCAATTTTCTTGCCTTAGATTTTTGTTAGCAACAAAATCTTAAATGCTACTGTGTGTCCTTGAATTACTTCTGCACCATTTTTGAAAGCAAATGTCGAGTTTTCTCTGAATATTTTGCGTATGCTCATATATTCCTTCAGAGATATTTTGTTTTTCAAACAGAAAAATAGACCAGAAAAAATTGTTGAATATCAATTTTTCAACAAAACAAGTTTTCAAGCTGTTGAAATAAAAATTGTTATGTTGTGAAAGAGCACATGAAGAATGAAAAAATGTCTCTTTTCCTAAGAATGATGATAAAATTTTACAGTGGTGGAAATGAGGTAGGACTGCTTCCCCCTAGTTTTGATGATGGAAAAAACCCAAAGATCTAGCTGTTGAAACACTAAAAATGAAACATAAATGCACACCCGTTACCTTCGACTTTGACCTGATACTTTCAGTGCAACTTCCGGGTAAATTGTTTTTTCTTTTGAACGGGGAAGGTCATAAAATTCATATACTTTGCCATACCCCAGTTCAAAATTCCCATTTCCAGTGATGTTATTATTATGCTACTCAATTTAAACATTCACGATAGAAATTAAAAGAAAATTTATCAATATTCAAAATTAAAACGCTTTATATCGCTATTATTAAAGCGAGTCACCGCCTTTATAGAAGGTTTATACGAGTAGAATTTATACGACTAAATTCTACTCGTTACTAGATTACTAGATTAGATGACAACAGATACTCCACGAACCCAAAATAATACTGTTACCATTCAAAATTACCCCATTCATACTCAATATAAGTAGTAAACAAACCATGATTCTCAAAATGACCGAGCAGCCTATGGTAACTTTTGCTAATTGAAGGTGAGCTTCAGTGTTAAAAATAATTTTAAATTTTAGTACAGCATTTCTTGAGTTTCAGTTGCAAGACACTGTTCATAAGGTAATGGGTCAGACTCCCTGTTTTAATTATTCATCTTATTTCTATTATTTCCTTCATATACAGCTAATTCCCTATGATACAAACTCCCTTTTTGTTTTCAGCAAAACATGTTTTAAAAATCTTAAAATCGTGTAACATATAAATACTCATAATGCTTTGTTCTGTAATACGCGTAATTATTTATGTATTTGTGCAATTTTTTAATAAAAACTGTAAATTATATTTTTTTTATGTAAAACATCCATTATACACTACATGGAAAAAAATGCAAAACCTGGAAGGATTAATGCCATTTTATTGAAACGCAGACGGTTGTTAGCATATACTGAGATGTGCGATTTTATTCCATTATCAAAAATATATGGAAAACTATCACTTAACCTACCCGGTAAAGTGGTATAATTAGTATGATGTTGAACCGTCCCGCGCAGCAATGCGTTCAAGAACACGGCGGAGTAGGCTATCGTATAGCTCTATAATGTCCTCCTAAGGGATAGAACGCCAAATAACGTGAAGTCGCTGTTCGATTTCAGCGACAGTGTTTGACATACCACTTCGGTGTTGGTGGAGCTGTCGGCCCATCATATCCCAGACGTGTTCAATAGGTGAAAGGTCCGGCAACCGTGCTGGCCATTGTAATATTTGAACGTTTTGCTCATGTAGATACTGCAGACTAATGCGGGCTGTGTAGGGACGGGCGTTATCTTGCTGGTAAAAGGTTCGTGCTGCTGAACAAATGGGACAGCCACTGGCTGCAAACTGTTGGTAACATATCGTTAGGCAGTTAAAGATCCGCTTATGATGATCAGTTCTGACCGAGACGTCCGACTAATGGCACCCCACACCAAGTTCTGGAGCTGTGTGACCATGTCGCACGCACTGGGTGGCGTTCCTTTCTCCTGTATGACGGCGAACACCGCTGTCTACCGTCGTGCTGACCAAAACAAAAACGGGATTCGTCACCAAACACCACGGTACTACACTCTTATTCTTTCCAGTTCTGTCAGAGACTGAACACAGTCCACTGCAGATGTGCTTGCCTGTGGGCAGATGTGAGGAGCAAACGTAGTGCCGGACGATACTCGCAATGAAAACTGTAAAAGCCTGTCGATGTGTTACTTGTTGCTAGTCCCTTTGAAGTTGCGTTGTAATCGGGAATCTGTCATCGCAAATGGCGGTCCTGTCGCTCCATGGTCATACGTCGTCTTCCTGATCCTTGGCCTGTGCTGGATTCTTCTTGAACCCACTGGCGCCATATGTGTACAATGGTGCTGTGATTGCGACCAACAAAGTTGGCCACATCTCTGTACGACAAACTAGCTTCTCTAAGACCGATGATTCTTCCACGCTCAAAGTCTGTTAACTGTTGGAACGGCTGTCGACGTCTGCGTAATAGCATCTTTAACGGTTTAGAACAATTTTCAAAACGTTTTGCCAAACATGGAACTTTGATTGTCTTTATCTGCATTTGACTGTTCCGCACCTGTAACGTCAGCTCGCGCCTGTCCAGTCGTTTCGATCGTCCTGCAAACCTAATAATTTCCATGCATTTCCACTACCGCATCCCTAAATTTCGCCTGATTTGTATAACTTCTTGTAAATGTTGAATTTATTTATTTCCTGTAGTGTAATACAGCGAAAAATGATATCAAGAAAATCAATAAGATGTGCGAAAAACAAGCAAATAACAACAACAAAAAAAAAAAAACTTTAACACGTAAATTCAGAGTTCCTCAGAAAGCATCTCCTGAGATAAATGGGGGGTTACCTGTATTTGAATGAAACTGTAGCATAGGGAATTATATAAACAATTTGCATGAAACTGTAGATCAAGCTGGGGGATATCACTATTGCCTGCTCATCAACAGGGGCGTAGCCTGGGAGGATGGAGGGAGTGTTCCCCCAAAGTAACTCGGAGTTGGCAATATTCGAAGCGACTTCGTAAAATCTAGATGAGTTGTGAAAATTTGTAATCTCTTTTTTTGATAAAATTAAGCGGAGTTGTCAAAATCGAGGCAACTTGGCAAAACTAAGGTAGTTTGGAAAATGGAGAGATGGCAAAATTTAGAGCAGTTGGCAAAATTCGAAGCGACTTAGTAAAAACAGGTGAGTTGGCAAAATCTTAGGAAGTTGGCAAAATTCAGAGTGACTTGGTAAAATCTTGGGGAGTTGGCAAAATTCGGAATGACTTGGCAAAATCGTGAGGAGTTGGCAAAATTCAGGTGAAAGGTAAAAATTAGGATTTTTTTTACGTAAAATTATGCGAGTTGGCAAAATCTACGGACAGTTGGCAAAATTCGGAGTGACTTGTCAAAATCGTGGGGAGTTGGCAAAATTCAGGTGAGATAGGAAAATTTGGATTTTTTTTCTGTAAAATTATGGCGAGTTGGCAAAATCTAGAAGAGTTGGCAAAACTTAGGGAGTTGGCAAAATTCGCAGTGACTTCGCAAAATCGTGGAGAGTTGACAAAATTCAGGTCAGATGTAAAAATTTATAGTTTTTTTCTAAAATTATGGCGTGTTGGCAAAATTGAGGCAGCTTCGCAATATCTAGGAGATATGGAAAATCTTGGGGGAGTTGGGAAAATTAAGAGTGGCTTTATAAAAAAACAGGTGTGATGTAAAATTGGGATTTTTTCTGTAAAATTGTGGCGAGATGGCAAAATCTAGGGCAGTTGGCAAAATTCGAATCCACTTGGTAAAATAGGGCGATTTGTGAAAATTGAGATTGTTTTTGTGAAATTAAGGAGAGTTTATAAAATCGAGAATACTTTGCCAAACCTAGGGAAGTTGGCAAAACTGGAAACCACTTGGGAAAGTACGGGTGAGTTGTAAAAATTGGGATTGGTTTTGTGAAATTATGGAGAGTTGAAAAAACCAAGAACTCATGGCAAAATTGTAAGCCACTTGATAAAATACAGGGGAGTCGTGAAAATTGTGCCTTTCTTGTGCAATTAAGGAGAGTTGATAACATTCGAAGCGGCTTGGTAAATTCGTTGTTTTTGGGACAGTTGGGGAAGTTGTAAAAATTGCGATTTTTTCCGTAAAATTACGGCGAGTTGGCAAAATCTAGAGCAGTTGGTAAAATTTGAATGCACTTGGTAAAATATAGGAGAGTTGTGAAAATTGAGATTTGTTTTGTGAAATGAAGGAGTGTTGGATAAATTAAGGAAACTTAACAGAATGTAGGGCAGTTGGCAAATTCGAATCCACTTGGAAAATAGGGCGAGTTGTGATAATTGGGATTGGGTTTGTGAAATTCAGGATAGTTGACTGAAATCGAGTAAAGTTGGCAAAATCTTGGGGAATTTGAAAGTTGAAGTGATTTTAGTCAACTATCCTGAATTTCACAAACCCAATCCCAATTATCACAACTCGCCCTATTTTCCAAGTGGATTCAAATTTTGCCAACTGCCCTACATTCTGTTTAGTTTCCTCAATTTATCCAGCACTCCTTCATTTCACAAAACAAATCTCAATTTTCACAACTCGCCTATATTTTACCAAGTGCATTCGAATTTTGCCAACTACTCTAGATTTTGCCAACTCGCCATAATTTTACAGAAAAAATCGCAATATTTTATATTATATTATATTATATATTATATATTATATTATTATTATATATTATTATTATATATTATATTATATATTATACAATATCTCTGAATTGGCCAAGTCACTTCGAATTTTATCAACTCTCCTTAATTGCACAAGAAAGGCACAATTTTCACAACTCCCCTGTATTTTACCAAGTAGCTTCCAATTTTGCCAAGAGTTCTTGATTTTTCCAACTCTAATTAATTTCACAAAACTAATCCCGATTTTTACAACTCACATGTACTTTCCCAAGTGGTTTCCAGTTTTGCCAACTTCCCTAGATTTTGAAAAGTTTTCTTGATTTTATAAACTCTCCTTAATATATAATAATATAATTTCCTTAATATAATTTCACAAAAACAATCCCAATTTTCACAAATTGCCCGTATTTTATCAAGTGGATTCGAATTTTGCCAACTGCCCTAGATTTTGCCATCTCGCCACAATTTTACATCACACCAGTTTTTTGTAAAGCCACTCTGAATTTTGCCAACTCCCCCAAATCTCGTAGATATTGCGAAGCTGCCTCGATTTTGCCAACACGCTAGAATTTTACAGAAAAAAAAGATTGCTATTTTTACATCTCTCCTGAAATTTTTCAACTCTCCATGTTTTTTCCAAGTCACTCCGAATTCAGCCAATTGTCCCTAGATTTTGCCAACTCCCTAAGTTTTGCCAACTCGCCATAATTTTACAGAAAAAAATCCTAAATTTTACATCTTACCTGAATTTTGCTAACTACCCACGATTTTGCCAAGTCACTCCGAATTTTGCCAACTTCCCAAGATTTTGTCAAGTCACTCCGAATTTTGCCAACTCCCCAAGATTTTGCCAAGTTGTCCCGATTTTGCCAACTCCCCAAGATTTAACCAAGTCACTCCGAATTTTGCCAACTCACTTGTTTTTACTAAATGGCTTCGAATTTTTTCCAGCTGCTCAAATTTTGCCGTATCTCCATTTTCCAAACTGCCTTAGATTTGCCAAGTTACCTCGATTTTGAGAACTCCTCTTAATTTTCCAAAAAAAAAAAAATGGAGAGTTTGAAAGTTTGAAGTGATTTGGCAAATTTAGGAGAGATGTAAAGATTCAGATTAGTTTTGCGAAATTAAGCAGATTTGACCAAATCAAGGCAAAAATTCGTACTAATTTGCTACAATTCAGACGAAATGTAAATATTGGAAGTATTTCTGAGAAATTATGGCTAGTTGGCAAAATTGGAAATCAAATGGCAAATTACGGGAAGTTGGCGGAATTGGAAGTTAAATGGCAAAATGTAGGAGAGACGTTAAAATTTTCTTAACCCCCCCCCCCCCCCCGGAGCGAAAATCTAAGCAAGTTTTGCTCATTTGGCAAATTTTTTTGCCAAAATTTTGCTCGAATTGGAAAAGTTTGGACTCCCCCCCCAACCATAGTCCTTCGCTACGCCCCTGCTCATCAATTATTAATTTTCAATACATACGTATTTAGATATTAGATGAACGGTATCCGGCGCTGCCCGGGTGTCACTTTTAATCTGTATATTCTTATTTTCACTGCACTAAAGATAAGTTTTCAAAGTACTCCCTCCCCTGATCCGACACTTGACACTTTAGCTGATTCAACACGAAGAAAATTTCTCGGCGTTGGCTTAGGTGGCTGCTGACGTCAGAGTGCTCTCTCATAGCCCATGGCTTAGTAGGCGATTATTACCTAAACTATCGAGATTATTATTCATATCTTATTTCGTTACGACAGATTTTACTACCCTATGACTCCCGTGATACCTAACCGCATAGTTCAACTTTCCTGCATGGCTTCCCCCGTGTCCCATGGTGATTGGTTAAAAAAATCAGTTTCCTACTTGGTTCGTGGCTTTGTTTCTACAAAAGCTTTCACTGCTCGGGTCTCGCCTTTAATCTGCGCATTCTGTCTTTTAGTGCAATAAAGGATAGTTTTGTGAGTAGACATTTTAGCACAGTTTCAACACGAAGAATTCTTCGGTGTTGCAAAGATCATTACCGACTCAGCCCATTGGCAACGACACTTGCAGTTCTCACGGGACTACCGTCATTGGACAGTGGAAGAGTGGAAAAAGGTTGCCTCTCCGATGAATCGAGGTTTCTATTCCACAGAAGTGATGGGAGGTGGCGAATACGGCGTCAGACATAAGAGAACCAACATCCGGACACGCTTGTTGGTCAAGTACAGGCCGGCGATGTAAGTGTGCACGTCTGGGGGATGTTTTCCTGGTATGACCTGGAACCGCCGATACCACTGGATGGGTTCCTGAACGCCAATGGCTACCTGTCCATCCTCACTGACCACATGGATCCCTTCATGTTGGACGTTTACCCTGGCGGCGATGGTGTCTACCAACAGGACAATGAGCCCTGCCATGTCGCTAAGGAGGTGTGTGACTGCTTTCAGGAACATGACAGCGATGTCTCCGTTCTCCCTTGGCAGGCGAATTTGCCCAACCTAAATCCCATACAGCACTTGTGAGACCATTTGGATCGACAGGTTCCGCAGTTGACGAAGTGTGAGTGTGGACCCACAACCACGTCATCTCCGGACCTCCGTGCTCTGCTGGAGTTCCGAATAGGCACGTGTGCCTCTGGCAACCTTCCAGGGCCTCATTGCGTCCATGCCACGCCGTCTTGCCCTGTCATCCGGGCCAAGGGTGGTGATTCCCATTATTAGGTAGGTGGTCATATTATTTTGATACGACTGTGTATATTCAGTTACTGAGTAAATGTTAAACTCTTACGACTAGCTTGGGTGCTTTGTTCATTTATGTGGCATGATTAATTAAGCTATTAGGAGAGATAATTTTCGATCTTAAGACTAGTTATTTAAGTCTATTAAATGGCTAAATGTGGAAATACAAAGAAAAAGATTTTTCATAAACTTGAATTGACTTACTGATGATCAAAATAAAATGTTCATAAATTGAGGATTTTTCCTTTTCTTCACAAATATTTGGGGAATAATTGCAAATTCTTTCCTCAACTTTGAAATTTAATTAATAAATGCACACGTTGTTGAGGTGCTTCTATTTGTCTCAGATGTGTTTGATTCATATTTAACAGGAAGTATTTCTTCGGTAGAAATATTTCAGCTTTAAATGCAACTGGGCAGAGAGAGTGTTTGAATTTCGACCCAAAGCACTGAAAGGTATTATTGATGTGTTGTAATTAATTTGGAGCGATAATCAGTGAAATGTGAACTGAGAAGTTTGAGGCTAGAGTGACTTTCCCATTTCATCGTCTGAATTATTTATTTCATTCCAATGAACACTCTATGCCATTAATTAGTTGCTTTGTACCAAATGCCAGATCCACAGTCGTCATAGAAGTCAGATGCTTGCATTGGTCTTCTGCAACTATAATGGTTTACACTCGAAACAATTTATGCTTAAATTTATTTCAACATCTCTCCTTCTGCATTTAAACTAATTAATGATTCTCTTTGTCTTCAGTCTGTCTGTCCATCTGTTGACATTTAACTTCTTTGTTTTAGAGATGAATTGAAAATTATCTCTGTGTTGGAGACGTATTGATGAAATATTACGATTCGCACTATCCGAATTTCCAAAATGAGATAATTGCCCCTTCTAACGGTGGAAGAATTTAAAATTTATTGAACGAATATTGAACGAATATTGGACACTATTTAATTCGGCTAGATGTGTGATATTTTAGTGGTTGAGTGTGATGATCTAGGGTTTGGCATTGGAAGCAACAATTTGTCCCTTCACCCCCAGGGTGGGTGGGAAAACGCAACTTTTCTTTTAAGAGATTAAGGAAGAATGCATTTTGAGTTGAATAGGTGTTAAGGAAATATGATGATTCATAGTTTTAAAATCCTCCAGCACATTTTAATTTACATGGTTAGGGCCCTAAATGCAGAAAATGTAAAACTAGAAGTAATAGTGCAAACACATTTACGCTAGAAATTAGAAATTTTGGTGGTACAATGCGTTGATTAAGAACAGACATCCAGATATCTCTACATTTCAGAGATAATAAATGGACGAAATGGAGCACCGGACTTTTTGCAAGTCCTTATCTCCTCCATCTGAAGTGTGCCTGTGGCATTGAAGTTGAAATGTAAAGAGGTATAAACTGAAAAGAATCATAGCCCTAAGATTATTTCTTGATTTTCAAGATCAATTAGAGAAAAAAAAAACATCTCTAGAATTAATCTGATACAATGATGGATTTTGGAAAATTGGCAGAGGTGATCGTACTTAACAACTCCTGAAATGAGAAGATTCCATAGCATTCTAAAAAAATTGAATTTCCCGAACAGAAGTGGTATAAAGATCCCTTTTACTGATGGAATTACGAAAGAACCAGGGTGCGCTGACAATCTGTCTCATGATCTTGTTTTGGAAAGTTTGAATTTTTTGCATTTTTGTTCTTTCACAGTAGTTCCAAGTTGGAGATGCATATAGGAGAATAGGGCGAATAACCTTCTTGTACGAAAGCAACTTGTTTACCAATGAGAGCTTTGAGTGTCCCGCAACAAAGAATATCTATTTATTGTGTACTGCTTTCGTTTGCAGATACTTTTTCTTATATGATGCTCCAGTCAAGCTTTCTGTGCAATGTGATGCCAAGATAAGTAGCAGTGTCCATCCAGATGATTTGTTTTTCAAAAATTTCCAAATTCGGAATATTTATCGTTGTCCTCTAGTTCGTACACCAGGTCTCAAAGTCTTTAAGCATAGTTTGCACTCTACATAAAGTAAAATCACGTGAAATAGAGGAAGCCAGAAAAGCAATGTTATCTGGCTGTACATGGCAATTTTAACAGTAAGAATTTTTGGAATGTCAACAACATATATATTGAAGAAGGTTGGACCTAGGACGAAGTCTTGTGATGGGATAGGCTTTTTGAGTAGCCGTTACCAACGCAAACCTTAAATTTCTCATTTGTGAGATAGTATTAAATGAATGAGTTCGGCAGGGACCTGAGTTTTATAAGCTTGCAAATGATTCCTTTGGTCCAAACCCTATCGAAAGCCCTTGCGACATCCAGCAAAACGGCAATAGTGGATTTCTTCTTATTCCTGGCCTCAGAAACTGCCTAAACGACTCGAAGCACATGATGCACGGTTGAGTGCTTTCTTCTGAAGCCGAACTGTTCAGGAGGAATGATAACTGAAAACCTCGAAGAATTCCTCAATAGTATTTAGATAATCTTTTCATATATCTTACCCATGAAGGACAAAAGACTGATGGGCCTATAATTTTGAGGAAATAGAGGGTCATTGCCGCTTTTAGGAAGCATGGTAATGATTGCTAATTTCCAAAAATCCGGAAAATAGTTCAGTCTAAGAGCTTTATTAATTATGCAGATCAGAAGCGTAAGAGCCTTTTTTGGGAAAGGTTCTTTAAAACTGCATTGCTGATTTTATCATCCAGTGACTTTTGCAGTTTTTAATCTAGAGATAATTCCACGGAGTTCAGAATAGGAAGCAAAGTTGAAACTCGAGTTGTGCTATTGAATGTTGAAATCTCGGACTGTTTTCTCAGCCGAAGAGATGAAATCCTCGTCATAGGGTTCATCATATGGCATAAATTGCTTTTCTTAACAGGAAGCGAATGCTTCTTCTTTGTCTTTATTATCGTAGACTGATCCATTTTCTCCATGGACAACAGGAATTTGTCTGTTTCTTCCCTTAAGCGCTGAGATCATTTTTCAGAGTGAACTGTGTTGTGGATTAAACGAGCTAAGCTTGGCCTCCCAGCAGTCATTCGGAAATTCCTGGTCTCTTCCTAAGTGCACTATGTTTTCGGTTGTAGATGTTCTTGTCATGCGGATCCCACGTCCGCTGGCAGGTTTCCCTGGTTTTATCTTTTTTCATTAATTTGTTTCTTGATGTCAAGTGCAAGTGTTACTTGTTTGAGTTCCCTTTTATGCACAGTGGTTGATTTTTGAAGTGCGTCTTGAATCGTTTCATTGAGATTTGTAATTTCAGCATCCAGATTTTCGTGTTTGGCTTTTTTTAGTGTACCAGGGACTATTTATTAAGAATCACACGAAATATGTCCCAGTTTACTTTGTTGCAAGTGGGAAGTTCCCTTATTCCCTGCAAGTCTAATATGAGCAAAACAGGATTGTGATCTGATAACAGTTCATTTAAAACTTGCAGTTTATAGTTAAGAGAGAAATGTTTTTGAAGAACAATGTCCAGCACATCTGGTCTAAAATGACTGACATGAGGTAAGCCGGGGCTTGTGGTGCATCCACTATTATGCCACTTTTAATGGGGTAGCTAAATAATAATCGACCGTTTGCATTTGATCTTTTGATATGCCAGCTGGTATGCTTTGAGTTTAAATACCCAGCCACAGGAGTTGCGAAATAATTTGAAAGAACAATCCATATCTGAAGGGTTGAGAGGAGTATTCGGAAGTTTATCGCACTTATTAGCAGAATACGTCCATACTTTGGATTTGCAAGACAAACAGCTGTGGCTTCCAGAGTGGGAAGATTGCCAAGAGGAAATCCACGATGCTTGAGTTTCTTTCTGATAAGAACAGCCGTTCTTCTTCCTTTGATTAAAAAATTCGGAATTTTTGGCGATCCATCGAATTTCAAGTGTGTTTCGCAATGAGTTTGTATTCATATGTACATTAAATATTTACTTTTATTTCAAATTCCACCGTTTGCTCATTCTTTTTATAAAGTTGGTACTTGATAACGAAATTTTAAATAATATATTATATAATAATAAATAAATTATCTTGTGTATGCTGACTAATTTGCCTCTTAACTCTAGAGAGTAAGAAAGCGCAACTTTTTCAGGGATAAATAAAAAATTATTTTTGCGTTGTGTGGGGTTAATAGTATATTACTATTCACAGTCACCAATTAGTGCGAATTGCTGCTATTAAAGGGTGGAAATTTTGGAAAATTAAAAACTCATTTTCTTAAAAAAAAACGAGCCTCTTATATTCGCCGGAGGCGATAAGTTATTCTTCAAGTATTTTTTTCTAGTTTTATTCAAAATTTCTTCCGAGAAAGCCTATTACGGATTTAGAGGAGGCCTGGCCAACCAAGAGCTCATTTCAAATACCTCGCAGCTCATAAGATAAAACATCAGTAAACTTACTTTTATTTAAGATTAAGATTTTTTAACATTAAAATTAAGATTTTTAAAATTAAAGTCAATTAATTTAAGCTGTCTCATTTTGGGACAGATTAAGTTTACTGACAGGTAAGACAAGGATAGGTGACACACAGGCAGGTGAGACAAGGAAAACATTAAATAATATTTTAATTTTTCCTGACCAAGCACTCTTAAGTGCCTAATTAAATGATTTTAAAATTCATTACTTTCTTTTAAAAATACTTTTCTTTGTTGAATATATTTTCTTGATTCCTTAAAAATATAATTTTTTAAGAATGTGTCTATCGATCCCGGATCAATAGATGCGTTCTTGAAGAAATGCATGTAAAGCGAAATCATGTTAATCTAACACGAATTTCTCATGATTAATAATTTAAATAAGGAGAGGGGGGAATACGTTCCAGAATCCTGAATCGAATGATATATTTTTAATTTTATTTCTTTATTATGACTGAACTTTAGAAAATTGTTTGGGCTTTTTACTTGTTTATTTATATTTCATAGAGGTAACTTATTTTTACAGAAAAGAAACAATGATAAAGTTAAAAATTGAAACCTTTCTACTCTACGGGATATGTTATGATCTTGAACCAGTCAAGGTGTCATCTTCAGTCATCGGTCAACGACAATTTTCTTTAGTCTTTACAAATATATTACGTGCTATAGTTGTACGGAGCAGTTGTTTTACCTCTGAGCGGCACTTTTTTTGCACACAAATGGGCTAAAATAGCCAAGTCACAAAGACCCCAAGGGCTCAGAGAAGGTTGGAGGAGGGGAACCACTGAACAGTTGTTAGGAGACAAATAGTAGTCTCCCGTCAAGGCCATCCAGCGTGTTCTTTAAGTGGAGAAGATATGGATGGCTCTCCCACACAATGAGACACGGCTTAACATCAAATTCGATGGACAGTGGCCTTTCCAAGCCCAACGGTATACCCTACTGACAGAGAACAGGACGGGGATTTTTACGGAGACTAATCTCAACTCTAGCCCAACTGGGACTCAAACCTCAGAACTACAGATTACGAGCCTGGCACACTATCCACTGAGCCACTCCCTGTAGCTGTTTAAACATACTAATTTGCAGAGGAAAATATGAAAAACACTTTTGGAAATGCTGAAATTAAGAGCATAATTGGTCATATAGGTGAGACAAGGAAAGCATCCAAGGTGTCTTCTCATATGGTAAGTAGTTGGACTACTCTTTGTCCCCTGGACCGTAGAGAAGCACTGGAGAATCGTGTTAACTTGAACCAGCAGTCATGTCAATCGAAAACCAGCCCTAATAAAAAATTCATGTTAAATCGTATTAATAGAATTAGTGTTAGCCGGGGACTAGGTGTATTTAGGATGAAGAAATCAAAGAGTTTTTTCGTTTTAGAATTTGATTATGTTACGTTAAGCAAAGCCATAATATTGTGAATAATGCAAACCATATTAAAACTTCTAAAATTTATCATAATTGTCACTTGCTTATTTAGAGATCAAATATTTATTTATAACAGAATTCAAAATTAACGATTGTGATCATGGTTATTTTCTACCTTTGTCAATTATTACAGTTAAAAACAAAAAATAAAACGGTTTTCCATCGTGTAATTATGGTTTCGTTTCTGGTTTCGTCCCCGCGGTTGAGTGATTAGTGTGCTTGGTTACTGACCGAAAGAACTTGGGTTCGAGCCCCGGATAAAGCATGTATGTATCTGTTGTTCTTTTTCTCAAGTCCTGCCATCCTCACAGACCTTCTGCTACGGCGTATTAAATTGACAGGCTCCTGTCAGACTTCTGTGGCAAGCAGCTACTTGAGGGATTTTTTTTTATTAATGATTATTTAACCAGCGGGGATGTACAAGACTACTTCGGGGATTAAGGCCATAATAACTCTCACGATATTGTCACGTCGAAGGGAAAAATTTTCATAAATTTAAATATAATCCTATGGCAGGTAGTTGTAGGATATACCAAATAAATGAACAAAATAATAATTATATCATTCTTATGGCTATAACGCTAAATAAAAAAATAGCAGAACACTTAAATGATTACATATTTGGTTATTGCTACATTAATTATTATAAATAATTATTGTTTTATTCATTTGTAAAGTATAATTTAAAGCAATCTGCAATAACATTACATCAAAATTTAAAATTAATTTTCCTCCATATGTGACGTCATCAAAAGAGCTGCCAGATCTACATTGTCAAGGTAGCCTTGGCATGTCCCAATGTGTATGTCCAGTAAACAGGATAAGCCCAATAGAATTTCTCGGTTATCTCCGTCCATTGTTTAGGGGAGTATCTTCTTTTTACAAAAAAATCTCTTTTTTAAAAAATTTCTCCTCTCTCTGCAATAATGGTCGGAATTATTTCTCATCTGTTGTGGAAAATACTGAGGTTGTTCAATAGTATAAAAAGTGTGGTCTTCTTTGCCTTTCGTGACACCGCTGAACAACTAAAACGCTTCATTTCACCAAGGAAATATCCGCGATGATGATCGCAGAAACGAAAAAGTCATAAGTAAAATAAATTCGAGTAAGAATTATTTTTCGCTTTCTGTTTCTGAAATATTATAGCAAAACATATATAGAGTTTTTTTAATGGGATATAATCTTTCGTAGACCGATCCTTCGTCGAAAATTACATATCAAACATTTCGAGGAAATTTTGCCTATGAGGTTAGTGGAGATAAAAACGACCAGAAAAGTGTGAGGGTCTGCTATTTATCCTGTATGCACTATATGAAGAAAAACAACTCTACAAAGCATTAAGACTATCGGTATTCATTATCCAGAAAAGTGCAAAAGCGGTTATGAACTTTCGAATCGATCTACGGAAGATAATTACCATTAATATGATAACCTGCATAACCAAATATAATTCCCATCAAAAGCCAAGATATTCAGGTAGTTCACTAAAATCGCTTTTACTTACTAGGAGCAGTTCCTGGTTCAAGTTGTCTTGGTCTCCCACTTCCTGGCCGACGTTGTCGTATTGGCTCTTGATGGAAATCATGGAAAGCTCTATGAGGAGGAAATTGTCTCCCAATTGATCCAGGAGGACTAGGAACAGTCTGACCATCACTGGGCTGTCTCGGTGGACCTGTACTTGCCACAGAAGGACGATCTCTGTCTCTAGTGGAGGGTATAGTAGGGGTAGGTATAGCTGGACGACCTGGTGATGACGTAGGATAGATTTGTGCTGTAGTTCCTGGTCTCATCCTAGGTGTTGTAGTACCTGGTCTCACCCCAGGTCCAGTAGGACGATATGTCGTTGCAGGAGGTCTTGGAGATGGTGTCAAAGAGCTTATTTGTGTGCGATCTTCAGCAATACCTGGTCTGGTTGAGGGAAGTCTGGAAGTCTGTTCTGCCGGCCGAGAGATGGATGTCGTGCTTGGGCGTTGAGTTGGCCTTGGTGGCCTTGTGGCTAATGAGAAAATTTATGATAAATATTTAAGTAAAAGAGGAATTAGAAATCCATGTTGCAATTTTTTGTGGCTTTTGTTAAGTATGCAGAAGTAGATATAAAAGTAATCTTACTTAATCATTATTATCCACAAGATTTGTGTTAGAATTGTAAATCTCTTTTTGAAATGCAATGAATTTGTTAAACAATCCACCAATCAAGGTTTATCACAAACAACAAAAGACAATGGTTTCCAAACTGTGAGGAGAGACTAGTTTGTTTTGTTGAGTACGGAATTTTCTAGGAAAGATTTATGTTAAAAATGAGTTGTTCATAATTTTCAAAACGTTAGAGATTGATTGTATAGTCGATGCCTACGTAATGGGAATGCCTGCCGATTTCACGGCGTGAAGCGACAGCAGCGCTAATTACAATTTCGTCCGCTGTGGCGATGGGGATCCGCTGTTTTGCTTGCTACTTGCTTCATAGCAGTATAGGTTATTAAGCTGTTTACCGCTAGTTTCAAAATTGGATTCTGATACGGATTTATTCATATGTGATTTATTTACTGTTCTATCTGCTTTATGCCATTTTTAATTAGAGGTCTGATTCTAGTTTTTAACTAGAAGTGTATTGTTATGCATGGAAACTGTTAAATTATTTTCTGAAGATCACCCTCTGTCTAAGCTTAATGACGACGGAATGGAAGAGAAGATAAGAATTGATAATGATATTGAAGTCACAGCCATTTGCACTGATCAACAAATCATTGAAAGTATCACAACTCCCAATGAAAGAGAAGAGGACTGTTCCGAAGATCCTGGTGAGGAAGAAAAATTATAACAAGACAAAAAGATAACTTAGGATTGTGCAAAAAAGAGTATAGAAAATGTTATAAAATTCGTGGAACATAACCACTCCATCAGTCTTCAAAATATCATGCACGTGCATATGGTGAAAAACAATTTGATCAGAAAGAAATTACATTCTCGTAAACAAAGCAACATAAGAAACTATCTTACAAAAGCTGTAGAAATGTCTACCGATAGAACAAATTTTCCATCTACAAGTAGTGCACCAGATGCACATGAAGTCGTCAAAATGAAGGAATAATTTCTTTTAATTTCTTTAATAAAAAATGTTTATTTTTGTAAAGGATTTCCAGAATAAATTCCTACTGTATTATTTCGTAGTAAAAACACTATCATGATTTACTTGTTTTATTTTTCTTCATCCCTCTTTAAATTTAAATCTCTAAGTTACCCCTTAGAATCGGGAAAATCCTGAAATCCGGACCATCCCAACCCCAAGCTGTCCGGAGTTTTGGACCCTTACTATAATAGTTAGAATTATATGGAAACGGCGTTGCTATATTTCATCCCTTCGATCATTGCTGCTAACCTTATTCCTTGTTTTCTGCAGAAGAAAAGAGACGAAGTCGTCAGTTCAGATGCTAGAGGAAATGGAAACCATTACTTTCTATAAGTCGAAGAAGCGAAAAAGATAAAATCAATTTCTTGACCGGATATAAGTGCAGATGTCCCTTTCCTTGGAAGAACAAAATACTGTCTAGACGTGACCTGAAGAGGGAGATTATAAGAAGTGATAGAGAGAGAGTAAGATAATCTTGCGGTTAGAGAAAAGAAAGTATTGGCTGTCTGATGAAGCAAAGATAAACACTCGAGTAAGTTCACTCTATTATTGAAAGAAGATCAATATGCTGAATGCTAGGTGCAGCAATATGTACTCATAGCAGAGGGCAACGTGTAAAGTGACTCTAGTGTGTTTACGTAATCATACACTAGGTGCAGATAAACTTATAGCGAAGGTAATATTGAGAAAGTGTTTCATTTCGAAATATTATGGTTTTGAAACATTTATGCAACATTTGAGAAACATTTTTTCAGATGTTGTTCACTTGCAGTCGAATCTACAGTCGTTCACTTGCAGGAATTTGTTAATACACCTATCCCTCGATTTACACTGAAGATAGGTTCCGCACAAAACCGTGTAAATCGAAATCCGTGCAATCGAAATCAAAACCGTGTAAATCGAAACTGAATTATGCACATTTTAGTGTTTTTTTCGTTTTACACGGTTTTACATAGCAAAATCCAAGATTTCAATTTACACGGTTTTGTGCGGAACCTATCTTCAGTGTAAATCGAGGGATAGGTGTACTAGCAGAAAACCCGTGGGTAATCGACGGAAGAAAACTGAAAATTTCAAATGGCGAACTAAAGAGATTGGAGGAAAAAATTGATTCCACTTTTCCAAATCGGGTTTTATTACAGGTAAGGAAAGGACTTGTAGCTAAAAAGCAACAAATTTCCCATTGATTTTCAACGGGCCGTTACCGCTTTACAAATGAAGAGGAAACATAAGAGTTGTTTTAAACTCAAACTCGGGTTTTATCACAGGCAGAAACTTCATTTTTTAACGCAACACTTGGTGTCAAGTGTTGCGGGTGTTGCGTTAAAGTGGTTGTCGGGTCTGGTGACAAGGTTTGGTGACCAGAAGAGCAATTTTTACTTGAATAGAAAGTAAGGAAACTAAGAACACATATTCGCTATGAATGAAAATAATTCTTATGTTAATATACCTCTTGTACCTGGAGGAGAAATTTCAGTTACTTGTTGTATAACAGGACCCGGTTGTCTAGTTGATGTGACTGCTGGACGTACAGGTGGTTGTCGGGTTGATGTCACTGCTGGGCGTACAGGTGGTTGTCGGGTTGATGTCACTGCTGGACGTACAGGTGGTTGTCGGGTTGATGTCACTGCTGGACGTACAGGTGTTTGTTGGGTTGATGTCACTGTAGGACGTACGCGTGGCTGCCTAGTTGATGTCCCTATTGGGCGCGTAGTTGTTCGCCGAGTGGTTGGTATTGTGGAACTTAAAATTACACCAGGTTGGCGTGTTGCTGGTCTTGTAGTTTGCACACTAGTTGGTATTTTTGTCTGACCCCTCTGACGTTTGACTGACTCGAAATGAAAATCATGGAAGGCCTTATGAGGAGGAAAAGCAATTCCTTGACCAGATCCAGTCCTTGTGTCAATGCCAGTTCCTGGTCTAGAACCCATAGTAGAGTGTGGGAGCGGCGTAGTCGGTTGGCTAATTGAATAAATTACGTTAGGTTCCAAAGTGCGCCGTGAAGATGGTGTACTTGCAGGACTTCTCGATCGAGCTGTGGTTGCTGGCTGTTGTCTTGGGGGTTCTGCCCGTCGCCCTATTGGTGACAGGGTAGACACCCTTGCAGGAGCTCCGATTTGCCTACGCCCAGATGGGGTAGATCCGGGTCTCCCTGCTGTTGGCGCAGTTGATGTACTTCGAGGGCCGGCGGCCGTTGAAGCTAGTCTCCTTCCAGTTGAAGTAGCCGTCCCTGGTCTTCTCGGTGTCAATGCATCCTTTCTTTCTGGGATGGGCGATGGTTGACCTTCAGCTAATGTTCTTGAGCCTCCTCTTTCCGAAGTTGAATGACTGGAAGGGGTTACCCCTGGTGAGGATGTAGGCCTCTGAGATGTGGGTCTTGAGCGTCCTAAAAACATCGGAAAAAATACAGGAAAAAAAGAAAAATGTGATTTTTTTCCATAGATACTGAAAAGAAAGCTTTTTAATCGTTTTTGTTCCTTTTTTATTACTTTAACCTCTTGATTTAATGTTTTATGGCTGATTTTCAAAAGGAATAAATTGGTGGAAAAGTGAGATAAACTTTCTATAGCAAATATAAGTTTAATAATGTGTAATATATATTATATCAACGATGTTCTCGAGCCATACCATTTATTAAGTCTTTTAAAATTTCCTATAAATACAAATAATTAGTAATAAATACATAGATATATAATATATAATTTTTCAGCCTATTAATTTTATTTCTATTATTCTTTTAACATTAATTTTTAATTTGCCACATTTATCATCCTCAGAATAGAGGTTTTTTTGTGTTGTTGTTGTTTTAAAAGTGATATGCGGATGGTAATTTGACCTACGAATTATAAAACCTCGTCAATTTGATCAAACCGCGCACAGGATAATGTACTTCATATTAGTGTTTTATCCTGAAGAAAACAGAGATTTTGCTTTGTATTTATAACTGATTTTCTTCATCTTCATATCGTAAATTTTTATTTATTTACAAGCTTAATGCCGGTCAAAAATTAAAGTAAATTTTTGAAAGCAATCATTTCAAATATTTATATTTATTATTGGAATTTTATCAGTTGTTTTCACAAAGTTACATTCTCATTTCGTTACTGAAATAGGTTTCTAAAAACCACTTTTCCTGCAGGATCATTACCAAAGTAAAATAAATGAAAGCGAACGCTTCTGCTTCTTCATCAGCGACTGCATCAGCGACTGCAATGGATTCAAAATTCTAATCTACTCTTCAGCTTTCTCTGCTTAGTCATTTGCGTTGATTTGAGATTTGCAATTTGGCAGTGGACTATATATATCATACTATATACAATTTCACATACCATTTAACATGCTAAGAATATAGCTTATGTAAACGTGGTTGGTTGGTGGTAGTTGAAACTTATGTAAAACGTTGATTTCCAAAGTATGGAGAGGTATCCCTTGAGAGAACGCTACTTGTTGTTTAGGATGTTCTAGGAAAGTTTATACTAGAATTGATTGCAATTCTCAAAAGGTCATGTCAATTTTAAGTTTCTTGCATTGCTTTTCGAAGCACAACCTTTGCAGCTGCAAAATTATTCAGTTCAGTTAAAAGCTATTTTCAGTCACTTCATCTTTTGAATGATTTGAAAACATCACAAACGGTAGCTAATGGTTCTTGACAGTTGGTAAGAGTGTTACGTACATTTTGAATTGCTTTGTCTGTCCACAATGTCTAAAAGGGCCATTCTTTGCCACTGCGCATACATTTTGAAAGGAGGTGATTAAATCTTTCCTAAGTTAAGGGGACGTCATCAGAAAGTTTGGAAATCACTACGCAAAAATTACTTTTCTCATTTTTCCTCAAATCAAATCAGTACGCAAAAATTATTTTTCTCATTTTTCCTTAAATCAAATCACTACGTAAAAATTACTTTTCACATTTTTCCTCAAATCAAATCACTAGGCAAAAATTAGTTTTCTCGTTTCTCCTCAAATTAAATCATCATCATCATCATCATCATCATCATCATCATAGCCGATAGCCATGGGCTACGGAGGTCCAACCAGACCGTGCAAATTAGTTCCCCAAGCAAGTCTATCCTGAGCTACATCTACTGCATCTGACCACTGCACATCAATTCTAACAAGGTCCTGTTTGACATTGTCTGCCCACCGCATCCTAGGTCTCCCCTTCTTTCTGAGGCCTTTAGGCACACTGTTCATAACCCTATTCGCCAATCTATAATTATTCATACGGGCAACATGGCCAAACCAGCGGAGTCTCTCTCTGCACAATATGCTGCTTAAAGGAGGTTGCAGATTCCTTTGCCTAACCTCATCATTAGTTACAAAGTTGAACCACCTAATGCCCAAGATACTACGTAAGCATCTGGAATCAAAAGCATATAGTTTCCTGTTATCTTGTTTACAAAGTGTCCAAGTTTCACTACCATAATTAACCCTAGAAAGAATCAAACTATTATACAGGTCTAATTTTAGTCAGGTATATACGCCTATTTTTCCGACTCTCCATAGATTCTTAAAAGTCCCGGCAGCAATCCCAATTCGTCTGTTAATCTCATGCCGCACATCACCAGTATCTGTTATATAGCTCCCAAGATAATTAAACTGTGACACCTGCTCAAGACTGCAACCATTAAGATTAACTGAATCACAGCCTGCCTGACAAATTTTCATCACTTTAGTTTTCTCTCTGTTTATAACCAAACCTACTCTACTACCAGTCTCATCAACAGCTCGAATGAAAGGGTTCATCTCATCAACATCATTCGCCAAAAGGGCTAAATCAACAGCATAATCTAAATCAGAAATTTTCATATCTCCAGTCCATTTAAGGCCAAAATCTTTACCTTGAAGTGAATTTCGCATAACATAATCAATAACCAAGCTAAAGAGAAATGGAGACAAAATGCACCCTTGTCGAACACCAGAAGTAATGCTAAACCAATTGCTACAAGCCTTACCAACTCTCACACACGACTCAGTGTTATTATAGAGAGCTTTCATAATGTTAACTAACTTGTCTGGTATACCATATGATCTCACATTCAAACACAAATTATGACGATCAACAGAGTCGAAAGCCTTTTTGAAATCAACAAAGCTAGCAACCAAATGTTTCTGAAACTCTAAACATTTCTCAAGAATCTGCCCAAGTGAAAATATCTGATCCACACATCCCCTACCACTTCTGAATCCACATTGCTCATCACGCAATTGACTGTCAACCAGATTCTTAATTCTATTAAGCACAATCATGGAAAGAACTTTACCTGGAACAGAGTGTAGGCTGATACCCCTATAGTTATCACAAGAACTGCGATCTCCTTTTTTCAAAATAGGGATAACAATAGATCTGGTAAAATCCTTAGGAACTATGCCTTTATCATAAAAGATATTCAGAATTTCGGTCATCCAAGTGGTAACCGAAACATTCCCAGCTCTAAGCATTTCGGCAGTAATTTCGTCTACCCCTGGATATTTATGAAGTTTAAGTTTAGAAACAGCGAAAATAACTTCAGATTGTGTTATAGGGCCAACATTAAAGCAACCAATGGATCTATCATCATTGCAAACAATGGGAGTAGAACTAACTACATTGTTTAGAACATCACTGAAATGCTCAGCCCACCTAGCCATGACAGAATCCTCCCCTTCTATAACATTACCTTGTTTATCCTTCAATCCTTGTATACCTGTCCGTTTTCTACCACACAAAACATTAACTATCTGGTACAGCTCTCTGCTGTTGTGCTGTCTAACTGCTTCCTCGGCTTTGTCAGCCAAAAACCTCAAGCCAAAGATTCTTATCAGCAGCTAACTGATCTTTTACACGTTTATTAAGGTCTCTGTAATGCTTTCTATTAGTACTAGTAGGGTATTGATTAAGGACATTCCTGAAGTTCGTTCTTTCCGAAATAAGCTCAAGCGCCTTATCACTCAGATAATTCTGTCTCTCTGCTCCTTTTTTCCTAAAATCCTAATGAAATAAAAATTGTTAGTGTCCACAAAAGCCTGTTTAAAATGATCCCATTCTTCCTCAACTTCAATAGTAAGCATACCATGACTGACATTATGATTAAGTAGCCTATCATGGTAAGCTTTGGCTACAACTGGGTCTTTCAGAGCTTCAGTATTAAAAGCAAATTTTTTAACCCTAGCACAACACTTTTTAAGTTTAAGTTGCAAGACACTTTTAACAAGATAACGGTCAGATCCAATTTCAGCTCCCCTATATGACCTGGTATTCCTAACAGAACTAGCCCATTTGCTGTTAATTAATATATAATCAATCATATTCTTATGCAGCCCATCAGGTGAAACCCATGTGTACTTATGTATGTCGCGGTGTTTGTAATATGTGTTAGTTATCTGAAACCATTGAGTTTACTTACCTGTAGGAGACGTTGCCCATTGCCATTGCAACTACCAATAACAAAAGGGCCTATTACTCCTCCCCAAAGGTCAGAGTCAGTACCAACTTTGGCATTGAAGTCACCTAGAAAAAGGGTAATATTTCCTTTCTTGACAGAATTCAAAATATCCTGAAGTTGTACGTAAAACCTATCATTCTCATCCTCATCGTCATCCTGAGTGGGGCCATAACAGCAGATAACATTCAAGTCTTTAACGCTTGTCTGAAATTTTGCTGTAAGAAACCTTTCATTAATGCACTCATATCTTAGAAGAACATCACTAGCGTGTCTGCTGAGAAGCAGACCCACGCCTTGCTGATGCTTATTGTCGTCCCTCCCTGAAAAGAGAAATTTAAGAATATTTTTAAGAATCTGACATTTATCAGTCCATCTGGTCTCTTGCAAGCCGAGAATATCTAAATTATAATGGTGGAATTCTTTTGTGAGGACATGAAGAGAAAAAGCTCTGTGCATAGTCCTCACATTCCAACTACCTATGGAAAGAAAATGGTTAGTGGGATGTTTAAAGAAACTATGTTTATTGAGAGAGGGAATGCCGACAATATCAAACAGCATCCTAATCAGACATGGGGTAAAGACCCGTTCCCCCACCACTAAAGTCTGAAGCCATCTACACTGGAAGACTTCCTCCAATGTAGAATTTGACGATGCCAATAGAAGCAAAGAGTTCAGGTGCCTGCGATGACCTCTGCTCAGGATTATCCACCAGCTGATAAACATATCCTGTGAATCTATTCACTTGGGGCTGTCAACCCACAAACAAACAGAAAACACAGCGGAAGATTATCCCTCCGCAGAAGCCCACCAGTGCAGCAAAATCAGGATCCATAATCAAGCTCAGAGCCATATATCTGTGTAGTCCAGTGGGTTTATATGGTCAGCACCAGGACCCTGTGTGCCACCATATAAACCCACTGGACCACCACTCCTCAGCAGGGTAGAAAAAAAAGAAAAGTAGCCATAGTTGTCCAGATCAGTAGGCCACACTATTACGTAAAAATTGTTTTTCTAATATTTCTTCAAATTAAATCACTACGCAAAAATTATTTTTCTAATTTTTCCTCAAATCAAATCGCTATGCAAAAATTACTTTTCACATTTTTCCTCAAATCAAATCACTATGCAAAAATTATTTTTGACATTTTTCCTCAAATCAAATCACTATGCAAAAATTATTTTTGACATTTTTCCTCAAATCAGTTCACTACGCAAAAATTACTTCTCTCATTTTTCCTCAAATCAAATTATTACGCAAAAATTACTTTTTTCATTTCTTTTCAAATCAAATCACTATGCAAAAATTATTTTTCTCGTTTCTACTCAAATCAAATCACTACGTTAAAATTATTTTTCTAATTTTTCCTCAAATCAAATCACTACGCAAAAATTACTTTTCTCATTTTTCCTCAAATCAAATCAATACGTAAAAATTATTTTCCTCATTTTTTCCTTTCAGCTATTTTAATCTCAGTAGCTAATTCAAAGAATCAAATTAATCGAGTGAACTTTAGTAATCTGAATGTTATAAACATTGTTTCAAATTTTGAATAAAACACAAATTCTATTAAAGAAATTTAATGTGATTTTTACTTTGTTTTGTCGTTTTTCACAATTTCAATCATAATTTATACATTCAGGTTTTCATTGTTTTAATGTTCCATACTTTTTTACTTTGTTTACAAACCGTGTTACTGCTATTTATATTATTTTTTTTATTGATTTGTGTTATTCATCGTGTCATATAGGTTATTGTTATTTATGATTATTTTGTCCATTGAAATCAATTAGAATAGAAATGGGAAGTCAGAACAAGAGGTATAATTCGAGAAATAATTGTGCGGAAAATGATTCACTGGCGAGTGGGATTCGAACCACGCCTCCCCGTTATATGTAAGGCAGTAACAAATCAATGAAAATAATGATCATAAATAGTAGTAACACAGTTTAGTAAACACGGTAAAAATGTAAGTCACATTAATAGAATAAAAACTGTTTTCAATAGGTAATTTGTGAAATTATTATTGATTGAAAAAAGTGTAACTGAAAACATGTGATTTCTCTAAATCATCATTGTTTAGCAGTTTTGATATATTCACTTTTTTTCAAGTTGTATTTAAATGCATTTCCATTACAATTATATCAAACTATTGTCTCTTCATTCCTCTAAATTTAAAACAATTAAAAAATTAACAGTAGTAAATGTAAAAGTAATTGTTAGCTCAAGACAATTTTTTGTGGAGTGTGACATTATTCCAAATTATTTAACCCCAAAAATTATTTTCATAATAGCATATTATATTGATAATTTTATGCTAAAATTTCTGTAAAATTCCACATTTTATTTGAGGTAATTCATGTTGAAGGTAAATAACAGGATGGCTCGAGAATCAATCAATTCGTTAATGTCCTCTGAACGCTAGGATTTAATTTATTGAATAACTGCGAAGACGAAACAAGCACATTTTAATCAAGCTTACTTTATTCTGTCGAAACACCACTGAGTGACTATACACCGCAAGAATAACACAGAAATGTCCGTGTTTATTGACCGTAGGAAAGCGGATCGATTTTGTATGCATTAAAATGGCAACAGCAGATTACGTTGGATAGGCAGCTTTAAATGGCTTTTAATGCTCTGTTTGCAAGTATTAAAGTGGGCTTAGAGATGCCGCAGAGCTCTTTCATTCGCATAAGCTGCATCTCTTGTAGAAGGGATTTTGAAGGCTGCTTTATTTGCATGTTGTTGGTGACGGTAGAGGCAACGGAATGAGTTATCCTTTTATACTGATGCAGTGAGCTGTCATATAGTCCGCCGTCGTCTAATTTATGCCATTTAGAATTATTATTCGGAAGGTCGTTAAAAGATGAAGAATTATGCTTCCGCTAAATCCATAGGGGATTTCAATAATAATCGATCATTATACACGAATTCATACGGGTTCGGAGAAATTGGAAATAATATACAAAATTTACAGTGGTGTAGTAATACTAGGGCTACGCCCGTACTTTTCTAACAAACGAGGGGAGGCTCCGATACTTAATTAACAAACGAGGGGATGCTCTGGTACTTATCTAACAAACGAGGGGACGCTCTGGTACTTATCTAACAAACGAGGGAACGCTCAGGTACCTTTTTGAAAAACGACGGCGACCTCTGGTATTTTTCTAACAAACGAGGGCGCGCTACGGTACTTTTCTAACAAACGAGGGCGCGCTACGGTACTTTTCTAACAAACGAGGGAGACCTCCAGTACTTTCTAACAAACCAGGACACACTCTGGCTCTTTTCTAGCAAACGAGGGTGCACTCTGGTACTTTTCCAGCAAACCAGTGTGCGGCCCTGTACTTTTGTTGCTACTTTTGAATACGCATGAATATGAATGCGACTCAGATAGCTTAATAGGTGAGAAAACCTAACTTGCGTTCAGCAAATTTAAGCAGCATTAAGTTTGCTACTAAGAATAAACAGACAGGCGGAAATGAATTATTTTTGAATTTAGGTTCGTAGATAACTAAAACGAATTTTCTTTGAAATCTTGAAACATTCATCAAGAAATAATGCATTAATTTATATCGTTCGTATGAGAAAGAAAAAACACCATGGGGCATTTTTAAGAACAACACTTCTGCAGTTTACTGACGAATAATGGAGTTTTGGTGAGAATGAGAGTCGAACCAACAACTTCCTGAAAGCAAGTCAGCTGCTCTTACCTGCTAAGCTATCCGAGCAGCATTCATTCCTCAGTTAACGTGATACTTTGTGGGTCACTGTACGATTCGATTTTTGACTGCAATTACTTTCATCCATAACTTTAATAACTATGATTGTTACTTTTGATACTTTTTTTGCTACTTTTATTTCTTACGGGGTCGTGCACTGATTGTTAGAAGAGTACCAGAGTGCGCTCTGGTTTATTAGAAGGCATCTCAATTCAATCTAAAAAAAAGGGTGATATAACTACGTAAAGATAAGACACTAACGATTAGCGAGAGTGCTGTGTGAACTACTTCCCTATAGGTCCCTAAAAAGGTAGAAAATAAATCTAAAGTATATCGATGGTGCAATCAGTCGCTGAGTTCGTATTCACTTCAAAGGAAAATAAGACGCCGATTATCCTAGACAATAAGATTGCCGGCACCCTATCTTCCTTTGAAGTGAATACGAACTCAGTGACTAATTGCACCATCGATATACTTTAGGTTTATTTTCTACCTATTTAGGGCCCTATAGGAAGATAGGTAGATTTTAAATTTTATAATTTATTTATATTTAGCTCTTTTCTTAACAAGCTGAAAAAGACGGATTGTTTTTATTTTTAGCTCGTTTTTTAACAAGCTAAAAAAGGACGATTTTTTTTTCTATTTTTAGCTAGTTTTCCCTTATTCTATTGAAAACAAGCTAAAGAAAAGTGTGATTGTTTTCATTTCGCTGTCTTTCTATATTCGACTTTCTTTCTTTACCGAATAATTTTAGGTACTAATAAAATCCGAATTACCATTAGTTATTGTAATCCGAATTACCATTAGTTTGAATCATAGACAAATATAACTATATAGAGATAAGACACTAACGACTGGCGAGAATGCAATTCTTATCTCTAGCAGGGTGAACTACTCAGATCGTGTTCTGCCTTGGTCGATAACGGTAATAGTTCAAGCGCTCGTTCAGTTGCAACATTTTAAGATTTATGTAGGCAAGGATAATCTTCGAGTTAAATTTTAAATATGTTCGTTGTGAGAGATTAAAAGAATACGGAACTGTTCATAATATTACTATTCGCACGATAACGTAATTGCATCGAACGGATTCGTTTCATACAGCGAACTTCCTCATAGCCGCATTAAGACACGATGATGTGTGTTAGTGGCGCTGAAATAGCAAGAAACGAAATAATTCTATTAGGTAGTTGCTTTATAAAGGTTTTCAGTTTTCATGCCTAATCGATCTTATTACATTATCAAACACGATACGAGAATAAACCCAATTCTTTTTTACATGGAATTTTTTTACACGAATTTGATTTAACATGGTTTAGAAAAATAAATTCCAATTCTCTTTTTACACGATTTATTTCAATCTGACACGGTTCAAATGGCGCCTTTTTAAAAATCTCATTTGAATTTAATTCTGAAAAAATATTCCTATTCAACGAAAAATTCCTAGAATTCACATTTATAACAAAGATGCAGCTTTTATGGTCACATTTTTCGAAGTAGTTTTAACTTTGAAAATGTGCTATAGATACACTTTTTTGGCACTACAATTCCCAAAATGAACACTAACATAACTACACAAAAGTTTTTATTTTATTCTCTATTTTATGCAAAAATTGTACAAAACCTACTTCATTCGGAATAAAGTGGCAACATTGGGTTCCGGGAATTTCCCTCAATTTAATCTTCAATACATCGTTAGTCTTGGTCTCTCATTTCGTGTTTAAAGATAGCAGTGTTTAGATGTTTAATAAGAGAAATCGAAAAATATTTGTTTTGTTTTTGTAGTTTTGTGTGCGTAATATAAATTTATTCAATTTTGCTGATAGGTAATTTACAATTTTCATCATCTGATTCATTAACTACAATTCAAATATTTTAGTAAGACTTACCACGATGTCGGATAATTCAACTATAGAAAAGCAGAAAAGGAAAGCTCTCTCTTTGGATATTAAGGTCCAAATTTTAGATCGTCTTGCAACTGGAGAAGATTCAACATCTATAGAGGTAAATATTTTGGTTTGAACGAAGCTACCGTAACGATCAAGAAAAATGAAGATGCTATTAGAAAATCTGTGCTTTCTGAAACAAAATTGAGCGTGAAATCGTCATCGTACACGAGAGAGATTGTAAAAGTGAAGATGGAAAAGGCACTAGTAATGTGGATAGAAGATAACTCGCAAAAGAAATACCTCTAGACGGAAATACCATCAAAAAGATGGCATTACGAATATATAAGCAGATACAAGAAATGGAACCAACCGCATCAGCTCAGTTAATCAAATATTATGACTTGCAGGATTTCTTCAAAATCACGCGTTTCATAACGTAAAGATAAAAGGTGAAATTGCATCTGCAGATGAGCCGGCTGCTAAAGAATTTATCCAAAATTGGTCTAAATCATTGAAGATGGTGGAAACACTCCTGATCAAGTTTGGAATGCAGATGAAACTGGTCTTTTTTGAAAAAAAAATGCCGAGTAGAACCTATGTAGCAAAATCACAAAAAACTGTTGATGGCTTTAAAGCAGCTAAGGATCGTGTGACCTTTCTATTTTGCAGTAACTCTTCAGGAGATAGTATGTTAAAACCGCTGCTCATCAATCGATCACTAAGACCACGCTCAGTGAGAGGTGTAGATTTGAATAAATTTCCAGTGTATTGGATGGCAAACAAAAAAGCCTGGGCTACAAAAGAAATTATTAATGAATGGTTTCCATAAGTATTTTGTTCCAGAAGTTAAACGCTGTTTGAAGGGGGAAAAAAACTCGAATTTAAAGTTCTATTGATTATAGACCATGCGCCTGGACATCCTGTTTTGGAACACCCAAATGTGCAAATTTGTTTTCTGCCGCCTAATATGACATCCTTAATGCAACCACTAGACCAGGGTATAATTGCCACATTTAAAACATACTACGTAAGACGAACATTCCAATGCATTTTGGATCAAGTAGATAAGGATAAATCAATTTTATTGATTTATCCTTATCTACTTTACTGCGTATTTCCGTCTAGAGGTATTTCTTTTGCGAGTTATCTTCTATCCATTACTAGTGCCTTTTCCATCTTCACTTTTACAATCTCTCTCGTATACGATGACGATTTAACGCTCAGTTTTGTTCCAGAAAGCACAGATTTTCAAATAGCATCTTCATTTTTCTTGATCGTTCTTACGGTAGTTTCGTTCAAGCCAAAATATTTACCTATATAGATGTTGAATCTTCTCCAGTTGCAAGACGATCTAAAATTTGGATCTTAATATCCAAAGAGAGAGCTTTCCTTTTCTGCTTTTCTATAGTTGAATTAGCCGACATCGTGGTAAGTCTTACTAAAAATATTTGAATTGTAGTTAATGAATCAGATGATGAAAAATTGTAAATTACCTATTAGCAAAATTGAATAAATTTATATTACGCACACAAAACCTCAAAAACAAAACAAATATTTTTATTGATGTGTGGAATCAAAACAATCAATTTTATTAATGTGCGCAAGAAATTTTCTATTTTAGATTGTATCAGACATGCTGGATTGACGCTATTAGAATTAAAACCATTAACTTTAAACTCATGCTGGAAAGCTATTTGACCAGAATGACAAAGATTGTGAAGAAAGCCTATAACTTGTATTTTGGATGTCATATTGGAGATCAGACAAAACATGGACTCCACATGTGTGCTGCATTTCGTGCTTTGTTAGCCTGAGTGAATGGTTGAAAGGTAGGATAAAACCATGAACTTTGCAGTTCCAATGTTTGGCGTGAGCTAAGTAGTCACTTGCATGATTGCATTTTTGTTTAAATAAAGTGTCGGGTTTTTCAAAGAAGAACAAAAGCAAAATGCAATATCCAAATGTGCTTTCAGCCATAAGGATAGTTTCTCATGGAGATCTTCCTATACCAACAACTCCAACCACCTGGGAGGAGATGGATTCACATTCATCAGAAGAAGACTGAGGCACATACAGATCCTGATCCTACATACACACCTAAAAAGTTAGACGAGCCCCATCTGATTCAGCAAAATGAGCTAAATGATCTTGTTCGAGACCTAGAACTTTCTAAACAACAAGCTGAGGTTTTAGGTTTAAGACTTCAAGAGTGGATCTTCTGCCCAAGGGTACCAAAGTTTCTCTGTTCAGAAAGAGAAATTTGGCTCTATCTGCTTATTACCAGATGCAAGATAGTTTGCATTTCTGCACAGATATTTCAGGGCTGATGGAAGAAATTGGAACAACTCACGACCCTAAGGAATGGCGTATATTTATAGATTCGTCAAAATTCAGCTTAAAAGCTGTCCTTTCGCATAAAGGAAACCAAAAAACCTTCCATTCCAGTGACACATGTTGTGGGAATGAAGGAAACTTATGAAAGCATGGGAAAATACTTACTGCTATAAAATATGACCAGTTTAAGTGGACAATATGTGGGACCTAAAAGTCACATCTCTCTTGCTCGGGCTTCAAGGAGGCTTCAAAAAATTTTGCTGTTTTCTGTGTTTGTGGGAGAGAAGAGCCAGAAAGGAACACTATTAAATAAAAGAATGGTCCCAAAAGGATGTTTTTATTCCTGGAAAGAGAAATGTGAAGTATAAGCCTCTAGTTGACCTCTCTGATGCTCTTCTCCCACCACTACGGGGCGGGGTGGCTCAGTCGGTAACGCGCCAGGCTCGTAATCTGTAGTTCCCAGGTTCGAGTCCCAGCTGGGTCAACGTTGAGATTTATCTCCGCAAAATTCCCCGCCCTGCCCACGGTCAGTAGGGGACACCGATGGGCTTGGAAAGGCCGCCGTCCGTCGGATGGGACGTTAAGCCGTGGCCCCGTGTGTGGGAGAGCCATACCCTGTGCACGTTAAAGAACACGCTGGATGGCCTTGACGGGAGGCTACCATCTGTCTCCCAACAGCTGTTCCAGTGGGTCCCCTCCCCCAACCTTCTCTGAGCCTTCGGGGTCCCTGTGACCTGGCCATTTAGCCCATGGTGTGCAAAAAAGTGCCGCTCAGAGGTAAAACAACCCAACCCAACTCCCACCACTACACATCAAACTGGGACTTATGAAAAACTTTGTAAATGTTATGGACAAAACTGGTAAAGGGTTTTTTCACTTGAAGGAAAATTTTCCAAAACAAAATGATGCCAAACTCAAAGAAGGAATCTTGTTGGTCCTCATATCAGGAAGCTACTGAATGATACTGTCTTCGAAGGAAAACTGAATACGAAGGAGCGCGCTGCATGGAAATCCTTTACGTCTGTAGTTCAGGGTTTTCTGAGGAATCACAAAGAGGAAAGCTACCATTAGCTCATTTAAGATCTTCTAAAAAAAACTCTGAAAATCTTGGCTGCCTAAAATCTTTGAAGATCCATTTCTTGCACTCACATCTCGATTTCTTCCCCAAGAACTTAGGAGCTGTTAGTGAAGAGGAAGTGGAAAGATTTCACTGGGATATCCGAACGATGGAGAAGAGATACCAAGGGAAGTGGAACCCAGCAATGATGGGTGACTACTGCTGCTTCTTACAGAAGGAAGATACCTCAGCACATAAAAGACAAAAATGAACTTCTTGTAAGTATAAAAGATCCTTACTTATTTTTCGTTTCAGAATTATTTCATTTGTTACTTTATATTCAGTGGTCTATAACTATGGTGCTTCTAAGTTCTTTCACTGTAATCATGTAATTAATTAATGATATTTGAGATGCAATTTAATAAAATAGTTACATTTATTTTCATTTTCCAGATATGCGTATTCATTGAAATTTGAAATACATAAATCCATAATTAAAAAAATCTGTACATGCTGCAGATTTTTCACAGCTATATTTGAATTCAGCACCCCAAAATTAGTTGAAAAACATCCTATTTGACAAATGTTATAAAAACAAGTTTCAATTTGTTGTTTAGTGTTATCAATAGTCTTTCGTTTCAGATTAGGAGATGATAAGTCATCAGTTTAACTTAAATTATCGTTTTATCCTCTCACTCACGCTAAGTTTTGGAAACTGGTTTAAACATCATTTTTTTCTTAAATAGAAAGTCCTAAAACCTCTGGTGAACATGGACTGCACTTTTTTTAAGACAAAATATTTCACTATTTACTTAACTTAGCGTCGATTAGTGATTGATTAGGCTTTTTTACCTCTGCGAAGCACTTTTTTTAGGGGTGGGGTGGGGATGGCACAGGTAATTAGAGGGATCAGTCGGTACCATACAAGGCTCGCAAGCTGCAGTTCACAGTTTCGGATCCCATCTGGGCCAGCGTTGAGATTTATCTCCGCAAAACTCCACGGCCTACTCATTATTAATAGAGGAATTCCGTTAGGTTTGGAAAGGCCGCCGCACATCGGACAGGACATAAAATCGTGGCCCCGTGTGCGGGAGAGCCATACCCTGTGCACGTCAAAGAACATGCTGGATGGCCTTAATAGGAGCCTACCATCTGTCTCTTAACCGCTGTTCATTGGGTCCCTTTCCCCAACCTTCTCCTTGAACCCTCGGAGTCCTTATGACCTGGTCATTTAGCGCATTTGTGTGCAAAAAATTCGCTCACAGGTAAAACAAACTCCAATCCAAATTAAATGGTCATGTCACAAGAACCCCAAGGGATCAGTGAAGATTGAGGGAAAGGCATTACACTGGAAAGCTATCGATATTAAGAGATTAACGGCAACTTACTTTTAAATGCCATCTAACATGTTCTTAAACGTGCACAGGGTATGGCTCTCCTGTACAAGGCTTTCGGCTGAAGGTTCCATTCGAGAGAAGCATGTCTTTCCAAGCTTAATGGGGTCCCCTGTCCGACAGACGAGACAGTGATGTTTAGCGGAAATGAATCTCAATACTATCATGTTGTGATTCAAACTTACAGATTACTACCCTGATTGGGTTATCGACTGATTCAACCCTCGTCCCTCCTTTTACCCCTGAAAGTTCAAACTAATGAGAGATTCGGTTTTATTATTTTGTATGAAACCCAGATACTTTTTTTTGGAAATAAAAATTGTTGTGTTTGATTCTGAAGGGAGCACATTGGCTAATGTTAAAGTGAACTCTTTCACCATCAGAATCTAACACACAAATTTCACATTCCTGTCGTGAATAAATCGTTTAAAATATTCACAAAATGTTGCCATCTTCTAAAATTTATGACACTCTGCAGATGCAAATTCAAATATTTATAACGTTCGAAAAATGTCAATAGCAATTTCTTATTAGTGCCTTATCCATACCAGAAAGCAAATATTCGTTTATCCATTCAAGTGAATGTTGGATGTCTACAGACGGGCAAACACAAAATCAGACCAATAATCAGAAGTAGGTAGTGTAAGTTTGGAAGATGAGGACACTTAACCCAGCAATAGGAGAGGCTATTTTAAATACGTCAGTGGGCCGCACTGGTGTTTTCACCGTCACTAACTGAAAGCTATGCGTTTAAATACATATTTGAAAAATATAATTGAAATAATTTATTTTATTTGACATATTCATACATAATTACAAAAGAATACATTGATGGAAATATAAAACAATCAAAGCAAAAGAAAGAAAATAAATTGAAACGTATCACCTAATAGAATCAAGGATTCAGTAATATAAAGTCAGAAGAAAAAAAGGAAAAAGTTAAAAAAAAATATTTTTTTTTAGAGACCAGGTATAGCCCATACCTAGTTTAGGTCGTTAGCATACTTGACTACTAAACAAGCGGGCATGTCCAGGTATAGTATTTTTAAGTTGTATATGATACCAGAACAAGCCAAATAGAACTTCTAGGTTATTATAGATAACGTAGAAGTGTACGAGTCTCCCCTTTTTAGAAAGGAAAAAAAATATAATTCTGCGTTTCATTTCCTCAACGAATGCACACAAAAAATAAAAACAATTACACCTCAAATAGCAGCTTGCCACAGAGTTCTGACAGGAGCCTGTCAGTTCAGCACGCCATAGAGAAGATCTGTGAGGAAGGCTTCAGCAGAAAGGTTACAAAATAATCCATGTCTTACTGGAGCTCGAAATCAGGTTCCTTTGATCAATAGCGAAGAGTTACGAAAATGAAGCACGATTGTATTCCAGCAAATAATAAAATCAAAGCATAACAGAAATAATACTTTAAACAGAAGTTTAGTTGATCTTTGGTAAGCAAATGTTACTGCAGTCTTTGGAAGAAGCGAATTATCTATCTCAAGAACTTCAAATAAAAGAGGAAAAAACACGAAGATTTATTCGGTATCAAAATAAATATTAAACTTATTTCTATTAGTGAATATTTTTTATGACATCCTTTATGTGTATTCTCCCAGTCTGCTTCTGAAAAGAAGAGAAGGCTTTCTAACGAAAGAAAAATCAGAGATATCCCAGAATATTTATCAAACTTTATATTAACTCCTAACAAAATGTATAAGTACAAAATCCAATCGCTTTTATGCATCTTTGTAAAAATATTTCTGCATTAAGTAGGAAGATGATTCATCGCAGATGCAGTAGTAGTTGTGAGTGAAGGGAGTGTAGTTGTGAAGGGAGTGTAGTTGTGAGTGAAGGGAGTGTAGTTGTGAGTGTAGTTGTGAGTGAAGGGAGTCAGTCAAATCACTGGAAATCACTGGAAATGAAATCACTGGAATCACTCAAATCACTGGAAAGTTAAAATAGCATTTAAAAAACGCCTCATTTTAAATGAGGCGTTTTTCACTGGAAAGTTAAAATGGCATTTGAAAAACGCTTCATTTTAAATGAATAGCTTCCTTAGACAATATTCCAAAAAAGCATCGTTTTTATTGATCCTCTTATCAATTTTGCTTTATTATTCATGGTGTCTTTGTTGTACAGTGTCCCTATTAAGCTTATCATTTCTATATGTTTTATTATCATGATTACATCATTCAAAGAAGATATTCAAAACATTCACTACAATTCATAGTACGATTGATTATATGCGTAAATTAATTTTCAAAAGAAAAACTTTAAGGTGAAAAATAATAAATGCTCAATCCACTGTTACGTTATTAGAAAGATTTTGGCTGTTTTAAATCTGAGTTAGGGACCAGATTTAAGGAACAAAAAACCGGAGACTTTTAAAAATTCTATTAGAAGGACTGGCGTTTTATTAAGGTGACCAGATTTAAAGAAGAAGATCCAGAGACTTTGGAAAGTTCATTCTCATAGATTGACTTTTCATGAAATTATTTTGTAAAAAAAATGCACAAACTTTTTTATTTCGAACATATTTTATGCATAATTTTACATAATAATAACATTAATATCTATTAGCGAAAAATAAAACTTGAATAAAGTAGGTTAATTAGCAAAGAAAACACTGCTATTGTGTATATTTTTCCTAAAAATGGATTTTTCTGTAAAATATTTTTATTTTCTGCAAGTTTTGCACTAAAGATTTCTCAAGGGACACGAAGCTTGGTTTCCCTTGCAGCACAGCTATCATGGTGTCCAATTTTATACGTGATTTCTCATACGTCCATATTAAATTCATGTTAAAAAGTATTATTTCAATTGGATGGGAAGGGTAGTTTTACTCAGGCAATTTTCTTCACTAATTTCTTCGTTCACAAGCTGAGAAAGTCCGCACAGAACGATGGAAAATGCTATACCGTCTTACGTTCTCAAAGACGTTCGAAGTTCTAAACCCCGTCCCATAGCAATTTGGGACTCAATGTTTTATCCAACACAGGGAGACAGTCTCCTGTGCCTATATTATGGACCTATGATCGAAATTTGGGACTTGTCGGTGACGTCATCTGGGGAACTACAGAAAGCCGAAATTTGATAAAACAGAGAAAGATCTTAACTTGCAACTTGCAAACTTGCACCAATCGGCAAACATAAGGCACGCGATGGTGTTAGCAAATAGAAGAAAGGCATGCATTCTCTACGGATGCCTGCCTGGATACCACTATCATTATGATGAAGATTCTAACTTCAGTTCTTCAGTCACCAGCATTGCGACCGAAACGTTTTGTAACAGAGATGCCACTTTTATTCTACTAGTAAAGATCTGCTCAACGTGTACATTCAATTTGATACATATAATATATATGTATCCGAATTCGGGGAACAGTTCCGGGGAAAAGTTTTCATTAGGGACAGAGCCTTAAATCGAGGGACTGTCCCCAGAAAACCGGGCCGTATGGTCAGGGCAGACTCGACTACGCTGGCCTCTTTGGGACTCGAACCTGGGAACTACAGAGTCTGTCCCGCTACCGACTGAGCCACCTTCGCCCCTATTAATAAATATATAAAACTATATCATTTTATTAAGTACACATATAAATATAGTCAATATATTTTTTAACTATCTATCTCTACACAGTATTATTCATAGTTTCTTCTAATAGTCCCAACTTTGAGATTTATTTCACTAAACCCTCACCATGCCCTCGGTCAGCAGAGGACACCAATGGGCTTGGAAAGACCGTCGTCCGTCGGATGGGACGTTAAGCCGTGTCTCCGTGTGCGGTAGAGCCCTAATCTGTGCAGGTTAAAGAATACGACGCATGGACTTGACGGGAGGCTACCATCTGTCTCCTAACAGCTGTCTCCCTCCCCCAAAATTTCTCTGAGCCCTTGGGATCCTTGCGACCTGGTTATTTAGCCAAATATGTACAGAAAAAAAAACAGTGTCGTTCAGAGGCAAAAGAACCTAATGCAATTTCTCAATATTAAAACCATGCACTATCTCTCCTTCCGAAATTTTCATCTGTAGAGTTAAACATTCCCCTCTAGTGGGGAGAACATTATACAATTGTAGAAATAGAGAAAACATAGTCACTGCATTTTTTTTTTTGTTCAAAACGACCAGGAGATCATTGAAGATTTCCTTCAAAGCCATATGGTTTAATTTTCGCAAACACATGTATAGTTCTCCTTTTATACCTTACTTTTCTCCATACTACATAGACATCAAAAGCCTATTGTTTCCTGTTTTCACAAAGGAGCCAGTGGCAGACAAAAGAAGAAAATACCAGAAAAGTTGAGATAACAAATATTACATTCAGGAAGATAAAAAAATAGGCAGTAATAATGCGTAATCACTGGCAATCAACTGGATCACTTCTCGCTTAACAATGCATTTCTAATAGCATAAGGAGTTGACATGAAAGTTCTCTGTTGATAGGGTTGTTGCTTTCCCTCTGAGAGTTACTTTTGCACAGACAATGGGCTGAATAGCTAGGTCATGTGGATCCCAAGGACTCGGAGCTGAGTAGTGAAATGGAATCCAGTGGACAGCTTTTAGGAGAAAGATGGAATTTGAGTCAAGACCATCCAGTGTATAATTTGTCATGCACAGGGTGTGGTTTTCCTGACTATAGGACTACGACGTATTGTCCCATTTGGCTGATGGCGGCCTCTTCCTCACCTATTGCAGAATGGGAAATATTAAAAAATAAAATCTTAACCTGGTAGTGTGGGGACTCGAATCCAGAAACATTGAGCTATAATCCATGCGCTGCCTACTGAGCCTTCGCTTTTCCCACCTATTTTGGGACTTTTTAATACATATTGGTTATTTTACGCGCATTCAGGTGCGGATCTGGAAAAAAAAAACAGAAATCGAGAAACACAATTAACGTGAAAAATGCAAAGGGGAGAGAGAGGAGGCAAAGCATGAAAAAAATAAGTACAATTTTTTTAACCTCTATTACCCTTACTAACATTCTGAAAAACGGGGGTGAGGCATGCCCCCCCACTCGATACGGCTCTGAGCGCATTTAATGTGAGAGTGAATTCTCGGCTCTCTCATCCAGAAAATAATTTTTGAGAGTGAGCCTGTCTTCAAGTGAAACTAATTAGTCCTGAGCAAATAGTCAAGTGAGGGATTCCTTGTACAAAGCAAAAAATGAAAAGGGAAGATAAGAATTAAAAGCTTCCCATTCAACATGTTGCAAACATCCACAGAAACAAATCCTCTTTATGACTTTCAGAAAAAAGTGATCTGTTAGCTAGAAATTGAAAAAAAAATCTGAAAGCATAAAAATTGTGGCCAAAGAAATCCAACAAAAAATTAATTAGTTGTGACAATGACATACACATTGAGCATATATAATTTATATTAAAAGCGACGCAAAAAATGTATGTCTTTGTTATTTAATGCATAAATGAAAAAAAAAAGAAAAGTTAATTGAGAAGCCCCAAGGTAGTTCATTAGTTTTTGGTGTGATGTTCTGATATCTGTTACCAACGTATAAATCAAAATTGATTTCTAAAAGACGTCTTTCTACGGACAATGCAAGTTTTTAAGAATCTTCTCTCTTAACCTATTAAAGATTTTTTTATTTGCAGTTTCAGAAATAATTGGAAAAACCAAGCGTGTATTCATTGAGCTTGTGTTTAATTATAAGATTATTGTCTTTTTTTTCTTCTAACTTTTCGTGCCTCATATTTTAATAATTTCATTTTCTATTTTCTTTAGCTACAATTGTTACTGATGAAGGTCATAAGTTATTTTGTATTCAGGTAATTTTTTAGAGTATATGTTGAACTATTTAAAAGATTTATTAAACGCTAATGATTTATTGATACCTAACACGTTCAATGAATCCAAGTTCTTCTGGAAAGTGTTAATTTTAAACGTTAAGTGGACGAAATCTTTAATTGTGGTAAATAAATATTGAAAATTGAGTGGGAGTGTTTTACATCTGAGCGACACTTTTTTTGCACATAATGGGCTAAATGGCTAAGTCACAAGGACTCCGAGGGTTCAAAGAAGAAGGGGATTCACTTGACAGCTGTTAGTCAACTGTCGTCAAGGCCATCCAGTGTGTTCTTTAACGAGCTCTGGGTATAGCTCTTCCGCACAAGAAGCACGGCTCTCAATAATATACAAAGAATATGAAATCTCCATCATAGCAATCTGACTAATCCTATCTAACTAATTCCTAAATCACTCAGAGCTAATTAAATCAGCTGCCATAGTGTAATTAAAACATTAATTTTGTAAGTCAAAGATAATACAGAGCTTCAGAAAAAGAAATATCTATTTTTAGTATCCAAGACTAACGTTAACTTATGTATTTTCTGATATAAAAATATATTAAAAATATAGCAATTATTTCTTTCTTTTTTTTTTCATGAAATCCAACCATCCATTTTCTCTAATTTCCTTCTTTATCCTAGCGACCTTTCTAATTTCCGTCTTTTAACCCCCTGCTTAACATCCCGCCCAACGGACGGCTACATTTCCAAGACCATCGGTGCCCCCTACTTAACAGAGGCAGGGCGGGGAGTTTGGCGGAGATAAAATCAACTCTGGCTCAGGTGGATCTACTCACTGAGTCTCATCCTGAATGAAAATTGTTTTCTACCCCCGGTTCCGAATGTGTGGCATCACGAAAGTCGTCAACGTATCCCAATACTACTGGTCAATGGGAGAAGAGATAAAAAGTCCAGCAGAATGAGCCAATGATTAATAGGGTTGTGAGACACCATACTGTGACTTCAGTGAGCGCAAAGGTACTTCTTGTAACATGTATAGATCTTCGCCACCCAAATGTAGCAGTTCTGAGATTGCCTTGGCCATTTAAATAGAAATGGGCCTTATTGCTCTTAAGAATGATCCATGGCCAAAAGTCGCCGATCTTTATTTGTGCCAGTGATAAATTTGTTACAAGGTACAATATAAGCCAACTGTTAGGAGATCCATGAAAACATCTCATCAAACCATCCGTTGTATTCTTTAATCTGAACAGAGTATAGTTCTCCTTCACATGGCACCACGGCTTTACGTTCTATTCGACGGACGGCGGCTTTTCAAGTCCATCGGTCTCACATTTCTGACCGATAGCAGGGGTGTGGGGTTAGCGAAGTTAAATCACAACGCTGACACAGATGGGACTCCAATCTGGGAACTGGAGATTTTATCTGTGGTTATCAAACTTGGCCCAATAAAATTATTAATATAAAGGAATAGTGTATATTCAACTCCTTATAAAAAAAAAATAAATACCACCTCAAGCAGCTGCTTGCCACAGAGGTCTGACAGGAGCCTGTCAGTTTATATGCCATAGTAGAAGATCTGAGAGGATGGCAGGACCTCAGCAGAAAAACAACACATACAACCATGCCTTATCCGGGGCTCGAAACCAGGTCCCTTAGATCACTAGCCAAGTGCGCTAACCACTCGGCCATGGGACGGCTCAACTCCTTATATGTTCTGTTAATTGATCCGTGTTCCAAAAAAACATTTATTTTCCAGAAATATATTCCGAACATACAAGAAAAAAAACCCCTCAAGGCCCCTAGTCTTTCATCGTCTGAATCCCTTATATCAAGAGAGTTTTCACTGAATTAGTGGGTTTACCCCTCCTTTTCTGTATTTTTACGTTTTCCCGATTTTCCATTAATAACATATATTTTATTTACATTGTATTTTGTCATATTACTTTTTAAGAGTTTCTCCCATAAATAAAGTATAAGTTCCTTTATAGAAGGACTTTATAGAGACTTTTGGCTCTCCCGTACACGGCGCCACTGCGTAACGTCCCATCTGACGGACGACGGTCTTTCCAAGCCCATCGATGTCCCCTACTGACCGTGGGCAGAGCGGGAAGTTTTACGGAGATAAATCTCAACGCTGACTCAGCTGAGATTCGAACCCCCCTCCGACGGACTGAGTCCTTTCCAACCCATCGGTGTCCCCTACTGACTGGGGGTGGGGGGGAAAGACAGAGAGTTTTGTGGAGATAAATCTCAACGCTGGTCCAGCTGGTTCTCGAACCTGGAAACTGCAGATTATGATCCTTGCGACCTACCGACTGAACCATCCCCGCCACCGTTTAAAAGTTTAATCTTTGCTCCTGTTCTGAATGTATGTGTTCCTGGTTTGGTGGTTTGTTTTGACCCTGGGTTTTACTCTCTGTATGGATTTACGCACTACACTAAACTTTTCTGCACACCATAAGTTTGATAACTATTCAAACAAACAACCATTTCACAAACAATGAAATTTACCACATTTCTTACTATTTGTTAACTTTATCAGATAACATTTCACAAACAGAAATTTTAGATGATATCTTATGTGTGAAGAAACGCGATAGCTAGCTTAACTTAAAATAAAAAAAAAACTGGCAGATACATTATAAAGGAAAAGTAGATCTTCAGTACATGAAAAAAGCAGAATCCATCATTGCAATGACCTCACCATAAAAAGCCACTAGCAGATGTAATCAAAAAACGGGCAACACATAAGCTTCATTACACGTAGCCCAATACTCAAGAAAGCACCACTCTTCTCACTTCTCGCACAGATTATCTGCGAAGCACAAATGATTACTTTGTCACAATGGCACATTTTCTCACAATGACAGTTTTATATTGGGTTATGACAGCATGCGTCTCATCTAATATCGACCAAATATGCTTTTACACAGTAACAAAAAATCTGATAATACGGTTGCATAAAAAGCAGCGACTTAAACCTAAGTTCTTTGGTAATATAACTTGAATCCCTTGCCAGTATTTTTCTTCCGTATACTAAGAAGAAACTGAAGTTATGTTGACTGACATCTCTTTACATACACCGTGAGACATGAAGAAGCAAGAATGAAAATTAGTACTTTACAGATCATTTTTTTCACTTATCTACTTCACATCCACTTCGCTATAACGTGAACTGAAATCCAAAAGCTGATACAATAGCTTTAATGAGATCAAAGACCTTTCATTCATCAGTAACGTGTGAAATTCGAAATGTATAGCTTTTTATATATCTTTGTTATGATACAATTGCATTTTTTAGCGTTTCAAGTCAGGTGGACTATCATGTTTCTATTTCTCAAACACTATCCTAAATATATATATAAATAGCAAAAATATGATGAATTCAGTTAGACCTGATTGTTTGGCTGGTTACCTGGTTTTTCTGCGAAGCACAAATGATTATTTGATTCGGACTTGACATTCTAATAAACTCTTCGTGTATTCGGTGAGAATGATGAGGCATGCGATGAAGTTTCTTCACTTTTCAGCGAATCTCTCCTACATCAACAAGAATTTTTTTTCCCCAGAAGGATAGATGCAGGAGTTGGCTTGGTCAGTAGCGGGGCTAAAAAACACACTGGGTGGTCTTGACGAAAGGTTTCCATATGTCTCCTAACAACTGTTCCGTAGGTCCTCTCTCCACAACCGTCTCTGAACCCTAGTTGTCCTTGTGACCTGGTCATTTAGCCCCTTCAGTGCAAAAAAGCCCCGTTCAGAGTCAAAACAGGTGTGGGAGTGGCTCAGTCGGTAGTACGCCAATGTCGTAATCTGCAGTTCCCAGGTTCGTGTCTCACTTGGGCCAGCGATGAATTTACTTCCCCAAACTTCCCATCCTGCTTTGATCAGTAGGGGACAGCAATGGGGTTGCAAAGGCCGCTGTCAGTCGGTTGAGACGTTAAGGCATGGCCCTGTGTGAGGAAGAGCTATACCCTGTGCACGACAAAGGACATGAGGGGAGGTTACCATCTCTCTCCTAACAGTCCGTGGTACAGTGGGTTTTCTCCCCAACCTTCTCTGAATCATTGGAGTCCTTGTGACCTGACCATTTAGCCAACTGTGTGAAAAAAAAATGCTGCTCAGAGATATAGCAACCCAAATTATAGTGCCGTTTCAAGTATCTCGACTACTTTAGAGTTGTTTTTTCTACGTCTTTGTGATGTTATATATTTTCAAAACACTATAAATAAAATGAAATTCTATGTATTATTTATTACTATAATGAGATGACTTACCGGCAGGTGTTGAAACAGTTTGTTGTATTTTGGGTATAGTTGTTCGCTGACCAGAAACTATTCTTACTGGTTCGTAATGAAAATCATGAAAATCCTTATGGTGAGGTAGAGATGGGGATTCAGAAGGCTGCGTAAGAGTGACTGGTGAATCACCTGGTTTCCTGCTGGAAGTTGGTAAAGCTCTTCCATTGAATACCGAAGTTACTGCCCTTATACGTTGAGATCCTGGAGTAGCAGTTGTGGAAGAGGTCACACTTGGTCGAATAGAAGTACGTGTTACTGGACGTTGAGTTGGGCGTTTACCCAATGGCTGCAAAGGAGGTCGATATGTAGATGTTTGCGTAGATCGTCCCCCAGGGCGAGGTCCTCTGGACACGGTTGTTGTTGGTGAAGGTGAAGAGCTAGGTGCACGCCCTCTTATTGGTGAAGGTGTTGAGCTAGGTGGACGTCCTCTTGTTGGAGAAGGAGACGTGCTAGGTGCACGTTTTCTTCCTGATGAAGGTGACGAACTAGGCACACTTCCACTTCCAGGCACCTTTGTAGTTGAAGATGCAGAGCGTCTGCCTGAAGACTGAGATGTGGACCTTGAAACTGCAGGAGTTGGTGATGTTCTCGGCCTAGAGGAAGATCTGGGTGATGCAGTTGACAGATGTCTAGCGGTCGTTCTTGAGGATGGAGTTGAAGAAACTTGCCTTCCTGGTAATCTTCCTGTTATGGTTGAAGTTATCCCGGTGACCGTGCTGTTTTGTGGAGCCCTTGGACGTTTCACCGAGTCAAAGTGGAACTCATGAAAAGCTTCATGAGATGGAAAGCTGGTTTGCGACGGCACATTTATATTTTGTCTAACTTGTCGAGCTGTTGTTGTGGTAGTTGAAGGTGTTGGAGAAAGCGCCTGTTGGCTTTGTAAGACAACGGGACGGACAGTTGACTTTTTCTCTGTGACTAAGGCTTCTCTTTCTCGTTCTCCCGAAAGTGTTAAAGCTTCCAATTTTTCCGGTTTCGACTGGTTAGATGCTGAACGTTGTCCATTTGGCAGTCTTCTACCAAAGGATAACTGTCTTGTCACAATCTCCAGTTTCTCCAAAATTTTGGAAGTGTTGACACTCTCTGATGATGCGTTGCTCTTTTTTGATATCAGTTCAACTTTTGGTCGCGAAATGACCTTTAATTTTTCTACTTTTAAACTCTGTAAATTACTCTTCGATGGTGGCACTAACAACTTTGGCTTCGAGGAGGCTTTTACTCCCCGTCCATTCACAGTCGGGTGATCATCTTTCACTTCCGCGGGATAATCAGCAATCAGTTCAAAACCAGCGGGAGGCCCTAACGAAGGTCTCGATCTCGGCACATGGTTAACCACGTGTTCTTCATCGTATTCTCTCCCGTTATTGTCAGATCTTCGAAACAATTCGACATCTCTGTCTAAGTGGTCGTCGTCTACCGCTACTCCTGTACGGTTTTGAAAAATCGATAAAAATTTCTCGTGAAAGTGTTGATGAAGAGCACCCTTCGGAGGAAAATTCTTTCCGCCACCGGTCACCACGTGCTCTTCATCAGGTTCTGAAACCGAACCGGTTTCATTCCCTTTTGTCTTCCTAGCGAGTTCGACCTCTACGAGGTATTCTTCCACTGCAGCTGTTGTGCTGGACTCTGTTTGTGTCCCATTTTCAGAATGTTTTTGATCGCCTTCAAGGTCGTTGACGTTTTTTTCTCGAAATCGAACTTCTCGATCTAGCACGGTTGGAGGTGACACCCGTTTTATTTCGAATTGGTTAATTACATCTTCCACATCTAATTGTCTACTAGAACTAGACTCTAGTCTCTGAATGAACAAAGCGTTCTTCGACAGGGCTTCAGCCACATGTCGTTTGCTTACGTATCTAGTCCCTCCGAGAAGATGAGTACTTGACACTGTCCATCTCACTTTCTGACAAAAGAAATCCGGTACTATCCATAGGAGCAGGAAGATTGGCGAAAAAAGAAGATAAGTCTTCTGAAACAGAACAGAAATACATTCCGTTATTGTAGGTTCTTTTAGTTCTTCCTTTCTGAAAGGCATTGTAAAAATATTAGTGCAAAGGGAAAATGTAAATTAATAACTTCGTCATTTAATAGATGTGACACGTATAACCAGTTATAAGACCCTTCTATTATTATTAAACCTATGCACTCTCATATCATAGACTTGCAATTGAGTTCTTTAAAAAGTAGAAAAAATATGAAAAATAATATGGATTTGAAAGCTTGTTTAAATAAAAACAAAAAAAAACAAAAATAAAAAAAATCAAATGAATAATATAATTATCCTACAGAAATTATATATTAACTGTTTAGAAAAAAAAAGATGTACCTGCTAACAGAGTTTATTAATAATATGAAACGTACCAAAGTTCTTTGTGAATAACTGATACTGATATCTCTAATTTTTTTCTCTAAATGTCTTTTGCTTAGAAATGAGACAGATGCGTTCAGTAACAAGCTTTTGTCATCAGGGCTGTCCAAATTGTTCATAGATTGTGACAAAATAAAAACTAAAAAATAAAATAGCCATGCTAGGTATTGACTTCTTTGATAAAGGACGTAACAAAATGAATATCAGTGGAAAAAAATAAAATAAAAAAGTAATAATTTCATTTTATGCAAATGAATAATATGTGAAGTATGAAAATAAACATTTAAAATATTTAAATGCCATTTACTCGTATTCTTCCTTTACATTTATGTCGTTTATGTCAACAAAATTTTCTAATCTTGATGATGCTTTGGTGCTTCTAGCAATAACCGTAATGTTGAGCTTTCTTGGCTTTACTGGATGAACCAACGCTCGCACTGAATGTTGTTAATAATGAAGTTAAACGGATAACTATACCACCTATGTTCAAGGCCATATGTAGCCAAGAAATGAGGAAAAATACTCTAAATATATGTTCCGATATGGAACACATATTTAACTACCAGGTAGACATATATGTATTATCGGAACATAAGGAATATATAGCGATATATAGGAACATATAGGAATATTTAGGAATGTATAAGAATATTTAGAAAATGTAGAAATATCTAGGAACATAAAAGTATATATAGAAACATAAAGGAATATATAGTGATATATAGGAAATACAGGAATGTATAGGAATATGTAGGAATATAAAAGAATATTTAGAAAGTGTAGAAATATCTAGGAACATAAAAGTATATATAGAAAAAGAAAGGAATATATAGTGATATATAGGAACATACAGGGATGTATAGGAACATACAGGGATGTATAGGAATATGAAGGAATATACAAGAATATTTATAAAGTGTAGAAATATCTAGGAACATAAAAGTAGATGTAGAAACATAGGAATATATAGGAAGAAACGAAGAAATTACGAGCGTTTTTCAACACAATTATTAAAATAGCTGAAAGGGAAGAACAGAAATGTATATCGGAATGCCCTTCCGTTTCATTCTCCCTACCACATTTTTTTCTAGATCCTGTCTGCCTATATTATTATGGACCTAAAATCAATCATCAATACTCATTTTGAACGAAAATTGCGTACATATGTTGATCGAAACAGTGAAGTAGAAAATGCACTTAAATATTCTTGTTTCTCTCTTTAAGAGAAGAAATATTTTTTATTCATGGAAGTTCAGGTTTTTAATTTCACCGCGAAGAACTTTCTTCCTCTTCGCTGCAGTCGTAATTTTTCAGTGGCTCTGCTTTCATGATTATTCTTGTGTCCAAACAGCCAAAATAAGAGTATTTGGAGCATAAAGTTCTCTATACATCATCTTAAATATCCTACAGTAACTTGATCTTGCAACAGCAGCAATTACTTCGAGGTTACTGAACCGAACGAGGCGTTTATCTGAGTTTATTGCCGTGTAAGCAGATACTCCCAATATTGTTGCAATGCTCCTTCCTAGCAGGAGACTCGCTCCACTGAAAGAAATTTCCTGTCCTTAAGCTCAATCGATCGAGTGTCGCATATAAAGTTTCAATTCTTACATCACTTGGAGACGAATTCTTTCCGAAAATCTACATGAGATTCAAAATATGCAATCTGTCTTGGAGTGAAAGTCGTTTAAATAAGTAAAAGGTTGATAGTATTTGAAATCTTGGTTCGAGGGGGAAATACTTTTGTAAAAATATAAGTAAGAACTCTTGAAAGATTTTATAAGAAGAATGTCAAAGTTATTTCGTGAAAAATATTTCACGATATAATGGAAAATAGGTATTATGTACCATTTATATGACTATCTTTCTTTTGATGATGGGAGTAGAGAATGATGAGGTCACCCGGGAAATTGGTGATTTCAAACACAATTAAATTATGGTTTTTAAAATAATTAAATTATACTTTAAAAACAATATAGTGCAGAATTACATTTGAAGTAATAGTAGTATTATTTACCTGATTTATGTGTCTTTAATATTTAATTAGAAGGACGCATATCGCTTCTGGCGCATATGACAATCTCGTTTTCAAAGAGAAAGAAGTTTTTCCTTTACCTACTGTTTCATTTCTTAAAAGTTTTGATTTCAGTCAGAGGATGATGGGAAAAGGCAAATAGCATTTCGTTACTAATTATACAACATAAAAGTATTCCTCTTTTCATTATTAAATCCGAAAAGTAGCATTTACCAAACCTCTCTTAGAAAAGTATTCTGCCAGTGGAATATCTCTTAAAAACTACCACTAATTTTTCAAATTCCTATTCTATATATATTTTATTTGTAAAACTCGATAGTAACTTTGTTACGCGCTGATTTTACATCAGGCATAACGATTCATTTTTTTTTAAATTAATTTCTTACTGGATTGAGATTTTTGTTTTTATCCATCACAAAGGGAACAGACTAACAAAGTGGACACGTCAGGAGTGGGCGGAAGTCGCAGCTCCACCGAGGGCCACACACACGGAACACCCAGCGCAAGATCTCATGACATTCGATATCACACGGCACAGCGCCCCGTAGGTGGAGGGCAGGCGGAATCACATTTACTTCTCTTGTAATGAAGGTCCGGCTGGGGTGGTCTGGGGGTGCGAAGGTCTGCTGACAGCGTTAGTGCCGATTTCACACGAAAAGCTGTGTTCGCCCCCATAGCAAATGCAGATGCAGAGCTGGACAATGTTGTCCATTGTTGCAGTAACGAACGAGGGATCCCGTTTTTCCCAGACAGCGATGTCAACCTCACAGACCCCCTGGGGAGAATTTATCACTCGTAAGTTCCTCTGCAGATGCTACGAATGGTTTGCACATACCATTTTCGTGGGAAATCAAGGGAGAAGAGACGTGGGAAAATTGTAGCGAGGAGCAGAGAGGACTGAGATTTTGGAGAGAGCAGTTGGACCCGAGAATTGGACAGGGCAGACAGCACTGAGATTTTGGAGAGAACAGTTGGACGGGACGGGCCAGATTCAGTATCAGTATATCGGAATCAGTAGAAATGAGTGCAGGACTTTGAATAAACAGCCGTGTGCTTGGATGCGTTAACGCAAGGACTTCCCTATGAGTGAGTGGCTCTCTAAAATGAGAAGCAGAGAGACGAGAATTTGCTTCCGAAGCGCCTACCAGTGAAGGGCACCCTCCCCTTCCCAGCATGACCGCCTCTCTTCACCGCAGCCAAATTAGCGACAGAGGTGTCATCGGCTAAAACGACGAACTAAGGAGATGATCCCACCCGGTGCTGGAGTGACGACGACCTGGCCGTAATCCGATGCTGCTGACGGAGGAGCTGAGCACTTAGAAAGGTACGATTATCCTTCTTTTAGTTGCTTACCCTCCCTTTCACTATAAGTTGCTATCCTTAATTTTAGAGTTAATTGTAAAGGGGTTCCGTAGTCCGTTTAATTCTTTAAGTTCTTTTTTTAAGTTCACGATAGATGATTGATTCTTAGAAGATTAATTGTTTTCCCTGTACTGTTAGATATTTTGTTTCAATAAATATCGTTATTCTTTTATGTTTCCATAAACCTGAGTTGTGCATCATCATTGGATTTCCTTAATAAAAACGTCTTCCCCTAAGGAGACGTTCTGGGATTTTTGCGGCCCGCATTGTGTAATTAAGGGAATAATCCGTAATTGGGCAATGTGGGAAACAAAACGCCGCAGATTTAAATTAGCATATTTCTAGTTAGAAAGTGAATAGTGCTTGCAACCGCAAGGTGCGCACAACAGATTGGTGCCGTGTGCCAGGATTGACTTTTTTTTAATTGGCTAATCACCACAGATTGGTGCTGTGACGAAGTATTATTTTCTTTTTAATAATAGTTACTCTCAGCAGATTGGAAATGTACATTAAGATTAATTTTTGTGTTGATATAATTTAGATTATTTTAGTTGATTGATTTACTGGAAGCAAGTATTGTGTTAATAATCTTTTGATAAAACCCTGCTCAAGTTTATGACGAAAGTTTAAATATCTTTATGTGCTTAACGAGGTTGGTGTGATAAGAAAGTACAAAGTTAGATTGAAAAATGTCGTAGAGGGAAAATACTTAATTAGAACAAAATTTTTTGGTGAAGTGCCAAGAAATCTTGTGTTCTGAATTTATGTTTAAGTATATAGATTGTGTTGAGTGAAGATATTGTGTAAGAATATAGGCATAGAGTTTAAGGTATTTCTAAGGATTTAGATTAAGATTTTGATGTTAAGATGGCTACTCAGTCGACCGTAGCACCTAGAGGTACCACAAACAATAATGGCACTCCCATTTTGGCTGGTTTTGTCACTTTGCTTAATTTTTACCAGGCTTAATTTGCACAGATGCTTCGTTTTTTTGCGCAGTTGGAAGATATCGGAAGGTTGGCAGGTTGGAAGAAAACGTATATGACAATAATCGCCAAATCTAAATTTAAAGGTATAGCAGTGGAATTTTCAAGTGAATCCCATGAATTAAAGATCGAAACAGATTACGACAGATTTAAAAAGATAGTAATAGAAAGGTTCGATGTTGAAGAACCGCTTGCTGTACGGTTGCAGAAGTTCGCTGCGTGCAGACAGAAACTGGGTGAGAGTGTGCGAGAATATGCAGCCAGGGTAAGGGCATTAGCCTACAAATGTTTGAAAGGGAATGACTCGAATTCAGAGGATTTCACAGCTATACAAGATCAAGTCCGTTTATCCCAATTTGTAGCCGGTTTGTTTCCCAAACTAAAAAGATTTGTGTTGAGCCATAACTCTAAAACGTTTGATGAGGCTGTAGAAAGATCTATCTTGGAGGAAAGTAATGAACAGCTTTCCTATAGATCAGTTAGTATTTGCGCTATAGGTACCGATTCGCAATATGATGAACGTAGGTCTGGTAACATAGAGCCAATACAAGAAATTTGTGATTTATTAAAGAAACAAACTCATGAAAACGAAATCGTATTACAGAATTTTGGTACGGAGTTAAAAAAATTAGCTGAGAAGGTACGAAAGGTAGAAATTTCCTCGAGAGATCGCGATAGGGGAGTAAGGCGGATAGAGCCAACGGTTACACCATCGAATGTGTATAATGATCGGAGAGGGGCTTGCTATACGTGTGGTAGAAGTAGACACCTGGCGAGGCAGTGTCAGAGTAATTCCATTTCATATGGGAGATCTAACATCCCAAGGGATCAACTTTATTATCCAAGCCCCAGAGAGATGATCTCACCGAGAGAGCCTGTGGTGAGTTATAATGATCATTGGAGTCGACAACGAAATCAAAATTCACAAGTTAGACAACCACCGAATAGTCAGAACACTCGCATTGGTAATAGGGGGAGAAGGATTACGAGAACACCTCTTTTAAACTAGAGGGGATGAGAACAGGGCGCGGTTCTCAATATCCCAGACAATTTCCAGGCGCTCATGTGGTTTCCTGTACGATTATTGTCGACGATGATCATACCCAATTAATTAAAGGAAAGATAGAAGGGGTGGAAGTTACAACTTTAATTGACACAGGGGCGACTGTCTCGATAGTTGGCTTAAGGTGCTTTAAGAGAATAAAAACCAGAATAATTAATAGAATATTACCTCTTAAAATCGGCATGAAGGGAATATGTGGTATTGATCTTCCGTTATTAGGGAAGTATGAAGTGGAGGTTGAATTACCAGGTGCGAAGTTTAAGCACCCTGTTTATGTAGTTGATATGGAGATTAATGAGAAATATGATGCCATTTTTGGGTACGACATATTAAAATCTGAGGGATTTGTGATTAACTTAGCGAGAGGAATTGTGGGGTTTATGACGTAAAATCATAATGATTTTACGTCATAAACCCCACCATTTTTTTTCATAATGTTTATGAGTAAAATCTGAGGGATTTCTGTTAACTTAGCGAGGGAAGTGAAGAGAGGGCAGAAATCAGTTCAGATCCCAAGGAAGTTTATATTAAGGATAATGGTCCTCCCACTCAAGAACCCTACATAAACAGAAGTTTCCCAGCCACTAGCGTAGGTACGGCTTACGTAAAAACGCTAATTCCGCCTAGAACCGAAAGAATTATTTTAATTAAGTGTGCAGATGTTGACGCCAGGTGGAAGAATGCATTTGTGGAGCAACGTGCGGAAATTAAATCTAGTGCAATTAGGGTGGCTAGATCCTTGAATGTAATCAATAAAGAGGGATTATTAAATATTAGAGTTGCCAATGTTTCACAGTGTCCAGTATGGATGTATAAGGATAGGTTTTTTTTTAAGGATAGGGATTAATAAATATTTTTTTTAAAGATAGGGATTAATAAATATTTTTTTTTAAAGATAGGGATTAAATAATAATTTTAAGGATAAGGATATAGGATAATTTATAAGGATAGGTTTTTTTATAAGGATAGGATGTTTCACAGTGTCCAGTATGGATGTATAAGGATAGGTTTTTTTTCTGATAGAGATATAGGAGGTTAAAGAGAGATAAAGATAAGAGGATATGGTTAGACAGAGTTATAGAGTTAAAATGATATGAGGTAGAAGTAGGAAATGATAGATGAGTACGAGGATAAAGATAGTGTGTCTACATCAATGTAGTGAAATGAAATTAATTCAATTGTAGTAGCCAGGTACTTCAGAGATTGATAATTGGAAAGAAAAAGGGTAAATATTAGTTTCATATGCTTCTAAGGAAAAAGGTTATATAACCAGATAATGAGATAATTTTGCAAACTTCATCAAGGAAGAACTATATCGGATTGATTTTCTAATCATCTTGGTCCAGAAACAGAAATCGCTAATCGATTTATCTTCTGCTGATTTGTTAATGATAACCATTGAGTTGCGCATTCCGACACTAATGTCCTACCTAGCTAAATGAGGTTAAGAAATTCACATGTTCTAGTTATTTCTCCATATATGGATATTTCGGCACATGAGGACTCACAACCCTCATAAAGTGGACCAGAAATCATAGGGAGATAGTAACTTGATGCATAAGTGCCTCATTAGGGCGACATTTAACAGTGGAAATGACATAGATCAATGATTCAAATCACTTGGGAAGTAACAGTTTCTGGGGAAGAGAGTAAGAGTATTTGTTAGACATTTAGAAACCCAACCCTATCACTCATTCAAACCTTAGACACCAGGTGGCGCCTCATAATGCGTTGCTTAGATTTCATGATGATTTCTTCTCGTGATATTTGGTCAGAGTGATAAAAATATGTATAGAGTAATATTCAGGGGTGAGCTATCGATCAGAACAGATTATGAAGTTGACATGAGACAGTTTGAAATTGAATTGGCATATTGAGAACTGTATTCCCTAATCATTTGATTACATCATAAACACACATACACTTTAGGTCACACTAATTAATAAAAAGGTAATTCGTAAATTCATATAAAACCATTTTAAACATGGGAATAGCGGTTAAACAAATATAATGAAATACGCAATACTTAGAAAATAATAATTCAAGGTGTTACAGAGAACTAATTAGTAATACATTATTAATATTATAATAAGTTGGCTCCATAAGCAGTTGTAAAACTATATTAGGTAGAACATTGAACGTAATAACATGCAGGTAAATTTAAAAGTATTTTAAAAAAAAGAAAGGATTAGAGGACAGAGACAAAACAATTGGATTAATGAATAGTTAAATTGGAAGCAACCTGAAACATATCTGGGAAAAATATAACTAAAGTGAATAGCGTATATTCCAAATTTAACTGTGACGAGTAGCCAAAATTTAAGCCATGAAATTACGTACTGCATAATAGAGTCACAAAATTAGTAATTATGACGTTCTGTGTTTGAATCAAAGGCCTAGACTTAGATATAGCTTGTCATATCAGCTTTCTGAAAGCATATTTAGAGAAACGTAAACTCTAGCTACAACTATTATACAGCAATCAAACATTCTGATTGTAACCACCTAGAGAGCAGTATCCGATTAAAAAAAATTAAAAGCGAAGTAACCCAATAAAATCACACCCGACACAAAGATAACACACAGACGAAATACTTCGACTGTGACACACGAGTAACTCGGCAAAGCAGTGGAGGTACAAACCCTAGCCTGTGGAACAATCAGTTCACCCGCTTCCCCTGGTTGAAAGGAGCGAGAGCCGCTCACATGTAACCCCCCCCCCCCCACACACATACGGACAGGAGTGAAGCAGCAGCAGCAACAAGATATTTATGTTATGACAGAGAAACGGAGTGTAAATCACAGGTCGTCTTGTTAGTCTATAGTGACTGAGTGAAGTTTTATCGCCCCACAGATTTGATGTAATAAAGGAATGAAAAATAACTTTTTTTAATATGTATATGCATAAATTATACCAATTATATGTGGATTATGAGAAAAATTGTAAAATATTTCTCTAATTAGTGCTATATTGAGAATAAGGTTGTGTGAACTAAATAATATGGAGGAACTCCAGAGATTAATAGTTATTAATATGAGATAGCAACTTTAGATAAGCAAAATATATGTCATAACAGCATAGAGAAATTGTATACAGGAAGGATATAAGAACTGTTATTTGATTTTATTTGATTATTCTGTCATTAAGGAATATCAATGGAATATGTATTGAAATGATGTAAAATTGTCCCCAGCTGCACGTAGTTAATAGAGAGAACAGAGAATGGAACTCTGAATATTTATCGGACACAGCTTGTGGTGATAGATTTTGCCGCTGTGTAACCAATTGTCCGAAATATTTTGAATGGTTTAAAAAGCGATGAAGTATGTAAATTAAGAGGAATAATTACTCTTAGAATGTTTCCACATTATCAGATAGTTATTAATATTTGCCAAGAATCAGGAAAGGCCATAAATATTAATTAGAGAAAGTAACCTACTGTTAACCCTCAGATTAATGTAAGAACAAGAGGTGCTCAAACTGTAAGAGTTACCAATTATGGAAGAACTGATATGTCAGACAATCTCCTTGAAAAATGCATTATCATTGTAGGGTCATGTAGGAATAAGAATGTAACAAGAGTAAGAGCAATGTGCCAATTATGAAACAGTAAGAAAGGTGCAGTTTAGAGAATTTTTTTGTTGGTAACAATAGTCCTTTTGCTAACCAACTGTATATAGTACCTTGGTTAATATTGTCAATACCTGAAATTGATTAGATATGCCTGCAGAGTGTGGCGTACAAATTGTTGAATGCGGAGGTGGCTTGGTATACATTGTATATAAATGAAATTTACTAAATTAAGGACTGTTGAAAAGAGAGGAAGCAAAAAGGAGTGATGTTTTAACTGGTTATGTAAACTCGGCTTTGGGAACAAAAGGCCTTGTAAACTAAACAGGCCTCTGTTCACATGGAAATGTGTTGGAATCAGCATTCTCAGTCGGAATATTCCGATAATGAACTATGTTCTCTTGATTACCAAACTTTCTGAAATATGGTTGGAAGAAATTTTTATAACTTATGTAAAGAAAATGCCATATCAGAACTGGTGCATAAGAGGTTTAATTTTGTATGGATAAAATAAGCCCTATGGATCAGATGAATATTATTTTGATAATAAACACTCTGTGAAATAGTTAAGCAAAGTTGAATTGTAAAATTATGTGAAATTTTGTTGATTGTATATAGATAATGGATACTTACACCTTGTTTCCCATTTCTTCCATGTAACGGAGTGACGCCCTCAGAAGAAAGGCAAACATAACCACCGTGAACGGAAAGACACGTCATGACATTGCAACATTAACTGATTGTGGGATGATTGTGAAGAAAAAGATAGGTGCTAACACACTGTGCTATTTCAACAAAGTATGGATTGGAAAAGAAAAGAAAAAAACAATTGTGCCTTTGGACTATAGCCATACAAACTCAAAGGTGAGATGGCATGACTGTTGCGAACGAAGACTCTGTGCTCTATGGATGGCGCCCTGTGCACTCCACTGCTAGTACTATTTTCCCGATTCAGTTGGGGAAGAAGACCGCTGGGATGAGAGCCTAGAAGTAAGTGACAATTAAGTATTGGCAGAATCAATCTGCTATGAAATATGGAAGAAGCCTCCATGGACTGTTATTTTACATTAGGGTAGCAATTACAGTATATTTTCATGTCTTTTGTATATATTTAGTTTCTAAGTACATAGTAAAATAAGGATATGTGGACCCCATTTATGTGAAAGTCAAAGAAGGGAGAGTTTTTTTTTTCCCATATGGGTGAAGGTGTACAGTCGCTCAAAAAAGTATCCGAACGCTATGGTTGCATACAAAATTCAGAAAAAAAACTGGCAACGATTTTTTTTAGAAATCAATGATCTGGCAACCTTCGTATACGGTACACGAAGGTTGCCAGATCATTAATTTCTAAAAAAATCGTTGCCAGTTGTTTTTTCTGAACTTTATATACAACCATAGCGTTCGGATACTTTTTTGACCGACTGTACATCAGGCATAACGATTAATTTTTTTTTAAAATTAATTTCTTACTGGATTGAGATTTTTGTTTTTATCCAACGCAAACGGAACAGACTAACAGGGTGAACACGTCAGGAGTGGGCGGAAGTCGCAGCTGCACCGAGGGCCACACTCACGGAACATCCAGCGCCAGATCTCATGACATTCGGTATCACATGGCACAGCACCCCATGGGTGGAGGGCAGGCGGAATCACATTTGCTTCTCTTGCAGTGAAGGTCCGGCTAGGGTGGTCTGGGGGTGCAATGGTCTGCTGACAGCTTTAGTGCCGATTTCGCACGAGAAGCTGTGTTCGCCCCCATAGCAAATGCAGATGCAGAGCTGGACAACCGTGTCCAGTGTTGTAGGAACGAACGAGGAATCCCGTTTTTCCCAGGCAGCGATGTCAACCTCACAGACCCCCTGGGGAGAATTTATCACTCGTAAGTTCCTCTGCAGATGCTACGGATGGTTAGCACATACCATTTTCGTGGGAAATCAAGGGAGAAGAGACGTGGGAAAATTGTAGCGAGGAGCAGAGAGGACTGAGATTTTGGAGAGAGCAGTTGGACCCCAGAATTGGAACAGGGCAGACAGCACTGAGATTTTGGAGAGAGCAGTTGGACGGGATGGGCCAGATTCAGTATCAGTATATCGGAATCAGTGGAAATGAGTGCAGGACTTTGAATAAACAGCCGTGTGCTTGGATGCGTTAACGCAAGGGCTTCCCTATAAGTGAGTGGCTCCCTAAAATGAGAAGCAGAGAGACGAGAATTTGCTTCCGAAGCGCCTACCAGTGAAGGGCACCCTCCCCTTCCCAGTATGACCGCCTCTCTTCGCCGCAGCCAAATTAGCGACGGAGGTGTCATCGGCTAAAACGACAAACTAAGGAGATGATCCCCACCCGGTCATAGAGTGACGACGACCTGGCCGTAATCCGATGCAGCTGACGGAGGAGCTGAGTACTTAGAACGGTACGATTATCCTTCCTTTAGTTGCTTACCCTTCCTTTCACTATAAGTTGCTATCCTTAATTTTAGAGTTAATTGTAAAGGGGTTCCGTAGTCCGTTTAATTCTTTAAGTTCTTTTTTTAAGTTCACGATAGATGATTGATTCTTAGAAGATTAATTGTTTTCCCTGTACTGTTAGATATTTTGTTTCAATAAATATCGTTATTCTTTTATGTTTCCATAAACCTGAGTTGTGCATCATCATTGGATTTCCTTAATAAAAACGTCTTCCCCTAAGGAGACGGCCTGGGATTTTTGCTGCCCGCATTGTCTAATTAAGGGATAATCCGTAATTGGGCAATGTGGGAAACACAACGCCACAGATTTAAATTTGCATATTTCTAGAAAGTGAATAGTGCTTGCAACCGCAAGGTGCGCACAACAGCTTTGCCGTTTCATTATTTCTAAGTATTTGAAAATGCGAATATAATAGAATATAATATTTCATTCGTACAGTCGCTCAAAAAAACATCCGAACACTATGGTTGATTACAGAATTTAGAAAAAATATCTGGCAACGATTGGTTTAGAAATTAGTGATTAGGTAGCTTTCGTGTACAGTACACGAAGGTTGCCTGTTGCTAATTTCTGAAAAAATCGTTGCCAGATGTTTTGTACAGGACACGAAATTTTCCTGATCACTAATTTCTGAAAACATCGCTGCGAGATATTTTTTCTCAATTCTGTAATTAACTCTAGTGTTCCGATATTTTTTGATTGACTGTACCAATCAAATCAAAAAAGAGTTTTCAAATTATGATTTTTATTGTTTTCAATGCAAACTTCATGGCGTTCACATTCCACCACCAAAATTTCATATTTCTATCACTAATGTATCGTTTCAATACTTGTTTGAAATTTTGGAATTTGCAAATTTTTCTGCTGTTAGAGGGCGCAATTATATTTTCGGAAGATTTAAAAAGTGTGAATTGTAATATTTTATCAATTCTTATCTAACCCAAAAAAGATTTTTCATTCATCTCTAATAACAAACACCTATTTATTAAAATTAAAAAAGTGCGTTTTGCCACCTCCTCTGAGTCTAAAGGTCAACTCATTGTTGGCAATGGAAACTTCGTGACCTTCACATTCCACCACCAAAATTTTAAATTTCTAGCATAAATGCATCGTTTGCAATATTTGTTTGAACGTTTTTGGAATTTTCAAATTTTTCAACTGCTAGAGGGCGTAATTATAGCTTAATTAAACAAATTCGGAAAGTACTTATCGTCATATTTCATCAATACTTGTCTAACACAAGAAGAATTTTTAATTTTTCTCTGTAAACAAAAAAGTTTGATGTCTACAGACGGACAGATCGACGGACAGACAGGACAGACGACAAGACAGATAGGACATACAGACAGACGACAAAGCGAAATTATTATCTTGCTTTCTTTGAACACGAGAAAAAATTTTTTTAACTATTCGAAAATCTTTCAAAACCGTTCCTAGAACTCTAGAAATTAAAACTTAAATATGATCTTTTATACATTGTTGTCAAATTTAGGAGAGAAATTGTTTTGAAATGGGTTGGATACGAACTTAACTTTCTAATTACATGTCAAGATATTCTACCGCTAAGTTATTGGACGTCCCTCAAGATCTTTATTTAATGTCATGAAATCAATACTTTCAAGACACAACTGAAATTAGTCATCTGTAATTGTATTTCAGCAATTCCACCATGTATTTGCTTTCAAATAACTTCAGAATAGAAGTACAGTGTGATTCGAAATTCTGTAAACGTCGTGAAACTAATTTATTCTTGATCTAGAATTCTGCTCTTATGTAAATATCAGCAGATTTATCTTGTGCTGGTTTAATCAGAAATTAATTTAGGTTTTTGGGAAATAAAATATAGAGCAATGAAATAAATTCGTCATTAGGAGGCCGCAAAATCCTCCAGACATTCTTTCCCGCATTAAGTGAATACATTGTTGATGTTGTAACTAAGAAAGTCATTGTAACAACTATGATTCTCCCTCGCCCTAGATTCGTCCCTGAAAGAAACGCCAGATGCAAACGAATTGGGGACCGTTATAAGTGGTGCGAAAATTGTATATTATCACAAGTTATTAACACTGTATACTATGGGATCTCAAACATGCAGCCCTCGAAGTCATTTTTGTGCCATTCGCAAGCGATGTGAACTATCATGATCACGATGGCAAACTGTGGCTTACTGCAATAGCTTGGCTCGACTGCGATGATCTCAGGCGATTATGGTGGATATGGTCATGTTCAACCTAAGATTAAGCTAGTAAAAGATAAATTTAGATATTTTTTGTATTCAAAGTATGTAAGTAATTATGTTTTTATCATTATTACTTAAAATAAAATGCGACAACCATATATTGAAGAGTAATTGATTTGGTGCCTATACGATTGCTTAAAATAAAATGCGACCCTATATATATCGAAGAGTGGCCCTATTTGACCCCTATATAATCTGAGTTTGAAATTCGTGGTCCTAACTCTTAGAGTTTAGAAGTGTTTTCAATAAGCAAGCAGACAAACCCTCCAATAGGTTAATAATGTTTAGAATTTTTTTCGTTAAGAATTTTATTAATTTCTGTAAAATAACGTTGTTTACTCTGTCAATTAAGCAACTTTGTTAATATACTTGTTATACTGAGCTTCAAGGGTTGCATCTAAATTATATACTTATGTATGCTGTTAAAGAATCAACTAGGTTAAGTGCACCGATTCTCACGTTTCAGTTCTTAGCTGATAGTCACGACTTTCAGCTTCCAAGCATTCTAAGTTACATTTACTTGTGCTGGAAAATTAATCTCTTAAAGGGTTTTCGTGCACGAGCCAATAATCTATTCGCATTCACTTCTGCGTGTCTCGGTATCCCGGGCTTCAGAGATAAACATCTTATTCGATTCACTAACCCTGACATAATAGCAGCTGTTACAAGTGCAACGTCTTGAACAACGATTATGACATTATGCATTGGCATTATCTACTTGAAACGGCCAAGTTTTCTCAAATGAGTAGATTACAAAGACCACAAGGTCTCCGAGTTAGGTAGAGAAAAAGTATCGACTGGGTTGCAATTAGGAGGCAAATGGAAGACATCTTTAAAGTCCATCCAGCATGTAATTTAACATGCACACAGTGTTATCCTCTCTCTAATTAGGGCTCCCACAGCTTGAGACTCATCTAATAGACTCTTCGAAGCCCGCTGGGGAAGGGGGGATGCTAAATTATAACCGAGAGTAGAGCGGATAACGAAGAAAATATTATTGTGGAAACTCGAACCTAAAAATTCAAGAAAAAAATTCAAATCAATAAAGGATGTAGAAAGAAGGACTGAAATTCATATAGATGTCAAATCAATTGCTTCACATTATACAATGGGGCAGCATTTTATTTTAAACAATAATAAATTAAATGTAATTTCTTATATTGTTGTTTTATTGTTTAAATGTTACACACATTTAATGCAAACATATAAACAAAAATTTCAGTTTTGATGGCTGCATCTTCGGCTGAACGCGATCAAATCCTTCATTTTCGCTTGAAATCATCGCCAAGCTAATAAACCGCAGTTTGCTGTAAGGAGGTAACGATTACTATATAACGCATTGCTTGTTGGTCGCGCAAATTGAACGCGCAAATTGACTTCGTGGGTCTCGTGGTTCGAGGCCCTTGACCTAAAGGTTGAATGAGCTTCCATTGCCCTATTTTTTTTACTTATCAGTGAGTTCTTTTTAAGGGGAGTGCAGTTGCTTAATTGCAATGGCAACTATACGTTAGTCAGACTCGCTCTCTTTAACATAAATCATTTTAATATCAGAAAATATAATCTTTATATTTTTTTCATAATATTTCAAGTAACATAGCTCAACTACAAATACAATAAACATCATGCTCGGGGTATATCAGTCCCTCGTTGCAGATATTACTGCCTATTCGTTCAGCACTGCCGAAAGGCTTAACTTTCCTTTTCGACAATGTTGGAGAAGTATGTTTATCTGAGATCTTTGGCGGGAGGCTTTTTCACAGTTCTCAGCAGTCCGTTTCAGAACTTTCCCGCAGTTTCATGCAACTAAATCTGTCCAATGGCTACCTATGGTCAAATCCAACTTTTCCAAGGGGCACATCTGAAAGACACCCGGGCCGTGCCCACAGTATAGTCTCGTGGTTTGAGTTGGATAATATTATCTCTGAGAGTCACTTTTGTTCACAGAATAGCATAAATGGCCAGGTCACAAGGACCCAAAGATTCAGAGGAGATTGATGGAAAGGAATCCATTGGAGAGCTGTTCGAGAAATAGTAGCTCCAGTAAAAGTCATCCAGCATGCTTTTAAAGGTGTACGGAGTAAGGCTGTCCCACACGCAACACCATTACTTTATGCCATATCAACCGAAAGGAAATTTTGAAAGCCGATCAGTGTCCCCTTTGTCACCGAAGGAAGGATGAGAGTTAGAGCGAAAAAAAATCACAATATCCTCGTAGGAAGAGCGCCAATTTCTCACAGCACCTCCTGTTTCTCTTCCAATAAGCTAGCTCCCTTCCCAAAACTCGAAAATTATCGACATGTCAGTGGGCACTTTTTATTTGAATTTTGAGCTTTTACAATTATGAGACTTTCCACTAAAGGCATCTGATCCCTTCTCCCCTTCCTGGATAAGATTTTCGTGTTTGCTTAAAATAGCCAAACCAGAATGCACAGAGAAAATAACTTTTCCTGCAAACGAAATTTTGACGTCCCATTCAACAGAAAATGCACTTTGCTAATATCATGTCGTTCAGCTCTCTTAAACTGGTGATAATCACGAAAGCGCCGAGTGTTGGGAGGTAAAAAATCTGACCTAGAAAGCACAAGTTACAAGCGTCGAACATCGTTAAACGAAAAGTCCTAACTTGTACTGATGAAGACGACCAGAAAGAGAAAAAGAAATTCCTTCAATCAGGAAATGATTCAACTCTGTCCATTAGGTTCTGAAAAGATCAATCTCGTATCTTTCTTTTTTTTTACTAAGAGAAGAAAAAGTTTACGATTTACTTCAACTATTCGACGTTTCCGTTCGTTTTCAGTGTTCTTCATGGCCTCTTTCATGTACTCGATTAGTTCCACATTACAAGGGAGTTCAAAATTTCTTCACATGCATCTGCAAAACAAAAACCATCCCACTTACCTCAACAAAACTTTTACTGTCTTTCAAAGTACTCCCCTCCAGCACCTATGTAAAGTTGCAAACCTATATGCCAATTCTGGAACGCTTAGTGGTACTCTTGGGGAATACTCTGCAACTCTGAATGAACAAATTGTGCAAAGACTTGTACGCTTGAAAAAGGCTTCCCAGGAAGTTCTATTTTAAATCTTGGAAACAACTCAAATTCGCATGGTGCAAGATCTTGTGAAAGTGCAGGATGAAGCAACTGTTTGATCTTTTCCTCCTACAGATAGGCATAACGTGACGGGTTTACTGAGCATTGGCATTATCATGAAGAATGCAAACCCTTGACACGCCTGTTATTGGATGCTGCTCCTTCACCTCCTTAACAATTTTGGTCAAATAAATATTGGTGTAATGTTTATTGGCCATACTTAGTCATTTTTTTCAGGTAAGGTGTCCACAGCTGCCACCCCTTGAGAATTGAAAAAATTGTCAACATCCTCTTCCTTGAGCGAAAGTCTTGTCGGAGGATTTGGGGACAAGGTTCATCTTTCGTAATCGAAACATAATTGCGATATTTCTGGGAGTCGAATAGTAATAAAACCACATCTCATCACCTGTGACAATGTCTGTTAGCCGTTTGGGGCAACTAGGTTTAAACATTGCCAGCATCTTCTTGTACGAATGGACTCTAGTCCTTGTTTTTGGTGTTCTATCAGTTTGTGGGGTATCCAATTGACACAGATCTTTCGGAACTTTAAATGATAATTAACCATTGTTTCCACACTGTTAATCGATACGCTGACATGTAAACTTATTACCTGAATGGTGATGAGTGGGTTTTCCTTAATGAGTTCCAGAACAACAACGATGGTTATCTCGTACACGGCCTTTTTCGGTCTTTCTGTACAAGGGAGGACTTCGAAGTTCTGCAGTCATTCTCTGAATCTGCACATCCATCCCATAATAGTGACATATAAACAGACACGATCCCCATATGCTTGTAATCAATCAGCATGAATTTTTTTCACGTCATCCCCAAGCTACATCCTCATTACAATGAAAAATATTTTCCTTTCTTTAGAAGGTTCCATAGAAACAACGCACATATTTCGCAGACCGAAATTTATGCGAGCTAGCGAAGAAAGAAATGATGATATGCGGCCTTTGTTTTTAATATGTAATGATAAGTTTAGATAAGCTTTCAAACAAGTCGTATCTCATGAACTTCGGAGGAACGAATGCAAATCTACAGACACGCGGGAAAAATATTTCGAACGCCCTCCATATATGAGAAACAGAACACAGTTGGACCTTGAACGGAGCCGCCGTTGGAAGATTTTTTGCGGAGTGCACTGTGCAAAGCGTAGTTAAATCGTGGCCACTCTGATCGAAAGCCATCCTTTGGCACACTACGAACGAATACTCTGAATGGCCTTCACGAGAGGTTGTTTCCTAACATCTCTGTAGTGTATCACCTTCCCCAATCTTCTCTGAGCCCTCGAGGTCCCTATAAATCTTGCCATTTAGCCCACTGTGTGCAAAAAGGTGGTACTCAGAGGTAAAACAAGCAAACCCTTGATCCATGATTGATGTTCCCGAATCATCCAAGTTGTGGTTTACATTGTTGTGTGGTTATGGACCGCTGTCTTTGTGGGAGTTTACTTTGATGTACAGTCGCTCAAAAAATATCCGAACACTAGGGTTGATTACAGAATTCAGAAAAAATATCTGGCAACTTTTTTTTAGAAATTAATGATCTGGCAACCTCCGTGTATTGCCAGATCACTTCGTGTGTAGCCTTAACTGGCATAGTGGTTAGGCAGCTAGCGACTGTTCCAGCAAGGCAAACTTTGTGTGTTGTGTTAGCTCTAACTAAGGCAGTGGTCAGCAGTGACTTCGGTCTTAGTAGGGAATGTCCTTGTATGAGAAGGCCTGTAAAAGCTAGGAGTAGCTTCTAGGATTCTTCTCTGTCCTATATGTCGCAAATAAAAAAACAACAACCTAATTTTCGGATATTATTTGAACGACTGTACCAAACGATGAAAATGTCGGCGGATTAATGCAATTCTGTTGCGCCTACCCATAATCGAATATAACTGAGGAAACATTAGAGTTACCATACGTCCTCCAAAAGGATGACATGTCCTCTTTTTTCATCTCATATCCTCCCAGAATTTTGAAAGAAATTAAATGTCCTCCTTTGTAAATAAACACAAAACATGTTTTAAATTAAAATTAAGGCATTGTTTTTTCATACTTTACCTTTTTAAAATTTCTTGAACCTTTGACTATAATGCAATTTACTGTTAATCGTGAAATAATATACTGTAAATGAACTCGTGAATGCTAAATTAATTCGGTTAATGTTGTAAAAGTTCAAGCTATTTTCTGTAATCTCAATATGAAAAAATATGCACTTTAGGAAATTGCATAAAATTTTGCTTCCGCCCGCCGATAATTGGAGTATGAAAATTGAGAGAAGTTTTATTTTTTTACTTGCAACCTAAAAGGTCAGCGACGGAATTACTCCTAGTTTGTACAAGCCTTCTCATACAAGAACAACATGCTCTACGAACACTGGAGTCACTGCTCACCATTTCTTCAGTCAGAGATAACAGAAAAAGCAGAGTTTGCAACAGCAGAGAGTTACTAACCACTATGCCATTTAAGGCCAAATAATCCTTGATTGCTTCTCAGGTATGAATAAAAATAGGCAAATCATATACTTTGAAGTGTACTGAATAATTTTGAATTATGCCTTTTTCTCAACGAACTGTTAATAGGTACTTGAAATGAACCTTAGTAGAAAAAACTTATTTTATTTCACAAATTGAAAGTATGTCCTCCTTTTCTAACTTTTCTGTCCTCCTTTGTTCTCCATTTCTACATTTTCTGTCCTCCTTTGTTCTCCATTTCTACCTTTTCTGTCCTCCTTTTAGAGCAATGGCATCTGGCTTAGGAAATACTCTCTATCCTTAAGAATGTTACTAAAGGTAATGGAGGCAAAGACTGCTAAATTTGTACAAATTTCGTGAATTTTTAAAGATCTCTGAAATGTAAGGAAAAATGTTATACTTCAATAGAAACCACGTTCTTACCAGACCATTTACTTTTCCGGTTTGATTACGTCACTCCCCCCCCTGTCCACTTCATTTTCTTCTAGGTCGGAACCTAATACGAATATTTTAAAACATAATTTAACAGTATGCATTTCTGCATACAGTTGTGTCAGAGAATTTGCTATCTAACAGGAACGGTCTCAATAACACTATACAACTCTGAAAATATTTCGAAAATGAAAACCGTCCTTTCTTATTAATTTCGAGGCACCAAACACGATTGTGACATTAAAAAATGGTGATTGGCTCTTGTTTTGAAAATGCAGGAGGCGGCGTCCACATACAGTAATTTGAATCTTTCATACACTGTACGAAGTGCCAAGGTGATACAATACCAGGGGGCTATTGCATCAATCGAGGCAACCTAATACTTGGGAGCTATTGCATCAATCGAAGCAACGTAATACTTGGGAATTATTGCATCAATCGAGACAACCTTTAACCTTCCTCAGTTATCGTCCGTTCATGATTGTATGCGGGTACTGTATATGTGCAATATACCTCGTTCTTGTGTGAACAATACAGACCATTTTTGTTACATTTGTGGCGAAAGTACTTTTGCATCACGGAAGCGTGAAATAACGCCTGTCATCAAAAAATTTTACTTAGGATGTAAGAGTGGAGATAAAAAGAGCTGTACACTATATACAACTATTACACATTATTACACACTATTATTACACACAGGTATTATTATATTATATAGTACACAAACTTACACAACTATTACGCACTATATGTGAAGCTATCCACACATAATGTGCAATAGTTGTACAGTCGCTCAAAAAAGTATCCGAACACTATGGTTGATTACAGAATTCAGAAAAAAATATCTGCCAACGATTTTTTAGAAATTAGTGATGTGGCACGAAGGTTGCCACATCACTAATTTCTAAAAAATCGTTGCCAGATATTTTTTCTGAATTCTGTAATCAACCATAGTGTTCGGATACTTTTTTGAACGACTGTACAACATATCTTCGCAGCTGACTAAATGGCAAGCGGCCATCTGCCATTCCTATAATATGGCGGGAACCCCATTATCAATGGAAAGTAATCACTTGTGAGTGACTGTTACTTTTGCATGATACCTCCGCTGGGAACCCCAATATACCGTCTGCCATCCAGCCAGCGCTACATGGAGAAAACCTGCCTATCCCGGAGCCACCAGAACATTACAATGTAGACTCAAAGGAGGAAGAGAAGGAAGAAACAGGAACACAGGAAGTAGCATCTCTAGAGCCCGACATCACATCCACAACGTTAGATTCACTGCACAAGATCACGCAGAAAGAGTTGAATGATCTTGTTAGCGATCTGGAGCTGTCAAGTAGCAAGGTGGAACTCCTAGGATCTAGATGTAGCAGTGGAATCTCCTTGATAGAAATGTGAAAGTAAGTGCATATCGTAGCACCAAAAAGTCTGGTATTGTTCTTTACCATGGTAAGGCAACCAATTGCTTGCAAAAATGTTGACGGTTTATTCACATCCCTTCACATGACATACTATAGAGTAAAGGAGGTTACTTATAGATTTCTCTAAATTAAGTATGGCAGCCTTTCTCCTACACAATGGGAACGTGTTGCCTTCTGTTCCAGTAGGTCATGCTGTTAATATGAAGAAATTACTTCAATACATAAATTATGACAAATACAAGTGACATATTTGTGCGGACTTAAAAGTCATTGCTTTCTTGCTTGGACTATAGCTCTGACGTATAAAGTTCTGTAGCTTCCTTTGCGAATGGAATAGAAGAGACAAAACATCTGATTACGTGAAGATGATTTGTCTTTCTCGGCAATCACTGGAGACAGGGAAAAGAATTTGCTGCATCATCTGCTAGTCAAATCACGTAGTTTTTGTTGCCACCTTTACACATAAAATGAAGCCTAATGAAGAATCTTGTCAAGGCTATGGATAAGACGCAAACTGCCTTTCTGTACCTTCGACAGAAATTTCAAAGACTTAGTGATGCAAAGATAAAAGAGGGTGTTTTTACCTGTCCAGATATTCGCTCACTGCTGCATGATGAGGTATTTAATCGTATCATCACTGGTGATGAACGGAGAGCATGATATACCTTCCGACAAGTTACAACGGATTTCGTAGGAAATAAAAAAAGCAGAAAATGACAAGGACCTCGTGGAAGAACTGTTGTCCTCATTATCACAAACTGGGATGTATTATGTTTTTGAAGATACATTTCTTAAGTTCTCATTTGGATTTCTTTCCGGAAAACTGTGGCGCTGTGAGTGATGAGCGGGTAGAAAATTTTCACCAAGAAATTGCTACAATGAGTAGAGATATCGAGGAAGATACAGCCCATCGATATTAACAAATTACTGCTGGATTTGATGCGATATTCTCAAGATTTAGTATATAAGCTACAGGAGAAGAGGCGGTGCTGGCTATAGACCGATATGCAACCTTCAGCAAATGACGTAATACATGTAAGTGACTGTGTCTCGAAAAACGTAGCCAATCAAATATTTTTGTTGTCATTTTCGTGTTCAGCATCTCGATTTACATAAGAAACGGCTGTTTGCATTTCCGAAACATACCAAAGATTAAAATTTGTTGTTCAGTGTAATTATGAAAGTGTTTGGGATCGGGGTCTGACGTCATTTTTGTCAGTTGAAAATATTTAAGTTATATTATCTACTAAAAGTTGATCCCTGTCTTATTTAAGTCATGACTAATTACGTGTTTCATATATTAGAGTTTTTGCAGAAATCTTTGCGCAAGAATAGACGGACTCCTTTGATGTGCCGATTCTCAAATCTGGTCATCTATGGCCACTTTTTTTTTTCAAACCTGCTGAGGAGTGGTCAACTTCACAGGGTTCTGGTGCTGACCATTTATACCTACTAGACTGGACTTGTTTATGGATTTGAGCTTGATTATGGATCCTGGACTTGCTGCACTGGTGGGCCTCTGTTGAGGGAGACTCTGCCGCTGTGTTTGCTGTTTGCTTCTGGGTTGCCAGCTCTAAGTGAACAGAGGCATGGGATACCTTATATCAGCTGGTGGACCTTATATCAGCTGGTGGATAATCCTAATCAGAGGCCATCGCAGGTACCTGAACCTTACTTAGCTAGTTGGACATCGTCAAGCCTAAACTGGAGTAATGTGTCTCAGGCAGGCCATATGGCTCTTGAAAAAGTCCTCTTGAAAAGGTGGTGCCTGAAGTTCCTACCAGCATCGGTAACTTCAGCGTTTAGCGGAGGAGGAACATGTCTTTGCCCCATTCCTGCGATCAGGGGGCTGTTTCATGTTGTTGGCCCTACCAATCTCAATAAACCTAATTTCTTTAAAAATCCTAGTAATTATTTTCTCTCTGCAGGAACATGGAACGTGAGAACATTACATAGAGATTATTCTCTTGATGTCCTCACGCAGGAATTCTAGCGCTATAACCTAGATATTCTAGGCTTGCAAGAGACCAGATGGACAGGTAAAGGTGAGATACTTAAAAATAACTAAATTTTTCTTTACGGGGTGGGAGGATGGAAAGCATCACTAAGGCGTGGGTCTGCTGCTCAACAGACATGCTAGTGATGCTCTTCTAGGATATGAGTGCATTAATGTAAGGTTTCTTACAGCAAAATTTCAGACAAGCATTAAAGACTTGAATGTTATCTGCTGTTATGCCCCCATTGAGGATGCTGATGAGGATGAGAAGGATAGGTTTTACGGACAACTTCAGGATATTTTGAATTCTGTCAAGAAAGGAGATATTGTCCTTGTTCTAGGTGACTTCAATGCCAAAGCTGGTACTGACTCTGACCTCTGGGGAGGAGTAATAGGCCCTTTTGGTATTGGTAGCTGCAATGGCAATGGGCAACGTCTCCTACAAGTGAGTAAACTCAATGATTTCAGAATAACTAACACATATTACAAACACTGCGACATACATAAATACACATGGGTTTCACCTGATGGGCTGCATAGGAATATCATTGATTATATATTATTTATCATTGATTATAATGGTGGGCAGACAATGTCAAACAGGACCTTGTTAGAATTGGTGTGTAGTGGCCGGATGCAGCAGATGTAGCTCAGGACAGATATGCTTGGAGAATTAAACTACACGGTCTGGTTGGACCTCCGTAGCCCATGGCTGCTTGAGGATGATGATGATGATTCTCAAATAATTTGCTGGATGCAAAAAGTGACGGGTTCAAACAGGTCAAAAGAAATTATTCGGGAAGTTTTTAAAACGTGTAATTAATTTGTATCAATGAGAACTTTGATTGAGATGTAGTTTGATTAACAACGATTAACAGAAAACATCTTCATATTATATAACAGCAGTAATTCCGGGCGAACAAACGAACGAGGGGACGGACACGTGTGACTCATCGGTGGCAGAAATTGGCGGCAACTACTTGAGTAATCGGCCCAATTTTGGTTAGCCCTCTTGGGCTAGAACTGGCACCAACCACCAAATTTGTTGTTATCGAAGTCCTATCTGTCGTGGGTCGGGAGTGATCTCTCGAAAAGTGTCCGAAATTTCTGGGGGCGCTGCCGTCGATTAACTTTTGAATGGAATAGTAAGTTGTGAAGAGTACCTAGAGAGTTGGGTTGGGTTGTTTTACCTCGGCGGCACTTTTTTTGCACACCATGGGCAAAATGGCCAGGTCACAAGGATCCCGAAGGCTCAGAGAAGGTTGGGGGCAGGGACCCACTGGAACAGCTGTTGGGAGACAGATGGTAGCCTCCCGTCAAGGCCATCCAGGGTGTTCTTTAACGTGCATAGGGTATAGCTCTCCACACACGGACCCACGGCTTAATGTCCCATCCGACGGACGGCGGCCTTTTCAAGCCCATTGGTGTTCCCTACTGACCGTGGGCAGGGGGTGGGGAGTTTTGCGGAGTTCCTGGAGAAAGCTGTGAATAAAGTAAGACTTTTCGCGGTAAATAATTATTGTTTCGAAAATATATTTAACGTGCTATACTTCTAATGTCAAAAATTCTAACTGAAATAGACAACGCTAAAGTAATTTTTTGCATGATTACAAAAAGCATGGTACTGAAATTTTTTCCCGCATCTAAAATTTTCTACGGATTTTTCAAATTTTATCTAATTTTTTATGGTTATTTTACAACTCTAACCTGGGAGAGCTCTTTTCTATTCATTTTAAGAGAAAAATGAAAATTTCTTTCTTGGTTTGTATAAGTACTAATTCGATATGAGTTCAAGCTCATATCGAATTGACCGAGTTATCATTTACTCTTCGAAGTGAACGAGTTACTGAAGAAGTTACGAGCCTGAAGACATTGAGCCTAAGACCGCAGCAGCCCGATTTTGAGAGAAAAAATTTTCTGACGCATCATCAGACAAATATGCAGAAATGCATGTCGCTAATAATTTATTTTAAACTTATATTATCAATAAATCAGTAGAAAGAATCACAGGCTATGTCCTATAGACGTGGAACTCACAAAATAATAAGCTGAAAAAAATTGATTTTGCCATGAGTGGGATTCGAACCCACGTCTCCAGGAAACATAGGAAACAAATGTTTCCTGGAGACGTGGGATCGATTCCCACTCATGGCAAAACCAATTTTTTTCAGCTTATTATTTCATGAATTCCATGTCTACAGGACATACATATCCTGTGATTCTTTACTACTGATTTATTTATTTAACGCCATGAGCGTGAGTGACAAATATTAATTCCAATTATATGAGGCAACAGAGTTGTCCACTTCGCAGATAGATGGCGCCACTGTGCGAATGAAATGAAAAAAAAATCGAAAAGTTTATAAGGTCACACAAGCTGAGAAAATGTTAGCCATTGGTGATGTAGTGGTAACATAACAGACATGTTTCCTGGAGACGTGGGTTCGAATCCCACTCATGACAAAACCAGTTTTTTTCCAGCTTATTATTATATTATCAATTTTAATCATTTTACGACAAAATTTAAATGTTAATATCATTTGGAACAAAATATGTGAGAAATACTGGTGGAAAAAGTAAGTTCGTGGGTAACATCATTGTAATACAAAGAGCCATTCATTTATTAAAATTAGATCAGTGGTTCTCAACCTTTTATGCTTCACGTACCCATTGGAAATTTGTATGTAAGTGGCGTATCCCTTGTATACATAGATAAAACTATAGTTATAGTATAACAATGGGAATAAAATACATATATACACATTAAATTTTGTATTCATAAATTAATATATCGATTTTACATATATCTCAGTTCTTAGAAATTAATCAGTAGCAGTGTTGCCAACTTAGCGATTTTGTTACTAGATCTTGAATTTGACTTTTGAGCTCTCATGGCGTACCCAAAAAAAATTCTACTGCGAACCCCACGTTGAGAACCCCTAAGTTAGAGAATACGAAAAAAAAATCTGAAGCGCATCGTGCTTATGTTTAATTATTAAAGACTGATTGAAAGGTTGAATTTATACGCAAAAAATATTTTGTGTGGTTGCGTATGTTTTCACAATTACAAGACATTTGAAATTGAAATTATTCTGAGACCGAGATCGCACGAGTCTGAACTCATCTCTAGTAGTAAACAAAAAATTACCATTTTCCATTGTTAAAATCGCCAATTTTGGAAACTGTAAAACTTTATACTCCTTGAAAACAAATATTCGATATTCTGCAGTGGATATTACTTTTTTATTTAATTCTTCCAACTACAGAAACGCGGTACACATATTTTACACCTTTGCAATTTTTTTCCACACTTGAGTTTCGATGAGAAAAAAGTTGGGGAAGTGTACAGGGGCGTAGCTATGGGGGGATGAGGGGAGGCTCCCCCAAAAGTAACTCAGAGTTGGCAAAATTCGAAGCGACTTCGTAAAAGCTAGGTGAGTTGTGAATATTTGTAATCCATTTTTTTTGTAAAATTGAGGGAAGTTGTCAAAATCGAAGCAACTTGGCAAATATAGAGAAATATGGAAAATGGCGAGACGACAAAATCTAGAGCAGTTGGCAAAATTCGAAGCCACTTAGTTAAATACAGGTGAGTTTGCAAAATCTGGACAACTTGACAAAGTCCTTGGAGACTTGGCAAAATTCGGAGTGAGTGGTAAAATTGTGGGGAGTTGGCAAAATTAAGGTGATATGTAAAAATTAGGATTTTTTTCTGTAAAATTATTGCAAGTTGGCAAAATCTAGGAGAGTTCGCAAATCTTGGGGAATTGGCAAAATGTAGGGGCAGTTGGCAAAATTCGGAGTGACTTGGCAAAATCGTGGAGAGTTGGCAAAATTCGGGAGTGACTTGGGAAAAATGTGGGGAGTTGGCAAAATTCAGGTGAGATGTAAAACTTGCAATCTTTTTTCTCTAAAATTATGGCATATTGCAAAATCGAGGCAACTTCGCAATATTTTTTTTATTTTTATTTTTTATATTTATTGGCAAATCTTGGGGGAGTTGGCAAAATTCAGAGTGGCTTTGCAAAAATCCGGTGAGAAGTAAAAATTGGGATTTTTTTCTGTAAAATTGTGGGGAGTTGGCAAAATCAAGGAAACTTGGCAAAATCTAGGGGAGTTGGCAAAATTCGAATGCACTTGGTAAAATATAGGCAAGTTGTGAAAATTGGGATTTGTTTTGTGAAATTAAGGAGAGTTGGACAAATCGAGGAAACTTAACAAAATCTAGGGCATTTGGAAAATTCGCATCCAGTTGGAAAATACGGGCGAATTGTAATAATTGGGATGGTTTTGTAAAATCAAAGAGAGTTAACAAAATCGAGAAAACTTGGCAAATTCTTGGAGAGTTTAAAAATTTTGAAGTGACTGAGGAAAGTTAGGAGAGATGTAAAGAATGAGATTAGTTTTGTGAAATAAAGGATAGTTCGCCAAATCAAGGGGAGTTGGGAAAATTCACACTTGACATGCTATTACAATTCACGCGAGATGTAAATATTGGGATTATTTCTGCGAAATAGTGGCTAGTTGGGAAAATGGAAAGTCAAATGACAAAATGCAGGAGAGTTGGAAAATTTGCCTCAAAGCGGAGCGAAAATCTCGGTTTCCAAATTTGATTTTCGAGTTGGAAAATTTTCAATTTCTTCTCCCTCTCAACCATAGTCCTTCGCTACGCCCCTGGAAGAGTGGTAGAGATAGTTTGTCCCATCCTACTAATTATATATCTGATCCATAGTATATCCTTATCGATAATAAAATGTTTTTAAGGGGAGGGGTTGGTCCAGTCGTTAGCGCAGAAAGATCGTATTCTTCATATCCCATATTCGAGTCCCAATTCTACAATCAGTGTTTAGATTTATTTCCACAAAACCCGCACCCTGCCCTTGGTCAGTATGGTACAACGATGGGCTTGGAAAGGCCGCCGTCCATCGGATGGCATGTTAAGCCATGGCACCTTGCGTTGGAGAGCTATAACCAGTGCACGTTAATGAACACACTGGATGACCTTGACGGATTTATATCTGTCTCCTAACAACTGCTCAGATTGTCCCTCCCCCCACCCTTCTCTGAGCCCTCGGGATTCTTTGTGACCTGGCCATTTAGTCCAGTGTGTGCAATAAAGTGCCGCTCAGAATTAAAACAATCCAACCTTTGTGCAGGAGAGCCATACTCTATGAGCATTAAAGAACACACTAGATTACCTTGACGAGAAGCTTCCATCTGTCTCTTACCAGTTGTCCAGTGGTTGATCTTCACCCAACCTTCTCTGACTCTTCGGACACCTTAAGAACTGGACATTTAGTCCATTGTGTGTACAACAGTGCCGCTCAGAGATAAAACAACGCAATCCAAAATCATTTTCAGGAATAAAAAAAAAATATAAAAAATTTAAATATTTTAAAAATAATTATCTTCCTATACAGGTCCTAAAAGGTGGAAAATAAACTAAAGCATATCAATGGTGTAGTCACCGAGTTCGTATTCACTTTAAAAGAAGATAGGGCGCCGGCAATCTTGTTGTCTAGGTAAATCGGCGTCCTATCTTCCTTTGAAGTGAATTCGAAATCAGTGACTGATTGCATTATCGATATTCTTGGGTTTATTTTTTATCTTTTAGGACCCGTATAGGAAGACATGCATTTTTATTTTTTTTTTAATTTATTTAATTTTTTGTCACTAAAAACACCTACCTTCAAAAACGCTATCATTTGATATATGACTCCTAAACATCGACCACATATTTCCTTCATTTTGGAGCCGCGTTTGAGGTAGCATGACATTGGAGACGTAGAAGCTTTAATTTCTGATATGACTCGTTAATGTCTAAACACATTAAATTTGTCTCACATATTTATCCGCCCTCCCCCTTTTATGACGGGGGAGAGTAGTGGGGGAAAAATTCGAAATAGTTTAAAAATTATCATTTATGATCTTTCATTTCACACTTAACTCGTAACCTGTAGGCTCTCGCTTTCGGAAGATATAGTGGAACGACATTTACATTTCCAGTTTTTAGGGGGGCAGAAAGCATGGGGGCAATTTTTAATAACCTATTACACTCCCCGTATCAGAAACTTTCATTTTACGCATGGCATTTTGCTTCCCGCACTCATATTCAGGAGATAGAGGGAAACAACGTATTTCATATTTTTCAATTTCTTAGAGGGGGAAGAAAACATGGGGGTCAATTTTTAATTACCTGGGTCACTTCCCGCACCACAAGCTTTTATTTGACATATAGCTGGTTACTTTCGGCATTCACATTATGGAGATATAGTAGAAGAAAATTTTTCATATTTTCGATTTTTTAGCTGAGAAAGAAATTACGGGAAGTCAATTGTTTATAGCTTATAACACCCATCACAAGCTCTCACTTGATGTATAGCTTGTCACTTTACGTACTCGCGTTCAGAAAATACAGAAAACAATTGTTTTCATCATTGCCCCTTTTTTATGGAGAAAGAAAGCATGTGGGGTCATTTTTTTTAGCCTAGGGCATTACGTCAGAAGCTTTCTTTTGACGTAAAGCTTGTTATTTTCGGAACTCGCGTTCTGGAAATATAGCGGAGCAATAGTTTGCATTTTTAGGGAGAAGCAAACGTGGAGGGCCATTTTTTTATAGTCTATGACACTCCTCGTGTCATAAGCTTTAATTTCACACATAAATAATTCAATTTCTCCATCGCATTCGAAAGATATGGTGGAGCAACATTTTGACAAATCCACAAACTGTCAAACCGACAAATATCAGAGCGAAAAGCAATAAGAAGATAGGTATTTTTCGAAATTATTCAATCTATATTTTTTACCTATCTTCCTACAGGGTCCTAAAAAGTAGAAAATAAACCAAAATATATCAATGGTGTAATCAGTCACTAAGTTCGTATTCACTTCAAAGGAAGATAGGGCGCCGGCAATATTGTCGAGTAGGTAAATCGGCGCCTTATCTTTCTTTCAAGTGAATACGAACTCAGTGAATGATTTGCACCATCGATATGCTTTAGGTTTATTTTCTACAAACCGAGAAACTGACAAACCGACCAACCGACAAATGTCAAAGCGAAAAGCAATAGGAAGATAGGTAAAAATGGACTCGTTTTCAGAAAAAACGACCTAATGTTTCCACCCGTAGTAAATAACAGATTACCTGTAGAAATAGGTTGGGTTGGGTTGTTTTACCTCTGAGCGGCACTTTTTTGCACACTATGGGCTAAATGGCCAGGTCACATGGACCCCGAAGGCTCAGAGAAGGTTGGGGGAGGGGACCCACTGGAACAGCTGTTGGGAGACAGATGGTAGCCTCCCGTCAAGGCCATCCAGCGTGTTCTTTAACGTGCACAGGGTATGGCTCTCCCGCACACGGGGCCACGGCTTAACGTCCCATCCGACGGACGGCGGCCTTTCCAAGCCCATCGGTGTCCCCTACTGACCGTGGGCAGGGCGGGGAATTTTGCGGAGATAAATCTCAACACTGACCAAGCTGGGATTCGAACCTGGGAACTACAGATTACGAGCCTGGCGCGCTACCAACTGAGCCACCCCCGCCCCCCTGTAGAAATAGACTTTGCCCTCTGTCTATCCCTTTATAGACATTCATCATTTTTGTTTCTAAAGAAAATTTAATAATACTTCTTTTTGTGGAATTGAATAGAAAATGATCAAATATTACGATCCGTACTTTCCGAATCTCTCCACATTTTTAATAGCGCCCTCTAACGATGGTTGACATAGAAGCAATGACTCATTACCACTAAGGGAGTGGGAAAATGCTTATTTTTAGTTTTAAGAGATAAATGAAACATTATTTTTGTTGTATATAAAAAAATAAATAAATATCCTCTCAAGCAGCTGCTTGTCACAGAGGTCTGACAGGAGCCTGTCAGTTTATACGCCATAGTAAAATGTCTGTGAGGATGGTGAGATCTCAGCAGAAAAACAACACAAACATCCATACCTTACCCGGGGCTCGAACCCAGGTCCCTTAGACCAATAGCCAAGCTCGCTAACCACTAGTTAGTAATAAAATATTACTATTTGCATTTTTCAATCGTCTATTATTTCGAATTTCTAGTTATAGAATATTAAAGGTGGAAAATACAAACTCTCTTTTCTTTGCAAACGAGCATCGTATGTTTGCCAGAAGTGATGTGTTATTCTTATAACGTTTTCCTTTTTTAAAACAAACTAAAAGTATTGCTCATAAAAGTGTCAATAAATAATCTGCACGGTTGAAACCTCCCGTGTAACAGCTGGAGATCTGGTTGAAATTTCAGATGAAGTAGCAAGGTCAAGTTTAAATTTACGATGAAGCAGGTGTGAAGCAATTTGATCCTTTTCAGATCTAAGATGAAGCAATCTTATCAAATCAATCTGTCAGGACATGGTCGCCGTGGTCATCAGCTAGAATAATAAAATGCTACCCTGCATCCTCACTGTCATAAGTCTCTTGTTCAGCAGCTGCACAATGCTAGTTAGCCTTATAGCACGGGCCCAGCTAGGATGCTTGGGTTGGGTTGTTTTACCTCTGAGCGGCACTTTTTTTGCACACAATGGGCTAAATGGCCAGGTCACATGGACCCCGAAGGCTCAGAGAAGGTTGGGGGAGGGGACCCACTGGAACAGCTGTTGGAAGACAGATGGTAGTCTTCCGTCAAGGCCATCCAGCGTGTTCTTTAACGTGAACAGGGTATGGCTCTCCCGCACACGGGCCACGGCTTAACGTCCCATCCGACGGACGGCGGCCATTCCAAGCCCATCGGTGTCCCCTACTGACCGTGGGCAAGGCGGGGAATTTTGCGGAGATAAATCTCAACGCTGACCCAGCTGGGACTCGAACCTGGGAACTACAGATTACGAGCCTGGCGCGCTACCGACTGAGCCACCCCCGCCCCAGCTAGGATGCAGTTCGAATCCAACAGCTCTGGATCCTTCACAGGTCGACTCTCTCTCTACGACCTATCGAGAGTGACTCTCTTTCCACCATTCTGAAAACGTATTATATGGAGGGTTTAGACATCATCTCTTTCCGCAATGACACTCTATGTGGTCCAATAACTCGCACTGCCGTTCACTGCGTCACTCGACATGGAGTTGATCACCGTCCGCTTCCCGGTCCTCCATAAAAATGTCAGGGCTTGTGAATATTGGTGAAATATCTTGCTAGGACACCTGGGAAAGATATCAGAAATCCCCCCTCCCCCCTCTATCTCCAAGAATCGGTAGTCTATAAAATGAGAATTGGGGAGGTGCTCACGTCGGAAGCATTCGCCTGTGACAGATGCTCTGAGATGTTATTGCGTATGAATATTTCTTTACAAGCTACAATGCGTCTGTAAAGTATCTCCGATCTCATTTTAAGCAAAAAAGCTGGAAAAATATGGTATAGACATATTTTAATAACCGAATAATGCAACGATTAACTATAAATTATTGTATCTGCACTATTGACGTGAACCAATAGAGCATGAAATCTGCATTTTATTGTCCTTATCGGTGACCGAGTAGTTAGCGTCCTTGGCTACTAACTAAGGGCAGCACCGTACTAAGCTATGACCAATATGGCCCCAGATATAGACGCGTAAAAGATAGGGCCCAATGACATTTCCTCGTCAAAAATATAAATAATAAATTACTCTTCAATCAAATTCTTGCCATAGAGGTCTGAAAGGAACTTGCCAGTTTAAAATGCGCCATAGTGATATATCTATGAGGAAGGCGAGACTTCAGCAGAAAGAAGACACAAACATCCATGCCTTACCCGGGTTCTTTTGATCCATATGCAAGCATGCTAATTTTTCCGGGAACCTGTGTAATCAAAAGAACCTATGTAAATTAGCATCTATATGCAAGCATGTTAATTTACACAGGTTCTTTTGATCCATATGCAAGCATGCTAATTTTTCCAGGAACCTGTGTAATCAAAAGAACCTATGTAAATTAGCATCCATATGCAAACATGTTAATTTACACAGGTTCTTTTGATCCATATGCAAGCATACTAATTTACACAGGTTCTTTTGATCCATATGCAAGCATGTTAATTTTTCCGGCACATTTTTCCCATATAAGTGTAAATTTTTCCTATATAACCATCATTATATATATATATATCAAAAATAGAAAAATATCTTTCTCGGATCATTTTATCCGTTGGAACTGATTTATTTCAAGAAACAAATTTTGATGATGTCATTGACAATTTTGGCAATTTAAAGGGATGAAATGTTAACTTGAAAAATCATATGATATTTTAGTACAATGATTTTTACACACATAAAAGAATGATCATTAGAAATTAATATACCACTAATTTTTTTTAGTTATATATTTCAAAATTCAAATGTATTTTAAAAAATGCATTTTTAAACAAATTTTTTTATAAAAATCATCTTTTTTTATTTTAGAAGTCGATGTTTTAACATTAAAAATGGGCCATGTACTCTGGATATCGCACTGACTGAAGGAACCCAGGTTTGAACCCTGGATTAGCCTTATGAATATGTCTTTCTGCTGGAGTCTCGCTTTCCTGGGGGGCGGGGGTGGGCATTCAGTCTATAGCGCGCCAGGCTCATAATCTGTAGCTCCCAGGTTCAAGTCCCACTTCGGCAATCGTTGAGATTTATCTCCTCAAACCTTCCCGTCCTGCCACTAGGGGATACCGATGGGCTTGGAAAGGCTGCCGTCCATCGGATGGGTTGGGTTGGGTTGTTTTACCTCTGAGTGGCACTTTTTTGCACACCATGGGCTAAATGGCCAGGTCACATGGACCCCGAGGGCTCAGAGAAGGTTGGGGGAGGGGACCCACTGGAACAACTGTTGGGAGACAGATGGTAAGCCTCCCGTCAAGGCCATCCAGCGTGTTCTTTAACGTGCACAGGGTATGGCTCTCCCGCACACGGGGCCACGGTTTAACGTCCAATCCGACGGACGGCGGCCTTTCCAAGCCCATCGGTGTCCCCTACTGACCGTGGGCAGGGCGGGGAATTTTGCGGAGATAAATCTCAACGCTGACCCAGCTGGGCATCGGATGGGATGCAAAGCCATTGTACCGTGTGTCAGAGAGCCATACCCTGTGCACATTAAAGAACATGCCGTATTGCCTTGACTGGAGGCTACCATCTATCTCCTAACAGCTTCCCAGTCGGTTCCCTCCCTCAGTCTTCTCTGAGCTCTCGGGATCCTTGTGACCTGGCCATTTAGCCCATTGTGTGCAAAAAAGGTGCCGCTCAGAGATCAAACAACCCAACCTAACTCTTTCCTGACAGATTTTCTCTTATGACGTATTATAATGTTAGGCTGCAGTCAGATCTCTATTAAAAGCAACTGTTTGAGGGGGAATTATTTATTCCATTCTGGCAGAAACTCTCAACAGTCAACCGAAGTTTTCTGCACAGCTCCAGGAGGCAAATAAAAGAATATGAAACATTTACTCCGAGCAGAAACCAAACGAATCGCGTGTTTCAGTTGCAGCATGATTGACGTTTCTAGAAACTCCTTTCGTTTCTTCTCCATTTGTTTTTTTTCTCCGCAGTCTTGACTGTGAGTGATGCGCCGCGGCGGTTCCCACGGAGACGCAGCTCAAGTATCTGGTTATGTAGGTCACCGAGTGCGATCCGCGGAGCCTTACTTACGCAACACTTTCAGTTATTGGCCTCTCCGCGATCTTCCGCGCGCTGTATCCTTTTGTGTCGCAAGCAAGCGCAGTTTCCCGCTCACGATGTTATTCACGCGGAACTTTAATCATCTCTTACATCTGGGAAAGAGAAGAAGGCGATGAGGTTTTGAAACGAAATTTTTCTTCTCTCCTGTGTTTCCTGCAGCATAAAGTAAATGCTCTCTTTCAATTCGTGTTTGGAGCTGCTAACGACGGAAAACAACAATAATTGTTGGGAAGTTGTTATCTTTAAATCACTAAGGTTATTCTTATTCCTAAAAAAATATTTCATTCTCTCTGCCGTTACATTTTTTATTTCGTTTTGCTAAATAACGAAAAAAGAATATCCAAAAAGGAAAGGTTTTTCGTCAGCGATAAAATTCCTTTTTCTATCTTATGGTCTATTTACCCGCGAATTTGTTGAGAAAATAAAACAAAATGTTGAGAAAATAAAACAAATTGGGAGCCGCGTTCGAACTGAATCTATGGAATCGATACATATAAAATGAAACCATGCGCGCAAATCTGACCGAGAAGCCAACTTCTTCAATCCTCTTATAAAAAATGCAATTTCTTCCTTAAGGTATCAACATTTTTTAAGTTAAAGAAAGGAGTGCTTGAAAAAACCGATAATCCAGGCGGATTTATTAGATGGTATTGAAGATCTTCGCCTTTAGGTTCTTTTCGATTGTTATGGATGATCGTAAAACAAATTGTTTCATTTCTTTCGAAAGAAGGAAACAAATCATTTTATAAAGACTAACTTATAGCTGTGCTTTTCATGTTTACAAAATATATTCTCTTAAAATTAACTTATACTACTTTGGAGCATAAGTGGTGCCTTAACTATTAAAATAACGGCGGAAAACATGGGTGTCCGCAGAAAATTTTCCAAAGGGGGAGGGGCAAAGCTTGGAGACAAATAATTGCATCAGTAAATTTTTATTTAGTTTTTAGGGTTTTTTTTCACAAGCAGATTATAGAATACAATATTGCATCAATACAAAAACACATGCATAAAAAATATAAATACCCCCTCAAGCAGCTGCTTGCCACAGAGGTCTGACAGGAGCCTGTCAGTTTATATGCCATAGTAGAAGGTCTGAGAGGATGGCAGGACATCAGCAGAAAAACGACACAAACAGCCATGCCTTACCCGGGACTCGAACCCAGGTCCCTTAGATCAGTAGCCAAGCGCGCTAACCACTCGGCCATGGGGCGGCACACATGCATAACATATATATAAATTAATTACGTTTAAAATGTTACGATTAAAATTTGTGGAATTTTTACTCGATCCCAGGTGGGAAGTGCCCCGTTTGCCCCTCTCTGCGGACGCCCATGGTGGAAAAGATTATTTTCTTTACCATAAAAAGATTAAAGTGATATGTGATTTACTGCATTTTCAACTTTTTTTGGGCACTGAGCTGCTTTTATATAACTAAGAATTCGGTGATATTCATAAAAAGTGATTACATAAAATCATAATATATTTACGAAGAAATCCTGATTTTTTTTAACAATAATAATAACTTTATTTTTGTTTTAGTATGGTTATATACATAGATTAATCCGCTAAGCATTATGGCTTATCAGCAGAATTACTTTCAATCACATGACAGGTTAATTAAAGAATAAGACATGTATAATAGAAAATAAACACATAATTTAAAATAGAAAATAAAACAACAATAAAAAAGAAAAGCATGAATTAAAACACAAGAATGAAAAATTAAACACATTTATAAAATAAACCTATAAAATTACGTGTTATAACACGCATTGCGTAAAAATATCACCTATTGTACAAGTCATCATTTCACACTAATATTGCAGTTGCTTAAAACAATACCAGATACAGAATATGAGTTTTTAAACATTGTATTCAACATTATTTCCAATTATTATGCGTAGTATATATGTAATTTCCATTTACAAATGTAAGAGTGCGTTAAATCCATTAGGGAAACAATTCATAGATAATGACATAGTTGCATTTAAACATGGTCAGTTATTCTTCTTTTATGATTCGGCAGAACAATAAACAGCGCACAATGTGAACGGAGGACACCTGATTGTGTATGGAGGCTTAATGAGGCTTAATGAGGCTTAATGAAAGCGTTACCAAGGGACAACATAGAGGGGGCGGAATATTACAATACTGAACGGCTCCTATCAGAACCATGTAGCAAATCTATTTGCTAATATTTATTTAATATTGAACAAAAACAGCACAAATATTTCTCCACTGTCCAATTAGTCGAGTGTTCGGCGTTCTTGGAAACCGATAGGGATATCCTTCTTAAAACATCTTTTCTCTGGCGAATTAAACTTATTGGCTGCTGAGAGACCTCTGTAGCAAGTAGCTGCTTAAGGGGTAATTTATTTCATTTTTTTCCTTAATTTTAATTTTACGGGAAAATTGAATTGAGAATTCTCGAAAATCTAAATTATTCTAGGCTTGATGAGTTTTAGTCCCACTTCTCCCTGACGTAAGTCTCGAAATTTATTTTTAACTTTTGCCATGTTGCTGAAACTTGTTTTAAATATTAATATTATTACGTTTTTTAACTAATTATTCATTTCCGAAACGGAAAAATACTGAAAACTACAAGAAATTCCCGCCATTAGCGAAATTAAAAATTCTTATGAAATTGAAGCCAATTAATGATTGCAGAAAATGAAAATAGTGATATTTTATTAATACCTAGACAGCGCAAAAATAATTTCTCGTTTATCTCTTAAAACAAAAAGTTCCATTTTCCCAATTCCTGGGATTAAGATCGAAAATCGTTGCTACCAATGTAAACCTCTTTGCAACCACATTTCACCACCGAAACTTCAAATTTCTAAACATAAGTAGATCGTTTGCAATATTGGCTTAAAGCCTTGCCATTTTTCCAACTTTTTTCCCATCGTTAGAGAACGTTGTTGAAGTTCTTTATTGTTATTTATTATTATTTATTCTTTATTATTCCCCCCTCCCACTTTAACAGTTTAACAGTTGAAATTCAAATTAATGGATGATTGGGAAAATGAAAATAAAAATATTTTATTACATAGCAATATTATTATATTTATCATACATATTTATGTTATTATTATGTGAGCAATATTTAATTGTAAAAAATCTCAATGTCTACAGTTGAACAGACAGAAGACAAAGGGAAAACATCAGCGACTTTTTTTTAATGAGTAAAATCAAGAAGAAATGTTTTTTAATTTTCGCAATATGTAAAATCTTTCCTGCAGCACCAATAGGGCTCACAGAACACATTTAATAAAACTTAAATAATAAAAGATGTTCTGTTCTCCTTTTCGCTAAACACTTCTCCGAATGAAAAAAACATTTTCGAAGAAATAAAAAAATTGCACCTTGCTCCTCTAATTGAAGTGCATTTTGATGTTTGTTTCTTTCAACTACGTTGGTAATATTTAGATTAAATATTGAATGTCTTTATTGACTGAATACCAGTTTTGAAATGGAGAGTAAATAAGGAGATAAATGTTTAGTCTTTTGAATATTAGTTTTGTCCACATTGTACAGTCGCTCAAAAAAGTATCCGAACACTATGGTTGATTACAGAATTCAGAAAAAATATCTGGCAACGATTTTTTTTAGAAATTAGTGATATGGCAACTTCGTGTCACGTGACACGAAGTTGCCAGATCACTAATTTCTAAAAAAATCGTTTCCAGATATTTTTTCTGAATTTTTTTAGCAACGATTTTTTTAGTGTCACGTGACACGAAGTTGCCAGATCACTAATTTCTAAAAAAAATCGTTGCCAGATATTTTTTCTGAAATTTTTTTTAGCAACTTTTTTTTAGAAATTAGTGATCTGGCAACTTCGTGTCACGTGACAGTTGCCAGATCACTAATTTCTAAAAAAAAATCGTTGCCAGGTATTTTTTCTGAATTCTGTAATCAACCATAGTGTTCGGATACTTTTTTGAGCGACTGTACTCCTTGCTTCCGACGTGATGTTTACTAACTTCAATTTACGAAATGCCTCTTTAGATCAATTTGACTTATTAACCTGATTTCCTCTTAACCCTGGGGCGTTGGGTGGCTCAATCGGTAGCGTGCCAGCTCGTAGTCTGCAGTTCTCAGGTTCGAGTTCCAGCTGGGTCAGCGTTGATATTTATTTCAGCAAACCTTCCCGCTCTGCCAATGGTCAGTAGGGGACAACGATGGGCTTGGAAAGCCGCCGTCCGTCGGATGGGACGTTAATCTTTGGTTCCGTGTGCGGGAGAGCCATACTCTGTGCACGTTAAAAACATGATGGATGGCCTTTTCGGGAAGTTACCATCTGTCTCTCAACAGCTGACCCAATGGGTTCCCTCCCACAACCTTCTCTGAGCCTTTGGGGTTCTTATGATCTGGCCATTTTGCCCATTGTGTATAAAAAAGTGCAGCTCAGAGGTAAAACAACCCGATTCAAATCCATTTAATTCAATGTGGTTCCTAGTAATCTGATAGTTTCCGGACATTTTGATTTCATCTCCTTTTGAAAGCTTCTACAGTATGAATATGCTACTTTTCATCCAATATAGAATGTCAAGTACTTCATATGAAAGGGTAAGAAAATAAATGACCATTTATTATTCTTAAATAAAATAATGCTGTTGGTTTTAGCAAAACTTTTCTTCTATCATTAATATTTTTTTTCCCATTCCCTAATAAGAGGTTTCGTACCTCCGATTATAAACCGGAACCAAAGATTCTCTTTTAGAGGAGCAGGTTATTACCATCAGGGGAATGTAGCGATCAGAAGCAAAGTTATTATTTAAAATAACTTTCATTGATAAACTTCATACCAGAAATGCTTTGTTACTGATGTGACAATTTTCGAAAAATAATTGAGCTATACTTTTTTTTATCTTAGAATAAAGAATATCTAAATTTGATTTAAGTATAAAATCCATAAGTTAATCGTGATACCTGCGAGGAGGTACAGGATGAACTCAATACGTTTGGACTGGAAACATAGATAAAAATTTTATTTTCCTCCCCACAGGAATTGCTTCAGGCTATCAAGAAGCTATTATTAAATAAAGCTACTGGCCCTGACAAGAAACCAAACAGGATGTTGAGCCATCTTATGGATTTCATGGGAAGATGGCTCAACATCCTGTTTGATATCTTGTCGGGGGGCCAGTCGCTTTGTTTAATTTAAGCATCTCAGATTACACATCTCTGTTCTATATTTAACATACTTCTTAGAAATCATACTTTTCCTGATATTTGGAAGAATGCCTTTGTTCTGCTTATTCACAAGCCGGGAAAGGACCCAACACTTCAGCGTAAATGAAATATAAACAACTTTCTCACTTAGATTAACATAATACCAACTCACTAAAAGGAACTACTACTACCGAAAATTTTCTGATATTTTTAAACACCATTATTTTTTCAAGCCTATCTGTTCCAATAGAATAGTGATATAATTATCATGCTGAAGCATAACACAAGCGTCTAATGACACTTCGGCTCTGGTTTTATTGTGGCACGTTCATGTGTCAAAACAATATTTTAATAAAATATTGGGGTTTAATTTTTTGTAGCCTGTTAAATATTGCTGCGTTTATAATTCTTTGAATAATTAACAAATATTATTTAAAAATCGAGAATTAGATAAATTCGACTGCGATATTCAATTTATCTTTAGACATATATTTTATTAAATATCATATTGAAAACATTTTTAAGCTCTGAATATCACATTCATGCAGATGGCAACATGAGAATCCAATTGGGATTATTCATGCCGGACACAACATTTTAAGCATGGAGCTATTTTCATTTTTTCTGTCCAGTACCTGTATATCTGGGTACTTTATGGGAGACATATTTTCTGTTCCTGAAAACCGTAGAATTATCCCGGAAATCACCAAAACTTTACGTGAATATCTAGTAAAGGACGATCTTGTCACAAGGACTTCTACGTTGACGGAAAAATAATAATGCATATTTCCTAAGAGCATATCGTACCGTTGGAAAAAGGAACAAAATCCGCCATAATCGACCAAAATCGCCGTAATACCATTTCTTAACACCAGATACTCTTTCTTGAATTATTTGAATCATTTAATAGCACAAAGATCGTTAAAAGATTATTAAAATGAGCACTGTCACTTGTACTCTAATGTACAAGAGTACATTAAGAGTGTACTCCTAATCCTTTCTGTACTTTTACCAAGTAGACATGAGTATTAATTAGCCGCAATTAAAACAGTCGGAGTCATTTTTTACACATAACTGGGTTGGGTTGTTTTACATCTGAACGGCACTTTTTTGCACACCATGGGATAAATCTCCATTCCATGGGATAATCCTTCTCTGAGCCTGAAGGCTCAGAGAACGTTGGGGAAGGGGACCCACTGGAACGGCTGTTGGGAGACAGATGGTAGCCTCCCGTCAAGGCCATCCAGCGTTTTCTTTAACGTGCACAGGGTATGGCTCTCCTGCACACGGGGCCACGGCTTAACGTCCCATCCGACGGACGGCGGCCTTTCCAAGTCCATCGGTGTCCCCTACTGACAGTGGGCAGGGCGGGGAAATTTGCGGAGACAAATCTCAATGCTGACCCAGCTGGGACTCGAACCTGGGAACTACAGATTACGAGCCTGGCGCGCTACCGACTGAGCCCCCCCCCCCACACACACATACCTGTTAAAGAGGATTAATACTCTGGTACTGAGGTAAATTTACGCATTTCTGAAATGGCTTAGTAAGGATACAGAATAGACGGTAGTTGTATACATTAATGTGGGTTGTTTTACTTCTGAGAGACACTATTGCCGTTGCAATGAACCAACTGAAGACCAACAACAGGTCAGGTTACAAAGCTACAAGTACTCAGAGCTACGTGGAGAAAAATAATACCCTAGTCAGCCATTAGGAAACAGATGGAATTTTCAAGCCCTTCAAAGGACCCTTCAAAACCATCAAATCTTTGACTGGCACAAGACAAGGTTGTGCTAACACGACTTAACGCCCCATCTGACATGTTTTTTTTTTTCAAACCCATCAGTGTTCTCTCTTTTTTACCTAATGCAAAACGGAATGAATCGGAAAAAAATTCTCAGGGGGACTCGAACCTGGGAACGTAAGGCAACTCGAAACGAAGGACTCAGAGTGAGTGTCGAAATATTGTAATTGTACTTTTTCTGCTATCAATTGAATTAATGTTTTCGTAAGACTCCACTTGGTTACCATTAGAATATCTCTCAGTTCTTTCTATTTTCATTTTGATGCGTAGTGGTTCCGAACTATACTTTTTCCGTTTCGATTCTTTCGCATACCACAGATGTTAAGAGCGCGCAGTTAAGACTAATAGGAGCTTCAGTGTTGCACCCAAGAGAAAGGAGGATATTATAACCCTGCCGTTGAGGATTTGAATAATTGACATTTCATAAGAAAAGCCTCGAATATCAAAGACTCAAGATGTCAACCGTTACCCCCTGAGGCTCAAAATGTAAGAAAGAAGTAAACATGAAAGATTCTGAGTGCGCCATTAAAAGAGGTGAATGAACTAGCGTTCCTACTTTTAGTTCAAGATAAGGTGTATGTAGCGAATACAATGGATACTATGGGGTCATTTTTTCAATACTAAAATACAATAGTACCGTTCCACTCAGTACCATTGTTTGGGTACTTTGTGTTAAAATCCCACGAGTTGTCCAGGGAAGCGATGGATTATCGGGTTTAATTGTTTTAACCTGTCAATGGCATTTTTTTAGAACAAAATAGGCTAAATAGTCAGGTCATAAAGAAACCGAGGACTCAGAGAAGACTGGAGGAAATGAGAATGTTGGACAGATGTAGCTTTCCGTTAAGGCCATCCAGAGTGTTCTTTAATGTGCGCAGTATGGACCTCCTACATATGGGATCAGGTTTAATGTATAATCTAACGAACGGTGGCCTTTCCAAGCCCATCGCTGTCCGCTACTGACCAAGCATCTGGATTTTGGGAGATAAATCTCAACGCTGGCCCAACTGAGACAGGTTTCCCGGGCACTATTCATATTAGGATGGTAATGTCGACTAAGCTGAAGGGCGTAATGCAAAGAACTGATGCTGTACTATATTCTGTTTGACGAAAAAAATATATACTTCATGTAATATATAACGCCACAATTCTTGTCAAGCATTTAAACCCCGCCACTGAGGGTCTGAATAATTAATGCAATTTTCAAGCAATTGGTTAGCTATCTTAGCAAATATAATCACTCTGCAGTAAGCAATTAAGCATATAGAAACACCTTTTGGAACCTTGTGTGCATTCAGTAACATGATGTTGTATAAACGATCATTATAATATTGATCAGGAAATCTAAATATTACCAATTAACTTGGCATATTAGGTTGGGTTGGGTTGTTTTACCTCTGAGCGGCACTTTTTTGCACACCATGGCATATTAGGAGTCGGTATTATATATACAGAGTCGTATCAGAATAATATGACCACCTACCTAATAATGGGAATAACCACCCTTGGCCCAGATGACGGAGGCGAGACGGAGTCGCATGAACGCAGTGAGGCCCTGGAAGGTTGCCAGACGCACATGTACCCATTCGGACTCCAGCAGAGCACGGAGATTTCGGAAATGACGTGGTTGTGGGTCCGCACACCGAACCTGTCGATCCAAATGGTCCCACAAGTGGTCTATGGGATTGAGGTCGGGCGATTTCGCCGGCCAAGGGAGAACGAAGACATCGCTGTCGTGTTCTTGGAACCAGTCACGCACCACTTTAGCGGCATGGCAGGGCGCATTGTCCTGTTGATGGACACCGTCACCACCAGGGTAAACGTCCAACATGAAGGGACGATGTGATCAGCGAGAATGGACAGGTAGCCATTGGCGTTCAGGGATCCAACCAGTGGTACCAGCGGTCCCAGGTCATATCAGGAAAACATCCCCCCCCCCCCCCGACTTACACACTGCCACCGCCGGCCTATATTTGACCAACAAGCATGTCCTGGTGTTGGTTCTCGTGTGTCTGATGGCGTATCTGACACCACCCACTTCTGTGGAGTAGAAACCTCGATTCGTCGGAGAAGGCAACCTTTTTCCACTCTTCCACTGTCCAATGACGGTAGTCCCGTGCGAACTGCAGGCGTCGTTGCCAATGGACCTTGATTAATATGGGTGCCTTTACGCAAAGTCGTTTCCAGAGACTCATGCGTAACAGGATTCGCTCTACTGTTATCGGGGACACATACCTGGGTGCCCCAGCGTTCATTTGAGTGGTCAATTGCTGCACTGCTGCGTGTCGATTGCCCTTTACCAGTCGACGGAGGCGACTTTCTCCTCTGGGGTCGATGGCCTTTGCGGATCCACAGTTATGACGTCTGGAGGTATTAGGTGTGCCAACGGTCCATTCTTCTTGGAAACGACGGACGGTTCATCATTCTTCATGGAACGGTTCTTTCTTGGAAGTCTGCTGTTTCCGAAATGCTTCCACCCTTGCACGGTAGCCGATCATTCCTTTTTGAACGCCCCTCAAATCAATACCTCTGCCCATTGTGCTCACGTTACACACTATGGTTTATCTGTCCTGGCCGGCGCTTATATCTCCGTGTTGTCGACCTTGTCATGTGCACTTTGATACGCGCCTGGGCGGGTCACTGTGATTCCGCGGATGGTCATATTATTCTGATACCACTGTGTATATTGAAAACTGCATTGTCTTCTGAAGGAATGCTAAAATCTTATTTGATTTGCAACATATAGGACAGAGAAGGGTCCTTGAAACTACTCCTGATTTGTACATATCTTCTTGCACAAGGATATGCTCTACTAAAATCGAAGTCACTGGTGACCACTGCCTATAATAGAGTTAGCACAATATACAAAATTTGCCTACTGGAACAGTAGTTAGCTCCCAAAACACATGCCAGTCTAGTAGGCTTCGACTGATATAGTAGTTATATATCTGTCAAAAATATGAAAAATACGAAAATATAGAAAATGGATAGGAAAAAAAAGACATTGAAAATCGGAAATTCCAAAGATTTTGGATTATTAAATATAGATAGATTTTTCATTATTAAAATAGTTAATGACATTTTTTGAGGAAGAAGATCCTCGACGAGTTAATATGCAATTAGCATAAAGCTACATTCACCATTACCCTTATGAACGTGGAAACTGAGCCTTTTCTTCATCTGGGCAAAGCTGTACGGAAATCCTCTCCTGAGTTAATGATCAATTCATTGATGATTTGTGTGCTTCTTGAGTGCTCATTCTAATTCATTTAAATTTTAATTTTAAACTTAATGTTTCTTATCTATACTGCACTAATTGTTATTTATTTTTTGGGGGGCGGGGGGCGGTGGTGGCTCAGTCGGTAGCCCGCCAGGCTCGTAATCTGTAGTTCCCAGGTTCGAGTCCCAGCTGGGTCAGCGTTGAGATTTATTTCCGCAAAATTACCCGCCCTGCCCACTGTCAGTATGGGACACCGATGGGCTTGGAAAGGCCGCCGTCCGTCGGATGGGACGTTAAGCTGCGGCCCCGTGGTGTGGGAGAGCCATACCCTGTGCACGTTAAAGAACACGCTGGATGTCCTTGACGGGAGGCTAACATCTGTCTCCCAACAGCTGTTCCAGTGGGTCCCCTCCCCCAACCTTCTCTTAGCCTTCGGGGTCCATGTGACCTGGCCATTTATCCCATGGTGTGCAAAAAAGTGCCGCTCAGAGGTAAAACAACCCAAAACAACCCAATTTTTTTTATTTCAAATTCGTTATATTCTTTTACTTTAAGCAACGCCTTACGTTATATATTTATTATTAAAATAAATAATAATTGATAGGAAACATATTTTGGCTTTATCTTTAACCAGAACTATTCTTTTTCTCACTTTTTAATACCGTAAATAATGAAATTGATGACACCGAATCTTAAATTCCAGTACAGAAAGTCTCTCATAGATACAGAGGGTCTTGGACAACTTCCAACTTTTGACGCCAGTGCCACCTTCAACTTTTGAAAGTCCTAACAACTTCCAACTTTTCAGGCCCATACCACTTTCAACTTTTGAGAGCCGAAGTTACTTCTAATTTTTGAGGCCCATACTACTTTCAATTTTGAGAGCCAAGGTTACTTCCAACTTTTGAGGCCCAGACCACTTTTATTTCTTAAGGCATGGGCTACTTTCCACGGTTTGAAGCCCTGACCACTTTCAATTTTTGAGAACCAGACCACTTTCAACTTTTGAGGACCAGTTCACTTTCAACTTTTAAGGCTCAGGTTACTTTAAACTATTTGGAGATGCTATCCATTTTCAGTCATTGAGAGCCCAGGCCACTTCCAACTTTTTAGGGTCTGGGCAACTTTAAACTTTTGAGGTGGTGCAACTTTCAGCTTTTAGAAGCATGGGCTACTTTCAACTTTTGAAGGTATGGGCCACTTTCAACTTTTGAGTCCCGGCCACTTTCAACTTTTGAGTCCCAGCCACTTTCAACTTTTGAAGGCCCTGGCCACTCTCAACCTTTGAGGGTCTAGGTTAGTTTTACCTTTTAAGGTCCCTAGCGAAAATAAAAATTAATATTCGCTACTATTCATTTAATTTTACAAAATCTGTATAATTTTTACCCCTCAAGCAGCTACTTGACATAGAGTTTCGACAGGAAATTGTTAGTATAATACGCCATAGAGAAGGTCTGTAAGAGAAGACCTTAGAAGAAAGATAACACCAGAAAAGGAACATCTATACCTTTACAGAGGCTCATAAATTAAGTATATCATGCACTACATCACACTTTTTATTGTTATATATATAATGTTTAAAAAGTAACAAATGTTTAAATTTGAGGTTTCCTTTGAACTTGATGCCCGAGCGAAGTGGCCCTCATGAAGCGAAAATCCTACCAATAACTAAACCCATATCTAAATATCGGTATTTCATTCCCCAGTTGTATGCCTTTAAAGAATCCACAATTACAATACTTTTCAGAATTTAAGAGCATATTATTATTATTCAAAGAGCTACGATTCGTATAACTGGTCGATGTAGAAAGCATATCGAAAGCGAAGTGTTAATTAAATGAAAGCTTGAAATGAGTGTAATTAAAAAGAAAATCATTCGACAAAATAACTTTATAAATGGAAATAATGAAATAATAACACCGTGAAGCATGTGTGAGCAAAGTACGGATAGAGTTTTATAGCAAAACCTTGGGCTTTACACTTCGTTTGGCGCATCATGGCTTTAGTTGCCTTTGCACCATAAAACCCCAACGGTACCCCGTCAAAATAGCCCAAGACTAAATAGCCCCGAAAAAAAAGCCCCGACAAAATAGCCTATTCTAAAATAGCCCAAGACTAAATAGCCCCGACAAAATAGCCTATTCTAAAATAGCCCAAGACTAAAGAGCCCCGAAGAAATAGCTTAGCCTATTTAAAATCCAAAGTAAAAATCCAACTTGCGCGTCGGAAAACGCGCGTAATATGTCTTCCTATACTTTGGTAAAATGAAGGTAACTTTGCAACAAGTTGCGTTGAGTGCATCTATAATTAGAAATATTATAGTAACAAATGAGTCACGTGACAGGCACATGGCTCACCGGTAGGCGGAGCCATGTGATTTAGTTTTAGTATTAAAACCAATGCTTCTAGTTTAGCTTCTAGTTTTAGTTTTTTGTTCGCACGTGTGTCTTGCGGGAGTCGTTGCAAGAGATCTCTAACGGAAATAAGTAAGTTATTTTAATATCTATTTTACCGGATGCGTTTATTTATTGATATAATATAGAACTATTTAATAGATATTAACTGATAATCCGTTATTATTTGTGTTTTGCAAGAAAAATGGAGAAAATCTCGTCGCCAAAAGGAAAAGATCTGCTGCTGAAAGATGGTCATCGATATCGCAAGGCTAGGGAAAACCGGGATGAAAGTACATCGTGGAGGTGTGTAGTTCCGACTTGTAAAGGGCGTCTAAGAACATTGGGTGCTGACTTCCGGGTCGTGACGGAACACAACCATGCGCCAAATCCAGCTAAAAATCAGGCATTGAAATGCGTTTCTGAAATGAAACATAGAGCACAGAGTGCTGTGGAGAAGCCTAGGCAAATATATCAAGCCTGCACAAGTGGAATATCTTTGGAAGCATCGATTCAGCTTCCAAATTATATTGCCTCCCAGAGAGCAATAGAACGTATACGAAAAAAAACGAATCTTCCATATCCAAATCCTGCAAGTGTTGCCAATATTGCAATTCCAGTTCATCTTCAAAGTACCACAAGAAACGAAAATTTTATTCTGTGGGATTCTGGAGAAAACGATCCTGATCGAATTCTAATGTTCGGCACTGAGGAAAATTTGAGAATATTGGAACAGAATCATCATTGGTTTGTTGATGGCACGTTTAAAGTATCACCTGAACTGTTTTTTCAATTATTCACGATACACGGACTAATAGAAAAGTGTTGTATTCCACTGATATATGTATTATTAAGAAATAAAAGTGAAGCAATATATGTTCGCGTATTTCAGAAACTATTACAGTTGAAGGAAACTTTAAATCCAACAAGTGTGTTAAGTGATTACGAGAAAGCGGTTCAAAACGCCGTGCTTCAAGTTTTTAATAACACAGAAGTTGTTGGCTGTTTGTTTCATTTGGGACAGTGCTTATGGCGAAAAGTGCAAGAACTGAATTTAGCGGAACTATGTAAATAATGCGTGAAATGAACTATGTAATTTAGCGGAATTATGTAAATAAATACATAACGCGTGCTTATATAAAAATGTTGTTTGCGTTGAGTTTTGTACCGGTACATGATGTTATAGAAGTATTTGAAGAATTAATTGAAAAATGCCCAAACGAACTAGACCCCATTATCGATTACTGGGAAGATACATATATAGGACGAATAAGACGCAATCGCCGAGCACAACCACGATTTGCAATACATATATGGAATGTTCATGAGCGCGTTGTCAATGGTCTTCCGAGGACAAATAATTCGGTAGAAGGGTGGCATAGGGCATTCCAGCAAACTGTAGATTGCCATCATCCATCCGTCTACAAACTCATCGACCATTTCCGAAAAGAGCAGGATATGGTAGAAATCCGCTTAACCCGTCTTGCTGCAGGTATTCGCAACCTAGATGCTAGCAAAACTAAATATGTGCAACTGAATCGACGCCTGGAAGCATTAGTGGAAAATTATGCAACTATGGAACATATGGACTTTCTTCGTGGCATTTCACATAACCTTGAAATGTAATTTTTGTAAAGAATGTGGCAAGGAACACAAACCTTAAAGACTTGTAAAGAATTACCAAACCATATTTAGAATTTTTATTTATATGTCTGTATACAATTTTTAAAATGCGAAATTTAGAATTTAAATAGGCTAAGCTATTTCTCCGGGGCTATTTTGTCGGGGCTATTTAGTCTTGGGCTATTTTAGAACAGGCTATTTTGTCGGGGCTGTTTTGTCTTGAGCTATTTTGACGGGTCACGCCTTTTAACTTCTCACCGCTTGCGTTCCGACCATACATTCTATGACGAATATTGCTCGTATAGCTGCGTTCTACCACCCCGTAAAGTTTTGCCCACTTTTTCAGATTCACCCTGTATATATATATATCTGTGGTTGTTATTTATATCAATGCTAGGTAAATTTTAAATTTATTCCATACTGAAGAAATATAAAAATGTTATGAATTGTTATTTTTCGCTTTTTTGCAATTTATCCATTGAAGCACTCTTAAAACTGAATGTACAGTGTGGTTAAAAATTCGCCCAACCCAAAATGTAAATGCTTATTATTTCGCGCCAACTGAACGGAATGAAATACCGATTCCAACGTTGGCAACCCTGAAGTCACTGACGTATGTAACACTGTTTAGTACAGTTCTCACGCTGTCTGATCTTTGTTGGTGACGTTGTACTAGTCGTCCATAATGGAACTTTCCCAGGCCTAACAGTATACATAGTCGAACGTTATTGAACATCCAAATCGTTTTTAACTGTTCAGGCTGACTTCAATGAATAATTTCTTGATTTTTCGGTACACACAATAACATTATCACGTTTAAATGCACGATTCCACGAGACTGAAAGCTTACTTGAGAAGAAACATACTGGTCAGTCTTACATATTAAGTTGTATTCAAGACGAGGGAGGACATATTCAACATCTATTCTAACCCTTTGTTGATAATAATAAAATTTTCCAATATGGGTTGCGTGGATTTTGAATCACTCAGTGTATCTAGTAATGTACATTGCTAAACAATCGTACATAAAGTGATAGCAGTTTGCATTTCATGCACACATGATTAACATTTTAAATTGTCTTATTGAACTTGATTGTAAAGGAAATGTGCTTGTAAAATATGGTGGAATATTTAGGCTTCCAATTTTTAAAATATATATTCACACATCGATAACTAGAATTTATATTCTAAAATACATTTTTTTTAAAAAGCAAGTCATATTAATTTTTTTCACACTGTTAGGAATTAAATTATAATATATAGTATATTTCATTCGTAACAGTATGAGATTAAGTAGCATTTTAAATATGTTGAAAAATTGTTGATTCTCTTCGTTATTGATTATCATAAGACATTATACAAAATTATATATTATTATAGATGAACTGTTATATTGAAATCATATTCTATACTAGTGTAGCAGTAAACCTCAGTGTGATATCACAATGAAGCTTTCAGGTTCCTGTTGATCAAATTAAACCAAATTTTCTGTATCGTAACTTTAATTATTATTATTCATATATAATCGAAATATTCGAAACACAGTCAATGACACAAAAAAGAACAAAAAAGAAAACATTGGCTGGCGGTGTGAGTTGATACAACTTTTAGCCTGAGACCTAAGTATCAACTAGGTATCGTCGTAAGATGTATTATATTCCAAGTAGTGCTGCCTTTTGCAGTTCTGAGGATGTTATATCAGAAATCTGCAGCTTCTTGAGATGGTTTATAAAATTTTTTGAGATGGTGCCAAGGGCCCCGATGACAACAGGAACAACAGAAGTGTGTTTAGCCCACAGTCTAGTAACTTCAATTGCTAAATCTCTATGTTTAGTGATTTTTTCTTGTTCTTTATCCTCAATTCGGGCATCACCTGGAATTGCAATGTCTACTATCCACACTTTTCTATTTTCAATTACAGTTATATCTGGTGTATTATGTTCAAGATTTCGATCAGTTTGGATTCTAAAGTCCCACAGGATCTTAACTTGGTCATTTTCAACCACCTTCTCTACTTGATGTTCCCACGATTTCTCTGATACTGGCAAATTGTATTTTTTGCATAAAGACCAGTGGATCAACTTCGCAACTCTATCATACCTGTTCTTATAGTCTGTTTGTGCAATTTTGCTGCATTCACAAATAAGATGAGACACAGTGTCATCTTTTTGCTGACAAAGTCGACATTTCGAATTTTTTAGTAATTTTCTGAATTCTAGCTTCCATAGAATTTGTTTGTAATGCCTGCTCTTGTGCAACAAAAATCAGACCTTCAGTTTCTTTCTTTAAAGCACCCTGTTTCAGCCAAGCATATGTCAAGTTGTTATCACTTTCCCTTCAATATTCTTCAGATGTTGTCATGAAGTGACTTGTTCTTCCAGCCATTTAGTCTATTTTCGAAATGTTTTTTCTTAAATTCAGCCTTGGTTTCTGGTGTTTTTAATATGTTTTCAGTTTTAACTGTCTGCAGTAACTTTTCCTTGCTTCTGTTGATATAGTCATATAAACTACTTTTTTCTTCTTCTACTACCTGTTGTACTTGTAGTAGTCCTCTTCCTCCAATTTTTCGTGGTAAATATAATCTATCAACATCACTTCTTGGATGGAGTGCATGATGCATGTTCAAAAGCTTTCGAGTTTTTCGATTCAATGTTTCTAATTCATTTTTGTCCAGTCAATTATTCCAGCTGGATATCTAATGACTGGAATGGCCCATGTATTTATGGCTTTGATTTTATTCCCACCATTCAATTTGGATTTTAGTACTTTTCGTACTCTTTTAATGTATTCCTTCTGAGTTAGATTTTTTACTTTTATGTGCAAGACATTACCTGATTTTAGAATTCCGAGGTATTTGTAATTTTCATTTTCTGACAGTGATTTCATAATCTTACCATTTTCTAGTTCTATTCCATCCATGTTCTGGATTTTTCCATGGCGTATAGATAATATTGCACATTTTTATAGTCCAAATTTCATTTGCATATCATCACTAAATATCTGCACTGTATTCAGTAACGATTCGAGCTCAGTGTAGATTTTTGCGAATAGTTTCAGGTCATCCATGTATAGCAGGTGGTTTATTTTTCCATGTTGATCTGAAACATTGTATTCCATTTTTGTTTTATTCAAAATCATTAACAAGGGTATTAAAGAGATGTTAAACAGTAAAGGAGACAAAGAATCCCCTTGAAAAATGCCTCTTTTGATGCTAACTTTTCCGACTTCTTTTCCAAATGCAAGCTGTTTTCTATATTTGCACGTTTTCTTTAAGGAATTGGCAAATGTTTTTGCTGATTCCAAAAATTTCCAAGCAGTTGTTAATCCAGCTATGAGGCAATGAGTCAAATGCTTTTTTATAATCTATCCATGCCATATTCAAGTTGGTTCTCCTTCTTTTAGAGTTCTTCAGTACCATTTTGTCAATTAGCAGCTGGTCTTTTGTGCCTCTTGACTTTTTGAAGTTTCCCTACTGTTCAAACGGAAACAAGTTGTTTTCCCACAAGTAGTCATAAATTGACCTTGCAAGAATTCTTGTGAACAGCTTGAATGTTGTTGGGAGGCATGTGATTGGTCTGTAGTTGCTAGGTTCATTGCCTTTTCCCTGATCTAAGACATTATCTGGTATTTGTAATGTTCATTTTTGTTTTAAGACATTATCTGGTATTTGTAATTTTCTTTTTTCTGAGAGTGATTTCATAATATTACCATATTATTGTTGTTGTTGTTTGTAGCTACGTACTTTTACATTAATAAATATTATTATTTTTAATATAAAAATTATTATTAAAATTAAATATTATTATTATTTAAGTATTGTAGCTACTTTGAGAAATTGATTCTTTTCAATCATGGATTGATATCATATGACATTATACAAAATTATGCATTTTATAACTATTTATAAATTAAAATATTATTGAAATTATAAACAACCAATACTAATGTAGCAGTAACTTTCAGTGTGATATTATAATGATCACGTATAGAAAGAAACTCAGCAAATTTAGTCTCTAACTCATTTACTTCTAGGATAAGTACTACACAAAATATGAAATATGTAGTTATGCAATTCTACTTTTATATTTCGCAAAAAATATTAAGTTGGGTTTTTTTTATTTATCCTTCCAATACTATCTTTCTTTGCCAGTAAACGTATGTGTTCAAATCCTAGATTTATGAGTCATTTTGAAATAATCTGAGCTTACTTGTATATAAAACCGATTCCTTCTCAAATACGCTTTCATAGAGTCATAAATTTATCTTATTTTGCAAGTTACGCTTAAACGATATATGACTAAACAAAAGCTTTCTTGCATTTGCAATTTACAAACTTAACAATAGATTATATTATATTTGATTCCAAATATAAAGTAATTTTGGAATTTTCCACTGACTTTTCGATAACTCAATAAAGTTGCAACAATAAAAATATTGCAATATTTTATCCTTTTCTTTATTACATTCTTAAAGTGTTTATATTTCACTGGCAGAGTAATGATAATATTAGTAATTTTTTTATAATTCTCAGTTGATAATATCCAACTAGCTGCCCCGTGGCCGAGTGGTTAGCACGCTTGGCTACTGATCTACGGAACCTGGGTTCGAGCCCCGGATAAGGCATGGATGTATGTGTCGTTTTTCTGCTGAGGTTCTGCCATCCTCTCAGACCTTTTACTATGGCATATAAACTGGCAGGCTCCTGTCAGTCCTCTGTGGCAAGCAGCTGCTTGAGGGGGTATTTATTTTTATTATATTAATATCCAACTGATAAACGTTTTCATTTTCCTTCGTGTGTTCATCATCATCATCATCCTCCTCCTCAAGCAGCCATGGACTACGGAGGTCCAACCAGACCGTGCAATTTATTCCTCCAAGCAAGTCTGTCCTGAGCTACATCTACTGCATCTGGCCACTGCACATCAATTCTAACAACGTCCTCTTTGACATTGTCTGCCCACCGCATCCTAGGTCTCCCCCTCTTTCGGAGGCCTTTAGGCACACTGTTCATAACCCTATTTGCCAATCTATAATTATCCATACAGGCAACATGGCCAAACCAGCGGAGTCTCTCTCTGCACAATATGCTGCTTAAAGGAGGTTGCAGACTCCATAGCCTAACCTCATCATTAGTTACAACGTTAAACCACCTAACACCAAGATACTAAGTAAGCATCTAAAATCAAAAGCATCAAGATTCCTGTTATCTTGTTTACACAGCGTCCAGGTTTCACTACCATAACTAACCCTAGGAGGAACCCAACTATTATACAGTCTAATTATAGTCTTTAGGTGTATTGGCATATTTTTCCACACTCTCCATAGATTCTTAATAGTCCCGGCAGCAATCCCTATTCTTCTGTTAATCTCATGCCGCACATCACCAGTATCTGTTACATAGCTCCCAAGATAATTAAACTGTGACACCTGCTCAAGACTGCAACCATTAAGATTAACTGAACCACAGCCTGCCTGACCAATTTTCATCACTTTAGTTTTCTCTCTGTTTATAACCAAACCTACTCTACTACCAGTCTCATCAACAGCTCGAATGAAAGAGTTCATCTCATCAACATCATTTCCCAAAAGGGCTAAATCATCAGCATAATCTAAAACCGATATTTTCGTATCTCCAGTCTATTTAAGGGCAAAGTATTTCCCTTGAAGTGAATTTCGCATAACGTAATCAATAACCAAGCTAAAGAGAAAAGGAGACAAAATGCACCCTTGTCGAACACCAGATAAAATGCTAAACCAATTGCTACAAGCCTTGCCAACTCACACAAGACTCAGTGTTATTATAGAGAGCTTTCATTATGCTAACTAACTTGTCTGGTATACCATATGACTTCATAATCAACCACAAATTATGACAATCAACAGAGTCGAAAGCCTTTTTGAAATCAACGAAGCTAGCAACCAAAGGTTTCTGAAACTCTAAACATTTCTCAAGAATCTGCCAAAGTGAAAATATCTGATACACACATCCCCTACCACTTCTGAATCCACATTGCTCATCACGCAATTGACTGTCAACCAGATTCTTAATTCTATTAAGCACAATCATGGAAAGAATTTTACCTGGAACAGAGAGTAGGCTGATACCCCTATAGTTATCACAAGAACTGCGATCACCTTTTTTGAAAATAGGGATAATAATAGCTCTGGTGAAATCCTTAGGAACCATGCCTTTATTGTAAAAGATATTCAGAATTTCAGTCATCCAAGTGGTAACTGAAATATTCCCAGCTCTAAGCATTTCCGTAGTAATTTCATCTACCCCTGGAGATTTATGAAGTTTAAGTTTAGAAATAGCCAAAATAACTTCAGATTGTGTTATAGGGCCAGCATTAAAGCCACGAATGCATCTATCACAATTAAAAACAATAGGAGTAGAAAACCCACATTGTTTAGAACATCACTTAAATGCTCAGCCCACCTAGCCATGACAGAATCCTCACTTTCTATAACCTTACCTTATTTATCCTTCAATCCCTGTATACCTGTCCGTTTTCTACCACACAAAACATTAACTATCTGGTACAGTTCTCTGCTGTTGTGCTGTCTAACTGCTTCCTCGGCTTTGTCAGCCAAGCTATGAAGCCAAAGATTCTTATCAGGAGCTACGTGATCCTTTACACTTTTATTAACCTCTCTGTAATGCTTTCTAATTGGACTAGTAGGGTATTGATTAAGGGCATTCCTGCAGTTCTTTCTTTCCGAAATAAGCTCAAGTGCATTATCACTCAGATAGTTCTGTCTCCTCTGCTCCTTTTTTCCTAAAAGAGTACTGTTAGTGTGTAAAAAAACCTGTTTAAAATGATCCCATTCTTCCTCAACTTCAGTAGTAGCAAGGCGTGACTGTCATAATGACTAAGTAACCCTATCATGATAAGCTTTGGCTATAACTGTGTCTTTCAGAGCTTCAGTATTAAAAGTAAATTTTTTAACCCTAGCACAACACTTTTTAAGTTTAAGTTGCAAGACACTTTTAACAAGGTAATGGTCAGATCCAATTTCAGCTCCCCTATTATTACTATTATTAACAGCAGAACTAGCAGATTTGCTGTTAATTAATATATAATCAATCATATACTTATGCAGCCAATCAGGTGAAACCCATTTGTACTTATGTATGTCGCAGTGTTTGTAATAAGTGTTAGTTATTCTGAATCCATTGAGTTTACTTACCTGTAGGAGACGTTGCCCATTGCCATTGCAGCTACCAATACCAAAAGGGCCTATTACTCCTGCCCAAAGGTCAGAGTCAGTACCAACTTTGGCATTGAAGTCACCAAGAACAAGGGTAATATCTCCTTTCTTGACAGAAATCAAAATATCCTGAAGTTGTCCGTAAAACCTATCCTTTTCATCCTCATCGGCATCCTCAGTAGGGGCATAACAGCAGATAACATTCAACTCTTTAACTCTTGTCTAAAGTTCTTCTGTAAGAAACCTTTCATTAATGCACTCATATCGTAGAAGAGCATCACTAGCGTGTCTGCTGAGAAATAGACCCACGCCTTGGTGATGCTTATTGTCCTCCCTCCTTGAAAAGATAAATTTAAGATTATTTTTAAGAATCTGCCCTTTATCAGTCCATCTGGTCTCTTGCAAGCCGAGAATATCTAAATTATAACGGTGGAATTCTTGTGTGAGGACATCAAGAGAAAAAGCTCTGTGCAGAGTCCTCACATTCCAACTACCTATGGAGAGAAAATGGTTAGTGTGATGTTTAAAGAAACTATGTTTATTGAGAGAGGGAATGCCGACAATATCAAACAGCCTCCTAATCAGACATGGGGCAAAGACCCGTTGCCCCACCACTAAAGTCTGGAGACATCTACACTGGAAGACTTCCTCCAATGTAGAATTTGACGATGCCGATAGAAGCAAAGTGTTCAGGTGCCTGCGATGACCTCTGCTCAGGATTATCCACCAGCTGATAAACATATCCTGTGAATCTATTCACTTGGGGTTGTCAACCCACAAACAAACAGAAAATACAGCGGAAGATTTTACCTCCACAGAAGCCCACCAGTGCAGAAAAATCAGGATCCATAATCAAGCTCAGAGCCTTAATTCAGTCCAGTCCAGTTGGTTCATATGGTCAGCACCAGGACCCTGTGTGGTTGACCACTCCTCAGCAGGGTAGGAAAAAAAAGAAAAGTAGCCATAATTGTCCAGATCAGTAGGCCACACTAATCTGGCAGCCCTCCCCTTCCGTTCACTTCCATAATAGAGTATCTCTTTTGAAAGGTTAGTACCTTTCAACGGTACCTCGATGGACTGCACCACGAGAAGGCGGGGTTGGACATTAGGTGCTAGGCCTGGCCTGTTCTATGCATCATCACAGAGGATTGGTGCATAGCTCTCCTTCCAGCTACCATTTACAGTGTGTTCAGATATGCATTATCATTTTTCTAGGAATTAACTTGAAAAATGTGATATTTTTCTTAACCAGAATGTTCAGAGCTGGGCTTTAGCAAATTTGAAATTACTAAATGCAGCAATTTTTGGAATATTTTATTAAGTATCTATTAAACAGTTCCACAAATGCATACACATCTCTTCTGAGAATATTATATGCATCCTTTAGTTTGACGTGTTGTTTTACATTATGTTTTGGAGTATAAAAAACTACTGTTTCTTTAAATAGTTTAATTCATCGGAAAATATTTTACCCTAATTTTAATATTTACAGTGTATTATATATTCTGCAGTAAGTAATACGATTTGTCAAATTTCTTTTTGATTCTTTGCAATAATAAGAAAGCGATATCTTAATATGAATAGAGTTTCTTTATCAGAGACTGAAAAATGCTCAGGTTGTTGTGCTCATAATTTTTTTCGTTTCATTATTCATAATTTCTTTTCGAAAAGATTTGAGTATCAGTTTTACCAGGCATTCAAATTTTCAGTTTGCGTTTTAGTAGCAGCCCGATTAACGTTGCTTATAACGTTCTATATCAAAATTGCAATATTTTGTAATGTATTTATTATACAATAAAAATATTGGAAAAATGTTTTTTATATTTGTTTTATATTACTGAAAAATTATGTATGATTGAAAATGTTAATAATTTTTTTTAAAAAGAATTTGTCCAGAATGAAAAGTTATTAATAGTATACTAAATTTTGCGGTTGTAAAAAATTAGGTAATTTTCATTAAAAGTAAATTTCAGAACTCCATTTCTAATAATTTTCAAGAAAAGTGACTAGAAAACCTACAGATTAATTATGCTGGAAATACTGATATCGTATTTTTTCCATAACATGAGTAGAAAAGTGCAATAATAGTAAAAATTGAAATAGGAAAAAATTCTGCCCAGTGGACAAAACCGAAATAGGAAAAAAAATTGCGCTGCTAAGAGCAAGCGTAGGAGGATCAATACTGGAGCAAAATTGGAGAGGCAATACAGAATACAACTATGGTGACGTCATGGCTTGGTCCACTGGTATTCTGTTATAGGAGGTGTTGGCTATAGACTCGCTGCGATCAATTTTTTCATACTAAATAATAAATTAATCATTAACAACCGAAATTATTTTATGCTCACATTATTACGTATACAAACACGTTTATAATAAAAACTAAAGAGTAAAATCCGAACAAACCATTATATTTCTTTATGTTTTAAATCGATCGACAGGGTGATATATATTTGTCCCAAAGATTCACCATCTGTTCGTTTCCTTTCTTGAAGAAACCAGGGCTTAATGGGAGCAGCCAACTGCCCACCTCGGCGGGTCGCATTGTCTTCAAACCAAAGTGTTTGCCTTCAAAGTGCCTTTTTCTAATGGACAGAACAAACAGAAGTCACTAAGTTGCGCTGGATTATTTTACCTCTGAGCGGCTTTTTTTTTTGCTCTCTACGTGTACAGGAATTGCGCTGTCACAAGCCACTCATCAGTCAGCATAGAACATTTACTTCCAAACTTGGTGCACTATTCCTTTTTGTGGGAATGGTCCACTAATGTACGGTAGATGTTAAAAAAATTCTATATAAATGATATTATTTTACTTTTAAAATCACGAAAGCAGGAAAAAATACAACCTAAACTGGTGCAGGAAATTTAAGGAGAGGCAATACAGAAGTAGTAGAACAGCACTATACGGAACCCCCTTTGCACATTGCTTTCCCCCTATGACGTCACCAGCCACGGCCACTTCCGGTCACGCCCTTTCCGCCCTTATTGATATTCATAATTAAGAATTCATAATTAATTCATAATTAATTAACATTAATATATCCCCTTTATTAAAAAACCCCTTTTATTAAAAAATTCCTCCCCCTTCATTAAAAAAACCCTCCTCCTCCCCCGTTTTAACCCGTGGCGCCATCTTGGAGGGGTGTTGCAAATTTATTTTTTTTTTATTTTAAGAGATAATTGTTTGTTTTTAAAGGCTATTACTATTATGTTTCTCCATTATTAACTATTACATTTCTCACTTTTCTAATCTATGAAAAAAATTTAATTCCTCTCTCTGACGGTGGAAAATTTAAAAATTTCAAACCTTTAAACGAATATTGCAAACGATCGATTGCATAGTTTTCAAATCCTTCAAAAGGCTTTAAGTTACTTCATTAGGGGGCGTTAAATGCAGAAATTGTACAATGTAAAGTAACATTGTAAACGATATATTCACACAAGAAATTGCAAATTTTAGTGGCACTTAGCACTGATTATGAACAGATACCTAGATAACTAATAAAAGTATAATTGATATTTTGTTTTTTAATTAAATTATTATTGATTAAAATTCAACCGGTTTTGGTTTTTAAAAAGTACTTAATTTTGAAACTTTCAATAATGAATAAATTATTTATTTTATATGAAAAAAATATAATTTTATAATAATATAATAAATAAAATATATTCAATAAAATATAATTGATATTTTGTTTTTTAATTAAATTATTATTGATTAAAATTCAACCGGTTTTGGTTTTTAAAAAGTACTTAATTTTTAAACTTTCAATAATGAATAAATTATTTATTTTATATGAAAATAATGCAACTTTTTCATTTTGAGGGATAAACGAATTTTTTTTATTATAATACCACCAATTATGCATTACACTTTAGGTTTTTCCCATCACCCATTAGTACGAATTACTACTCTTTAAAGGGTTAGAAACTTATTTTTGAATTTTGACTTTTTTTTTTGAAAAACCTTTTTTCACCAGAAAACGAGCATCCCATATTCCCTAGAGACGATATGTTATTCCTTTATTTAAGAAACTGATTTTACTACAAGACAAGCAGTTATTACAAGTATCTAAATAACAACTTATTACTGATTATCTGAGCAGTATAAAAAAGGTTTCAAACATGAGTCGATCGTGGTAATTAAAGTTAAAATTTTGCTTTTTTAATAATTCGAAATCGTTTTTAGATTTTCTACGACCTTTATAATAGATGGAGAGGCGCGAGGATTTCTCAAAAATCAAAAAGGAAGGGAGGGTGAAGTTGAAAAGTTTCGGAGCTCCTGTTTTAGACCAACTAAGAACAGATTCCAAAATTCGGCGGATAACATTTTTCAATACACTAACTCATAAGCAGATAGCTCAAGCGTTCATTTCAATCAAGTTCTTGAACGATGTAACAAACAGAAAAAAATCAATGGATTTAAAAAAAAAAATCATATATATATATGAACTGTATTCAAAAAAGATATGCACTCGTTAGGAATAATTTATAACAATTGCAAAACAAAAAGAAGCTAAAGAAGAATAATTTATGAAATATCCGTTTCAGTTCTGCTTTGGCAATTCAATGTTCTTTCTTTATAACTTGCAATGTGAAGAGGAAAATTTAAATGAATATATATTTTTTTCTCTTTAAAAGCAACAAAAAATGGCATTGAAAAGAATGTAGTTTGATATTACAAAACAGAAAAATAAAATGCCCTAAAAAAAAAAAACAATAATTATTTGGAAACTTACTCGACTTATTTCATTTCTCACGATATTCCATACACCACCCCGATTATTAAAGGGCAAACGTTGAATGTTAACAAGATTCCTTTATCTTTGTCCAATTGCAAACATGACCGGATCTAGAAAGAATAAAATAGGGGGGCCAAGTGTCTGGATCGAGCCAGAACGAACCAATGCATAGTTCTGCTATAAAACGTTTCCTGCTCTTTTAGTGGTTTTTAAAAGCTTAGTGAAAAATGCGTGTGATATATATGTTTAATATATTTTTATCATTCCATTCCAGTCCATTCACCGTTCCAGTTATTACCATTCCCAAAGGGAAGATATGGCCCCTTGCCTCGGAGCCTGACCGCAATTAAACCTTTCTGTTTACTGAGAAATAATTGTTATTGATGGAAATCTATTAGAATCTTATATTAATTCCTAATTACCTTGGTACAAACGAGAAAATTAGAATATAAAATTTAGGTTTACATTGCTTAACATATGAATTGGTTTTGGAAATGAATACTTTTCGCTCGACACCATACGGACACAAGGATTATTAGATAAATACAAACTATTAGAAATATTTCAACAAAGCTTATTATATGAAATCCACAGGGTTGTTTTGTCTCTGAAGGCACGTTTTGCACATAGTGGCTTAATGGCCAGGTCACAACGAGGTCTCAGAGAAGGCTGAAGTGGAGGGGAACCCTTGGTTAAGAGACAGATGTTAGTCTCCTGTCAAAGTTATCAAGCGTGTTCTGGAATCACAGGACATGACTATATTTTAATACAATATCTCATAAAAAGATATAATTCAGAGTAAAGCTAGGAAATAATCTTTCATTAAGTTTGCTTTATGCAACTGAACTTCACACTAATTTTTCAATATTTATATGACTGATTTTCCAAAATTATTATCATCGAAAGTCAATATCTCCCTCCGTAAAGATGATTTGATAGTTTGGACCTCTGCAAAACTTTCCTATAAAGCTTAAGAAAGGATGAAAGAAACTATAGCCAAAACAAACATGTACTGTAAATAATGGGTTTTACCATCTCAGCCGGAAAATATGTCCTAATACCAATATCTAACTAGAAGAATTGTTATTCTTCTAGTTAGATATTGGTATTAGGACATATTTTGGTCTGTGGAGAATATGGGATGCTTGTTTTTAAAGGGTTGGGTTGTTTTACCTCTGAGCGGCACTTTTTTGAACACCATGGGCTAAATGGCCAGGTCACATGGACCCCGAAGGCTCAGAGAAGGTTGGGCGAGGGGACCCACTGGAACAGCTGTTGAGAGACAGGTGGTAACCTCCCGTCAAGGCCATCCAGCGTGTTCTTTAACGTGCACAGGTTATGGCTCTCCCGCACACGGGGCCACGGCTTAACGTCCCATCCGACGGACGGCGGCCTTTCCAAGCCCATCGGTGTCCCCTACTGACCGTGGGCAGGGCGGGGAATTTTGCGGAGATAAATCTCAACGCTGACCCAGCTGGGACTCGAACCTGGGAACTACAGATTACGAGCCTGGCGCGCTACCGACTAAGCCACCCCCGCCCCTGTTTTTAAAGGGAATGAAGGTCTTTATTTTCCGCCTAATGCCATGTAACAGTGGAAATTCAAACTAATGTATGACTGATAAATTGTATATACAGGTACTGGACAAAAAATTGAAAACAGTTCTATGTTATCTCAATCGGAACATCACACTGAGAGCTCAATAACTTCTTCAACATGATTTTTAATGAAAAAGATGTCTAAAGATGAATTAAAGATCTCAGTCAAATCTAACTAAATATCGATTTTAAATAATATTTATTCAGTATTCAAAGAGTTATGGGCTCCGGAATATTTAACATGTACAAAAAAAATTGATCCCAAAAATTAATAAAAACATTAAAACCGATTAAAAGATAAGAGATCATAGTTGATTCTAGTAGAGTACCAATGCATTGCACCCAATACTGATCTCTAGTTTTAACTCATTTTTGGGATCAATTTTGAGTAGCCTGTTAAATATTCCAGCATTCATAGCTGTTTGTATATCGAACAAATATTGTTTAAAATTAGAAAGATTTGATTGAAATCTTTATCTTAGAAAGATCTGACTGGAATCTTTGATTTATCTCGGAACATATTTTTCGTTACAAACCATATTAAAGCAGTTATTGAGCGCTTAATGTGATTTTTTTTGTCGAGATACCATGAAATTGTTTCTACTTTTATATCCAGTACCTGTATAATATTATATTAGTATATATAAAACACAAAACTAATATCTCATTTATCTATTAAAACAAATCGCGATTTTTTATTGCTTCCTATGGTGATAAGAAAGCAAATGATTGCTGCCAACCATCCCCCTTTACAAGCAAAGGATCCAATTTCTGCAATAAATAGATTGTTGCCAATATTATTTTAAAGTTTTTTTATTCTCCAAACGTTTCCACAGCCAGTCGGAAAATGCGAATCGTAAATATGTCATCAACATAAATATATATATAATAATATATATAATAATATTTTATATATATATTTATATATATATAAAAATAATAATAAATACCCCCTCAAGCAGCTGCTTGCCACAGAGGTCTGACAGGAGCCTGTCAGTTTATATGCCATAGTAGTAGGTCTGAGAGGATGGCAAGACCTCAGCAGAAAAACGACTCCTGTCAAAAATAATTTTAAAATTATCTCTAAAATCTAAAATGTCTATAGATGGGCAGACAGACGACAAAGTAAAAACGACCTTTCCTTTATTTTTTTGAAAACGAATTAAAACAGAATATTCCTCTACTAAATTTAGAATCAGTAGTAATCATACTGAATAATCAAAAAAGATCACAAATTCTTTGAGGGACTCTAGACAACTAGACATAATAGATTCTTAACTAAACTGGAAACATCAGATTAGCAATCAACATAAAAATGAAATGCTCTACAATTATAATAGAAATAGGATTGTTACTCAAACAAAGGGACCCCACTTCGTTACTTGTTGGAGTTCTGCAATTCACTGTTAAAATTGCAAACTAGAGTATGGGAGCTATTCCTTCAAAACGCCTCAAACCACGTAATTAAAAAATTGTTTGGTCCTGATAACGTAAAAAAAACTTATGATATAGAAATCAAAGCCGTCCCATGGCCGAGTGGTTAGCACGCTTGGCTACTGATCTTAGGGACCTGGGTTCGAGCCCCGGGTAAGGCATGGATGTATGTGTCGTTTTTCTGCAGAGGTCCTGCCATCCTCTCAGACCTTCTACTATGGCATATAAACTGACAGGCTCCTGTCAGACCTCTGTGGCAAGCAGCTGCTTGAGGGGGTATTTATTTTTATAGAAATCATCATTCCTTTCTGCCAGCGGAAAATACAGTTTCTGTATATTCAGAGATATCTGTTAACCCTTTCAGAGTCTAGATCTGGAGTTCGACTGTTTTACATCTGAGTGCACTTTTTCCACACAATGGGCAAACGGCCAAAGTCACAAGAACCCCGAGGTCTCAGAGAAGGCTGGGGGAAAGGGACTCCGTTACTTGTTATACATATGGAAGACTCCAGTCAAGGCTATCCAGCATGTTCTTTAACGTGTAAAAGGTATAGATTTCCCGCACACGGACCATGGCTTTACGTCCCATCTGATGGATGGCGGTCTTTCCAAGCCCATCTGTGTCACCAACTAACCTAGGGCAGGATGGAAGTTGAGGTTTAGCGGAGAGAGATTTCAACGCTGGCCCAGATGGTACTCGAACCTGGGAACTGCATATTACACGTCTGGAGCGCTGCCGACTGACCCCCTCCTCTAGTATCTGGAAAGCCTCTTAACCTCAGACATAGTTTAGATATTGACACAGATCACTTTGAGAGCGCGATGCGTTTAGATATTGATAGGGAAATTTTCTCGACACTGGCGTAGTTAGGATATGGACAAAGATATCACTGGAGGCTAGCAGAGTCTGGATAGGTAGAGAACAATCTCTTAACTCTGGTAATCTCTGAAAGCTGGTAGAATTTGAATATGGGATGAGAAATCTCTAAAAGTTAATAGTGTTTAAGCATGAACAGAGAAATCTCTGAATGCTGGAGAAGAGTTGGGACACGAATATGCCTACCTGATAATACAAATACTATTAATGAACACTGAAGAAAAGACTGCACTGAAGAAACACTGTTGCGCAAAACTCATTCCTTCATATTGCAAGCTCAACGCTTGTTTGTCTGTTGATGAGATTGGGATATGCAAAGGCTGTATTAGAGTGAATGTTGAAAGAGCTAGAAAGCAAAATAGTTGACTAAGAGGTATGATATTGAGCAAGGGATGGGTGCCAAGGACGAGGATTAAGGTCTTGTAAGTGTGGGAGTGTATCACAATGAACAGCATTTGAAAGACAAAAAAATATAGTAATCCTAAAACAAAAGGCATCTTTTGTAAAATCAGATATGAATTTGTATGAACTTCAAGACAGATAAAAAAAAAATTAGGAAAGTAATTTTTCAAGTTTAATTTATTTCTTTTAGTTTTGTGGCTTTCTGATTTTAATCTTAAAGATATAATTCTTTATCTGGGCTTGACAAGGATTAGTTTGTGGTTTATTCTCTAAATTGTTGTTATTTAGTAAATGGTTTTTACAGAATTAAAGACTTTGTTGGTGGATAACTTCGAGATGAATAGTGTAGGTTCAGAAGTGGTAAGGGAATATTCAAATTTAGAATTTTAAAAATCTGTAGTTACTAATTTTGTAGAGTTGAAAAAAGGTTTTGAATCGGTTGATCGTCACTATTTCTGGTTGATCACGATATTTTATATTAGACCTGATAAGTTAGCTAACATAATGATGACTTTCTATAGTAACACTGAGTCGTGTGTGAGAATTGTTTATGGTTGATCGCGAGCATCATTTTCTTTCGCCTGGTAAACAACTATATTCGCAACTATATATTACTCGATTCATACTTTTCTAAGAATTGGGGCGAGGGTAGCTCAGTCGGTAGCGCGCCAGGCTCGTAATCTGTAGTTCCCAGGTTCGACTCCCAGCCGGATCAGCGTTTAGATTTATCTCTGGAAAATTCCCCGCCCTGCCCACGATCAGTAGGGGACACCGCTGTGCTTGGAAAGGCCGCCGTCCATCGGATGGGACGTCAGGCCGTGGCCGTGGCTCGTGGCTCGTGCCATACCCTGTGCACGTTAAAGAACACGCTGGATGGCCTTGACGGTAGGCTACTATCTGTCTCCCAACAGCGTTACAGTATGTTCCCTTCCCCAACCCTCTCTGAGCTTTCGGGGTCATGTGACCTGGCCATTTAGCACATGGTATGCAAAAAAAGTGCCGTTCAAAGGTAAAACAACGTTAGAATTCAACCGTTATTTAGTTACATTATAAGGCTTTTTTAGCCTTTACGTTTCAATATGAGTCCCTCTCCCCACCGAATCTTTGCGAAATGACGTCGAGGAGACAAATTCAAAAACCATTAATCTTAAATTTTGACTTCGATGTTTATTTTTCTACATGAAGACCAATAAGTTACTCCGAAACAAGTAGTATCATTTTTTACGCAGCAAATTTGGCAAACCTTCACATTAAAATATACTTAAAAATTATTTAATTTCAAAAATACATAAAAACTAGTTGACCTCCCTCCTCCCCCAAACGTTTGGTGCGAAACATATGCCCATTGATAACTGTTCACACTGATAAGTTTATTCACAGCTTTCCACTGTACTACATACAACGTACTATTCCATTCACAAGGTAACCGAAAGCAGCGTTCTCAGAAATTTCAGACACTTTTCGAGGAATCACTCCCGACCCAAACCAGTTAGGAAACCGATCCATTAACCCAACAGGACTAGAACTTAGTGGGCCCATCCCACAAAATTTAGGACCTATCGCTCAAGTAGCGTGAACCCAGGGGCAACGCTGCCACCGACTGCCACCGATCGCTGTGACAATAATAAAATATGCTATGGTGAACTGTGGTGTTTCCCACTTGCTGCTAAATTTATATATGTAAAATTTAAGTTTTTAATTATTTATTTTTGACTTATCGATGGAAAATAGAATACTTATCGCAACTTTTTTGCTTCCTGGTTTGTATCCTCTCTGTGCCCACGTTGAGATATTCTTGGTTTTTGATGAGAAAAGGATACTCATGATCTTGAAAGGGCACCGTCCATTGAATGTTAGGCCGTGGACAACGTACTTGAAAAGCGCACCCTGTGTACGTTGAAGGGTTGGATTGTTTGACCTCTGAGTGGCAATTTTTTGCACACAATGGGCTAAATGGCCAGGTCATAAACATTCCAAGGGCTCAGAGAAGTTTGAGGGAGGGTACCCACTGGACAATGTTGGGAGACAGATGATAGCCTCGCGTTAAGGCTATCCAGCGTGTTCTTTAATTTGCACAGGGTATGACCCTTCTGCACTCTGAGCTACGACTTAGCATCCCATCAGATGGACGGCGGCCTTTCCAAGTCCATCGGTGTCCCCTACTGACTGTTGGCAGGGCTGAGAGTTTTTTTTGCGGAGATAAATTTCAACACTGGGCCAACTTGATCTCGAACCTGGGAACTGCATATTACGAGCCTAGGGCGGTACCAACTGAGCCACCTCAGTCTCAATGTACATTGAAGAACACGCTAGTTGGTCTTAATGGACGCCTGCATCTGTCCCAGCTGTTTAGTGGAGAAGCTCTGATACCTTCGGATACTTGCAACCGGCCATTAATCCCATCGTATGTAAAACAGTGCGATCCTTAATGAAACAGGGGTTGGGGTGGTTCAGTTGGTAGCGCACCAGGTTCGTAATCTGCAGTTCCCAGGTTCGATTCCCACCTGTGTCAGTCTTGAGACACCGTCACCTGCTGTAGGTCAGTAAAAGACATCAATGAGCTTGGAAAGGTCGCGGTCCTTCAGATGGACGTTAAGCTGTGGTCCCTTGTGCAGGTAAAAGCATGCTGGATGGCTTGAATGGAAGCTACTCTCTGTATCCTAACAGCTTCCAGTGGGTCTCCTCTCCCCAGCCTTCTCTGAGACCTTGGGCTTCTTGTGACCTTCAATTTAGCCCATTGTGTGCAAAGAGGTGCCGCTCAGAGAGAAACCAACCTGACAGAATGTAATTCCTCTTATATCTTTCATTGAATTCTGCATTTTATGTTTAATTTAATGCGTTATCGGTAATTATTCTTTCTATAGCGATTAGTTTTTGCGGTAATCTTACTTTTTAACTAGAAAACACTTTAGCTTGGGCTTTTTGCAGACAGGATGCAAACCAGGAAACAAAAAAGTTGCGAGAAGTATTCCATTTTTTATGGCACCACCTGCCCTCGATGAGAAAGGGGACACCTTGGGTCTTGAAAAGGCCGTCGTCCGACGGATAGGATATTAAGACGCGGCTCCGTGTTTCTGATAGCCAGACTTTGTTCAGGTTAAAGAACCCGCTAGATGGCGCACTGATGTTAAGCTGCCATCAGTTTCTTACAGCGGTCAAGTCTATTCCCTACTCTTATCCCTTGGGGTCCTTGCAACCTGAATATTTAGCCCATATTACGCAAAAAAGAGAGTAAAATATAAAAAAATTACTCTTTTACGGTTGGTTTCCATCGATTTCTCATCTATTACGGTTAAGAGGCCATCGCAAATAATAGTCTGGCGCTTTCACGATAAGGCAAAAGAGAAATACATTACGCTGTGCAGTTTATTGTATTTATAAGGTAGCCAATGCATTATTCATTGAAGATAGCGATGCATAACCTTAATGATAGACGAAGGCGGAAAACGTCTTCGGAGCAACTTACGAAAACAATCTTTGCTAAAGCTGCTTCCGCGACAGTCCTTGTGATAAAATCATGATAAAAATATTGTTTAGGAATGTTTATTGTCTTATTCATTTCTAACTCTTTACAGATATTAACCAAGGAGTTTCTTTCACAACGTCAAAGATTGATCCATCCAATCGCAACTCCGCAATAGGAAGCAAAATATACTGCTCACAAAAATTAGGGGATATATTATCGCTTCATATTCATTTTGAAATATCCCCTAATTTTTGTGAGCAGTATATTTTTTCATCATAGCTTGATGATGCCGATCCAAACTTAGTGAAGAGCCACTAGGCAATAAACTATATTCTTAAAGAGTCGAAGGAAAAGTTTTCGACTTAAAACGAAAACATACATTTCTAATGAGAAATGAACTGGGAAAAAAACATGTTTTTACGGGTTGTTTTAACTCTGAACGGCACTTTCTTACACACAGTGGGCTAAATGGGTAGGTCTCAAGGATCCCGAGCGCTCAGAGAAGGTTGGGGGGAACCACTGAATAGCTGTTGAGAGACTAGGGATTTCTTGTTTCAGAATGCGCCTTGGCGATCCCCACAAGATACATTACAGAGGTTGAATATCGTGCACGAGTTGTGGCCGGGTATTAAGTATTTTCCTCCGCCTAAGTTCCTTAAAAGGCTGGAGATGACGTAGTTAGCCTTTCAATAAAACAATAAAGCATTTTGATGTTGGAGATATTTACAGTTTTATTACAGATATTTACATCTAGCTCGACTAGCAATAGTTATACCTGCTGCATCACTATACCTTTCACTATGCAAGTGGAGGTCTCTTACCGCTGATCACTTGAATTCCGAAGGAGAAATTAATCCGAGAATTTCATTTATTTCATCTCAACAGCAATCTCCACCGCTCAACCTATTTCTGCCTAGGTCCAGCAGAATTCCTCCAACGTTGACAAATCTCTTCCCACATCCGCACTATCCAACAGTTAAGTCCTTACTACCGATCCTTTCGCATTCCTCGGTATTCTCCCACGCAGCTTTCCCGCTTCCAACTCGCCCTCCTCAGGGTTTCAAGGACGAGGGCTTCTCCTGAACTGCAAAGCAGCTAGTCAATGGTAACTGAGGTCACCTCCATGAGACCCTCCCTCTGCGGCTTATATTGCCAGAGTACAATGATCAGCCTACACAAAATGGATATAATGAAAATTGAATAAAAAACAAATATTTACTATTTACATAATTATAATGAGGGGAAGCAAAGCCCTGGCCTCACAGAGACAGATCGTAGTCTCCCTTACACGAGGACCATGGCTTTACGTCCCATCCGACGGAAGGCGGCCTTTTCCTCACATCAGTGTCCCTTACAACATGCTTTTACGGAATTAAGAAAATATCTTGGTTTTAAAACAGAAATGTACGTTTTCAATGATTAGTATAAATTAGCAAAATCGTGTATTTAAGCAGCTAAAAGAAGTTTTTATCTAAAAATTGGAAGAAATGATCCTGATGCAGTACATTGATGATTTGTTTAATGAATCGCAAATTCTTCTGCAACGCGATGGGCTTTTCATTATAATTATTGCGCCAGCAGAATGCAGATGCTCGGGACTTAATAATATTAGCTTCCAGGCGTATTCCGAATATGTGCGCGGACATTCTTTTATCTCCAGGGTAAAATCACCGGTGGAGGAAGTTTTGGGCTCTCAGTAATTCCAGTACTCGACCTATCAGTCTCGAATTTGGTGCTGTGGTCCCATTTTTGTCTTACTGAGTAGCGTTTATAGATTTGGTTCCTAGCTATGGTGAGTCTGGCTTAATCCTGACACACCATTCATTCCTAAGTGACGCTGTCGTCGCCTACTTTATGAATGGAAAGTTGGAAGTTACGAATCGATATGCAAAGTTAGAGAAATATTTCTCAACCAAATAACTCTAACCCTAATTTTCTGAGATCAAAAACCTTTCAGTGTACTAATTACTGAGAGATGAATGTGTAGACGAAGTTTGGTGGTCCCAGCCTAAACTGTTTAGAAGGAGTTGTCGAACAAAAACAGACAGAGAGACAAATTCTCTAAAATGCACTGCTTTCCAAAAATTGAGGAACAGTCAGGTGCGTAGCGAAGGGACTATGGTTATGGTGGAGAAAACGAAAATTTGCCAACTCGGAAATCAAATTTTGTAAACTGAGAAAATAATTGCTTTATATAACTTTAATTATGTATCTTCTGTCACTAACATACAATGCATTTTGTTCAGTATGTGTGTTGGCATCTTCCATCGATTTTCGATTTCGTCAAGTGCCTCGATTTTGCAAGCTTGCAATTATTTTACAAATAAATGCTATTTATTCTCTTTACTATATTATCCCATGTCCCGTTGAATTTTATAAACTCTACAAGACTTTGCCAAATTTTCTCGATTTTTCAAACTTCCCTTAATTTTACAAAATCAGTCCCATTCTTCACAACTCCAGTATTTTACCAAGTGACTTCAAATTTTACCAACTGCCCTAGATTTTGCGAAGATTTCTCGATTGCGCCAACTGTACTAAATTTCACAAAACCATTCCCACTTTTACCTATCTTCCTATTGCTTTTGGCTTTGACATTTGTCGGTTTGTGGATTTGACAACAAACCATATCTTTCGCTATATCTTTCGAACCTAAGGAGAAACTGAATGATTTATGTGTCAAACGAAAGCTTGTGACTCGGGGAGTGTCATAGGTCATAACGAAATTGACCCCCCATGCTTTCTTCTCACCTAAAAAATGGGGAAAATATGAAAATGATTGTTCCACTATATCTCCAGAATACGAGTGCTGAAAGTAACACGCTATGTATCAAATAAAAGCTTGTGATGCGGTGAGTGTAATAGTCGATAAAAAATTAACACCCCCCATGCATTCTACCCCCCCCCCCCCCCCCCCCCCCGAGAAATGAGAACTGTGAAAGTTCTATTATATCTTGCGAATGCGGGGGCCTTCAGTTACGGGTAAATCTCAATCTCAAATGAAAGCTCGTATAATAGCCGTCATAAACTATTACGAATTTTTCCCCCACTATTCTCTCCTGATAAACAGGGTAGGGGCGGATTTTCGCGGGGTTCGACTTTAACGAATTACTTTTCAAATTATAGCTTGTGGTGTCTCAAACGTCATGGGCTAGCTGAAACATGACCCCCAAAACGGAGGAAAAATGTGGTCGATGTTTATGAGTCATATCAAATGAGAGGTTTTAAAGGTAGTGTGTTTAATGACAAAAAAAAGTCAAAAATTTTGAAAAATACCTATATTCCTAGATGGTCCTAAAAATTAGAAAATCAACTTAAGCGTATGGATGGTGTAGTCAGTCACTAAATTCGTAGTCACTTCAAAGGAAGACAGGGCGTCGATTTATCAGCTCAACAAGATTGCTGTCACCCTATTTTCCTTTGAAGTGAATACGAACTCAGTGACTGATTGCATCATCGATAAGCTCAGGTATATTTTCTACTTTTTAGAGCCATGTAGGAAGATAGGTATTTTTTAAACATTTGAACTCACAACTCACCTGTATTTTACCAAGTGGCTATGAATTTTTCCAACTCCCTAGATTTTGCCAATTTGCCATAATTTTACGAAAAAATCCCACTTTTTACGTCTCACCTGAATTTTAGCACTTCGAATTTTGCCAACTATCCAAGTTTTTGCCAACTCCCCATGATTTTGCCGAAATCTCAATTGTGCCAACTCTTCTTAATATCACAAAAGCAATCCCAATTTTCACAACTCACTTGTATTTTACCAAGTGGTTTCCAATTTTGCCAACTCCCCTAGATTTTGCTAAATTGCCTCGATTTTACCAACTCTATTAAAATTCACAAAATCAATCCCAATTTTTCAAAACTGGCAAGTATTTTACTAAGTGGATTCGAATTTTGGCAACTCGCTACAATTTTAAAGAAAAAAATCCCGGTTTTTACATCTAACCTCAATTTTGCAAAGTCACTCCGAATTTTCCCAACTCCCAAATAACTTTCCTAGATTTAGCCAAATCGCCATATTTCACATCCCAATTTTCACATCTCACCGAAATTTTGCTAAGTCACTCCTAATTTTGTCAACTCTCCAAGATTTTGACAACTCACTTGTTTTTACTAAGTAGCTTCGAATTTTGCCAACTGCCCTAGATTTTGCCAATCTGCTCTAGATTTTGCGAAGTTGCCTCGATTTTGCCAATCTGCTCTAGATTTTGCGAAGTTGCCTCGATTTTGACAACTACCCTAGATTTTGCGAAGTTGCCTCGATTTTGACAACTACCCTAGATTTTGCCAAGTTGTATAGATTTTACAAACTCCTTTAGTTTTATAAAAAAATATCAAAATTTTCTCAACACATCTAGATTTTACAAAGTCGTTTTGAATATCTTTTACGATAAAGGCATGGTTCCTAAAGATTTTACCAGAGCTATTATTATCCCGATTTTCAAAAAAGGTGATCGCAGTTCTTGTGATAACTATAGGGGTATCAGCCTACTCTCTGTTCCAGGTAAAGTTCTTTCCATGATTGTGCTTAATAGAATTAAGAATCTGGTTGACAGTCAATTGCGTGATGAGCAATGTGGATTCAGAAGTGGTAGGGGATGTGTGGATCACATATTTTCACTTAGGCAGATTCTTGAGAAATGTTTAGAGTTTCAGAAACCTTTGGTTGCTAGCTTTGTTGATTTCAAAAAGGCTTTAGACTCTGTTGATCGTCATAATTTGTGGTTGATTGTGGGATCATATGGTATACCAGACAAGTTAGTTAACATTATGAAAGCTCTCTATAATAACACTGAGTCGTGTGTGAGAGTTGGTAAGGCTTGTAGCAATTGGTTTAGCATTACTTCTGGTGTTCGACAAGGGTGCATTTTGTCTCCTTTTCTCTTTAGCTTGGTTATTGATTACGTTATGCGAAATTCACTTCAAGGGAAATATTTTGGCCTTAAATAGACTGAAGATACGAAAATTTCAGTTTTAGATTATGCTGATGATTTAGCCCTTTTGGCAAATGATGTTGATGAGATGAACTCTTTCATTCGAGCTATTGATCAAACTGGTATTAGAGTAGGTTTGGTTATAAACAGAGAGAAAACTAAAGTGACGAAAATTGGTCAGGCAGGCTGTGATTCAGTTAATCTGAATGGTTGCAGTCTTGAGCAGGTGTCACAGTTTAAATATCTTGGGAGCTATGTAACAGATACTGGTGATGTGCGGCATGAGATTAACAGACGAATAGGGATTGCTGCCGGGACTTTTAAGAATCTACGGAGAGTGTGGAAAATAGGCGTATACACCTAAAGACTTAAATTAGACTGTATAATAGTTTGATTCTTTCTAGGGTTAGTTACGGTAGTGAAACGTGGACACTTTGTAAACAAGATAACAGGAAACTAGATGCTTTTGATTTTAGATGCTTACGCAGTATCTTGGGAATTAGGTGGTTTAACTTTGTAACTAATGATGAGGTTAGGCAAAGGAGTCTGCAACCTCCTTTAAGCAGCATATTGTGCAGAGAGAGACTCCGCTGGTTTGGCCATGTTGCCCGTATGGATAATTATAGATTGGCGAATAGGGTTATGAACAGTGTGCCTAGAGGCCTCAGAAGGAGGGGGAGACCTAGGATGCGGTGGGCAGACAATGTCAAACAGGACCTTGTTAGAATTGATGTGCAGTGGCCAGATGCAGTAGATGTAGCTCAGGACAGACTTGCTTGGAGAACTAAATTGCACGGTCTGGTTGGACCTCAGTAGCCCATGGCTGATTGATGATGATGATGATGATGATGATGATGATGATGATGATGATGATGATGATGATGATGCATTAAGCTTTCGATAAAACTTCACAAAGATCAACAAGGAAATTAAAATGTGTTAATGTAATTAAATATTTCCAACTCTCTCAATGCGTCTGTCTCAAATAATAATTCGGCCTTTTCCCTCTGAATATTAGATTCACTAAAACAACAATCAAAAACAAAGACTTAAACTGCTTTCAAAAGTTCAAAGTTGGCCTCAACGTAGGTCTGTCAACAGCACACTCCTTTGGCAAGAGCAATCAACTTTCACCGGTTGCTCCATCGACCACAAAGAACAGGAAGACGGGTCTTAGGAGAAAAAAGATTACGTCACAAGCACAATGCGAAATCTATCAGGGTGAAGGATTTTAAAGCAGGTGATTCTGACGAGTTCTCATGCCTTTTAAATAATGAGCTAACTGGAACCAAAGGCCGAATAAATTAATCATGATGCTTGTCACATAGCAAATACAATCTGTCCCCAAAAGGAGTTTTGTTCGGACGTTCAAGCAAATATCGATAGATATTAATTTTTCCGGTATATGCAGTTATTAATAATTTTCAGTATATCGATATGTATTAATATTTTTCCAAAAGGGAATTTAAATAGTTTTTTTTTAATTCTGACACAGAGAAAGAGAGAAGAGAAAAGCTTTAAATCCAATCAATGCACTTAACACACAAAGAGCTTTCTTTATATTTTATCGTATTTGTATCTAAAAGCGAAACATTCATTAAATTTTTGTCCACATGTTGTCTATTTTGGGTCGGCATGTTTATGCACAACAACTAAAAAGCGTGTTATTTTATCACGAGGTATGCCAAATTCTGGGAAATGCGACATGTTCGTAATCGAACAGACAATTTAGTTTGAAAAGTGTGTTAGTTTTGAAAAGAAGATTCAAAGGATTCCCAAGAAAAAGTCACTTAATGGCTTAAAGCAGTTAAACCATTAAATGATTTTATTTTTATGCAGCGCGCGAGATAGGCCTAAATTCTCGTTTTCTGTTTTCTAGGTTTTAAATGATACGATTCGTCTTTGGTTGTTTAAGGAAATGTCATGCCCATTAAACGTATTGTATATATATCAAGAAAATTTTTTAATAAGAATGTATTCTACGATATGTTATATATAAAACTTTGTACCCGAACTTCCTAATATTATATTCTTTTAGGTATTTTTCATTACAAGATAGTCAATAGTAAGTCATTAGTTCAGTTGGGTTGTTTTATTTCTGTGCGGCACTTTTTTTTGCATACAATAGCTAAATGGCCAGGTCACAAGGACCCCTAATTCTCAGAGAAGGTTGAGGGAGGGGATCCATTGGAACAGCTGTTGGCAGACAGGTGGTAGCCTCTCGTCAAGGCCATCCTGAGTGTTCTTTAATGTGCAGAGGGTATGACTCTCCCACACACGGAGTTACGGCTTAACGTTCCATCCGACGGACGACATTTTCAAGATTCCTCAGTCGTCAGAAGATTTTCAAGATTCCTCAGGTCGTCAGAAAGACGACCTTTTCAAGCCCATCGGTGTCCCTTACTGACCATGGGCATTAAGGTACACTGATGGATTTTACTGATGATTTGAGAGCTTTGCGGCGACAAATCTTGGCGCTGGCACAGCTAGGATTCGAATCTGGGAACTGTAGATTACGAGCCTGGCGCGCTACCGACTGACTCACACCCCACGCCCTCCCCCCTCATTATTGCAGTTAGTCCATTTGTATACAAAGTGAAGAATAATTCAGGTTTTACTGATATCTTGTAAATTAATAGCTTTATGTATTAAGTGAGCTCATTTATTATGTGTTTAGTTATTTCGAACTCATATAAGGTACTATCAAATAAATATTATTGAAAATCTGTAAAAATATTATTATTATTTCAAAATGGTCTGAAAGTGAAAAGAGTTGACCTTTGCCGAATAGCTTTGAATTTTTACATGACCGGGAAAAATATAATATTTAAGCACATTAAATAATTGTGTTATTTTCAAATATATTGGAAAAAAATTAAATCAATGTGCAGTCGATGTAACTTAGTAAACAATTGCAGGTTCATTATAAAAGAATATCCGTATTTTAAAGTGCTATATTTAATTAAAAAGTTAAGTAACAAAAGTAATTATAATAGTAACAAAGTGTGCACATGCCTGGGATGTCTCTGAAGAACAGAATTCTCAAATGCACTCCGATGCAATTGGGATGTTTTACCTCTGAACGGCACTTTTTTCACACAATGGGCTAAATGGTCAGGTCACAAGGACCCCGAGGGCTCAGAAAAGTCTGGGAGCAGGAAACTCATTGGACATCTGTTACCAACCAGCGTATTCTTTAACGTGCACAGGGTATAGCTCTCCCTCACAAGGGGCCAATCCTCTCTCCAACAGATGGCGGTCTTTCCAAGACCGTTGGTGTCTCCTACTGACCGTGGGCTAAGCGGGGAGATTTGCGGAGATAAATCTCAACGCTAGCCCTGTCCATGTATAGTGTAATTCTTGCACCAACTGCAGTGGTTTTTTTATTTAAATGATCTAAATTTACAGGTCTAATACAATTTTGCATCAGTCCACACCAAACATTCACCTTTGGACTAACGTTCACCTCGAGACGACAATACATGTGATGTTAATTGCAACCGGTGACACCGTTAACTCCACCTCGTTACATTGGATAATTTCTTGTTATTTTGGACACAGAGTTCTTTTTTACTTTATTACTTAATAAAATAAGAAACTTAAAAATATAAACATCGTGAAATAATTATCTGAAAAAATTTCATCTAGCTATTTCACGAGTCTCATGCCTATAGAATGTCTCAAGTGATACTGTATTACTGAATGATTGATTAGCGCCATGATATTGAGTGACAAAATCACTAATTCCATCGTATGAGACAACTTGGTTGTCCGTTCCCCGACACAGATGGCGTCACTAGCGAATCAAATAAAATGCGGCAAAATCTATAACTCTCATTAGCCGAAGAAAAGGTTAGCCGTTGATGATGTAATGATTAGCATGCTTGTTACGTTTTTGGGAGACGTGGGTTGGAATCCAACTCACGGCTAAATATTTTCAGCTAACTATTTCATGAGTCCAATGTCTACAGGACATCTCCTATGATATTGAATTATTGAATATAAATATAATTCTATAATGACAATTTATCGTGTTAATCAAATTAGGAATTTTTTAAAACTCTTAACCTGATCTTTCTACTTCGCAAAAAAATGTGATAAATAACATATAGAGGGTGACTCACGTAACAAATGGTACAAAAGGTTTTCTCTATAAATAAATAAATCTAGTCAAAACAATCGGTGATCAAGTTCAAAATATAATTGAGTAATCTAGGTAACAGGAAAAGACTTACTTCGCCTACTATACAAGAAGTGATTAACATCTCTACAATCCTATATTCACTAATCCAATATGTTATTTCCTTAGAATCCTGTATTCACTGATCCAAAATGTTATTTCTCCACAATCCTTATTCACTGATCCAAAATGTTATTTCCTTAGAATTCTGTATTCACTGATGCAAATTGTTATTTCTCTACAATCCTTATTCACTGATCCAAAATGTTATTTAGAATCGCTAAAGAAAGATTCTTAACAGCTCGGAGAGTAATTAACTTTTTAAATTAAATCTAGATGTGTTCCGTTTTTGAAAGACCTAAGGAGTAAACGAATGCTTAAATACATAGAAATAAGAGCCACTAGATTCTTATTTCTCAAACGTTTCAAATCACACTTATGAGTACATACAGGATCCTCAAGAAAGCTAAAAACTACGAAGATCCAACCAGGGTGTGGAATTTTGTTCTCCAAACACGTCTGTCCTGAGCTGCAGCTGCTGCATTTTGCCACTGTAAGACAATTTATTCACGACATTTTCTTGATTTCTTAAAAATATAGTTTTTCACTTGAAATTCATTCATTTATTCATTCATCATCATCCTCAAACAGCCATGGGCTACGGAGGTCCAACAAGATTGTATAATTTAGTTTTCTAACATATCTTCTTGATATGTCCTGGTACATCAATTCTACGAAGGTCCTGTTTGACATTGTCTGCCCACCGCATCCTAGGTCATCTTCCTCTTTCTGTGGGCCTTTAGGCACATTGTTCATAACCTTATTCGCTAATCTATAATTATTAATACGGACAACATGGCAAAACCAATAGAGTCTCTCTCTGCACAATATGCTGCTCAAAGAAGGTTGCCGGCTCCTTTGCCTAACCTCATCATTAGTTAAATCAAATCATCATCAAATCATCATCAATCAATTAGTTAATCAAAGTTGAACCACCTAATGCCCAAGATACTGCGTAAGCATCTAGAATCAAAAGCATCACGTTTCCTGTTATCTTGTTTACAAAGGGTCCATGTTTCATTCCCATAACTAACTTTAGAAAGGACCAAACAATTGTATAGCCTAATTTTAGTCTTTAAGTGTATTCGCCTATTTCTTCAGACTCTCCGTAGATTCATAAAGGTCACAGATGTAATCTATATTCTTCTGTTTATCTCATGTAGCACATCACCAGTATCAGTTACATAGCTCCCAAGATAATTAAACTAAGATGCTTGATCAAGAGTGAAACAATTCATAAAAACTGAAACACAACCTGCTTGACCAGTTTCAAGCACTTTAGTTTTCTCTCTGTTAATAGCCAAACCTACTCTGCATCTAGTCTTGTCAACAGATAATATTTAATCGAACATATTCTATGCAACATATACAGTGAAACCTATATATATTTACAAATATTCCGATTTTTTCAGTATATGTTAGTTATTCTCAAGCCTTTAAGTTTAATTGCCTGTAGGAAATGTTCTCCATTGCCATTACAACTACAAATGTCTAAAGGATCTATCATCCGTGTCAAAGGCCAGAGTCAGTACCAAATGAAATCGCCTAGCACAGGAATAATTTCTCCTTTCTTGAAAGAATTACTCTTGAAGTTGTTTGTAAAACTTACCTGTCTTGTCCTCATCAGTCCTCTGTGGTGCATAACAGATGACATTCTAGTTTTTAATATTAGTTTTAAATTTAGCTGTAAGAAACCTTTCATTAAATGCAATCATATTCTAAAAGAGCATCACTGACGTGCCTGGTGAGAAGTAAACATACGCTTTGGAGATGCTTTCCATCATCCCTCCTTGAAAAGATACATTTATAATATTTTTAAAAGTATATTACCTTTAGCTGTCCATCTGGTTCCTAGTACTCCTAAAATGTCCAGGTTACATTGCGGGAATTCTTTTATGAAGGCGTTCGCACTTTCCAAGTTTCTGTGGGCAGAAAATGGTTACTGGGAATTTTAGTAAACTACATTTATTGCGAGAGGAAATGCCAACGATACTAAATAGCCCGTTAAACTCAAGCATTGGGCAAAAAACTGTTCCTCCTCCACTAAAGACTTAAGCCTCCCACTCTGTTCCTACACCACGGACTTCCTACAGTGTAGGTTTGCTGATATCCATAGAAGCAAGAATTCAGGTACCTGATCATTCAAGGCTTTTGATCTAGATTATCCACCAACTAATATAAGGTGCCGTCCCATGGCCGAGTGGTTAGCGCGCTTGTCTACTGATCTAAGGAACCTTTTTGTTCGAGCCCCGGATAAGGCATGGACGTTTATGTTGTTTTTCTGCTGAGGTCCTGCCATCCTCTCAGATCTTCTACTATGGCATATAAATTGACAGGCTCCTGTCAGACCTCTGTGGCAAGCAGCTGCTTGAGGGAGTATTTATTTTTTTATTTATTTAATATAAGATATTCCGTTAATCTATTGGATCGGTCTCTCAACACATAAATAGTAAACATATCAGTACATTTTCTCTCAACAAAAGATCCTATGTGATTGATCACTCCTCAGAACGATAGCAAAAAGAAAAGAAATATTAGCCACCAATAGTCCAGATTAATGGGCCACACTGCTCTGGCAGCTTCTGCTTCCGTCCCTCTTCAGAAGAGAATTTCTCTTCTGAAAGGTACTTAAGCTTCAAGAAATAGGTGTTCTGTGCATCATCACAGAGATTGGTACACAGCGTTCCTTCCAGTATATGCCAAGCTACCATTTACAGACCCAGATATTTCAAATGATACGATGAACAATTACATATTTTGAAAAAGCTTGCTGAACTTAATAATGTTTGAATACCGATAACGAAATGTCTTTAAAAATCCACCGTTAAAAAGAATAAAGTTCATTGATGGGAAAATATAACAGATAAAAAAGACACATAGATGTACCACATTACTCTTGGTTAACGATAAACAATCACACAGCTGGACACTCATGCAATCTATGTCAGCTCACGGTTGGGTTGTTTTCAATCGGAGTTTTAATTTTCTGCACACAATGGGCTAAAATGCCAGGTGGCAAAGACTCCGAAGGCTCAGAGAAGGCTGGGGGAAGGACCTACTGGGCAGCTGCTGGAAGAGAGATGGCAGCCTCCAGTCAGTGTCATCCAGCGTGTTATTTAAAGTACACAGGTTATGGTTCTGCCGCACACGGGTCACGGCTTAGAGTTCCATCCGACGAACGACGGCCTTTCCAAGCTCATCGGTGTTCCCTATACTAACCGTGAATCGGACGGGATATATTTCGGAGATAAATCTCAACTCTGACCCAGTTGGGACTCGAACCTGGGAACTGCAGATTATGTCTGTCCGCCAAGTTAGGTACCAAAGCTATTACTGAGAGTCTTTCGCCTAACACTACTAATTACTCATAGTTCCTTTTTCGTATTTCTCCTGAGTAATTCCATTCTGTGTTTCATTTATTAATAGGAAGACTTTAAAAAAATGGTTTCCATCTATCGGGTTCGATGTTATGCCGTAGCTTTGTATTCAGGCAACGCACTACCTGTGTCAGCATTGACATTTACCTCTGTTAAGCTCCATCATTCCCTCAGTCAGAAAGGGGACACGGCATGCTTGGACAGGCCGCCGTCTGTCGGATGAGACGTTAACCTCGTATACTGGAAAGCCATACTCTCTGCACGTTAAAGAAAGTGCTGAATGGCCTGGGCGGGAGGCTTTCACATGTCACCTAACAACCTCCAGTGGGTCCCCTTCCAAAATACGTGTCTGAGCTTTTCTGATCCTGACGACCAACATGGCCTACTGGTCTGATTGGTGGACTACGGGTTTTTGTAACCTGCCCGTTTAGCCAATTATGTGCAAAAAAGAGAGAAAATATTTTTTTGAGGTAAAACAACCCATTTTGCAAAATACATATTATATTAATATATATGTGTAATATATACATTATTACATATACATTTTGTAAAATATATATATATATATTTATGTATTGATACAAATGCTTAATTTCAAATATATATTAAATTAATAAACATTCTTCTTTCAAATTTCGTCCTGTAATTGGTTAGTGTAAGAATGCATTGATCATGAATATTTTTGGTGGCTATTTTTAGTATCCTATGGATGAAATATTAATTTACTATAAACTTATTTGAATTAGCTCAAATCAAATCATAATTATTACCATACTGAATGAAAATAAAACCCTCAAGCAGCAGCTTGCCACAGAGGTTCTAAAAGGAACCTCGTAATATAATAGGCTATAGAGAAGATCTTTGAGGAAAGCGAGACCTCAGAAGAGAGAAAACACAAATACCCATGCCTTACCCGGGCAGGGACGGGAATATCTCAGTCGGTAGCGCTCCAGGTTCATAATCTTACAGTTCCCAGATTCGAGTCCCAACTGAGTAGGTGTTGAGATTTATCTCCGCAAAACTCCCCTCCCTGCCTACGGTCAGTAGGGGACACCGATGGGCTTGGAAAGGCCGCCGTCCGTCGGAAGGGATGTTAAGCCGTGGCCCTGTTTACGGGAGAGCCATACCCTGTGCACTGGATGGCCTTGACGGGAGGCTACCACCTGTCTCCCAACAGTGTTCCAGTGGGTCCCTCCCCCAACCTTCTCTGAGCCTTCGGGGTCCTTGTGACCTGGCCATTTAGCCCATTGGTGCAAAAAAGTGATTCTCAGAGGTAAACCAACCTTACCTGGACCTCGACCTAAGGTCCCTTAGGTCAGTAGCCAAGGACACTAGTCATTATGTCATGTATATAAATAATATATAAAATACTATTTAATATCAATGAGAATTGAACGAACGTAATATTTTTCTTATACATATAAAGTCTTTTTAGTCTATCAGTTTGAAACGAAATGAAAATAAGACTTTTTAAAAGCATTTTAAAACTGCTGAAAATAGAATTCATCTTAGTCTAAAATGACAAAGGTGAAATTTATTTTAAACAGTTAGTGAGTGTATTTTTAGATATTATTCATAGACTGTGACTTTAATATGAATGAGAATAAATCTTATACGAACTGAAATGTTGTATCTGCATTCAAATCACAATCGAATCAATAAAAATTATTGTAGCTAACACAAAGAAATAACTTTCGATTCAAATCGCTGTCTTAAAAAGGAATCTTTGAAACGTAAATTTCATCCCTGTCATTTCAAAACAACCTTATCCATCAAAAAGATATTTTAGCTTTAACTATACTACTCTATCACCAAGACCAAAATTCACTTTCCCTACAGAATCTCGTTTCCTCTATCGAATACAGACTTCTCAACTAAATTGCCCCACTCTAAATAGATTACTTACACACATCTCCAGTCGTCAATTCAAACCACCAACATACCTAAAGAAAACGGCATAAAAATAGCTCACTTACCATTGCTAGTTATCCAAAGAACAACTGCGCGTACAGATCCTCCACATATCCAAACAGAGACGAATCGAACTGAGAGAGAAAGTCACTACTTCCTTCACCTGAATTGAACGGACTGTGAGAGGCTGCAGCGACTGGTCCAGTGACCTCTGACCAGCTGGAATGCAGGCGGCAGGGACGCGTGACATTTACCACGGACAAGCCTGTCGCGGGACGCGAAAAGGCAGATGGGGGTTTTTGTCTCCCAGATTGAGCCTGAGATCCTCCCACCTGTTGAGTGCCTTACCAGCATCACTTTCCCTGACTCGTGGGCCAAGATGCTGTGGCCTACTATTGTTACAGGTCCATTGTTTCCTCGTGCATTTACATTGTAGCGAATACAGTATTAACCAGCTCTGTTGGGTCCCAGACGAAAAGAGGGGCCACCGGCAAACAAAAGGGTTTGCCTTGTTTTCATTTTCCGTAAGTACTTTACCTGTTCTAGGTTAAGCAAACTGCATTGCGGTTTTGCCAACCTACCACACACCAATTGAGCATGAGAGAGAGCTAATGCATTTAGCCCAATGGGTTATTTTCAGATTGAGATCTCGGGAAGAAATGGCACTCGTTTTTCGTTTTATTTTCCCACAGATGGTCCTTAACTGTGATTGAGTGAATATAAAAGAAACGTATTTCGTGATGCGTCATCCTAATAGAGTTTGCAGAAATGCGACACATTTTGACAAAAACAATGTAGACTTTTTTTTTGCATTAATACTGTGAAGTCATCGTGAAGAATGTTAGTTTGTTTAATTGAAGGTAGAATTAACTTGAAACACAAATGTTGTTTGAAAATACTGAAAAGCAGTTTCAGGTTGGTTTCGCCAGATATAAGTGTTACTGATGTGGTTTCACTGTATATTTTGAGGGCGTGCTAATGTTGCCATCATCTGTAGTTCCCAGGTTCGAGTCCCAGCTGGTTCAGCGTTGAGATTTATCTCCGAAAAATTCCCCGCTCTGCCCACGGTCAGTAGGGGACACCGATGGGCTTGGAAAGGCCGCCGTCCGTCGCATGGGACGTTAAGCCGTGGCCCCGTGTGCGGGAGAGCCATACCCTGTGCACGTCAAAGAACACACTGGATGGCCTTGACGGGAGGCTACCACCTGTTCCAGTGGATGGCCTTGACAGGAGGCTACCACCTGTTCCTCCCCCAACCTTCTATGACCTTCGGGGTCCTTGTGACCTGGCCATTTAGCCTATGGTGTGCAAAAAAGTGCCGCTCAGAGGTAAAACAACCCAACCCAGCTGTTGCCGTCATTTCTCTTGAACTACTACTTTCATAAGAGTAAAACTCAATCACTAATTAAAAAAGCAGTGAAAAAAAGTGAAAACCGATCAAACCGTCTGGCGACGATTTCGCTGTTCTTAGAAACATCAGAAAAAAAATGCAAATTTAACTCTGCCTCTATAAATTTTTGGAAAAAGCCTTTATATCATATTAGTATTTAAAGAAATTTAGCATAGGCAGACCAGATCTCTTGAGATGCTAAGAGATCAATGCTCTCCCTCCAACCCTTTGATAAAGTTAATAAAAGGAACACACGCGAAAATATATTGAATATATTTTATAAGAATATTTTTAAGAGATGATAAAAACGGGATATAAAACTACATACCGAAAAGGCATTTCGATTTCTCCCGGCCTGATCCAGTTACCTGCTAACTTCATTTCACAGCCTTCCATCCCCCCACCTCCGACAACTAAACTTCCACCCTACCTTGGGTAAAAAAAGATGATATCAATGGGCTTGGAAAGGCCACCGTCATACGAATAGGCCGCAAAGCAATGGCACCGTGTGATGTTTTGGAGGAGAGCCGTATCCAGTGAGTTTTTAAATTTTCATAAAAAACATTAAGAATTATACTTGCAAACAGCCAGGTTCGTAAAATCTGCAGTACAGTCGCTCAAAAAAATATCCGAACAATAAGGGTGATTACAGAATTCAGAAAAAAATATCTAGCAAGATTTTTTTAAAACATAGTGATCTGGCAACCTTTGTGTACTGTTCACGAAGGTTGCCAGATCACTAATTAAAAAAAAATCGTTGTCAGATATTTTTTTCTGAATTCTGTAATCAACCATAGTGTTCGGATATTTTTTTGAGCGACAGTACCCAGATTCCAGTTCCACCTTGCCAGTTTTATGATATATCATCACTAAACTCCCACCAGTCCGTCGGTCAGAAAAGGAACATCGATTTGGAAAGGTTGCCGTTTGTTAAATGGAAGGTAAAGCCGTGACACAATATTCGGAAGAGCCATACCTTTTTCACGTTAAGGAAAACGCTAATATGAGACTTTTCATCTTTCGTTTAACAACCATCAAGTGGATCCCCTTCCCTTCTTTGAGCTCTTCTCTGAGCTATTAGGGACCTTGTGACCCCAAGAGCCCTCCCCCCACTACCACCAATCTCCCCCTTTTAACTTTGTTTTTCAGATCCTAGGCGTAAGCATTATTAGCTCGATTTAACAAAAGAAAAAGGAAACTGTTGTTTTCATTTGTTTTGAAAGCTTCATATTCAACGAGAACTTTTAAGAAATAAATGATAAAAAATTGTTTTCTTGATTTGATAGAAAATAATCGGACATTTCTAATCTTCTATTAGTTTAAATTTCAACCGTTACAAGAGGCTAACAATATTAAATGACTAAACTTCACTAATTTAAACATTCAACTTATGCTGGAAATGTTATATTCAAGTGGTAGGTTTGGCGATCAAGTTCACTTACTCTGATATCCTTGCCTCTCCGTCTTGAGGCGAGGAAAAAATTCAACTCTTTTTAAGAGAGCGCTAAAATTAGAATATTACAGAACTTGGAATTAATGTGGTAAATAGTCTTTTCATACAGAAATGTTTTATTTATGTGATATAGATAACTGGTTTACATCGCTAGTCTAGTCTATACCACCTTTATGTTGGTGGAGAGGAAAACTCAACACTTATCCACTCGTGAAAGACAGACACTCTACAGTTTTACCCATCTTCAATGGTAGAGGAGAAAACCTCAGTTTTTTTATTCCCTTTCTACTGGTGGACGAGATTACTCAATGTTTTTATCTCGTTTTCTTTGAAAACGAGATGATAGTTTCGCTTTGTCGTCTGCCCGTCTGTAGACATCGATCATTTTTGTTTGCAGAGATAAATCAGAATTATTTTTGTTTTGGATAGGTATTGAAGAAATATTACGAAATGCACTTTCAGAATCTCTAAATCTGTAATCATTCCCTCTAGCGGTGGATAAAGGTGAAAATTCAAAAATGTCAAACGAATATTACCATCGATGTGTTTAATCTAGAAATTTGAAATTTTGGTGGTGGAATGTGAAGGTCATGAAGTTTCCACTGCCATCAATGATTTGACCGCTTAGACCCAGAGAGGGTGAGAAAATACACCTTTTTGGTTTAAGCAGATAATTGATGGTTTTTAGAGATAAATGAAAAATTCTTTTGGGTTAGATAGGAATTGATAAAATATTATGATTCACACTTTTTAAATCTTCCGAAAATTATAATTGCGTCGTCTAACGGTGAAAAAGTTTGAAAATTCCAAAATTTCGAACGAATATTGCAAGCGATGTATTTAATCCAGATTTTTGAAATTTTGGTGGTGGAAATTGAATGTCATGATGTTTCAATCGGCAACAATGAATTGACCTATAAAACCCGGGGGGATACTTTTTTTATTTTATCAGATAATTGTTTCTCTTTAGAGACAAATTAAAAATTATTTTTTAGGGTTAGATAGGAATAGATAAAATATTAGGACTCACAGTTTCGAAATCTTTCGAAAACTATAATTGCGACTTCTAACGATGAAAATGTTTTAAAATTTCGAAATTTGAGACGAATATTGCAATGATGTAGTAATGATAGAAATATGAAATTTTTGTGGTGGAATGTAAACGTCTTGAAGTTTCCATTGGAAACAATAAAATGATAATTAGAAAACTTTTTTTAAATTTGATTGGTATTAATGAAATATTACAATTCGCATTTTTCAAATACGTAATAATTTTAATATATATACATATATACAAATCACTGAAAAAACAAAACGTCAGCGTTGTAAGCTAGTTTTACAAATAACATCTATAGAGTACAAATTTGAAAAATTAGTGGTAATTTTTAAGAGATATTCCACTGAAAAATATATCTATCCATTTTTCTGAGAGAGTTATGGGAAATTGAATTGAAAGAAACTCAACAAATGAATATTCCTACATAGATAATTACTATGCAGACTCATTCAGTCACAAGTTAAATATATATATTTTTTTCCTTTTTTTATAAGAAATCAAACATATCAATGTCTTTTAGATATGAAATTAAAAGCTTGTAGAACTTTCTTTTCAGATTTTTGTTTTCAGGTTCCAAAATGGTTTTAAATGAGAACATGTTAACATTATAATTCTTTAAGTTGGAGAAGTATTTTTCTCTTTCTGTTTTATATTTTTTACAATGAAATATTAAATGTTCAATATTTTCATATTGATTACATATTGTGCAGTTAGGAGAGTTTACTTTTTTCAAGTGAAATAAAATGGTTTTGTTATTGCAGCATTTACTTTTATTCTTAGTATAATAGTGTTCTCTTTTTTGCTCAATCCATAGTTTTTAAAGGTTGTAATTTTATTTGAAATGTTATGTCTATGAGTATCTATAGCAGTTAAATCATACCAGTTTTGTGTTTCTTCTAGTAATTTTATTTTATTATTATTTTTAATTATGTTTATAAATATTAATGATTCCATAGTGTTATTAAGATATATTGCATCTTTTGCCAATGTATCAACTCTTTCATTGTGTTCAATACCAGTGTGAGCTGGCACCCATTGAATATACAATTTATTATTATTTTCTATGTGTTGTTTTGTTAAAATAAGGATATCATTTATTAGAACTTTAAAATTATTATTATTTGGATTTTGAAATATAGTATCAATAGAAGATTTTGAATCAGTAAAGATTACAATCTTTTTACCTTTAAAGTAAAGTGCCCAATGAATGGCTAATATTATAGCAGTTAGTTCTGTTATAATTATTGGATTTAATTTATTTAGTTTAAATTGAAATTCATAATTTGTTATTGGGCAATAATATGCTCCAGATGAATTGTTGTTTTCAGCATTCACTGAACCATCCGTGTATATGTGTATAAAATCTTTGTATTGTTCTTCAATGTGAAGTTCCGCCAAATTTTTTAGGTTTTCTTTGTCTATATATTTTTTAGATGTAATTCCTTTAACTTCAGTTTCCAAAATAGGGAAACAAAACTTCCAAAAAGGAGCCAAAATTTGTTTGTCACCACTAAGATTATTTTGTATAATATGTTTTAATTGTTCTTTATCGTTAAATAGGTTTATAATGTTATCATTAAAATTTTCCTTTATTTTATCAATGATTGGATGATCATTGTTTTTTAATACTATTCTAAATAAAAGATTATGCAAGAGATATTTTTTTTTATTTCCAATGGAGGTATGAATGTTTCTGCATAAATATTTAATTTATTTGTATTTTGTAATAAACCTAAACAGAATTTTAAAATTTTTATTTGTATATTTTCTAAAGTTTTATAATTTTTTTTGTTAAGTAATATATCAGTTCAATTCCATAAGTAAATTTGGGTACAATAATAGAATTGTATAATAATAGTAGGTTTTTTTGATTACATCCCCATTTTGAGTTGCCAAGAAATCTTAGAAAATGATAAAGCTTGGTTGCTTTGTTTTTAGCTTCTGTAATAAATTTATTCCAGTTCAATTTTGAGTCAAAGTGAATTCCTAGATATTTAAAATGATTTACGATATTTATATTTTTTTCATTTATTTCAATTATGAAATCTTCTGGTAGTTTTCTATTAGGGTGAAAGTATGAAATGACAGTTTTTTCATTTGAAATTTTTAGATTCCAATTTTCACAGTAATTGTTTACTTTTTTAATTGTGTCTTGTATTCTTTTTTGTATTACATCTATATTTTCATGGAATGTCCAGAAGATTAAATCGTCTGCATATGTTCCAAATTTTGTTTCTGGTTTAAAAATTTTCTGAATATCATTTAAGTATAGGTTAAAAAGAAGCGGGGATAATATATCTCCTTGTACAAGACCATTTAGTAATTTATTTGATGTAGAAGTATTATTTCCTAATTTTACTTTATAAGATCTCTTTCTAATAAAATGTAAAAGAAAATTATAAATGTTACCACATATTTTTAATTTCTTAATTTTATATAAAAGTGCGTTGTGATCTATCGAATCAAAGGCCTTCTCAAGATCAATTATGACAACTACCAAAAATATTTTCTTTTTTTTTGTAAATTCAACATCAGAAATGAAGTTTAACAGAAGATCCTTGGTTGACCTTCCAGGCCGGAAGCCAAACACATTCCTGTGAAAAATGCGTTCATGTTCAAAAAACCAGTTCAATCTGTTTACAATCATTCTTTCGAATAACTTGAATAAATTTGAACTCAAACAGATTGGTCGATACGATTCTAGTATTTCATATGGTTTATTAGATTTTTTTATAAATATCATGTAATTTTCTAGCCAAATTGTTGGATAATTATTAGTTGTCCAGAAATTGTTAAATTCTTTTAGTAGTTTTTTTATATATTTAATTGGTAGATTTTTTATTAAATTATTTGAAATTTGATCTGGTCCTACAGCTGCATTCTTTTTTATTTTTTTATAGCAAATATTAATTCATATAATGAAAATGGAAGATTTATAAAATCGGTTTTATTATTATAATATGTTTGATGGAAGATATTTGAGTCATTATATAATTTGTATAATTTATTGTTTGGTTTATAGTGTAATGTATTGAAAAATTTTGCTATTTGTTCTGTTGTTTCTTGGATTGTTAATTTATGTTTTAATGCATAGTTATATAAAGGGTTTATTGGTTCTGTTTCCTTTGTTAATTTTTTATATATAGACCATAAATTTTTGTAGATGTTGTGGGGGATAGTTTTTCTGTAAATATTCTCCAGTTTTGTTTCAAAATATTTTTGATTTTTTTATTGATAGCTGCTACTAGTCTATTAAAATTTTGGCATGCAATAAATGTTTTTGTTTGTTTCATATGTCTTTCTGCTTTTCTGCGGATTGCTATTAGTTTGTTTATAAATATAGTATGTATATTGTTTACTGGTATTTTTTTTTGTTATTGTTGTTGTGTTATTTTTTTTATTATCCTGTATTTTATCAATTAGTGTAGTGTAATCCAAAGTTTCATAATTAATTTTGTTTAAATCTTCCTTAAAACCTTTCCAATTAATGGAGTTTATTTTTGGTTTCCTGATAAAAGGATCATTATAGTAAATAAAAATAGGTCTATGGTCACTACCATAACTGTCTATTGAAATGGACCATTGTAATTCATTTTTTAATCTATTTGAGCATAGTGTTAGGTCAATGATTGAATTTATTTTTTCATTTTTCAAACAGGTGGGTGTGTTGTTATTAAGTATGTTTAAATTTAATTCTTCAATAAATTTTAATAAATATTTGCTTTTATGATCATTTTTATACGAAAACCAAACTTTATTATGTGTGTTTAGGTCTCCACATATTAAAATTTCTCCATTTAAATTTTCAACAATTTGTACATATGTTTTTGTATCTATTAAGATTCCTGGATTGTATATATTTATAATATTAACAATTATTTTTTTTATTTGAGTTTGAATTATTATTATTTCTAATTTTTCTTTTAATATTGGTATATTTAATTGTCTATGTATTATATCTTTATGTATATAAGTTGCAATACCTCTAGAATTATTACTATTTTTTTGTATATAAGTTATAAAATTATTAAATTTAGGTAAGTTTGTTGTATTTATTTCTTGTATGCACATTATTTTTATTTTTTTTATGTTCAAAAAGTGTTTTAAGATATGTTTCTTACTTTCTATTCCACGACAGTTCCACTGAAGAATACTGAAATTGTCTACCATGGACCACTATTCAGTAAAGAAAGTAAGATGTCTTTTATGAGGTTCACCTCCGGACATTGTGGGAGGATAATATCAAACAATTTGATTATTAGGCCTATGATTTGGCTCCTATTATTCCAATTGGAAGGTTCATTTGTCCCTCTATTATTTCCTTGCGTTGTAGGACAAATAGTAGTTTCCAAATTCCTTTCATCATTCATTTGTAGTTTGGAAGTTTTATGAATTGAATTTTTAGCTCCAGTGATGTTTTTCTTTACTGTACTAGCATAGTTTCTTTGAATTACATTATTCTGAGTTACGGAGATTCTGTTGTCAATGTCAGTAGATGTTGAAGGTAAGTTTGTTAGAGGTGGGAAGTTTTCTCTCACTCCTTCGCAGAATCCCTGTGTAAAGTCCTCTCTCAGGTCCTCACATTCTTTGCTTTGAATCCTATCGGTGATCAAGGTCGAATCACTAGTTAAAACCTCACTTTTATTAAGAAAGTCTTTTATTTTGAAGTGGTTAATAATATCTGGGGATTGTTTGGCTTTCTTAAATGGTTGTTGCCAATTCAAACCCTCATTTAACTGGATCATTTTAGCTTTACATGTGATCAGTCTCACTGGACATCCAGCATATGTTGCAGGGTGTTGATCCCCGCAATTTGGGCATTTTAAGACATGAGCTTTACAAAATTTGTGATGATGGTGTTCTCCACAACGTTTGCATGTGAGCTTTCCTCTACAAGTGGATACTGCATGACCAAATGTGTAACATCTGAAGCACAAATTAGGTGGAGTTGTGTATGGTTTGACATTATGTCGTGAAAATCCAAGAAAAACGTGAGTGGGAAGTATATCTCCTTCAAATTCCAGAATTATCTTATTGATCGGATTACAACAAGTTTCCTTTTTTTTTTATCAAATTGGTCATAGTGCATCATGCGTTTCATGCTTAAAACGTTTTGGTCATATAAGAGATCGAGTATTAAGTCATCATCAAAATGTGTGGGCACTCCAATAATTGTTCCCAGTACTGATTTCTTAAAATCGGGAAGTTCCACTTTAACAGGAATTGATAAAATTTCTTTCAGGTCGAGAATTTTTTTATACTGATCTTTCGAATTGGGAAAAATTAGTAATCTTCCGCGTGAGATGAATTTCCCTCCGATTCGATCATTTAATAGTTTATAAAAAAATGATGAGAATTTCTGAATGTCTAGTGCACTTAATTTGGTGTTAATCCCACTAATGACCAAAGATAATTCCTCTTTATCGTTTAAAGCTTTTTCAATGATGTCAGGAAATTTCGTATTCTCTGAATCAATTTTAGTTATAATAGTAATGTTTTTAGATATTTCCTCTTTCTTTTCAGAGTTTAATGTTTTATTAAGAAATGATAACTTAGAATTTTTCTTTAGATCATGATCATTTTCCTTGTTAATAACAAATGGATTTACCTGAGTAATAGAATGAGTATCCGATTCGATGTTAATGTCCTTTTGAGTATTTTCTTCGATAGATTTTGCAGGCGAAGACTCTGAATTTGAAGATAACTTTAAATCTTCTGCCAGGTCACATTCTTCATTTTCTTGTGAGATTTTTTCTTCTTTTTTTGTTTTATCCATAGTATAGAACTTAGATCGTTTTACTTTGATGTTAAGTTTAGGAGAGTTTCTTTTTTTCTTATTACCTACTGCCATTTTGAAACAATCGAAGCACTAACACTTGAGTTTACCAAGTTACATCCGGGAATTTCGCCTTTCGTTAAGCCTATCAGAAGTAACGGAAAGTTGATAATTCACAAGCACAATCGTAGTTCTTTCGGTTTTAAATAATTCTTTGATTACATGTTGACACAATCTGAAATCAAGATCGACAAAATTCTATGAAAGGCAGCACAAAACCAAAAGAATAATTAAACTTTCGACAGCACAACACCACGTCCAAACGCTCTGGTCCCACGGATGCCCGAGTTATGGGAAATGAAACTTTTTAGATTTGATAATTAAAAGACCAATACTTTTATATTGTATAATTACTAATAAAATACTATTTGCCTTTTCCTTCATCATCCACTAGCTCAAATTAAAACTTTTAAGGAATGAAACAGCAGGTAAAGGAAAAACGTCTCTCACTTTGAAAACGAGATTCTAATATACGCCAGTGACGATATGCCTTCTTCTAGTTATACCCTCTTTACGCTGATGGGGAAGAAAAACTCAATATCCTTTGCGTTTTGAGAATGAACATTCATCAATATTGTCCTATTCAAATGGCTTCCTAGTTTTCCAATCTAAAACGCATCTGCAAGACAGAGAACTCAACGTTCGTCAGTCTCAATTCAACTGTTTCAACTTCTTTCTTAATTTTTTTCTCGTCAAACTTACGTTATTCCAATAACTCATCCTGAGAAATATACTTGTTATCAGGGCAGATCTCATCATCATCAGTTTATTATAATAATAAGGTTACAAAGAGCATATATTTCTAATGCTCTTGTTAACCCAAGAGCATCTAAGCTCATGTAGGTTAGCATACAAATTATTAAGTACATAATTTTGTTAACATTGACACCGAAATTTACATAAAATAACAAATACCCCCTCAAGCAGCTGCTTGCCACAGAGGTCTGACAGGAACCTATCAGTTTATATGCCACAGTCGAAGGTCTGAGAGGATGGCAGGTCCTCAGCAGAAAAACAACACACACAACCATGCCTTACCCGGGGCTCGAACCCAGGTCCCTTAGATCAGTAGCCAAGCGCGCTAACCACTCGGCCATGGGACGGCTAAAATTTACATTAAAAAATGTACAAAAACAATAAAAAATTTATAAAAACAAATGAAAGCATTTTTTCTTTAAAACTGAAAACAGGCTGTCAGCATTAGTAACGCTCATTAGATAATTAGTAGTGAGAAATCTGAAAAGCACAAAATTTATTTCGAAATATAATCGGTAAAAAATATAGGGGGCAAAGGAAGCAAGGAGGCGATGCCCACCCCCCTTTGAGAATATTAGAAGGAATCCCAATAGAAGCAAATGATTATTATGCATAATCCAAGAATTTTTTAAAGACCCCTAAATCATAAGGGAAAATGTTAATACGGCAATGTAAATCTAATGTCAGGCCTTCCTCTCCAAACTTTTACGTTTTTCCGGCTCTATTATTGAGTTTCTTTCTCTCCCCCCATTTGTTTTTTTTTTCCTGGATCCGCGCCTGCTTGTTATTGAGAACTAGACATATGACAAAGCCAGAAGAAGATGGCAAGCGAGATTAAAATTAGGTTACCCGCCTCTGCTTATTTCGGGAGTTAGAGAGAATGAAATGAGATGCTTTTGAGGCTTGGCCGACTCGAGAAGATGCTTCTGGGGAAAAACGCGACTCCGCTGCATTGTTATCTGCTTTGTGAGGAAACCTTTCAATGATATGTGAATTTGAATCCAATCACAACCAAAGCATCAACAGACTTGTTTCTCTTAGCAAAAGGAACATCTGTCGAAATGAAATTCCTATCAGGCAAAATGGAACGAGATCGCATTAATAAACTCAGAGACGTTGTGTGCTTTATTTATTTCGGAATTTTGTTTTCTTCAGGTCGCAATAAAAAAATTTTCTATGCGTCGATATTGAAAATACTGATTATTAATAAATACCACTCTTAACAAAAATATTATTATTGCCTCCGAATTTTATTCGTAAACTCATTGATAACGAAGTAAATGTGTAAGTGTGCAAAAGCGGAAGTCGTGGACTAGATATGTGATCGGGTTCGGGCTTCGTTGATCTGAGGCTGGCCGGTCTCGGACTTTGAATAAAAATAATCTTCAAATGGGAGACCTGGGTTCGATCCCAGTCAGGACAACCATTTTTTTTTCAACTCATTTTTTCAAGTATTCCTTGTCTACAGGACTTTTCCTGTGATAATTTATTACTGAATTTTTTATTGATCTTTAGTAATAAAAATAAGAACTGTGGTGTTTGATTTTTTTACATATTCTCGTTAAGAAATGAATGATTTTTTTTCATTTATAAAGCTGTTGCCTACGAACTTTCAGTTTCTTCTAGTATTTCTAATATTTTTTTACCTAAATAACATCATTATTTTAATTTTATCATGAAATGCCGATCCATTGATGCACGTATTGAAAACTTAATAACTATTTCTCCAGGTACAACAGTTACCTAATTACGCTTTCAGTTTGCAGGTTACATATCTATGATGAACCATGAGGGGGAAAATCTCTTTTTGCAGAAATTAAAATTTTACATTTGACGGATTTGCACAAAATCGCAATAAGCAACCTTCAAACATCGTTATCTAAATTATTGTACACCTTTAACCTTTGTTAAACAAATGCACCAAATAAACTCTAAAAGGGAACAGAAATTTTAAATGGATAATCTCGGTATTTATACATTAATTATGCGAAATAATCGTAAAATACAAAAAAGATTACATATAAAATATATTTACTAGAGTTAAACAAGGAATTATTTTTTATGAGAGCGTTATTGTTGAGTTACTTATTCTTGAAATAATCCAACAACAGTAATTATTATTTTATTACTAATTGTGAAAAGTAAAAGCTCACTTAAATATTACTGTTTTGCATTTGTTTTGTTTACCGATGAAGATATCCTGCACATTCATAATCGGGATATCACTGCTTTCCGGAAACGTTTAGCTAACATGGTAATATACTGAAGTCAGATTCAAATGCCAAGCTAAACAGACAGTTTCAGGCGTGCAAGTACTCGTATGAAACTGGTTTATAATGTATATCCTTAAACCAAACCAGTCGAGGAAAAAAATGACTTCAAGAACAGAGAATGATGGTAATTTAGAGATATTTTTCTCTCCGAAAGAAATCTTTGATTCTCCTTCTTTCTCTCTGATGTGTAGTTTTTATTCTTTCTTGATCCTAGATTGTTTACCGGCTTCTTTCAACTGTTTACCTTATTTATGAAGCTTCGAATACTTGTTCGGCTGGATTTAGTGAACTTAAAAAAGCTCAAAGGAGTATTTCAAACGGAATGGCCTCCTAGTTTTAAATGATTCAAAAAATACGGGCAGCATTCTTATATTAAGACTACAGCTGTGTTACAGAAATAGCAAGAGAAAAATAATTAAAGAGCTTTGTACGTTTAGCATTTTCTTCTATACCATGGATAACAGAAATAAGTAATAATTCTCATTATTAAAAATAGATGGTGGTCGATAAAATATCAATGCGTCTTTCATTTCATTTTGTTGGATAATGTGACTTTTTTGTGTACAAGCATATTGTTATTCTTTATTCTGTATGAATCATGGGAGACATTTTATCGTTATAAAATATCTCCTATTTTTTTCTGATATTAATTCGACAGAAAAGATGCACTTTTATTATATTTAAATATTTAAAATTTGCAAATTTTTAATAGGTACATCTTTATTATTACAAAACTAAAACAACACAATATTAAATTTCAATAAGATATATCTAATATATAACGTGCATGGTAGGAATGTATCGGGAGGGGGAGGGACTGTCCCCCCTCCGAAAATACGTTCATCTTATACGAAATATCAAATTTTTCTACCTGCTTTGAAATTCAAACAGTTGCCTTTATATAATTTTATTTCATCCCCATATTTTATGTCCAACATTAAAAACATATTTAAAAAACTATAAAAGCATATTCCATATAAAATATTATTTTTAAACTTTCCTGTTCGGTAGAATATTTTACTAATTGGGAAACCCTACTCCAGTCTTATTTTCAGCCCCCACCCCCGAAACTCAAAAGTAAATTTTCGGACCGCCCCCACCCCCTTCTTGATACTAAATCCTGGGTACGTGCCTCTTGCATGGTAATAAATACAAAATGTGTAAACAGCTCTATATTACGTGGTGAAACCTCACTCTCGGACGGAAAGCATGGCAGAACCTAATTTCTAGACGGAAAATATGGCAGAACCCAATTTGTAGGCAATAAATAAGGCAGAACCAATTGTGAGTTAGTAAATGTGGTAGAAGCAAATTTTTACTTGGTAAATGTGGCAGAGCCCAAATATTTGTTGATAAATAAGACAGAGACCATTTTTTTTTGGTAAATAAGGTACGTAAAACCTAATTTTGAGTCAGTAAAAATAATATACGGCAGAACCCAGAGTTTAGTCAAGAAATGTGACAGAACCTAATTTTTAATCTGCAAATATGCCGAATTCTATTTTTATTTGATAAATGTCGCAAAACCCAATTTTTTGTCGGTAAATAAAGCAAAATTTTGAGTGGTACATACGTGAAAACCCAATTTTCAGTCATCAAACATAGTTTACATATTTGCATTATGCATATAGGACATTTACATTATAATTAATTTTATTACTATATAATACATTAATTTATTATTCTTATAATTATTACATTAAAAAATATATAATATATTTTTATTATATATTACATTATAATAACGTTACAGTCATGGAACATTTACATCATACTCGCAAAAGAGTAATTTATATAAATATAATTTAATAATTAGAATTTTTTGACGAAACATGCAAACTAAAAATTCAACACAATAAAAATACATACTTCAAAACCAAGGGTATTACAAAATGCCTACTTTTCGAAATAATTAGGGAAAAAGTACCTCCGGATATCAAATACCACTTATATATAATGCTATCCCAAATCATCCTCATCATCCTCAAGCAGCCATGGGCTACGGAGATCCAACCAGACCGTGCAGTTTAATTCTCTAAGCATATCTGTCCTGAGCTACATGTGCTGCAACCGGCCACTGCACATCAATTCTAACAAGGTCCTGTTTGACATTGTCTGCCCACCGCATCCTAGGTCTCCCCCTCTTTCTGAGGCCTTTAGGTACACTGTTTATAACCATATTCGCAAATCTATAATTATCCATACGAGCAACATGGCCAAACCAGCGGAGTCTCTCTCTGCACAATATGCTGTTTAAAGGAGGTTGCAGACTCCTTTCACTAACCTCATCATTAGTTAAAAAGTTAAACAACCTAATACCCAAGATACTACGTAAGCATCTAGAATCAAAAGCATCTAGTTTCCTGTTATCTTATTTACACAGCGTCCAAGTTTCACTACCATAACTAACCTAGAAAGAACCAAACTATTATACAGTCTAATTTTAGTCTTTAGGTGTATACGCCTATTTCTCCACAATCTCCATAGATTCTTAAAAGTCACGGCAGCAATCCCTATTCATCTGTTAATCTCATGCCGCACATCACCATTATCTGTTACATAGCTCCCAAGATAATTAAACTGTGATACCTGCTCAAGACTGCAACCATTCAGATTAACTGAATCACAACCTGCCTGACCAATTTTCATCACTTTAGTTTTCTCTCCGTTTATAACCAAACCTACTCTACTACCAATCTCATCAACAGCTCGAATGAAAGAGTTTATCTCATCAACATTATTTGCCAAAAGGGCTAAATCATCAGCATAATCTAAAACAGAAATTTTCGTATCTCCAGTCCATTTAAGGCCAAAATATTTCCCTTGAAGTGAATTTCGCATAACATAATCAATAGCCAAGCTAAAGAGAAAAGGAGACAAAATGCACTCTTGTCGAACACCAGACGTAATGCTAAACCAATTGCTACAAGCCTTACCAACTCTCACACATGACTCAGTGTTATTATAGAGAGCTTTCATTATGTTAACTAACATGTCTGGTATACCACATGATCTCACAATCAACCACAAATTATGTCGATCAACAGAGTCGAAAGCCTTTTTGGAATCAACAAAACTAGCAACGAAAGGTTTCTGAAACTCTAACATTTCTCAAGAATCTGCTTAAGTGAAAATATCTGATCTACACATACCCTACCACTTCTGAATCCACATTGCTCATCACGCAATTGACTGTCAACCAGATTCTTAATTCTATTAAGCACAATCATGCAAAGAACTTTCCCTGGAACAGAGAGTAGGCTGAAACCCCTATATTTATCACAAGAACTGCGATCACCTTTTTTGAAAATAGGGATAATAATAGCTCTGGTAAAATCTTTAGGAACCATGCCTTTATCATAAAAGATATTCAAAATTTCAGTCATCCAAGTGGTAACCGAAATATTCCCAGCTTTAAGCATTTCTGTAGTAATTTCATCTATTCCTGGGGATTTATGAGTTGAAGTTTAGAAATAACCAAAATAACTTCAGATTGTGTTATAGGGCCAACATTAAAGCCACCAATGCATCTATCATCATTGCAAACAATGGGAATAGAACTAACCGCATTGTTCAGAATATCACTGAAATGCTCAGCCCACCCAGCCATGACAGAATCCTCCTCTTCTATAACCTTACCTTGTTTATCCTGCAATCGTTGTATGCCTGTCCGTTTTCTACCACATAAAACATTACTATCTGGTACAGCTCTCTACTGTTGTGCTGCCTAACTGCTTCCTCAGCTTTGTCAGCCAAGTCATCAAGCCAAAGATTCTTATCAGTAGCTAACTGAACCTTTACACGTTTATTTAGCTCTCTGTAATCTTTTCTATCAGGACTAGTAGGGTACTGATTAATGATATTCCTGCAGTTCTTTCTTTCTGAAATAAGCTCAAGTGCCTTATCACTAAAATAATTCTGTCTCCTCTGCTCCTTTTTTCCGAAAAGAGTACTGTTAGTGTCTAAAAAAGCCTGTTTAAAACGGCCCCATTCTTCCTCAACTTCAGTAGTAAGCAAATCATGACTGTCATAATGACTAAGTAACCTATCATGGTAAGCTTTAGCTATAACAGGGTCATTCAGAGCTTCATTATTAAAGGTAAGTTTTTTAACTTTAGCACAACAGTTTTTAAGTTTAAGTTGCAAGACACTTTTAACAAAGTAATGGTCAGATCCAATTTCAGCTCCCCTATATGCCCTGGTATTCCTAACAGAACTAGCCCATTTGCAGTTAATTAATATATAATCAATCATATTGTTATGCAGCCCATCAGGTGAAATCCATGGGTACTTATGTATGTCGTGGCGTTTGTAATATGTGTTAGTTATTCTGAAACCATTTAGTTTACTTACCTGTAGGAGACGTTGCCCATTGCCATTGCAGCTACCAATACCAAAAGGGCCTATTACTCCTGCCCAAAGGTCAGAGTCAGTACCAACTTTGGCATTGAAGTCACCAAGAACAAGGGTAATATCTCCTTTCTTGACAAAATTCAAAATATCCTAAGTTGCCCATAAAACCTATCCTTCGCATCCTCATCGGCATCCTCAGTGGGGGCATAATAGCAGATAACTTTCAAGTCTTTAATATTTGTGTGAAATTTTGCTGTAAGAAACCTTTCATTAATGTACTCATATCCTAGAAGAGCATCAGTAGCATGTCTGCTGAGCAGCAGAACCACACCTTGGTGATGCTTTCCATCCTCCCTCCCTGTAAAGAGAAATTTAAAGTTATTTTTAAGTATCTCACCTTTACCTGTCCATCTGGTCTCTTGCAAGCCTAGAATATCTAGGTTTTAGCACTGAAATTCCTGCGTGAGGACATCAAGAGAATATTCTCTATATTATGTCCTCACGTTCCACGTTCCTGCAGAGAGAAAATAATTAGTAGGATTTTTAAAGAAACTAGGTTTATTGAGATAGGTAGGGCCAACAATATGAAACAGCCCCCTGATCGCATGCATGGGGGAAAGACCTGTTCCTACTCCGCTAAAGGCTGAAGTCACCGATTCTGGTAGGAATAACAGGCACCACCTTTTCAAGTGGACTTTTTGAAGAGCCTATGGCTTGCCTGAGACACATTACTCCAGTTTAGGCTTGACGATGCCCAACTAGCTAAGTGAGGTTCAGGTACCTGCGATGGCCTCTGATTAGGATTATCCACCAGCTGATACAAAGTATCCGATGCATCTGTTCACTTAGGGCTGGCAACCCAGAAGCAAACAGAAAACACAGTGGCAGATTCTCCCTCAACAGAGGCTAACCAGTGCAGCAAGTCCAGGATCATTAATCAAGCTCAAATCCAAAAAGAAGTCCAGTCTAATAGGTATAAATGGTCAGCACCAGGACCCTGTAAAGTTGACCACTCTTCAGCAGGGTTGAAAAAAAAATAAAAAAGTGGCCATAGATGACCAGAGAAATGCTAAATATAGATTCTTTTAGTAGACTAAAAATCGAATTAAAAAAAAATTGGGAATTTCAAAATATTTGAATATTATGTGCTGTGAATTTATTTGATGTATACCATTTTTGTGGCTAAATGACCTATGTTTAATTTAATTTATTCATTTCCCTGCAGATATGTTATTTAGCTTTGCAGGTCAAATGGTAAATGTACTGTATTCGTTACTTTTATGAATAAAATCTATATTCTTAAAAAAAAGAACACTTTCATTTTACTCTAGAACCACTACATTTGACTCACGAAACACCTACATTATACTAGCGAAAAACCTGCATTTAACTAACGGTACTACTGCATGGATAATTCACGGAGCACCTATATTATGCCCACGGAGTCCCTAGGTTATAGTCACGGAACATCTAAGTTTTACTCCCAGAACACCCATATTAAAATCAAGAAACTTTTGCATTATGCTCAAGGAGCATAATTCAACCCACCCATGGCTCAGCCTCAGCCCACCCATGGCTGGGTGGGCTGAGCATTTCAGCAAAATTTCACACAAATATTAAAGACTTGAAAGTTATCTGCTGTTATGCCCCCACTGAGGATGCCGATGAGGATGCGAAGGATAGGTTTTACGGACAACTTCAGGATATTTTGAATTTTGTCAAGAAGGAGATATTATCCTTGCATTCACGGAACACTTACATTTTACTCACGGATCATCGATTAAGAAACATTGCTCTAGAAAACTTTACCTGAACTCCAGGGATCCTTGGACCACTGTATAACCCTTAAACTACCTGGAACGATTTTATCAGGAGCTTTAACCTTTTTCGTCAGGTTCCATAGCCCATGCAGTGATGTATGGAAGCCTCGAACCCCATTATGTTTTCAAAATCATAATTTATTTTTCGAAACTTAAAATTTAGGATTGATATTTGAACCATTGAAAAGAAAAATTTCATTTTTATTACGAATTTATACATAATTTTTTTTTAAACTCAAGGCACAATCAAATTGAAAATGAGTAATTTTGGTGGTATAAATTGTCGGTTTCCCCAGGTACTTCAGCGATCGGTTTCAAAATTGCAGGGTGGTCGCAGTTACGTTAGCTCAGCTTAGTTAACGGATCGAGATCCCAGCTGTCGTGAGTCGGGAGCGATCCCTCGAAAAGTGTCCGAAATTTCAGGGAGCGCTGACGTCGCCTACCTTGTGAATGGAGTTGTACGTTGTGACAAAACATATGACCATTAGTATACGGTGGATACGGTCCATTAGTGTACAGTAGTATGGTGGAAAGTTGAGAATGAAGTAAGAGTTATGAATGGACGTAAGTTTTCCCCCAAATGTTTGGCTTGGGTTTAACTAGAAATTGAATAATCTTATCAAACAATCAGTAATCTTAACCCCAATGTAACTCCCGCACCCCCTGAACTTCCTTCTCGCACTCAGGTTAAGAACCCTGGATTTGATCGAAACTAAGAAAATTTAAGTAAATTGGCTCTGTGCTTAAAACCTAATGTGTTTTAAAAATTAATAGGTTTGTATGAATGGATAAACCAGAGTTGAAAATAATTATTGTCAGCCTCAATAATAATTACGAAAGCTATGTACGGATGATGTGAACCTCAACTGTCACTGAAAGGGTTAAAATCCACTCCCTAAAGCTATTTTCTTTTCTAAGATGCATAACTATATTCCTCAATACTCCTGAATTACGTTACTAAATATAATAGGAAAAATCACATTAAATCTGGATCTAGCAATGTACCGCCTTAAACTGTGCTGATGTAAAGAAAAAAGAAAATAACTTCGCACAAGACGGATAAAGATAATTATTATCATTATCCGTCTATCATTATCCGTCATATCATTATTCGTCTATCATTATCCGTCATTGTGGACGAATCAGCTGTGAAAACAAAACTAAGCTCTTATGAATAGAAAAAAGAACTTTCGTATTGATTGATGCTTAAAAAAAATCGATTCATTTCCACCTGAAAATTAAATAGAATTTTCTTTACTTAATGCAAAAAGAAAAAAAAAACAGTTTAATAACACAGTTGTGCAAATAACAAAAAGGAAATGAAATGACTTTTTCCTTTTTCGTTTTCCAACTTGTCCCGGAAGAATTCATAAGTACTTGCTTGCCTACGCTGTTCTAAAGACCGTCGAAAAAGGAAAAATTTCTAGCAGACAAAATTTTTTCATTGTCTTATCTACGCTTCGAAGACCTTTGACTTGCAGCGAAACAGAATATACCTAAATTTACTGTTCACCATCACAAATGCAAACATTTAAAGATCGAAACTACGGAAGGAACAAAGTTTTATTTAGACAGTTTGCTTATTGACTATTTTTTTTTCTTTAAAAACTCTTAGAAAAAGTTATTATTTCTGAAGAGAAAATCATTGTTTTAAATATTGTAACTCTCCAGCTTGTAAAAATAATAAATGGCATCATACAATAATGGAATTTTTCGAGTTTCCTAAAAAAGAAACTAGAAAATATCATATCGCCTCTGTTGAATACGAAATGCTTCTTTTAAAAGATAATTGAGTTTTAATTTTCTGTTTTTAGAACAGTGGAACTCTGACCCTCTAACAGTGGAACTCGAATTAATGAATTATTTGAAAAATGCAATACTAATATTTTTTCAGTACCTAAAAAAAAAGGGAAATTTCCATTAATCGCTTATGACAAAAACCAATTGAAATAGTCCATTCCGACACCCCTGGGGGTATTTATTATTCCTTATGGGAACCATCAAATCTAACACAGTGTTTTTCAACCTTGTTCTTTAAGTGACACACTTCGACAATATGCCATTTACCCCGACACACTTCTGAATACTCCATTCACCGTGACACATTTCTAGAATAGTCAATTCACTACGAGACACTTCTAAAATAGTCCATTCATTGCGACATACATCCAGAATAGTCCATTCACCGCGACACACTTCTGAAATAGTCCATTCACCGCGACACACACCCAAAATAGTCCATTCACCTCCGCACACTTCTGAAACAGTCAATTCACCGATACACACATCTGAAATAGTCCATTCACTGCGACAGACTTCTGAAATAGTCCATTCACTGCGACAGACTTCTGAAATAGTCCATTCCCCTTGACACACATCCAGAATAGTGAATTCACCACGACACATTACTGAATTAGACCTTCACCGCGACAAACATCCAGAATAGTCCATTCACCGTGACACACTTCTACAATAGTCCATTTACCGCGACACACATCCGGAATAAGCCATTCACCGCCACACACTTCTGAAATAATCCATTTACTGCGACACACATCCAGATTAGTTCATTCACCGCAAAACACTTCTAGAATAGCCCATTCACCGCAAAACACTTCTAGAATAGCCCATTCACCGCAAAACACTTCTAGAATAGCCCATTCACCGCAAAACACTTCTGAAATAGTCCATTCATTGCGACACACATCAAGAATAGTCCATTCGCTGCAACACACTTGTAGAATAGTCCACTCACCGCGACACGTCTGTGATTAAAAGTCAATATTTTTTATTACATATCTGAAAATTCATTTTATTTAAACAAAAACTCATATTAAACTCAACATCTGATAAAAAGCAAACAAAAAATCATAAAAAATTGCAAAAGAAATACTAAACAGTCAATTGTTATGTAGTATCATTCTTTTTCTTAAATTATTCTGACGCACGTGGATCATGAACGCGACACACCGATTGAAAAATACTGTTCTAACATCAAAAATTCAATTTCGAGAATAAACAGATCATTTCCAGTAACCAATAATAGTTTCAAGTTTTGGCAATTCTCAAGTTTTTCCACCGTTGTAGAGAGCTGTTAAACTTATTTGGATATTCGAAAAATGCGAATCGTAATGTTGTAGTTCGTCAATACTTATTAAACCCAGAAAGAATTTTTAAGCTATCTCTAAAACAAAAAAACGTCTATAGACTCACAGTGTTCCCAAGTGGAAACATTAGTTCAGTTTTAAGCGACACAAGAAGAAACTTAAGAAAGAAATATTTAAAGAATCTTAAAAAGGAATTAACACTTCACCCAGAAACTGATCATAAATTGCAGTTCTCCATTTTTTAATCACTTTTTGGATATTTTGCCGATCGAAAAGTCATTACTTGCTGCAATGAAATGCATCTATTTTTAAACTGAACTTTAGGAAATGAAATCGGTATGCCCAGTTTTCGCATATGTACAACCACAGTGGTAGCAGATTAAGATACAGGCTACCCAGGCCATTGACCGTCCATAAAAGGATACGACGTCAGCCGAAATGTGTGATTTTCTTTACTATTTTCATGATTTTGTGCAGCATGAGTGGTCCAAGCCAAAGTTCCGATAAAACCTTAATTCTTTACTGCCTGGAATATAAAGCTATTGCCATCACTCTACTAGAAAAATTTATTAATGGACTCGACTGGAAGAATTTATTGAACATAAATTCGAAGAATAATATTAATAGACGTTTGGGAAAATGAAACAGCAATATTTTATTGCTACCTACAAAACACTAAAGAATTTTAGTCTGCGAGTGCTTGTCGATGGATCAGCTTCAACAAGCGTGGCACAGAACGTTGCGATCTATCAGTATGGCAGTCTCGATCGCGACTTACTTTCGATGACCACCTTTGAGCTTCCTGAACGGAGCTTGAGCAGCACGAATGGAGATTTCCTCCTCACATTCCACTTCGCATATTTATCGGGTTCCTTCAGTATCCTTTAATCTTTTTCTTAGTAGTGAGGTAAAAAACACACGAATCTCACTCAATACTGAACTCATTCATTGTACAACGTTTCTAACATGAAAACCAAGCTCCGATACTCGAATAATTATGAACTGACACAGTATACTTTATGTTTTCCCTTAGTACTACGCTCAGAGGTATGCAAACGGAATACGACGATGTGTCACCGTACACAATTTGCGTGGCGTAAAAAGCACATCGTTATGAATCCCCTACAGCATATTCCACACATTTTGAAAACAAAAAAAAAAATTTAGAGCGTTAAAACGGAGGATTTTTTTTTTTATTCTAGAGCCTTAATTAGTTACTTGGACTCCCTCCTCCCCTTCCATCATTTTTTATTTATTTCTTCCGGTACGATCCAATCAATCGATTTCCCTGTCCTATCTATTGTCGAACCCCTGTCCCTTTACTTTTCCTACATCCAGGCTTTCTGTCTGGTATATTTTATATTCATTATTATGCTTAATCATGATGCTTCTTTCCATTTCCTTTATTATTTTTATTTAGAATGTATTTCTAATATTTATCTCCAACTTTTCTTAACTCTGTGTTTTTCTTCTTGAATATATTTACGATTAACCCCTCCTACAATAGAAATCGGCTAATCGAGGTTCTATTCATTGTCATTAAGCATTTTTATTTTTGCGTAAAATTCCTATCGTTGACCTTTCATGCTAATTTCCGCATCAGTTTCCAAATTATCAATCAAATGGAACTAGAAGAAAGCATATCGCCTCTGGAGCATAAAGTAATCTCATTTTCAAAGAAAATAAAGTTTTTCGTTTACCTTATTTTTCACTTTTGCTGATAAGGAAAATGCAAATAATAGTATTTTATTAATACTTTCACAACATAAAAAAGTATTTGTCTTTCATTTATTCCTTAAAATTAAAAAGTTGTTTTCTTTACACCTCTCGCAGAAATGGGAGCAGAAAATCTCTTGACGCTTTACCACGATATACGAAATTAGATCATTGCAATATTCGTTAAAAATTTCCCCTTTTAACATTTAATTATTACTAATATTAAATATTTAAGTGACCACTAGAATTTTCGAGTTAAAACTACCTAAGGATATCAAAATGGGAAATATAATATTTCATTAGTACCATTTCAACTAAAGAACAATTTTCCAATTAAGTCTTAAAACAAAAGAATTGCGTTTTCCCACCACCCCTAAGGGTAAGCGGACAATTTATTTTTGCGAATGCAAACATCATGACTTTCTCATTCACCATCAAAAATTCGAATTTATATCGTAAATAAATCGTTTGCAATTTCGCTTCAATTTTGCACATTTTTTTTAATTTTTGCACCGATAGAGGGTGCAATTATAGCTTTTGGGATATTTGCAAAGTGGGAAAAAATAATTTTTAATTTCTCTCCAATAGCAAAAAAGTGGATATGTACAGACAGACAGACGATAAAGTGGAAATATTATTTTGTTTTTTGAAAACGAGATAAAATGGATCAAAGTGCTCCTTTCCACCTCGTTTTTTGAAAAGGGATGAAAGTGCTCCTTTCCACCGCGTTTTTTGAAAAGGGATGAAAGTGCTCCTTTCCACCTCGTATTTTGAAAACGAGATGAAATAGATCAAAATGCTCCTTTCCACCTCGTTTTTTGAAAACGAGGCAAAATGGATCAAAATTCACCTTCTCACCTAGTTTTTTCAAAACGAGATAAAATGGATCGAAATGATCCTTTCCACCTCGTTTTTTGAAAACGAGATAATATGGATCAAAATGCACCTTCCCACCTCGTTTTTCGGTAAAGCAGAAAAACCGTGAAAACTTGTTAATATAAAGCTTAACAAAGTACGGACATTTTATGCAATTTATGATGCATCTGCCATTTAACTTTAGTCTTAACGACTTAAAGCTATTTAATTCTTTCTAACGTATATTATTCTTACTCATTAACTTTTTCTTGAGTGAATGTGAATGTGAAAGCACACCGATCGAGTCCGTTTAATTTCGTTTCTTTGTCAGTCCATAATTCAAAGCTGATGCTTCATGCGCAGCACGGAGAGCTTCTCCTGAATGGCATCTCCAAGATGTAATGTCACTGGAGGCAAATGCCGAGTGGTTGTGTTCGTGACACATGACACAAGCACTTAGTTCATTACGCAGTTGTTGAGACAATGGAATTTGGAGGGCACAGCAAAATGTCTAGAGAAGCGAGAATTCCTTGACTGCATTACGTGAAAAGTTATTGAACTGCCAAATTCTTTCCGAAACGGCTTATAGTTAAAACTAAGGCCTGATAGTTAGGTATTTTTTTTATCAAAGATTTTATTCATACACTTTTTTTGTAATCAAAATACTTCACTCTTTTAGAAATGCTTATCTGACTTTCTTCTATGAGTCATTTTCATATTTAAGAAGTGTAACCTTATTTAACAAATATGATTCTTTGCTGAAATGGATACTTTTGAAATTCATTTGCTTTCTAAAATATCTCAAAAAAAAAAGCTTTGCTTATTGAATTTATTTCCATTAAATATGCAAAACAAGTTTTGAAATCTTGGTTTTAATTTGGGCAATAAAACGCTTTTAGGAGAAAAAAGTTTGTTTATAAAAATCCCTTGAAAATGTTTTACCTCTCAGAGACAATTTTGTTGCCATAGTGACCTAAATAGCCAGGACAAAAAAGACTCCAAGAACTCGGAGAAGGGTTGTGAAGGCTGTCTTACTGGACAGCTGTAATCGGGCAGTTGGAAGTCTCCTGTTAAGGCCATACAGCACCTTCTTTAGAAGGAACTGTATGGCCTTCACAGAACCATACTCTGCCCACGCTAAAACATGGGTAGAGTATGTTTCTGAGGCCCATGAAGCCAAAGATACACCATGATAGTTCCAATTGGTGTCTCTCACCAAGACCAGTGTGAAGATTAGAGGAGTTGGGTTAGGTTTTTTACTTCTGAGCTACTAAATGTTGTTTGTTTTACCTCTGAGCTACTAAATGGCCAGGTCACAAGAACCCCAAGGAGAGAGATGATTAGGGGGAAGAGAACCCACTGGATAGCTGTTAGGAGGTAGATGGTAGCTTGCAATCAAGGCCATCCAGCGTGTTCTTGAACGTGAACAGGATATGACTGTCCCGCACACAGCTACAAGGCTTAACGTCCTTTCCAAGGGCGGTGGCCCCTTTATGACCGATAATAGAGTAGGGGTTAATGGAAATAAATGTCAACACTGGCACAAGTGGGACTCGAAGAGTTAAGAGAGTTGAGTTAATTTATCTCTGAGAGGCACTTTTTTTGCACACAATGGGCTAAATTGCCAGGTTACAAGGACCCTGAGGGCTCAAAGAAGTTTGGGGGAAGAGACCCACTGTACAGCTCTTAGGAGACAGATGGTAGCCTCCCGTCAAGGCCATCCAGTGTGTTCTTTAACATCAACAGGGTAGGGAGCTTAAAGTCCCATCAGACATATAGCAATCTTTCCAACACCATCAATGTCCCCTACTGACCGTAGGCAGGACGATGAGTTTTGTGGAGATAAATTTCAACGTTGTTCCAGCTGGGACTTGAACCTGGGAACTGAAGATTTTAGGGATTAGGGGAGATAAAATAACTCTGAAGCAAGGGTTTAATATAAGTAATGCAATATAACATTTTTCTTTGTTTTACTATTCTACCTGCTTATCAACAGTCGTTAACAAGTATATCTACATATTTAGCATTTTTTACCTTTCAAGAAACCATAATTCCATTTAAGCTACATAGAGAAATTTATCTGTAATTTAAATATCAAATCAGTGGATCAGTTAATCAAATGACAAACTTGACTCAATGTATATACGAATTTATCACACTTTAATAAATTAGGAAATTCGGATTAATTTTTTAATCCGTAATTTTTTTCTTTCACTTTTTAAAAGAGTCAAATACATCATGCAAACCATGTTAAATGCTTCTGGATTCGTTTTTGGTGGGGAAAGTATAAATAATTTTTTGCACAGATGGGACTCGATAGTAGGATTGTAGATTACGATCCTTATAAAACTATCTAGACTCGTAATATAAGGCACTATTGCAATCAGCAGTGAACCAGTTTCTTGATATTTACGAGTTAGAGTTAGCCATTGGGTCTAAGTTGAGACTTGATTTGAGACCTCGGGATCCTTGTGACCTGGCAATTTAGTCCACTGTGTGCAAAAACAAAATGCTATTCAGAGGTACTAAAACTCAACCCCTAGTTAATTCTTTTGTAGCATAGCTCATGGAGATAAAATTTAACTTCTGCAAAGTAATAGGAGCAAAGGGGACGACGTTACTGAAAATGTCCATGTAGTCGCTCAAAAAAGTATCCGAACACTATGGTTGATTACAGAATTCAGAAAAAATATCTGGCAACAATTTGAACAAAATACTAACTACAACCTTCGTGAACCTTAGTGATCTGGCAACCTTCGTGTCACGTGACACGAAGGTTGCCAGATCACTAATTTCTAAAAAAACGTTGCCAGATATTTTTTCTGAATTCTCTAATCAACCATAGTGTTCGGATTCTTTTTTGAGCGACTGTACTTGATTTATTCAACGTCGCATTCTTCTGTTTCCTATTCCTCTGATATATATTGGATACCCTCTACACAATTTCGCGATTAGCAATCCTTGATTTTCTCCGTAGCCTCTGTATCTCTCCATGCATGAGGAAACGTTTTTAACAGTTTTACTTCTTTGACCTTCTAAATAGCCTTCGGGTAAGGACTTGAAATATATATATATATTTTTACAGATAAATCTGCGCTTAAAAGAAATTAATCAAGCGACAACTCCTTTGCACGTTATCTAATTTGTCCACACCATTGAAAAAATAAATAAATTTCTTTTTATCATTTGAAAAGTAATCTAATCATATGGAGTCTTTCAATTAGCCATGCTTTTAACAAATCGTTGATTTTTTTTTTTGCAATGCCGACTCCTTATTTTTATTCTGGAATGCAATCAAACAACACGTGGAAGGCAGCAAAAATAGTTAATGAGTTGTTTTCGCCTGATGAAAGATTTTCTGAATGTGATTTCTGGAATGCAATTAATATTGATGACTGTTTATTTGAATTTTTATATTTCAACTGAAGGTGGATTTTCATTGAGAGATATCAACATTATCAGAAAAATAATTTTTCCACAAAAGTAATAACGGGCAATTTTAATCAGTGAAATATCGTTGTATCTACACGACTGATTTTATCCTCAAGCTCCGAAATAATTTCAACATTAATTAAATAAAAAAAATACAAATTTTTAAAGGTACAATGTGGTAGTATCTAACTGAATTTCATGCTAATTAAATCTAAGAACTCTTACGTTTTAGCAAACGTTCACATTTTGAGCCATTTTTGTTTTCCGAAATGTTATAAAAAACAAAATGGGCTCGAGGTTTATTTAGTTAATTTCACGAAAATTATTGTTGTGTCTCTCAAATAGCCAAATGCTTCTTCAATGTTAGAAAGGGAATTCATTTATATATATAATAATCTCTGTTTATTATCCTCACACCAGATGTCAGAAGTAAAAGTCAATGCTTTTCAATTCTTCGGTAAGCAAGAATGGATTTATGGTAAAGTCACTTGCTTCAGAGTCAACAGATTAAGTTAATAGTAATGGATCGTAACTATAACCAGTTCTATGAAGTACACTTCTCAGATAACTATTCACTCAATCTAACCTAGAGGTATATACTGTATATTGCTGTAAAATTATTGTCGTATTTGACAAATACTGTGTAATGGTTTCGAAATAATCAAAAAATAGTAAATGAACTTAATAGCTAAGACAGTTAATTTGCATGAAATAAATAAAATCTATCTAATTTGTTTAATAAACAGGAGAGCCATACATTGTTCACATTAATGAACACTGTAGATCGCTTTGAGGGGAGGTTTCTATCAGTCCACTAACAGCTGTCTAGTGGATCTCTTCCCAAACCTTCTCTGAGTTCTCGGTGTCTTTGTGACCTGGCTATTTAGCCCATTTTGCGCAAAAAAGTACCTTCAGTGACAAAACAACTCTTACAAACATATCGATCGACGATTTCCAAGAACTGAGCTTTTAGGCATTTTTTCTCCCCTAACTCGAAAACATTAACTTTTTATCCTCCCATTCGGCTCTGCTCCTTCATTGCCTCTCAGTGAACACCCCCCTCTCCCAAGCAAACGTCGCCTGTGCATGGGGACGCATTCAGTCACTCCCAAGATGACTCCTGAAATGGTATTTCTTGTTGATTTTTCTGCTACCACAGTCGACTGTAACATCACTCAAAGCCATTGTCGCCGTTTCTTCGGATTTCACGAAAATAAACATTTTTACTTTGATATAATGGCACGCCCTTGGGGAACAAAAATACATTCTTTAAGCACACCATCTTTCCACTTGCAGTGAAGAAACTTGAACTGGGAACACTAAAGAGCTTTAGGATATTAATAAAACTATCCGCAGCTATCATTACAAATAAAAGTTTGGAGAAGAGAGATTGGTAAAAGTTGTAATTGCGAAACTGTAAACTTAGATACAATCGCATTTTTCTTAGGAATAATCCGTGTTTTTCAGTTTCTTTAATTATACTACAGTATTTTTTATGTTCCTTAAAGGTAAAGAATGGGTTTTTATATGTCCTTAAGGTAAGAATTTTAAAAATTGAGGCTACTAAATCAATGAGTTGATAAACATTTCCCCTGAAAATAGAGTTCGATTATTCGATGAAGAGAGCGCATGTTAATCCGTACACTTTCTCTCACTTCTGGATACTGGATACGCCATTACTTTAAAATTTAATTCTCACAGTAAAAGGAAAAACAATTTAATACGTTTCACACAGCCCTCCCACACTCTTAAAGAGAACAGTAATAGTTATTTTCTGTGGAAAAAAAAGGAGATGTGTTCTTAGTTAGTATTTTGTTGAAATACACAAAAATAATTAAAATTGGTCAGGCAGGCTGTGATTCAGTTAATCTGAATGGTTGCAATCTTGAGCTGGTGTCACAGTTTAATTACCTTGGGAGCTATGTAACAGATACTGGTGATGTGTGGCATGAGATTAACAGACGAATAGGGATTGCTGCCGGGATTTTTAAGAATCTATGGAGAGTGTGGAGAAATAGGCGTATACATCTAAAGACTAAAATTAAACTGTATAATAGTTTGGTTCTCTCTAGGGTTAGTTATGGTAGTGAAACTTAGACACCTGTGTAAACAAGATAACAGGAAACTAGATGCTTTTGATTCCAGATGCTTATGTAGTATCTTGGGTATTAGGTGGTTTAACTTTGTAATTAATGATGAGGTTAGGCAAAGGAGTCTGCAACTTCCTTTAAGCAGCATATTGCGCAGAAAGAGACTTCGCTTGGCCATGTTTCCCGTATGGATAATTATAGATTGGCGAATAGGGTTATGAACAGTGTACCTAAAGGCCTTAGAAAAAAGGGGAGACCTAGGATGCGTTGGGCGGACAATGTCAAACAGGACCTTATTAGGATTGGTGTGCAGTGACCAGATTCAGGAGATGTAGCTCAGGACAGACATGCTTGGAGAACTAAATTGTACGGTCTGATTGTACCTCCGGAGCCCATGGCTGCTTGGGGATGATGATGATGATACTTTGGTTTATTAGCATTTTGAAGAATTCGTTTAACATTTTTATAACTTTCGAGATAAAGGTTTACCACGGAAATTTATCGTTGACTAAACTGGTTTCCATAAATTAAGGAAAATCCCTACGTTAAGTCAAAGGGAAGCTAACGTCAAAGATCTATAACTTTCTAAAATAAGTTTTTCGTTTTTAAAAATGTAATTGCAGATGTAGACCTCAATCAAATAAATCAATATCCCGATTTTCAACAATATTCGTTCAGTATTTAATGAGTTATGGAAATTTGAATATTTAACAACAGTAATGCCAGCCACAAAAATTGACTTCAGAGGTTAATTAAAACTTAATAATAAGCATTTTATCAAAGTGTGTAATAAAATAGGCTTGTATTTTAGAACTTTGTATAAAGAATTCTTTCACTATTCTTCAGTTTTGTATAAGTTTCTTAAGACTGGCTCACGTTTTTCAAAACGAAAAACTTATTTTAGAAGTTAATAGAGCTTTGACGTTAGCTTCCCATTGACTTAACATAGGGATTTTCCTTAATTTATGGAAACCATTGTACTTTGGCTTTAGCGTTTCGGAGCTGGGGCTGACTGAATAGGGAGCGCGCTCTGGTTGTAATCTTACATTCCTAGGTCTGAGTCCACACTCTCGCTCAATTAAGACTTTTCTCCGCTAACCACCCCTGCCTCCCCCCATTCCACATTTGGCGTGAAAGAAGACACCGATGGGTTTGGAAGGACCGCCATCCATCGGATGCAATTTACGCCGTTGCCACGTGCTTAAAAAGCCGTATCTTGTGTCAATTAAAAAACAACGCGTGATAGACTTGATGGAAGAGGCTTCCATCTATCCCCTAATCATTGTCCAATGGAAATTTTACCATCACAGTTATGATCCCTTATGATCCTTCTGCCTGGCAATTTAGTAATGATCTCTGAGTGTACAGAAAAGAGCCACTCAGAGATAAAACAAGACAATTATTACTAATTTTATTCATGGTTGTCTCAGGTAGATTAGTATTCGTTAGAACTTAAGTCAAATAGAATAACTTATTCATGAGTAAATATCCTAATATTTCGACTCCTGACTGGGATCGTCATCCGAGGAGGTTGCAGCTTTGTTGGACTTCCTCGACACACAGCACTCTGACAAATTCTCATTAGATCTGCCGACGTGAAAGGTTTGCACATCTCTGTAGTTATACCGATACTCAAAGCTCTTGAGCTCCCAGTTAGTATACCCAAAGTTTAAATTAAGAGCATAGAGTATCATCATTAACTTAAGAGTATAAAGATGATATTCCTCCTCACCAGGATCAGACAAAATCGAAGGAAAGAAAGTTCGAACAAAGCTGCAACCTCTTCCGATGACGACCCCCTAGGCAGGGGTCGAAACGTTAGGATATTTACTCACAAGTAAGTGATTCTATTTGTCTTAAGTTAATTAAAGCGAAGATAATTAAAACGTTGAAAGGGTCACTTAGAAATAAATTAAAAATGAATGTAAGCATGTGTGGAAATATTGAACTTTGTTTTCTGATTTTCAGGCCTCGTTATAAATTGGACCGTAGTCTTTGGCCTTGCCAACCTAGTCGAGTAAACGGCTCTATTTATAAATTTCTATTTCTTCTTAGGCTCAAAATATGACTTGTTTGCATTGAAGGTAGGTTTCTGCAAATATGGAGTATACTTGAAAGATAAAATTAAGAGTACAGAGTATCATCTATAACTTAAGAGTATAAAGAGGATATCCCTCCTCGTGTGGATCAGACAATATCTCACTCTGTGCAAATAACACTAGACAACAAATTGAAACTTTTTTAAAAAACATTGATCAAATAGGGTGTTTTTAACTAATTTTGGAGTGCTAAAATCAAATATGGCTGTGAAAAATCTGCAGCACGTACATTTTTTTTTTAATTACGGATTGATAAATTTCAAATTTCAATGACTACGCATATCTGGGAAATGAAAATAAATGTGACTATTTTATTAAATTGCAACTTAAAACTCAATTAATTAATTACATGATTACAATGAAAAAAATTAGAAACGTCATAGTTATAGACCACTGAATATAAAGTAACAAATGAAAAAATACTGAAACGAAAAATAATGTTTCGCCAAAAGTTGAAGCTTTTAAGCTGAATTTTGAAGAACCTATAAATAGATGCCATTCTTTAGGGTCGTGCGTTGTTCCAATTTCTTCCATCAGCCCCGAAATATCTTTGCAGAAAAGCCAAATTTCTCTTTCTGAACAGAGAAACTCTGGTACCCTTGGGCAGAAGATTCCACTTTTGAAGTCTTGAACCTAAAACCTCAACTTGTTGTTTGGAAGTTCTAGGTCTCGAACAAGATCATTTTGTTCATTTAGCTGAATCAGATGAGGCTTGTCTAACTTTTAGGGGTTATGTAGGATCAGGATCTGTATGTGCCTCAATCTTCCTTTGATGAATGTGAATCCATCTCTTCCCAGTTGGTTGGAAGTGTTGGTATAGGAAGTCTCCATGAGAAACTGGCCTTATGGCTGAAGGCACATTTGGATATTGCATTTGTTCTTTTTTGAAAAGCCCGACACTTTAGTTAAACAAAAATAGCAATCATGCAATGACTCGTTGGATCACACCAAACCTTTGGAACTGCAAAGGCATGGATTTAATCTTATCTTTCAACCATTCACTCAGGGCAACCAAGCACGAAATGTAGAACATATGTGGAGCCCATGTTTTGTCCTAATCGCCAACATGGCATCCAAAATACAAGTTATAGACTTCCTTCACAATCCTTGTCAAAGAACGACTCTGGGATTTTAAAATATAATTTTCACACACATAACAAAACTTATCTGGCACATTAACACATCCGCGACGCTGCCTTGTTTCCATTTAAACGCCGAAATTCACTCTTCAACGTACAACACGGAAACAACAAGAATGGCGGTCTGAGGTAAGGTTACTGTTACATGTTTTCTCCCACTTAACAATCAGTGTTGCCAGTCACAAAAAGTAAAATATCTAGTATCCTCCCAGTTGCCCGGAGGTGTTGGTATGGGAAGATCTTAATAGGAATCAAAATGTCCAATAACATAAAAACGTGACGTGCAAGTCATTTTTTTTAAGCCAGATCTGAAAACAGCACCTGACAAATAGTTAAAGGCAGTTACTTGTTAATGCTATAAAAACCTTGTAAACCAGTGTAATATAATTTCTTTAAGCACCTAATCTAAATAAATTCTTTCTTTAAAAACACATTGTAAGCACTACAACAATCCTCTGTTGAAATACACTGAAATTTACTACTGAACCTCTTTATTATCTATCAGTCTAGGTCGGAGATGTGCAAACGCTTCTCATCGCCAAGTGGGATGAGAATATTTGAGTGTTGTATACCAAAACTTTAGTTATTGTATAAAAAACACTTACCCTCCTTGTCCAACGCCCTGAGAAGATTATAATTTTTTAAATCAAGGTAATTATAAATACTACTGATAAATATTAAATCATAGGAGAATCGCCCGGCCTCGCTCTGGCCTCGATATAAATGTCTCAGAGTAGCAGGCGTATTCGCAACGGTGCCCCGAACATTCGTTCATGGTGTGACGTCACCAGTGGAGGAAGTTTTCGCCTCCCGTAATTCCGAAAGTACTCGAAAGATCAGTCCCTAATTTGTTGTGATGGTCCCACTTCGTTCTGGTAACCTAGGGTTTGAAGATCCAGCTGCAGTGGGTCGGGTTTGAACTCGCCTCAATATTCAAAGTGTCTGGGGTAGCTACCTTCGCGACGAAGGAGTCGAAAGGACGAAAAGAGGAACGAAAGGAGTCGAAAGTAATGAATGGAGTAGTAAGTTATCGATGTTATCATGAACAAATACTTCGTGTCCAACCTTTGGGGATGGGCCAAAATTTTTGAGGTCGAAACCCATACAGTGCACTAAGTTACGATTAGATGAAGCTATAGACAAAGTTTGGTGGTCCACCTCTGACAGACCGTCTAGGAGGAGATACCGAACACATATAGATAGATAAATCTTCTATTACATATATGGCTAACCGATTTTATTGTCACACATGCATATTTTTGATACTGTGCAGTGAGCCTGACTTCGAACTACGAGGGTGGCAAGCGCGTGAAGACGATATATATATATGCTTATTAGAGCATTGTAATGCTAGTTTTTTAATTAGGATGTAATTCAGAATGCATGCGAAAATCTGACATTAGAGATACTACTGGAAATTTTACTTTTTTTAAATTAATTAATTGATTATCTAAAACCACAGACTTACTGAAAAATCAGCCAGTTTTATTTTGTGGGGAATAAATCAGAAGAGATTTTCAGAAAGGCGAATATCTAAATTGCAATGTCAAATATCTAAATTGTAAAGTATACATTTCATGGAGATTCAAGACAGAGGCTCGATCAGGAGGTTTTCTAGTGCGCTCTAGTGCAAAACTTTTGTTTTTAGTTTTTACTGGATTCCCAAATATTTTGGGGTCCTGATGATCTGCGGACTTTAGTTCGCCCATCTCAAATCCAGACCAACACATTTAAAGTGGTAGCAAGTAACAAATTATCCGACAGAAAAAGCGAAAACTATCTTTGCATTTAAACTTCACTTAATTGCCTCTCCCTTTGTTAGGGAATGGATAAAAGGTAAGCAAAGTAATGCAACGCTAGTTCTCAGCATTTCGTTTAGAATTTCGATCGGATAAAATAAAGAATCTCATTTACAATACTCAGAGTGTAAAGCGTTGCTTTATTTCTTTAATATACAGAATGAAAAATGAAGCCACCCAATGCACGTATCTTGTTAGCAGAAGTGAGTAACGTTTTTCCCAATATTTCCTAAGTAGGCATGAAAACTGTCAATAGAGGAAAAGTTATCTACAGAATAGGAACTGAGATAGCAAAAGGTTTGAATAAATGCATTAGATTACCATGAATATATATATATAAACGTGTTTTGCATTTAAGCTTATGTCTTGTTTTCGTTTGGAAATATACTCCTTCTATGGAGATATCAGTTATACATAGAATCTTTTCTTAACTTCAGCCGGAATATGTCCCGTAAAAATAACGAAGCAAGGCATCTTTAAAGTCGTTTAACAAGTTACGCAAGTTAAATGACTTTAAACATGCCTTGTTTTGTTGTGTTTTATACTTTACAGATTATTGCTCTTTTTAACTTTATGAAGGGTTATGAGATCTAAGGAGAGGGCAGAATCTAAAGAGGAGCAGAATATACAAAGAACACGAACCAACAACGAAAGAATTTTAATAAGGAAAACGGAGACAAAAATATAGTAAATATATATATTACACTTAAGTTGAAAGAATGTTCTTTTAAGAGACCACTACTCTATATGGCGAAAATAATATCTGAAAGAAAAACCGATATGACTGAGCTAATCCAGCCACGTCTCATCTCACCCAGCCCATAAGAGGGTACAAATTTGGCTCAGTATGTAGAGCATCGGCTCATACTGTGGAATTTCCAGGTTCGAATCACCAGAACTGTATACCTGTGTTGTGATTTATCTTTGCCCCCCCCCCCACCCGAAACAGTCTACATCTCTACTTATGATTTGTGCTCCAGTAAATTTAGTTTAATCCCTTAGTTCTTTACATATTCTGAGTTCTATTGCCAAACTTAGTACATGTCGGCACTTTTTTAACCAGAAAAATAATTATATATGTCTGAGTAGAATCTACGGAAATTTAGTTACATATAGAGGTCGTTTTTTACTTTTAAGCTTTAACAGTTATCGGGCTTTTGATATTAGGCACTGAGCTATATTAAAACATATATTCTAAAGCAAATTATATGATGAAGTGATTTGTATCGAATCGATATGTATTTTGTTTATTGCTTTAAAGGATTTTTAGTATATTTACTTATAAAATCATGAGCAATCATATATATTTTTTACACCGACGAGTTAATAAAACATTTGCAGTTGAATCACTTAAAATAGTGTTTTAAAAACCCTCAAGCAGCTGTTTGCCACAGAGGTCTGTCAGGAATCTGTCAGTTTAATTCGCCATAGAGGAAGTGTGTGACGAAAGAAAGACCTCAGCAGAACCACAATAAAAGAAACATCCATACCTTATCGGGGCTCGAATCCCGGTCCTTTTGAGAAGTAGACAAGAACGCTATCCAATCGGCAAATGTAAAAAAACTAATTAATGTCATTAATGCGACTATTTTGTTACCATTCACAGATGAAAATCGATAATGCTTGGTGATATTATTAAGAGTTTGGATCACGGCCGAATCCAGGAAGGCGGGGCATGCTGTAAGAGTAATTGATGCAAACAATTATGAAACTGTTTACATTTCATGTATTTTTCTAGAAATTATTTAAAGATCTCTAATACAGAGGGAAATACGGGAATGGAAATCCAGTCTCTGCCCCCCCCCCCCCTTTTTTTTCTTCTTAGATCCGGATATGATTTGGATAATACTATTACTAATATATAACTATTTTCTTTTGGATAAAATGCAACCCTCCAAATCTTGATGCCTTCAATCAGCTCAACCTGTCGTACGTAACGAGTCAACAAATTTCTACGCTGAAGGTAGCGTCTATTATGTTGCTCTATTCAGCAGCTCTGAGGATAAAGCTTCTCGTCAACATAATCAAGTTTCTCCTCTAACAAATATAGGATGCTTCAACACGCAACATGTTGGTGAAGAATATCCACAGAGGACTAAGCTTCAACTCCCAGTCTGAGATTTCCTTTAGCATCGGTAAAGTCATCGGTGACTTTTCGTGACAGACACTGAACCGGTTAGCGGAGGAATTCTCAGTTGGCGGTAAAGTCGAGTATTGTGGTTACAAAGTTACAATCTAGACTTGCTGCAACGGAGATGCAAATGCCATTACAAGACTAGAAGAACTCGTATCGTCTCTGGATCATATGTAAAGCTCGTTTTCAAAGCGAGTAAATTTTTCATCTTCTAAATTTAGCGCCATTTAAAAACGGTAATTCGAAATAATGGATGAGTGGGAAAATGAAAATAGTAATGTTTTGATTTTAATACAGCATAACAAGAATTTCTCATTTATTCCCTATATTGAAAATAGCTGTCCTCTCCTCCTCCTGTGAGAAGAACTGAGATAATTCTTGCTGTCATTTTAATGTCCTTTGACACTCCACCATCGAAGTTTCAATTTTACACTATATACAGGGTGAATCTGAAAAAGTGGGCAAAACTTTACGGGGTGGTAGAACGCAGCTATACGAGCAATATTCATCATAGAATGTATGGTCGGAACGCAAACGGCGAGCCGCTAGGTGGAGTTGGAAATGGTATAAAAGGGTCGGTCCTCGCACCCAACGGCATTTCTACCGTGGATTGCCGAGAGGATGGCTGGTTATACTAACCACGAAATGGCGGATATGCACTTTGTGTGCGGTGCGGCGGACGGGAATGCAAGTGAGATAAAATGTTTTCTGAAGTATCTCCTCTCCTTCTTGTGTTCATTCTTTAAATGTGACAGTGGAAAACTACCTTTTAACTTCTCACCGCTTGCGTTCCGACCATACATTCTATGACGAATATTGCTCGTATAGCTGCGTTCTACCACCCCGTAAAGTTTTGCCCACTTTTTCAGATTCACCCTGTATAGATCGGTTGTAATATTCGATTAACGTTTCGTATTTTCCCCATTTAGCTCTCTCTAAACGATGGAAATGCTAACTTCTACAAAAAATATACATTACTCATTCAGTTTGGATGTCCAGTTCACAACCAACAGTAGGCGACTTATGCGGATATTTTAGAGTTATTTTGTCAGTTTCGGATTTCATAGTGCAAAGTAATATACTTTGATAACAGCTTATTTCGCTGATTTTACTAATTACAATTTTTCTGCCTGGACGGTCTTATTCTGCGGTCGGAGATCCTACCCCCATAGAGTCAGTGCACTATGCCAGGTCCTAAGTGATTAATCTCCTGCTGATTCTGTCCATAAATTAAAAAATTATAAGCAACACACATTTTATACGACAGAGAAGAATAGTAGAAGCCATTCCTAGCTTTTACAGGCCTTCTCATACAAGGACATGCCCTACTAAGATCTAAGTCATTGCATCAGTTAGAGCTAACACAGCACACAAAGTTTGCCGGAGTAGACGCCAGCTGCCCAACCACTATGTCAGTTAAGCCATCTATTTTTTTCTTACTTCCAATACATATTCGAAAATTTCATTTAATAACTCGGAATGTTTTTCATAAGACTATTTTCCTGCATTTGGAATTGATTTATATTACAGTGAATAGAGAACGTAGATTTTAAAACATATTCTGAAACGAAAATCATCACAATTCAGCTTGATTTATAATCATATATTAAAGATTATATTCTAGTCTTCTAGATTTATTTCCATCATGAAATACCGAAAAACAAGGGGCATATAAAACGAAGCTTAACAAAAGAATTCCAAAATACTTGCAAAGAACATAAAGTTTTCGAACAATTACTTTAGAATATATTAAAGAAAACTAGAGCGATTTTAAACTAATTCGTAGTGCTAACTTTTTTTTTCTATGTGGACGTTTCTTTAAGATTCCATCTGAGCTTTTAGTTTTCTGCCCCAAAATATTCTTATATGACAAGTTCCCAACTAAACAAGAATTCTACCAACATGATTTCGGTTTAACACTGTTTTTAAAGTAGGGCAGGTTTTTCACTGAGAAGTAGTTCGATTGAACACGATTTCTTCACTACTTCTCTATAATCATTTATATTATTTGTATTCACCACATGAGAAGAAACTTTGGATATTTTCCTCTCACTCATCTTGGCCCACCCTTGTTCATAATTTCAGTATTTACACAAAAAGATGGGTTCACATTTTCTTGTACAGTCGCTCAAAAAAGTATCCGAACACTACGGTTGATTACAGAATTCAGAAAAAATATCTGGCAACGATTTTTTTTAGAAATTAGTGATCTGGCAACTTCGTGTCACGTGACACGAAGTTGCCAGATTTTAGAAATTAGTGATCTGGCAACTTCGTGTCACGTGACACGAAGTTGCCAGATCACTAATTTCTAAAAAAAATCGTTGCCAGATATTTTTTCTGAATTCTGTAATCAACCGTAGTGTTCGGATACTTTTTTGAGCGACTGTACAGATCAGTATGTTTAAACGTCTATAACGCATAGCATATTTGTAAACAATAAAAAGCATTTTAATTTTCGCTGACCTATGACAAATGTAAGAATATAGAAATTCACGCATATTGGTTCAAGATTATGACTTGTCACCTATAGAGTAGAAATGCTTGTAAAAAATACAGTTAGGCAACTTCATTACTCGGCGTTTATCTAGACACACCACGTATTAATAAAATTAAAGTACATTTTAGCCGGTTTTCTTCGTTTCTACCTTTATCATTGGCTCTTTTCTGTAAAGATGAGTTACACATTTGAAATATAGATAAACAAATAAAAAGCACGAAGCATTAATCAAAAAAGTATAGTCATAATCAACCCCCGATCTAGAAAAAAATCGAGGTTATGGGTGGGAGCAAGAAACACAATCGAGCAGGAAAAATGTAAGTGTGATGTGGAGAAGCTAGAGATTGGATTTCCAATGCAGAATGTTATACTGCATTTTTTGCATTTTACAGGTACAAATTCCCCCTCCGTTTTACAGGTCTTTAAACATTTTCTTCAAAATGTAATAAGAACACAATAAGAAATTAATAATAATAGAATATCATCAATAATAAGAATTCAACTAAAATTATGCAAAAATTAAACTAAAATTAGTAAATGATGATGATGATGATAGAAATTGTAATAAAACTTTATTTATATTGCAGCAATAAACGAATTGCATGTAACTTAAATAAGTTTTATAATTTTTTTGCCTCTCTTGCCCTTACTAGCATTCACAAAGGTGGCCCTCTTGGCCACCCCTCCTAGATCCTGCCATGGTCATAATAAAGGACTAAAATTACAAATAGTCAATCAAGTTAAGATTCTGGAATGCATTCCTTCAACTTTCATTACTTTTCATGAAATATTTGTGTCCAACAACAAGATTTAACCACACACGAATTTTTATTTAGAACGTACTCTCGAATTAATCGGGACAGAGTGTACTTTAGTTTCAGTTCAAATTATTTAGAGCCTATAAAGTTTTCTTTTTCAGGTAAGTAATAAAGCAACTTCCGGTGCAATAATTTTTCAAATGTGATCTGAAGGGAATACATTTTCGACGTTTGAGATGCATGTCAAATTAAATGATGTTCTAAAGCAAATCGTTGAATAATTCGAGTTGCTGTTTTTCTGCGATTAAAATTCTGTTATGGAAAATTACCGAAGCTCTGAACGAGGCTTGGCTTTCCGTTATTACATTTTTCCCTGTTCCTATTAATTACAAATGGTGGATGTAGCCAGAACTTTCAAAGGATATTGCAATTGATATATTTACGTTTGACAGTTAAAATTTGGCTGGCAAAAGTCACGGTCAATAGTTTTAGATTTGTGGCAATGATTTCCTTTCTTACTCCTGCGGGGGTGAAAAAACAACTGTTTTTAAAAGATAAAATAAAGAAATATTTTTGTATTTTATAGGTACTAAAAACATTAGTATTTTCATTTTCTCAATCGTCCATTAGGTTGAATTTCCATTCTTAGAGGGTGCTAAAGAGGGAAAATTAAAAGTTTAAATAACGGTGAAAAAATTTAGTGTAACGAATATAGTAAACGTTCTATTTATCTTAGAAATCTTAAGTTTAAGTTTGATTTGTCAAGAGGTTTTTCCAGCAGTGAGAGGGAAAGAATTTTTGTTTTAAGAATTGGGTGGAAAATTATTTTGTATTTTACAATACTAATAAAATGCTACTATTGCATTTTTTAATCATCCATTAGTTCCAGTTTCAACTGTTAGAAGTTCGAACAACTGGCAGCAGTTAAAATTCGAAGTAATGGATGAGGCAGAAAAACTTTTTTTATTCTCTTTGGAAACAATCGCCCCCTATTCTCCAGAGGCGATATGTTATCCTTCTAATTTATTGTGCAAGAAGGCTAAATAGTGATTGCTACATCGATCCAAAGCTTCATAGCAAGGCAAGTTAGCGAAACCAATTAGACGGTAATTAGTTTCAGCGCGACGCTTCATGCGTGCTCTTTAGTGACCACAGTTAGAATTACGTAAGAGAAGCTGTACAGTCGCTCAAGAAAATATCCGAACAGTATGGTTGATTACAGAATTCAGAAAAATATCTGGCAACGATTTTTTTTAGAAATTAGTGATCTGGCAACCTTCGTGTCATTGTTGATTACAGAATTCAGAAAAATATCTGGCAACGATTTTTTTTAGAAATTAGTGAGTGAATTTTAGTGTCACGTGACACGAAGGTTGCCAGATCACTAATTTCTAAAAAAATCGTTGCCAGATATTTTTCTGAATTCTGTAATCAACCATGACACGAAGGTTGCCAGATCACTAATTTCTAAAAAAAAATCGTTGCCAGATATTTTTCTGAATTCTGTAATCAACCATAGTGTTCGGATATTTTCTTGAACGACTGTATGTGCTAGGAATACCTCCAGTACAGCGTAGCAGTTTTCAAGCAGTTGAGAGGTACTCTGTCTATCTTTCTAAGAGAGGCAGAAGTGGATTAGCAGAATATATTTTCATATTTTCAGATAACTTCTCAGATACCCACTGATCATGTGCAGGGATTCGCTTAGTAGGTAGCGTGTCGGACTCGTAATCTGCACTTCCCAAGTTCGAGTCCCACCTGGCATAACATTTGTCACCGCTAATGCGTCACTCAGTCCTCGGTCAGAAAGGGAATGGGCTTGGAAAGGCCGCCGTCCGTCCTATGGGAAGCAATGCCGTGGTCCCGTTTGCAGGACAGACATACTCTGTGCACGTTAAAGATGGATGGATGGCCTTGACGGGAAGCTTCCATCTATTTCCTAAAAACAATGGGTCACCTTTTCCAATCTTCTCTGAGCCCTTGGTATCCTTGTGACTTGGCGATTTAGCCCATTCTGTGCAAAATAATTCCGCTCAGAAGTAAAACATCGCAATCCGGTCGATCGTTTGAGAATTGAATTTTCAGAAATATATTTCTTTAACTTTACGAGTACCAATTACTTTTCCCGTCTTTAGCGTTGCGACCTGTCATTATGATCTTCCTAGTGTTTTACAAAGCCAAACTTCAAACCAGGGATTTGGCGGCTTAACCGTTTCCACGACTTACCCACGCAAACAGTATCATTTATACATTTTACAGAGTCTACTCTAATGAAAGACCCGAGCAACAACGGGTAGCTCTGCTAGTAGTTCATATTTAACTTCAGAAAATAATATATGCTTTGAATTCATTTTTTTAACCTCGTTTTCAAAAAAAATGAGATAATAATTTTACTTTGTCGTTTGTCTGTCCCCTCAGGCATTGAACTTTTTTGTTTATAGAGAAATATTTAAAAAAATTTCATTCGATAAGTATTAAAGAAATATTACGATCTACACTTTCCGAATATCTCAAAAACTACAACTACGCCCTCCAAGAGTGGAAAAAAAAATCAAAAATTACAAAATGTCAAACGAATTTTGCAAAAGATGTATCTATGCTAGAATTTTAAAATTTTGCTGATGGAATGTGAAGGTCACGAAGTTTTCATTGACACCAATGAGTTGACCCCTTAGATCAAGGGGGAGGGGAAATTGGAAAATATCGAAAATTGAAAAAAATTAACGAATACAGTGGACCTTCGTTATAGCGCTGCTCGCTATACCGCGCACTCGGTTATAGCGCGGGCGATGTTCGCGATAAGTTCAAACATGTTTATACAGGTCCGTGCGGCGTTAGTGAGTATCGCATTTTATTGTTACTGCGTATTGAGTAATTGTGTATGTATTGAGTTCCTGCATGTATTTTGAATAGTGTTTAATTATTGTATTTATGATGAGTGAAAGAATAGCTTACAGTGTGAAATTTATTGTGTCGCTCGGTATAACACGGTTCATCTTATAACGCGGGTGTTGTTTTCCGCCCGACATGCGCGTTATATCGGAGGTCCACTGTATTACAAATGGTGTATTTATGCTAGATTTTGAATTTTGGTGGTAGAGCGTCAAAAGATATTCCACTGACAGCAATAATCTGCCTCTTTTCTCAGAGGGGTGTGGGAAACGAAACTTTTTAAATTTAAGAAATTAAAAACAAATAATATTTATGTTGTATAATAAAATACAACTACAGTAATAACCCTCTTTACGATGTTCAATATTTCGACGTCCGCTCATACGACGATTTTCAGTTACGGTCCATTTTTACGACGCAGCATTCACTCATACGACGGTTTCAGCGACATGACGCTGCCGTGAATCAACCAAAGCTGGGTAAAAGGTAAAGCGGGACGACTGCATAGTAAAAATGGTGACTGACAGCAGCGCCACGAACTACATTTCTTTGGGCAATACTTTGCCATGCTGCCAATACTTGCATAAAGCAGGTGCTGTTTTGCATAGCATTGCGCGCGAAGACTTTGCACTGTGACTCTTTTCACTGGACAACGTTTTCCTTTTACTCAGCTTTGGAATAAACGGATGTGTAATTTTCATGGACTCAGTTTTTTACGTCACCTTTGCTCGCTGCATCTCAATGTGTTTTGGTGTTTTGCTGTGAATTATAAACTGTTTATAACTATTATTTTATTGTTGTTAATAATCGCAGATAAAAATCAAAGTAAGTGTATTGTTGTTTCCAGTGAAAAGAAGAATAGTAAACCTTTTGCGTTTGATACTATGATTAAAATTATGAAATTTAGTGACGAGTGAGACTATTTATTTTAATTGTAAATGCTTTATTTACGTCCGTTACGCACATATACGACTGCTTAAAAATGTTATTAAACCATTACACACATATACAAGGGAAAACAAGGCAATGATTCGCTATACGACGATGGTCTGGAACCTAATGTGTCGGTTGACCGGTGTATGCCTGTATAATAATATTTTACTATAATATAATAAAATACTACTCTGCATTTTGCCATCATCCCTTAGCGCAAATCAAAACTTTTAAGGAGTGAAAAAGTAGGTAAATGAAAATAATTTCTGCAGACAGAAATAAGGATTATATGCTACATTCTGCAAAAGGCAAAAATTGAAAAACGAGAAAAAATTCTTTCGATGAAGTTTGGCTCATTTACTACAGACTGTAAGGATAACGGCTGAAAAATGACTACAATTTGAAAAGACTCCAATAATATGACCACAGTTTAATATGATCTGATAAATGACCACAATTTAAGAAAACCTGCTAAATGATCTCAGTTTAAACCATCATGTTAAAAATGATCACAATTTAAGATATCATGTGAAAAATTACCACAATTGTAGACATCATGCTAAAAATGGCCACAATTTAAAACTAAACGTTTTAAAATTAACATATTGTAGGACCACCTACTTGAACTACTTCCACTCCTATGTTGGCCTGGAATTGACATTTAAAATTCTCTCTAATTTTTGCTGGAGTAAACATTTCCCTTACAAAGGAAAGATATCGAATCGACTATTAAGTTGTTGAAAAGTAGATGTAAGACATATTATAACAAGTAAAACTTGGTTGGATACATAAACAACTTAGTTGTTGTTTTTTTTTACATAGAAAATTAGTTGAGGTCACAATTTCAACGGCAACTGAAACCAATAGGCCGATAAATGAGTGAAAAGGGTTAAAACGACCACATTTTAATACGACCTTCTATAAAATGACTACAACTTAAGATTTCTCTACATAAGATGGCCTCAATTGAAGACGACCAGATACTAAACGACATCTTTCAAAAAAAGTGGAAGTTTTAGGAAAAGGAGAATTTTTCCTGTTACTAGACAATTCATTGCAGTTTAATCTGAAATGAAAAATTATAAAACTAAGATTTTTTTTCATGAACAGGAATTTTTTGACACATCGCAAATGTAGGGTTATATCGAAGAATGGAAGCATTTGTAAAACAGTTTAATAACAATTCCAATCATGTTTCAGTTCAATAGGTTTGACCATTTCTGAGTTTCATTGTTCCCTATTGTATAAAATGGAGGAGGGGATTGGCTCAGTCGGTAGAGCATAAGGATTGCAATCTGCTCCTATGTCTCTCTAAAATCCTTTGGTGAAATGATCATTTCAAAACAACACAGCTCTGTACATATCAAGACATGAACATCGAGTGAATAACAGCTTCTAACTGCAAATCAATAAAAGGGTCAAACCAGACTCGAAATCTGAAATTCCCAGGTTCGAGTCCCAACTGTACCAGCGTTGAGATTTATTACCGATAACTCCTATCTTTCTCTCGGCGAGAAAGGGGACACTAATGGACTAGGAAAGGCCACCGTCCACAGGGCGCGGTGTTAAGCCGGGATATTTCTGATTCACAGTTCTCAATTATAAATCTTACTTAGTGAGAGCACGTGTTCTTGAAAACGAAAGCTGTTTGAAAACGATTAGTCTTTGGTTTATTATTTAAACAAATCTGTGGTCATCCTGAGAATATAGTTAACGAATAGAAGCTTTCATCTTTTTTTATTAATCGATCGCGTTATACTAATTTCATTTCTTAGAATGCATTCCTTCAAAATGAGAGAGCTTTCCATTTCCTATGACAAAATCACTGACTCTGAACATGAAAAGACTGAACCGAAAGAGAGTCGCTCTTAGGGCGGAAAATGCAATTTAATTGGATCCGTTCCGTATCAAAAGAAGGTTTTAATAATAGCAACTGCTAAGGCTCCGGTATTGACCCATCGTCTAAGACCGACTCTCATTCTTGATTAGACGAGAAGAATTGATCCGTTGAACTTGATTAAATCTTACGACTTTTGCAAATATAATGGCTGACCTATCAATGGGGAGATTAAATACGTGTCTTCCTGTTCATTTAACGTATTCCATTAGCAGGAGATAAACTGTCAAAATAATCAAAAATAAGATTTTTCAAAGTATATATTTGAATTAAAAGCGGAGTCATTCAAAGGGATGCTAGAACACTTTGATCATCTTTTTTCTAACTGCAGATTTATCAAACGTTTTGTGGATGACGTAAGAAAATCATTTTAAATCTTTAGACATGCACGAAATAAATTAATAACATGCGTTCCTCGTTCTCTGGTATCTTTCTCACTTTGTAAAGAGAAAACAGTTATAATGAATGATAGCTTTTCTTTCACCTGTACATTTCTATTTGATGAAATTAGTCTTTTGTAGGTCCTTAATACATTTGTATTCTCCACATACAGTCCAAACATTGTCAATTACAGTAGCGCTCTCCTTAATAAATTTTTGCATAGCAATAGCAGGTGGCGTTGCTTTATTTCTGAGAGACACTTTTTTGCACAAAATGAGTTACACATGTGGCAAGGTCACAAGGACCCCGAGGGCTCAGAGAAGGCTACGGGGAGGGGACAAACCGAAGAGCTGTTAGAAGACAGATGGTAGCTTCCCATCAAGGCCATCCAGCGTGCACTCTAAAGTGCACAGGTATGGCTCTCCCGCACACGGAGCCACGGCTCAATCTCTCAAATGACTGACGTAGGCCTTTTCAAGCACGTGGGTGAACCCTACTGACCGAGGTCGGGGATTTTCGCGGAGATAAATCACAATGCTGGCTCAGGTGGGACTCGAAGTTGGGAACTGCAGGTTACGAGCTTGGTGAGCTACCATCACAATAGCAGCAAGAGAGAGTATACAGTTCAGGTACACAGCATATAAAAATAACTCAGTTAATACTATCTTTATCTCTGTGTATCGCGTTGTTTAAATAATATCAAACCTAAACAGTAGTGTGTTGGAGCATGTTGTTAAAATTCTTAAAGATGGGCGAGCCGAAGATAATGCTTCGTTCCTCGATGTTTCACCTATAACATTTCGCTCCTACGAAATTTCGTCGCTTTATAAGCACAGAATGTTCGTGGGAATAATGTAAAGACAAAATGGGATAAGGATGAAACACCCAGAGATGAGATGATATAGATAAGATGTCGCAGGAATCAAACATCTTATGAATTGAATATTTAAGGACAACATGCCATAGGTAAGGAATGTCTAAGTGGTGTCATAGGTAAGAAGTGTAAGGCAAAATCTTGTAGGGATGTGACATTATACGAGTAAATGTAGTAGGAAGAAAATGTTCTAGGATGAAATGTTATTTTAGGGACAAATTGTTGCAAGAATAGTACAGGGTTAAAATATCGTAGGGACAAAATTTTGGGATGAAATGTTATACCAATAAAATGTTGTAGCCATGATATAGGGGTAAATTGTAGTAGGTATGATTTATTATAGAGGTAAAATGTGATAGGTAAAAGTGCTTTATGGATAAAATGTTAAGCGGATAAACGTATTATATATTGTAGGGGTAAAATGTTGTAGAGATTAAATATTATAAGGGCAAAATAGGCTTTAGGTATTATATTTTTGTAAGGGAAAATGTTTTACGGATTAAATTTTGTAGGGAAAAATGTCTTAGGGATTAAATTTTGTAGGAAAAAGATTTTAGAGATTAAATTTTGGAGTTGTTCTGTATGGTCTTGTATGGCATTTCGTTCCAGTAGTATTTGGTCTGTATAATGTTTCGTTCTAATAGTATTTGGTCTGTATGGTATTTCGCTTCAGTAGTATTTGGTCTGTATGGCGTTTCGTTCTAATAGTATTTGGCCTGTATGGTAATTCGTGCCAGTAGTATTTGGTCTGTATGGCATTTCTTTCCTTAGATAATTCACCTGTATGGTATTTCGTTCCTAAGACATTTCACTTGCATGACAGTTTATCCTTACGATATATGAATCCAATTTTATTTCTTCAAAATTTGCCAAAACAGGTAAACACCATTTAACGCGGATTCGCTATAACTCATTTCCCTTTTTTCTTTTTCTTCATTAAAACGTCTATAAAAAAATTAGAATCTTGTACATAGATAAATTACGCGAAAATATTTGATGTATCGTTCTGCCCGCTTGGTGTAACGTCAGTCAAGTGCAGAATCGTACGTTGATGAATTCTCGTTTCATATTAATCCGTCAGCCGCGTTATAGAGAAAAAAAACACACCAAAAAAAGAGGTTAATGAGGAAGTGAATCAATGAAGTATGGAAGCCTACGTTCAAGATATCTCGTTTCATGGGATTCCGTTGGTGAAAATATTTTCTCAACGTGAAAAACCACAAAAAATAAATAATCTAATTAATTGCTTATCTCAGTCATAAATAATAGATCATCTACGTACATATCTGATCGACATGTATGTATATGATCGAATAACTAATCGATCATATATTTACACACTTTTCTAATTATATATTTATATAGGTTTTCAAGAAAAATTGTGAATTATAAATTATTTTGTTGAAATAAAACATTTATTAAAACGCAAAGAAAAAAAATATCAGAAATATCAATTATATATGCATAAAACAAGCAATTAAAATAATACACCCGTGTAACGCGGTTCTTCCCGAAACGCATATCTCGTGTTAAACGGGGGTTACCCGTAAAATATTTCATTCTTTGGAAATGTAATAGGCACTAAATATCTTCAGTGTTTATTTATTATTCGATTATTCCCAATGCAAATGGGCGTTTCTGCCCTACGACTTTGGTTCTTATGATGTTTCGTCTCCGTGACATTTTGTTCCGTGCAATATGTTGCTTCAATAACATTTCATTACGATGGCTTTCCACTCTATGCATGTAATAGGAACGAAATATCATAGGCGCTCATTCCCACTTGAATCGGTTGTGTCCTTCTAATCATTTCTCAGCTCTACGACGTTTTTTTCATAAGACTGTGTTTAATCAGGAACAGACAAAATTCACTCAAGTATATAAAACTACATTGATGCTAAAAATTAGGGCATTTTGTGCAAAATCAGAGGTGCATAAGTGGCCTGAATTAATTGCTGTCTACAACAGGAATAGACAAAATTCACTCAAGTATATAAAACTACATTGATGCTAAAAATTACGGTATTTTGTGCAAAATCAGAGGTGCATAAGTGGCCTGAATTAATTACTGTCTACAATGGTGATTGATTTGTACTTAATGGGATCATCAATCTGAATTAATTGCTGTCTACAACAGGAATAGACAAAATTCACTCAAGTATATAAAACTACATTGATGCTAAAAATTAGGATATTTTGTGCAAAATCAGAGGTGCATAAGTGGCCTGAATTAATTACTGTCTACAATGGTGATTGATTTGTACTTAATGGGATCATCAATATATTAATAGAAAATTAAAAAATAATATGTATAATATCATAGGTCATTCAGCAGTGGGTGTATCAGTCGACAGCCTATCAGAGACATATGGTTTCCACACGGTATTGTTAACCTAAATGTAATACAATAATTTCTCTACGAAGCATACTGAAAAGTTTAAGAATTTACTTAATGGTGATTATGAAGGGTCACTGAAAATATAATACTTCAATTTTTTTACAGATCATTATTTATTCTACAACATTGGTATTTGTACATTATAAAGATACATCGTTCCCATCTCTTTCTTTCATAAATACATCATCTTCCCACAGGTGGCGCTACTGTAGCATTAATTAAACTTGGCAGCCCTCTTCTGGATATCGGTCGAATAATGGGCTCTTAATGAATTCGTGATGTTTGAGGAGACTGTTCGACACAAGCGAATGCGGAATGTGTATGGGGTCGATGATGTTGACTTCAGCACAATTGGCCTGTGGATCCAAAAGACATCTGCAAAAGATGGACACGCCGACCCTTCAGAACTATGCTTCAGAACCGGCATGCATCAATCGGTAGTGCTCCAGACTAGTAATCTACAATATTCAGGTTCGAGTCCTGACTGGCCCAGGGTCGAGATTTATTTTCATAAAATTCCTGACCTGCCCTCTGTCAGTAAGGGACACAGATGGGCTTGAAAATGTCGCCGTCCGTCTGATGAGACATTAAGCCGTGAACCCGAGTGCGGGAGAGCCATACCCTATGCACTTCAAAGAACACGCTGGATGACCTTGACGGGAGGCTACCATCTGTCTTCCAACAGCTATCTAATGGGTCCCCTCCCACAACCTTCTCTGAGACTTCAGCGTCCTTGTGACCTGGCCATTTAGCCTGTTGTGTGCAAAAAAGTGCTGCTCAGAGGTAAAATATTTGAACTCTGTCAAAAAAACTGTGAAGAATTATTTTCTCAGTGATCCTTATGGTTTCCATCCATTCTTCAGACGAGGTGATAGGAAAAGAATAGTTGCTGAATGGAGACTGAAAATGTTTTCTCTGCAGTCCCACACTAACTATATCTCAGACGCTGTAGTTGTTAGCGAGAAATGGCGTGGATAGGAAAAAACCGGTTAATCGCGAAGGCCACTTTGGTAATGAATCTTCTTAGTATTAGCGTAACTGGTCTCACATTAGCCATTTCGTTTAGAAGGAGTAATGAGAGATTAGTCACATCACTGCTAAGAAAACACGCAAATCTCTACTTACGTTGCATCCATTGTGTATTGTTATGATGCTGAGAAGAAGTGAACTTGTTGCTTATAACTGGTGTTCAGCTCTAGGTATTTAAGTTGAATTGAATCTTATTGCTTCTTCCTCTAAGCAACAAAAATTTAAAAAAAAGAAAAACACAGACACCTAGTAGGTCTTTTTTCCCATGATTCGTTGCGCGAAATTCTGTAGAGAAATTCTGAATATTTCATTCACTTTGACGTCTTGAAACATAAATAAATAAATTACTCCTCAAAGAGCTGCTTGACACAGAGGTCTGATTGGAACCTGTCAGTGTAATACGTCTTACAGATCTGCGAGGAAGACGAGATCTAAATATCCTCTTATAAGATCTAAACAGATCTAATTCTATAAACACCAGATTATAAAAAAAAAAATCACCCCTGTTGTATTCTACTAGTCATTCTACAACGTTTAACTCTTCAACCATTCCCTAAATTTCTGGGGCGGGGTTGTCTCAGTCGATAGCTTGTAATCTACATTTCTCAGGTTCGAGTCCCTCCTAGACCAGCGTTAATATTTATGTCCGCAAAACCCCCACACTGTCATCCGTCAGTAGAGGATACCGATGGGCTTGGAAATGCCGCCGTTCGTCCAATGGGACTTTAAGCTGTGGCTCCGTATGTGGTAGAGCCATATTCTGTGCACATTAAAGAACGCTGGATGGCCTTCGCGAGAGACTTCTATCTGTCTCCTGTCTTGAAGAACCCTTCCACTAACCTCTGAACGATGGTCTTGTGACCTGGCCATTTAACCGATTAATTGCATAGAAAGTGCCATAAAGAGGTAACCCAACTTAAATATGTCCAGTGTCTGCCTCCCGCTAAATATATACGTATGTAATGTCATCCTCCACTGAAAATGTCCCGAATTCCCCAGATGATAATATAACTAATGCCATGGCAATATGATGCTATTCTGTATATGTCTTTGTATTGGAATAATAATTCTCAGATTTCAACGGCTTCGTGTTCTATACTAAGCCCATGTTACTGATCACAAATATTTGTCCATTCCTTTGCTTTTTCCTTTCACGCAAATCCAGCTGAAAGAAGGACAATAACATATTCTCTAAGTATATGTTATTGTCTTCTTTTCTGTTTAATCTGCATTGAAACTTTGTTATTTACATTCTTTGAATTGACGTCGCGTAACCTTTTATGCACGTACCATCTACTCGATTCAATAAATCTGATTGAAAGCAATAACAATATCATCGTCGATTCAATTTGCCTCTGACTTTGAAAGGATGCCAACAGAAATATGTTAAATTTTTATTAAAATTTTTTTCAAAATTCTCGAGAAATTGACTTTTTTTCTTTGTGGCCGATGATAAAATATATCTCAAGAATCGACAAATTATCATTTTCTTATTCCTGATGTCAGAATATCAGGAACGGAAAGAAATTGAGCAAAGACTACTTTTTTAAAATCATCTCAATATTTTTCTTTTTTGAGGGGTAGGGAGGGGGGATAACTTTATGACCGCTTCATTCCATTGTCTCTGCATTGTTGAATCTCTGCAAACTGTCTCTGCAATGTAAATTATTTTTATTTTTAAATGCACTGGCGTCAACATTCTTTTATTTTTAGTTTCGTCACATACTTTTTTATTATTCCTTCACCTTTTCCATTGCGTTTTTGTTTCTTATATAATCAATAAATATATTTTTACATTTTTCTGTTGACAATTGTTTGGTCAGAATTAAACCTCGACTTATTCTATTCAGCGTTTGAAAGAAAGAGATTCTTCGGAAACGGAATGAAAAATTTCAAATTCATTTCTGAGACGGGAGAAAAAAATGTTGTCAATCGTGTTACTTTTAAGGCTTTAATCTTCTATTGATCAAAAGCCAAGTAATATTTGATGCAAGTCTTTATTAATGGAACAGATTCTTGGAAAAGGATAGCAACAACAATTGAGCTGAACTAAAGAAACGTTTTTTTTTTTAAGATTACATATTGTTAGTTCCCTTTTCTTAAAACGAATGGTGATGAAAACTGAAACCTTATTGATGATAACAAGGAGGCAATACTGTCTCCTCTTTGAAAATTTTAATAATCGGAAAGGAGACGAAAAAAAATAATCATGTGCATACATATAACAATAAGAGGTAAAAATCTGTTAGTCTGTGAGAAATCTCGAAAGTGTAGGAACTGCCTTGAGCTAGCGGAATGCAAACTTACGCATTCCTGATAGCAAGAAACCTAAGGACTGTTATCGAGAGATCGTGATTTCGTATCTCACACATCTCAAGAACAATTTTTTCTCTACACCCAAGACGGTTCATAGCCTAAACAGGTGGTTATCTATTATTGCCTGATGTTAACTGTATCATTCTTGTGCTTGATTAAGCGTAACTGATTGAAAGAAACAAACATTACCATGTCTAGTGACATTCAAGATGTGTCTGCTGATAGACATATGTGGCCAAGAGCAGCCATCAATAGAAAAGTCTTGTTCTGTGGCCGATAGCTCATCCGTGGAACACCTGGCATGCTATCACAACATCACAACAGCGTGTATTTTTATCCCGCTCAGTTAAAACATTTTTTCCTTCATATTTAAAATCGATTATATATCATAACATTTTTAAAAATTGCTGAAACAGAAGAGGAAATAATATAAAATTATATCGTTCTGATTCATTTTCATTCCGTCCAAGCATCGGCAGCATTTTTTTTTATTGGGTGGGGGCAAAATAAATAACGTTTCGAAATAAACATATTCATGTCAAGTTCTCCATTAAGGAGCGCAGATGCAAATGCAGTAATCATGCATATATCATACCATAACTAATGATGCCTAAACAAAATGAAAAAGGGAACTTATTATCGAAAAATGCATGTAAAATGATGTTTTTTCGTATTATTTTTCATCTTAGTATAAAAATAAGTGATAAATGAAAAATAAGTGATAATATAAAAACAAAACGAAATGTAAAAACATCAAGATGACATTTCCGTAAGGAAAAGTAATGATATTAATTTTTTGTACACCTGATATTATGCAACATAAATTGATTTTGCGTCAATCTCTCCAGGGGGAAGAGAAAATTACCCTCCTTTTTTATATAACCGGACTTCATTAAATCAAATTCGTTTTGCTAGAAGTCTTTAAGGGTAAAATAATTACATGAAAGAAGCAAAATCAATGTTAAGCAAAACGTTTAGTTAGCTAAAAAAAATATTATTTCCATTTTGTCTTTTAACACTTCTGTCTGCAGGTATTCATCTTTTTTGTTTTAAAGAAATATGAAAAATTATCTTTCTCTTGGTAAGATGCTAATCAAATTCGAGAATTCGCATTTCCCGAATCATTCAGTAGGTTTTAAATTTCACCGTTATCTGTCCCTAAAGTTGAATAGTGAAAAATTCTAAGCGAATTTGCAAACGGTCTATTGATGTCACAGATTACAAATTTTGATGTAGAATGTGACAATCAAGTTCGAATGTAACAGTGCTAACAGCCATTGAGTCCCTTACCCCGGTAAGGGGGTGGGAAAAGGACTTTTTGCTCTAAGAATAAATGAAAAATTCTCTTTGGATTGGATCAAGGCAAGAAACATCCAGAAGGGGCGAGCAGATGATGCTCCCACCACTTGAGAATGCTAGTAAGGGTGGTGAAGGCAAATTATTACATTTGTGCATATTTCACTGCCTTTTCAAGAAATGTTATAAAAACGGCTAAAATGGAAGATTGGGTTGGGTTGTTTTACCTCTGAGCGGCACTACTTTGCACACAATGGGCTAAATGGCCAGGTCAAAAGGACCCCTAAGGCTCAGAGAAAGTTGGGGGAGGGGGACCCACCGCAACAGCTGTTGGGAGATACAGATCGCAGCCTCCCGTCAAGACCATACAGCGTGTTCTTTAACGTGCATAGGGCACGGTTCTGCGTCACAAGGCGCCATGGCTAAAATGGAAGTGAAAATGCTATACTGCAATGGAAATCCAGTCTACTGCCCTCTCTTCTGGCTCGATTGCGTCACTTGATTCTCACTCCCCAACTTTTTTTTTATTTTTTTCTTCATCCGGACCTGGTTTGAATAGGTATTAATGAAATGCTAGAATTCGCATTTTCCAAATCTTCCAATAGTGTTCATTAGCATCGTTAGAATAAGCTGAAGTTAACCCTCAACCTCCCATCAATGAAATACTCCACTTACCCGAAAGAGGGATTATTTTTTGAGAGATATATGAAAAATTCCTTTGGGTTGAAAAATCAATAATAAAATATTACTATTTTCATTTTTGGAATCATCCATTAGTTCGAATTTTCATTGTTAGAGGTCGCTAAAATGAAACATTTCAATCTCTATGAAAATGAGCTTTCCCTATATGCCCACAGGTGATACCTTATTATTCTAGTTGAGTAAAGTCAAACGGTTCTGGAAACTGAAATATATAGAAGGAATGCCATAATTTTCATTCCCACTTAATTGCTCGTAAAGCTTGCAAAATTACTTTTGTGTCAAAGAGTTATATTAAAAGTGTATCATCTTCAGTTGTATGTGCAAGTTATACCAGTTTTCGCTACTTTTTATAGAAAATAATTAGAAGAAAAGAAGCGATTCTTAAATGTCTGGTTTCCACATTTTTTCCAAATGCTCCAGTTTCGACACATCTGATCCAAATACCTAAAATAACTTTTTAAGTAATACCGGGTAAAGTAATTAGCATACCTGACTGCTAGGCTAGTAAGCATATCCTTTTATATATATCATATCTGCTATGAATCAGATACTAGAAGTTTGCAAGTACAGGCATAAGAAGCAAATAAAGCTTGGTTGCTGAAATGAGTAGGTAGCGCCATCTTTTGAGTACAAATGGCAAAATATGACTAGATTCCATCCAGATTGCAAATTTTCTCAACGTTCTTTTGGGTTGATTTCCTCCGGAACGTCACTTCTTTTGTACACAATGCGTTAAATGCCAGGCACAAGCACCCAAGTGTTCAGAGTATGTTGAGAATCCATTGGACACTTGTTAAAAACCAAAAGAAACCTTCCGTCAAGGTCATCCACATGGGCGTCGGCAGAGTGGGGTGGGGCAAAGATAAAGCTACCTTCCCCTAGAAAAGTTCATTGTAAAAGGTAAGTAAGATGATGATGATATTAATAATAATCCTAATCAAATTAGTTACTTTCTGCCTTGCTGGAAATAATCCCTGATGATCCCCATGTCCATCCAACGTGTCCTTTAAAGTGCACAGAGCAGGGTCAGACATTGACTTTCTGAGGCCCTAAGCTATGAAAGTTTAAGAGGCCCCAAAATTTCGAAAGTCGATATAACGTATATATTTATTATTCCGATTGAATGGAATATTAAAAAAATATATATAAAATATGATGTGGTGAAAACATTATACAAGCACTTGCTTACAATAATGACAGTTCAAAGCTAAAATGAACAATATTTACACAATAGATTGATTTCAATGTAAAATTTCATGACACAGTAAACTTAAATTTTTGAAGCCCCTCATAATCGTGAGGCCCTAAGTTGTAGTTTAGTAGCTTATGTGTAAGTTCGGCCCTGGCACAGGGGACTAATTTCCTGCACATGGGGTCACAGCTTAACTTCACATGCAACGGACGGCGTCCTTTACATTGGTTTCCACTTTCTGCCCGCACGTATGATGAGAATTTAGTGAAGAAAATTCTCAACATGAGCGGAATTAGTCGAACCTGAGTTAGTGTTTTGTGTGGTAGAAAACGAACAGGTATAGAGGGATTGAAAGATAAACAAGGTAAGGTTAGAGAAGGCGAGGATTCTGTCATGGCTAGGTGGGCTGAGAATTTCAGTGATGTTCTAAACAATGTGGTTAGTTTTACTCCCATTGTTTGCAATGATGATAGATGCATTGGTGGCTTTAATGTTGGCCCTATAACACAATCTGAAGTTATTTTGGCTATTTCTAAACTTAAGCTTCATAAATCCCCAGGGGTAGATGAAATTACTACAGAAATGCTTAGAGCTGGGAATGTTTCGGTTACCACTTGGATGACTGAAATTCTGAATATCTTTTATGATAAAGGCATGGTTCCTAAGGATTTTACCAGAGCTATTGTTATCCCTATTTTCAAAAAAGGTGATCGCAGTTCTTGTGATAACTATGGGGGTATCAGCCTACTCTCTGTTCCAGGGAAAGTTCTTTGCATGATTGTGCTTAATATAATTAAGAATCTGGTTGACAGGCAATTGCATGATGAGCAATGTGTATTCAGAAGTGGTAGGGGATGTGCAGATCAGATATTTTCACTTAGGCAGATTCTTGAGAAATGTTTAGAGTTTCAGAAACCTTTGGTTGCTAGCTTTGTTGATTTCAAAAATGCTTTCGACTCTGTTGATCGTCATAATTTGTGGTTGATTGTGAAATCATATGGTATACCAGACAAGTTAGTTAGCATAATGAAAGCTGTCTATAATAACACTGAGTCGTGTGTGAGAGTTGGTAAGGCTTGTAGCAATTGGTTTAGCATTACTTCTGGTGTTCGACAAGGGTGCATTTTGTCTCCTTTTCTTTTTAGCTTGGTTACTGATTATGTTATGCGAAATTCACTTCAAGGGAAAGATTTTGGCCTTAAATGGACTGGAGATAAGAAAATTTCTTATTTAGATTATGCTGATGATTTAGCCCTTTTGGCAAATGATGTTGATGAGATGAACTCTTTCATTTGAGCTGTTGATGAAACTGGTAGTAGAATAGGTTTGGTTATAAACAGAGAGAAAACTAAAGTGATGAAAATTGGTCAGGCAGGCTCTGATTCAGTTCTGAATTGTTGCAATTTTGAGCAGGTGTCACAGTTTAATTATCTTGGGAGCTATGTAACAGATACTGGTGATGTGCGGCATGAGATTAACAGACGAATAGGGATTGCTGCCGGGACTTTTAAGAATCTATGGAGAGTGTGGAGAAATAGGCGTATACACCTAAAGACTAAAATTAGACTGTATAATAGTTTCGTTCTTTCTAGCGTTAGTTATGGTAATGAAACGTAGACACTTTGTAAACAAGACAGGAAACTAGATGCTTTTGATTACAGATGCTTACGCAGTATCTTGGGCATTAGGTGGTTCAACTTTGTAACTAATGATGAGGTTAGGCAAAGGAGTTTGCAACCTCCTTTAAAGAACATATTGTGCAGAGAGATACTCCGTTGGTTTGGCCATGTTGCCCGTATGAATAATTACAGATTGGCGAATAGGGTTATGAAGAGTGTGCCTAAATGCCTCAGAAAGAGGGGGAGACCTAGGATGCGGTGGGCAGACAATGTCAAACAGGATCGTATTAGAATTGGTGTTCAGTGGCCAGATGCAGTAGATGTAACTCAGGACAGACTTGCTTAGAGAACTAAATTGCACGGTATGGTTGGACCTCCGTGCCCATGGATGGATGCATGATGATGATGATGATTAAAACATCAGAGTTAGAGCTTTGTGATCTATCTACTGAATTACCCTCAACCCAAATACGTATATATACTTAATAAATATATAATATAATATATAGAATATAGTAATATATAATAATATATATAATAACGTATGCAATGATATGTCTGTATAGCGAAATCGAACGGTAAACTAAAATGTATTCGTTATACTGAAATACAATGTAAAATGTGCTTTGATAGTTCGGCTTTTCAAGTGGACTTTTTCAAGAGCCATATGGCCTGCCTGAGACATATTACTCCAGTTTAGGCTTGACGATGCCCAACTAGCAAGTAAGGTTCAGGTACCTGCGATGGCCTCTGATTAGGATTATCCACCAGCTGATATAAGGTATCCCATGCCTCTGTTCACTTAGAGCTGGCAACCCAGAAGCAAACAGAAAACACAGCAGCAGACTCTCCCTCAACAGAGGCCCACCAGTACAGCAAGTCCAGGATCAATAATCAAGCTCAAATCCATAAACAAGTCCAGTCTAATAAGTATAAATGGTCAGCACCAGGACCCTGTGAAGTTGACCACTCCTCAGCAGGGTTGAAAAAAAGAAAAAAGTGGCCATAGATGACCAGATCAGTAGGCCATACTGAACTGGCAGCCCTCCCCTTCCGTTCCCTTCCAAAAGAGAATATCTCTTTTAAAAGGTACTAACGGCCTGCACCACGAGAAGGCGGGATCGAACATTAGGTGCTAGACCTGGCCGGTTCTGTGCATCATCACTAGGATTGGTACACAGCTCTCCTTCCAGTTTATGCCTAGCTACCAACATACTACAAAATAATCATTATAAAATTCTAATGTACATTGTATGTATGTACATAAATATATATTATCTTTAAGATATATTTATTTATATAAACTAATGATATACGTATATAGAAATAGGAATTATCTTGAAGAAAAAATATGTGATCATTTGCGTATAGGGGGGGGGGGAGTTACGTCCTTCAGTAAAAAGGGAGATTTTGTACATAAAAAATTAATGTATTAAGCACCCAAAATGCTCAATAGTTTATCTTATGAATTAAGAGACTTCTCTGGCAATATTTTGTTGTTAAAAATTAAATGTTTTCCTTATGGAGTGTTCAGATATAGAATTTATGTATAATCTAGTTAGGTAAATCATGTTGTCTACATACTGATATTGCGAGTTATTTATTTTTTTATTTAAATAATTGTAATTTTTGAGGATTCAGATAGTTTCAAATTTTTCATGTGTGCATGTGTGCATTTTAATATGTATAAATTTTCAGTGTATTTCTGTTATATCTATACACTGTAATATGTATTATAACAATCCGGAAAAACTACTTGTGGGTTCCTTATGGGAAAAACAAATGTATATTCATTTATGAAGTAGAAAAAAGAAATACCCGTGTATTAGAGTTTGCATCTTAAAACCTTCAGTAATTTGTTTAACTGTCTGTTCCAACAGGCATCTACCTAACTTCTTAACGATTACGTAACTCTGATGATTACGTAACTCCGGAATATCCTTTCGCACCATATTTGCTGCTAATAAGGAAACTAAAATAAATAACGAAGGTAATTAAAATAATAATAATAATAACTTAAATTGAACGAATGATAAACAAACGGATTTGTATGCTTTGAAAGAGCTTTTCGCTGAAGCTATCGCTACTTACAATGCAATATAATCGGAATTGCGTTTATCTCAAACTTTGAAAATCTCTTTTTATGTTAGGAAGATTTGGAAACGTTGCTTGAAAGCATTATGCCGATACTCGCAGAGAGCATTATGCCGCGCAGTGAGATCGACAAAAATGTTGCAGGGTGATAATATATTCAATAGCAGGTGATTCATAGCACTTAAATTTATTATAATATTTGTTTTATTTTATTTACTGGCCTAGCAGTCAGGTATTTATATATTTATATTTTATTATTATTATTATTTATTACCAGATGCTAAAAACCCAAGCACTTAAAAATGGAAAAATGTACATCTAATATATATAGAAGATTTTAAGTGATTGACTGATGTTTGTATGACAAGGGATCACGTTAATTCTAACCCTGAAGAAAGGCTGATAGGGATCACTCTAATTTAACTATGAAACATTAATGGTAGAGTTCTGAAAATTTGCCCCTCTGGGTAATCCAAATCGTAGATCTCGGGAAAAATCCGAAATTTGACCTTTGACGCGTCTTTCAAGATCAAAAAGAGGTCACGCAGAGGTCAAACACTTGATCTACTACTGTCAGAAACATGAACATTGGTGTTTAGGGGTATTTTGGGTTGTAGATGTTGAAAACGTTATGAAATTTTGAATCTAGAGGGTCCTTCGAGGTCATAGGTCAAATTTTGATCTACCGGTGCTACAGAGCTATAAATTAGTATCTGAGGGTATTCCGGATTGTAGATCTAGGAAACGCTATGAAATTTCTGATCAGGAGGGTCCTTCAATGTCAAAGGTCAGATTTAGTTCTACCTGTGCCAGAGAGTTAAGAATTGGTGAATGGGATATTTCGGATTGCAGTCACGGAAACGTGAAATTTCGAAGTGATAAGGTCCTTCGAGGTCAAAGGTCAAATTCCTATAAAACGTTGCTAGAGAGCTAAAAGTTTGTCAGTATGATTATTTGAACAGTAGAATTCATAAATGTTAAAAATGTTTACATCCGTTGTAACGTTCAAATTTAAGTGCGGATTAGAGTGAACGATCTAAATATCAAGAGGTATCTAAGGCGCCAGAAGATTTTTAGTTTCACATATTTTTTAAGGATTTTCTTTTTGCAGGCTTCGCTATATTGATGATATATTTTTTTTTGTATGGGAATAAGGTTTAATTTCGTTGAACTCATATTTTGCTTATACTACATGGTATTTGTTGAAATGAAATATTTTAACACAGATACATAATAGATTGGTTGGGGTGGGGAAAAAATTCTTTGTTGTGAATATTTCTTTATTCTGCCGTTCGGTATATTGATGAAACACTTTTATATCCATAATATGGAAGCGTAAATCCTTTCTTATAAAATAAAAAATAAATAAATACCCCCTCAAGCAGCTGCTTGCCACAGAGGTCTGACAGGAGCCTGTCAGTTTATATGCCTTAGTAGAAGGTCTGTGAGGATGGCAGGACGTCAGCAGAAAAACGACACAAACACCCATGCCTTACCCGGAGATTCGAACCCAGGTCCCTTAGATCAGTAGCCAAGCGCGCTAACCACTCTGCCATAAGAGTGACAGATAAAATATAATGAGTGACAGATAAAAATTCTGTCACTCATTTAGTGGGGGCCAAGAATTTTGTCGTCTGAACAAATCTAAATACTGAATACATCTCTGAGAGATCCAGTTGCTAATAAATTGAATGTTAAAACTAGAAGAATAACATATTACCTCTATGACGAATATAAGACGCTAGTTTTCAAAAACAATATTTTTCTTATTATTTCATGCCCTTCTATGTGAAAGAAGATTGGGCTATTTTAACTCTGAGTAGCAGTTTCTTTTTACACACAATGGGCTAAATGTCCAAGTCATAAGGGCCCCAAAGTTCAGAGAAGGTTGGGCGAAGGAACCCGTTGGACAGCTGGTAGCCTCCCGTCTAGGTCATCCAGCGTGTTCTTTAACGTACACAGAGTATGGTTTCCTGCACCCGGTGACACGGCTTTAAACCCATCCGAAGGGCGGGGGCCTTTCCAAGTCCATCGGTATCCCCTACTAACTAAGGGAAGAGTGGGGAGTTTTGCGGAGATAACTCTCAACACAGGCTTAGCTGGGGCTCGAACCTGGGAACTGAAGATTAGGAGCCTGGAGTGCAACCGACTGAGCCACCCCCGATCCTCTGAATTAGGTAAGATATCTTCTTTATTCATACGGATAGCACATAAAATATATCACGAAGTTATGAAGAATAAAATATATCACGAAGTTGGAGGCGACTACAAGTTACATAAGATATGAAGGAAGACTGTTCATTTTACGTTGTTGAATGTAGTACTAGGGAAATCTTGAGGCGAGGCAACACACAGCTCCGGTTCGCTGTTTCTTACATTTTTGCGCTGTATAAATTTACGTTTAATAGTACTTATCTCTCCCTGTAAACCCTCACCCTGCCATCGGACAGAAAGGGAACACCAACGAGTTAGAAAAGATCACCGTCGTCAGATAGGACGTTAAACCTTGACGGTGTGTGCATGAGAGCCATTGCCTGTGCAAATTAAAGAGCACGAAGGGTGGCCGTAACGGGAGGCTACCATCCGTTTCTTAACAGCTATCCAGCAGGTGCCCTTCCCATAGCCAACTCCAAGGCCTTGGGATCCTCGTGACCTTGCCACTTAGCCCATTGTTTCAAAAAAGTCCCTCTGGCAGACAAAACAACTCTACATTGTATGGGCATTAACAGGAAAAGGTCATTGCTGCTATTTTGCTTAGTTCTGACGTTCGGGCATTATCATCGTTTCGCAGTTCTTATTCAATTTTCATTATGCTACGGGTATTTAAGTGAAATTTTTCCTTAAAAGAGTTTAAAAGGAGTTAGTAATTAATCCGATAAGAAATATAAAATGAAATCAACGAGAGAAAATTTATAAACTTACAAAATATGTGCAATGGCATCTTCTTTTTCTCTTCATTTACACCAGACTTGTTGAACATACGGACCCCGGATATATTTTGCTAACTTTTTTCAAAGCTATCCATTTCTAGCATCATCTCCCGCTAGAAACTAACGGTACATAACAGTATTACATATGCATATATGGCCCTCTGAATGGCCAGTAATTAACTTGCCGCCCCCATTATGAAAAGAAAAGTTGAGCAACCCTGATTCACCGAGTACAGTCGCTCAAAAAATTATCCGAACATTATGGTTGATTACAGAATTCAGAAAAAGTATCTGGCAACGATTTTTTTAGAAATTAGTGATCTGGCAACCTTCGTGTCACGTGACACGAAGGCTGCTCTATTTTTTTCTGAATTCTGTAATCAACCACAGTGTTCGGATACTTTTTTGAGCGACTGTACAACTATTCTAATCCAGGATTCTGTAAACAGACACTTCAATTAATTTGCGTTTGGAAAATTTGTAAATAGTGTATTTTTTATGCTCTTAAAATTTGCGTTTATGTTTAAAATTAGCGTTTATGTTTAAAATTAACGTTTAGTTTAAAATTAACTATCCTTTTAAATTTTCGTAAATGAAAGGCGAAAGATATCAGTATGATAATACCAGAAATCACCCAGAGCATTTTTTATCTTCTGATTTCTACATTGTTACTCCTTATCCTTGCTTAGTCGGTAGCGTGTCAAGCTCGTCATCTGCAATTCCCAGGTCCGAGTCCAGCCTGATCTCCACAAAACACCCCGCACTACCTTCGGTCAATATAGGAGACACCGATGAGCTTGGAAGGCCGTCTTCCGTCAGACTGGACAAGCCATGGCCCTGTTTGTGAGAGCATAATACCCTGTTCACGTTATAGAACACTCTGGATGGCCTTAACGGGAGGCTACCATCTGTCTCCCAACAGTTGTCCAGTAGGTCCCCTCCTCCTAACTTTTTCTGAGACCTCGGGGCCTTTGTGATATGCCCATGTAGCCCATTGTGTGTACAAAAATGCCACTCAGAGGTAACACAACCCAACTCCTTCCCCTACTTAACCTTAAATGCGACACCGGATCAGAAGACTTCTATTATTTCTGAGATTTACTGCCTGAAATAGAGGTATTCACTCATTTTTAGCTCTCTAACATCGGTAAATCTATATTTGGCCTCTGACCTCGAGGACCTACAATTTCTCAATACATCAGAGATCTACGAGCAATTTTTAGTTCTCTAGCACTGATAGATCTAAATTGGAATTTGACCCCGAAAGACCCCCGGGTCCGAAATTCTGTAACTTTCCGACATTTACACTCTCCCAACCGCCAGACATAATTTTTTCACGTATCTAAAACTCATAGTTCAATGTTTGACCTTTATGTGACCTTAATTTGACATTGAAGGACATATTGGAGGTCAAATTTAGATTTTTTTCCCGCGATCAACGATTGGAATTACCCCTATGTACAAATATTCAGATTTCTACCATTTCTGCATCATTGTTAGAAATAGGGTGATCCCCTGACAGTCAGCCGTCGATTACTCACAATCGTATAATGTATATATCAGATCCTAAAAATCAAACGGTTACTTCGGTATTTTTTTTAATTTCTAGCTCTTCGCTCCGACTCCTATTTGACCTCGAATGCGAGGAGTTGAAAATTCCTCTCATTTCTGAGTTCTCCTGCCGGAAATTGTCCTTATCACCAATTTTTAGCTCTCCAAGGCCAGCAAATGGGGATTTGACTTTGTCTTTGAAGGACCCATTGCTTCCAAAATTTGACATAATTTCTGTGATCTATGACTCAAAATATATATATATACCCATGCACCAATTTTTATATACCAATGCACCAATTTTTAACCCACTACCATTGGTAAACCAATAGTTGATCTTTCACCTCGAAGGACCTGAATAGCAGAAATCAACAAGAGCATTTTTATCTTCTGATTTCTACATTGTTACTCCTTATCCTTGCTTAGTCGGTAGCGTGTCCCCTAGTATCTCCGCAACCAAATATCAACAACATATCCGAGATCTCCGACGCAAAATATCCCCAAGAACTAATTTTTTGCTCTGTAGCATCGATATATCAAAATTTGACCTTTGACCTCAAAAGTCCATCCGAATCCGAAATTTCTTAACGTTCCTTACATCTGCAGCCTGAAACACCCCACACACCAGTTTCCAAGTTTCTAGCGCTAGTAGATCAAGGTTTAAACTCTACGTGACTTCTGTTTGACCTTGAAGGATACATTGAGGTCAAAGTTCGGATCTTTCCCGAGATCTATGATACGAATTACCCCCAGGTGCGATTTTCAGATCTCTACCATTTCTGCATCATAGTTAGAATTAGCGTGATCCCCTGTCAGTCAGCCGTCAATCACTCATAATCGCCTATATACAGTATAATTAATATCACAAGAGGAATAATATACTGTCTATGGCGAACATGAGTTACTTTTCAAAAATAATTAAATTTATATTTTCCAACTTTTACTCCCTTTAACATAGGAAATTCTAAGTAATGGATGATGGGGAGAAGGCAAATTGTAATATTTTTGTTAATAAAATAAAAATAATATAACACCTATGAAATGTAAAAAAAAAATCATTTATCTCTTAAAATATAAAAGCTGTGTTTTATCACCCCTAGGGGTTGGGAGAGAAAATCGTTGCTATTAGCATAAAGTTATTGATCTTCACACGCTACTACGAAAATATAAAATTTCTACCACGAATACTGAATGGGCATATTATTATATACACCTACCTAATAACCTGTTGCTCCACCTTTTGCCCTCAGAGTAGCAGCCAGACGTCGTGGTAAGGACTCAATGAGGTGTTGAAAACATGGATGTGGTATTGCCGCCTATGAAGCGAGTATCGCCTGTCGTAGAGCGTTCACAGTTGCCGATGGGGACTGGCGAACTTAACAGACCTTTCCAATTCTTCCCGCAAATTCAATGGGGTACAGGTCCAGCGATCGAGGGGGCCATTCGAGTGTGACAAACTCACTTGAATGCTCCTGGAGCCAATTTATCGCCACTCGGGAATTATGCCGGTTGAAGCTCTCATTCAACAGGCGTTGTCCTGTTGAAAGAGGGCTTCATGGTACTGAAAGAGAATCATTACGAACGGGTGTAGATGATCGGTGAGTATATTCACATACCTTGTGCCGGGGATGTAGGTCTCGACGGGTATGAGGGGCTCCATCGAAGCCCGTGTAAACATACCTTAAACTGCTACACCATTTCCACCAACTGCATGTATGACTCCAACTTGGATCCGTTGCTTTTTGTGGTTTACGCCACCACCACACACGCACCCTCCCATCGGCGTGATAGAGTTGAAACTGTGATTCGTCAGACCAGATGATGTGTCTCCGCACTCCAGTTGCGATAGGCCTTTGCAAACCGCAGCCTAATCGTTTGGTGCTTTAAAGTCAACAAAAACTACAGCCTGAAACACCCTTGCCTGACTACAGCCTGACAAGGGGAACAATGTGGACGTCGACTGCCATAGCCTATTTTTTTCATGGTACGATGGATAGGCTTTGTGCATAAGCTTATGGACGCGCCCTCATTCAATTCCGACGTTATCTGCTCCACGGTAGCTGAGCAATTCCTTGTAATAATACGGGACAGTGTGCGCTCACCTCCAGAGTCAATTACATGTTTACGTTCACATTTCTCTGTGGTGAGGAAATTTCGCAATATTTCACGTAGTTTTGGTATACACGTATGACGTTCTGACGTGGAAATCTAACAATTCATCAGTTGCAGTGATTGAACAACTGGTCTTCCTCTCACCTACTCTCTGGTCACCGTCAAACTCACTTACGTCGCTGTTTTTACCCATGATTACTTATCTGTGACTGGTTTCCAATGTGTAGAGATCTGATCTATTTATAGGCAATGCAAGTTTCAGCGTCCCATGTGACTGGACGCGATACTTTTGTTTGCACATTGTTATCAGAGTGTACATAATGATTTGTCCCTTCAGTGTATATCGTTTACAATACTTGTTTAAAATTTAGTTATTGTCGATTTTTTTCCAACATTATAAGACTATATTAAAATCGTTGAGAGCTTCCAAAACGTTAATCCAAATATTTCATCCATATCCATCCGCTGCAATATTTTTTATAAATTCTCAAAACAAAAAGTTGGATATCTACAGATGGACAGATTAACGGGAAAGTTAAAACACTAACTTTTTTTTTTAAATGCGATGTAGGAAGCTTTTAAAAATTGACTGCTACATATACTTTCTTTTATTCAGGTTAAGCTTTATTTTATATCATTATAATAGTTGCAAAAATCTATTCGTTATATATAAGTGACAAAATGCGTTTATTTGTCAAACGTATGACCTCGTGCTTCCCGAATTATAAGAATTCTACTACATAAGATTTCGGAAACAAGTTTTTGAAAATCATGTGAAAATTTCCTTTCGGAATACGTTTTCATATTTTCCGCAAGTAGTTTACATCCTCAGGTAAAATTAGCAGAAAAATCATAATCTTTCTTCATGTTAATAAATCGCAGTGAGGTATTTAATTAATTTACAGTTAGGATGATATTCAAGTTATGTGGTTGTCAGTTGCGAAGATAATTTACTGCATAGGTTTTTAACAGGAAAAGTGGTTTACGATAGTTGGAAATCATTATCGTATTATATAATAGCCGTAATTCCTGGGCGGATGCGTGGGCGAAGTGTTACATCCCTAATGGCAGAATTTGTTGGTTTCTCTGTACTACAGTGGTTTCTTGAGCGATCAATACCATATTTGGTGGGGTGGTCCCCTTTAGTTCTAGCCCTGTTGTGTTAACAGATAGAGTTCCTAGGTGCCCTGGGTCGGGAACGATCCCTCGAAAGCATCCGAAATTTCTGGAGCCCTATTCCTCGCCTGCCTTGTGAACCAAGACATTTTTGCATAATTTTTAAAGGATATAATCCCACAATGAAAGCTCCTATGATTTTGCACTATTGTCCACATTTTGGGTTTCGTCTTTCTTGCTGTGATAGAATAACTCACAGATGAAGAGTGAGTTTCCAGCGCCGACCACTTCATCTGTGAGTTTCCAGCGCCGATCACTTCATCTGTGAGTTTCCAGCGCCATCTTCAGTTGGGATGATACTGCACTAATTAATAGTACACTGTAGGTCAAATGGACACCTGTTGAGTAATAACTATGTTTTATGTTTTTTATTAGATATACGCACATCCTAAAACTGTGCAAAAGATCTAAAGTGTCCCATTAGCTAGTGTAGTGTCATCCCAACTGAAGACAGCGCTGCAAACTATCACCCCAAGAAAGACGAAACCCAAACTCTGGACATAGGAGTGGACCTCAGTGCAAAAACAAAGCGACTGTCATCGCGGGATTATATCCTTTACAAATTATGCAAAAGTGAGTCAAAAATGTCTTGGTAACCACATCTTTATCATCTTTTCTCGAAATACAGCGTAGTAGTGATAATGTACTGGGTAAGAATCACGTTTTTTTCTCTTAAGTACCGCAACCATAAATAATCCTGAGCGGAATGCTTGTCACTTCATTGTTACTTGAGAAAATTTACGTAGAACACAATTTTGTTGAAAATCAATACTGCACATTATATGATTATTTTTTCCTTCCTTTGTTTTTCCAAAAACTAAATTTATAGCAAAGGTTGTTTTTATATTTAGTTTAGTATAGAACTTTCCACCAGGAATCTGAGAAGCAAGCTTGGAATTTTGTTTCTAGATTTTTGTGTAGTTTTCACTGAGGAGAGATTTCAGTGAGAATTCGCTATCAGCAATCTTCATCTCTTCTTTAAGAATTTTCTTTAAAATTGGCTCCGTATGATTAACATTAAAACATAAACACTCAAGTTAATTATTCGTAAAAATTAAAACAACAGATATTAAAATTCAACCAGTTGATGTTGGGTTTCTTTTAAAAATTACAATTAGCTTTGAATGCTCAATAATACTTAAATAAATAGTAATAAGTAGGTTGTTTTATTTACCTATTTTTAAACATTATGTTTGATTTTAAATAAATTAAATCACGTAAACTTCATTTTTATTTAATTTCTCATCATTCCACTAGTATCGCTAATTTCGGTTAATGTTCGCTCGAAACCCATTGTAATAACCGAAGTGTCCTATCTGGTTACCTTAATCTGTGAGTTATTCTATCCCTGGGGGAATTTTAGTAAACAATAGCTAAGTGAATCAGACCGAAAAGCAGGGAAATATTGCAGGAAGAATCAGAGAAAACTGTCTTCCTCTCATGTAACATCTTTCAATGGAGGTAAGGTACAAAATGATACGAGGGGATCACTGACACGAGCAGAGGACGTGCAAAATAAAAACGATACTGATTTAGTTTCTGCTGAGAAAAGGGCAAGATAATCCAAATCAATACGCACTTTTTGTGCGTGTACGAAGTGCAGTTTTTTTTTTTATTTGCTTTAAGTGGAGTAGAGTCCGACAGTAGAATCACTGTCAAGAGTAGGGCAGGGGCTGGCTCCGTTGATTGCTGTTAGGCTCGTAATCTGCAGTTCCCGGATTAGAGTCCCAACTCTCCAACGTTGAGATTTATCTTTGGTACCGTTAGGCCTACCCTGCCCTCGGTCAGAAAGAGGACTGCAATGGGTTAGGAAAGGCCCTGTCAGTCAGGTGTGGAACGTTAAGCCGTACAACACAGTCATAACCTGTGCACGTTAAAGAACATGCTGAATGGCCTTGACTGAAAGCTTCTAACAGCTGTCCAGTGAATCCCCTTCCTTCAAACTTTTCTGAGCTTTTGGGGTCCTTTCGACCTGGACATTTACCATATTGTGTGGAAGAAAATGCTGCTCAGAGGCAAAGCAACCGACACTGCCATTATACTAGAAGTTACAAAATGATTCTGACCTTTAGCGCAAATAACACAGGTCGTTATTTCTCTCAGAACTGAAGCTCGTTTTGACAACTCGAAATAAAAAGCAACTTGTGCTTCTCTTTATGTTTGAGAAACGAGATTCAACAGCAGATTGTAAATAATAGTTCAGGAGTAGAGGACACGAAATTGGAAATAAAGTACAAAAAAAATGGAATAAAAATGTGACTTTTATCTCAGGAAAGGATCATTTGTAACATTTAATGATTCTTTTTCTGTTTCAACATTTAATGTTAAATTATCAAAAAGTTAATTTGCATTCTGGAGCTCTAAAATAAAAGGTTGTTCGATTAACTTTACGCCTCCTTCGAAATGCTCTTTCAGGACCACTTGTCGTAAAACGTGTTAATAATTCTAGCACTTATTGTCCATACTGCAGATTACCAGAAAGTGACACTGTGTAAATTGGCAATGGATATGCGGCATTGAACGGGAAGCACCATTACGTACACTGCACCATTGAAAGAATTGCATCAATTGAATTTTTTATAACAGTGTTGCCAAATATACTACAAACTATTCCCAAAATGTAAGAAAGCTTAATATTTACCAAGCTCCCAAGTTTAATATTACCATTAAAATAACCATGCTCCCAAGTTTCAAAATTCCCAAAATATCAAAGCTTTATTAGTACGAGATCTATTCATTCCCTACAGTTAATTTAATATTTAAAATAATCTACAGAAGTAAATTCCGGTGATGCTTACAGAGATAGATCTTTTCATTTCAAGGATTCTCTCCAGAAAACGGGGGCGTCTAACTTTTGATCCCCCCCACCAAGAAAAAAGCCATGAAATGAAGGACATGATCACAGAATTCCTCAAAAAACATCCAAAGTCATTCTACGAATAGTTTATCACGGTGCTAATTAAACATTGGAATAAATGTATCAACCGACATGAACAATATATCTATACATAAATAAATCCTTTATGCTTTATTTCCGAAATCTCTACTTTTCATTTGAGTGACCGTTATATATACAGGGTGATTCAAAACTTATCGTTCAAATTTCGTGGGGAGATAGAGAATACGTCAGGAAACCGATTTCACATAGGAAAGAATGTCCGCAAATGTACGCATGCGTATGTAGAGGGCGCTGTGTGTACCCAACTAGTGTACAGCTCGCCCGACCACTCCCGCTGTCATCAGTGTACGAGCTGACTTACTAGTGATAAGATGAATCGTTTTACGCATTAAGAGCTAGCGGATATGCATCTCGCATATGGGGCAGCTGGCGAAAGTAGCCGCCGAGCTAGGCAAGTTTACGAAGACCGATACCCCAACAGAAGAATATCGCAGCATCAAATGTTTGCATGTGTGCATCGCAATCTGCGCGAACGTGGTTCATTGCGCAGCAACATGCAGGATAAGGGGAGAGGACGACTGACGCAGACTGTCAACGTCGCAGAACAAGTCCTACAGTCCATCGAAGATAATCCGAATACCAGCACATGAGCTATTGCTCAGCAGCTTGGGGTCTCTCAGTCAGCAGTGTGGCGGATACTGCACGAGGAACGTGTGCATCCTTACCATCTGCAAAGGGTGCAGTTACTGCATCCTGACGATTATCCGAAGCGTGTGGAATTTGCACAATTTTTCATGCAGAAAGGTGCCGTGGACCCCAGTTTTTCCAGCTTCTGTCCTTTTTACAGATGAAGCTTTATTCTCTCGTGAAGGTGTGTTCAATACACACAATTCACATGTGTGGGCTTACGACAACCCGCATGGTACGAGAAGTCACGCTGCGCAACATCGTTTTGCCGTAAATGTGTGGGCTGGAATCATTGGTGACTGTTTATTGGGACCTTACTTGCTACCTCCCTGATTGGACGGCCGGAAATACCTAATATTTCTCGAGACAGTGTTACCGACTTTTCTGGGCGCTGTTCCTGCGCATATCCGCCGAGATATGTGGTATCAACATGACGGGACTCCAGCACATAGCACAATTGTTGCGCGTGATTACCTGAACCGAATATTCGGAGCTCGATGGATCGGTAGAGGTGGACCGATCACTTGGCCACCCAGGTCACCTGATTTATCGCCCATGGATTTCTTTTTGTTGGGGGCCATGAAAGACCATGTGTACGAGACCCCCGTCGACAGTGAAATGGACCTTGTTGCACGAATAGTGGCCGCCGCAGGCATTGCCCGTGATATGCCAGGCGTTTGTGAAAATGTTCGGCGGTCAATGCAACGGCGCTGTGAATCCTGTGTCCGTGTAAATGGTCGCAATTTTGAGCACCTACTGTGAACTTGTACTTTACCTTGTTGGAATAAAAGTCACATTCGTTACCACTTAACTGTACTGTTTCCTTGTGTTCACTTTACTTGTCCATTTTGTTCATGTAGATGACGTTTGCGGACATACTTTCCTATGTGAAATCGGTTTCCTGACGTATTCACTACCTCCCCACGAAATTTGAACGATAAGTTTTGAATCACCCTGTATATAACCTTTTAGACTTTAATAAAGGTAACAAGTATTTGGGTCCAGTGAAGCTTAGTCAAATTTAAATGGACGTGAACAGATCACGAAATAACTGACGAGGTTAATAAATTAATTGAATGATTCTGTTATCAGTGTAAATTCCCATCTGTAAATTCCCATCCTCACTCTTGGAGATTAGCGACCATTCAGACAGTAAAGTCTTTAACGCGATAAAATGAGATTTGAATTTCAGTAATCAGTCTTGCATCTCTACCTACAACTGAATATCGTGAATCCTAATTAATCCTATTAGTATAACATTCCGTTCCACTTAATGCATTCAACAGGATGCAGAAATATAGAGACGATCCTGCTGTGATCCCGGTGGATGTTCTGAAGCAATTAACATTTTCTAATTGCATATTGAATTAATTTTTGAGCATCTATTAGCGTTTATTTTCTAATCGAGAGAAATTCCATGTTCCATTTTTCTAGGATAGGACTGTCTAACTAAACTCCAGTGGGTTAATTCCTACACCAAAGTTGTTAAACTATATCCTTCAAATATCTTCCTTCTGAATGTACGTGTGAAGATAAATGTTTAATTGCAAACTAGAATTTTTTGAATTGTTTACAAATTACAGACAACTAAAACTATAGAGATTTGTATTACAAAGTCGAGAAACTGCATCTTTTTGATTCGACCTGTGTAGTATACATCATCATCATCATCATCATCATCATCATCATCATCATCATCATCATCATCATCATCATCATCATCATCATCATCATCATCATCATCATCATCATCAAACAGCTAAGGACTATGAAGGTCCAACCAGAGTGTGCAATGTATTTGTCCAAACACATAACCTTATTGGCAATTCTATGGTTATCATACGGGCAATATGGCTAAACCAACGGAGTCTCTCTATGCACAATATGCTACTCAAAGAACATGCCACACATCATCAATATCTGTTACATAACTCTCAAGATAATTAAGTCCAGAGACTTGCTCAAGGGTGCAACCACTCAGATTAACTGCACCACAACCTTTTCTCTCTGTTTCTCACCAAGCCTACTCTACCACAGCCTCATCAACAGTTCGAATGAAAGTGTTCATCTCATTAGCATCATTTTCCAAAAGAGCTAATCATCAGAAATGTGAATTTCTGATGATTAGCTCTTTTGAATAAAACCAAATCTAATCAGAATCTAATCAGAAATTTTCGTATATCTAATCAGAAATTTTCGTATCTCCAGATCCTCCAAGGTCAAAAAATTTCCCTTGCAATGAATTTCGCATAACATAATCAATAACCAAACGAAAGAGAAAAGGAAAAGAATTGCACTCTTGTCCAACACCAGAAGCAATGTTAAACCAATTGTTATAGCTTTACCAACATGATACATGACTCGGTGAAGTTATAGAAAGCTTTCATTATGTTAACTAACTTGTCTAGTATACCATATGATTTCGCGATTAATCACAAATTATGAAGGTCAACAGAGTCAAAAGCCTTTTTAAAATCTACAAAGCTAGTAACCACAGGTTTCTGCAACTCCAAACATTTCTCAAGAATCTGCCCAAATGAAATATCTAATCAATACATCCCCTACCACTTCTGAATCCACCTTGCTCATCACGCATTTGTCCATAACCAGTTTCTTAATTCTAATAAGCACAATCATGGAAAAAACTTTACCTGGAATAGACAGTAGGCTGACAATCCTCAAGTTACCACAAGAGCTAGGAACTTGTGAATTTTCTTAAAAGGGATAATAATAGCTGTGATAAAATCCTTAGGAATAATGCCTTTATAAAAAAATTCAAAATTTCAGTCAGTCATGTGATAACACAAACATTCCCAGCTCTATGTATTTCAGTAGTAACATCACATAGATCGTGGGGATTTGTGTAGTTTAAGTTCAGAAATAGCCAAAACAACTTCATACTGTGATATAAGGCCACCCAGTAATGCATCTATCATCATTGCAAACAATGGAAGTAGAATTAATCGCATTGTTTGGGCATCAGTGAAATGCTCAGCCCATGTAGCCATGGCAGAATCCTCACCTTCAATAATCGTACCATGTTTATCTTTCATTCTCCCTATACCTGTCAGTTTCTTCCTACGCGAAACATTAATTATCTGGTACAATTATCTGTTGTTGTGCTGTATAACTGCTTCTTCTGCTTTGTCAGCCAACCTATGAAGACAAAGATTTTTATCAGATGTTAACTAATCTTTTATACGTGTATTAAGCTCTTTGTACTCTCTGTTAAGACTAGTAGCGTGTTGATTGAGTATATTACTGCAGTTGTTTCTTTCAAACATAAGCTCCTATACCTTATCACTGAAATATTTTTGCCTCCTCTGCTACGTTCTATCCAAAAGAGAACTGTTATTTTCAAGAAAAGCCAGTTTAAAAAGGTCCTATTCGTTCTAAACTTCAGAGTAAGAAAACCACGACTGTCTTAACGACTAGTAACATATCATAATATGCTTTGGTTAAAGTCCGTGTTAAAGGAAATTCTCTTAATCTTAGCACAACATTTCTTAAGTTTCAGTTGCAAGACCATTTGACAAAGTAATGGTGGAGCCCAATTTTATTTAGCCAATCTCTAAGATCTGATATTCCTAATAGAACAAGACCATTTGCTGTTAATTAATATATCATCAGTTATATTCTTATGCAGTACATCTGGTGAAACCCACTTGTACTAATATATGTCGCGGTGTTTGAATAAGTGTTAGTTAGTTATTCTCAAGGACTAAAGTTTACTTAAATGTAGGAGATGTTGCCCATTGCCATTGCAGCTACCAACACCAAAGGAACCTATCACCCCTCCCCAATGGTCAGAATTAATCCGACCTTTTTGCCTAGAACAAAATTTAAAGTATCCTTTTTTGGCACAATTAAAAATATCTTGAAGTTATTCGTAAAACCTGTCTTTCTCATCTTCATCGGCCTCATCAATGAAGACATAATAACAGATAACATTGAAGTCTCTAAATCTTGTTTTAAATTTAGCTGTGAGAAATCGTTTATTGATGCACTCATATCCTAGAAGAACATCACTAGCATGTCTGCTGAGAAGCAAATCTACATCTTGGAGATGCTTTTCATCTTCCCTCCCTGAAAGAGAAATTTAAGATTATTTTTAATAATCTGACCTTTACCTGTCCATCTGGTCTCTTGCAAGCCGAGAATATCTAGATTAAAATGGTGGAATTCTTGCGTGAGGACATCAAGGGAATAATCTCTGTGCATAGCCCTCACATTCCAACTACCAATGGAGAGAAAATTGTTAGTGGGATGTTTAAAGAAACTATGTTTGTTGAGGGGGGAATTGCCGCCAATATCAAACATTCCCCTAATCGCAGACATGGGACAAAGACCCATTCCCCCACTACTATAGTCTGAAGCCATCTGCATTGGAAGACTTCTTCTAATGTAACTTTGAAGATGCCCGTAGAAGAAAGAGTTCAGGTACCTGCGATGACCTCATATCAGGGTTATCCACCAGCTGATAAAAAAAATATCCTGTGAATCTGTTCACTTGGGGCTGTCAACCCACAAACGAACAGAAAAACACCGCGGTAGATTTTCCCTCAACAGAAGCCCACCAGTGTATCAAATTCAGGATCCAGAATCAGTTCAGAGCATAATTTTCTCTTTTCAGGGAGGGATGATGGAAAGGGCCTCCAAGGCGTAAGTTTGCTTCTCAGCAGACACGCTAGTGATGCCCTTCTAGGATGTGAGTGCATTCCATTTTGGTTGGTATATACGATGAGTACCAGAACCCTTTGTTGTTGATCAAACCTCAGCAGAGTAAAAAAAAGTAGCCACAATTGTCCAGATCAGTAGCCCATACCGTTCTGGCAGCCCTCCGCTTTCGTTCCCTTTCACAAGAGAGTATCTTTTTTGAAAGATACTAACGGTCTGCACTCGAGAAGGCGGAGTCGAACATTATTGCATCATCACACACTTGATCTCGAGTGTCAAAATGTGTGAGTGACATCACACATTTGACCTCTAGTCAGACATCTATGCATCAGGTACATTGGACAGGAACTAGTCGGACAGGAACAGGGATTTGGTATATAGCTCTCCTTCCAGTGAATACCTAGGTACCATTTACACAAAAATGTTTTGAAATCAATATGTAATATATCTATGCTGTAATTAACGTTTTCAGATCTTGTGCCTTAATTTTCCGTTATTGTCTATTACTTCAGAAATCTGACCATTCGAAAAGCAACATATATTTCGTGTTATAAAATGCCCCTTCTGGTATGAATGTGACTTGTAGTTCATTTTAAGCACATGGCTGGCGGTTAAGTATTAGAACATAATGTGATCTCTAGCGCAGCGGTTCTCAAACATTTTTGTCCTCGGAGCCTATATCCCACGTCGCTTACATATATGTGTTTATATAAATATATTATAGTTATTTATTACATATATAGAAAACAAAAACACACTTCTGAAACATGTTAATTGTTCATTGAGGGTTCTACCTATCGATGTTTACAGCAATAGAATTTAATTTTTTAAACTTTGAGATAAGTTGTAAATATATATATATTAATTCATTTAATTTTAATCATAATTTCCTAAATAAGTAATAAAAATGTAAACATTTCTTGTTAAACATAACATACTTTTTATTTTTTCCCGAAACAAAGAAAAAACCTTTTTTAATGAGAATAGTGGCACTGTTGTATATTTTTCAGAAGTTCTTTAATGTCTGGCTTAATAGATGACAGATGGATTCTTATGTTTGCATCTACATTCACTTTGTCACGATATTTTGCTTTGTTGAAGAACGTAAAGAAAATCCTGTCTCACAATGATACGTAGTTGGAAAAGGGAGGAGTATTTTAAGAGCTTTTTTGGGTAATTGCGGGTATTTCGCATCCTGGCACAAATATGCCCATTTAAATAAAATTAAATGGCAGCTAAATACAGAGGCATTAAATATAATTATTCTATAATTAATATAGAATGTTAGAAAATAACGATTCCATTAAAAATAACGACACTTGTAATAAGCGGATATTGCAATTATGGCAATAGTCCTATCGAAATAAAACAAATAATTATTCAATAAGTCAGTATTTCTCAACATGTGCTCGCAGAGCCCCAGGGTTCTGTGGGGGGCACTTTGAGAAACACTGCTACCCTACTGAGAAGTTGAATGAAACGCTGGACAACCCTGTGCTACACCAATTAATACGATTTGAATAATTTTTGAAAGAAACTTTAATTTCTTTGTATAACTACAATAATTACATGTTTTTAGTTCTCTTTCTTGAAATTTAATAGTATGGAAAGCATTCTAATGAGATTTCTATGTGTGCTTTTCCTTTGTATTGTAAAATATTTAGTGTAAAAATAATATGACTACTTCTACCAAAAAATCGCCCAGATTTTTTGAATTTTCATATAAATAAAATAAATAAATACCCCCTGAAGCAGCTGCTGCCACAGAGGTATGACAGGAACGTGTCAGTTTATACATAGTAGATCTGTGAGGAAGACGGGACCCCAATATAAAAATAATACAAACAGTCATGCCTTACCCGAGGCTCGAACCCTGGTCCCTTTGATCAGTAGCCAAGCACCTAACCACTAGGTCATACTAAAAGGTTTTTAGATCTTTTTCTGCTTCCAATATCCTAGCAAGGTAACGTTAAAAAATTGGACCTCTTTAAGTAAGAAGAAACATCGAAGACACTTATTTATGAGTACAGTTATTACCAATGTATTTAATAACAATAATTCTTTGTTCAGCATTATTAAATGAACAACCCAATGCAAGACAGTTCCGATTTATAAGAGCAGAACAATAAAAAAAATGAAGATTTGCTCCTTTCAGGTTTATAATTAATGAGATTTTAACACACACGTAGATTAATCGGTGCCTTTGAATTCATCATCATCATCATCATTCTCAAGCAGCCATGGGCTACGGAGGTCCAACCAGACCGCGCAGTTTAATTCTCCAAGCATATCTGTCCTGAGCTACATCTGCTGCATCCGGCCACTGTACACCAATTCTAACAAGGTCCTGTTTGACATTGTCTGCCCACCGCATCCTAGGTCTCCCCCTCCTTCTGAGGCCTCTAGGCACACTGTTCATAACCCTATTCGCCAATCTATAATCATCCATACGGGCAACATGGCCAAACCAGCGGAGTCTCTCTCTGCACAATATGCTGCTTAAAGGAGGTTGCAGACTCCTTTGCCTAACCTCATCATTAGTTACAAAGTTAAACCACCTAATACCCAAGATACTGCGTAAGCATCTGGAATCAAAAGCATCTAGTTTCCTGTTATCTTGTTTACAAAGTGTCCATGTTTCACTACCATAACTAACCCTAGAAAGAACCAAACTATTATACAGTCTAATTTTAGTCTTTAGGTGTATACGCCTATTTCTCCACACTCTCCATAGATTCTTAAAAGTCCCGGCAGCAATCCCTATTCGTCTGTTAATCTCATGCCGCACATCACCAGTATCAGTTACGCAGCTCCCAAGGTAATTAAACTGTGACACCTGCTCAAGACTGCAACCATTCAGATTAACTGAATCACAACCTGCCTGACCAATTTTCATCACTTTAGTTTTCTCTCTGTTTATAACCAAACCTACTGTAGTACCAGTCTCATCAACAGTTCGAATGAAAGAGTTCATCTCATCAACATCATTTGCCAAAAGGGCTAAATCATCAGCATAATCTAAATCAGAAATTTTCGTATCTCCAGCCCATTTAAGGCCAAAAGCTTTCCCTTGAAGTGAATTTCGCATAACATATTCAACAACCAAACTAAAGAGAAAAGGAGACAAAATGCACCCTTGTCGAACACCAGAAGTAATGCTAAACCAATTGCTACAAGACTTACCAACTCTCACACATGACTCAGTGTTATTATAGAGAGCTTTCATTATGTTAACTAACTTGTCTGGTATACCATATGATCTCACAATCAACCACAAATTATGACGATCAACAGAGTCGAAAGCCTTTTTGAAATCAACAAAGCTAGCGACCAAAGGTTTCTGAAACTCTAAACATTTCTCAAGAATCTGCCTAAGTGAAAATATCTGATCCACACATCCCCTACCACTTCTGAATCCACATTGCTCATCACGCAATTGCCTGTCAACCAGATTCTTAATTCTATTAAGCACAATCATGGAAAGAACTTTACCTGGAACGGAGAGTATGCTGATACCCCTATAGTTATCACAAGAACTGCGATCACCTTTTTTGAAAATAGGGATAATAATAGCTCTGGTAAAATCTTTAGGAACCATGCCTTTATCATAAAAGTTATTCAAATTTTCAGTCATCCAAATGGTAACAGAAACATTCCCAGCTCTAAGCATTTCCGTAGTAATTTCATCCACCCCTGGGGATTTATGAAGTTTAAGTTTAGAAATAGCCAAACTAACTTCAGATTGTGTTATAGGGCCAACATTAAAGCCAACAATGCATCTATCATCATTGCAAACAATGGGAGTAGAACTAACCACATTGTTTAGAACATCACTGAAATGCTCAGCCCACCTAGCCATGACAGAATCCTCACCTTCTATAACCTTGCCGTGTTTATCCTTCAATCCCTGTATACCTGTTCGTTTTCTACTACACAAAACATTAACTATCTGGTATAGCTCTCTGCTGTTGTGCTGTCTAACTGCTTCCTCAGCTTTGTCAGCAAGGCCATCAAGCCAAAGATTCTTATCAGTAGCTAACTGATCCTTTACACGTTTATTAAGTTCTTATTAATGCTTTCTATTAGGAATAGTAGGGTACTGATTAAGGACATTCCTGCAGTTCCTTCTTTCTGAAATAAGCTCAAGTGCCTTATCACTTAAATAATTCTGCCTCCTCTGCTCCTTTTTCCCTAAAAGAGTACTGTTAGTTTCCAAAAAAGCCTGTTTAAAATGGCCCCATTCTTCCTCAACTTCAGTATTAAGCAAACCATGACTGTCATAATGACTAAGTAACCTATCATGGTAAGCTTTAGCTATAACTGGGTCTTTCAGAGCTTCAGTATTAAAGGTAAATTTTTTAACCCTAGCACAACACTTTTTAAGTTTAAGTTGCAAGACACTTTTAACAAGGTAATGGTCAGATCCAATTTCAGCTCCCCTATATGCCCTGGTATTTCTAACAGAACTAGCCCATTTGCTGTTAATTAATATATAATCAATCATATTCTTATGCAGCCCATCAGGTGAAACCCATGTGTATTTATGTATGTCGCGGTGTTTGTAATATGTGTTAGTTATTCTGAAACCATTTAGTTTACTTACCTGTAGGAGACGTTGTCCATTGCCATTGCAGCTACCAATACCAAAAGGGCCTATTACTCCTCCCCAAAGGTCAGAGTCGGTACCAACTTTGGCATTGAAGTCACCAAGAACAAGGGTAATATCTCCTTTCTTGACAGAATTCAAAATATCCTGAAGTTGTCTGTAAAACCTATCCTTCTCATCCTCATTAGAATCCTCAGTGGGGGCATAACAGCAGATAACATTCAAGTCTTTAATGCTTGTCTGAAATTTTGCTGTAAGAAACCTTTGATTAATGCACTCATATCCTAGAAGAGCATCACTAGCATGTCTGCTGAGCAGCAGACCCACGCCTTGGTGATGCTTTCCATCCTCCCTTCCTGTAAAGAGAAATTTAAAGTTATTTTTAAGTATCTCACCTTTACCTGTCCATCTGGTCTCTTGCAAGCCTAGAATATCTAGGTTATAGCGCTGGAATTCCTGCATGAGTACATCAAGAGAATAATCTCTATGTAATGTCCTCACGTTCCATGTTCCTGCAGAGAGAAAATGATTAGTAGGATTTTTAAAGAAATTAGTTTTATTGAGATTGGTGGGGCCAACAATATCAAACAGCCCCCTGATCGCAGGCATGGGGCAAAGACCTGTTCCTCCTCCGCTAAAGGCTGAAGTCACCGATGCTGGTAGGAACTTCAGGCACCAACTTTTCAAGTGGACTTTTTCAAGAACCATATGGCCTGCCTGAGACACATTACTCCAGTTTAGGCTTGACGATGCCCAACTAGCTAAGTAAGGTTCAGGTACCTGCGATGGCCTCTGATTAGGATTATCCACCAGCTGATATAAGGTATCCCATGCCTCTGTTCACTTAGAGCTGGCAACCCAGAAGCAAACAGAAAACACAGCAGCAGACTCTCCCTCAACAGAGGCCCACCAGTACAGCAAGTCCAGGATCAATAATCAAGCTCAAATCCATAAACAAGTCCAGTCTAGTAGGTATAAATGGTCAGCACCAGGACCCTGTGAAGTTGACCACTCCTCAGCAGGGTTGAAAAAAAAGAAAAAAGTGGCCATAGATGACCAGATCAGTAGGCCATACTGAACTGGCAGCCCTCCCCTTCCGTTCCCTTCCAAAAGAGAATATCTCTTTTGAAAGGTACTAACGGCCTGCACCACGAGAAGGCGGGGTCGGACATTAGGTGCTAGACCTGGCCGGTTCTGTGCATCATCACTGGGGATTGGTACACAGCTCTCCTTCCAGTTACGCCTTCAATTCTTCTTATTTGAAACGAATGTAAAAGAATGCCGACAGTTGATATTAGTGTCTACTATTAGAGCCCAGGTATCAGCATCCTGATGGGGGAAATGAATTCTTTTGTTCGCTGTAGGCACTCATTTCTTACCTGTGAAGAGAACAGCTACTTCTTCCCCAACATTTAATCTGATAAATCTACTTACTTTGCAAGAGGACAAAGCTTCAGCAGCCTCCATGTATTAACTTTTGTACCAACACCAGCATCTAAGATTACATAGTACGCACAATACACAAGTTAATGCAATAAATTCTATTTATCAAGAATAATTGTGAGGCATTAGAAAGGAAAGACTGAAGTGAACATAAAAGCATAACGCAATTTGTCTTTTGTACTAGCAGTTCACTTTGTCATTATTCTACGATATATTATGTAGTTACAGGTAACTGAGCACAGGAATTTTGTTAGAGTAGATGTTATTTAATAGTAAAATGAATTAAAGTTTACTTGTCTCAAATGCACATGAATACTTCTACCACTGATAATGTACTATTACCACTAATAGAAGAAGTTGGGTTGGGTTGGGTTGTTTTACCTCTGAGCGGCACTTTTTTGCACACCATGGGCTAAATGGCCAGGTCACATGGACCCCGAAGGCTCAGAGAAGGTTGGGGGAGGGGACCCACTGGAACAGCTGTTAGGAGACAGATGGTAGCCTCCCGTCAAGGCCATCCAGCGTGTTCTTTAACGTGCACAGGGTATGGCTCTCCCGCACACGGGACCACGGCTTAACGCCCCATCCGACGGACGGCGGCCTTTTCAAGCCCATCGGTGTCCCCTACTGACCGTGGGCAGGGCGGGGAATTTTGCGGAGATAAATCTCAACGCTGACCCTGTTGGGACTCGAACCTGGGAACTACAGATTACGAGCCTGGCGCGCTACCGACTGAGCCACCCCCGCCCAATAGAAGAAGTGGAACCACTTCTATCACTGATAACGTAATTTTTACTGAAAGGACTATTTCTGTGACCAATAGTTGAACCTTGGAAAACAAATGCAGCATTTTCATTTCCTTAGAAAATAAATCTGGAATTTGGAAAGCAACGGAAATATATCTAGTAACAACTATACGGGGGACTCTTAGAACTACAAAACTATGGCTTCGGACATTTTAACATTTTGAGGCATCCTAATAATCATGATGATAATGATAAATGATGATAATATTATCGAAGTTTGTTTAAAATATTAAATTAATTTATATGAATGCACGGTGCTCAAAATTAAAGGATCATGGAAAAGACTGCAAATAAAATATTTCTTTGCTTTCTGTATTTTTGATAACTTTTTAAAATTTTTGAAATGAAAATTAATTTCATATTTCGATTATTTATTTCGAAGTTTTTCTCAAACAACCAATTTGGATTTTAGAAAGGGAATGGGTACTGAAGAAGTTATTTTAAATTTTACTAAAATGAATCATCGATGTTTCAATAACAAATTAAAGGCTCTTGTTCTCTGAATTTCTAGAATTCAAAAGACTTTTGATTCCGTTCCACATGTGATATTGTTAAACAAGTTGGCGAAGTATGGAAATAACGGTATAATATTTGATTAGCTTAAAAGTTATTTAAAGAATAGAAAATATTGTCTTAGAATCTGTAAATACAATAGGAAGAAGTTAATATAAATCATGGGGTTACACAGGTTCGTGTCTAAGACCCTTACTATAACGTTTCACTTTTAGCTTTAAACTTTTTTTAAGTTTTATTAACGAGTTCTGTGATTTTAAAACTATTTTGTAAATTAGTGGCATTTACTGATGACTCCGCAATATTTTATGAAGGCAATGACAGAAACATTTTAGAAATGATTAGTAGTTGCCTTTGGTTATAAGAATATGTGACAATTTTTTTATTTTAAAATTAAACTTTATAAAGTATTATACAATAACATAACATGTAATTGCCCATAATCAGTTCTACTTAAAGTTATAAATATCTTGGTGTTATTATTGATCGGAAATTAACATGGGGCTTACATATATGTGAATCAATCGAAAAAATAAATTCACAAATACTTAATATTTGTTATATAAGAAAATTTGCCGGCTTGTCTGTTTTGAAAATTGTACATTTAGGGTAGGTTAAATCTTATTTATTATACGTTCTGGTGTTATGGGTGAAGCTTTTATGTTATACATTAAGCCATCACAATATGAGCAAAATTATCTAATTTGTACAATGATGAATTTACAGAAATTTGATCACGTTGGTGGAATTTATGAAAATTTGCAAATTTTTACTCAACATAAATTATATATATCCCAAGTGATCAAGTATATAAAAAAACTTTGAAAATAAGAAACTGAAAATTTAAATTAACACCAGATTTTCAAATTATTTCACAATATTAATTATTCTAAATTAACAATTAACAATTATCAATTATTAATTAATTTTAATGATCTTATTAACGTGGATGCAGCTGTTACTAAATTAATAGAAGTAACTAATTCAAATGGGTTTATTTCTACTGATAAAAGTTTCACGAGACAGATATCAAATACTTGTTTAGATCATCATTATGTAAGAAACTTTAAGCCTGAAATAGTAACTACTTATATTTTAAAAATCAATATTAGTGATCATTATTTTGTTGATTTCAATATTTTTAGAGGGGTAATTGAAAAGAACAAATTAAATAGTTTGCATGATTTAAAATATGAAATCAAAACAGATAAACTATTGGAATTTTTGAATTTTAGAAATTGGGATAACATTCCTTATAATATTAATACCAATAGCGCTTTTGATGCTTTTTTAAGTGATTTAAAATCATTAGTTTAAAAATTTATGTTTTTACCTCAGAAAAGAAAAGTCAATAAACTTAAGACTTGGATAATGACAGCGTTAGCAAGTTCTTTAAATCAGATAAATAAACTGTATCGACAATTTAAACGAAATAGATTAGCGCAGGATCAATTAGAGTATTTTAAGAAATATCATAATGTAATAATATAATGAAATATCATAAATAATTCTATTAACAAAGATAATAAGGGAGGCCAAGAAATTTTTATAGGGATAAATTTTATAGAAATGGTAATAATAATAAAAATAAAACTAATACAATCAACGAAATGTGTGGTTGGTCCAGGGCTAGTAATATTTTACCAAAATTTATTAAAATAGAAGCGAGATATTTAAATCTTAATCAGTATACTTTAAAATTTGTTAATAAATTTAATAGTTACTTTGTTCGAATTATGGATTCCTTGCTTCTTGAAGAGAACAGATGGGTTATTAAATATTGAGGAGATTGATAATTTTAATTTTGAATTTAACTTTTCACATGTTAATAATTTTTCGACATCTTATGTAACAGATAACGATATTTCTAAGTTTGTATTGCAATTAAAGAATAGTAAATCAACAGGAAAAATTGTCTTTTCTTATTAAAAAACAATTATAAGGAAATTTAAACTATTTTATATCACTTAGTTAATCATTCTTTACACTCAGGAACTTTTCCAGATGTTTTTAAAAGTGCTACAGTTTTACCAATTCACAAATATGGCAATGTTAATTCTATTGACAATTATCGAGCTATTTCTTTACTTTCTGTATTTTCGAAAATTCTTAAAATAGTTGTGAAACAGAAATTAATTTTATATTTCGATAAACATAAGGTTTTTATTAGGACAATGACGAATTTGAGGAAATTTGATCACGTCGATGGAATTTATAAAAATTTACAATTTTTTTCGGTGCGGCAATTATATATATATATATTTCAAGTGATCAAACATGTAAAAAAAACTTGGGGACTGCTTGAAATTATAAAATTACAAATTAACACAAGGTTAGCAAATCAATTATTGTTACACACAATTGTGGCATCTGGAACATTAACAGAAAGGAAGCTGATAAGCTTCGGCTTAGTGGGATTTTTTATGTAAAATAATTATAGATAATGCTTATCGAAAATAAATTTGAATTTGAAAAAAAAAAGAAAAAACATTATATTTATTTAACTAGTGGACATTTTAATGCTGTTCCAAGAGATCTAATTTTAAAATTTTGGGATCACTAATTCTTTAAAAATTTAAAATTTGGTTAATAAATAAGAATTTTAAAAACAAGTTTAATTAATATCAATTTTTATTATAAATTACCTAATTGCACAATCTAGTTTTATTGTAGTTTAAAGTATATGTTTAATTGTATTATATCAATGTAAAATTGAATCTACTTGCAAGTGTGAACTCTTATGGATCCGTAATGATTTATTTCTATGTATCATTTAAAGTTACTAAAGATCTATCTATCTATCTATCTATCTATCTATATAATGTCGTCTAGATAATTTAACAGAGAGCCATTTTATTTGTTTGGCTAGCAGATATTTTAATGTTATTATTATATATTTTAATTCTAGCAGATTATTTTAATGTTTTATTCGAAGGGATCTTATCTTAAAGTCGACCGTCGGTTCTTTAGAAAACTTAAATTTTGGTTAATACACACTAATTATAAAAAAATATTAGATTAAGCTCAAATTTGTATTATTAATTACATTCATGCAAAATAAGTTAGTTTTGTGATAGTTGAAAATATATGTTTGATTGTATTATATTGATGTAAAATTGAATCCACATGCGAGTGGGAACTATTATGGATCTTGAAGTGATTTGTCTCTGTATATTATATTGTATAAAGTTAATTAAGATATTCTATCTATCTATCCATCTATCTATTCTATAGTACAGATAACACTAAGCGCTAACCGTACTACTGGATAGCTGCTAGGCATCGTCTCTAATGCGAACTCTAACAGTAAACATTAATTTAAAACTTGTATTAATAGTAAATGTAAAAAACTGCTGATATTTAAAAAAAAAACCTGCACAGTGCATAACAAAGCATCGTTGTCCTCGGACATTTAATAGCAAATAATTAAAACGAAACGCTAATCACGCAACCGGACTATCTATGAAATAGTGAACTTATAACACTCGTGAATCAAAGAACTAAAAAGCGCTGTGCTAAACCTCGAAAAGAAACAAAACCCTAAGAAACTTACAATGGGAACAACTCTGCTCTGAAGAACTGGATTTTGGCAATATTCCGAAACTGCGTCTAAAGGAATTTATAATCTTGTATCTAACCAATGCAGGTGTATACGTTTAAACTCCTCTACAGCTTTAATAGTGTAATATTACAAAATGTATCTAAATATTAAGTAAAAAGCTGTGAAATTATTTTGCTTAAACAATTTTTTTTAAAACAACTATTGCAATATGTTCTCGATATACATGGGGATTGCTTTCTTTAAAATGGACATGCAAATGATTACGTTTTATTACGAAATAAAGCAACGGTAAGGATGGGGGGGGGGGGTGCAACACTGCCTCAAAACTAAATATATACATCTATTTCCTCTAATGTTTTACTTTCCACGTATTCAGGGCCCATTTTAACATGCAGCTCTAATATGTTTGTGCAATTATAGAAGCTCTCTGTATAGTTGGTAATTTAATTTTGTGTAGCTGAAAATTTAATTTTGTACAGTTACTAATTTATGCATTTTTATTTAACAAATCCGAATTATAATAGCATAGGAATATCCCAGTAATACTATAAAGCGTCTTTCCAGAATCGACTGATTTCCAAAAAGAAATAGAGGACAATGATATCATGCCAAAGAATAGAATAAAAACGTTTTGTCGATAAAATATTGTTGTGATTTATATAACCTACTTATTACTTAATTTCGTGCGTGTAATATGGCTCCGTCCGTTATGTAATTTACAATTTAATTTTTTCTTGCGATAAAAGCAGTGCGATTTTTATTGTATTTTTTTTACATGTGAAGTATTGTTTACTAAAATAAATATGTGTTTACTTTCTCTGTTATGTACTCTGTGCAACTCTAGAATTTCCTTAAAATAGACCCTGACTGTTTATAATTTGTTTTAAAATAGGCCCTGACTGTTAGAATAATAAAGATATAATAGTGCATTACAGTAACCCACAAATATAAACGAACGAATAGATTCCAGTTACAAAAAGAAATTAATAATAATTGTTTATGATTTTTTTTTCTTAACACACTCTGAGCATTGTTTCCGATGATTTGCTTGCTCTTTGTGTGGTGATTGGGGGAAGTTGGGATTTACAGGGTTCCCATTAGTTAATGATTAAGTAAATGCGTATATGCTTCCTCCACTATTGGCACCTGTTAGGCAAAGATCAGATTTCTGGTTCAAGTTTTACGCTTTTCGTTGTCTTTAGGTAGGAAAGAATGATGTAGGCTATCATTTTCTTTCCCTTTTAAATTTTTTAATTCAAACAGCGTTATTCTAAAAATTAAAGTCCTCATGATTTAAAAAATGCTGTAAATACAGTGATCGCATCATTCCAAAAACACGTTAATTAAATCCGCGCAAATCAAGAGCTTGCTGTGCCAATAAATATTTAAAAGAAAACTTTATTACCTGGTCAACTTATACAAAAACCATGTAATGGATTGATGTTAGGAATTATTTATACTATTGTACAACTGTTAGGAATTATTTAAAATATTATGTAACTCTTAGGAATTATTTATAATATTGTGTACTATTAGGAATTATTTATACTACTGTATAACTGCAAGGAATTATTTATACTACTCTTATCTGCTAGGGTTTTTTTGTACTACTGAATTACTGTTAGTAGTAACAGTTAGGTTACATTCTGAACGATTGTTAGCATTCCCTTAAAAAAGTCTATTCCCTTTTTAACGGATACTGTATCTGTCCTGTGCTCCCCGGTTGAGGCACATAAAGTGGGCTACTTCTCAGTAATCTTGGCTACTATAGATCTTCATCACTTGGCGATAGCTCAGAGGTAGAGCATCTGCAACGTTGTCAGCAGATCATTGGTTCATATAGCACGCACTTAAAATTTGTTTATGCCGTATGAGCAATACATAGATTGTATATCTCAAGTACCAAACGAAAATTTAACTAGGAAATAAGTTGCCATAATCTTCGTCGTTCCCTAGCATGTTTATAAAATACCGAAAGATTCAGATGAAACTGTTTTCCCAAAGCATTAATTCGTGCCATCTTCAAAGAATATTAAAACAATTAGAATTTTTATGAGTATTAATTGCAAAATCAATGCACACATACAATTACATTCATATATAAGGAGACGTAAAGATCGTAACAATGGATACAGTAACAGAATTAGTTGGCTGAGATTATTATTCATTCTCTTAGCGATCAGCAGATTTGATTCGTTTTCAACAGTAAAAGTACTCTGTGCATTACAGAGGACGACGCAACAGTAATTAAAGGACGTTTTAATCTGTTGGTTCTTGCTGTTCTGTTTTTGATTGATGATCTTGAAGACAGCAGCAAGATGACTACAAGTAACAGCGAACAGAATATTCTGGTGAATAAAAATATGTTTCTTCTGAATACGACTGTCACAATAAAGTAGCAATGATGTTGATGAATGGCAAGAAAGTGCAACAAATGGAGGATAAACACATAGGATGCAAATGTAATTGAAAATGTCAGTTTGTGGAGGTGGAACATGGTCAAATGCAAGCACAACAGCAGCAAGACATACATGAAAGCATAAGGCAAAACTGATTACGATCCAGAGTACAGATCACGATAGAAATCCAGTACAAATGTGTTTTTCCTACCCAGTATAAGACAAAAATATGCTGCAGAAGTGTTGAAATGTGCGTTTAGAGCAGGGCCAGTCTCCATGCGTTTCAGTTGCCTGGAGACAATCTTCTAGAATGGAGAAGTGAATTATTTTTTGCAGAATACATTTAGGAGAAATTGGAGAACAAAAAAAATACTTATCAGCTATGGATCTAGAAAACAAATGAAGCGGTTGGGCAGATAGTTCAGATTTCTATTGCAGCATAACATTCCCTGTTTTAGAGGCTTTAAAAATGCCTTGAAATATGCATGGAATGTACATAAATTTAATAATTGAGTACACTTACTAGCATTGTCAAAGGATAGGATCGCATCCCTCCTCTCTAGATCCAGTCCTGATATTTATCAATGGGGAGAGTATTAAATTCCGGTCGAAGTTGTGTAGAAGGGGTGGTGAATCTTTGCAGCACATGTTGCTCTGTAGAGAGATGCACTGTTCTGTAAATTTCACTATTCTTGGGTTGTTTGACACAATGGGCTAAATGGCAAAATCAGAACGACTTCAAGCGCTCATAGGAGTTTAGGGGAAAGTATCTACTGGGTTTCTGTTAGGAACTAGGTAAAATGATAGCCTCCCGTCAAGGTCATACAGCCCATTCTTAAACGTGCACATATTTTGGCTTAACGTCCCATCAGACGGATGGCGGTCTTTTCAGGCTCAATCTTCCATATCGCTATCAAGTTTTAACACAACTGTTTTCTTCGTGGCTTAATGGAAAAGTCTGATGCTTTGTTACACAACATAACTATCAAAATAATAATTCGCTAACGAAGATATTTTGGGAAATATACAAAGAAATAAGTGACAAAGTTTTATACGATTACTCAACGACGTTTCGAAAAGTACAGAATGGAACATTGACGAGAGTCAAACATTCTGACAGACCAGCAAAATTTACTGAAGATGTGTGAAAACTGGGCCAAATATCCCTGGGATCGATTTCTTCCTCATAAGAAATCTGAGTCAAATGTGAATGAACTTTGCCTTTCAATAGCGTTTCTCTGAGAACAGGTTATCATCAGAACTTTGGGAAACTGAGAAAACAGTTTTAATCTTTCCTTTCTCGACGTTTTCGTGATCGTGATTTCTGAACGAATGCAAGCGGTGCTGCAAATAACTTTAATCACTCCTTAAAAAACGTTTACTTTTCATACCAAGAAGGTTACTGTTAACAAATCATCGAAAGAAGTATATCTTGTCAGAGTCAAAAATAACGACAATAAAATTATCATCCTTGACTTCGGCGACGCGGAAAATCTTCTAAACTCAGTATTAGTTTGCAATTACAAAACACGTTTTTGAGGTCAAGAAAATTGTTTTTACATTACCACGATAATAGGCAAAGTTTCTGTTACACGGAATCTGTTTTGAAAAACAATTAGAATATCTTTTGTTCTTTTTCCGTGTGATTACTCTTCCGAAAGTCGCAGTTTGCTCAATATCGAGTGTTACCTTTTCAGACTCGTGTTACGAAAAAGATGAAACCTTTATCATGATTACGTTGGTATTTAATATTTTAAAAGAACTGAGTGTGAATAGAGTATGCTTGTTCCTGTGAGAAGGAGCGTGTTTGGTTTAGTCGGAGGCGCGCTAGGTGGTTCTCACAGTTACGAAATTCGAGTCCCAACTGTGGCAGCATTGATAATTGCTTCCGTTAAACCACCGCACTGCCCTCGGTGAGAGAGAGGACATCGTGGGCGTGTGGGCAGGGAAACCATACCCTGTGCAAGCTAAAGAACAGAGCTGCTGGGTGGCTTTGACGGAAGACTAACACTTGTCGCCTAACAGCTGCGCAGTTGATCCCCTTCCCCAAATTTCTATGAGCCCGTGCGATTCTTGTGACCTGCCGTTTAGTATATTTCGGGAAAATTGTCACGCTCAGAGATAAGAAAAATCCTACTTGTCTGAAGGAACTCATACAACCAGTGCGACTAAAACTTCGGAAAGTAAGCACTTTTTCTACGAGAGAAAGTCGTAAGATTCCTTACTTTTTATACTGCAAGTGGATTTCATCCAAGTGCACAGGTGGTAGGTACATCCTGAAGATATTTTTCTACATAACACTTGTAACGAATCCAAGTATCTAAGTCATGGAGGTGGAAGGATTATCCTGCTGTCGTAGTCATTGCTTAAGCTTCTTTTGGAAGGCCTCATCCGACGGAAAGCATCACCCTTTCACACGTCTCACCAAACGTTGAAAGTTTTTAAATAAAATTGTGAAAATGAGGGGAATTTGTACATCAACAATTTGAGATTATAGGGAAATTAGGCAAGCGAATTCTAGAGGGCCGATGGGTTGGGTTGTTTTACCTCTGAGCGGCACTTTTTTGCACACCATGGGCTAAATGGCTAGGTCACATGGACCCCGAAGGCTCAGAGAAGGTGGGGGACGGGACCCACTGGAACAGCTGTTGGGAGACAGATGGTAGCCTCCCGTCAAGGCCATCCAGCGTGTTCTTTAACGTGCACAGGGTATGGCTCTCCCACACACGGGGCCAGGGCTTAACGTCCTATCCGACGGACGGCAGCCTTTCCAAGCCCATCGGTGTCCCCTACTGACCGTGGGCAGGGCGGGGAATTTTGCGGAGACAAATCTCAACGCTGACCCAGCTGGGACTCGAACCTGGGAACTACAGATTACGAGCCTGGCGCGCTACCGACTGAGCCACCCCCGCCCCTAGAGGGCCGATATGGATGGGCAGTACTTGGGAGGTGGATTTCAGTGATTCCAGGCTATACCAGCTCCTCTGGATTCGCCACTGGTGGGGTAAGTTTTCCTCATATAAAATATTTACAACCTTGTACCTGTTCTTCCCTTTATACATTCAACATCGTCATCATTTTCTCGCTAGTATTACTTCGGCACATAGTGATTCTATTTTGTGGTTTTGACAACCGTTACTGGCAAGACCTCGTGCTAGCATGTATCTCCGGGTCACACTTCCCTTTGATGGTTCGTTAGACGGAAATCAAATAGGAAGATTTGTGATTTTCTCCGTAGAAATAATGCAGACTCTACAAAACGATTGTCCTCCATATTAAAATCATCGGATCTCATCGGAAAGACTTTAATCATCGAAGTGATTGCAGTGTTATCGCAGGTAATTATGAAAGACAGTACAGGTCTGCAACAAACACGATGTTTTCTGTCTCTTACTGATTTCAGTGTGAAAAGGGCATGCCGTGAAACCATAGCCAAGAGATTTCATATTAATAATAAAGCTTTTCCCCCCTCAAAACGCACAGTGGGTTCACAACGTGATTCTTCAGGGTTCTCAATTCACAGGACAAAAGAAAACACCAAACGATGTTTAGTATGATAAAGAAGTGGAAGCTTCTTAAAATCGAAGCATCGTATTGGAGTTGTACTATATTTTCTTGAGGGAATTGTAAGATATATTTCAAGGACTTATATTTTAAAATGTCTTTTTTTTGTTGGCAGTACATGTGACGAATAATCTAATTTTATTCCGTATATATTTCTTTTATGTCTCTTTCTTTACTTGGTCAACAAAAAAATTAAAGTGTTTGTGCAAAAAACAGGTGTTAATACAGTCATGGAACTCAAAATGTTATTTATTTGTTAACCAAAAAACACGATTTTTATATATATTTTATATGATACTCCCTTACTTGCCACAAGAGCCTGCCAGTTTATACGCCATAGTAGGACTGTGAGGATGGCGGAATCTTACCAGCTCTGAAATTTACCTTCAGACTTTTAATAAAATTTGTTTATATTTCGATTTTGTTTCTAAATTTGAGCCCCAATCTTCTGAAAACAGTTTTTCTCTTAACTCTTGCATCCAATGTTTCAATTATTTTATACAAAAATACATAAAATTACACAGGGCAACAAATTTTCATAAACGTCATGGCTCTGAGGTGAAAGTAGCAATTTCTTAAAGATTTCAAAATGCTGAACACGATTATGACAATGAAAATGCAAAATTGGCTATGATTTCTGAGAAATTCGCAATAGTTTCTTATATAATAAAGTAATACGTACATATGATACGTATCGGAAAAACTCCGCTTTTACTTCCGAAGTCGCTTTGCCCGTTGTTTTTAAAGCTGCTTAGGATCATCAATGGCGATCGTCCAACAGTAGTCAGCTAACATTGAAGTGAACCAGTTTCGCTGTTATCGTTTCTTCATCGTTGCAATATCCAGGTGAAAACGTTCATCGTGCTCATCACTAACCATGTCACAGTTGTCGGAGAAGAAATCTAAGTGGGAATGGAGAAAGTGGATCTTTAAGGACATATTGCAGCCAACTTTGTGATACAGAGACAACATGTCCTTAACCAGTTTCTGGTAGTTGTCTGCCCTCGCATTCCCGAGGAATTTAGTTGATACCAGACGAAACGCGTCCCAAGGCTTTTTCTCGTCACTCTGAAGCAAAGTTATTGAACATTTGATCTCTGAATAGATCACGGATCTGAGGACCCACAAAAATTCCCTCTTTAATTTTCGCTTCTCTGAGTCGAGGGAATTTGTCAACCAAGTACTTAAAAGCTGATGCAGTCCTTTCCATGGTTTTTACGAAGTTTTTCATCCCATCAAGTTTGATCTGTAGAGACGGTAGCAGGATTTTATGCGTTTCTGCCAGTGCTGGGGTATTCCACATTCTTCTTTCCGACCTTCAGAGATTTCTTCTGAGGCCAGTTTCTCTTCACGTAGTGCAAAGTCTTTGCTCGGCTATCCCATTCGCATAAGAAACAGCAGTACTTCGTATATCTCAGCTGCAGACCCATCAACAGAGCCACTACCTTCAAGTCACAACAGAGATGCCAGCCATACAGCTCTTTTAGGTTGTCGTAGGTTTCTTTCATGTGGACAGCATGTCCAACCGGAATGGATGGAAGTCGATTTCTATTATGCAGCAACATCGCCTTGAGATTCAATTTCGAGGAGTCTATGAATAGTAGTCATTCTTGAGGGTAATGTTTGATTCTGAGGGCATTCATCAGGACATCTACATTGGAGCAGAACACAAGGTCATATTCCTTTCTGAAGTAAGGTGCAAACTGCTCATAACGAGTTGGAAACGAAGTCACTCGGACATTTTCTGTGGGAAGATTCCATTGTTTAAGTCCTGATCCAAGTAACTCTGCTTTGGTTTTGGACAGCTCCAGATCGCGAATAAGATTGTTCCTTTTTTCCTTTGGTGAGAAAATGTGGTGCAGATGACGCACCGTGGCGATCAATGGATCATCATTCGACACTGAAGGCTGCGAAGAACCCAACGTCGTTTCGCCTCCCTCCTCATTGTCTGAATTGATTGAAAATTCTTTTTGAGGTTCAGGAACGGTCGCCATGAGGAACTGATCGGTGAGCAGATTTTATATTCGGGTATGTTATTGTCCACTAATTTTTCCTTGTGATGCCTCCAGAAACAGGTGGAACGATGAAGAAGTAGCAGTCATTTGCGTGATTGCTTGGCTCTCTCCAAACCGTAGGAACAGCTAACGGCATCGCCACTTTTTTTGCCTTTCAGCCACTTTGGAAGATTTCTTGCACCCATACTGCAGCATTTGTGTGGAGTCCAGGATTTGTCCTGGTCCCCGATCTTGCATCCAAAATAAAACTCATTCGCCGCTTTTACTGTTGGAGTGATGTCCCTTTTCTGTCGTGGAAATGTCATTTCCTGCACAAATGTAACAAAATGTATCTGCACTATTAACATAATTACGAGATATCACTACTATTGAATTAAAACTGCAAGGATCACTTTTGTTGTACTTATGACTCAAGGGTAAATGGGAGTCGCTCAAAAGACTTGCTCACCCTACGAGACGTCGCTTACAACTTACGATTGCATCATCTTTTGTCGGCGATCGTAAAGCTGCGAAGTCATGACTCAACTACATTGCATCACACAATGATGTAATACCTCCGGGGGTTGTGTGTATGGCGGGCTGATGCAATACAATGCAATATGTTGTAATCTGGAGTTTGAAATAGAGCGTTGCGAAATGGTTACCTACGTACTCAATGCGGACTGAATCGTTTATACATGACCATCTATGTCTCTCCTAAACAAGAGCCAATCGACAAATTTTATTGTCATTTTCGTGTTCAGCACCTCTAAATTAGTAAAGATTAGCAATTTTCATTTCAAAGTCTTTTTGTGTGTTGCCCAATGTTATTTATTCTTATTATACGTGTGTTTGTTTTATTTCTCGGTCGGATCTAGAGGGCGGGAGGGAGGAACCATGCTCTCACCCACTTTGAATGCTAATAAGAGTATTGGAGGAAAATTTCTGAAACTTGTCATATTTCATATATTTAAAAAAAATGTAAAGACCCTTCAAAGAGAGACGAAAGAAATTCCAGTCTCTTGAAACCGTCCCTCCGTTTAATTTTAATTACTCGATTGATTTCCCCCCACCCCCTCCTCCTCCTCAGCTTTATCTAGATCCGGCCTGCAATCGATTAAAGTGGTTAACTACGGTGCAAAATTATTCGGTCTATTTTTATTATTATCTCTTTTCTGAAGACCAATCTACTAAAGCTTGTCTTTTGGGTTTTATACTGACAGGTTCCATCAGACCACGATGTAAACCAGCTGCTTCACGAATCATTTATTTATCTTTATAATTATTTAAAATTTACGTAACTTACAATTTTTAAATTTCATTTGATGGCTTGAGTACTGAGAGCTGTAAACATAACTTTTAGAGTAAAGCGTGAAACGCAATTTAACGTAGTCTAGGACCACAAAGGTATAAAGTCCTCTTTCCTTTCAGAGTCGATAAATTCTCTTAACAGATAATCACTAAAGTCTTCAATTCTTCTTCAACATCTTTGTAAAAAATAAAAAGATTTAATCATATAATACCTGAGAGATCAGTGATCTCCAGGTAAAAAAAATTAATTACCTGCTAAAAGGGGAGGTAACTTAATAATGCTCTTACTAAGAAAACTGTTATTCTCTTGTACTAATTAACACCATGTCATTTACTGCTTCTAACTCGATAAGTGAATTAATTGTCCAAAGTGATGCTACAAATGACACGTCTTAAGTAACAAACGCAAATCTCATTATACGCCACGTCAGCATCGAATTAACGTATTGATCGAATTACTGTAGAAATTATATGAAATGCATTTCCTACTTTTGTATTATCGTTCTCACATTTGTTTCAAAATGTGGACACGATATATCTGTATGGACTAAGTCCCACCCGCCATGTTGTTGTTCAGTCTTAGCTTCTCACCTTCCATCATCTTGGCTCTCGGAATTTTCATGTTCAGAAGATGGACAGCGCACACTTTGTGCACTGGACAGCGCACAAAGAATTGTTATATTATAGAATAGTCCGCAGGCCAGAACAAGGAAACTCGGCCAAAATGTGGTCTTATCTGGCAGAGACCACGCGACTGAAACGATAAAAAAGTGCCATATGGGTGGACCGATATCCGTTTCTGCTCAGCGAGAACCAATCGCCGCCTCACATATGACAACCCAGGTGATTTTAGCCCAGCCCGAGGCGAAGCTGGAGAGCGTGGAAAGAAGCGGGCTTTTGGAACTCTGAACTTTCGGTGCGAAAAGATAATCGTCGACGACTGTATCTGTTTATACCTCATTCACGAAAAAGGAGTTGATAAAATAGCTAGGATTGTAGGATATGTGTCTAGCGAGGATATTTGTTAAGAATTTTATTTGCTTGTACTTCGTACTTTGGTTATAAAGTGTTTTTATTTTATGTGTTAGTTGGTAGAGAAAAAATAGCTTATGCTCAGGCGTAGTATGTGTGAAGGGAAATTCAGTGATCGACTAGAGAACCATTTGATGGTTTTTTAACTCAGGAGTGACATTTTTGTGATTGTATTCCTGTGATACACCTCCCTCCACTTTTGGAGGATACCAATAATACTGACACTAAAACAAAATTTCAGCACACAAAACTCATGGGACATCCCAGTTTTTAATTTCTCGTCAGAGAGAGTTTATCAAACTTTTTTCATAGAGACTACAGATAAGTTGATTAATTAGTTAGTGAAATTTAATATGTGTTAGCAGATTGTATTAGCAGAATGAGAATTGTGATTTCTGTAAAATTGATTTACATGATTAATGAGATCTATGATGATATGTTGATAGACTGTTTTAGAAGAAGTTCAGAGAGTTGTTTTTGAGGATTATTGATGCTAGATGAGATTATTAAATACTAGAGTTGATAAGGTAGTTAAGATTATTTCACAGTGATTAGTGATTATCTATTGGCAAATTAGAGATGGACCCTACAGCATTCTACACACACACCCTCACACCACTTACATGTATCCCCATCACAAGAACCGTCAGAACCCACTTAATAGGAGCACTGGACAGCGCACAAAGAATTGTTATGAGTGTGGAAGATTTGTCCTATTTGCTAGCAACTGCCCCACTAGGAGAAATTTGTATGATATATTGTTGGTATAACAAGCCTGAGAGTCGCACAAAGCAGCAACTCCCTGGCCCACATTTTCCCCTAAGTCCCACGGCATATAGAGCACAGTAGTCAGCACATCAGTGAGGCAGGAAACGGAAATTTTGGCATATAGCCCTCCCCCAGTGATCAGAAATCTCACACAGGCCAAGAGTCAGCCGAAAGCTCCCCTCATTGACCCCATTAGGCAACATCCCTTGTTTATTACCTTGAGATCCGAACTAGGTTCCCTCCCATTTGTTGGGGCAGTGTAGAGAACATTGATGTGATGAGAACGGTGATCAAAGTTTTTACACCATTAGGTTTAGAGGAAGATGAAGAAACTGTTCATCAGGTGGAGACCCTGTTTAACGTTAGCGAGCTCAGAGAGAGCGTTTTTGATGCACTAAAGAGGAAGAGCGCACAAAAGGAACCTAGAGAGGATTGTAGGAATCATACCCTCATTAAGCAGCCAGCACATGGTGAGTGCAGTTTGCAGTGTTCAGCTAAAGCAGTGATGAAGTTAACTCACACAGAGATAGCCAGAGCATCGACACCCATTCTTCTAGTGAAAGCTTAAAAACACACAAGAATGAGGAGAATTTAGATATGTACGAAGTTAGTGAGAATAATAAGAATCTAAGCTCATGCAAGAAGAAAGAGTATTTAGTTACAATTAGCGATAGTCAGAGTTTACGCACATATGTTAGTAAGGAGATATTTGACCCACTCAAGAATAGCAAGCAGTGAGAAGCATAAAAAGTTAGGGAGAAACTGGACATACATAGAAGTGAGAATTTATGCACACCTACATATAGCAGTTCGGCTACAAACAACATTAGTTACAGCTTTGACTCTCACCAGAGTAGTAAAGTACACAGTAAAGAGTTTGGAGCACACGGTATTAGTGTGAATGGTGAAATAAATAATGGTAGTGAAAATTTTGTAGTAAATAATGTTAGGGAAATTTTAGATATACACAGCTGTAGTAAGTATTTTGAGGCACAGAGTAGTAGTGAAATTTTTGAAGTAAACGTAATGAATGAGAAGATTAAGATGCACATAATTAGTGAGATATTTGAAGTACAAAATAGTAGCATTAACAATTTTGACATACCCGATAAGCATCAGAAAAATTTACCCTCACACAAGAGTACTGATTTAGAAGTACAAAGTATTAATGAGAATTCGGGAATAGAAAGTATTAGAGGGAGTTTTAATCAACACTTAGAGATTGAGAGGTTTACCGCATCTAGCGAAATTAGGAATTTTGCTTTGCACATGGAGGTTAGGAATTTGGAGACATGCAGAGAGATGGAGAATTTTGTTACGCCCATAGAGGCTGTTAATTTTATTTTATACAGGACAGTTAAGAAGCTTATTACACAGGTAGAGACTAGGTATTTTGTCATATCTAGAGGTCATGTGAGCTTCGATAGGTTAAGAGGTTTTAGGAATTATTTGCACAGCCGGAGAGTTCGCAAAAACTGTTACCTGCACAGAGGCATTGGAAGATTCTGTACTCATTGGTATGGTGAAAGCATTCATCCAGAGAGAGATAGTGAGCAATTTCCAAACACAGTGATAGTGAGAGTTTAGGAGCATGTATTTATTACAATCTAAAGTTAGAGAGCCCTCTGTCTGTGGAAATCTGTCTGTGGTAGGAATCTCACAGAAGCGGTGGAGGACTCCAGAGTTATAAAGGAAAATAAAACAGCAATAGGGATAGAAGAATTAGGGTCCCCTCTTCATATCGACCTGGAATCAACGTTTGTCTTGTATGACTATAGTCCTCCACCACAAGCTTATAAAGAGAAGAAATCCTCCGCTGAATACTAAGAATTTGATCAGTGGATCCCCGGGGCTCTTGTCACAGAGACCGTTCCTCACCTTCCCTTGCAGCGGCCGCCGGATCAAGGCCATGCATACTCACTTTCGTCAGCGAGACCTGTTCGGAAGAGTATTGGCAGCAATCGCCGAGTGTCTAACAGATCAGGGGATGCTCAGGCATCAGTGAACAAGATTACTGTCGCCACGGCTCACGTGGCGGCAGTAATCGCGAGGCGCTACACCGCGAATTCGCATCCACACTCCCGTCCGAGTGAAATCATCTTCGCACTCTTTGAGTCGAGGACTCGCCCCTCTGCCAAGGGCCGGCAGAAATAAGGAACAGCTACTGGCCAGGGCACCTTATTACACTCACACACAATTATACACATCCTTGAAACATTATGACACACTCAGAAAAAGACAGATTTTGTAAAATGATAGAATAATTAAGTCAATATTGTGAGATGAGGAAAGGACTAAAATACAAAGTTTGAAAACTGACAGAATTATAAAGTCAATAAGTTGAGCAAAGGGTTAAAATACAGAGTTTGTAAAGTGACAGAATTATAAAGTCAATTTTGTCAGAATACAGAGTTTGTAAAGTGACATAATTATATAAGTCAATATTATCAGATGAGGAAAGGATTAAAATATAGAGTTGGTAAAATGACAGAATTATAAAGTCAATATTGTCAGATGGGGAAAGGATTAAAATAAAGAGTTTGCAAAGCGACATAATTATAAAATCAATATTGTGACATAAGGAAAGGATTAAAATACAGAGTTTATAAAGTGACAGAATTATAAAGTCAGTATTGTCAGTTGAGGAAAGGGTTAAAACACAGAGTTTGTAAAGTGACAGAATTATAAAGTCAATATAGTCAGATGAGGAAAGGATTAAAATACAGAGCTTCTAAAATGAAAGAATTATAAAGTCAATATTGTGAGTTGTGGAAAGGATTAAAATACAGAGTTTCTAAAAGGACAGAATTGTAAAGTCTATTTTGTCAGTTGAGGAAAAGGTTAAAATACAGAGTGAGATGAGGAAAGGATTAAAATACAGGGTTTGTAAAGTGAGAGAATTATAAAGTCAATTTTGTCAGATCAGAAAGGATTAAAATACAGAGTTTTTAAAGTGACAGAATTATAAAGTCAATATTGTGAGATGTGGAAAGGATTAAAATACAGAGTTTGTAAAATGACAAAATTATAAAGTCAATATTGTCAGATGAGAAAGGATTAAAATACAGAGTTTTTAAAATGAGATAATTATAAAGTCAATATTGTAAGATGTGGAAAGGATTAAAACACAGAGTTTGTAAAATGATAGAATAGGTAAGTCATTATTGTGAGATGAGGAAAGGATTAAAATACAGAGTTTGTAAAGTGACAGAATTATAAGTCAACATTGTCAGATAAAGAAAGGATTAAAATACAGAATTTGTAAAATGATAGAATAATTAAGTGATTACTGTGAGATGAGAAAAGGATTAAAATGCAGAGTTTGTAAAGTGATAGAATAATTAATTTATTATTGTGAGTTGAGAATAGGATTGAAATACATCGTTTGTAAAATGACAAAATTACAAAGTCAATATTGTCAGAAGAGGAAAGGATTAAAATACCGAGTTGCAAAATGAGAAAATTATAAAGTCAATATTGTCAAATGAGGAAAGGATTAAAATACAGAGTTTCTAAAATAAGAGAATTATAAAGTCAATATTGTGAGATAACGAAAGGGTTAAAATATAGAGTTGGTAAAGTGACAGAATTATAAAGTCAATTTAGTCAGATGAGGAAAGGAGTAGAATACAGAGTTTGTAAAGTGACAGAATTATAATGTCAATATTGTCTGATGAAGAAAGGATTAAAATACAGAGTTTGTAAAATGAGAGAATTATAAAGTCAATATTGTCAGCTGAGGAAATGATTAAAATACAGAGTTTGTAAAGTGGCAGAATTATAAAGTCAATTTTATCAGATAAGAAAGGATTAAAATACAGAGTTTGTAAAGTGACAGAATTATAAAGTCAATTTTGTCAGATGAGAAAGGATTACAATACAGAGTTTGTAAAGTGACAGAATTATAAAGTCAATATTGTGAGATGTGGAAAGGATAAAATACAGAGTTTGTAAAACGATAGAATAATTAAGTAATTATTGTGAGCAGATGAAAGGGTTAAAATACAGAGTTCCTAAAATGACAGAATAGTTAAGTCATTATTGTGAGATGAAGAAAGGATTAAAATACAGAGTCTGTAAAGTGACAGAATTATAAAATCAATATTGTGAGATGTGGAAAGAATTAAAATAGACAGTTTGTAAAATGATAGAATAATTAAGTTATTACTGTGAGTTGAGGAAAGGATTGAAATACAGAGTTTGTAAAATGACAAAATTCTAAAGTCAATATTGTCAGATGAGGAAAGGATTAAAATGCATAGTTTGTAAAATGACAAAATTATAAAGTCAATATTGTTAGATGAGAAAGGATTAAAATATTGAGTTTTTAAAGTGAGATAATTATAAAGTCAATATTGTGAGATGTGGAAAGGATTAAAATAGAAGAATTTCTAAAATGATAGAATAGTTAAGTCATTATTCTGAGATGAGGAAAGGATTGAAATAGAGAGTTTGTAAAATGACAAAATTATAAAGTCAATATTGTCAGATGAGGAAAGGATTAAAATACAGAGTTTGTAAAATGACAAAATTATAAAGTCAATTTTGTCAGATGGGAAAGGATTAGAATACAGAGTTTTAAAGTGAAATAATTATAATGTCAATATTGTGAGATGTGGAAAGGATTAAAATAGACAGTTTGTAAAATGATAGAAAAATTAAGTCATTATTTTGAGCTGAGGAAAGGATTAAAAATACAGAGTTTGTAAAATGATAGAGAATTAAGTTTTTATTGTGAGATGAGGAAAGGATTGAAATGCAGAGTTTGTAAAATGACAAATTTCTAAAGTCAATATAGTCAGGTGAGAAAGGATTAAAATACTGAGTTTTTAAAGATAATTATAAAGTCAATATTGTGAGCTGATCATAAAGTCATTATTGTGAGGTGTGGAAAGGATTAAAATAGACAGTCTCTAAAATGACAGAAATAATTTAGTCAATATTGTGAGTTGTGCAAAGGATTAAAATACAGAGTTTCTAAAAGGACAGAATTCTTGTCATTATTGTCAGATGAGGAAAGGATTAAAATACAGAGTTTGTAAAGTAACAGAATTATAAAGTCAATATTGTGAAATGAGGAAAGGATTAAAATACTAAGTTTGAAAACTGACAGAATTATAAAGTCAATTTTGTCAGATGAGAAAGGATTAGAATACAGAGTTTTTAAAGTGAAAGAATTATAAAGTCAATATTGTGAGATGTGGAAAGGATTAAAATAGACAGTTTATAAAATGATAGAATAATTAAGTCATTATTGTGAGCTGATAAAAGGATTAAAATACAGAGTTTGTAAAATGATAGAATTCTTGTCATTATTGTCAGATGAGGAAAGCATTAAAACACAGAGTTTGTAAAATGACAGCATTATAAAGTCAATTTTGTCAGATGAGGAAAGGATTAAAATAGACAGTTTCTAAAATGATAGAATAATTAAGTCAATATTGTGAGATGTGGAAAAAACTTAATTATTCTATCATTTTACAAACTCTGCATTTTAATCCTTTCGACATCTCACAATATAGACTCTGTAATTATCTCACTTTAAAAACTCGATATTTTAATCTTTCTCATCTGACAATATTGATTATATAATTTTGTCATTTTACAAACTCTGCATTTTAATCCTTTCCTCATCTGACAAAATTGACTTTATAATTTTGTCATTTTGCAAACTCTGTATTTTAATCCTTTCCTCATCACACAATATTGACATAATTATTCTATCATTTTACAAATTGTCTATTTTAATCCATTCCACAACTCACAATATTGACTTTATAATTCTTTCACTTTAAAAACTTTGTATTCTATGCATGAGAATATATTGCATGAGAATTCCGGATGCTTGAGTACCGGATGACCATTAGTTTGCTGTAAATAATGATTGAAGAGTTAGCTGTAAAAAAAATTATTTTAAGTTAATGTAACGAAAACTTTATCCTCCTGAAAACTTATTGCGAACGATTCCTACTCAATTATCTCATCCTCTTTTAATTCCAGCTAATGAAGCCTAAAGACTTGATTTCATAATCTGGAAGTTCTCGTGGCGGCATCTGTTGATCGGGAAAGGAAGAAACCAATTATTTGAATGCTAACTGGAACACGATTAAGCTGGGATAGCTCATTAGGAAGTAAATATTACATGTTTTCAAGAGGTTATACGTTCTGTTCCCAATCCTTCAAGATTAGATTTTTTTTCAGCTTCCATTTTTATAATGCAATAGGACACTTCCTGTTTAAATTACTGTTGTGGAATTTGTGACTAACGTTTTCGCCACTATTAATATATATTATTTTTACACAGTTTCAACATGTTCAAAAATTATTCTCTCACCCCATTTAAAGATTTTTTTCAATCTGGGATGTATGATTTTTTTTCAGTGGTCTTAACATGTTTTTGAACTTTGTATGATTTTTCGTAGCAAAAATAATTATAAAGACATACATTCCGAGTTGAACACAGAATAATATTAATTTTTATTACCAAATTTACTTTTGAAGAAAACCGTTTTATCAATAACTTTTGCCACTTGTATTACTCCGTTTCAAGTATGCTTTACCAAGAGTGTATACCTCTATCTATTTTTGTGAATCTTTGTAATTTGCTCATATTATTTAATCGTTTATTCATTACACTCGGTATGATAGGATTGGGCTGATTCCTGTTTATGTCTCGAGTGTGTATTAATCTACAGTTTGTCGTAATTCATCGCTACATAAATATGGATTTTCATAATTTCGTTCAATATTTACAAAAATATAATGCTTAATCATTTCTTATTGAAACAAATTGCAAATATTTTGTGAATATCTTTAGTGCTAATAAATGAGTTTCGTATATTATCTAAATGGTGCAGAGGGATATCTTTATGCATATGAGGATTAAATGATATAAATTATTTAGATTTCTCCAAAGTGCAAAATAGTCCTGTCCAAAATTATCGAATAAATTGCCAAATGCATACAAACAGAAGGTTGAGAAAAAAATAGGTTCAAACTTTAATAAGTAGCTGAAGTTGTTGTTGTATATGCTGCGAAACGTTCGGTTACTAGTCATTATAAATCAAAGAGATAAAATAAGTATTCGTTATAAGTAGCTGAAGTTGTGTTGATACTTATATATGTGACTCAAAGAGGAAAATTAAGTTTACGCTTCATTAATACTCAAAGATATAAAATAAGTTTACCCTTCATTATGACTCAAAAAGAAAAAAACAAGTTTATCCTTTATTATAAATCAAAGATATAAAAATAATTTTATCCTTCATTATAAATCAAAGAGATGAAATAAGTTTACTCTTCATTATGAATCAAGAAGAAAAAAACAAGTTTATCCTTTATTATAAATCAAAGATATAAAAATAATTTTATCCTTCATTATAAATCAAAGAGATAAAATAAGTTTACTCTTCATTATGAATCAAGAAGAAAAAAACAAGTTTATCCTTTATTATAAATCAAAGATATAAAAATAATTTTATCCTTCATTATAAATCAAAGAGATAAAATAAGTTTACTCTTCATTATGAATCAAGAAGAAAAAAACAAGTTTATCCTTTATTATAAATCAAAGATATAAAAATAATTTTATCCTTCATTATAAATCAAAGAGATAAAATAAGTTTACTCTTCATTATGAATCAAGAAGAAAAAAAAATAAAATTTACCCTTAATTATGACTCAAGGAGAAAAAAATAAGTTTACCCTTCATTATGACTCAAAGAGAAAAAATAAATTTGAGAAAAAAAAGAAGGTTGAGAAAAAATATAAATCAAAGATATAAAATAAGTTTACCCTTCATTATGACTCAAAGAGAAAAAATAAGTTTACCCTTCATTATAAATCAAAGATATAAAATAAGTTTACCCTTCATTATGAATCAAAGAGAAAAAATAAGTTTACCCTTCATTATGAATCAAAGAGAAAAAATAAGTTTACCCTTCATTATGAATCAAAAATATAAAAAAAAAATGTTTACCCTTTATTATGACTCAAAGAGAAAAAATACGTTTATGCTTCATTATGGCTCAAGGAGAAAAAAATAAGTTTACACTTCATTATGAACCAAAAAGGAAAAATAAGTTTACCCTTCATTATGATTCAAACAGAAAAAAATAAACTTATATATTTCAGGATGAATCAAACAGAAAAAAACATTTCAATGTTCAGTATGGATTCAAACATAAAAGTTGCAATCTTCGGTATGTAACTCAAACCTAAAGAGGATAGCACCTCATCATGGCACGACTCTTCCCTTAGGAAAAAGAAAAAATTTTTCGATTCGTTGTTCTGCGTCATCTTTGGTCGATACAAAGGTGCAGAGGAATTCCTACTCACCATTCTGTTGATCTCACATCGCCACGGAGATTCCCATGGCACCCACTCAACCGATTCTAGTAACCGAGTCACGTCGGGGTAACCTGCCCCCTCGCTAAACTCTCGCTTTTATACAGGTCGTGCACGCGGGCTTCTCACTTGTTCCGTTTCCTTCTGATCTCCGTGCTCGCAGTCACGTGACTAGAAGCATCACGCGTCTCAAGTTACCGAAACTGACACCGCACAGGAACTGGTCTAACGTGTCCACAAGTCGGATGTCAAAGATCACTGATGGAACCGTTTGCTTCTTATCGCATTTAAAAGGGTCTCTTTGCTACTTTACAAGTAATCTATTGTGCAAAGAATTACTTTTTTACGCGAAAACAATGGCATTAGAATAGCATTCGCTATTAATATTCGTTATGATTCGTTGGGCAGACTTAAACCAAATCGTACTGGAGTAAGATTGGCAAGTCGATGAAGAACGGTGTTTTCAGTTACATGCAAAAAGTTAAATATAGACCTGAGTTTAATACCTATCCCTGTACGACTCAAAGGAAACGTCATGAAAATAAAATGATGACTCTACTTTGCAGTGTTCAAAACAAATCTAAAAGAATGTTTTAAGTCTTACCTCAGTGCTTGGGGTGGGTGTTCTAATTCTAGATAACGCGTTATATAAGTATTTCTTGTTTCTAGATACTCGATAGGGCAGGGGTGGCTCAGTTAGTAGGGCCCAGGATAGCAATCTGCAGTTCCTAGGTTCCACCTGTGCCAGTTGAGATTTATCTCTGCAAAACTCCCCACCCTGCCCTTGATCAGTAGGGCACACCAATGGGACATGGAAAGGCCGCCGTCAATCATATGAAATTTTAAGTCTTGGCCTCGCATGCGAGAAAGCCATACTCTGTGCACATTAAAGAACACGTTAGATGGCCTTTAGGGGAAGCTACCATCTGGCTCCTAACAGATGTTCAGTTGGTACCCTTCTCCCAACCATCTCTGAGTTCTCTGAATCCCTGTGACATGGCCATTTGGCTCATTGTAAAAAAAAATGACGCTCAGAAGAAAGGCAACCCTAGATATCCGACAGCTATCTTGCTTTTGGTAAGTTACACCAATGTTTTACCTATCTCGTAAGTCTAGGATCACACCCTTTTGAACAGAGATTTCGCAAGATTTTGGATAAGGTGTGAGGCGAGGAGGAAGGAGATGAAAGAGCAAAATGAAATAACAGATTTTGTCCAGGAATGGAAAGGAAATTTTAGAGGATTAAAGCAAGGATGCAGCACGTCAATGATTTTGTTTAAAAATGTATTGAAAAGCTGTGAAAGAATGGAATAGGAAATATGAAGACATTGGTAAGAAATGTGAAGGCTCTTCTCTTTATTTGTTGATGTTAATTAGAAACTGATTGCAAAGGTTAAAGATCACTTAGAATACACGTTGACGAAATTAAAGGGAGAATATGCAACCTAATGAATGAAAACATTCAGTTTTTCGCTCTGTACAAGAGAAGGGAGATGTTCCCATCCCCGGGCAACAGTTATTGTACATTCTATCGAATAATTAGTTTTTGGATATAGAAATAGAAATTGACTGTCATAAATTGAAACTGCCCCCTATGTTTAATTCGCGCTCAGGGTAGATGTACTACTCACCCCTTCCTTTGCCCTTCCCTGAATGAAATTTAATAAATAAAAATAAATACCCCCTCAAGCAGCTGCTTGCCACAGAGGTCTGACAGGAGCCTGTCAGTTTATATGCCATAGTAGAAGGTATGTGAAGATGGTAGGACCTCAGCATAAAAACAACACAAACATCCATGCCTTACCTGGGGCTCGAACCCAGGTCCCTTAGATCAGTAGTCAAGCACGCTAACCACTCGGCCACGGGACGGGTTGAAATTTAATATTAAAAAAAAAACAATTTTTGCAACTGGAGACAGTGAAAGAGAAGTTTTTTTAGATGGATAGTGAAATGGTAAGAAAGGGGAATATGTTTACTAGGGTTAGTTATAAGTCTGTGCATTTTATCGTCTCCTTGAGAAATTATTTTTATAATATGAATAACGAACTTTACTCAGCGAAATATAAAAAATCAGTTTCAGTGGTTCGTAGCCATGCCGGCAAGTGTTTTGATTTCTCTTCACTGCCGTACTTAATCTTTGGAGATGAAAAACTCCCGACATCCGTTTACGACTTCCTGAAATATTTCAGACCACCTACTTCCAAGAAAATGAGCCATAGAGTGAAAAAGGTATTAATCGGAAGGAGCTGGGTTTGGACTACACATTGGGTGAGGAAGAAGCTCAAACAGCAATTCTCGAAGTTTTTCTTTGGTAACAAATTGTGGTGTGCTATTTTGCATAGGAGGAGTATCTGATGTCTACTTACCACTCGTGGGAAGAGTTGAAACATCACAGAGTGCATGCACTCCAGTAGTGTCAGTTAATATTGATGGCACTTCCATCGGGACCAGTTCGGAGTGCACTCCGAACTGGTCCCGATGCAACAACGGAGTGTAACCCTCACAATCCTGCAGCACTGCATTTTTCTTTTGCAGCACTGCATGCCAGCCGGCATTCCCTGTCTCCTCTTTGAGACAGGACGTGTGTGCTGGGAGCCAGGATGTTACAATCCTTGAAAAAGATCAATTTTTCATCGCCCATATAACAATTCGCTTGATTAAATGGAGGTCGCGTGGATTAACGAGGAGTTTACTGCAGACATGGACACGATGGTTTGCTCGTTCAGTAGTCAGTTCATGTGGAACACCTGGCTACCTTCGGCAACTCCTGGCTACCTTAGCGATGTGTTGGAGATTCCGTGCCACAGCTACTTGTGACCAACTAAGTTTGGAAGAGAGTCAGTGAGTGCTTGTCGATGGGTCAGCTTCAATAGCGCGGCACAGAATGTTACGATCTATCGATATTGGCATCCAGATCACAGCTTGCTTTCCAGACTTGTGTCACCCCTTTTGTACTTCTTGAACCAAGCATGAGCAACACAAATGGAGACTGACTCCACCTTCCACTTTGCATATTTCTCGGGGCACTTCAGTAGTTTTTAACACTTTTTTTTTGCAGAAATCATGTAAAATTGCACAAATTTCAATACTTAACTCACTTAGTATGCAACGTTTCTAATTATGGAAATCAAGTATTACTTACACTTGTAATACATAATTATGAAAAGGAAAATTAGTCTAAATTTTTGTACGATCCCATCTACAAACTTTTTTTTTGTAAGGGTGCATCTCAGTCAGTAGCTCACCAGGTTCGTAACCCGCAGTCTCAGGTTCTAATCCCAACTATTCCAGAGTTATGATTTATCTCTACTAACCCCTTGCCCTCGATAAAAAAGGGGACAGCGATGGGAATGGAAATGTCGCCGTCAGTCGATCAAGGCAGTAAGCCGTGATCCGTGATGCAGAAAAAACACCCTGTTCGCGTTAAAGAACACTCTGGATGGATAACAGGAAGTTTCCATCTGTCTGTAACAGCTCTCCAGTGAGTCTTTCCCTTAACCTTCTCTCAGATCTTGAAATCCTTGTGTTCTGGCCATTTCGCTTGTTGCTTGGAAAACTTGCCATTCGGAGGTAAAATAAGCCAACCCAACAACAACTACTCTTTTCCTTATTTCTGGTTCTCGTTCAGTTCACTTGCTACTACGTAAAGAGATCTCCTTTTCTTCCCCACTAAGGTTCACTAATTACGAGACTATCAGTTCAGCAATTACTATGATAGAACCCACAGCAGTTATTTTCCCTTTTAGGGATTATGGGACTTTTTATCAGTTCTTTTTAGCTTCGGTCCTGAGATCCTAGCTCTTAGCTGCCCTTCTGTTAGACAAGGGCTCGGGATAATCTGCTTAGTTTGTTCTATTGAGCACTTAAATCTATCGCACTTTGCTATTATAAGAGTTTATTCTTTTCTTTAGGTCATTTTGTCTCCCACTGTGATATGTTTTTCTTTTTCAACTCAGTCTACCACATTGTACACGGACATGCATCCCCTTCTTTGTACTAATGCTTCAATTTAAGTGTGGGATTTATTTATTGGAAAAGTCAGATATTGCATATAGAAATGGACCCTAGCCTGTCCCTTGTCTTGCATCTCACAATTTTTGCTTCTTGCAATAAAGCATGGGTGGGAATCGGTATCACGACAGCCTCGTATTCTTCAGCTCCAGGTTCGAGTCCCAACTGGATAAACGATTAGATTTATCTCCGCTAAACTTTATCCTGCCTGCAGTGATGTAGGGAACACTGATGGGATTGGAAAGTTCTGCAGATGGGAAGTTAAGCCGTACTCCCATGTGCGGAAGAGCCATCCCCTATACACGTTAAAAAAATGCTGGATAGCTTTGATTGGGGACTGCTATCTGTCTCTTAACAGTTGTGCAATGGATCCTCTTCTCCAAACTTTCTGTGATCTAGCAATTTATACAGGTCACAAGGACCTATTTATGGTGTGCATCCGATAAGACCGGAACTCATTTTTTTTCGATGATTTATCTCCCGTTCTGACACTTTTCTCTTTTTATCGGCATCTGGTTCTGATCAACTGTGAATGGCAAACCGTTTTCTTTTACCAACCATCACCTTTAGGTTCTTCTAGCTAATATCTTGACGAAAGCTGAGGCTTCCTTTGTATTCTCTGAAGCTTCCGCGCTCGGTGAATATTTTTTAATTTAACAGCATCTATCAAATTATAAATTTTGGATTTCACAAACAGATTATCCGACATTCCCAATAAATAAATTCCATGCTCAAATTATATATAAGATGACGGTTTGGTTTGTTTTACCTCTGAGCGGCACTTTTTTGCACACAATGGGTTAAATGGCCAGGTCACAAGGACCCCGAACGCTCAGAGAAAGTTGGGGGAGGGGACCCACTGGAACTGATTGGAAGACAGATGGTATCCTCCCCTCAAGGCCATCCAGCGTGTTCTTTAACGTGCACAGGGTATGGTTCTCCCGTACACGACGCCACGGCTTAACGACCATCCGACGGATGGTGGCCTTTCAAAGCCCATTGGTGTCCCCTACTGACTGTGGGAAGGGCGGGGAGTTTTGCGGAGAAAAATCTCAATGCTGACCCAGCTGGGACTCTAACCTGGGAACTGCAGATTACGAGCCTGGCGCGGTACTGACTGAGCCACCCCCGTCCCATAAGATGACGATTCCAAAAATTGCACCAAGACGTATTTGTCAATAAAACACCAAAATTCTCAAACGATATCTAACAATATCTACATATCTCCCAAACATTTCATAATTCATTAATATTAACATTCAATTATAATTCCGTTGTGCCCTCTGTGAGAAAGGGGATACCAATGGGCTTGGAAAGTCCGCATTCCGTCGGATGGGACGTTAAGCCTAGGCCACAAGAGACTGTCATGCTCACATTTGTTTCAAAATGTAGACACGACGTATCTGTATGGGTTAAGTTCTACCCGCCATGTTGCTATTTGGTCTTAGCTTCCCACCCCTCCTTCATCTTAGCTCTCAGAAGTTTCAGGTCACAGAAGAATATTAAGCCCACGGGCCTGGAACAAGGAAACTCGTCCAAAAAGGTACCAATTTGACAAAAAGGTGCCAATTGACCGAAACGAAAAACAAGTGCTCAGCAGGACCATATGGATGGACTGACATCCGTTTCTGAGCAACGAGCACCAATCGCCACCTTACACGACAACCCAGGTGGTTTTGCCCAGCCCGTGACAAAGCTGGAGGGCAGGAGAGAAGCTTGCGCTTGAACACTCTATTTTGAACGTGTAGTTCAAAAGTTCGACTTTGGTGGTTGTGCTTTTCCTTTCGTCATTCACGAACAGGGGCGTAGCCATGGGGGGATGGGGGGAGGCTCCCCCGCAAAGTAACTCAGAGTTGGCAAAATTCGAAGCGACTTCGTAAAATCTAGGTGAGTTGTGAAAATTTGTAATTTTTTTTGGAAAATTAAGCGGAGTTGTCAAAATCGAGGCAACTTGGCAAATCTAAGGAAGTTTGGAAAATGGAGAAACGGCAAAATTTAGAGCAGTTGTCAAAATTCGAAGCCACTTAGTAAAATATAGGTGAGTTGGCAAAATCTAGACAATTTGGCAAAATCTTAGGGAGTTGGCAAAATTCGGAGTGACTTGGTAAAATCTTTGGGAGTTGGCAAAATCAGGACAACTGGGCAAAATCTTGGGGAGTTGAAAAATTCGAGTGACTTGGCAAAATCGTGGGGAGTTGGCAAAAATTAAGGTGAGATGTAAAAATTTGGAATTTTTTCTGTAAAATTATGGCGAGTTGGGAAAATCTAGGGACAGTTGGCAAAATTCGAAATGACTTGGCAAAATCGTGGGGAGTTGGCAAAACTCAGGTGAGATGCGAAAATTTGGATTTTTTTCTGTAAAATTATGGCGAGTTGGCAAAATTCAGAAGAGTTGCAAAACATAGGGAGTTGACAAAATCTAGGGGGCAGTTGGCAAAATTCGGAGTGACTTGGCAAAATTCGGAGTGACTTGGCAAAATCATGGAGAGTAGATAAAATTCAGGTGAAATATAAAAATTGCAATCTCTTTTCTGTAAAATCATGGCTTGTTGGAGAAATCGAGGCAACTTCGCAATATCTCAGAGAGTTGGCAAATCTTGGGGGAGTTGACAAATTCAGAGTGACTGCAAGAATCAGGTGTGATTCTGCAATCATCTTTGCGATTTTTTTCTGTAAAATTGTGGCGAGATGGCAAAATCAAGGAAACTTGGCAAAATCTAGGGCAGTTGGCAAAATTCGAATCCACTTGGTAAAATACGGGCGATTTGTGAAAATTGGGATTTTTTTGGTAAAATTAAGGAGAGTTGATAAAATCGAGAATACTTGGCAAAATCTAGGGAAGTTGGCAAAACTGGTAAACACTTGGTAAAGTACAGGTGAGTTGTAAAAATTATGATTGGTTTTGTGAAATTAAGGAGAGTTGGAAAAACCAAGATCTCTTGGCAAAATTGGAAGCCACTTGATAAAATACAGGGGAGTTGTGAAAATTGTGACATCTCGTGCAATTAAGGAGAGTTGATAAAATTCGAAGTGGCTTGGCAAATTCAGAGAAGATGTAAAAATTGCGTTTTTTTCTGTAAAATTATGTTGAGTTGGCAAAATCTAGAGTAGTTCGCAAAATTCGAATCCACCTGGTAAAGTATAGGTGATTTGTGAAAATTGGGACTTATTTTGTGAAATTAAGGGGTGTAGGACAAATTGAGGAAACTTAACAAAATGAAGGGCAGTTGGCAAAATTCGAATCCACTTGGAAAATACGGGCGAGTTGTGATAATTGGGATTGGGTTTGTAAAATTAAGGAGAGTTGACTAAAATTGAGAAAACTTGGCAAAATCTTTGGGAGTTTGAAAAGTTTGAAGTGATTTGGCAAAATTTGAAATTGGAAGTCAAATGGGAAAATGTCCCCCCCCCCCACCGAGCGGAAATCTGGAAATCTGGTAAGTTTGCTCAGTTGGCTTGTGGCTTGGCACTTCGAGTAGGAAAATGTTTGATAACCCCCCCCCCCCCACAGCCATAATCCATAGTCCTTCGTTCCCCCCCCCCTCCCCTGTTCACGAACAAAGACTTCAGAATATTTTTCCTGGAGTCGAGGTGCCCAGCTATGGACAATAGCTAGAGACAATCCTGCTGATGAGCCGTAGATGCCCGAGATTGAAAAAGGACGACAGCGTGGCGTGATATGAACGTGTGAGAGACATTTTCTTTTTGCCACCAACGACAAAGGAACGAGGTACGGTCATTCTTTCCTGATCGGGTCTTCCCCCATGTTAAACGATAGTTTGTCCCGCCACGCTGCCCTCGACCGTTTTGAGCCGTAAATTGTTTTGCTCCCAAAAACTGTGCAGCGCATGAAAGATGAAATTTTATATTTGTGTGAAATCAACTTGAGTTGAAGTAGATTGACGGTAACTGCGAATTGTTGTAAAGTTAAATAAATGTGTTCCCACAGAATGATCCCGCATCAAACTGCTTATTTGTTTTGTCAATTGGCCTAGCTCCTGATTTTGAAATTGGCGAACAGTTTTTGATAGTTGACCAGAAATTGGAGGAAATTGGGAATTGGAAGACACCACCTTTCATGATTAAAAATTGTAGCATCAGGCCCACTTTCCGCGGAATGCTGAACGTGATAAAACACAGCCTCTCATATTTACCTCTCATATTTTAACCCCTCATATTTTAAGTTCCCCCCTAAAATCCAGACTCCCCCAAAACACACAGTGGTGGTCAGGTTGGGTTGTTTGGGTTGTTTTACCTCTGTGCGGCACTTTTTTGCACACCATGGGCTAAATGGCCAGGTCACATGGACCCCGAATGCTCAGAGAAGGTTGGGGGAGGGGACCCACTGGAACAGCTGTTGGGAGACAGATGGTAGCCTCCCGTCAAGGCCATCCAGTGTGTTCTTTAACGTGCACAGGGTATTCTCTCCCGCACACGGGCCACGGCTTAACGTCCCATCCGACGGACGGCGGCCTTTCCAAGCCTATCGGTGTCCCCTACTGGGGTGGTCAGGACAGAACCATACCCTATCCCAGTACACGTTAAATGGCTTTGACAAGAGGCTACCATCTAACTCCTAATAGCTGATCAGTGAGTTAGCTTCCTTTGATCTTCTCTAAGGTTCTTGAGGTCCTTGTGACCTGCCGTTTAGCATATTGTGTGGCAAAAGAGGGTTGCACAAACAACCCGGCCCATCATATTTCACTATAAAATGTGGATGGGACGTTACAATTTCTACAGCACGAAATTAAGATTTTGCAAAATTAAACATTTGATTGGGTGAAAATAACACTGTTTTTGTTCATACTGCCAAGTGTTTTTTTCTCACACTGCCTTCTAGTGGCTTTTCTATTAAGTAAACGTTAGCTCACTTCGATGTCGAGTTGTTAGCACCCTTGGCTACTGATAAATTATCGAACCCCTGCTAAGGCATGGATGTTTGTTGTTGCATTTCTGCTGGTGCCTCGCCTTCCTTACATACCTTTTCTATGAAATATTAAACTGATAGGATCCTGTCAGACCTCTGTGACAACAGCTGCTTGCGGGTATGTAGCCAACTTCCAAAGCGCTAACTGTGGACTATTTCTCTGATACGATTTTACATTTAAAGCTATGCTTCATTAATTGGCTTTTGTTACCATTTTTTTATTCCTATTATTGGGCCGTATTACTTCTAGTTTTATCTAGTTGAGAACATTGAATTGAAAAGGCCGCCTACAATAACAACTGATTTCCAATGTAATTAGTGGGAAGCTGTGATGCCATGGGCATAACGTCTACATATATATATTCTGTAAACCTCGGATTTTTTGGACCTTCGCAAACCATTGATTGAAAGAAATATCGATTCAAGATAGAATTCGGAGTTTCACCACAATACATGAATTTATCTTTGCATAATATTTAGTATTGTTAAAATATTACAATTTTTTTATCATATATTGTCTTGATATTAAATCTATCCTTTGATATTATGATCTACTCTTTGATATTATGATCTATCCTCAATAAAATGATCATATATTGTCTTGATATTAAATCTATCCTTTCCAAATTTACAGTGAATACTTTTTTAAAAGTTTTATTTAAAATAATTTCTTTTAGTTTTCTTAGTTTTGTGGAATCACATGCTCTTCCCCCTCAATTATCAGTTGTTTTTTTTGTTTTGTTTTTTTGTATATCCCACATCTCCTCTCCCCAAATAGTTCGTTTAATCGAAACGCTGCTACATTTGCCAAGGTCGTAATCTGTGGCTAACAGGTTCTAGTCCCACCGGGCCAGTGTTGAGATTTATTTCCGCATTTTTCTCGGTCAGTATGGGACACTGATGGACTTTGGAAAGGCCTCCGTCCATTGCATGGGGCGTAAACCCATAGCGCCGTGTACGGGAGAGCCCTACTCTGTGCACGGTAAATAATACGTTGATGACCTTGGCGGGAGACTATCATCCGTTTCCTAATAGTATTCCCCAAACTTCTCTGTTTCTTCAGGGTCCTTGTGACCTGGGCCATTTGACCATTGTTTGCAAAAAAAGTGCGGTTCAGAGGTAAAACAACTGAACTATGTTATATAGGGATAGATAATTAATTTGTCCTTCTAAACATTTTGCAAAGATATGTTTATGAAATATAAATACGGGAAAATAAAATGAAGTGAAATAGCACATATTTAATACGAAAAGAAAAATAATGTTTATGACCCCAAAAGGTGGTTCTAAGAGCGTCTTGATCCCCCTTACTATATCTTCGATCTGCTCTTTAGCACTCTAAAAGGTTTTCTCCTCTTACATTCCATCCACTTCGTTTTATTCTCAAAAGAACACCATGCCGATTCCCCTGCTTAGCTGCCTATCATTTTTAATGGTTTACTCTCTGCGCTACACGGAAGATTCCCAGAAAAACCAATGCAGAATTTTTCCATTCTGCATAGAAAAATAAATATTTCGCTCTTTCCGTACGAGATGGGATTTTGCCACGTTGTCAGATCAACATCTGACTATTTCGAGGATCATGGAACGCGAGTGGGTGCGTGTTGTTATATCCCAGCAAAGATTAAAAGCTCTGAAAGGTTCGTTTTCATAACCATTTCTCAATGCTCGACTTACCCTAGTCATATTTGAAATCTGAAAACGTTCTGCATCATGCAGAGTGTGCAGATAAATAGTAGGAACTTTCAGTTTGTGTCGGTGGGAGACCAAATATTCACTCACAGTAACTTCTGAGATAAAGTTTTCTTAGGAAATGTGTGCCTGAAGATACGTCTCAGTGAAATCTCTGAAATATTTTATTCTTAACAGAATTCTATGGATATTGAATATTTATTATTGTATATAATGGGATTTTATCCTTTATAATATTACAGCATAAATCAAAACTCGGATAATACATTAGCCAAGTGAAAAACATTTCTTAGATTGCTTCACTAGTTTGATTGAATCTCAAGAATTTAACTTGTTTTTTTTCTATACTCTTTTTCATCTGAGTTGAAATCTAACGTAAACAAACTGTAAGAGAGGAGCAATCCTTTCCTAGTATCAGTTAACAGAGAAGAAACTGCTATTGATTTCATTTTGGGGCCTCTTTTTTAAGAACATGTCAAACATGTGTATATAACGTACAATATCAGCAGGGTCGTAACAAAGATACTATGGTTAGGGGCTGGGTGTAGAGAACGAAATATTTCCAACTCGGAAATCAAATTTGTCCAAGTAAGAAAATAAGTAATATACATATATACATAAATAATTTAATTATGTGTCTCTGTCAGGGGCCTTCCCAGTGTTACGTTCCATGGGGGGTGGGGGGCAGTTCTCCGAAAAATTTCAAATTTACCTCGATTTGACCACCTGTCCATAATCTAACAAAGAAAAAAATCCCTATTTTAACATCTCACCTGCATTTTACCAAATGGCTTGGAATATTGCCAACTCCCCAAGATTTTACCAAATGGCTTGGAATATTGCCAACTCCCCAAGATTTTACCAACTTGTCTCGATTTTGACAACTCGCCATAATTTTGCAGAAAAAAAAAATCCAAATTTTTACGCCTCACTTGAATTTTGCGAAGTCACTTCGAATTTTTCCAAGTTCTCCCGATTTTCCAACTCCCAAGATTTCGCCAAGTTGCCTCGATATTACCGAACACTGACACAGTTGCTATTATGTCACTGCACGGATTTTTGTGTCAGTGCCAAACACTGACAACACATCTTAACACTGACACAGTTGGGACTCGAACATGGTAACTGCAGATTACGAACATGACGCGCTACCGACTATCACTCCCACCCCTTTTGAATAAGAATTTTTGGGTTGGGTTGTTTTATCTATGAGCGGAATGTTTTTGTCTACAATTGGCTAAATGGCCAATTCACAAGGACCCCAAAGACTCAAAGTAGGTTGGGGGAGGGGATCCACTGGACAGCTGTTAGGAGACAGATGGTAGACTCCCATCAAAGCCATTCAGCGTGTTCTTTAACTTATACAAGATATGGCACTTCCATACACGGAGAACGGCTTTACTTCTCATCCGACGGACGACGGCCTTTCCAAGCCCTTCGGTGTCTCCTGCTGACCGAGGGCAGGGTGGGGCGTTTTGCGGAGATAAATATTAACGTTGACCCAGCTGGGACTCAAACCTGGTAACTTCAGATTACAAGCCTGGCACCCTACCGACTAAGCTACCCCCGCTCTTAATTAAGAAGACCAGTATGTCCATCCGTCAAATATCATTTCGTCAATGATCCTGAATCTCACTGTGGGACGGGCCCACTAATCGAGATGTTTTGTGTAACACAATCAAGACTTTGTTGGTATCGTGTAATCCCTTACCCACGTTTTTTTTTTTTGTTTCGTTTACCGATGCCTCTAATACTGTTGTTTGTTTCAAGTACGCCATATTTTATTAATTTTCCTTTACTTTTCCGCAATGTATTCGTTTCGTTATGGATATGCAATACTCTCACCTTCTCATGTAAGAAAAAAGAAGTAAATGAATATATTATTTAAGTGAAATATATTTTTTCGGGGGAGGAGCTGTAAACGTTCTTTGGACAATCCACAGAATATTTCATAGAGTTTGAAACTCATAGTTGAAGAAAGAACCCATAATGGGGAAAAATGATTCGAGCCACAAGGACTGATTTTGACTCAGGACGATCGGTACACATCATCATCATCATCATCCTCAAGCAGCCATGGGCTACGGAGGTCCAACCAGACCGTGCAATTTAGTTCTCCAAGCAATTCTATCCAGAGCAACATCTACTGCATCTGGCCACTGTACACCAATTCTAACAAGATCCTGTTTGACATTGTCTGCCCACCGCATCCTAGGTCTCCCCTTCTTTCTGAGGCCTTTAGGCACACTGTTCATAACCCTATTCCCAATCTATAATTATTCATACGGGCAACATGGCCGTATGAATAAAAACAACTCCGTTGGTTTGCAGAGAGAGACTCCGCAAACCAACGGAGTCTCTCTCTGCACAATATGCTGCTGAAAGGAGGTTGCAAACTCTTTTGCCTAATCTCATCATTAGTTACAAAGTTGAACCACCTAATGCCCAATATACTGCGTAAGCATCTGGAATCAAAAGCATCTAGTTCCCTGTTATCTTGTTTACAAAGTGTCCAAATTTCACTACCATAACTAACCCTAGAAAGAACCAAACTATTATACAGTCTAATTTTAGTCTTTAGGTGTATACGCCTATTTCTCCACACTCTCCATAGGTTCTTAAAAGTCCCGTCAGCAATCCCTATTCGTCTGTTAATCTCATGCCGCACATCACCATTATCTGTTACATAGCTCCCAAAATAATTAAACTGTGACACCTGCTCAAGACTGCAATCATTCAGATTAACTGAATCACAGCCTGCCTGACCAATTTTCATCACTTTAGTTTTCTCTCTGTTTATAACCAAACCTACTCTACTACCAGTCTCATCAACAGCTCGAATGAAAGAGTTCATCTCATCAACATCATTTGCCAAAAGGGCTAAATCATCAGCATAATCTAAATCAGAAATCTTCCTATCTCCAGCCCATTTAAGGCCAAAATCTTTCCCTTGAAGTGAATTTCGCATGGCATAATCAATAATCAAGCTAAAGAGAAAAGGAGACAAAATGCACCCTTGTCGAACACCAGACGTAATGCTAAACCAATTGCTACAAGCCTTACCAACTCTCACACACGAATCAGTGTTATTATAGAGAGCTTTCATTATGTTAACTAACTTGTCTGGTATACCATATGATCTCACAATCAACCACAAATTATGACGATCAACAGAGTCGAAAGCCTTTTTGAAATCAACAAAGCTAGCAACCAAAGGTTTCTGAAACTCTAAACATTTCTCAAGAATCTGTCTAAGTGAAAATATCTGATCCACACATCCCCTACCACTTCTGAATCCATATTGCTCATCACGCAATTGACTGTCAACCAGATTCTTAATTCTATTAAGGACAATCATGGAAAGAACTTTACCTGGAACGGAGAGTAGGCTGATACCCCTATAGTTATCACAAGAACTGCGATCACCTTTTTTGAAAATAGGGATAACAATAGCTCTGGTAAAATCCTTAGGAACCATGCCTTTATCATAAAAGATATTCAGAATTTCAGTCATCCAAGTGGTAACCGAAACATTCCCAGCATTAAGCATTTCTGTAGTAATTTCATCTATTCCTGGGGATTTATGAAGTTCAAGTTTAGAAATAGCCAAAATAACTTCAGATTGTGTTATAGGGCCAACATTAAAGCCACCAATGCATCTATCATCATTGCAAACAATGAGAGTAGAACTAACTACATTGTTTAGAACATCACTGAAATGCTCAGCCCACCTAGCCACGACAGAATCCTCCCCTTCTATAACCTTACCTTGTTTATCCTTCAATCCTTGTATGCCTGTCCGTTTTCTACCACACAAAACAGTAACTATCTGGTACATCTCTCTGCTGTTGTGCTGTCTAACTGCTTCCTCGGCTTTGTCAGCCAAACCATCAAGCCAAAGATTCTTATCAGCAGCTAACAGATCCTTTACAAGTTTATTAAGTTCTCTGTAATGCTTTCTATTAGGACTAGTAGGGTATTGATTAAGGGCATTCCTGCAGTTCTTTCTTTCCGAAATAAGCTCAAGTGCCTTATCACTCAGATAATTTTGCCTCTTCTGCTACTTTTTTCCTAAAAGAGTACTGTTAGTGTCCAAAAAAGCCTGTTTAAAATGATCCCATTCTTCCTCAACTTCAGTAGTAAGCACACCATGACTGTCATAATGACTAAGTAACCTATCATGGTAAGCTTTGGCTATAACTGGATCTTTCAGAGCTTCAGTATTAAAAGTAAATTTTTTAACCCTAGCACTACACTTTTTAAGTTTAAGTTGCAACACACTTTTAACAAGGTAATGGTCAGATCCAATTTCAGCTCCCCTATATGCCCTGGTATTCCTAACAGAACTAGCCCATTTGCTTTAAATTAATATGTAATCAATCATATTCTTATGCAGCCCATCAGGTGAAACCCATGTGTACTTATGTATGTCGCGGTGTTTGTAATAAGTGTTAGTTATTCTGAATCCACTGAGTTTACTTACCTGTAGGAGACGTTGCCCATTGCCATTGCAGCTACCAATACCAAAAGGGCCTATTACTCCGCCCCAAAGGTCAGAGTCAGTACCAACTTTGGCATTGAAGTCACCAAGAACAAGGGTAATATCTCCTTTCTTGACAGAATTCAAAATATCCTGAAGTTGTTCATAAAACCTATCCTTCTCATCCTCATCGGCATCCTCAGTGGGGGCATAACAGCAGATAACATTCAAGTCTTTAACGCTTGTCTGAAATTTTGCTGTAAGAAACCTTTCATTAATGCACTCATATCCTAGAAGAGCATTGCTAGCGTGTCTGCTGAGAAGCAGACCCACGCCTTGGTGATTCTTATTGTCGTCCCTCCCTGAAAAGAGAAATTTAAGATTATTTTTAAGAATCTGACCTTTATCAATCCATCTGGTCTCTTGCAAGCCGAGAATATCTAAATTATAACGGTGGAATTCTTGTGTGAGGACATCAAGAGAAAAAGCTCTGTGCAGAGTCCTCACATTCCAACTACCTATGGAGAGAAAATGGTTAGTGGGATGTTTAAAGAAACTATGTTTATTGAGAGAGGGAATGCCGACAATATCAAACAGCCCCCTAATCGCAGACATGGGGCAAAGACCCGTTCCCCCACTACTAAAGGCTGAAGCCATCTACACCTGGAAGACTTCCTCCAATGTAGAATTTGACGATGCCAATAGAAGCAAAGAGTTCAGGTGCCAGCGATGACTTCTGCTCAGGATTATCCACCAGCTGATAAACATATCCTGTGAATCTATTCACTTGGGGCTGTCAACCCACAAACGAACAGAAAACACAACGGAAGATTTTCCCTCCACAGAAGCCCACCATTGCAGCAAAATCAGGATCCATAATCTAGCTCAGAGCCATATATCTGTCCAGTCCAGTAGATTTATATGGTCAGCACCAGGACCCTGTGTGGTTGACCACTCCTCAGCAGGGTAGAAAAAAAAGAAAAGTAGCCATAGTTGTCCAGATCAGTAGGCCGCACTAATCTGGCAGCCCTCCCCTTCCGTTCACTTCCACAAGAGAGTATCTCTTTTGAAAGTTACTAACGGTCCGCACCACGAGAAGGCGAGGTCGGACATTAGGTGCTAGGCCTGGCCGGTTCTATGCATCATCACAGGGGATTGGTGCATAGCTCTCCTTCCAGTGACTACCTAGCTACCATTTATAGACCGGTCGGTACACACTCAGGCAAAAAGAATTTTCCGAGTTTCATACATGGTACACTTTTATTGGAATTTCCTCGCTAATATCCTTATGAGAACTCGGGTACCCTAGAGCTAAATATACCATTGATCGAATTGGGTTGGGTTGTTTTTACCTCTGAACGGCACTTTTTTGCACAAAATGGACTAAATGGCCAAGTCACATGGACCCCGAAGGCTCAGAGAAGATTGGGGGAGGGGACCCACTGGGACAGCTGTTAGGAGACAGATGGTAACCTCCCGTCAAGGATATCCAGCATGTTCTTTAAGGTGCACAGGGTATGGTCCTTCCGCACACGGATGGAGCCACGGCTTAACCTCCCATCCGAAGAATGGCGGCCTTTCCAAGCCCATCGGTGTCCCCTACTGACCGTGGGCAGGGCAGGGAATTTTGCGGAGATAAATCTCAAGGCTGACCCAGCTGGGACTCGAACCTGGGAACTGCAGATTACGAGCCTGGTGCGCTACCGACTGAGCCACCCCCGCCTCTCCATTGACCGAGAAACACTGCTTAAGCTAGTGTCTCTTTTTTTATTGTAACAAATCTATTCATAGGGTACAAGTTTCTTCATCAATCATCCCTAAGTACAGTCGTCAACTGTCGCAACATTCCTCACTAGTTTTCATTTTGTTACCATCATGTCACCCCCCCCCAAAAAAAAAATCATCTTTTCATCTAGAAAAGTACATGGGAAGTGGGGGGGGGGGACTAGGTGGTCCGGAGCGCACGAAAATTCGACTCTCTTATACGAAATCTCAGACTTATCTACCTGCTTTGAAATCCGAAAACAGGTGTCTTTGTATAACACTGGGCAACAATTATTTATTAATTAACACACAACAATAAAAATAGAAATAGAAATAGAAAATAGAAAATTTGAAATGAAAATAGCCAATCTTTACTAATTTCGAGTTACTGAACACGAAAATGACAATAAAATTTGTTGATTGGCTCTTGTTTATGAGAGACAGAGATGGTCATATGTAAACCACTCAGTCCACATTGAGTACATAAATAACCATTTCGCAACGCTGTATTTTAAACTCCAGATTGCAACATATTGCGTTGTATGGCATCAGCCCGCCATACACACAACCCCGGAGGTATATCATCATTGTCTGATGCAATGTAGCAATGTAGTTGAGTCATGACATCACGGCTTTACGATAGCAGACGAAAGATGATGCAATCGTTAGTTGTAAGCGACGTCTCAGGGTGAGCAAGTCTTTTGAGCGATCTCCTGAGCCACATAAGTGATGTCTGCAGTTTTAATCCAGCAGTAGTGATGCCTCGTAACTGTGTTAATAGTGCAGATACATTTTGTTACATTTGCGGAGAAGTGACATTTGCAAGCCAGAAAAGGGTCATCACTCCAATAGTGAAAGCGGCATATGAGTTTTATTTTGGATGGTAAGATCGGGGACAAGGCCGGGCCCCACACTTATGCTGCAGTACGTGACTGCGGCTTTGGGGCTCCAGATGCAGATGTCGGGCACTATATCCTCAGATGTCCGATCACTGAAGGGTTCGCTAACGAACTCAGGGACTCCCAAGCAATCAATGAGGTAGCAGGCGAACTGGTCTCAGTGTCCATTGAGAGTGCCCTGTCAGGGCACACTTGAGGGACATAGGCTGGCTGGTCTGCCGGCTTCGGGACTCTCTCCTTTGAAGTCCGTGGCTGCTGTCTCTCTTGGACTTATTTTCCAACCTTCTTCCCGGGCTGCACTCAGCACCCCCTTTAACACCACCCATACTCCATGTCCCGACTGGTCTCCTCTGAGACAAACTTCATCTTCTATTTCCAAGCCTCTAGTTGCTGTGCACGTGTAGTGTCGTGAGACGGAGCACGTGCTTTCCCCACCCCGTATTAACCAGAGGTGTTCTTATGGTTTGAGGAGAGCCAAGCAATCACACAAATTAGTGCTACTTCTGAATGGTTCCACTTGTTTCAGGAGGCATCACAAGGAAAAAGAAGTGGACAATAGTGTACCCGAATATACAATCTGCTCTCCAACCAGTTCATTACAGCGAAGACCTACCCGTTCCCGAACCTCCAAAAGAATTTTCCATCAATTCAGATGATGAACAGGGAGGAGAACCGACGTCGGGTTCCCCCGCAGCCTACGGCATCTAATGATGATCCATACATCTGCCACGGTGCGTCATCTGCGCCACACATTCTCACCGAAGAACAAATGAACGATCTTGTCCGCGATCTGATGATATCCAAGGCCAAAGCCGAGTTATTTGGATCATGACTTAAAAAATGGAATCTTCTCAAGGGAAATGTCCGAGTGACTTCGTTTCGAACTCGTTATGAGCAGTTTGCACCTTATTTGAGAAAGGAAGATGACCTTGTGTTCTGCTCCGATGTAGTTGGCCTGATGAATGCATTCGGAATCAAACATTACCCTCAAGAATGGCGACTATTCATAGACTCCTCGAAATTGAGTCTCAAGGCGGTGTTGCTGCACAATGGAAATCGACTTCCATCCATTTCAGTCGGACACGCTGTCTACATGAAAGAAACCTATGACAACCTAAAACAGCTTTTGAACTGTATTCATTACAGCAAGTATGTCAGGCATCTCTGTTGTGACTTGAATGTAATGGTTCTGTTGATGGGTCTTGCAGCTGGGGTATACGAAGTATTACTGTTTCTTATGTGAATGAGATAGCCGAGCAAAGACTTTGCACTACCTGAAGAGAAACTGGCCTCAGAGGAAATCTCTGAAGGCCGGAGAGAAGAATGTAGAACACCCAGCACTGACAAAAACGCATAAAATCCTGCTTCCGTCCCTACACATCAAACTGGGTGTGATGAAAAACTTCGTGAAAGCCATGGACTGGACTGCATCAGCTTTCAAGTATTTGGCTGACAAATTCCCTCGACTCAGCAAAGCGAAAGTTAAAGAAGGAATGTTTGTGGGTCCTCAGATCCGCGAGCTGTTTAGAGACCAGATGTTCGACAATCTGCTTCAGGGTGACGAGAAAAAATTTGGTACGCGTTTCGTCTGGTGTCAGCTAAATTCTTTGGGAATGTCAGGGCAGACAACTACAAGAAACTGGGTAAGGACATGTTGTCTCTGTACTACAAACTTGGCTGCAATATTTCCTTAAAGATCCACTTTCTCCATTCCCACTTAGAATTCTTCCCCGACAACTGCGGCATGTTTAGTAATGAGCACGGTGAACGTTTTCACCAGGACATTGCAACGATGGAGAAATGATACCAAGGAAACTGGTCCACTTCAATATTGGCTGACTACTGTTGGACGATCGCCATTGATGATCGTAAGCAGCTTTACAAACAACGAGTAAAGCGACTTCGGAAGTACAAGCGGAGTTTTTCCGATACGTATCATATGTACATATTACTCTATTATATAAGAAACTATTGCGGATTTCCCAGAAATCATAGCCAATTTTGCATTTTCGTTGTCATAATCGTGTTCAGCATTAAGAAATTGCTACTTTTATCTCAGAGGCATGACTTTTATGAAAATTTGTTGCCCAATGTAATTTGTTTTAGCCCCATAGTATATGTTCAACACTATTAAAATTAGTTTTATAAACCAACTATAAAATTTTATTCCGTATAGAGTATCATTTTAATCTTTCCTGCCTAGGGAGTGTTTTAGTAATTGGGAAAACCTACTTAAGAGTTATTCTCCCCCAACCCCCGATACTAAATCCTGGATACGTGCTTTGTCAAAAATAGATATACATCGACCATAACAATTTCTACCTTGCTCCAGGGGGGAAGGAACTGGATAGTTTATTTTAATAGACAAAGCAGAAAAACAGTTTTACTAAAAAATTATGAGGATTAATAAAATGACAATAGTAATAAAACATTACTATTAGCATTTTATTAATCTCCATTATTTTGAATTTTTAACGTTTGAGGGCCTTAAATTCGGAAAATAAGGAAATTTAATAATTCAGAAAAGAAACATTTTCTTGAGTTTGATTTTTACTTATTAAAATATTTCTTTTTTAAAATTTCATTCCTTTAAACTGTTTTTTTTTAACATAAGTTTCGCATATGTTTTTACAAAGTACGCATGTTTTATGTTACTTCCTTCTATGAAATTTTGATTTATTATTTATTCGATGCAAACATTTTATATTTCTTGTTTTTTCTTTCTACTCTGAGGCCTATATATTCATTTTATTCAAATAGCTGAATTGCTTCACGATCAAACTAAATGTGAATTATAACACATTACTACCTCGATAAACATTCTTGCATCCGAAACTGATATTTTCCGATCCATTTTATTGCTTCAGAAATGCTTTTTGATACTTCAACTGAGAATAAATCTTTAAAATCCATTCCCTTCACATTTTTCTGAGGAAGTTGCCCGTGGCATGGAATTTGATTTACATGGTTATAGAGAGAAAGCTTAAACAGCGAATATAAATTTCAAAGTCTCTCTTTAATGGCATCATTCATTTCAGTACACACGAGATAAGTATAAAAGAAGTTTATTAGCTACTTCTATGGCTCCATGATATTCCACTGGCTTACGACAGCATCAATTCTTATTAAACGATTTAGCAGAGAGCGGACTGGCTCGAAGGCAGTGCACCAGGCTAGTAATCTGATGTTTCCGGATTCGATTACGCTAACTGTTAAGATTTTCCCCTCTCATCTCCGCTGTGAGAAAGGGGGCATCGATGGGCTTGGAAAGTCCATCATTGGTTTAAAATCCATCAAACGTAAAGGATTTTAACTAGTGACTCCGTGTGCAGTAAAGACATATCTTGTGTACTTTAACAAACATGTTGGATGGCTTTGATGGCAGGCTTCTGTCTCCTAGCAGCTCTTCAGTGGATAATCCTCTGCAACTTTTCCTGATCCCCTGGGATCCTTGTGACGCGGCCATTTACCACACTGTATACAAAAATAGCAGCGTTTTCAAGTAAAATAATCCAACCCATCCGGGGTTAGAATTCCTGTTGTTTCTGGATATGTAAGCCGCTATGTCCTTTTCTGATTTCAATAATATGGCGTGTTGTTACGAACGTCAACAAAAATATTTACTAGGCCAGGAGAAATTATAAAATATTATTAAATAAACTTTTGTTACCAATTACAAGGGATTTATGGATGACAGAATTAAAGAATTGACTGAATCAAGAGTTGTATATTTAAATCCGTAGTTTGCTGTGGATTATTACAGTTTTTTTATTACATTTGATGGAAGTAGGCTAATTTTCAATTTATTCAGAGGCTTTCGTCCATTAAGCCAGCTGAGGCCCTGCCCCGGCAAAAATAATGACGAAAAATAATAAACGTATTTCAAATTTAGTATTCATTAGTTGTCACATCTAAATCAACAAAATATCTTTTTTTTATTCGTTATGTAATCATTATTTGCCGTGTTACGTAGACAACCATAGCATTTGCTTTGCGAATCAGCTGCTTTCCATTTGGCAATGCGAATATTATCATTCCTTCCACCACCCGGAATCTTAGAATTATCTATTATAGCGATGTACGAATGCGCATGCGCTGCAATGCAATATCACTTAACTTCAGGAATCAGATCGCCATTTTATACTGGCAGGTGACACTTGATTGACAACAAATAGTCGTTTTTTTTTTAATTAGCGAATATCTTCATTTGACTGTGGCAGGCTGGCTTGAGCCTTAAACATCAGTAATAAAGTATCACAGATGACCTGTTAGGAAGAAACAAATAATTTTCTGAAAAACATATCACCTTTGACTTCGAAGGACCCATCGCATCCAAACTTCCACAATATTTCTGAGATCTACGATTCCAAATACCATCAAACACCACTTTTTGGCCTTCTAATATTTGACGTCAAAGGAACGACCGCATCCAAAATTTCGTAACGTTTTCGAGATTTAATATTACTACTGGTAGATTCTGTGCTAATCGCCATACTAATATTTATCTATAAATATATTTTATTCAAAACAAATTTATTTGTATTAATTAGCATTATTATATCTGATAATAAATACGAATATTTATTTTTCTTGAAACATATTTATAGATGAACATTACTATAAAAATTAGCAGAAAAGTCCACTAGTAATAACATTAGAATCAAATATATAAGGATTGTCTATATAGTAGGACAACTTAGTGACGTCAAAATTTGTACATTGGCCTTCTGTTATAGGAGGTGTTGTAGAACCCCAGATACCAATTTGAATCTAAAGGCGATCTCTTCTAGATGCTTTGGCGCTTTTCACAGGTGAGCAACAGCGAAGACAAAAATCATTATATATATATTTCGTATATAAAAATATATCATAGATCATGGTTTGACCTCTACGTGACCTGCATTTGTCCACGAATGACACTTCTCAGGTCTTGGTCAGATTTAAGATTTCTTTCGAGATCTACGACCCGGATTGCTTTCAGGTGCAAACTTTCAGAGCTCTACCATTTCTGCATCATAATTAGCATGATCCCTTGTCAGTCAATCAATCGGCCATCAGTCACTTACAATAGTATATAGCATATACACTGCTCAAAGGGGAAATCGTAGCACCGCAAAGGAAGTGACGTATTCACCCGAAACTGACAGGACAGAAGCTATGAGGGTAGATGTGTAAATAATAAAAAATCGGAGAGTACATGCGTTTATTATAAGAGTCCTGAACGCCTGACATGAATTTATTATAAGATTCTTCAGTACATAGTAGCCCACCTCGGAGGGTTATATAAGGATGTTGACGTCTCAGCATTCCATCAGTCAGATGGTTAATGGTGTTCCTAACAGCATCTAATTGGGCACGCAACTGTGCCAGGTTCGCAAACGGAGAAAGCTGGCGAAGGCGACAATCAATAAGCTCCCACATATGCTAAATAGGCGACAAGTCCGGGGATTGTGACGGCAATGGGAGAATGTCCACACCTTGTAGCTTATCCATCGTTGCACATGCAGTATATGGGGCGGTATTGTCCTGCTGCAGAATCAGACTAAGCATGGCAGTAAGGAAGGGTCGTGCCACAGGATTAACGATTTCATTGATGTGACTCTCTCCATTAGTGCACTAGAGCAGAAATGTCTGTCAGCCATATCTAATGCCACTCCATACCACTATACCATGGTAGAAAGCTTTATGGTGGCTAATGGAATAGGCTTCCTCAAATCGTTGACGTCATGCAGACAAACGGCCATCTGGCATGCCAAAACAGAGTCAAGATTCATCTGTGAATAACACTCTCTTCCATTCCATAGTCTAATGTTGCCCTCTGGACACCAATGGAGATGACATAATCTAATGGTTTGTATAGAGATCACAGCACTCATAGAAGTCAACAAATTACTCTGCAGCAAAGTCGCTGTGGTCAAAAGGTCGCAAATAGCCCTCCTCCTACAGAGCATGCGATCTTTCTGTGGTGCAGTGTGTTGGTCTCGTACCTGTCATTCGTGTCATTTGGTGCTCCAGTGTGTTGCGTGAGATGCACCACTGCACTCTGCACACATTGCGCCCCATGAATGTGACAATTGCTCAAAGGCTCAATCCGAGCTCTCGTATACCGATGATTTATTTTTTGCTCTCTCTGAGATGGCGTTAATTGCGCATAAGGTTTCCCCGGCGTCTCCAAGGCATGTTCCGAACATCTTCGCAGCATGCACTCCGACCTCACTGTAGGTCGTACTATGATACGATCTCGTGGGTGGCAGCCATGGTACCAGGTATTTATCCACGGCTCAGCTGGGTGTCGCGTGTATATTCACTGCAGAACTTTGATCATTTGCATATCTCCAATGGCCGATTGCCTCCTGCGATTTACATATCTCTACTTCCAGCTTTCTTGGAGTTGCGATTTTCATTTTAAGCAGTGTATGTGATGAAATCTGGATAGTAATATTTAGTTAATTGGTCTAAATGTATTATTCTTTTTGACTTGGAACTTAATGGTCGCCGGTTCGATCCAAGCTGCTGTCGTAATAATTTTTTTATATATAATTCGTTTTATTACCATGTCTTTTTCTACAAATCGTTTAAAATAAATTAATATAAATAATAAAATACGTATATATTCATATATATATATATGTGTCATCATTATCATCCTCAAGCAGCCATGGGCTACGGAGGTCCAACCAGACCACGCAGTTTAATTCTCCAAGCATATCTGTCTTGAGCTACATCTGCTGCATCCGGCCACTGTACATCAATTCTAACAAGGTCCTGTTTGACATTGTCTGCCCACCGCATCCTAGGTCTCCCCCTCCTTCTGAGGCCTCTAGGCACATTATTCATAACCCTATTCGCCAATCTATAATTATCCATAGGGGCAACATGGCCAAACCAGCGGAGTCTCTCTCTGCACAATATGCTGCTTAAAGGAGGTTGCAGACTCCTTTGCCGAACCTCATCATTAGTTACAAAGTTAAACAACGAATACCCAAGATACTACGTAAGCAACTAGAATCAAAAGCATTTAGTTTCCTGTTATCTTGTTTACACAGTGTCCAGGTTTCACTAACATAACTAACCCTAGAAAGAACCAAACTACTATACAGTATAATTTTAGTCTTTAGGTGTATACGCCTATTTCTCCACAATCTCCATAGATTCTTAAAAGTCCCGGCAGCAATACCTATTCGTCTGTTAATCTCATGCCGCACATCACCAGTATCAGTTACGTAGCTCCCAAGGTAATTAAACTGTGACACCTGCTCAAGACTGCAACCATTCAGATTAACTGAATCACAACCTGCCTGACCAATTTTCATCACTTTAGTTTTCTCTCTGTTTATAACCAAACCTCATCAACAGCTCGAATGAAAGAGTTCATCTCATCAACATCATTTGCCAAAAGGGCTAAATCATCAGCATAATCTAAATCAGAAATTTTCGTATCTATAGCCCATTTAAGGCTAAAATCTTTCCCTTGAAGTGAATTTCGCATAACATAATCAACAACCAAACTAAAGAGAAAAGGAGACACAATGCACCCTTGTCGAACACCAGAAGTGATGCTAAACCAATTGCTACAAGACTTACCAACTCTCACACATGACTCAGTGTTATTATAGAGAGCTTTCATTATGTTAACTAACTTGTCTGGTATACCATAAGATTTCACAATCAACCACAAATTATGACGATCAACAGAGTCGAAAGCCTTTTTGAAATCAACAAAGCTAGCAACCAAAGGTTTCTGAAACTCTAAACATTTCTCAAGAATCTGCCTAAGTGAAAATATCTGATCCACACATCCCCTACCACTTCTGAATCCACATTGCTCATCACGCAATTGACTGTCAACCAGATTCTTAATTCTATTAAGCACAATCATGGAAAGAACATTCCCTGGAATAGAGAGTAGGCTGATACCCCTATAGTTATCACAAGAACTGCGATCACCTTTTTTTGAAAATAGGGATAATAATAGCTCTGGTAAAATCTTTAGGAACCATGCCTTTATCATAAAAGTTATTCAAAATTTCAGTCATCCAAATGGTAACTGAAACATTCCCAGCTCTAAGCATTCCCGTAGTAATTTCATCTACCATTGGGGATTTATGTAGTTTAAGTTTAGAAACAGCCAAAATTACTTCATATTATGTTATAGAGCCAACATTAAAGCCAACAATGAATCTATCGCCATTGCAAACAATGGGAGTAGAATTAACCACATTGTTTAGAACATCACTGAAATGCTCAGCGCACCTAGCCATGACAGAATCCTCCCCTTCTATAACCTTACCTTGTTTATCCTTCAATCGCTGTATACCTGTTCGTTTTCTACCACACAAAACATTAACTATCTGGTACAGCTCTCTGCTGTTGTGCTGTCTAACTGCTTCCTCGGCTTTGTCAGCCAAGCAATCAAGCCAATGATTCTTATCACTAGCTAACTGATCCTTTACACGTTTATTAAGTTCTTTGTAATGCTTTCTACTAGGACTAGTAGGGTACTGATTAAGGACATTTCTGCAGTTCTTTCTTTCTAAAATAAGCTCAAGTGCCTTATCACTTAAATAATTATGCCTCCTCTGCTCCTTTTTCCCTAAAAGAGTACTGTTAGTTTCCAAAAAAAGCCTGTTTAAAATGGCCCCATTCTTCCTCAACTTCAGTAGTAAGCAAACCATGACTGTAATAATGACTAAGTAACCTATCATGGTAAGCTTTAGCTATAACTGGGTCTTTCAGAGCTTCAGTATTAAAGGTAAATTTTTTAACCCTAGCACAACACTTTTTAAGTTTAAGTTGCAAGACACTTTTAACAAGGTAATGGTCAGATCCAATTTTAGTTCACCTATATGACCTGGTATTCCTTATAGAACTAGCCCATTTGTTGTTAATTAATATATAATCAATCATATTCTTATGCAGCCCATCAGGTGAAACCCACGTGTATTTATGTATGTCGCGGTGTTTGTAATATGTGTTAGTTATTCTGAAACCATTGAGTTTACTTATCTGTGAGAGACGTTGTCCATTGCCATTGCAGCTACCAATACTAAAAGGGCCTTCACCCCTCCCCAAAGGTCAGAGTCAGTACCAACGTTGGCATTGAAGTCACCTAGAACAAGGGTAATATCTCCTTTCTTGGCAGAATTCAAAATATCCTGAAGTTGTCCGTAAAACCTATCCTTCTCATCCTCATCGGCATCCTTAGTGGGGACATAGCAGCAGATAGCATTCAAGTCTTTAACGCTTGTCTGAAATTTTGCTGTAAGAAACTTTTCATTAATGCACTCATATCCTAGAAGAGCATCACTGGTGTGTCTGCTGAGAAGCAAACCAATACCTTTGAGATGCTTTCCATCCTCCCTCCCTGTAAAGAGAAATTTAAAGTTATTTTTAAGTATCTCACCTTTACCTGTCCATCTGGTCTCTTGCAAGCCAAGATGCATATTTTATATATGTGTGTGTGCAATAAATTAATATTGAAAATGAACTATGACCGAAACACACAACTTTTCGAGTGATAATTTACAAGTAACTCAGTTTAAAATAATAAATATAAATTTATAATCAGAACGGAGTCAAAAAAATAGCAAACTTATATATTAGACATATTTTCACATAGAGTTTTATAAAATATCAGTAGAACGGAGAGGAAAATTCGATATATATATATATGCAAAGGCAATTATTACAGTGCACTTGCAAAATACTGAATTGAAGTAGAAAGGACACCTTTTGGAGCGTTTTTGTTTGTGTTTTATATGAAAAGTTTTGTCGAATTATGCATTTTGAGCATACCTGAAAGAAAAAGAATATATGCATTACAACAACTCTTTTCAGTCCTTCAGTCCTATTCGCTTCAATACAATATCAAGCATCTTTCCAATTTTTTCCCTATATTCGGATACTGCATATAGTGGTCAAAGTGCCCCGCTAAAACGTTTAGTTACCAGCCGCCACTGATTTCACTTGAAGTCAACTGATCATTTTAACATCCCTCTCTCGACGATCATATTAGAATAGTGTTTCTCAACCACTGTTCAGTGGAATAGTGTTTTATATAAACACAAGCTTGGTGTTCCACATAACGTTTAAGGAAACGATTGAAAAAAAATACAGTCATTCAAGGAGAGAGGCAGTTGACCCTTCCCCTGGAAAAAACGGTCAAAAAATTAATTTTTGTTAAACAATGTCTGGTGTATCAAAAATTGCAATATTTTATTTTAAAGAATGTATGTATGATTCTTTATTTGTATATGCACTTTTAATCAAAGTCTCATCATATTTTTTTCTTGAAATAATCATCATAGTTTGTTTTCTCCCCGAAACATATCCCTTCCTCCTCGGGAAAAAAATTCTGCTATCGCCCATGATCTTTGGAAATTGAGGTAATCATAAGATGTGAAATTTCCCACTAGCTAGCAACAGTACTAGCGTCTTATCGATGGGAATTTTTTTTATGAAACCTCTAAAATAAATGTGTTCCGACATTCATTCAGACATTGTTAGTAAACAGATGGTAGCTTCCCATCAAGTCCATCCAGCGTGTTCTTTAACGTATAAAGCGTGCGGCTCTCCTCCACACGGGGCCAAAGCTTTATGTCTTATTAAACAGAAGGCGGCCTTTCCAAACCCGACGGTGTCCTCTTTCTCAGCGAGGGTAGGATGGGGTTTAGCAGAGTTAAAAATGAACCCTAGCACATTGGGACTTGAACCTAAAAACTGCATATTACGAGCTTGGCCTGCTACCAACTGAGTAACCTCTGCCCCAAACGTATATTCATCGCGAAAGGACAACAAATAACACGGTAATGTTGAGAAGTGAATCAAGTTTGTTTTTTCGCGTTAGAAAAAGTTTACGAACCTTTCTTTAGTGGAAAGACAATTAACGAAAAATGCATCTGGATATTCTCGAGAATGTATTGCTACTAAAATCATTGACGACCTCGAAAGAAGATGGTGAAAACGATAATGCACTTTCCCATTACCTTGCTACAAGTGAGAATTGTCTAAATCAAAAATTTCTAGAAGTTTGTATCGGTTGTGGCAGTTCCATTAAGCGACCACTTCGCTCACCCCCATTAAGTTTCTTTCTGAAGGCTTTCATTGAAGATGGTATCTGGAAACTCGTTCGAAAACATTTGTTCGAAGGAAACTTGTTCGCCGGAATTTTGCTCGATGGAATTTTTTTCGAAACGCAAATTTGTTCGACGGAATTTTGTCCACTGGAATTTTTTCCGAAGCAGGAATTTCTTCGACGGAAATTTGTTCGAAGTGGAAATTTGTTAGACGGAATTTGGTTCGTCGGAAATTTGTTTGACAAAATTTTTTTCGACGGAAAGATATTCGAAACAGATTTTTTTTCGAAAAGGAAATCGTAGTTGTTTTAGGAGAACTTATGATTATGTATCTCCCCAGTGCAAATGATTTTAATGTAGTTTTCAATGGTGAGGTGGGTGGCGGTGGGGTAATTTTTACTTTTTATATTCTCGATTTGGCCACTTGACCCTCTCCCAAAACCCAAAATAGTTATCCATGTACATCATTCACAAGATCTAGAGTAGTAGAGAAGACATACGCTAAATAATCGTTAAAGTCAGTGTTATTGTTCGGAATTAGCGTCACACTGACGTAACATGACCACTCCATGTCATGTCAATGGGGCGCTAACTTCCAAGCTCTATAACTTCTAAAATCAACGTTTTGTGTGAAAATGTGGCGGAAAATAATTTAAAGGTCTGAATCAAAACTACCAAAATCTCGATGTTAACAATATTCTTAGTCTTTAAGCATGTACTGAAGTTTAAATCTTTCAGAGTAGCAATCTACTCTAAGAAATTTATTTAAAACAAAATTTTAATAAATTATTTGCACACACTTTTAAAATACGCATTTATATATCAATTGGTTTGAAATCATATTTACTATTTCAGTTTCAATTAACTTCCAATGTCTAGCACTGCTATTGTTCAACCTTCCATAACTCTTTAAATACTGAAGGAATATTGTTGAAAATGGATATTCAGATAGGAATGATTTAAAATTTCAATTTAGCTTTATCACATTTCCCATAAAGCGTTTATTTTAAAAGTTATAAGACTTAGAAGTTAGAGTCCCATTGGCAAAACATGGGGTGGTCATATTTCAATGATCATTTAGCGTATAGTTGTAGTAGAAAAAATATCACATAAAAACAATCAAAAAAAATTCTAAAAATTTGAAGGAAAAAAATGAGGTATTATATTCATTAAATGATGAGCGGCAAAACCAAATTTTTTTCAGCTCATCATTTCATGAGTTCCATGTCTACAGGACTTATCCTGTGACTCTTTACTACTGAGGTATTATATTGTTTAAAACAGCCAAAAGTTGGTTCAAAGAAAGTTAAAAATGCAAAGACTCTAAGCTCCATTCAGCCTAAAGCCCCCAGAAGGTACCCGATTTACCATCCCAACAAAGACTACCAACACCCCTCCAACATTCCAAAGATAGCAACTATCCACCACAGACTAATCTGTATTATCCACAAGATAAAAATAACATCAGCCATTGCAGGTGAAACCCCTCAAAACATGAACAGCAGTCCAAATCATCTGAGACAAAACAATCAGCAAAGAGAACTTACCAAAGAGAGAAAAAAACTAACACGAAAGAAAAAGGATAAAATCGAACAAAAATAAACGCTGGAAATAAATAAATATAACGAAAAAGTCCTAGAAAATCAGAAATCAGAAGGAAAAGAACAAAAGTAAATTATACTAACGAAAATAGGAAATCAATCCACAAAAGCAAAGACAAAATTCAATAATGAAACAAAAATTACGAAAATTAAACAGAAAATATCAGAAGACAAGATTAACACAAAGTCCAATCACAAACCTACGAAACATAAGCAACAGGAAGAAAAGTAATATAAATGAAAACCAAACGTGGAGCAGCACGAAGAAAACTAACTTAAAATCAGAACATGAAGAAACATGAAAAACTCAGAACAAATAAACTTTCTCATTCCCCAACTTTAAACTATCTTGAGATTTTCTAGTTATCGGAAAACTAACTATCAATCGCTTAACTTATCAATGCTTTAAATTCTGTACGAGATAGGTCATATCAACCTGCAATCGGCACGGAGTATGTTTACAAAAAAATGTTTAGTTTTGATAAATACTCCAGTTTTAAATTTCAAACATTATTCCTCTTTTACCAAGCTCTGAATATAGCTTATAAGAATAATGAAAACAAAAGGAAATAATAAGTGTATTGATCGTCTGTAAAACAAGTGATGGTTTTTCTGCCAAATTTCCAACTCAGCCTACTCTTCCGTCACCTCTTTTCCAGATCACCACCCCCGCAATTTCCAGTGATTCCCCAGTGACAAACCAGAAGCAGCAATCAAAAGAGACTATATCGATGAGTACGCCCTCTAGCTGCCTCTTACTATTTTAAAATTCTCAAACTTTTATTAAAATGCTAGTCGAAAATATTTCCGTTTCCAACACATTTCGGGCGAACAAATTTCCGTTTCGAAAAATTTTTCGTTTCGATCCGTTTCGAACAAATTTACGGCGAACAAAATTCCGTTTGGAACAAATTTAAGGTAAACAAAATTCCGTCGAACAAAATTTCCGCTTCGAACAAAATTCTGGCGAACAAATGTTGTCGAACAAAATTCTGGTGAACAAATGTTGTCGAACAAATTACACCAAACCATTGAAAATGCGTTTTACCGACCGTCATTAATCACCATGGGTGCTGGGAAAAGGCGGGGGCAACAGGAGCTTCTCCCCGGAAAATTTATTTATTTTAATAATATGAAATTAAATAAGTTTATGTCACCAAATGTATTTCGGCTGGTACATAAAACGTAGACAATTTCACAAGTGGGTTGTTTTACATCTGAGCGGTACTTGTTTGTACACAATGAGCTAAATGGCCAAGTCACAAAGACCTCCGGGGTTCATATCCTTTCAATTTGTGCACCAATGTCTTTTTGTATCTTATGTCAATCTGTTCAAACAGGTGTTGTCTGTATTACGTGGGAGTTCACAAAGAAATATGGTGTACGTGAAAATGTTTCAATAAAATAAAAATAATAAATAAATTCCCCCTCAAGCAGCTCTTGCCACAGAGGTCTGACAAGAGCCTGCCAGTTTATATTCCATAATAGAAGTTCTGTGAGGATGGCAGGACCTCAGCAGAAAAACATCACAAACGTCCATGCTTTACCCGGGGCTCAAACCCAGGTCCCTTAGATCAGCAGTCAAGCGCGCTAACCTCTCGGCCACGTTTCAATGACGAAAAAAAAAACGCGCGCACATTTATTCAAATCGACCAAGCGTGTAAGTTTAGGTTGTTATAAAGGAATGCGTGACTGCTCTCGCCATTCGTTTCCGTTCGAATCTGCCAGTTGATTAACTAGAACGGACACTTGCTAACCACTGCTCAATGGAATGGTGTCCAATTAACTTGGGTAACAATTTGATTTCACTGTATCACAAAAATGACGTATGGATGTTTTTGTTGGTAGCGAGCAATAATCATAATAAATTTATTGAAACCAATTTTTGAACATATGTAAGGTAAGATGGAAGCCAGTTGGCTGATGGGCGGGGGTGGCTTAGTTGGTAACTCTCCATGATCTTAATTTACAGTTCCCAAGATCGATTTATCTCCACAAACCCTTCACCTTGCCTTCGTCATTACCCTGCTTATTGTTCTCTTGCTTGCTTGCTTGCTTGACGTTACGGTTCTCTGAGACGTCCGTTGCCGGCTTTCTCATCTCTCCAATCAAAATTCTCTAAATCTGTGCGAGGAGAAGTGGGCGGAGCTAAGCCCAAGGAACGAAATTTCATTTGATAATGTTTGCAAACTTTCTGAATATATTAGTTGAGATTAGAGTTTTATGAATATTTAATTAGGTTGGGAAAATTATATTTTTTTCCAAAGGTTCGTATCTTTAAGAAATCGTTCTAAAAGGCAAAAAATTTTTTGCTTTATAATTGAGTTCGAAAAGTCTAACAAATTAGTAATGGTAAATTCATTAATTCCAAGTAAAATTAGGTTTTTGAATAAAATAGATCTTTCATGAGTATATTTAGGACAATTTAGTAGGATGTGATTGATGGATTCTAAAGTATTGCAATGGGGGCAATTTGGAGACGTGGCTTTTTTAATTTTGAATAAGAAAGGGTTAAGTGTGGTAGCATCTGTTCTTAGTTTGTAGATTTTACACCTTAATTGTCTATGCAATTTATATTTGAAAATATATTGAATATTGGGGTTAATATTAAATCTAAAGATATTTCTAAGGCAACCGTTAACTTTGAAGTAAATTTAAAAAATTAAATTAAAATTTAATAAATAAAATTAAATAATAATTAAATAAATTTAAATTAATTTAATTTTTTAAGTAAATTGAATTTTGAAGTAATAGCTTATTGTTCTCTATCATGCTAAAATAAGCTCACCGAAAAAAAATAAGTATTCTCCCGCAGTAAGAGGACCACGTCCGTTCGACAGCAACAGAGGGTACGGCAGTAATTAACGCGTCCTACAAATAGCGTACCGTACGCTACTGGTTCATACAGCGACAAGAAGTAGATGTGTACCACGTGTGTGTTAGTCATGTGGTGACCACCCCTGAGTTTATTTAGGGCGGCATACGCACTTAGGCCGTTATTTGTTTACTTGTTGCCAAATCCAAGGCAAAATTCCGGATCCACAACCAAATTAACAGACATTTGCAATAATGAAAACTGAGATAATTTTACAGTTAACAAAAACACATTTATTAACAAAATTACTGTTCAGACATTTCACACACAACTACTTCCCACTTTTGGGACAAATTCAACACGACTCTGGTGCGGCCCTTTCCAATCAAGTGAAACTTTATGCATGGTGGAGATCAGTTCACTAAAAAGTCCATGATGAACGAGTTACTTGCTCGTGACTCTAATAGTCCTTAACAGTTATGAAGGTCCCACTCGTGACAACGTGACGGCATTTCACAGAAACACATTCGTGTGGAAAAGCGAAACCAGATCTTAGTAAGAATGTTCCCCGACACCTCGTCGGGAAGACAATCACTGGGCCGTCCGCCTCAAGTCGCCAGGAGCACTACGCTGCTTAGCGCTCCCTCCAAACATTCATTGCGCACACTTCGGAAATCTGCTTGGCTCACTGGAGGGTATCATTGCTATCGACCACACAGTCCAGACGAGAAGAAGAGACTGTCCGTTTTTGAAAGTTTCCCCTTGTTCCTTTTTGTTGGCCCCCCTCGTGGAGGTCACCTCGCTGACCCGGTATGTATGTTGCCCATTGGTTGGACTGGCCGAGGTGCGAAACATGCACCCAGCTGTTGTTTTGCTGTTTTTCACGCTGGGTCACATAGCTCCTGTTTTGATACCTGAGGGGCCCAACGGATCCGTTGCGAATGTTCTATGCCAGTGGCGAAGGCCTTTCCTCAGCAGGAGCTGAACGCAGAAAAATGTCACAATATGGAGGTCGGTCAAAAATGTCACTATTAAAATGGAAGGCCATGGCGGCTGACAGTCCTCTCTTCATAAAGTCTTGCCCACGTGATAAAATTACGTGTTCATGAGAGTCACTCCGTGAAACACGGGTCGCGCCAGATATGTGAATGAGTGGCAAAAAGGAGTTATTGCGTTTGGCAGTGACAAAGGGCATAATGTACAAGAAGATGCTGCCTTTGCAGGTGTGTTGAAACGTACTATCCAAAGGGTCTTCCAACAGTGGTGTACATCGCAGTCCACCACTAATCGTCTCCAGAAGTCCGGCAGAAAGACTGTGTTTACCAATAGGGACCACCAGAGTGTGTCATGCACTGTTAGGGCAAACCGCTTTGCAACGAGGCAGGAATTTCTCCAGTCAGTCAATACAGTTCCAAACGAAACTTCGAAGGGAACTGCATGCCATGGATATCTGGAGCAGAGTACTGCAGAAGAGGCCCATGTTAACAGCTCTGAACAAGGCTGCAAGGCTATAGTGAGCGAAGCGCCACAAAAACTGGACTGTCGACTCTTGGATCTCTCAGATAAGAGGGAATGATGGGTACATCATTCCCTCTTACTGAGGGATCCTCTTACTGTGGGAGATGACAAATTTTCTTTCGGTGAGCTTATTGCAGCATGATAGAGAACAAGAAGTAGGGTAATGACGAAGGCAAGGCGAAGAGTTTGTGTAGATAAATGGATTGGGAACTGTAAATTACGAGCCTGGAGCGTTACCGACCAAGGATGAGTCACGTTTTTGCTTGTATTCGAATGATGCGAAGCGACGGGTACAACATAAGCTGCATGAAGCCTTCCATGATGATGTGTGTAAGGTTCTGTTCAAGCTGGAGGAGGCTAGGTGATGTTCTGGGGTGTTTCATGTACGAGGAAAGGGGTACATTGGTTGCGGTGACGTCACACTTGAACCAGAAGGGCTATATGGAGTTACTGGACAACCATTTGTCGCCTTTTGTGCAGCATCTCCACAGTGAACACCAGAAGTATCCAGAAGTAACACTCTATCCCTAGTCTTCCAAGACGACAATTGTTGCGTGCACAGGACTCAGAGTGTGTCGGATTGGCACGACAAACATTACAAAGCCTTCGAACATCTCGTTTGGCCAGCCAAATCCCCGGATTTGAATATAAATAGAAAATTTGCGGGATTGTTTGGGACAACGAGTGAAGAGCCGTCCAAGCCATACACCCAATCTGGCCGAACTGCGGCATTTGCTGTTGGAAGAGTGGATGAATATTGATGTGCACTACATCCGCACACTGGTGGCATCCATGCCAGACAGGATTTTGGCTGTTCTTTAGTCGCACGGAGGTGTTATGTGCTATTAGGCGACATTCAGAAAGAGGTGACTAATTTTTTGTCCGGTGAGTTATATTTGCGTGTATCGCAATTTTGATAACTGCCTTGATGGGAGACTTTCATCTGTCTCATAACAGCTCTCCACTGTATCCCCTTCTTCAATCTTTTATGAACCATTGGAGTCATTCTGATGTGACCATTTATTTTCCTTGTATGCAAACAAAATGCACCTCAATGCTAGAACATCCTGGAACTGCAGATTATGAGCCTGCTTCTACCTACTAAGCCAATGACTGCAGCTCCCAAGGAAGGTGTGTGACGAAATGCATACCTCTTTCTCCATTGTCCATACGCATAGCTATCCGTCTTGAGTACCTTAGATTCATACTTGGGAGCGAGAGTGACTCAGTCAGAAGGGCGCAGTCTCATAATCTGGAGATGGGACGTAAAGCTGTAGTCATTGTTCCAGATTGGGTAGGGATGTTTTACCTCTGAGCGGCACTTTTTTGCACACCATGGGCTAAATGGAAAGAGGCTAAGAGAAGGTTGGGGGAGGGGACCCACTGTAACAGCTGTTGGGAGACAAATGGTAGCCTCCCGTCAAGGCCATCCAGCGTGTTCTTTAACGTGCACAGGGTATGGCTCTCCCGCACACGGGCCACGGCTTAACGCCCCATCCGACGGACGGCGGCCTATCCAAGCCCATCGGTGTCCCCTACATATTGTGCAAGAGAGCCATTTCCTGTGCACGTTAAAGAATACACAGGGAGGTCTTCAGAGGAGGCTACTATTTGTCTGTTAACAGCTGTCCAGTGTGTCCTTCTTTGGGGTCCTTGTGCCTTGACCATTTAGTTCATTGTGTGCAGAAAAGTGAATTCAGAGGTAAAACAACCCAACCGACCCAACTTCATCCTTGAGCCCTCGGTAGTAAGGTTCTACATCTCAAGCAAATCTTCAAGCTTCTTAGCAAATTATCCAGATATTTGATGAGCGAATTTTTCCATCTTCATTAAAATGCAGGAAGAACAAAAATGCTGTTAGAGTATCTCATATAAATCCTTTTTCGTCATTTTATCGCCTTTAACTTAAAGTATCTGGAAAACTGAACTGACGCCACTCAATTTCTGACTACATTAACTGAAGCCCAAATCGGTAATTAAATGCGAAAATAACTGCAGAAATTTTTAGTGCAAAATTTAACGAATATCTTTGTCTTTGCAGAAAAATTCGGATAAGAATTTTCACAACTTTGCTTTGGTAATTCTTAAGTAATTTTCTCGATAAAACTCGTTCCATCATCCTCGTAACCAAGCAACAGCTTTCATGTGCTGACACTTTTCTGCCCATTGTCTAATGATGATGAAAACAATGGCAGAGAAATGCTTTGTCACACTGCCCCATGACCTCAGAGGAGGTCACGGACTATTGAGCTGCTACAGTCTCACCCTTGTTGCTTTTGTCGCATCATTCCGACGAGTGGACTCAACAAAATGAGTTTTTTTACCATCGACTGACAACTAGATGTGTTACGGCAAAATCATGAAACGTTCTTGAAGCTCATTGAAAATAAAACAAAACCCCAAAGTAAAACGTAATGTATTCAAGTTAAACAATGTTATCAAAAGCCTGCTTCATGCTTTGTAATTTAAAATCGCCGTAATATTACTACGTGAGAGGACTGTTGGGTTGTTTTACCACTGTGAGGGCACTTTTTACACACAATGGGATATATGGCCACTTCACGAGACCCAGTCTCGAGTCTAGAGCGCGGGAAGAGAGGAGGAATGCCCCACGTTTGAAAATGACAGTAAGCGTAATGGATGCAAGAAATTATTAAACTAATGCGTATTTCACGCACTTTTCACGAAGTGTTTCAAAACCTTCGAAACGGAGGGTGAAATGTTATACCCCAGTGGAAACACAGTCTTTCCCCCTCCCTAGCCATTTTGTTTTCTGGATCGGAGCCTGCAAAGATCACAATAGTTCAGAAGGATCCAGGAGTTAGGAGAAAAAAAATGGGAGCCTCTCGTCAATGCTCTCCAGCGTGTTTTTTAATGTGCACAGAGTATGGCTTTCTCCTGCAACGGAACCACAGCTTTGCATCTCATCCGACGGATGGCAGACTTTTCAAGACCATGGTGACGGTTTTCTCCCCGAGGGCAGGCGGAGATAAATTAGCGGAGATAAATCGGCGAGATAAATCTCAACGCTGCACAATTGGGAACTCGAGTCTGAGAACTGCAGATTTTGAGATTGGCGCTTTGCCGATTGAGTAATCCCGATCCTTCACCATCAGATAATCTAGCAAAAGTCCCTCTGATATTCAAGGGCTACCCTACTCTTCTTCTAATCAAGAGATAGTAAAAATGCCATTAGCATAACAGTCAAAGGTCTGTACTGGGAACTAAGACTTAACATCAACATAAGCAATATGACCGTTAATAACCAAGGATATCATTTATATAAATTCGTAGTATAAAAATTTCGTAGGTTCAGGTTCGAAATCGAGATGCATTGTATGTTAGGGAGACCAAACGCCCGTGTTTCTACAGGTCACCAACTGCTCCATGGCACAGGGGGCGCCTAATCTCCCATGTGCATTTATTAGATATAAACTATTAATTAAATTTTAAAAATATATAAATATATTTAAAGTAGGTACAAGTAAATTTTAAAATATAATAGACAAGTAAAATTTTTATAATATAATAGACAATAATCATAATTATAATAGGTAGCCAATTTTTTATCCGCAGAACTACCCGTCCTGCCCTCGCTCAGCAGGGGAAACTAATAGGCTTAGAAAGGCTGACGTCCATCAGATGGGTCATTAAACCGTGGCTGAGTATACAGGAGAGACATATACTGAGCACGCTAAAGAACATGATGTATGACCTTGATATTAGGCTGTCATTTGTCTCCTAACAGCTGTCCAGTGGGTCTCCTTCCTCCGACCTTCTCTGAGACCTCGGGGTCCTTGTGACCTCTATGCCCATTTAGCCCATTTTGTGCAAAAAAACAAGTGCCTCTTAGAGGTAAAGCAACCAAAACCAACCAAATATTTTATAAATGAAGAAACATTTCGGTAGGAGGAGGAGGGATGCCGAAACTAATTTTCCCCGGATCATATTTACGATCTCGCCGATACTATTTCAAAAAGAAATATTAATAATGGATCGCCACTTGCCATGTTTCTTTTCTAAATAGTTTTTAAACGGGCTGGAATGTTTTACTAAAAAAAGCACTTTTTTGCACACAATACCCGGGGCACAAGGACCCCAATGGTTGGGGGATGGGACCCACTGGACAGGAGACAGATGGAAGCCTCGTGTTAAGGCCATCTGGCGTTTCCTTTAACGTACCCAGGGTATAGCCCTCCTGCACACGGAGCACAGCTTTACATCTCAGCCAAAGGATGGCTGACTTTTCAAGCCCATCGGTGTTCCTTTTATGCCTTAGTGCAAGGTGAGGGTTTAGCAGAGATAAATCTCAACACCAGCCTAGATGGAACTCGAAACTGGGAACTGCAGGTTACATTCCTAGCTGTTTGTAACTATTTTTTGTTTTATGAGAACTTATGACTACTTTTAGCTTAATATACGATGTATTATAAATTATAAAAAAATTTTTCATTCATGGTTTTCTTTATTACTTGCAATGTTCTTTTTTCCCCTCGTTTATTTGACAATAAACTCAAAATCTTCCTCTTTTTTTTTTTCATTTCGAAAATTTTGTTCCCTATTAAGTGTGAAAGCATCATATTTTAACGCAGGACGGAATGGCTTGAAAAACACCAAGTACGTGAAATTTGGGAAATTAAGATAAGTCCAAAATTGTGAAATCAAATGTCGGAATGGAAATACAAAGGTATTAAATTTCAAATCAGATTCTATTATAGGTAGGAACGTGATTTTAGGATGCACGAAGGAAATCCATATATGGAATTTAAGACCGGGCAGTTAAGTATTTCGGAAATTTGTGTTTAAGGATGATGCAATATAGGGCCAATTTACTTTTATAGTATTCCAATAGGGTACATGCATTGATTCCTAAATCTATAGAAACTGCATAGGCAGGTGGTAAAATGCATACAGTATCATTTATCCATAATAATTATATATACATTTTGAAAACTATAACTCAAAACTTGTCTTTCTGGTTTATAAACTTTTAAAACACTGCACTCGATTAGAACTATTAGAACACAACGTATGAACAGTTCATTGTGACGATGCAGTCAAGTTTCCATTCAATGCAAAGTAATCTGCTGAAAATCGAGCAAAATCATTTCGACTTATGGCGAATTGATCATTTCCTTTGCGATAACTAAAGAATAAATTAGGATATAAAATGAAATTAAAAACTGTTTTTACTCATTTTTTGCTTAAATATAATTTTTAAAGGTTAATATCTATTATATTAAATAGAGTTAAATATATATGTATAATACCTGAAGGGAAGGTTCGGCAGAAAGGATTACTATAGTATACTTTTAAACGTAGTAAAAGTATATTTATTATATGAAATAATGAGCTTAAACATTTTTTTTCATCTCATTATTTCATGATTTTCATGTCTACAGGACTTATCCTGTGATTCTTTACTACTGGTATATTATATTTATTTTTAAAACCTCATAGTGATTATGAAACATATTTCAATCATGTTCAGCCATAGGATGTACAAATCGTTATAACAAGGATAAATCTCTTAATTATCCAAGTACGTTAATTTAATCTCCTCCTATAAGTCAAATTAACTTCATAGTTAACGTTAATGGCTATTAGTTGCAAGTTTTGCTTGCAATATTAATTTATATGTCACAAATAGTCGTAAACTTTACGACTATTTGTGACATATAAATTAAAATTATAAACAAAACTTGCTACCAATAGCCATTACGATTAACTGTAAAATTAATTTGATATAAAATAGTTTGCCGCGTAAACTATATTAATGATTATATTACAGTTTTCCAAATAATCTGTTATTATTAGTGCAGTGGTTAGTAAACATGAAAAGTGAGAAAGAAAAAAAAAACTTGTGGATACCGACAAAACATTAAAATATGCAGCGGCCAATTCCAACCAGATTTTTATGTTACGATAGATTTATCAAGTAAGCTTATATATACGTTGGTTAATAGAAAGTACCAAATGGAAATACATATTTCTTCTTTTAATTGCGCTTTAAACTTAAAGCATTTGTTCCAATTATGTAACACCCGAGTTATAAATCTTTCACAAAATACATGTAGAAATATTGTTAATTCGCCATCGTTAGCTATTGTTTTGATTATTGTTAATTATTAATCATGAAAGAAATATTACATAATATTTATTTGCTTTTACACAGGAAAAACGTTTTTACATTTTCTTTTTACCTAAGAAATCGCCATTGTTTTTCAGCTTTTGCATACACAGAGCCCTACTAATTTATTAGAGAATTTCCATGTTATGTCAATGGAAAACCAATTTTGAATCTGAATAATTTCTAAATTACGCTTTGTATGGAAATATAATGCAGAAGGTAAGTTAAAGATCTTGATTAAATCTATCTAAATCTCCATTTCCAAAAATATTCGTTCAGTATTTAATTACGGAAATTGCAATTTTTAACAGCAGTGCCATGGTCTCCAGAAGAGCTAGAGGCACCAAACTTTGCATGAATGTTCCCTTCACCCAGGGGAAGAACATTGGCTATGTGCGAACCCGCTGGGATCAGCCGAAATTGGGGAAGGCAGGTTTAAATTTCTCGAAATACCCGTAAATTTAACATAAATTATAGTTGAAAATTATTCAAAATAAATGTTGCCACCAATAAATTTTAAAGAAGGAATGCATCAAATAATTTCTTTCTCATTTCACGTAATAGTCATTCTTCAGTTTGTTGGGTAAAGAGCACTAGCTTCCGGGTATATTCAAGGCTCTCTAATGAAGAGATTCTTTGCTGAAATGAAAGCTTTACAAATAAGAATTCGTATTGGAAATTAAAATAAATTGCTTAATACTGAAGTTTAGGAAGAATGGGGCCGTTTTAAACAGGCTTTTTTGGAAACTAACAGTACTCTTTTAGGAAAAAAGGAGCAGAGGAGACAGAATTTTTTGAGTGATAAGGCACTTGAGCATATTTCGGAAAAAAAGAACTACAGGAATGTTCTTAATCAATACCCTACTAGTCCTAATAGAAAGTAATACAGAGAACTTAATAAACGTGTAAAAGATCAGTTAGCTGCTGATAAGAATCTTTGGCTTGATGGCTTGGCAGACAAAGCCGAGGAAGCAGTTAGACAGCACAACAGCAGAGAGCTGTACTAGATAGTTAATGTTTTGTGTGGTAGAAAACGAACAGGTGTACAGGGATTGAAGGATAAACAAGGTAAGGTTATAGAAGGTGAGGATTCTGTCATGGCTAGGTGGGCTGAGCATTTCAGTGATGTTCTAAACAATGTGGTTAGTTCTACTCTCATTGTTTTTTATTATGATAGATGCATTGGTGGCTTTAATGTTGGCCCTATAACAAAATCTTAAGTTATTTTGGCTATTTCTAAACTTAAACTTCATAAATCTCCAGGGGTAGATGAAATTACTACGGAAACGCCTAGAGCTGGGAATATTTCAGTTACCACTTGGATGACTGAAATTCTGAATATCTTTTACAATAAAGGCATGGTTCCTATTATTTATCCCTATTATTATCCCTATTTTCATAAAAGGTGATCGCAGGTCTTGTGAAAACTATCGGGTATCACCCTACTCTCTGTTCCAGGTAAAATTCTTTCCATGATTGTGCTTAATAGAATTAAGAATCTGGTTGACAGGCAATTGCGTGATGAGTAATGTGGAAATAGAAGTGGTAGGGGATGTGTGAATCAGATATTTTCACTTTGGCAGATTCTTGAGAAATGTTTAGAGTTTCAGAAACCTTTGGTTGCTAGCTTTGTTGATTTCAGAAATACTTTTGACCCTCTTGATCGACATAATTTGTGGTTGATTGCGAGATCGTATGGAATACCAGACAAGTTAGTTAACGTAATGAAGCTCTCTATAATAACACCGAGTCGTATGTGAGAGTTGGTAAGGCTTGTAGCAATTGGTTTAGCATAACTTCTGGTGTTCGACAAGGGTGCATTTTGTCTCCTTTAGTTTGGTTACTGATTATGTGATGCGAAATTCACTGCATGGGAAAGATTTGGCCTTAAATGGACTGGAGATACGAAAATTTCTGATTTAGATTATGCTGATGATTTAGGCTTTTTGGCAAATGATGTTGATGAGATGAACTCTTTCATTCGAGCTGTTGATGAAACTGGTAGTAGAGTAGGTTTGGTTATAAACAGAGAGAAAACTAAAGTGATGAAAATTGGTCAGACATTCTGTGATTCAGTTAATCTGAATGGTTGCAGTCTTGAGCAGGTGTCACAGTTTAATTATCTTGGGAGCTATGTAACAGAAAATGGTGATGTGCGGCATGAGATTAACAGAAGAATAGGGATTGCTGCCGGGACTTTTAAGAATCTATGGAGAGTGTGGAGAAATAGGCGTATACACCTAAAGACCAAAATTAGACTGTATAATAGTTTGGTTCTTTCTAGCGTTAGTTATAGTAGTAAAATTTGGACGCTGTGTAAACAAGATAACAGGAAACTAGATGCTTTTGATTCTAGATGTTTACGTAGTATATTGGGTATTAGGTGGTTTAACATTGTAACTAGTGATGTGGTTAGGCAAAGGAGTCGGCAACCTCCTTTAAGCAGCATATTGTGCAGAGAGAGACTCCGCTGGTTCGCCATGTTGCCCATATGGATAATTATAGATTGGTGAATAGGGTTATGAACAGTGTGCCTAAAGGCCTCAGAAAGAGGGGGAGACCTAGGATGCGGTGGGCAGACAATGTCAAATAGAACCTTGTCAATATAGATACGTTGTCAAATAGAACAACTTAGAATTGTTGTGCAGTGGCCGGATGCAGCAGATGTAGCTCAGGAAAGATATTCTTGGAGAATTAAACTGCACGGTCTGGTTGGACCTCCGTAGCTCATGGATGCTTGAAGATGAGAATGATGATAATAATATGCTATTTATGTAAGTGTGTAACGGAATACGGTTGTCACAGGTGAAAGGAAATTATTAATTTACTGTAAGTCGAAATGCATTTTACTAGGTTGTCAAATTAGTTTTCACTGAATGGCAACACTTGATTGCAGCATATAATATATGGTTCATACTTCAAGTTCTACTGTATCTTATCGAGTGAAGTGTTTTAAAGGTTTATACACCAGGTTTATACCCCTTCCCTTAGGCCGAAGGGGTGAAGCTCCTAGTAACCATTTAAACTTTGATTTAATATTTCGATAGATTTGATTGAGATCTTTAAGTTATCTATAGCAATATTTTTTGGTAGAAAGTGTATTTTAGAATTTTTAAATTTTTCCAGTGACATAACTGTGAAATAATGAAAAAAATTCAGATTGACATGAGTTTGAAATTTCCAAATAATCGGACCCAGAGGGGCTTTCTAGGCCAAAAACAAATTTGGATCTGCTGCTGCTAGAGAGATAAAATTTGGGGTCTGAGAGCATTTAAGATAACAGATCTCACAAATACTGTGAAATTTAGGATCGAGCAGGATCCGAAACGTTTTATCCTATGAGGTCAAATTTTAGCAACTGGTACTAGAGAGCCACAATTTGATGACTAGTAGTATTTTGGGTCTCAGATCTCAGAAACGTTGTGAAAATGTGGATCCTATAGGTCATTCAAGCTCAAAGCTCACCAGGACTAGAGACCTAAATATTGGTTCATAGAAGTGTTTCGAATCCTATATCTCAGAAATGTTAAAAAAATTGCGATCCAGTGTTGCTTCCAAGATTATATTATGATTATATTAGGCAAAGATATAATCCTATGATTATACTGAAAAATTTAACCTCATTTGCTTTGATTTCAGTAAAATAGGTACTAACTTTCTAAACACCCTTATATATATATAATGAATTTTTCTAATACATATGTCACTCAATGTGGCATGATCTTTCGCCATCTATAATCAGGAGAGGAAACTCATTTTCCAATTGTTACTAATGAATCCGATGTTAATGAAGAAGTTACTCACGCTTAAGAGTTATTTATGAAAAAAAATATATCCATAGTAAATGCACAGATTAACCGTAGATATAGAATTCAATAAATACTTATGTGGAAAACATTATTGCCGACGGTGCGAGATTTGAACCCACGGCTCTCTAGATACATATATCTATAGGTAATCAGTGTATTTACTACGGATCGATTTTTCATTATTAACGCTTAAGCATGTGTACCTTCCTCATTAACATCTGATTCATTGGCAACAACTGGAAAATATGTTGCCTTTCCTGATTATAGATGGCGCAAGTTCCGCCGCATTCAGCGAAAGATGTAAAAGTAACATTCTGGAAGCAAATTATCGGCTAATGGTTGGTTTAGTGGTAGAGCGCTCTGGAATGTATCAAGAGAATCGTGGATTCGAATTCCGCACAGTGGGCAAAATTTTTTCTCCACATAAATGTTTATTGAATTCTACATCTACAGGAAATCTTTGTATTTACCATGGAGCGAATCTTAATATTTAGTTAGTAAATTTCTAAATTTAAAGCGAATTATTCATTTATCTCTGAAAACCAACCAATCTTTGAACGTCTGCATCTAAACAGAGAAAAGAAAATGAACCAAAAACTTGCTTGTTTCAAAACGAAGAAAAACTTTTGAAATCGGATTACTATTTGACGTTTTTGTTTTCTCAAGATACAATTAAAAGACCTCTTTATCTGTGCACGTTTTATCAGCTTCAAGAACGGCATTCGTAACTAATTCTTTCATTAATTTCTTTCAACAGGAAAAGGTTCCTTATCATTGTGCAAACCATTTTCTAGAGTATCTTGATGAGCGTTTTCCAAATCGTTGAATTGGGCGAGAAGGCAACAGGACCTAGGTAGTTCGTTTTCTTAATTAACAGCTTTGCAATATTTTACCTGACATAATCCTTTGACAATATAGTCACTTTGAGAAATAAATCACTTTATATATTTAGGTATGATGGAGTTTTATCATGTCAGAAATGCATTAATCAAGAATTGCAGATCTAAAGGATTTGTGAAGACGTATAGAAAAGGTAGTTCCAAAGATAATACGTACCTACGTGAATGCTCCAAACGTGTTGCACAAAGCAGTTTAAGAGACTTGAGATTGTAGAAATGGTGTTCACGTAGAATAAAACCCTACAGTATTATTAACAAACATACCTATGATTATATTACTGCAAAATTTACCCTCATTTGCTTTGATTTCAATAAAATATGTAGGAACTTTATAAACCCCTATATAATGAATTTTTTAATACATATGTCAAAAATATTTCGCTTTATTGATGAAATTTACCTAATTAGTCCCGAAATTGGGTAGTACATGTCACATACAGTAAACCTTATGAAATATTAATCAGAAATATTTGCTTTATATTTTTTGAATACCTCAGGGATAAAGTTTGTTTTCAAAGGTTTATACTTTGTTTTTATGTTAAATTCTTCATTTACTTCTCTTGCTAATATTCTTAGGGGCCGTAAATATTTTATATAATAAAGCATTTGTAATCATGTGGCGGCGAACTTTCAAAAGCCGATCTAGGACACTGTTGAGACAATATCAGATGCGATGTTAAATGAGGTACTTCGAGATACATCCTCAGAGACGAGATAATGCACTTTGCGAAGTGAAGAAAAGAAGTTGAGTATTAAACATGGGGGAAATGTCACTCATGAGATTGCAAAGAAGTTTCAGAAGTCTGATACACCTAGTAAAACTTCCAGTAATTGCTGAATCTTAACTTTCAGCACTCCAATGACTTTCAAAGAATTTCCTGTTTATTTCCTAGCATAAAATATATTGTTTCCATTAGAAGTTTCTGTTTTGTTTAAAAAAAAAACTTTCATTAACAGGTGTGGAGAGCAATTTACATGGTGAAACAAGTTTTATCGCCTTCCTTTTAGTAGTTTTGGCACCAAATTTAGTTTTTGACTCATGGGAATTATAGGTTAAACGTTCTTTATACTTTTCGACTTTCACGTCTTCTACACTTCAAGATTAACAAGGCCGCTAGTGGGCACATTTCTTCCCAAGTAGTATAGAACAGAAATATGTCTTTACATATTCCCATCACGATACATTTAAATGGACGCATAATCAATGTTTCTGGGTTTTTCCAAAGGAACGGTCTCTCATTGTCCTCGCTACAAACATCCTTGGAGTAAAAAAATATATACTTTAGTCCGTGAATATTCTGTCCTTGATTTAGCTTAGAGACGATCACTTTCTTCGAATAGTTCTTTTTCAGGAAAATCTAAAGGTAACACCCACTGATGAAGACGAATATAGAAATGGTAATTTCTGTTGACGTCCATCCGAGTGTTCCTAGTGGTTGTAATGAATTTTTTCCTCAGAAATAACAAACACTTTTCGTATGATAATCCACAAAAAATCATTTCTAATATGTAGATTGTATATTCAGTCTCGTTAAAAGTGACACGAGATTATATCTTGAGTCTATTTTTTTCACTCTTTAACAGAAAATTATTTTCTTGTTTATCACAGTTTTGCGCAAATATGTAAATTGCTCAACCATTAAACAGAGTGAGATGAGCTCTTTTTTCACACGTATCACTTACAATGAGCCACTTTCTGACAGTTAAAGGGAATTATTCTACACTAGTTCAGAATTAAAGGAAACTATTCTACACTAGTTCACAGTTAAAGAAAACTATTCTACACTAGTTCACAGTTAAAGAAAACTATTCTACACTAGTTCACAGTTAAAGAAAACTATTCTACACTAGTTCACAGTTAAAGGAAACTATGTTATTTTACAGTTAAAGGAAGCTACCCTGTTTCACAGTTAAAGGAACCTACTCTCCTAAGGTCCAAACAGAAAAAAACTATTCTTCACTGGTTCCCAGTTGAAAAAAACTACCCGCAGTTAGTTCAGAGTTAAAGGAAACTACTTTCAATTGGTTCAGAGTTAAATGAAACTACTTTCAATTGGTTCAGAGTTAAATGAAACTACCATTTACCGGTTGAAAATTAGAGGAAACTACTCTACACTGGACACGATTAAAGGAAACTACTCTCCGCTGGATATGATTATAGTAAACTACTCTCCGTTGGTTCACAGTTAAGGTAAAGTACTTTGCACTGTTTCACGGTTAAGGTAAAGTACTTTGCACTGTTTCACGGTTAAGGTAACTACTCTCAACTGGTTCGCAGTTAAGGTAAATTACTCTCCACTGATTTACAATTAAAGCAAACTACTCCGCACTGGTTCAGATTTAAAGTAAAGATAACTACTCTCGACTGGTTCATAGTTAAACTACTCTCCACTGCTTCACAGATAAAGGAAACTACTCTCCTTTAGTTCACAGTTAAAGGAAACTACCATTTACTAGTTGGGAATCAAAGTAAATTAATATTGCTAATTTCAGTTAAAGAAAAACTATAATTTACTGGATCGGAACAGTTAGAGTCCCAGCTATCAGATCAATTTTAGCCTCAAACTTAACATTTTTCCAAACGATTTCTGAGGGTTAGGCCCTTGTCACGTACCATTTAGCCCATCGTAGGAATTCATTCATTGTAAAGTATTCATTAGTGCTCACAGAGATAAAACAACTAATCAAGTGTACAAATGCTTAACTGGTTTGCATTTAAAGTAAACTGTCATTCTTTGTCTGCAGTTATAAATTTTTCACTGGTTTAAAGTTGCAAAAGTTGCACCGTAACTGCTTACATTTAAAACTAAAATTTATTGGTTCACAGTTCAGGGGAATTTGCATTAGCCGATTTGGAGTTTAAAGAAAATATGATTCATTAACTCGAAGTAAATGGAGGTTACTCTTTTAATGATTTGCAATTAAAGAAAATTATCATTCACAGTATTCTAGATTCGTGACGTGTATAGAGCTGTGATCCTTTAAAGTGATGGATTTTCTAGAGACAGGAGATATTAGTATCCAATAGCTTACCAGAGTTGAGATAGACAACGGGTGGTTTGACTCAGTCGGTAGCCAGGCAGCCTAACTCTGCAGTTCACAGACTCGAGTCCGATCTCTATCAGCGATGAGATTTATCTGCTCTTACCATGGTCAGAAAGGGGCCATTGATGGGCTTGGAAAGGCCGCCGTCAGCGTATGGGACGTCAGCTCCGTGCTCAAGAGATACATGCCCTGTGCTCCCAATAAAACATCTTGGATCCACTTGAATGGAGGAGGATTTCATCTGTCTCCTAATAGTTGTCTAGTGAATCTCCTTTTCCCAACCTACTCTGAGCCTTTGGGGTCCTTACGACCTGGACATTTAGTACATTGTGCGCAAAAGCGTACCATTCAGAGATAAAACAACCCATGCAGAGTTCAGATTTGCTAGAAAAATTATTCAGTCTTACGATTTCTCCAGTTGGCACACAAAAGAGAAAGAACTAATGTCTTGAAAATAACCACCATTCGTCCGATAGTGTGTTAACCTGCTATTCCTCAGACAAACAATATTGGTAAAAAAAAAAGCATTATCTTTTGGTTGCGGCAGGATTGCTTTATTGTTTGGCCTAAAGTCTTGCGAATTTTTTCCCAAAATTTATCACTTGGATCTCGTGACTCGGCAAATTGTATATGGAATGTTAAACTCAAGAGCAGAATAATTGTATTAAAACAATTTTATTTTTGTTCAAATATCTTTCAAACCTATTAAAGGAACACGAAATCTTGCAGAAACATATCTGTGATATTTTTTGTGGAATAGCTCTCTGTACGTTTCATAATCAGTAACTGAGATTGGCACCATCTCATGTTTTCTACGTCAATAAATTTTCAAATTTCTTTTCCTTTTTCTTTGCTTTTTATAAAATATATTTCGCATTTTAGAAGATTTAGGTATTGGAAAACGAAGCAAAAGCATAGCTCCTTTTGAAATAAGGTCTTTAAACTGGAGAGAAATTTACTCTTAGAAAAAAAAATTCTCTTCGCCATTTTACTTGACGTTAACAGGTTGTAAACAAAAAGCTTATTTTTCAGAATCTTATAACCATCGTGGCTATTCGCAGAGCCTAACAATCCTCAGTAGAAATGCATGGTTATGTGAAAAATAACAGCATATTTGCTTATTAGTGAGGCAAAGCTACTCTATACGCATTTTCCATTGTTCAATTCCCACAAGCGGCGTTTTTCTGGGAAAACAAAGAGTACGATCAAAATATCATTCAAAACCGCCGTTTCCATACCTGAATATAGAGATTAAGCCTACATAAAAATTTTTTTCAAACTCTCCCAGAAATAAAAATAAATAATTGGAAATACGTTTTTTTTTTCAACCTTATTAATAATCTACTTCGTTTTGTTCAGGGAACTTCCTTGGAGAAAAAGATTTTTGGTACTTTCTTTTTTGTGGATCGTTTTTATTAGCTTTTTTTTTCTTTCATGGTGATATTTTCTCCTGTTTTCATCATTATTATAACACTTTCTTTTACATTTTGTCCTATAAATATTAACTTCTGTTTATATTCGTCTTTAATAATGCATTGCTTTCATTTTTATTTTTTTGGAGGATGAAAGAGAGTTAGTCCATCATCAGATTATCTTCGATAACACCGTGATGTCCTCGATGAGAAACTGGAATACTCATGAGATTTAAAAGGACGTTAAGCCGTGGCGCCGTATAGAGAAGAACCACACCGTGTTTATTTCTGTCAAAAGACAAATGGAAGCCTTGATGGAAGGCTTGCATTTGTCTCTTTACAACTTGTATTGTTAATAACTGTCCAGTGGATCTCCTTTCCCATCCTCCTCTGAACCCATGGACCTTTTTGGGACCCCAAGGAGGTCCTTGTGACCTGGTCATTTAGCTCATTGTGTCCCAAAGAGCACCGCTCAAACATAAAACAACTGAACGCAATGCTTGTTTCTTTATTTAATACTAGCAGATATATCTGGCATTCACGAGTCTGAGACTATCTAAAAGATATAGTAGATGCCATTCCCCTCTTCGCAAGCTTTCATTTGGCATAAAACTCGTTACAATCGTTTCGTATCCTTCCCTCCCCCACAATATAATTTTTCTCCTTATCTATAGGGAAAGTCTGAAACTCTCTAACGTTGTTAGTATATGGCACTCTCCACATGATTTTAAATAGCTGCTAATGCTAATGTTCTACACCCACCACATCTGGCTAATGGGGAGTGAGAACTAAGGATAGCAATCTTATAACAAAAAAGGAGGGTGGGGGCAAAGAAAAAAAACACAGTGTTTTAACCTCGATCCAGGAATATCACACATTAATACACTTCACGAAAATTACTTAAACAAATAACACATTTATTAATCTTACTTCATTAACGAAACTTTAAGAAAACATCTTAACACAAGGACATATCTCCTTGACAAATTTTGTCAGGAGATTACACATCAGCGAAGTCAGCGCTGCTCGGTTTTCCGGAACTTTTCACGGCCCTAAGCCAAAACTGTTCAATCGTATAGTCTATGCACAATGTTCGTGTGGAGCTGGGAACATCAACAGCTCCAAGGGCACTCTTGAAACACGTGACAGCGACACTTTTAAGCTACTTGACTTCGGACACCAAGTTAAGTAAAACTGACCCCTTGCCTATCTACTGATGTGGACGAGGAAACGTCGTTGCACCTCTCAGACAGCACAGCGTCCAACAACTTGACATGTCGTCAGACCGCTATCGCTTCTTTCATTCAGTCGTGTGGCCGATCTCAAACATGGCAGCGGACTCGGACTTCTCCGCCTTCCTTCAGCGACGTTCCAGCCAAGAGTGACCTGTCCTCTCACCTTGATCTTGTCTCTTTCAGGCTAAAAGGTCACTCACTATCTACAGAATCGTGGCCCTCTGTCATTGGTGGGTACCGTCGAGGTGTGAATCTTTCCAGCCAGATGGGGCTTATTTACCCTTTTGCAGGTCACGTAGCCCCCATCATCCGGGGTCCAAGATGCCCAAGGGTGGAATTCCAATGCTGCCGGCGTCATCCTCTTTGTGGCCGAATGTTAAACAAAAATGGCGAAAAAGATGGACACCGTTGATTTGTAAATAATAGCAGACGGGACTCTGACGCCATCGGTATGTCTGCCCACACCTTTACACAAGATGTGAGCACGGCACTAAGTCTATCAGATACCCCAGTGTTTATCCGCTAATGTTAAGTCTAAGAGGATTTCAAGAAATTCAAACCCATCCACTCCAATTTTGGTTGACTCCTATTGATTTGCATGTAATCTATATTCTTCTCTTTTAGGGCCGAGTGCATAAGCTGACAGTCACACAGACAAATAAACACACAACAAACTTTTTTCTTTACATATTAGATTCGTTTGCCTTTGTCGTTATCTTGGCATATACATTCTAAAGTGAACCATAAATCAACCGAATATGAATATTTGTTAAGTAGCAGAATACAGCGATTTGTCTTGCTGTTAAAATTATCCTTACTCGTACCCAGATTCTCTTTAAGGCAGTAGTGGTCAAACATTTTTGGTATCTGGAAGAATAGAAAAATGTAACGTTTGGTGTAGACCAATAGTTTTGACAGTGGTGTAATAAAAATAATAAAAAAAAGTTTGACTTTCTTTATTGCATTTTACTTGTCGCAAGTATAAGTGCAAAATAATAAGAATAAAATTTAACATTAATATAAAGCTTATTTTAACATCAAAATGGAAGTTTGCTTGTCGACGCAAATATTTCAATGATGGAACTGGATCCAAAAATTGAGGTTTCAGTGAATTGTAACTAGTTCTATAATATTATCCAGATTTTCGTATTTCATCTTATTAAAACACCATTCCCTATAAGAGAGCTAGAAAAATTTGCTTTATATCATCCAATTTTCATTCTGGCCAAAATAATTTTTTTTTAATGTGCAACAGCTTGTACAAGCCTTTTTAAGGCAACGGTGAATTCTGGGGAGAGTACTTATTAATTGGTGCACTTTAATTTCTTTGGCTGCTCGACACAAGTATACGAAAAGCTATTTTCATTAACCAAATGGTAAATTGATTTAATAAACACCAAGAAACTTCAGTATTAATTTTTATATACTTGCTTAAATAAGTGAGAGAGCTTTTGAAATGAATTGTTTCAAACCTCTTTAATTAAAAGGGAATTTCATCCGATTTCCACTCAGCCATTCGGCATTGCCATTAATATCATGCTAAAGTATCTTTGTCTGAATCTCTGGTCTCTGTTTACTTTATTTTTAAATCATTCCATTTTTTTCCACCTTTGACTTTGTTTTTTGTTTCATTTTTTTACTCGCTCAAAAATGTGACGTCGATAGTATGTAATGAGTGTTATCGACTTTGGCAATGCAATTATTTTTTTTTCTTTTTACATCAGACTAAGATATAAAAGATTTAATTACTTTTAATCGCTTTTTATATTTACACCTTTATATAACGACAGTTGCCAACACAAGAAAGCGATACTCATTAGTTCAAGTTTTTCTTATGGCTAAAAAAAAAGCTTTTAGGAGCAAATAACAGAATTATGCAAAGTGTAATTTCGAAAACATTAAACCGTGTGTTTGAACAAAAAGGATTTCATTTAATCGACAAAAAACGTTCAACTTAGGAAAATAAATAATTGAATCTTTTCTTTTTCCGTTGATGAGGATCAATATTCTGAGTTGGGCTCATAACCTCCACAATAGGAGCAGTCGCCCACGTTTTTACGCTAATGAGGCTCTGAAATTGAATTGTATCAATGTTTGTAAAACATTTCATATTAGACAGATTTACTCGAGGTTGCTCGGGTTCTAAAATAATGATACTTACTTTTATTAATTCAAAATCTGGTGGACATATTTTGCCTTCAAGATTCTTTAAAGTCCTAAACGAGAACTGCGTGTTTTTGCTATCGTAATGAATGATAATCAGACAACAGCGCATTCTGCACCACTTACAGAGTAAAACGAGAATGGGAGTTTGTTTCGCAGCTTAACTTTTCCCGCCAAATTCAAAACATAGCCGAGGCAACGTCAGCGCCCCCCAATTGTTGCTAGATCCCCGGCATTCACAAAGTGGTTTAATTCCGCACTCTTCCGGCTTTATCACATAATCACTCACATAATCCAGCTTTTTTACCCAACATGGAGCTCACCAAGGGTTGGGAAACACTGATCTCTCTCTATTATCGTGAAAAAATTAGAAAACATTAATGTCTGGTCTAGTAAATTTATATTGAAATATACTTTTTAATAAAACATCTTGTGATTGGTAGTAAGACGATAATTATTTCTATCGTTTCACTTTTACATAAAAATATCGTTATTTAAAATATGCAAAATTATTTTTGTGTTATTTTGATTTAATGTGTGAGTTTTTACCATTATAAAAAAGGTAAAAGCAGAAAGAGGAAAAGTTTTGCTCAGGGCCATCCAATACACCAAAACGAGCCTTTCAATAATCATTTAATGCTATTCCGAATCGAGAGAGATGGTGGTTGAAGATTAATGCAATTTGTTCACCAGAGGGGACGGGGATGGCTCATTCAGTAGCGCTCCAGACTCGTAATCTACAGTTTCCAGGTTTGAGTCCTGCGTGAGCCAGCGTTGAGATTTATCTCCGGAACCCCCCCCCCCCCTGCCCTCAGTCAGCAAACGACAGTGATGGGTCCGTCCCTCTTGTAAGGTTGGATGGTTCTGTTGTTTTGCATCTGAGTGGCACTTTTTTACACATAATGGACTAATTGGCCAGTTCACAAGGACACTAAGGTCAGAGAAGCTTAGGTGGAGGGGTTCACAGGACACTGTTAGGAGACAAATGGTAATCTTCCGTCAAGGACACCCATCATGTTCTTTAACATGCAAAGAATATGGCTTAACGTCCCATACGATGGACAGCGGCCTTTCCAAGCCCATGCTTGAAGGCCTTGACGAGAGGCTACCCTCTGTCTCCTAACAGCTTTCCAGTGAGTCCCCTCCCTATAACCTACTTTGAGCCCTTGGGGTCCTTGTGGCCCGGCCACTTAGCACATTGTATGCAAACAGTGCCACTCAGAGATAGAACATCTAAACCAACCAACTTTACTAGAGGGTGGGTAGATATGTCCGTCAGTCGGTAGAGAAACAGGTTCGTAATTTTCAATTCTTAGGTTCGGAAATTATCTCTGGAAATCCCTCACCTGTGGATCAAGTTATGGCGTGTGCGTTAGTAGTCCTGTAATCTAGAAATTTGTTACATATCTATTTGTATTATTACTACTGGTGTACTTTATTAATATTTATATTAAGGTTTATTTTTAAATATGCTATATTTTGAAGCTAATTTATTCGTATATATTAGCATTATGACAATTTCTAATAAATACGAATAATGCTTCTTCTCAATAAAGTATTTATAAATAAACATTATTATAAATAGAGTACACCAGGTAAAAAATTAGGAATGAATTTCTAAGTATTTTTCTAGATATAGGGCTACTAATGATGACGTCATGCCTTGGTCCATTGGCCTTCTGTTATAGGTGTTGAGTGATCCCACTTGTATAGGGTTTAGATATCGTGTTTAGCTGCAGTGGATCGGGATTAAATGCGTCCGAAATCTCTAGAGGCGCTGCAGTTGCCTTATTTACGAAGAATAGTTGAAAGTTATGAATAGAGTAGTAGTACGTTTCGATGCTCAGAGTTATTAATGGACAGACGTTTCGCGACCAATATTTGAGGAACGGCTTTATCTTCTGGGTGAAAATATTACAATGCATTAAGTTACAATGAAAGTAAGCTGCAGACGAAGTTTTGTGGTCGTAGTTCTTACCGTGTAGGAGGAGTTGTTGAACAATGCAGACAGACGGACAAACCCTCTATAACATATAATAGATTTATAAAAGTTGGCGACAATTACGTTTCCTTTTTCAAGAACAGAATAAAAAATTATGCAGTTATTAATTAATGGGAACTATTATGGTCAGCTGCGTAACGCAATTCATCAAATACTTCAGCATGAAATTCTTAGCGCATTCAAAGAATTGGGTCTGTTATGCGTATAATTACAATGCAAAACTACGCTTAGATTAATAATAGTCTTTAATCATAAGAATAGAAACCGTTTAATATAACTGGCTGCAATTCGCAAGTACTTAGTCTACATATACGTAAGGTACCAAACCTTAGAGGATCCATTAAGACAAATTAATTAAAATAGAGTTTTTGAATACTAAACTAACGGGTTTTATTTGAACTATGCAGGGCAGAATACAGAGCTTTGACAACAAAGACTGGGACACAGCGTGGCCTTCGGAATGACCTAGCGAAACGAACGTCCTGGCCTCTTTAAAAATCGTGCGTCAAAACAATAGAATTATTTGCGATTAAGTTACCGGCTTCGCAAAGTCTGCTTAGTCATATTAAACTTTTAACGTTCGTGAAACCTCTGCCTTAATACCACAGAATAACTTCGGCTAATGAAACATTCCTAACGGATAACTTACCTTACGTGGAACTGTCATGTGCCTTATTCAGAAAACACAAAAGGAATTTAAGGTATGGTACTTATAAAATGTACACTATCAAATGTGTGTCCTAGAGAAGAAGGGGACAAACCGTAGCTCGCGAGGTCAACTTGTTCTGAACCCCGAGGACTTGTGATATTGAAATCAGTATACTAAGAACAAAAATCTTCTGCATGGTAAAAAATATTTTTAGATGATTCTCGGCTAATATTTAATAGGGTAAAACTTATGTCAAATGGCTAACAAAAATTTAAAACTTTTTGTTAAAAGATTATTTGCCACCTTGATTTCAAGCGTTTCATACATCTTGAAATATGTATAATAATCCTATAATCTATAGTTCAGATTAATTAGTTTATTCTCATAATTCAATTGCAGATATTAGATGGTGTTTTTCGTTGGAAACAGGAAGAAACAGTAAAAGTGCTGTTCATTTCAGGAAAAAAAGTAAGTTCTCTGCTCTCTCTGGTGCATGGGTTATGTTTGAGCTTAGTGTAATATATTATGACTCTTCTTTTGATAAACTGAAAGAATTGAGGTTAGGCAAAGGAGTTTGCAAACTCCTTTAAGCAGCATATTGTGCAGAGAGAGACTCCGTTGGTTTGCCATGTTGCCCGTATAAATAATTATAGATTGGCGAATTGGGTTATGAACAGTATGCCTAAAGGCCTCAGAAAGAGGGGGAGACCTAGGATGCGGTGGGCAGACAATGTCAAACAGGACCTTATTAGAATTGGTGTGCAGTGGCCAGATGCAGCAGATGTAGCTCAGGACAGACTTGCTTGGAGAACTAAATTGCATAGTCTTTTTGGACCGTAGCCCATGGCTGCTTGAGGATGATGATAATGATGAGATAGCACTAAGATAAGTGGATGCAATTTTCACCAATCCTGGCTCCTGTGTACCTAATTCCTGGTAATAGCCATAAAATAAGGTTAACAGCGATCGTAATCAGTTTTACTTTTAATTACAATTTTTATGGCCCGTCAGAAGGATAAAAACTTCTTATGTGCTCCGCAGCGTAAAGCTTTTGCCCACTTCTATCCAAGAGATATATGTGTCAGCCTTTAACGTGAATTTTGATTCTTACACAAGTTATACCATTGTAGTTTACGAACATGAAAAAAATATTTTAAACAGAGTAATTAAAATATTTCGCAGTTCATATTGTGAATACTTCTTACATGAGATAAAAAAAAATACCTGACTAACATTAAATATGTTGATCGCAAGCGACTTTTGTATGCACTTCATTTAATAAAGAACAGTTTTTTTATGATAAAAGAAAAACTTTGAACCACAGATATTGAACAAGTTATGCCATATGTCATTTGAAAATTACAAGTTCTGAAACAAATCTGGAAAACAAACGTCCAAGATGATATGAAAATATTTCTATTTTGAATGTTATTCCTAAATTTATAATACTACAAACTGAAACTGGCAGTAGTTAAGAATGACTAACTGGCATATGCGGTAGTCAAGAATGTGATTACTATTCAGGATAAGACATGCCCTTTTGGTTCAGTGCATGAGAAATAATAAGTTACTCGAATTTTATTACTTACTTTACCAGCTAATAGTTTTCATCGACATGTGAATTTTGGATCCCGAACCCGAATGCCAATCTTATCTAATTAATAAATAAATAAATCCCATAGTTGAAATGTACATAGCACAATAATCCAAAAGACGTTAAACTATATGATATATATGTTATTAAAATACAATTTTTAAGGATCTGCACAATTATTTATATTCTTGAGAAATATTTAAAGTTTCGAAAACTGTGCTTAATACTTTTATGGATTTCAAAAAAGCTTCTGACTCAGTTTACCGTCGTAATTTGTGTCGATCATACGATTGTATGGCGTATCTACCATATTAATTAACTCAATTATGGTTAGTAGTAGCATAAATGAGAGTTCTGGGCCAGTAAATGGGTCTAAAGAATTCTGTGAAAATCTATGGGAAAAGTTATAGGGAACGAGGTAAAAGGTATGTTTCTTGTGTTTTTTTGTCAAAATATGTGTGAAAATTAGAATAAACGGGGGTGTTTTTTAGCATGTGAAAAACTAATATGTTTTTTGGGGAGGAAGATGAGGTTTAAACTAATTCGTAAATTAGTTTAAATGGATTAGTTTGAAATGAGGTGTGTGTGTGTATGAGATAAAAAATGATGTGGTTTCTTGAGTTATCGTACACTTACTGGATTATTCGGTTGTAAAAGTCATGTAAATCGGTGTTTCTTGTGTTTTTTGTCTGAAAATATGTGTGAAAATCGAAAAAAACCGGGTGTTTCATGTGAAAAAAGCAATTTAAGTTTTTTCGGCAGACGAGTTTTAAACTGATTTGTTTAACTAATTTTCAGAAAAAATGAGGTGTGTGTGTGTGAAAGAGATAAAAAATGATGTGGTTTGTTAAGTTTTCATACACTTCACTGGATTATCCGGTTGTAAAAAGCCAGGTAAATCGGAGAATTTGACAAAGTCAGACAGTTTTGAGAAATTTGTTTGAAATGTATGACAAAATCAACAGCTAAAATGACGTTTTCGGGTGTTCTGATGAAAAGATAGACTTTGAATATCTGTGAATGTATGAAGAGATAGTACTAGGTGAAAAAAAAATTTGGAAATGAAAAGCGATATAGGTTAATTTTTTAAACAATTAGAAAGAATTTGAAGTGGAAAATGATGTAGGTTAGAATAATTTTTTGAATGTGTGAAGTTTGTAAAGAGAGAAGAGTTTTATGTTATCATGCTAAACGGAAATCAGTCTCCTCAAAAGAACAACAGGCTCGAGATTTAATTTCATTGAACTAAATATCTTATTCACTGAACCTCAGAATTAAAGTGATGCTGAAAAAATGCTGGTTCGGGAACATACATATTGTTTTTAAACGTGCAAATAGATGTAGATTTCGAAATGACTGTATTTAAAAAGCTGTCCCGTGGCCGAGTGGTTAGCACGCTTGGCTGCTGATCTAAGGGACCTGGGTTCGAGCCCTGGGTCAAGGCATGGATGTTCGTATTGTTTTTCTACTGAGGTCCTGCCATCATCTCAGATCTTCTACTTGGAATATAAACTGAAAGGCTCCTGTCAGACCTCTGTGGCAAGCAGGTGCTTGAGGGGTTATTTATTTTATGTATTTAAAATAGATTTTTTTATCCAACAACTAAAAGTTTTCCCTCTAGTGGTTGTAAAGTTGCTTTTCGTTCTGAGACAAATACGCAATATACGTGGTATAATTCATTTGGCGGTCTATTTAATTTAAATCGTATTTCGATGTCAGCAGTTGCTGATAATTCATATAGACATGATTCGTATTTGCTGACATCGAAGTGGAATATCGAATACAGTTTCATATAATATTGGTAACTGACTTGTGTGCCCAAATCGATATCCATATTTTTTGCAGCTAAAAAGCTGTTGTAAACACGCGCATAATCTAAACACTTGGGTTCAAAGTTGCATTCGAATTCTTGTTCAGGAAACTGCTATTAACTCTGATTTGTATCCGTTCTAGTAACATGTGATCAAATACCATATTATTTCTGGTTTGATTATTTAATCGGTTCGAGTTTTGTAAGACGACATAAAGATGGACGGATTTATTTTGAGTTGTAGTAACCCGCCAACTGACATGAGAGTCAATTCGAGTATCAGATTTGTACAGTTGGCACGATTCCCAAAACATTTCATGTGGATAGGGGGCTTGCTAACTGAGATTCTAGTTTTGCAAGTAATTGTAGTGATGGTTCCACTTTTGGAATAAACCAAGATACGTGAGATATTTCAAATTTATACAATGTAGCCCAACTCTCTGAATAATGTTTTTGTCGTCACTATTTTACAGTTTTATGGTATGTTTTACACCGCGAAACACTTTATCCACGTCTCGGCAGAATCCAAACAGCCAATTCAGTGGTAAGAATAAACTTACATTTTGACTATTCTTTGTAATTTCATATCTGTCCGAGAACCCTTGATTGAATTCAGGATTTTTCTTCAACGCTTGTGCAAAATCTTTTATTTTATTATTCGTGTCCAGTTTATCTTCGCCTCCGTCGTACAAATATTTATTCATTTTCGAACTGTCTGCCGTATCTTTGAATCACATCATACTTGTGGCAGCACTGTGTGAAAAGTCTTCGGTAAAATCAATTAAGTTGTGAATCGTGGTCGTTACTCCTGGCAATTCAATGTCATCCAATTCTCTGTTTTCGATATAATACTGAGCTCTCTTAAAAATGTTGTACCCGTTATTGACCATCGTAACTACATCATTGCCGCCGATATCAGACCCATCTAATTTCAGTATTTTGCCTCTGAACTATTGTGCGGATGTAGAAAAACGTCCATATCTTTGGTAAATATTTCGTATTTTTCGAGATTTTTAACATTCACATTGGTTTCCCGATATTCTAAGTACTCATATTCTGTCGTGGAATTATCGTCTATTGAGTCTTCGAACAAATTCCAGTAAGTAGCTTCATCGTTCATCCTATACTTACTTTATAATATTTAGGCCATTTCCGTATATTAACTGATTAAGAATATTTCTGCCCCTAGGGGATAGTTTCTCGTTTTTTCGAACGATAGGCGACGGATTTGTAAAAAATATTTTAATTCGCTTTCTCAGTATCTTCATCTTTATTTGGTCTGATGTGTAACATATAAGTCACGTTTTCCTTGTTCAAGTCAAATACTTTATTGTTCTGATCGGTTACTTTCATTCTAACGTTGTAAATGTAATCAGTTTTATTCAGTGGTAAATATATTGGAAAGAATGGATGTGTGTCGATTAAACTACCAGGCGATGTTTGAGGCACGAAACTGTACAACACGTCGCTCTTCTGGTTATGGAGATAGAAAGATTCGACAATAAAACAGTGAATTAGAATGCGATCGACCCCTTTCGTTATGTTGGGTGGGAACTTTCCTTCAATTTTTGCTGTATCGATAATTTTCAATTCGAACCTTAGTATTTCTCGTAACTTTCCTTCAGAAAAATCTATTTTATATCCTCTTGTCAAACGAAAAACAAAAATGTGGGGAGGTTGCTTTCTAGTGTTATAGGGCTAGGTTCCCCAAATACATTTTTCAAAACATCATTAAATCTGTCTATATATTACATTCCATTCGGGAAAATTATTTTATTCCATTGCCTTCCATTGAAGTATTTCAGAGTGTTATTGTTATATTTATCACTGATGTTGTACCAGGAATACGACATATTGCTACCGATCAGTGCTATCTCGTATTCACCATTGAGTGTGATCGGCATTTCATAATTAACTTCCAAATCTTCGGGGTTGTATGCCGTAATACTAGAGGAATTGATAGTTAAAAGTATCATCTTTATTAATGTAGTGTAGTACTATATAGTACTTATATGCTGGTTGTTACCAACAATTCATTCCTATCGTTAGGAGTTTGTTCAAACTGATACAATACATCATATGGGCTTATGTTATTATTCCTCCGTTTAATGTAATAGATGCAATAGTAACCGCATTTTACAGAGTAATTTGTTTGAATTTGCGAAGAGTTGTAAACGATCGGCTTTGAAGATTTTCTGCTGAGGACCTGCCATCCTCTCAGACCTTCTACTATGGTATATAAACTGACAGGCTCCTGTCAGATCTCTGTGGCAAGCAGCTGCTTGAGGGGGTATTTATTTTAAAAATTTGCCAATCAAAATCAGTCATCTTAACATTTCTTTTCTTCAAATCATTGATCAAATTTTCGGCTTCGATCATTTCATTCAAAAATTGTTCTGTTACATTTTTCCCTCTGTACATTCTGGTTTTGATCAGTTTACCTTCCGGTCCAACTATAATATATGCAAATTGCTTTGAAAGGTACTAACACGAGGAAGGCACAACGAGAAGACAGGGTCGGACATTAGGTGCTAGGCCTGGCCGGTTCTATGCATCATCACAGGGGATTGGTGCATTGCTCTCCTTCCAGTGACTACCTAGCTACCATTTACAGACCTTTCTTATTAATCGATAAAAAAACCAAGCATATGCCTCTCAAGTACAGAAAAAACTTTGGTAAATAAAGATGAATTGCTTAACAAAGTTTGGCGTCATCAGCTCTGAGACCGATTCCGAAAGAGGACCAGCGGGAATTCCAGGTGTCAGTTTTAAATTGACACACGATGGGGACTACGACATGAGTAATAAAAAATTGAGAAATGTAGCCAATCCCGAAGAGGGTTCGGACTCTGTGACAAAACAATATCTGCAACAAGAGTCTGTAACATTGAATCACACGGGAAATTATGATGCAAATACTAAAAGAATATCGAATGTAGCATATAGAAGACCTATAGAAAATGGAGATGACGCTACCATTCAATACGTTAATAATGCTTCTTTAATTTTTCGGAACAATCGCTACGATGCGCGAAACAAACAAATAACCAATGTTACTGAACCGGATGCAGATTCTGGAGTAGTTACAAAACGATATTTGGAAAAAAGAGCACTTTGCAATGACGATGATAATTACGATGCAAGCAATAAACGCATTAAAAATCTTGCAGAACCGACCGATTCATCCAATGCCACTACGAAACACTACGTCGACAACTTGACCACTGTTCAAAATAGTCCAATGAATACATTGGTGAGAAAAATAGATGGGCTTTACGTTCTACGAAGCATTGCATTCGACGGGCATAGTTTCAATGCAGGAAAAAAGCAAATCCTTGATATTGCCGTTCCCGAGTCTGATTCTGCTGCTGTAACTAAGGGATATTTGGAAAATGTCGCATTAACAGGCGAGGATGTCTTTAATGCGAACAATAAGAGAATAGGATATCTCGGGGAACCGAGGCACAACAGAAATGCGACAACAAAAAGTTACGTTGATGGCTTGACAACGTTAGATCCTAACCCATCCAACGCTCTGTTGAGAAATGAAAATGGACTTTTTGCATAAAGTGGGAGCAGTTTTAATGGCGATGCAAAGGGAAAACGAATTACGAATGTTGGCACCCCAATTGTAAACAATGATGCTGCTACAAAACTATAAATACCCCCTCAAGCAGCTGCTTGCCACAGAGGTCTGACAGGAGCCTGTCAGTTTATATGCCATAGTAGAAGGTCTGTGAGGATGGCAGGACCTCAGCAGAAAAACAATACACACATCCATGCCTTACCCGGGGCTCGAACCTACGTCCCTTAGATTAGTAGCCAAGCATGCTAACCACTCGTCCATGGGACGGCTATACGTTACGTTGATAAAAATACTGTAATTTGCCTTACCTATGCTGATAAAGAAGTGAAAAAAGACATATCGCAGTCTCATCCAATTATACAGATAAACACAAAATTCGACCTATTAACGCCACCTATTTTCAAAGTTAATTACCATCTATGCATTTCTAATGGATATATAAGCAAGGTAGTCTGCTGCACAACAAATCCCTCTTTTAGTATAAATTATAGTATCAACTTGGACGATGAAAAATTCATTGAAATAGTAAGACCACAATTTCAGCAGTTGTTTTCTGTTATTCCAGTAAACAAGAAATTTGACAGGGGTAGCAAGATTAGTGTTTCACTTGCTAGACACTATCCAGATCCAAAAGAAAGAAGAAAAGTGCTTGGAGGTCTTGTTTCAGACTTTCATCACAGGGTATATGCCTTTATTGTATATGAATAAAGATGAAAGATCTTAAGCAATTACACAGTATTATAGATGAAATCTTGAAATCGCCAGCAACTACAAAAACGAAAATTTAAGACACTATTTTGGGAGAGGAACGAGTTAAGGAAACCCTCGAAAAATTTCACAAGCCAGTGGTCGAACGGTTAAAATGTCTGGAAACTGTGCGTGGAGAAACCACGAAAAACATACAGGATGTAGTGAAAACTTGAGAGCCAGAAGAGCCCACTGAGATGCCAGAAAAAACGTTCGTTTATAATCCAGATTTCAACTTGCAAGATGAAATATTAAACCAATATAAACTAAAACTTCCGAGTGATATCTTACAGGCGAGAAACCCCATTCCTGAGCTGAAAGAAATGATTTACCAAACAATCGGGTATCTTCAGAAACTGGGGCCTATAGAAACCAAACTCTATGGTAGAACTACTGAGAAATATCGAATTATCGATAATCACATTGAGGCACTTAGAAAATATTTACCGATTGAAATGATGCTCACTGTAATAAAAAGTCAACAGTTTGGTTCTGAACTATACAAGAGTTTCGCCGACATATGTGAAAAATTATCAATCTTGGTTACCAGTAAACGAGCTGGAAACACCAGTACAGAAGTAGTAAATGAAATTGTCGAAATTTTGGATATTTTGCTAAAAAATGATATTATTGACAAAAAGGAACATAATATTATGTTCAATAGCATCAGTATTGTTTAGAAATTTATTCTTGGACACACACTACAGTCATGTTTATTTCAACTTCCTATTATGCAAAATATTCGATGTTTTGCATTACCGGACCATGGTTTTTAGCTACTGTATATAATAAAGAGGGTATAACTGCTAACTCAAAGATGAGCGCAACTATTCAATGTACCAAATGTGGGGTATTTATTCGCAAATCCAATATGAACCGTCATATGAAAACTGCATGCACTTCTCGCACATTTGAAAAATGTGAATTTTGCAATTCCAGCTTTAACGGAAAAGACAATTACAATCATCATCTGAATCAATATCATATAAATAAAAGTAGTGCTTTTTCGGAAAACGTTTCGCACATATAAAATTGATAACATAAATGTCAGAGAAGACATAAAAAGTTTTCTGGAGAAAAATAACAATAAATGGAAACAAATAAAACTCAGTCAGCATATAAAAGTTAGATTTATATTACAAATAAAATTTAAAAAGCAAACGGATCCTGAAGGACAGAAAGAAATATGTGCACGTTTTTGGACACGTAATGAAATAATCAGTTTGCCTGCCTATCTCAATGAATTACTGAAAAATTCCAATTTATGAGAAAATTGACAACGACTTTGAAAATTTTATACAAAAGGGAAGTGGAGGGTGTTTGACAAAATACTTTCTATGGAAATTAAAATGTCTCAGTATAATGCAGTTGGAGTATCTACTTTCGTACATTTACCAGAACATTTGAAATCTACAAAAGTTGTAGTGAATGTTAAAATCTACGACAACAAATGTTTCTTGTGGTCAATATTATCAGCTCTACATCCTGTAAAGACCATCCACAACGTGTGGAAAAGTATAAAATATTTGAAAACGCCTCAGACACATCTTCATTGACTTATCCAGCAACCCTCGATCAAATCCCGAAGTTCGAGGTTTTAAATAATATTTCTATAAATGTTTTCAATTCTAAGAAAGATGGTTTGCATACGTTATATATTTCACAGAATTCTATTAAAGAACTCATACAACTTTTACTTTTAAAAGACGGCAATAATTCTCACTATTGTTGGATTAAAAATATGAGTAAGGTTACAACATACCTTTCAAGACATTTCACTCGCGACGATGTATTAAAGAATCACGTAGATAATTGCAAATCAAACACTTTACAAATTATCAAGTTTCCGGAAGAAAAGAGTACGAAATTCCATACAATTAAGAACGGTTTGAACCACCCATACGTGATTTATGCAGACTTCGAATTCTTTTCCAAATGTAGAAGAATTGAGAATAATCCACGTAAGGTGCGAACTAAGTATTTAGTACCGTCAGGATTTCCATATATTATAGTTGGACCGGAAGGTAAACTGATCAAAACCAGAATGTACAGAGGGAAAAATGTAACAGAACAATTTATTAATGAAATGATCGAAGCCGAAAATTTGATCAATGATTTGAAGAAAAGAAATGTTAAGATGACTGATTTTGATTGGCAAATTTTTACTGGAGCAATATATTGTAATATCTGTGGGAAAATTCTAGGAACTAATAGAGTAAGGGACTACGATCACTTAACTGGAAAATACAGAGGTGCTGTTCACAACAAATGTAATCTTCAATACAAATTCTCACTTGAAATACCAGTGTTGTTTCATAATATCAAAGGATTTGATGGTCACTTTATAGTAAAAGATTTGTGGAAATTTAAAGATAAGAAGAAAATTTCTTGTATTCCACAAACTACAGAAAAATATATATGCATTAAATTCGTTCAAATTAAATTTATTGATTCCTTCATGTTCCTCAGCTCTTCACTGGATTCACTGTCGAAAAATGTGGAAAATTTCTACATCCTAAGTCAATACTGCAGACAACATAATCTGAATGACTCACAGAAAGAACTTTTGAAAAGCAAAGGATGTTTTCCATATGAGTATTGCAACAGAGTGCTCAGTTTTTGCAAACGTCACTTCCATCCAAAGAGAATTTTCAAAACAATGAACAATACGAAAGAGCTCAAATTTTATGGAAAGCCTTTTCTATTTCTACCTTTGGGGAATATTACGATCTGTACATGATCACTGATGTGTTACTGCATTTAGAGATGATTATGCATTAGAGATTATTACATTTAGAGATGTATTTGAAAACTACAGAAATTCGTGTATGAATAACTACCAACTCAATCCTTGTTATTATTTCAGCTCTCCTGGCTTATCCTATGCTGCCTGTTTAAAAATGACAGAAATTGAGCTGGAACTTATAAAAGGTGACATGTATTTTTTCATAGAAAGAGCTCTGCGAGGAGGAATATCTTTAGTGTCTAAGAGGTTTGCACAGGCCAACAATCCTTTAGTAGATCCATATGAGAGAAGTAAACTACAAAATTATATCATGTACTCTGATGCAAACAATTTATATGGCTGGGCAATGTCTCAACCTCTTCCAACTGGTAATTTTAAATGGGTAAATGATATTGACTTGTTTAATATTCCACACGACAGCAAAAAGGGTTATTTCTTCGAAGTTAATCTGGAATATACGGCACATTTGCACGATTTACACAATGATTTCTTTCTCTGATAGTAATGTGTCATTCTTGATTCCAAATCTGTTTGAAAGCAAAATTATGTCGTTCACTATAGGTTACTTAAACTCTATGTGGAACTGGGATTGAGGGTGAAACAGGTGCATAGAGTCTTGGAATTTGATCAAAAACCATGGCTGAAACCTTACATAGATTTTAATACAACAAAACGAATTAATGCCATAAATAATCTTGAAAAAAACTTTTTCAAACTGATGAACAATGCTATATATGGCAAATGTTCAGAAAATAAGAGAAAGAGAATAAAATGCCACATTGTGAATACTGAAGAAAAGCTTAAAAAATTAATTGCAAATCCTAGGTACGTTTCTTGTGAACTTGCAAAAAATTTTGTAATTTTCCACATGAAAAAGAAAAATATTATATTAGATAAACCATATTACATTGGTGTAACGATTTTGGAGTTGAGTAAATTACACATGTATAATTTCTTCTACAATTTTCTGAAACCAAAATTTAATGCTGAATTGTTATTTACTGATACTGATTCCTTCTGTGTCGATATCCAGACAGATGACATATATGAGAAATTTAACTCAGACTACTTTGATTTCTCAAATTACCCTACAAACCATGCATTATACAGTGAATCAAATAAAATGGTTCCAGGAAAATTTAAAGACGAATTAAAAGGTCTTCCAATCAAAGAGATTGTTGCGTTACGTCCAAAATTGCATTCTATAGATGCTCCAATTCCCAAAAAAGCAGCTAATGGAGTTACAAATGAATTTAGTCACGAAAATTATCGGGAATGTCTACTTGATGGAAAAATCGTATATACGCAACAAACGGAATTTCGATCGGAACAACATGATATACATGTATACCAAATTAAAATAAAATTGCTTTATCCCAAGAATACACAAAACGACATATCAATGGAATTCAAACTTACGCTTTTGGAAATTATAGAATCTCAGATGTGTACGGTAAAGCAGGCAATACCATTTACAAAACTTTGAACTGAAAACAAATGCAAAAAAATCAAGTACTAATAAAACATCTTGAAAACTGTACCAATTTGTAATTCTTTAGAAATGCTAATAATCAGGGTTTATTCTCTCTCTCTCAATTAGAAGAGGAGACGCAGGGATTTAAATTTAAGTGGTCTCGATTCAATTTCTCTGAAATCGTATGGTCTGAAACCCTTTGTAATAAAATTAAAATAATAAACTGCTTAGAACAACTTTGTACAAGCGACAACGGATTAAATATCCCAGCAGTTTATCTAGCTAAAGTCAAATATATTTTTTTATTCGGCCAACACTAATTATCTTTTTGTCAGATTATTACAATGATTAGAACAAAAGTTACTGTAATACAAAATCTAAAATTACTGAACCTGCAAAACTTAAAATAATGGGTTGAGACCGTTTCCAATACATTTAACGTATAGTATTTCCCGAATGGAACACAATGATATTAGTTTGAGTTCTGTAGCTCTATTAGAAGCTGAGCTATGAAGCCGCAAAATTTAGAGGGGTTCGACCCACTTTGTCGGCTAGAAAACGGTTTCAGACCGATTATTCTTTCGTCAGATTATGGAACTAGGTAAACCCAATTGAAACCAAGATCTTAGCACAATTAGAATGGACGTTATAATTCGACAAAATCTTAAAGTGTCGAACCCAGAAAACAAAAACTAAGAGGTCGAGATTGCTTCCAATACGTTAAACGTATAGTGCTTTCCGAATGTAATCTAAAGACATTAGTTTGAGATGTGTGGCTCAATTAGAAGCAGAGTTATAAAGATACAAATTTAAGAGGATTCGACCCAGTTTCTAGGCTAGGAAACGGGTCCGACACCGTTTCCAGTTGAATTAACGAAATGAGTTCCAGTACTAGAACGTGATGTTGATGAAAAAACCGAAAACATTTCGAAATCTTAAATGAGAATCAGCAATGTGTAGTATGCAAAAGTTTTGAACCCAGAAAACCTTAAGTAATGGGGTCGAGACCAATACCCACATGTTCAAAGTGTGGTACACTCCGAATGAAATTCAATAATATTTTAAATCTGTAGCTTGATTACAAGACAATATATGAGATCATAAATTTAAAAGTGTTCGACCACCTTTCTCGGCTACGTAAGATGTCCGAACCCGATTTTGGTCAGTTCAGAAAATAGTGTCTGCTTAGTATTATTGAACAACACCAGAATGAGATCTGTAGCATAATTAGATCAAAAGTAATTTCAACTTTTGTAGATTGCAAAGAATTAACTCTCACTCCTCCTCGCCTCCCTCCTCCTTCCCTCTCCAATAGAATCAATGTTATTTAAAATATTGATCAATATTACAATGTAATTTAATCGCACTGGTTTAATTTTTTTGCAGTTAGATCAAAACACTGCTACAAAAACTTATTGTTTTAGATTTGAGTTAAAGTTCATAACACTCTTTTATTTTTGATTTCGTTTCTTTACCCTTGATATTGAATGAGACTGGTCATCAATGTAAAACCTTTTAGGCTCAGTACATGAGACCTCTTTGCAGGGGGCTCTGGGGGGGTTAGTTGGTTCCCTGTACCAGCTACCGACTTTCATCTACGTAAAGCCTTTTAGGCTCAGTACATGAGACCTCTTTCTTGGGGGATATGGGGGGTGTTAGTTGGTTCCTTGTACCAGCTAGCGACTTTCATCTACATAAAGACTTTTAGGCTCAGTATATGAGACCTCTTTGTGGGGGGATCTGGGGTGTTAGTTGGTTCCCTGTACCAGCTAGTGACTTAGTATCTGCAGTTGTTTGCAGTAATCATGGGATCGCCTGGACAGTGGGGGGTCTAGCATCGGTCATAAACAGGAACTCTGATTCAAGTTGTGTCTTGTATACAGCTGCAACTTGAGGATTTTTTTTTGCGCTGGAGGAGGAGGGGAGAGAGGAAGAGAGAGCAGAGGGGAGGAGGGGACAGAGAGAGAGGAAGAGAGGGGAGGAGGGGAGGAGGGGGCAGAGAGAGAGCAGGAGAGAGCAGAGGGGAGGAGGGGACAGAAAGAGAGGAAGAGGGAGCAGAGGGGAAAAGGGAGCAGAGAGGAGGACCGTCCATCGAACCGAACAACTTCCCGAACGATAAGAGATTTAGTTCAAGCCTGTTGTTCTTTCAAGGTGACTGATTTCCGTTTAGCACGATAACATAAAACTCTTCTCTCATTACAAACTTCACACATTCTCAAAATTATTCTAACCTATATCTCTTTTCACTTCAAATTCATTCTAATTGTTTAAAAAATTAACCTATATCACTTTCACTTCGAAAATTGTTTTTTCATCTAATGCACTCTCTTCATATATTCACATATATTCAAAGTCTATCTTTTCATCAGAACCCCCGAAAACGTCATTTTACCTGTTGATTTTGTCATACGTTTCAAACAAATTTCTCAAAACTGTCTGACTCTGTCAAATTCTCCGATTTACCTGGCTTTTTACAACCGGATAATCGAGTGAAGTGTATGATAATTCTACAAACCACATCATTTTTAATCTCTTTCACACATACACCTCATTTTTTCTGAAAATTAGTTAAACGAATCAGTTTAAATCTTGTCTGCCCAAAACACTTAAATTACTTTTTTCACATGAAACACCCGGTTTTTTTTTCGAATTTCACATATATTTTCAGAAAAAACCACAAGAAACAAACCTTTTACCTCGTCCCCCATAACTTTTCCCATAGATTTTCACAGAATTCTTTGGACCCATTTACTGGCCCAGAACTCTCATTTATGCTACTACTATGGTTCTCTATATGTTAGTAATGACAATAAATTGAATCATATATTAAATATACACAGCCCTATCAAAATCTTAGAGACTCTTGTGTTCTGTCAATTCAAATCTAACTTTGAAGCTCTATAAAATAATAAAAATTAATCAGTGCCTTCTGCTAATCTTGATTTCTAGACCACCACTCCGAACCCCATTTGACCTCGATTGCGACACCGAATATGAAAATTCCTCTTATTTATGAGTTCTACTGATTCTCTTAATAACGCATTACTATTATTAAATATTCCAGATTCCATAGCTCTTTAAATACTGAACGAATATTTGCAGATCGAGATTCAAATAGATTTGATTATGATCTTTATCTCGAGTCAAATTTTCCCGTTAATTGTGTATTTTAAAAGTCACAGAGTTTCGAAGTTAGATTTTCATTGCATTAACATGGAAATGTTCTTTAATATTTTGTAGGGTAGTGTATGTATATATGTATGTATGGACCGGATCTAGCGGGGAGACAAGGAGGCACCTTACCCTCCCTTTCGGAATGCGAGTAAAGGTAAAAGAGCAAACATTATTAAACTTATTTATATTTCATGTATTTTCGTGAAATTTTTAAAAACCCGTAAAATAGAGGACGAAATGTTATGCTGAAATGGAAATCAAGTGTCTTGCCCTTTACTTTTGAACCTCGATTGTGTTTCTTGCTCCTCCACCTCCCTCGATTTTTTTCTAGATCCAGTCCTGTATGTAATCATAAGTTACAGAACTTTAAATCTGGATTTGGATAATTTTTTTCCATTTCATTAAAAAATTTGAATAATTAATCCATATTCAAAATAATACTTCTCTGCTGCTGCTCTCTCACATTTTTTTACAATCCACTATCTGCCATTTAGGGGTTTCATTCTCTCTGTATAGTATGTTCATCCATGCAAGTCGGCTTTTTGTTTTTATGCCCTTTCGCGATCAAAAGAGTCCTGATCCAATTCGCCTATCCATAATCCACTAAACTTCGAAGTTTAGACTGGCTGAGAAGCAAGAGTTTTTTCATGTTCTTCACCAAAGAGAAGTTTCTGTCTCTTATAGAGTAAGCCTCAAAATATTTGCGCTTTCTTTTTCTCTAGAGAGTAAGAGAGCGCAAATGTTTTGAAAAGGTTATTTCATGAAAAGAGAGGAAAAGAGAGGGAGAAAGGTAGGCGATTTGAACAGATCACTTTCCTGCAAACCCATTAGCAAAACAGAAACACACACACTTTTATCGACAAACTTTCTACTTCCCTCGGGCACTTCAATCGGAAGTGTCGAATTGTTGAACTCATTGAGAACCTCCACCATGGGTTAAAGAAAGATAAACGACCTATTTCGCTAACTCGAGAAAATAGTCTAAAACGTTGCTGAAAAGAAAGAAACATTCTTTTAACAAATACAGCTTATCAGTGATGGTACGAAAATATTTCACGCTGGAATATTTTTTACACTAGCAAATTTATTATATTGCTGAATATTATTGACTACAATTAACATTACGCCTAATGATGATATTCTCTTGATATAATTGATTGAATTTACGATGATTCAGATTGAGCAGTATTAAAGTGTCATGAACGTTGAAAGTTTTGTCCCATTTAAAAAATCATATGCATTATTCAGATCACACTGTTGAGTAATTGTAAAAAATATTGTTTTGCAATGACGGATATTATCCAATGACGAAAAAAAAAGATTAAATTTTGTATTGCAAACATTTTAGCCATTAATTCTTAAGCGTATTATCAACAACATCAATGGATTGGATTGTTTTAACTCTAAGAGGCACTTTGTTTGCACAGAATAGATTTAATAGCCAGGTCTCAGCAACCTCGTGGGCTCAGAGAAAGTTGTGGATGGAGATCCAGTGGACAGCTATAAGGAGAAGGAAGCCTCTGGCCAAGGACATCAAACTTAATGTTTAATGTTTAAAGGATATGGTTTTTCTGCATAGAGAGTCACGGCTTTACGTCCTATCCGACGGATGACACAGCAAATCATCATTACATGATTGATATTATTCCTGCAATGTTTTTTCTTTTCGTGCTCTTCTTTTTTCTTTTTGGTTGCTCTACAGAATACAGAATAGGAAACCTGGAAAGCCTTCTGCAGTAGGGTGGGCCGAAAAAATTCAAAATTTTATTTTCAATTCGTAATACCGCGGAAAAGTTGCGAATTGGGGAGACTAAAAAGGGGTAAAAAAAGAAATAAAATCGGTTTTATCGGTCGCGCATGTGCTCTAAATTTTGCCGAAATTTGGAAAAATTCACATTTTTACGATAATTTTTAAAATTTTTAAATTAGTCTCTTCCCGAATGGAATAGCTCAAATTCTTATGTATTAGAACAACAGAAAATAATGTTTAAATTTTATTTAAATCCATCAACATCTTCCGGTCGCGCATTGCCTTCAAAATTAACTAAATTTTGAAAAAAATTTACAAATAAAGGTAGATCACAGTTCAAGGGAAAAAAAACACTAACAACTTACATGTTCTTTATATTTGTTCTTTATTGAATACAAGTTTAAATGTTTAAAAACAAATTATTTTAGATCATTAATAATATTTATAAACAGATTTTTTTATTGAAAAAACTAAGTTTTTGTATGAAGAGTCGTAAGTCCAAGAAACTCACGTTGAACAATTGAACATCTCCGTTTTCATTCATTCTTAGCTGAAGGTACTTTGAAATCTGATTTATGGGCGAAGTTAGGCATGGTTGACCTTGACAGCAGAGTCGTTCTGATAAAACCATCCCTAGACTCAGCTCCGCAAACTTTTCCTGAGGCTTCTGTCACGAGTTTCACACATCGTTCAACTGCCTGTGTGTGAACTGGGAATGTCTTGAATGTTATATCCCAATTAGGGACTGAGCCACTTTGAATATGTGATTTAATCTCATCGTCACTGATATCTTTTAATAATGGGGGAGAAGCTAAATCACAGTCCATCCAGTTAATTATTTCCGAGTAGTCTTGAGCCTTGAAATTGAGTTTTTGATAGTTGAATCATGAATGTTCTGATAGTTGTTCTCTTTTGATATAACTGTCTCGCCTTTAGAATTCGTCGAAGTCCGAGCTCTCTTATGTGTTTTGTATTATCTTGTGTCATGGTTAACATTAAATGTTCTGGATGAGCGAAAAAGCCATTTCGTTCGATCACAGGGTCGACAATATTACGTAAATCTTCAGGCAGGTACCTTGAAGATTGTATTGATTGGTACACAAGTTTTGGTCCCTCTGTAAAGTATTTACTTGTTTTAATACTAAACCACATTGGCATGTATGACTTCAAAATAAATACAACTATTTCTTGAAGTTCAGGTGTGGGACTTTCTTCACTTAAGTACAATCTGAGAGTTCGATTTGCTATTGTCAACCACCTCGAGTGCGACAAGGGACCAGGATCTCGTACAGCCAAATCCTCTTTACAGTTTCCAGACTTTATTGCCATGGAAATATCGAGTAGATAATATCTACTCGATATTATCTACTACCCCTAATTGGGATATAACATTCAAGACATTCCCAGTTCACACACAGGCAGTTGAACGATGTGTGAAACTCGTGACAGAAGCCTCAGGAAAAGTTTGCGGAGCTGAGTCTAGGGATGGTTTCATCAGAACGACTCTGCTGTCAAGGTCAACCATGCCTAACTTCGCCCATAAGTCAGATTTCAAAGTACCTTCAGCTAAGAATGAGTGAAAACGGAGATGTTCAATTGTTCAACATGAGTTTCTTGGACTTACGACTCTTCATACAATAACTTAGTTTTTTCAATAAAAAAATCTGTTTATAAACATTTCTAATGGTCTAAAATATTTTGTTTTTAAACATTTAAACTTGTATTCAATAAAGAACAAATATAAAGAACATGTAAGTTGTTAGTGTTTTTTTTCCTTGAACTGTGATCTACCTTTATTTGTAAATTTTTTTCAAAATTTCGTTAACTTTGAAGGCAATGCGCGACCGGAAGATGTTGATGGATTTAAATAATATTTAAACATTATTTTTTGTGGTTCTAATACATAAGAATTTGAACTATTACATTCGGGAAGAGGCTAATTTACAAAAGTTAAAAATTATCGTAAAAATGTGAATTTTTCCAAATTTCGGCAAAATGTAGAGCACATGTGCGACCGGAAGATATAAACCGATTTTATTTCTTTTTTCACCCCTTTTTAGTCTCCCCAATTCGCAACTTGTCCACGGTATTACGACTTGAAAAACAGATTTGAATATTTTCGGCCCACCCTATTCTGCAGTCCAGGGGATGACTACGTGGTTTGCAAAGGCGGCATCCTCCCCCTGAACCCTCTCTGCATATTTTAATGATCGCACAGCAGAGGGGGAAATAATACTAAATATATTTTAAAAGAAAAGTTTCAAATCTACTATAACGGAGGAGACAATGGCATACCTGAACGCCGTTCCTCCCTCTCATCCTCTACACGCACTTAATTATTTTCTAGATTCTGGCTGCGTTCTGTTCTATACAGGTATTCTTATAGCATCATCTCACTGTGTCGAAGCCAACACTAGGTATTCGAACTCAGATGTCAACCTCAATTCTATCATGAACCAGCATGATTCACCACCATGGGACCACAAGGATATGGTACTATGGCTTGGGTTGTTTTTACCTCTGAGTGGTTGGTTGTTCGTTGTTTGGGGTTTAATGGCGCATTGGCAGCTGTGGCCCTAATGCTCCAAATGGCATGAATAAAAGTGTAAAAGAAGCAGAAACTAACAACCAAAGTTAAAATTCAAGAGAGAAAAAGGAAGGACAAAACCGACAGATATAAAAAATACAAAAACAAGAAAGGCGTGTAAAACAAAAAAGATAAAGATATAAAAGGAAAACCAACCTAGGTGTAAAGGACCCAGGTTTGACAGTGTATAATTGACAAAGACATAAAATTCAATTCTAGTACAATAAACGGTAGAACGTAAAAAGCAATGACAGGAGGTAAAAAGGAGTCATCGAATAAAATATGTCCGAGTGTAAGGGGCTCGAATGTAAAATCATGAAAACTAAAATAATATCGACGTTCAAGGTTAAAGTTGGACAAGAGATTAAAATATGATTAACGGTTAAAATGGTGTCGCAAAACTCACACTTAGGTTCGTCGTCTGCCTGAAGAAGAAAGGAATGAGTGATAAACGATTGACCTAAGTGGAGCCAAGCAAGTATAACTTCCTCCTTACGATTCCTGCGAAAACAAGACTGCCACGTTTTGATAATGGGCTTGATCTCAAAACGTTTGTTGCCAACCTGTTAAGACCAAGATCTCTGCCACTGTGCCCGGAGTTCGATGGAAAAACGCTACCAAAAGTCCAAGTATGGAACTGGCAGCAGAGAGTCGGATAAAGGCAAGGCTGACCTGGCAGCAGCACCTGCCAAGTCGTTGCCCCTGATACCGACATGACCAGACACCCAACAGAAGAGAACATTGGTGGTGGCTGCAAGACGATGGAGCTGATGACAGATCTTGGAGAGAACAGGGTGAGGCTGATGCCTCACTGAAATCAAAGCCTGTAGCGAGCTAAGCGAGTCGGTGTAAAGCACACACCAACGATGGCGCTTGTCTGCTATGTAGTCCAAGGCGAGGCTGATAGCATGCAACTCTGCAGTGAAGATGTAACACTACAGTGGGATCTGGTCTGCAATGATTGCATCACAGCAGACCATGGCTGACCCCACTGATGAGCTGGACTTCGAGACGTCTGTGAAGACAGGTAAGAAGAATCCGGGTGCTCAGCACGATGGCTGGGAAAGAGTTGCTGATGTACACATTTAGGCGTAAAGGCTTTCCCTGTGCTGCAAAGAGACAAATCACAGGAAGGGGAATCAGCAAGCCAAGTGGAAGTGGCTCGGTTGTCGACTATGCGATGTTATCGAGGCTGGTGTTAATGTCTCTCAGGTAACCTCCGACATGCAAACCGAAAGGACGAATGGCAGTCTGCCGATTCTGGTGTAACATTCCCCACCAGAGACTGAAAACGCAGTCCCAAGTGGGTGGCCTAGTAAGGATCGCAATTTTGCAGCATACTGCAGGGACAACTGCTGATGGCGAATAGATAAAGATGGTTCGTTGATCTCAACGTAAAGACTCTGGACTGGTGAAGTGTAGAAGGCCCCTGTGCATACACAGAGGGCCTGATGATGGAGAGGATCCAGCACCTTCACCACCGAATCCCAGGCAGAGTCGTACACCTGGGATCCATAGTCCAGTTTCGACTGGACAAATGCACGGCAGAGGCGGAGCAAGGAACATTGATCCACCCCCCAAGAAAGGGAGGAGACAACCTTGACGAAGTTCAATGCCCGTGTGCACTGACCTGAGATGTCGAGTATGAGGTAAGAAGGTCAATTTCTGGTCGAAGATGAGACCGAGAAACTTGGCCTACACAACAACTGGAATGATGTTTCCCCCGAACTTGCACAAATAAACACATTTATTTTTGCGAGTTCGGTAATTTTGGAACGCCGATTTTATGATATTTTATTTCTGCAAGCGTAATCTTCATCTGGACCCTGGGCTCCGGGTCCAGATGAAGATTACGCTTGCGGAAAAAGTGCACAAAAGTGGTCTTCTGTGGAGAGAACCGAAACCCATTAGCCGTCGCCCAAACTGAGAGAATGTTCAGGGAAGTTTGCAGTTGTCGTTCAGTGACTCTTATGCTGGACGACAAGCAAAAGATGCTAAAGTCGTCAACATAGAGGGCATTGCCTACAGTCAGAGAAAGTTGCCGTGTAATGGAATTTATCTTGACAGCGAAATATGTAACACTCAGGAAGCAGCCTTGTGCCTGGGGGAAAGACTGCGACAGAGTGTTACTAACACGAACTCGAAAATTACGAGATGATAAAAAATTTGCGATGAAGATCGGCATGTGACCTCGCAAGCTGAAGCTATGGAGGTCACGAAGAATGCTGAATGACCACGCCATGTTGTACGCTTTTTTGATGTCGAAGAAAATGGACACCAGGTGCTCTACATAAAATGAATTCCTGATCGCCGATTCGAAGCTGATCAGATGGTCTAAAGTAGACCTGTGCCTGCAAAAACCTCACTGGGTGTTGGAAAGAAAGCCATGATGTTCCAAATACCAGACCAACCTGGTATTTACCATTCTTTCCAACACCCTGTAGACTCAGTTCGTCAAAGCAATTGGATGATAATTCGAAGGAATCTTGGGATCTTTGCCTGGATTGGGGAAGGTCAAGACAATGACCTCCTGCTAGGAGTCCGGAAAATGCTACTCGATGAAAATACGACTGAAGAGTCGGAGCAGCAAATCCTTACTCGATGGTGAGAGATGTTGGAACATAACATGATGGACATTGTCTGGCCAAACAGCATATGCACGAGAAGTGTACAGAGCAAGGCGAAGCTCCTCCGCTGTGAATGGCCTGTTGTAAGACTCCAGGCCATTCGAATTGAAGGACAGCGGAGAGCGTTCGACCTTGCTCTTCTGGGTCAAACTCGGGGGAGCAGGAGAATAAAAAGAGGTGGAGGAGAAAGACTCCCCCAGAGTATCGGCAATTGCTTAAGGATCAGCAAGGCCTGTCCATTGTGCTCTAGGATCGATAATTAGTGGGTCGTGTACTTCCCACCCATCTTCTGGACTTTATCCCACGTGATCATAGAACTGTTCGTGCGGGTGATAGGTAACATTTGATAACCCTTTTACCACCAGGACAGTGAGAAATGGAACTTTCTTTTATTTAAAGAGTTAAACGAAAAATCGTTTTTGTGTTTTATAGGTACTAATATGCACCTGCTATTTAATTTTTCCAATTACCTAACAGCTGCAATTTCCACTGTTAGCAATTTCCAATATTAGAGATGCTACTGGCGGAAAACGAAATTAAAAAACAGGCCTCTAGTGTGAAAAAATTTGGAAAATACTAAATTTTAAACGGTTATTGCAAACGAACTATTTATGCTAGAAATTTAAGATTTTTGTGATAGAGTGTGATGTACAAGTGGTTTAGACTGGCAGTAATGATTTGTGCCTTTATACTCGGGGGTGGTGGTAAAATGTCACTTCTCTGTTTTAAGAGAGAAATCAAAAAAATTAATAGTTATTTTCCCAAACATCCATTAGTTCGAATTTTCACTCTTAGAGAGTTCTCAATGCGTAAAAGAAAAAAAAATCCTTCTCTTTAAAAGCGAGCAACTCATTTTTGCCAGATATGACATGGTATTCTTTTAGTCATGTGAAATAAGTTTTCTTTTGTATGAAATCGTATGTCCTTACTATATGAAATTAACGTTATTCTAAATTTCCGGGATTATAATTGGAAATACAACGTGGCACCAATTTTTAAATTTGCAGACTACATAGAAAAAAAATTGATACCTGACCGTGATTCATTGCTCAGATCCAGAATTTCGCAACGTTTATATTCCTAGACACAAAGTTTTAGCTCTCTACCACTGCTAGATTGGAATTTGACCTTTTACTTCTAAGAACCCACCGGATGCAAATATTGATAACGTTTTTGAGATTGACAATGCGAAACATCCCTAAGCATTAATTTTCACGTTTATACCATTTGTAAATCAAGATTTGACCTTTACAAAACATCTATTTGCGTTTAATGCATTCTTCGGATGTCAAATTTCAAATTTTTTCTCCAGACCCAGATTACTCCTATTTGAAAATGTTCAGAGCTTCTTCTCAATCATAGTTATAATTAGCGTGATCCTCTGTCACTAACCCCTCACTCACAGTCATCTACAGTATATACATGATCATAAAAATCATTCGTTTTGAATTTCAGACTCTCACTCTGATCCTAATCTCACATTTAACACAACACTGGATCACACATTTCTTAACATTTCTTAAATCTATGGTCTGAAATTCGTCTATGAACCAATTTTTAACTCTCTAGTACCAATATATTAAAATTTGACCTTTGACCTCGAATGACGGTAGGATCTAAATTTTCACATTTCTGAAGTCTAAGACCCGAAATGTCTATAGATATGAAATTTAACTTCCTACTGACAGTTGATAAAATTTGACCTTTGACCGCAAAGGAACCTCCAGATCTAAAATTCAATAACGTTTTCCAGATCTACCGCCGGAAATGTTTGACCTCCAGATACCAATTTTCACATTTCTAGCACTCGTAGATTAAGGTTGACCTCAATGTGACAACTGTTTGCCCTTCAAAGATATCTGGCTGATTAAATTTTGCATTTTTCCTCAGATCTTTAACCCCTAATGCCCTGTTGCTCGGTCACTCAATCGCTTTCAATAGTCTTTTCGTATTAGATAACTTTTTTTGATCAACTCATTTTGGGGAGGTACAGTAGAAGAATTGTTTTGACTAAGATAGCAAAAAAAAAAATCTGAAAACCAAAAATGGTAGAAAAGCAGCAAAAAAAGTAGGGAATCAGGTATTAAAATAGATTATGCTTTAATCTTTAGGTTATCTGACTGATATTTTTTCATAAAACGTATTCAAAAAGTTACTAAAGCTCCATTGCTTCAAATTTGTTTTACAATTCAAACTGTGCGTTCATATTTCGTAATTTATGTTAAAAATTATATTACGAATGTGCCAAAAAAATTATTTTTCATTTTTAGCAGTTTTCTAAAGTGCTTTAATCATAAGAACTGAAATCTTTACTAGTTATTACCGTTTTTTAACAATCTATTAGCATTCGTGCAATACGAATCAGTTTTACACGCCTAATAGTCTGAGCGACTACAAAATATGGCATCCAATTTTGAGATGGCCAACCTCTACCTAAAATAGGGCCTCTAAGAGAAACCTCCCGTTAACGACATACTGTATAGTGTAATATATCTTTCCTACACAAGGACCGGCGGTTTAACGTCCCATACGATGGACGGTTGACTTTCTGATGGACTGCAGATTACGAACCTGATGCTCTGCTGGCTGAGATAACCCCTGACGCTCACAATCATGAAGTACACATATATAAATACAAGCTGTAAAATTCATTTTCAGTTATTCGAATTATTTAAAAAATCTAAACGAATTATAATTATTTGAAGATAAAATTAATATTTAAATATTATTTACGAACTTAAAATAATTAATTTCTGACAGGTGAATATTCTTGAGTCAAATCATTTTAAACGCTGAAAGCGATGACTTAATGAGGGCAAATACCTGAGGAAATAATCAATAGCTGAAGAGTGTTTATTCGTTTCAATTACTAAAGGCTGATTGAAAGGCTAAAATCAAGAAGAAATTGTTTACTTCTCCTTTTATCTCTCTTTTCCCCAATTATAAAGAAAGTTGGAAATTTAAATTATTACCTAGACCGGAGGATATTTCAGCTTTTCCTGTATGTGTTTAAAGCCCGGACCAGCATTCATCCAATGAACTATTATGCATCTTTGCAAACAACACGAATATTTCAATAGAAAGTTCTTAAAATATTTTAATCAAAACTCTATCTTTTGTAGTAAAAATAATGAATAAAATAAAAGCAAATATCCTGTTTAGCAGCCCACGTGTACTGAGGAAAGACCAGAAATAATAGAAAAAAAAATCGAATAATATTTTCTGGGAAGATTTCTTGTAAAACTCTGACATTTTATGTAACAGGAAAAAAAATTTAACTAAAAAATTTCTACCTTCCTAAGATTATCAGTATGTGGACTGTCTTAAACAAATATATCCATACATACAAAATCCTCATACAGCCACGGGAGCTGCTACCAGACTGTACAATTGTCCTCTACAGACATATCTGTTCTGAGCAACAGCTGCTGCATTTGACCACCGTAGGCCAATTCTTGCAAGACCCTGTTTGACATTGTCTGCCCAACGCATCCTACGTCTTAAAAAATAGAAAGGTATATAAACATCCTCATTAACCGAAAGAAAAGCTATACGGAACTGAATTAATGTAAAAAGCAGAATACTGGAGTTTCCCAGAGAAAAAAATAAGATACTTTTTCTTATGATTCCCTATGCTTCATGCTCAAGAAAATTGGAAACCTTATTTTTCACATGATTCAACAAAAGGAATTTACTTAAAATATATGGCAATGTGTTTCAAAACAACTAATAAAATAAACCTGAATCAATAAAATAACTATAATAATAAGTAACTCATGAAAAACTAGTATGCAAATGAAAATAAACATCATTAAGTGATCTTTGAAACCCCTAGTACCTCAAAAAGAAAAAATATCATCTAAGCAGAAAATTTTAATTTAGACAACTTAAATAAACAAAAGTTCCAAGTAGCTGAATAAAATAAGAAGGACCAACTTTTGAATTTTGTTTTCTTTTGGCTTTTGAAAACGTTTTTTCGATGCCACTTACTTTTGCAGATGACAGACTTCACTGCAGCATTTGGCACGGCCAAGTCCTAAGTACAAGGTGATTTCTTCTTTATTCACATAACCTCAAAACTAAAAACCTTATTCCCCGAAAATATTTTCTCACTTTAACCTTTCCTTGGTACGAAATTAAAAATTGGGCAAGTTTGCGATTGATATATCCTACAAAAGCAACCCAAGGGGCGATGACTGGAAATGCAGAAATCATTCCTATTTTCATGTACACACTTAAACCTCACACAGTAGAAACTTTCAAATAAACTATAAAATATTTCCCATTAATTTCTGTTTTGAACAACTTTTTACAATTTAATTTTTTTTAACTTTCCACAATAATAGTTTTCTAAAAATTGCGAAGTTGAACATTCTATAATAACAAACGCTTTCTTCAAAAAGAAATAAACAGATAAGTAAATAAAAATAAAAATTAATATGGTAATATCTTTTGTATAAAAAGGGAAAATCGACTGATAGCCAAAACATATACACAGTCGTATCAGAATAATATGACCACCTACCATTCTATATACTATGGTAATTCGTCATATCAAGAGTGCACGCCGAGCATTTTCTGTACCCTTTATCGCAAGATTTAAATAACTTCACGGTAAAGTTCGCGAAAATTTTGTACAGCCTAGTTATTCCATTTATTCCCAATAACAAGAATGATCCTGAATTTTTTCCGTCTCTTTCATGTAACTTGGTTTTAACTCTTTAGAGGTCAAAACAAACAATTTGCTTCTCGACTAGCGCTCTTGGCAGGTCAAGTGACAACTAATTGTCGCTAGATTTGTAATATATATCCGCTGTGCGTCGTATTATTATGCGGTAAAGGTAGGAGCTTTCGACATCTATTGGGAATCTTCAGCTTTCCGTAACTGTGAATAGATATCGAGTAACTCGACCTGGGGTAGTGGGCTTAAAACTAAAACCTGACCTTTAGATAGTTAAAAAAATTCCTACGGTATGTAATTGGCCAGTGGCTTACGCAGAAACTTCAATTGTCTTTTTCCTAATATGTTTCAGTCCTCTAGCGGGAAGGGATTTAAGCACCTGAGTTTATGATTTTCAGAGAATTCCTCAGAAAACATAAATATTCAACCCACAAAGGGAAGAGGTTATAATTCCAACCTGTAACGTTTTGGATCTTTAGCTGCAATTGGATAATAATATTTGAAGGACAACTTGCACTCTCTTGCAGTGCATTCAACCATTTATGAATGAATGAACAATCGCTCTGCTAAGTATTTAACCCAGAGCATAAAATGCAATTTTTTGTGATCAAACTTGAATGGTTTGCAAAGCGATTTCATATCTAGTTTCTCCCCTTGGAAAACTGTCCATATTCTTTGCACATGATAAAACTAATAAAAACATATCTACTTAAATATATTTCTATTTATTCATATAAAATAATTTCTTTGTAATTAGTTAGTGGAGCCGGTTGGGAAATGTATTACTTGGAATATATTACTCCAAGTAACAAAGTATTACTTGGAATATATTACTCCAAGTAACAAAGCATTACTTGGAACGCAAAAAGCACCTGCAAAACCCAGACATTATCATTTACATAATTTGCTTATGTAAGGTTCGTTTTAGTACTGAAAGATTGTGGCCGAGTGCGTATTCCTTCTGATCAAAGGGACCTGGGTTCCAGCCTCGGGTTGGGCATGCATGTTAATGTTGTCTTTCATCTGAGATCTTTTCTTCCTCACGATTTTCTTTATGGCGAATCAAACTGTAAGGTTCCTTTCAGATCTCTGTGGCAAGCAGCTGATTGAGGGAATATTTGATACTTTTATTAACCTCCTACAAGGAGTTAATCCGCAAGGATTCACTCCTTCCCAAAAGATTCACTTCTTGTGGGAAGTCCCACTCCTGAATATATTCTCCCTTTGTTCATAAGTACTTGAATCTAATTTTGCTAAAGAGCAATAAAAAGAAGGAAACATTTTTTAATAAAGAAACAGTTATTTTGGCTGCGTCTTCCAAAGGTATATTTTTTCTTCATATATCACTTAAGGAATCTGGAAAAAAAACCTTTCCTGAAATGTATGTAAGTAAAGATAAAAATGACTAACCCTAGTCTTTACCTGTGAGGCTTACACACCCGAAACGTTGCCTCTTTCGATTCACTTTTCAATTTCGTTTCCATTAATCCAGTTGAGATCTTTTACCCTTGAGATACCACAATTATATTAGAGTTCTTTCGTTTGATTAATGCAACTTGTTACCCTTGAGATGCCTTTCGTTTCAAGAATTATTCTCCCTTGGAAACCTCTTTCGTTTGACGCATTATTTTCCCTTGGAAAATCATCCGTTTGATGTGCCATGCTCATTTTGAGATTGAATTAATTGAGATGAATTCATTAAATAATACTTACTAATACATCAATCTAAAAAATGAGCATCCAGCATAAATCAAAACTTGAATACTGGATTCACAATGGTAATGACGTAATGTAATTAACAAAACTGGCATGAAGGCAACAAGAAATAAAAATATCTGCATTATTCTGTTGCAATTCATTTGTACAGATCTGTTTCGAAGTTTTGCAGTGGACGAATTATCTTCATTTCTTCTGGTATGTCATTGTACATTCTTGGTTCAATGTAACTGGTTGTTAATAAAACAGTACTTTCTCATTCTGTTGCTAGGAATTTACTTTAGATTCCTTTCGTTTGATTGATGCACCGTGCTCTTGTTGAGATTCCTTTCGTTTTCTTTCACCTTGATGCTGTTGAGATTTATTTCGTTTTCTTTCACCTTGATGCTGTTGAGATTTATTTCGTTTTCTTTCACCTTGATGCTGTTGAGATTTATTTCGTTTGACGCGCTATTTTCTCCCATTGAGATTCACTTGATTGATGCACACTGTTCCAGTTGAGGTTCACTTCTTTTGATGCACTCTTACCCAGTTGGCATTTCTTTCACTTGATTGAAACACCTTGCTGCAGTTGAGTTTCATTACTTTTGATGTACCATTCTCCAGTTGAGATACCTTTTGTTTTATATACCCTGCTCCCGTTAACTTCCATTTCTTTCAAAGCACAATTCTTTCACTGAGAATCCTTTCACTTGATTCATCACACTTGAGTTACCTTCTTGCATCATGATGTTACAGATATCACCAGATGTGTTATATAATTGTAATGAATGAATGAATCTGTACAACATAATTGAGAAAGTGAATATAAGATTCCACCCTGAAAAGACCCTCTTCAACATTGAACGTCGTGTGAATACCGCTGAACTCAAAAGGGTACAAGTAAAAACCATCAAAGTCAGCAAAAAGATTCTCAAGTTCAACGTGATGACGAGACTTTTAAAACTTCGGAACCCACTTGTACACTGCAAAAAAAAACTTTACGGTTACTGTGTGTATAAAAAGAAATTTTTATGTAGAAACGTTGTTTCAAAGATCATAGGATTTCACCAACGAAAGGCTCAGATTAGTTTCTATAAGCAACATATTGAGGTTGGGTTGGGTTGTTTTACCTCTGAGCGGCTCTATTTTGCACACCATGGGCTAAATGGCCAGGTCACAAGGACCCCGAAGGCTCAGAAAAGGTTGGGGGAGGGGACCCACTGGAACAGCTGTTGGGAGACAGATGGTAGCCTCCCGTCAAGGCGTGTTCTTTAACGTGCACAGGGTATGTCTCTCCCACACACGGGAACACGGCTTAACGTCCCATCCGACGGACGGCGGCCTTTCCAAGCCCATCGGTGTCCCCTACTGACCGTGGGCAGGGCGGGGGATTTTGCGGAGATAAATCTCAACGCTGACCCAGCTGGGACTCGAACCTGGAAGCTGCAGATTACGAGCCTGGCGCGCTACCGACTGAGCCACCACCGCCCCGCAACATATTGAGTATGAATGACATCTAAAATCACTTGGTGGACCAGAACTACAATTTGCATTGCACAAATAAATATAGTGAAACATCAGCTGTAAAAGTTCTTTGAAATATCAGTTACGAAAGGAACAGTTATAAACTGTGGTATTTATTGGACATTTTTGTTTAGAAATGTCTTTTAAAGTACTTTTGTATTCGTATAACAAATAAGCTATAATAAACGAGTCTAAAGCATTAATTATTAATCTAGGTTTCATTGGGAATCGCGAATGGAGAAATAATTTCTTTGGACAGAAACCTTTTTACAATTAGTTTGAAACGAAAACGGAGTATACTTATGTACGTAATAAAGAAGGTCAATGGCAAACACCAATTAAAAAAATGCTTTGTATCCAACCTCTAACTCAAACAACATTTCTCTCAATGCAATTTTCAAACAGGGTACTTGTGCGATAATAGATTTCCACTTGCAATAAACACAAAATATCGAAGTTTGAAGAATCCTTGAGCTCACAATTGAAGCTTCGTCTCAAAACCTGGACTAAGAATTAATGAAATTTCTAAAAAGAACTCTCAACCAGTCCTTTGATTTAAAAGGATTATTTTTTTGTGTGTTCTACGCGTCATGAATTCATTTACGGTGTTTAGTGTTATTTTCATCCTTCGTTTTATTTTCCTCCAAAGTTTGTAAACAAAGATCTCATTATTTTCGATTATGGCTTCTAAATGTAATTATTTTCATTTCCGTCGAGATTCGATTTAATTAGTTTCAGAATGAGGTCTGCTTTTACCTCTAATTACTTCTTAGGGTGAATAATAAATTGGTGGAGCAAAACGAGAACACGTGGATTGTCTTTTGAATGATTTTCAGACTCGTATTGATTCGGATAAGCATGGAATTTTAAATTTGATAGTCTTTTACTAAGAAAATGAAATTTTTTATGACCGCATTAAGCTGTAGTTTATCGATATTATTTTACATTAATAGATCTTGTTATATTGGTCTCTTTACTGTGTGCATTATTCTAAAAACAGTAAATGAATAAATGTACACGAAAAAAATGTACACTGAATAATGGTAATATTAAAATTGACTTATCATATAGAGTTTAAAATTGATTAAATTAAATGTTGTATCTCTTATTAAGCTAAAATATAGCAAAAGTATTATTTGATAGATCAGGGAACAAAACACTACTCTAACTTTCTATTAATATACAAGGATCAATCAGAAACTAATGCCAAACAATGGTTTTACAGAACAGTATTTACTAATACAGCATTGCTACTTGTACAAAACGTAGATAGATCATCTAGCTACATGATTTTTTTTCGTGATCACTGTCATGTTCAAGGGTGGTCTTTGCACCACCTCAGAACGAGATATCTTCATGATAGTGCAGTTCTGAAGGGTTGGCGTGTCGATCTTTTGGAAATGCTTGATTGGCCCACCAGCCACAAGATGCGTTGCAGTGAACACCATCGACTACATACACATACTGCAGCAGCTTCTGTGTGTTTCCAACCGTTTCCTTCTCGCACACCAAGAATTTACTAACATTGCATTGCTTTGGACCGTTGTCCACCAGGAATGACATGTTTGATTAACGCTACAGCAATCCTACCTGTGGGCAGACGATGAAGTTGAGATAAAAAGAAATGGGAAAGATGTCTACACTTTACAAGTAACAATGCTATAGAATAAATAATGATCTGTAAAAAAATTCGTGGCATTGCTTTCTGAGTGACTCTTGTATATATTACATTGATCGTAAAATATTTTTGCTAGTGCTGTTTAGTTAATTATCGATTACTCTCACAACGATTTTCATTTTTCCATATATTGAGAAAAAAAGGAAGAGTTAACGTAACCATTTGCCCCTCTTTCGACATGCTTATCATAAGTAGGATGACCATATAATTAAGGCAGAAAAAGCCTTTTTTCCTTTTTGCAAAAAAGATAACTTTTTTTTTTTCGTTTTCTTGTTGAAAATGAAAACACTCGAGAGGAAATTTTTTTTTTGAAAAAGTAATCTTACATAAATTCGATCATTATTAAAAAGAACTTATTTATTTAAAAGCACTGATGACATTTTCAGCTCAAAATTAAGGTAGCCTTCGTCGAAAGATTCTTATTCAATGTCAAACAATCACAGATGAATCTACAATCAATGGAACAATCAGTATTAAATATTTGAATTTGGGAATTTGGATACTATTCAAGTCTTCATGTATTCTGCTTAATTATTGTTATTATTGATACAATAATTTTAATTTTTTATATATTTTAATTTTTTAACGTTAAATATTTTAGAAAAAAAGTGATTGTTTACAGTTCAAAGAACATTTCGTCTATAAAAAAGGAACGAACAAAAAAGCTATCTTTAAAAGATACATTTTTTCAACCTAATCATAAGAGATATCTCTCTGTACCGTATGTTTGTTCACTGTAGGTTTAACTCAGATTTAGGTAGAATAAAAAATAATTTTCTGTTAGTCGTTTCTTTAGATTTATATTATTTTGCATTTACAAAGTTTAATACCAATCATTAATTTCATTTTCGAAGTTATATTTTATCTAATATTTCTGAAAATATGATTTATTTAATACATGAATAAAACATAGAATTTATTTCTTTGTCTATGGTAGTTTATTGTTTTTGATATTCTTTGATTGCCGTACAATTGAGTCTGGTATACATATAATAACTAATAACAACTAATCAATAATCCTGTATATTAATTATTGATATCTCGGTAATTATTTTATGTGCTTTGGGTAACCAAGTCAGTGTCACTCATTTAACAAATCATTTTACAGCCTGAGCATTAATCTTGTAAATAGGGATAAGTACAGAGTCAGATCACATGGAATTCAATGCTTTGAGTTTTGAATCTAATTTTACGCGCGGCTTCAGTGGATCGGCCATAAACGCTTGGTTTTGATACCTACAGAGGTGCCCAAAGTTTGCTTAGTTGACTTCTGGCGATCCCTAATCCAAATTAGGAAGAGTATGACAATAGCCCTGTGCATAAAAGGAGTGGTCTTTGGTTATAATCTGGGGACACAATGTTCTTAACACATGGAACAATAATAAATATAGCGAGAGTAATGGATACTTAACTTGCCAGCAGTATCGGGAATACTTTATTATCAACGTGATTATCCATCAGCTCAGTGGCGTACCCAGGAACTTCCAGAGAAAATGCCTTAGACAAATATCGATATATGTTACTCAATGAAGTCCTCAAGGTGGGGGGGATGTGTATTGAATAATTTGTATAGTTTGATAATGTACCCCATTAACAAGAGATAACAACGATATCTTATAATCTAACCTGCACACTGCCTACGATTTAAGCAAAAAACAAAGAGATCTATCGGGAAAAATCACGCTTGTCTCTGAGAGAATTCTTCATTACATTTTCTCCCGACTGCTATTAACCCTTTTGCTCCCCTGAAACCGACATGCGACAAAAAACAGTCAGCAAAATTCCGTAAAAATCACTACAAACTATAACAGAAATTGTATAAAATATACAAACTATAACACTGTAATGAATATGATTCTGCTCGTATTTTGGTTCAAATGTGAGGAAAAAAGCACAGGAACATCAGTGCAATAACACGAGGTAAAACATGTGAGACTTCATATTTGGATGGGTTACTTCTCAAAGACACTCTTTTGGGCATATGTGATAAATGGCCATATCAACACGACTTCAAATGCTCAGAGAAAATTGGGGGAAGGGGTTGCACTGGTCAGCTGCTAGGAGACATGGTAACCTCCCATCAAGGCAATCCAGCGTGTTCTTTAAAGCTCACAGGGTACGGTTCTTCTTCACATGGGGCCAGAGGTTAATGCCCAATCCGACGAATGGGGGACTTTCTTAGCCTATTTGCCCCTCTTCCGACCGAGGTAAGGTGGAAAAGGGTGGGCTCTCAACACTGGCAGAGCTGGGAATCGAATCTAAAACTGCAGATCATGAGCCTGGTGCGCTGCCGACTTCGTCACCCTCTGCCCCGAGAGATTTTCGTTTCCCTTTTGTTCAGAAAGCATATTTGTGTTTGAAAGAGAATCGAAACCTATTGAAGAAAGAATCAACCATTGCATCTACTTGCATTCCCTTGCATTGTGTCTGCCTCAGAACATACAGGCAATGGGCAGAAAAATGGAAGCAGTTCTATATTAGCTCAATAGAAAATATCGCATTTAGAGCTCAAAAATTTCTTCAATATGACTTTTAATGAAAACTTGTCCTCATTATTTCTGATCTCTGTAATAGAGAGTTAAAATAAATATATGAGACGATAATTAGTAAATAGCAATATTATAAATATGTACAATATGCTGGCAAGGTCAATTCGTATCGTTCAAGGAATTCAAAAGAGCTATTGGTGGCAGAAACAGAGAATTTAGGACGATAATAACTCTGTGATTGTCATTTGTTTTGTTAATTTCAATAGTTTATTTTGAATTACAATGTAATGCGGGAGGCATTCTCAATTTCTCTCTTAAATGTGAGGTTTAACTGAGGATTCTATTACAAGATACATCAAATTTTATTCATCACCTCCCGTTGTAGTTTTATTATTCCATTCAAAGCTTTGATGTATAGAGTAGCCATTACAGCAACCTCCTCTTCCTGCTCACTGTTCAGATTATTTAAATTGTCATGTTCTCTTCCACCTGAATCTTTAATGAAGCTCATTAATGAAGACAGTGATCTTCATTAATGAGCTCGATAGTTTCTCTTCCACCTCACTATTTTCATTAATGAACTCGACAAAAGTCCTCTTCCTCCTCGCTGTTCTCACTGAGCTAGTCAAAGATCCTTTTCTGACTCGCTGTTCTCACTGAGTTAGGCAAAGATCTTTTTCCTCCTCGCTGTTCTCACTGAGCTTGGTAAAGGTCCTTTTCTGACTCGCTGTTCTCAGTAATGAGATCGGCATTCTCTTCCACCTCACTGTCTTCATTGATATGCTTGGCAAAGTTCCTCTTCATTCAACTCCTTAATGGTTTCAAATCAAAGAATTAGTACAAAGCTTTTACAGAGTATATTCGTGAGGCTGCACATATTTACACACTGAAAGGCGCGAAACTTTCCGATTTATCTCATTTCCTCTCCTTGTAGTCCAAAACATTGGTTTAATCAGCTTGAAAAACGATCTCTTATAATAAGTAGTTTCATCCTATTTTTATATTTCAAATTATGCCCATTCCATTTGTTACAAGGGAAACAGGAGATAATTAAATTTACATACTAACAAAGAGATAGAATTTTCTTCGATCCAACCTTTAATTCCAGACCTCATTTAAAAGACAAATGAGTCTCTTGAAAGACGTTGTTGAAAATAGTTTCACTTCCATATCTGATTTTCCCTCGGATAGAGAAAAGTTCAATGCATTTAAAATCCTTATTTTTTTGTTCAGTTTTGGCTTAAAGGTCTCGATTCCGAACTCAGCAGAATAACTCACTGAATTCAGAATTTTCAATAAAACAAAGTTTAATGAGGAAATAGTAATTATAAAAATATTAATTGTTGCTAATTAGTGAAAGAGCAGATTTTCTATTCTGAGATAAATAAATTCCATCAAAAAGGCTCTCAGTGGCTCCTGTGGTTTGACTGTGCACTTTAAGTGGTAAAAGTTATCTAAAGAAAAGGTTAGCAGCCCAGAAAGAGTGATGTCCTTCGTACGTGCTGGATAGGCATACTGTAAAATTAAGCTGAAAGGGAATCCCTACTATCTACCTCCTACCTCTCAATAAGTTAGAAGCTTCGTTGTGGCAGCAAAAGGTTTGAGCTAAGGGACGATTTGCAGGTTCTGGGTTATGCAGTTGAGTCTAACGGCTGTTTAGTAACTGACTATGGATAGAGTTTTTTCACGACTATGATAGAGTTCTTTCACGACTATGGATAGAGTTTCTTCAGTTTTTCCTCCTCGCTGTTCTCATTGAGCTAGGCAAAGGTCCTTTTCCTCCTCGATGTTCTCACTGAGCTAGGTCAAGGTTCTTTTCCTCCTCTCTGTTCTCACTGAGCTACGTCAAGGTTCTTTTCCTCCTCGCTGTTCTCATTGAGCTAGGTCAAGGTTCTTTTCCTTCTCGCTGTTCTCACTGAGCTACGTCAAGGTTCTTTTCCTCCTCGATGTTCTCACTGAGCTAGGTCAAGGTTCTTTTCCTCCTCGCTGTTCTCACTGAGCTACGTCAAGGTTCTTTTCCTCCTCGCTGTTCTCATTGAGCTAGGCCAAGTTTCTTTTCCTCCTCGCTGTTCTCACTGAGCTAGGCCAAGTTTCTTTTCCTCCTCGCTGTTCTCACTGAGCTAGGCCAATGTTCTTTTCCTCCTCACTGTTCTCACTGAGCTAGGCCAAGGTTCTTTTCCTCCTCGCTGTTCTCACTGAGCTAGGCCAATGTTCTTTTCCTCCTCACTGTTCTCACTGAGCTAGGCCAAGTTTCTTTTCCTCCTCGCTGTTCTCACTGAGCTAGGCCAAGGTTCTTTTCCTCCTCGCTGTTCTCACTGAGCTAGGCCAAGGTCTTTTTCCACCTCGCTGTTTTCACTGAGCTAGGCCAAGGTCTTTTTCCTTCTCGCTGTTCTAACTGAGCTAGGCCAAGGTTATTTTCATCCTTTAACGAAGTCAGAGCCTTTACTCCATATTTGGTCATCCAGCAGGTGACATTGATAACAAATCATACGTCTAAATTTTATCTATCTAATTTTTTCGACATCACATCATTAAATATCTAAATTTTTCGACATCTAAAGGTGGAAATTTAAATTAATATAAATGTTGGCAAACACGAAGAGTTTTTTGTTAGTACAGTAGCTCAAAAAACTATCCGAACACTACGGTTGATTACAAAATTGAGAAAAAATATATGGCAACGATTTTTTTTAGAAATTAGTGATCTGGCAACCTTCGTGTCACGTGCCACGAAGGTTGCCAGATCACTATTTCTAAAATAATCGTTGCCATATATTTTTTCTGAATTTTGTAATCAACCGTAGTGTACGGATACTTTTTTGAGCGACAGTACTTATTTAACCGAAAATCATTTTTTTATAATTTTTTGAATCAGTTAAGCTTCACAAAGAAGTTTATTTTTAGAAGTTGGCAAAACTATAAAACTATAGATAGCGCTAAACAATCGATGACTATCGATTGTAAAAAAAATAATAGTTTGCATCACTAGTGATCAGCGAGACGGCCTCGCAAAACAATGATCTCTACCAGCTATCCCTCAAAAACACACATTATCTTTGAAACACACGAACTGATGCCTCTTTCTGCATTTATTCTGAAGGACTAATTAAATAATCCTACCTCCTGGAAACTTTTCTATTTAAGAGATAAAATGTTTAGAAGTAAACGAACAGATTTTTAATGTATTATTCGCCTTTATATAATGAATGGTAGATTCGCTGCTACTGACATAGTAGAGAATGTATTGACTACATTCTCTACTATTGAGTATATAAGGCCACTATACAGTACATCTTTCTATAATAACAAATATATGTCAAGGAGTGTCTAAGAGAGAAGAGAGCCAGCTTCCATAGGCGTAATGTAAACTTTTCGATTGCAGCGCCCCTAAACGTGGCAAATTCTATATTACAGTGAAGCTATCTAGCCAGCGAGAGGAGTGAGTTCCCCTGCGTTATTTTTTCACTGCCGAGCAAGGTTTTCTATTGCTTACACCACTGATTAATTTTACGTACACTTCGACTGAAAATTGTTCATTTCCAAAATATTTCCTTCTATGAGACACCATTATATTGTTCTTTTCGTTTGGAGAAAAAATAACAGTGAATAGTTTAACCCTTAACAACCCAGTAGTGTCCGACGGACACATTTCCAAATTGATTTACATACAGAATCAAAAGTGTTTATTTTATTGCGAAATCATTTTGTGTAATGTATCCCCTTTGTTTTATCTTCCAAATTATCTTACCAAAGTTTCCTAAAAGTAATTTTTGTTAACAATTTCCAAAAAAACAACATAAGAACCCATATGTGTTCGTTGGACACTGACTGAGATTATACAAGTTTGCAGGTTTGAACCTATTAAAACTTGCAAGTAATGTGATTCATGAGTAAGCCGTTGCTGTTTTTGTTCATTTTATCAGTACTTATTGACATTTGCATATGTGCAGTTGATGTTATTGGTATTAGAGTTGTTTTCCATCGTGTTTCGAAATTTGTGTTGTTATACATATATTACTTATTCTTCAGTAGTAAGGTAAAAGGTTGGTAAGGTTAAAAGTATAAATGTAATTTTTATTGTGATTTTACAGCCCATTCTTTTAGATTTTGAGAAATAACTAAGTATAGGATTTTGACTGATGAGGAACTCCGACATGCTTTAGAAGACAGCGACGATGAGAACTATGTATTTGGAGAAAGTGACAGTGAAGACGAGGATTTTGTTGTAGATAGTGTTTCTGATAGCGAAGGTAACTTGACGGAAACAGCATCCGAGGCCGATGATGAGCAATTAGGCAGTGATGATGAAAATACAATTGAAGAGAAAGAACTAAATAATTATAATAATCTGATTATTGAATATGTGGGTAAAGATGGAACTAAGTGGAAAGCAGAACCGGAAAAACAAGAAGAACTCCACGGCATAATATAATCGGTGGCGGTAGTCATAAGGTGATTCTCCCTCCAGGGAAAGTAATTCATGACCCTATCAACAGTTTCAATTTATTTTTCGACCAAAACACACTGGAACTTATTGTAATGCATACCGATTCCGAAGCTAAGAGAGTGTTGCAAAATAAATGGAAACCAATGGATACAATTGAGTTACAAGCATTTGTAGATCTACTATTGGCTATTGGTGTCAATAAACAGATGGAAGTGGATTTTTAGAGAGTACTGGGATACGATATTTGGTAATCCAATATTCGGTGCTACTATGGGAAAACATAGATTTTCGGCTATCCAACGTTTTTTAAGATTTGATGATAAAGTTATCAGGACACTTACGAAGTCAAAAGATAAACTAGCACCTATCAGGGAATTGTGGGAGGATATAAATCACGAGTTATAGAAGTCTTATTTACCAGGAAAAAATCTTACGATCGACGAGCAACTGATTCCTTTTCGAGGACGGGTATCTTTCAAGTAATACTTGCCAAGCAAACCTGAGAAGTACAGTCGCTCAAAAAAGTATCCGAACACTATGGTTGATTACAGAATTCAGAAAAAATATCTGGCAACGAGTTTTTTAGAAATTAGTGATCTGGCAACTTCGTGTCACTACAGTATAAAGATGTGGTGGATTTGCGATTGTAAGACAAGTTATCCTCTTCTGGAATACCATATCTCGGAAGAGATGGACCAACTAGAACAGAAAATTTGGCTCATACGGTAGTAAATAAATTGTGCGAACCATACTATGAAACAAACAGAAATATAACAGCTGACAACTATTTTACGAGCTTTGAAGTTGCAGAAACCGCTTAGGAAATCACTTTGAGAGAAAAGACAGTTATACTATTAAATATTAATATTTATGACTTTTATAATATAATAACAATAAATTTATATCACGTTATTTATTTTAATATAAAGTTGAGGATTTTCGTGTCTATTGAACACCAGTGGTCAGTTACGGTACAAAAGCACACTGGTTTTTAAAAGTTAAATTATTTTCTGTAATAAAATTCTACTTTGTAAAACAGGTAGTAGCTAGGCTCAACAAGAAAATTTGAATATTTTGAACATTCTACAATATTTAGTATATTATAATGAATTGAGATTTATGTCTCTCTGCACGATATCTTGTTTTCACACAGTTATATTTTATTCAATTATAGATATTTTAAAAAAAAATTCATATAGAGTTTCTGACTTGTATAAACTGTCAAGAGATGGCAGCAGGCACTTCTCGTATCAACCATAAAAAAAAGTATACTGTTAGAACAAAGTGCAGACACTTATAATACATCGATATGTTCCAGGGAACAAAACTGAAACATACATTGACTAACATGTTCCTAAGATGATTAAATCTATTAATATTCATATTAATTTTAAAAATTCTACAAAAGTATTAAAAAAAGCATCAAACGGCTCCTCCAGGTATCACAAATTGCGCTGCTGAATGGGATAAAATGCTCATTGAATACCTTTAGGGTCAGCTACCCCTATACGCAAATAGCCATGGGTATTAGACAGTTTGAAAAACTAATTAAATCACATTAAATATTTCAAGAGTAAGGCAAACCATAGCTACAGCTTGCTAAAATGATTGCACTGAGCATGCGCAGACCGCCACTTACAGTTGTTTCTGTGCCTACATACCAATTTGCCATGTTCAACTTAGTCAAAATTCCGCAGTGAGGCACCACTTACGCTTGTGAGAAGCTTTTGTGAATAAATCACTTGAATATTTATTTCCTTTTTAAATATTTATTTTCTTTGTAAACATTATAAACTTTCACAGAGTCAGTAACGTGCGCCATCTACCGACCGTACAGTGCACTAACTTTCGGAAGGCTTTTTTAAGATTGCACAAAACATAACATTTATCATCGAAGGGAAATGAGTCAACAGAGAAAGATTTAGGCCCTATTCCTAGCTATTTACCACTAGAAATCATTTCTGTATTCAAAACTTTCCAAACCGTGCTTCTGCGATGGTCTGCGAGTCATTAGAAACTAGCCAGTTGCAACCTATGATTGCTCCTTGGGCTTCTTTTGTAGATAAGACGCATAATATTAATTGATAACTATCAGCAATTTCCCTTTTTTATCTTTCGCTTACTGAATATAATATTCACTTTTATTATTTCAGAATACAAAAATACAATTTTTCAATTCAAAATATTTTTAAAGCGCCCAAGTCATTGGAATGTATTATCCTTTACAATAATCTAACAAAAGACCATGGATCATGATAATTTGTATAAAGTAATTCAATGTTAAACGTCGTATTGATGAAATATACAGCTCCCCTAGCTCTGCTTTGAAAATTTTTCTTCAAAATTTAAGAAATTGGTTTAAAGAAACTACGTTTATTGAGAGAGGGAATGCCGACAATATCAAACAGCCTGAATATTGCAAGCGATGTATTTATGCTGGAAATGCAAATTTTTGATATTGGAATGCAAACGTCACGAGGTTTACAATTACAACAATAAGTTGATCCCTTATACTCAGAGGAATGTGAAACGCAGCTTTTTAAAATTTTTTCAAGAGATAATTGGAAAATTCTTTTTAATTGGATTGGTACTAATGAAACATTTTAATTCACAATTTTTAATCTGCTCCCTTTTCTCAGAGGGGGGGGGATGAGAAAACCAACTTTTCAAATTTGAAGCATAAAAGAAAAAATCTTTTTCTATATTTTATAAGTACTAAAAATAGTGCTATTTGCATTTTTCCAGTATCCATTAATTCGAATTCAAACTTTTAAAGAGTGTAGAAGTAGATAAACTAAAAAACTCATTCTATTTGAAAACTAGTTCCCCATATTCTCCAGAGGTGATATATGTTCTTCTAGTTTCATACGTTGTTGGTTCAGATTTGCACAGTGGTTTTTCGGAAATCTGCCGTGTAAAGTGAGGGGTAAGTGCATTTTATGAGTCCTGTTGCGATCTATACTGTTAACCTTACCCCATTAACAAGAGATAACAATGAGCATTATTTCTGATTTCATAACCTAATCTGCATCCTTCCTACGATTTAGGCCAAAAAGTGAGATATTTGTCGAGAAAAATCTCGCTTGTCTCTGAGAGAATTCTTCAGTACATTTCCTTCCAACACTCATTAACCCTTTTGCTCCCATGAACTGTTTCATGGCATTCGCCAAAAGCTCAAGTTAAAGTTTAGTCAGCAAAATTTTATAAAAATCATAAAAACTATAACAGAAACTGTACAAAGTATAAACTCTAACACTGTAATAAATTATATTCTGCTCTTAATTGGGTCAAATGTGAACCGAAGAGCACATCCATATCAGAAGAAAAAAGCACATTCATATCAGTAGAATAACACGTGGTAACATATGTGAGTTTTCAGTTTTGTTGGGTTACTTCTCAAAGACACTTTTTTCCACATAATGGGCTAAATGGCCATATCAACAGGACTCCAAAGGCTCAGAGAAAATTGATGGAAGGGGTTGCAGTGGACAGCTGTTAGGAGACATGGTAGCCTCCCATCAAGGCAATCCAGCGTGTTCTTTAAAGCTCATAGGGTACGGTAATCTTTCACACGGAGCCAGAAGTTAATGCCTAATCCGACAAATGGGGGGGGGCCTTTTTAAGCCCACTGGCGTCCCCTTTCTTACCAAGGGAAGGGTGGGGGTTAGCGGAGATAAATCTCAACACTGGTAGAGCTGGGTATTGAACCTAGAAACTGCAGATCACGAGACTGGTGCGCTACCGACTTCGTCACCCTCCATCCCGAGAGGTTTTCATTTCTCTTTTGTTCAGAAAGCATATTTGTGTTTGAAAGAGAATCGAAACCTATTGAAGAAAGAGTCAACTATTGCTTCTACCTGCATTCCCTTTCATTGTGCCTGCCTCTGCACATACAGGCAACGGACAGAAAAATGGAAACAGTTCCATGTTGGTTCAATAGAAAAAAATCGCATTTAGAGCTCAATAACTTCTTCAATATGACTTTTAATGAAAATATGTCCTGTTATTTCTGAGTTTTTAATTAAATTTTGTGATCAGGTATTACATAGCCGTTTAAATATTCCAGCGTTCATGTCTTTGAATATTGAAAAAAATATTGTTTGAAATCTAGATTAAGATAGATTTGGTTGACTTGGGTTTTGTTGTTTTACCTCTGAGCAGCACTGTTCGGCACATAATGCGCTAAATGGCCACGTCACAAGGACTCCGACGGCTACGATAAGGTTGAGAGTAAAGTATTCACTGAACAGCTGTTAGGAGACAGTAGCCTCCTGTCAAGCCATCAGCGTGTTATTTAACATGAACAGGTTATGGTCTTCCGCACACAGAGCCACGGCCTAATGTGACAGCAGCCGTGGAATTCACACAGCAGCTGCTGATGTGACATTAAGCCACGGCTTAATGTCACATCAGCGGAACAGCGGTATTTCCAAGCACATCGGTGACCCCTACTGACCGAGAGCAGGTCGGGGAGTTTTTCGGAGATAAATGTCAATGCTGGCCCAGATGGGACTCTAACCTGGGAACTGCAGATTACGATCCTGGCGCTCTACCGAGTGAGCTCCTCCTTCCCCGACCCAAATTTGATTCAGACCATTAATTTTTCTTATGCATTTTTTTCATTAAAAAGTCTCTAAAAAGCTCTGAATGTCATTTCATATTGAGATAACATAGTACTGTTTCCATTCTCTGTCCAGTACCTAAACATTTGTAATAATTATACTACGCAATGCTTGAAAATGCGGGGGGGGGGGAGAGACGGGATATCCTATGCAGCATAAGATTTCCCCTTCACGTTTTACAGGTCTTTGAAAAATGTTTTGAAAATTGCATGAAATATAAATAAACTTAATAATTTTTGTCCCTTTTTCTCCTATTACTATTCTGAAAGGAAGGGGTATTCCTCTCCCTTCCCCTCTAGATACGGTCCTTTTTGTCACTAATCATTCATTTTATTCGTATATTATTAATTATAATCATTTTTATAACAAAAATAAAATGTTAATGTTATGCTAATGCTACCGAACCTCCGAGGTTCAGGTCAGCCCTTGTTGCTCGATCCTTTCTCCCCCATAGTGGGGATAAACTACTGCTCAACTGAGTTACAAATATCCTGCGGTTTTGTCCATAGGAAATTTGCCCCTAAAATGTTCAATGAAGTGAAATAAATTTGGAACAAAAATATTAGAAATACGACGTTTTTTATATATAGGTAGTAGAAACTGAAAGTTCGTGGGTGACATCATTATAAATTCAAAGAGTCATTCATTTATTAACGATAGAAAGTAAGGAAAAATAATCAAAATCTGCATGATGCTTTGTTTTAATTGTTAAAGATTGGTTAAAGAGTTGAAATCATAATCAAATAATATTTCATATTTGTTACTATTTTTTATTACTCAATTACAAGAAAATTTTGAAATTTAAATAATTCTAACGCTGAATCCGAACTGATCTTTAATAAATAAAATGCTTTAATGTAATAATATAACCGTGCGTAAAATAAAATGTTGTGAGTGACATATTGAGAAGCAATTGATCGTGTGCAGACTTCAATGAAAATTAGTATAAAGCTGTGACTTGGCACCACAAGTTTCAAAATCTAGGTGATTTGACTTCAATGAAGATTAGTATAAAGCTGTGACTTGACATCACAAGTTTCAGAATCTAGGTGATTTGACTTCAATGAAAATTAGTATAAAGCTGTGACTTGACATCACAAGTTTCAGAATCTAGGTGATTTGACTTCAATGAAAATTAGTATAAAGCTGTGACTTGACATCACAAGTTTCAGAATCTAGGTGATTTGACTTCAATGAAAATTAGTATAAAGCTGTGATTTGGCACCACAAGTTTCAGAATATAGGTGATTTGAGTTTAACACCTTTGTCCTAGTTACTTATACATATACAGGTCCAGATATAGAAATAATAATGGGGGGGGGGCAAGAAATACAATTGAGTCTGAGAAAAGCAAAGGAAGGGGAAGAGCCTTGATCTCCATTGCAGTGGGGATTTGAACTCCATTGCAGAAGAGGTTTAATCTCTATTGCTAATCTCGGTTTTAGAGGTTTAAAAACTTTCTTAATAATGCTTCAAATACACACACGGTTACTCATTTTTGGCCTCCATTTCCCTTACTAGCATTCTCAAAAGGTAGGGGGCTAAGCCCCCTTGCTTTCCCACTTCTAGATATCTTGTGGAGACAGAGATTGTTCAATAATGCACAAAACATGGATGAAAAATATTATTTCACACAATATTGAAGTAAAGGTTGCTTTAGATTAAACATTCTCTTTTTTAATTATAAAAGATAATCTTTCCAAACATCGAGAGGATTATTCTTTAACTTAAATAACTTTTGACTAGAAAAAAAATTAATACTGTTTGAAACAATGTGTATGCTAAATAAAAGATGCAGGTACATCTGAGGGTTTATCATTTTTTAATCCAATTTTAAATTTCTTTTTCACTATTTATTTTTCTTCAGTATTTTTTTTTCGTTCTTTCTTCCAACTAGATGTTCTCATCTCTCTACAATATTTGTCTGTAGGAGAGTTGTCTGTAGGAGAGAGCAGATAGGAATATCAGATTTGAGAAGCCTAAAAAGAGATTAAATTACATCGTTTTCCATCAAGTATATTTGATGAAAATAGTGCATGAAGTTTTTTCCTGCACAAAAATCAACTTTCAGCGCAAAGCTAATCATTCCAATCCAGAATGTCTGACGTAAGATAATGGCCAAGATGATACCTGCTCTGCTTTCATATCACAGCTCATTGCAAATTGTCTGAAAATTATACATCCAGATCATGCAGCGATTATTCGTGCAGCACGAACATTTGAAAAACTCGTTTCCCTTGCGCTGTGAAATCTTTACAGAATACAAAAGATGTTTCAATGAAAGTGCAGTCACTTCCTTTACCTTTTTTTGTAAAACAAAAGTTTTAAGTTGTTAGATAACATTTTAAATATAATCAAAATCACGAAAAAATTATTTGATACAATAAAATTTCTTTCCTTAGGAAAAAAAAATTGAAAATATAAAAAGTTTTTCTTACATTTCCGATCGGGGCGGGGGTGGCTCAGTCGGTAGCGCGCTAGACTCTTCATCTTTAGTTCCTAAGTCCGAGTCCCAACTGGGCCAGCGTTGAGATTTTTCTCCGCAAAACTCTCGGTCAGTAGGGGACATCGATTATCTTAGAAAGACCGCCGTAAGTCGATGGGACGTTAAGCTATAGCTCCGTATGTGAAAAACCATACCTTGTGAATGTTAAAGAATACGCTGTATGGCCTTGACGGGAGGCTAACATCTGTCTCCTAAGAGCTATCCAGTGGGTCCCAACCTTCTCTGAACGCAAGGGTTCTTGTAATTTGGCCGTTTAGCCTATTGTGTGCCAAAAAAGGGCCGCTTTGAGGTAAACCAAACCAACATTTAAGATTCATTATGAAAGCGTTTATATTTTGCCTATATTCCATCCTGGTAAATTGAGTCGTGGCTTCAATCTCATTCTAATCAACATTTTTGTATAGTGTGTTAAGTCGATAACGCATTAGGTTCTTAATTTTATGCCTTCTGGTTTGAATCTCATCGTATCTTCGTTGACATTCTCTCGAATCGCCTCCTCTCTGTACTCTTTAATGCAGATGATACCAATGGATTTAGAAAGGTGTCATCCACTAGATAGGGCGTTAAGCTGTGCTCGGAATGCATAGAACACCATACACTGTGTAATTTAAAGAACATGCTGGGTGGATTTGACGCGAGTCTTCTGTCTCTCTTTTTCACTTACTGAGCTCTATAGAATCTTACGGCCCGACGTTTTAAAAAACTGTATTAAAAAACTGCATTTAAAAAAGTGCTGCTCAGAGGTAAAACAATTCATTCCAGGTAAATTGTATTCTAATGATGATAAAACACTGAGATGAGATCTTTGCACTAAAAGAAAGAATTATATGGTTCATTTCTTACATAAGGATTTATAGAAGCAGGAGTGGGCCTTGATTTAGTCGGTAGGTTGTAATCTGTACTTCTCTGGTTCTAGTCTTACCTGTGTAGCGCTGAGACTTATCTCCGCTAAATCTCCATCTTGACTTCGGTGAGAAAGGGACCACTTTTGGACTTGGATAGGAGCCGTCCGTTGTATATGATGTTAAGCCGGAACCGTGTGCAGGAGAGATGTACCAAGGCGACCTTGATACACCAGGTTTCGACAACTGTTGAACAAAAGGACGGAAGAAAATAAAGAAATTAAATATGCAAAAAAAGCATATTAAAAATATTTAAGTGACTCAAATTGTCTAAAATTAAACCAAATCTCTTTATTTTTAAATCACATAAAATAGAATAATATAATCATTAGACTATATTAAAATAGTTATTAATATTTTAAAAGTGAACACGAGGTTTAAAAAAAATCAGTCACTGCCAGTTGTTTATTAAAATAGCTAGCTATTTAAAAATTATTTCTCTGTTTATTCAACTATCCAGGCCAGGGAAGTTCAAGACCAAATTGATACATCAGGTCAGCGAAGATAAATTAAATATATAAAATATAAATAATTTAATTAGTTGAAAATTGCAGCAATTTTTTAGTTTTAAAACTAGATAAAAATAATAAAATTTATTCATTCGAATTTTATTTAAAAATTCTCAAATATTTTAAAACAAATTGCTAAATTTTGAAAAAAAATTAACTTCGAATTGAATTTTTAGAAATAGATATATAATATAAAATTAGGTCTCTTATTGTAGTTTCTAGGCCTAATATATAGAGGTGACCTTGGGAAATTTTGACAATACTCTGCTCTATTTAAGGAACACGCTGAATGGCCATAACGGGATACTGATCCACAGGTATGATACCTGTGGATTGGTGAAGGAATCCCTTCTCCATTTCGATCAGGTGGATTGGACCAGGGTGAATTTTACATTGCCGCTGGAAATTCAGCTGGCAATCAAACGTCTAAAATTGAATAAAGCTTCGGGTCAAGACAAAATATCGAACAGGATGCTCAGGCATGTTCCAAAGAAAGCCATTGTGCATCTCTGTTCGATATTTAATTATTTACTTCGAAATTTTCTATTTCCTGATGTCTGGAAAAATACTATCGTAAAGCTTTTACATAAACCAGGCAAGGACTCCGCTATTCCATCCAGCTACCGTCCTATCATCTTGCTGTCTACAATTAGTAAGCTTTTTGAAAAGATTTTGCTCAGTCGTATTGACGACTTTCTTGGCTACCACCCTATTCTGCCTGAGATCCAGTTTAGTTTCAGGCGGAATTGATCTACAAAACACCAGATCCTTAGGGTGGTGGAGAAAGTCGTCGAATCCCTTAACAAAAAGGATTCCGTTGCAGCTGTTTTCCTGGACGTGGCCAAAGCCTTTAACCGCGTCTGGTTGGACAGCCTTTACACAAGCTTATACAAGCCGAAGTGCCATCTGGACTCATCTGTTGGATCCAACCATATCTCTCCAATAGGACATTTCAAGTCCAAATTAAATCTGCCATGTCTACAAGAAGAGTCATCTTTGCAGGTGTGTCTCAGAGCACCCTTTGGGGTCCTACACTCTTCTCTTTATACTTATACGATTTACGTTCCTTTGATCGTATTCATCTTGCACTTTACGCAGATGACCTTGCCTTACTATCTCCCTCCCTCGGTCCTGCCATCGTCGTGAAGAGGCTGCAGCATAGCTTGACCGTGCTGGGCACATGGTACGAAAAATGAAGATAGAGATTAACTCTGACAATAGTTCTGCCATCTTTTTTACTGGAAAGCGTATTATGAATCCCACTTGCCTCCATTTACAAGATATTCCCATTGACTGGAGTGATTGAGTCAAATAATTTGGGGTTGTTATACATAAGAGCTTAAAGTGGGACTGTCACATAAATAATATAATCTCCAAAGTTAATTCATTGAGTGGCCAGCTAGGCCCATTCCTTAGGATAAATTCCATTTTAATGATTGATCATAAGCATTTACTCTATGATATGATGATCAGACCGATGATTCTCTATTCTTTACCCCAGTGCGAATACTACACCCACCAATATTCGTAAGATTCAGGTCTTACAAAACAAGATTTTTGGAACTGCGGTCGATGCCCCTTGGTTTGTCACTAACAGACAACTTCATAAAGAACTGGGCATCGACCATATAAAACATATAAACATACACATATAAAACGCACCTCGAAAAGATTTTTTGAGGCTGTAAGCAATAATCCCAATGAGATTATTTCTTCTCTGATTCTTTACGATCATACTGTTTTGAACAAGTACACGAGGCCTAAAACGGTAGCGTTCTCTGAGGGGACCTACCCGTTTTAGGTTTCTTATGCAAATTTACTGCTATTTTTAGCATTTCTTATGTTTGCCCTTAGGGGCCCACCTAAGGCTGGTTTACTTATATACTTTGTTCTTACTCATGCCAAATATCTTTATGATGGAGATGGTTAGGGGTAAAATTATTACCCGGTACATCGAATATGATTATACGATCTACGATCTACGCCATAACGGGAAGCTACCATCGCTCTGTTAACAGCTGTCCAGTAGCACCCTTTACCAAACCTTTTCTGAGATTCTGTGGACTTTCTGACTTAACCATGTATTTCATCCATTGTGCGCAAAAATTGCCGCTAAAAGTTAAAACAACCCAACAACCGGAGAGTAAGCTTACGTTTGTTTCCCTCACCATATAATAGAACTGCATTACACAGTTCTTCAAATGATTGCCACAATTGTTAGTAGTGCCTATACTAAATTTCAAAAGAGTAAGGAAACCTACTGCTTTTGTTAAAAGTAACTTAATAATTGTCAGTATTGAAATGCAACGCTGTACATTGCTGTCCTGTACAAAGTATTGCGGCTTAACACCCTATCTTACAGACAGTGGCATATAAAAAACCTACTGGTCATTCCTTTCTTATAAAGTGAGTATTAGCAGAAAAATCTCGAAATATCACGAAGTTGGTGGGGGGGGGGGGGCTCTAACCTGGGAAATCAGGTTAAGAAACCGGCGTGCTTCAGATGATTCATCAATCTCTCTACGCTGTTCGGTAAATAAGTACTTTTCTTTCATCAAATCACTGGTCTTTATGACAAGATTAATCTAAGAAAGATGTGATCTTGCACAAATAACGCAGATTGTTCAGTGTTTTATTTTTAACCTCTTCTCATATATGTAGCTTAAGTTCAAATTAATGTTAGGTCATAGTGAAATAACCTCTAGTAAGGAGCTTCCTACACCAGTCAGACCAGAAGTTGAAGATAGCAAAAGCAGTAGTAGTTACTTCTCTGCTATTCCATTAAGGCTTGTAAGAAAATGAAAGTTAAGCGAGAAAGAAAGGAAAGAAAAACATTAGATTTTGCAGAAGAGACCGATGTTCCGAAGAAAAGAATTAATAGACACAAGCGCGTTCGCTGGTGCTTCGTGTCCTGGTGAGTATCTAGAAAGGAAGTAATGTAGTAATCTGATATTCCGATGGCATTATGTTCCTGAAATAGAACTTCTCTCTCAGCATTGTAACGGTACAATGCTGAGGTACATAAAGGAGGAAAGACTTACAGTCCTTTTGACATTGGGATACTGCTTCAGGAGTTGCGAATAAGAATTTTGCAATCACTGAAAGAAAGAGGGAAATTAGATACTTACCTCTGAGTCTGAAGTGCTTCTTTGGCAGTCAGATTTGCAAGTTCATTGCCGGGTATTTCTACTTGTGAAGGGAATACTGGCTGAAGGCAGCTTGGAGCACATCTCCATGATGTGCTGTATCAGGAAGCAGGTCCTGGTGTCTCTCTTCTGTAGGGGGCGGGGGTGGCTCAGTCGGTAGCGCGCCAGGCTCGTAATCTGTAGTTCCCAGGTTCGAGTCCCAGCTGGGCCAGCGTTGAGATTTATCACCGCAAAATTCCCCGCCCTGCCCACGGTCAGTAGGGGACACCGATGGGCTTGGAAAGGCCGCCGTCAGTCGGATGGGACGTTAAGCCGTGGCCCCGTGTGCGGGAGAGACATACCCTGTGCACGTTAAAGAACACGCTGGATGGCCTTGACGGGAGGCTACCATCTGTCTCCCAACAGCTGTTCCAGTGGGTCCCCTCCCCCAACCTTCTCTGAGCCTTCGGGGTCCAGGTGACCTGGCCATTTAGCCCATTGTGTGCAAAAAAGTGCCGCTCAGAGGTAAAACAACCCAACCCAAAACAACCCAACTCTCTTCTGTAGAGTTTGCACGACTAACTTGGAGTGGCAAAGGATGACAATGTTGCCACTGCAGAGATTATTGATGAAATTTAGCTTTCATGATAGCATGGAGTTTCAGCAGTAATGGAGGAATGGGAAAGTTTGAAACCTCTGGTGATATCGGTTCCTGGACTACAAATGCAGAGGCGGCAGATAGTCTTTCTGGGTCAACAGATCTATCAGTAGACTTCAGTACATTTCGCATAGTAGGCAGTGACATAGAAGGTTGAAAGATGTCTGAGAGCCAGAGGATCTCAGTCACTCTTTCGTTCGAAAGATAGAATAAACCCGTTGATCTTAAGCTCACTGTTCCTCTAGGTGGTAGGTCATGGAAGTTCAAGGTGGTGGTCAGGAAAGAGAGCATTGCCAGCTGTAGAGCTAGCAGGGAGGTCTCGGTTGTAGAAATCAGTGATGCACATGGAAATGGCAGAGTCCGAACTTTCTTGCAACTTTCTGAGTAACTCATGGTTAAAGTGGAGAGTCTGGAGACTGGATAGAACACACTTTAAACCTTTTGTTCGATGAAGATGAAAAGGCATGTTGTCAGCCTCAGAGATGACCGATGCTTTAGGGATGTTGGGGCAGAGTGGAAGACAGAGGTGCAGAGCTGTAGTGTGGATGGTGGTGAGCTTGTTCAATTCAGTTGCAGTCCTATATGGATGCATTTCGATGTTCCGAAGTAAGTTACCATTTGTAGTAAAGTAAATGACCATTGTAGTTGATGCTGGAGAGGATTAGATATAGGTACAAAACCAGGAGTATCTTGAACGAGTTTTCCCAGTTGGTGCCTACTAGGGAAGACGGGATATTTCTCTGGGCAGTAGCAATGTTATTGAGATGCTGTATATGAGGTCCTGATAAGGGAAACAGAGGCAGATGCCATCCTCATAGATGGAAATTTCCACCCTGTTTTCGAGTCGGGAAGGAAGGAAGGCTAGATAGCAAGATTTCTGGAAATCTAAGAAGTATTCGAATAGTAGACCAGTAGACTCAAGTTACCATTCTAATGTGCTAAGGAAAAATCTCTCGATTATCTTGCAGTGACATGAAGAAAAATAAAAATGATGGGTCTGTATGAGAAGAGATCGGTGGCAGGTTTTCCTTGCTTCAGGATAGGTATTACGTGGGTGTTCTTCGAGAAAGTAGATACAGTGGAGGTGGTCCAGGAGAGATTGAAGACTTTAAGTAGAACAGGCAGAGCACCAGGTGAAGGGTTAACTAAGACAGCATAGCTGATACTGTCAGGACCAGAGACATAAGAGCATTTGGATGTCTGGATGGCAGAAATTAGTTTATACTGTAGCTCTATAGTCTAAATTGATACTGTAACTCTGTACATGAATTGTGCCGAAAGTCTTCCGTTATTTAAAGAGTAAATTTGAGCTTTAAAAAAAAGAATGATTTTCGTTTAATGTAGTTTCGTGGATAGTTGGGTGAGGGGACCCACTGGACAGCTGTTGGGAAAAGGGTGTCAGCCTCTCGTCAAGGTCATCCAGCATGTTCTTTAATATGCGTGGGTGCAGCTCTCCTACATACGGGGGCACTGATTAACATACTGTCCGATGGACGGTTCCTGATTCAGCATCCAGAAAAAGTGGCGACATGGGGCCCCACAGTTCGCACATATGGGAGAGCACACTGCTTGTGGGAATATAGTCTACACCAGCACTCGCAATGGAGAGATTCATTCGCAAATTCTAATCATTAAAATCACCAACCGTTTACAGATCCCTCATGTTTCCAAATATATTGTTATTATTTTTAAGGCATCCTATTGCATGTAGGAATCTGAATTTTTCACCCAACATAATGTCACAAAGGAGGAACCCGTGGATGAATTTTTGGACCATTTGGTGAAGTATCTCGGGTATTACAGGGGATTAAAATGAGTTGAAACGGAAATATTACTTTTGATAATTTGCATAGCTAAGAAGCCACGGGCTATGAGAGCGCCCGCTGACATCAGCAACGACCTGAACAACACCGGGCAATTCTTATAGTCGCTAATATACAGATGTAAAATAAATTGTGCTGCGATGTGTACTTTGCAATATTACTAATTAAAACAGTATTTTTAATTGCTCACTTCCATGAAGTATACATATTAAAAACATACGACTCTATTAGAAAAAGTACTTATTTCTCGCATGAGAAAAAAAAACTATGTTGTGTACAAAAAAAACTACATTATAATACATTCCCAGAAAATGTGGAACTATTTGCTTGCGGTGGAAATATATCTGCGTGTTATTCTTACAAGAACTGATGTGGGTATGGCTTCTTTTCCTTGGTTGATTGCTTCCTTTGGTCATCAGATTTTCCTCTCTATTCTCTTTCTGAAACGGAGTATAGCAGCAATCCGTGCGTCGATCTTGAGAAAAGTTCGAAATCTCCGACGTGTGTTACATGGTCAAACGAGGTCATGTATAGGTCAAACCTTGATTTAGAAGTGCTCGAAACGTAAAAAATGGTGTTTAATAGTGTTTCGGGTTGTAGTCACAAAAATGTTACGAAATTACGAATCCGGCAAGTCCTTCCAGGTCAAAAGCCAAATTTCGATCTAGAAGTGCTAGAGAGTTAAAAATTAGTGTCTAGAAATATTTCAAATTGCAGATTTTTGAATATCGTGAAAGTTTTGATATGATCCTTTGAGGTGTAAAGTCAAATTTTTATACACCCATGACAGAGAGGCGCATAGGATATTTTTAAGTGGTAGATCTCCTAAATATTAAGAAATTTTAGAACGTAGATTTTCGAAATATTAAGAAATTTTAGATCTGGTGTTGCATTCTAGGTCAAATAGAGGTCGGAATAACGGTCGAGAAATAAAGAGGAGTCCACTGATTTTTCGTAAACTATTACAGAGAGACTAGATAAAATTCGATAGATATTTATTTAAATCGAAATCATAACTTAATCCCTTAGAAGCAGATTCTCTCAATGTTTTTTTTATTTTCCACAATAAGATAAACATCCATATTACAAAGATTCCAAGGCTCAGATGTGAATGTTATTTAATGTACATACTGAACCAAGGCTCAACATATAATCTAACGAATGTCAAATCTCTGTAGTTTGGAGTTTATAAATCTGTGGAGTATAAAACTTTCTTTGACAAGTATTATATTATTTAATGGATTCACTTCTGATTCCGTTGTATTCACAGATTTCTACCTCATTAAAAACCTCATAATACAAGCAAATTTTATCATTACCGGTGACCCACAAAGCTTAAAGCTTATCTGTAGGATATAGAATAATTGCATTTATAATTGGTTATAACAGTACGATTAGCCTTCTTTCATTTGATGCAACATTAATAATGTTTGACATTGACATATGATGAATGTAATTTTGACATGAAAATGTGACATTTAAAATATTTAACAATGAACTTAATGACATTGACAGATAACATTAATAGTAAAATAAAATTTCTCTAGCTCAATAAACATAACTTTTAATATTTATTTTGTTTTAGTATTGTTTTACTATTACAATGTAATGTATTATTTACTATTACAATATAATGTATTATATAGCGCATAGATTCCCAACGGGGGCGATACCGCCCCCCAGTGGGCGCTGGAGCCTTCCATGGGGGCGGTAACGGATCCAGAGGCAAATGGGGGGCGTTGAGGCAGTCAAGAGGGGCGGTCAAATAAATAAATAAATTTAATGGAATTTTCTGTGACAACCTTTTTATCTCTTCTATTCTGTGGTGTCTTCCTGGTCATCCACTACCTCATCCGTCATGTACAGCTTTTCAACTGCAGCTTGGACAATAAGTTCCCTGCTACCGCCTACTAGCGTACTGGTACGTCTGAAGTCGACTGAGATGCTCTCAAAAGTTCTCTTCAAGATCACAGATTGGACATAAGCTTCAATGTGTTTTCCCACTCCAAGTCGCTTTGAGTATGCTTTATGGTACGTAGTTACAATACCATCCCACATCAGAACATAAGATATAATATTAACTTGTGAATTAGGCTCAACTCATTAGCCAGCAGATCATACTTCCTCTTCATTTCAACCTCTACTGTCTGCAGATTATCCTGAGATGTTATTCCTACTTCAATAATTGTAATCTCATTCAATACCTTACATGCACTACTATATCAGGTTTATTATGTTGAACATGTGTGTCCGTCCTGATAGGCAAATCAACCTTGATGCAAAAATAGTATAATAATAATAAATTTATTATATTTAATATTTTTTATAATTATTTTTTTAATATAATAAAATACTTTGAAAATACCTGTTTTCATGAATAAATATTTTATCTAGCTATGTAAATTATGTTATTTTTATCGCGCTAATATGCATTTTTAAATTAGCATTAGGTATATATATACCTAATTTGTTTTAGTTTAGAATAGATTGACGGTGACAAGTCCTTGCTAGTTGGTAGGCAAACACGCGGTTCATGCAATTTAACATGTTTCGACAAGAATATGGGAGCTTGAAATGACTTGTTTACGGAGCAAGTGCGCCGGCGTCGCAAACATAAAAGTTAATGCGTGCACAAAATCAAATCTATAAAAGCGATAGCTCTAGGAATGTTTTATTATTTTTATGTGCTTCGCCGTGATAAATAGTCGTGAGTGATAAGTGTTAGAAGTCATTATAAACATTATTTTTATAACAATCTATAAATATGTTGAGAAGTTAATTTGTATTTGAAAATGTCTGAATCTACATCTAAAAAGAAATGCCGGCAGTACAGTATTTAGTATTTGAAATATGGATTTACGTACTCTCCTACAAACCAATCATTACCTATGTGTTTAATTTGCCGAAATGTTTTTTCAAATGAAGCTATGAAACCTTCTAGGCTACAAGAGCATTTAAATATAATGCATGCTGATAAGAAGAACAAAGATTTATCCTATTTTCAAGAACTGGAAAAGCAATATTTAAAACAGCCAACTATGTCAAACTTTTTTGCGTCGTCTTCTAAGCAAGATGATGATGGACTACGAGCCTCATATAACGTTTCATTGTTAATCGCAAAAGCAGAAAAACCACACACAATTGGCGAGGAATTAATTTTGCCGGCAGTCAAAGAGATATTAAAAACTGTTCTTCATCATAAGACACCGTCAGATATCATCAAAAAAATTCCTCTCAGTAATAATTCAGTGCAAAGAAGAATAGACGAAATGGCAAAAGACGTTGAAATATCATTATGTGATTACTTAAAGACTTCCAAATTTTTCATTTAACTCGATGAATCAACTCTACCAAATAACGAAGCTCTACTCTTATCATACGTACGATTTATAAAAGAAGAAAAAATTCATGAAGAGTTATTATTTGCTAAAAATTTGGAATCTGATACAAAGGGAGAATCTATATTTAATACCATGCAAAAGTTTTTTCAAGAGAAAGAAATTCCTATTTGCAATATTTTGTCTGCTGCTACTGATGGTGCTCCAGCAATGGCAGGGCGTCATAAGGGTTTCATAGCGCATTTGAAACAAGCCGTACCAAATGTACTCGCTGTACATTGTATTATTCATCGTTAGCATTTGGTTGCAAAAAATTTGAATGAACGTCTGCATACGTCGCTCCATTACGTTATTAAAGCAATCAATAAGATTAGAAGCAATTCATTGAATGACCGATTATTTGGTAAGCTTTGTAATGAAAATGATGAAGATTACAATCGCTTGCTGCTGCACACAGAAGTACGTTGGCTCTCTAAAGGTGTTTGTCTGAATCGTTTTTTCAATCTATTTGACTCAGTACTGGACTTTCTTGAAGACAGAGACGAAAAATTGCGCGAAAACCTGATTACGTCAAAAAATGACATCGCTTATTTGACAGACCTGTTTAAAATATTTAATCAAGTTAATTTACAATTGCAAGGTGATGAGTTGAATTTCATTAAAACAAAAAACGTCATAGCTGCTTTTGCGGGAAAACTTCTTCTATTCAAACGAAATCTAGGTAGAGGTGAATACAACCACTTTCCCACGTTATCAGCAGTCTCTGCAAAACCGGAAGATTTACTTACTTACTGTCAACACTTGGAAGTTCTTCATGTTGATTTTACGGAACGTTTCCAAGATATTTTAAACATGAATATACCGAGTTGGATTTTAGATCCTTTCGCACAAACAGATACTGAAGAATCATAAAATTTGGAAGAGGAACTCTTAGAACTCATGACTAACGAAGCACTCAAAGTAAAATTCAAACATGGATACCAAGAGTTCTGGCTTCAAAAATCAATACCAGTTCTCTACCCTGGATTGTGGGCAATAGTACAGAAGTTTTTAATCGCATTTCCTTCGTCCTATATGGCTGAGCGTGGATTCAGTGCAGTAGCTAATTTACTGTCAAAGAAGAGAAACAGACTACTCATCACTGAACGTGGCGATCTGCGATTGATGTTAACGAAATTGGAACCCGACATTAACAAATTGTTTTATACTCCACCAGCCTCAACCATCTCATTAATTTTTTATTTATTATTAATTTTGTGTTTATCTCATTATTTTTTATTTCTTATTGATTCTGTGTTTATTTTTAAAATTTTTATAAACAATTTTATTGTACATTTGGTTGTCGTTTTATTTAATCTCTGCTTTATGATTTTTAATAGTTAAATAAACAGATAAATTAGGTACAGATAATATGCAACAATATTTTAATATTTCATATAAAATTAACTATTATGGACTAGGGGGGCGTTGAAATTTTTGTAAAGGGGGCGATGGTCCAGAAAAGGTTGGGAATCACTGATATAGCGTATTTAAATAATATGATAGATTTTTCGATAAGTTGTAGTAATAATGGTTTCAATTTATATAAATTTCAATCTAATTTTTTTTGTATCTGTCCTATAAGACGACCCGGATTTTGGGGGCCTTTTTTTATGATTCAACTATCGTCTTATCTGCGGAAATATACGGTATTTATTTTTGGAGATGAACAGAGATAAATTTAAAATTATTTTCGGATTGGGTAGGTATTGACGAAATAGTACAATTTGTACTTTTCGAATATACCCAAAACTGCATAATAAACTTCTAACAGTGGGGAAAAAAAATCAAAAATTCGAAAAATTTAACGAACATTACAAATGGCGTATTTATGCAAGAAATTTTAAATTTTCGTGGCGAAATGTGAAGGTTATGTAGTTTTCAACGGCAAAAATGAGTTGACCGCTTATTCCCATGATGGGTGAAAAAAGGTAATTTTTTGCATTTTATTTAAATTATTGTTTGTTTTTTAGAGATAAATGAAAAATTCCTTTTTGGTTGGATGGGTAGTAATGAAGTATTAAGATGTCCACTTTCCGAATATCACAGAAGCTATAACTGCGCCCTCTAATATTAAAAAAAAACGAAAAATTCCAAAATTGTGTATTACTAATGGAAATGATATATTTATGCTAGAAATCTAAAGTTTATTTATGGAATGTCAGTTGACTTCTTACGTCCGGAGGGTGTGTGTGTGGAAATTTGTTTGAAGAGACAATTGGAACACCCTTTTTCAGTTGGATTCATACTAATGGATTATAATTCGCAACTATTGTTGTAAGTGATCTGTTTATGGTAGAAATTTGAAGTTTCGATGATAGAGCGGCAAGAGATATTCCACTCATAGCAATAATCTGCCTACTTTCCTCAAACGAGTGTGAAAAACGCGTTTTATTTTTAAGGAAGAAAAAAAATAAACACTTTAAATTTTGTATCCCTACTAATAAAATGCTGCCATTTGCATTTCCTTAATCATTACTATGTTCGAATTATAACTTTTAAGAAGTGAAAAGGTTGATAAAAGAAAAACGTTATTATTTTGGAAAAGATATTCCCATATTCATCAGAGGCTATATGCATTCATCTGGTTCCAATTTAATTCTTAAAGACAAAAAAAAGTCAGTAAAAATACGATAAAATATCCGAAGGAAGGTGCATTTGTAAACAAATATCTAACTTTTTGTGTTGTTTGGGTTGTTTTACCTCTGAGCGGCACTTTTTTGTACACCATGGGCTAAATGGCCAACCTTCTCTAAGCCTACGGGGTCTTTGTGACCTGGCCATTTAGCCCATGGTGTGCAAAAAAGACCCCGTAGGCTCAGAGAAGGTTGGGGGAGGGGACCCACTGGAACAGCTGTTGGGAGACAGATGGTAGCCTCCCGTCAAGGCCATCCAGCGTGTTCTTTAACGTGCACAGGGTATGGTTCTCCCGACGGACGGTGGCCTTTCCAAGCCCATCGGTGTCCCCTACTGACCGTGGGCAGGGCGGGGAATTTTTGCGGAGATAAATCTCAACGCTGACCCAGCTGGGACTCGAACCTGGGAACTACAGATTACGAGCCTGGCGCGCTACCGACTGGGCCACCCCCGACCCATATCTAACTTAATGTCTTTAATACTATTTGCAGTTTACTAGTAAATTACCCACGTGTGTCTTGTATTACATATATCTTAACTTCAAATTAAAGTGACACCTTATTTTAGAAGTACCAAAACTCGTCATTGCTTCATTAATCACACATTTATTTCAGAGAATGGAATATTAGGTAACCCCTACTTTTTTATTATCAATACAGTATTCATTAAATATTTGTGCCATAATTAATGAACTTTTTAACATTTTGCTACTTTTCCATAATTCACTTGGAAGATAACGCAGTCTCAGCATACATGTTGATTCTTGCTCTTAGATCGCATTTACATTCGCTTCGAAAGAGATCTACAAATTTTAGCACCTAAGATTTGTGAAATGCCTGCAAAATGTCCAGATGATAGGATCTTGTAGTGTTCAGAATTTAAATCCATACCGTTCATTGCTGCAGATGTTGGAGCATTTGAATATTAGGTGATTAGAAAGCTACACTCAAAGCTCATTTGAATTTGTGAGGTTCCGTTCAAGCACTGAACAGAACGTGAAAGACGTAGATATTTAATGTAAACAGATTAGCGAGCATACTGTAGCATATGAACATTAAATTCATATTTCTTGTTTTGTCACAATAATAAAGCAATTTTGTTTTTGTTTTTAAAATAAGGGTATTATGGTATATATATATATATTACCCTTATTTCAAAAGTATGAATTTTTACCTTATGTATAATAAATAAATAATTTAATAGTAAATAAATATAATATATATTGTAACAAGAAGTGTTAACGCCTAAGTCGTACTGTGGATCGTACTCTGAAAAAGTGGGCAAATCTTTATGGGGTGGTAGAATGCAGCTATACGAGCAATATTCGTCATAGAAAGTATGGGCGGAACGCAAACGGCGAGCCGCTAGGTGGCGTTGGAAATGGTATAAAAGGGTCGGTCCTCGCACCCAACGGCATTTCTACCGTGGATTGCCGAGAGGATGGCTGGTTATACTAACCACGGATCTCTCGTGTTTGGACTTTTTCCTGTGGGGCCATATGAAAAGCCTAATCTACGAGTACCCCATTGAAACCGATATGGATCTAGTCGCCAGGATCGCCGTTGTTGCCGGCGATATTCGGGAAATGCCTGGTGTCTTCGCAAATGTGCGTCGGTCCCTATCCCGCAGGTGTGAAGCCTGCATTACAGCTGGCGGCAGCTCTTTTGAGCAATTTCTTTGAGCATGTACCTCAATTACATTCCTGTTAATAAAATGTTTTCTGAAGTATCTCCTCTCCTTCTTGTGTTCATTCTTTAAATGTGACAGTGGAAAACTACCTTTTAACTTCTCACCGCTTGCGTTCCGACCATACATTCTATGACGAATATTGCTCGTATAGCTGCGTTCTACCACCCCGTAAAGTTTTGCCCACTTTTTCAGATTCACCCTGTATATATGAAAAATTTAGTAACCTAATTCATATTTTGTTATACCTTAATAAAAGTATTTAGGTATTAACTTAAATTTTAGTTAATACCTTAACTAAAATTTAAATTTAGAATAAGATAGTATAATAATATCAATTTAATAATTTTACCTAAGATCAAATATCTTTGGGGTTCATGTTGATTCCATGGTGCCATCCTCGAAAAAATTTGAAGTTTTTATATTAAATATGTTTTTTTTTAGATAAAAATATTCTATAAAATAATATCCAATAATATAGAGTTGTAAATTAAAACTAAAGCGATTTCGTTGTTTTTGGCATGGTTGCCACTGCCTTGATATCAATAGGAGGGCTAATTCTAAGTAATTTTTCTCTCTTTTGTAAAAATAATAAATTATCTCTTAAGCACCTGGTTGCCATAGAGGACTGACAGGAACATGTCAGTATATAACATGCATTATGAAAATGTGTAAGGGGGGGGGGAAGACCTCAACAGAAGGAAAGAACAAGAAGAAAACATCCGCGCTCTATTTGGGGCTCAAACCCGGGTCCCTCTGATTACTAACCAAGCACACTAACCACTCGGTCACCGGTTTTATCTCTCTTCTAACAATGCAAAAACAAAGGTCTGAAAATGATCCCTCAAACTCCCAGAAATATAAGATATTTAATTGAAGTTTATAGTTTTGTTGAAAAAACAACTTTTCCACAGTTTTTAATCGGAAAAAGAAGTCGCTTTTTTATATCTTGTGATAGTTGAATTGTTTTTACCTCTGAGCAGCACTGTTTTGCACACAACAGGTTAAATGACGAGATCACAAAGACCCTAGGGCTTAGACTAGGTTGCGGGAAAGGGACCCACTTGATAGTTGTCAGGAGACAGATAGTAGCCTCCCGTCAAGGCCATCTAGCGTGTTCTTTACTAGGTTGCTGCGTATAGCACTCCTGAACACGGAACCATGGCTTCATGTCCCCTCCTATGGACGGTCGCCTTTCCTAACCCCTCAGTTTCCCCTTTCTGACCTAGGGCAGAGTGGGAACACTGAGTTCGTTATGAGTCGGTTATTATGGCAATAAATATAAAACATAGTGTTTTCAGCGTAACAAGTTTATACGCTCTAATCTTTCAATTATCATTTTCTCAAATTGTGAATAATCATTACATATATAATCTAACAAGATTTTTAAAAAATATAATGTCAAATAAAATAAAAAGTTCAGAAATAAAAAGGTCAAGTAAAAAAAAACTTGAAACAATGAAACAAAATGTTTTTGTTTTACTTATTTTTTTCCTTATATGCAATTGTAGTATTATTGAACACACGGTACCACTTATGTTTCTGTTTTCCACGTACAATATTAAGGTTAACGACGACTGTTACGAACCATTATTAAGAAATTTGTCCCTCTTTTAAAGCCCGAATTTCATCTACACTTATATTTTCATTCAAGGTTTTTGTTTCGAAGATCAATTATTAAAGCAACTGCTTTTGTCTTACGCAACGAAAAGATGATATCTCTTTAGAAGAATGCAGTGAAAACTATTTTCAAAAGAAAAATTGAAATTAATAAATGCAATTCACTGTTGGTCAAACGAAACCGATAGTGGACTGACGTCTGAAATCCGAACGCATGTGGTCAAGTTCATGACGCGCTTGCAGCGACCTAAACATTGATGTTTAGAGCCCGGTTTGGCTCCAAACACCATCGTTTAGGGCCGGAAAATACCTATATCCTAGTTAATTGTTCAAAGAAGATACGCACTAATTACTCCCCCTTGGTATACCCTGCCGACAGAAATGGAACCTACCGTATGCGATTTTCAAACAGCTTGGTATCTAAATCCCATACATTGAGAATGCTAATAGGGATAACGGAGTCCAAAACTTATTAAATTTGTGCATATTTCACGCATTTTGGACATTTAAAAATCTCTAAAACGAAGGGTAAAATGTTACACTGTAATGGAAATCCAGATCCCCCCCTTTAATTACTTTTGTACTGTAGTAGTTAAAAATCGAGAAATTTTTCTTATAAAGAAGGATCCATTTTTCTTAATTAAATGATCAGTTGAAATAGCACTGAACTGTAACAGAAATTGTTAACTCCACTGCTACTGAAAATTGTTTTAATGGTACGCCGTACCGACAACTAATTTCTTGCTGGTACGGCGTACCGGCCTACTTTCACCACTGCTCCTTCCCCCAATTTTCTCTGAGCCCTCAGAGTCTTTGTGACCTGACCACACCAAAGAAGTGCTGCTCAGAGGTAAAACAACCAATCCGTTATCAGTCAACATCTATTATACAAAGTAGAGATGAGCTCCAGCTTATTCTTGAACCGAGCCCGACTCTGACGCATTACAAAACCATTGATTATACATATTCGTCGGTGTTATATATCTCTAATGCCCAGGGAATCAACAGGTAGGCCACAATAAGGGATTATAATTCTTTCACAACTAATATGAATCTGCTTTAATTACATTACGCTGCTTCTAAGTACTTTTCGAACCCACTTTTAAAAGAGCTTTGTTCATAGAGATTGCATTTATGCGCTTTTATTTGAAATTTGCATTCCTTTAATTGTTTGTATGTTACTCTAATGCCCAATGTGAAATCCACACAACACAATGTGAAACAATCTTATTATTGCTTGCACTCTCATCGCTCTTTGTATAGAATACATCGCAGACCATGTTCAGTCCAATGCGTTAGTAATCTCATAACAAAGTTTAATTCAAAACCATTTATTCAATATATAAATCTAATCATACTAAATAATATTAGCGTATTGGAGCTGGCAACGAGTGGGAGCAGGAACGGGCGTACGTACACCGATAAAAAAAATCTACGTTTCTTTTACGATGTGCTGCCACGTGCTCTAGCTGGAATGTGAAACAGTTTTCACAACAGTGTTATCTTTCCTTTCGACAGATTTGCGTTATCTGTAATTTACCAGTTACTTCACCAGTTGTTCCCAAATTTCGTAAACTGGCCCCTCCTGTGTAGCCGCATGATGGGTTAAAAAAATCGTGCCCCTGGCTGTCGTGAGACAGGAATTACGACTCCGTCTAATCTGGTTATCAGGAATCAGTGAGTCTCGGATACTATAAATGTGTGACAGCTATATATGGGGCAGAAACATGTTTAACGCCACGCTTTAGGGTGGAATTATGAAAACCAACAGTGGTGATGAAAAATACCTTTTGCGCTAATGCTTGACTTTGACCGTAGGCTGCAGTAAGTATGTATATATATTCACATCAGCATTTGCTATAACATTTAATTTGCAGTTTATAACTGCGTTTATAGTCGTAAATAATGACTCTAATATTTCTTTTACATCTACTTGAGAGATGGCTCGTACTTTGATGAATACAGATGCTTTAAACACAAAATCGAGAATGTGACCGTAATATTTATTTAGTGAACGAAAAAATAAGAAATTTTAAAAGATAAAATAGTTTTTAATCACCGAAATGTTGAAAAAACTAAACGTTCACACTGTTTACAAACTTAACGGTAATGACTACTATTTTATATAATGCTAGACCATATTATTAGTGACGTTATCAAGGTGGGAGGGATGCTTAGCCCCTCCCGAAAAGTCTAAGAGAAGGAGTCAAACTAATCATTTCGCAATCTTAATGAGAACTGTTTTTTAGAGTTTTTCACTCCCCCCAAAAAATGTGTTTACTGGGACCACCCTGCATATTATGTTGTTGACAAATAAATAAAATGTTTTGTACATATACATTTTTAGCTAATATTTCTGTTAACAAAAAGGTTTTTTGATAACCTTGCATTTGTTTTCAAGTTTCAAACTTTCTGCATATACCAATTTTTGTTTCACTTGTTTTATGACTCTAAACGCATATATGTAATTTCTGTATTTATAGGAAATCCCATGCATCACATTTATGTTCTATGTAATTCTGAGGAAAAATTCTTAGGATATAATTTGCTGTAATGAAATGTTCCAATTTTCATAATTCGCTGAATATGAATTACTATCTAATTAGAATAAATTATGAACAGTGTTCATGAAAATCTCCAAAAGAGGAGGAAACCTAGGATACGGTGGGTAGACAATCTTAAACAGGACTTTGTGAGAATTGGTCTACAGTAACTAAATGCTGCAGCTGTTGTAGCACAGGGCAGACATGTTGGGAGGACTAAATTGCACAGGCTGCATCAGAACTTTATAGTATACATATATGTAGGTTAAAAAAAAAGCGAGTTAAACTTATTTGACTGCACCTTCGAAATATTTTAATTTTCAAAACACAAAAATGATTTAAATAAGAATTATTAAAACAAGTGAAATCAAAACACATCAAGTATTAAAGAAATCAATATTTTAAATAATCGGAAAAAGTTCTAAAAAAAAAGTCTGCTTTTCTTCAATCTTTTTTCGTCACATACGAATGCAGTTGTGTCGTTTGCATTAGTTCAAAAGAATCTCCGTGACTTCAGCTTCTGAATCATTAATTTTCATCATAATTACGAAATCAAAACCAAAGCGAAAAGAGCACAGCCTTGCCGGACTGGTTGAATTGGAATGTCTGAAGCAGTCACTTGAAACCTTGCCACGTCAGGCATCGTTGCTGCTAATAATCCGTAACCATTATGTTTTCAAAGTTTTAAGCATTTCGAAGTCTCCTATAATGACTCTCGAATCACATCTGCTAGAATCCGCAGGGCAACACACTCCGAGCGTTTGATGAAAAGTAGTTTCCGAAGTTTTCCCACTTGCTGAGAAATATTCATGAAGATGACTTGTGGCACTTCGTCGATTGCTTTTATATCCCTTAATGTCATCCGAATGATTATTTGAATTGAAATATTTTGGCTTCTTTTACATTAGAAAATACTTCCAGATATCATAGACGCAAGAGACTGGATTTCTATTGTAGTTTAACATTACTCCTTAATTTTATAGGCCATTAAAATATTTTTAAAATATTCTGTGTGACGTGGGTAAAAAGTCTGATCTGATGTATGCATACAAATAAAGTGTCGTAGTGTCATCAAAAACAGTATCGACACTTACGACACTATATTTGAAGGTCGAAGGGTTATCATGCGTCCTCCTTTTTTTATCTCACGTTCTCCCAGAATTTTGAAAAAAACCTGAAATGGCCTTCTTTTTACATAAACTCATATTTCAAACTAAAATGAAACACTTTTTTTTCTATTTCTTTTTTCCCCATTTTATTCCATTACTGTAATATAATTTACTGTTAACCGCGAAATAATTTATTGTAAATGCAAATCGTGAATGCTACATTAACTCTGTAAATGATGTAAAGTTATTATTTTCTGAAATCTTAACATGTGCAATTTACATGCAAGATTAAAAGAAGTATGAAATTTAGAAGATGCAAAATTTTTTGCTTCCGCCCATGAATAGAAGGAGTTATGAAAGTTAAGAGCAGATTTTTTGCAACACAAAAGATACCGAAGGAATTAAGGACTATTCTTAGTTTGCAGGAGCTTTGCATAAAACCGACGTGTTTAACGACACTCCGGGAACGAGCAATGATGACGGAGTTGGTGGTGGGGGGGTGTTAGCAAGAATGAATCGTAATGGCGTTCAGGTATAATTTTTTTCTCTCCGTTTTAACTAATTTTAATTTTTTTTTTAAAACGAGAATTTTATATATGTAGAATATTTTTAATCATCATTCGGTTAGCAGCATTCTCAAAGAAAAAAGGGAGTACGTGGCCTCCCCCCTCCGAATCAGGCCATGCTTAATTAAAATTCGCATCTTAAAGACGTTTCAATAATGAGAGATAAACGCTTAAAGAAATAACCTCTGGGTAAACACTGCTCATTAATTACTAAACGTTGATTAAAAGGTTGAAACCATAAATCCAAATAGATTGCACATTTATTGAACTTTTCTTTACCAATAACCATCTTGTGCACTTTCAAGCCCCATCCCGTCCGAGATCAGATTCGAACCCAACTCTACTATAAAGCCCAAAAAACGTCATACGAAACAAAGACTGGCGAGCCTTGATCACGCAATAGGATGTCTAATCCCATTAAGTTAGGCCATTGTCTTGAGTACCGGATGTCCTTATTACTTATTCACCTTCCCCATGTGACCCCCACCTTCTTTATCCCTGACTCCAGCAGTCTTGAACTCATCTCACCGACCAAGCAATCACGAATGACAGAAAACTGTTCTCCTCTGCACAACTCGGTCACTCTTCTCTCCCCCGCTGCAAAATGAGGGAGAACCAGTTCTGGCTCTTACTTCCACCAAATCGTAGCAAGCCGTGAGTGCGTGACACGTTGACTTCGGTTAAGTCCGGAATTTCTTCACATTGCGGTCGTTAAAGTGCCATCAATTCCTGTAGGAAGAAGTATTTGTAGACAATGGCCTAGATAGTAGGCGAAAACAGCATATCTTTCGATTGCTACTGGAAGTGTATTCCGTAATAATAGGAAATGTTTGCTTGACTTGATTCCGGTGGTTAGTTTCCAACACCTGTGCAATTTGCGATCGTACATCACGTCTTTATTCTAGCCTTGCAACAATTCATTAACATGGCATTTGGAATTTTATCGTGTAAATGTATATAAAATTATTTGGATCGTAAATAAACACGAATCTCGTTTTTCTTTTTGTTCAATGAGGATTACGCTTTATGTTGCTCCGAAATCGAAGAAGCATTTTTTTCCTTAACGCTATCTATTTATGTGAATAGTAGCGAAGCTTGAATTTTTGAACAACAAAAAAGCAGCCCTAAAAAATTGACCAGAACGGCGTTTTGACAATCGATAATTTCAAAACTCCAAGTTCCTACAGTCCATTTTTAGCTCGCTATAAAAAATGGGAAAAAGTTTACACTTTGTCGTGTGTCCGTCTAACTATACGTCTGTAGACATTCAATTTTTTTCTCTTTTCAGATGTGATTTTAAAATTATTTTTGGGTTGAATAGGCATTAATGAAATACAGGGTAGGCCCGAAAACTAATAGTTTGGAGAACCAATAGGTAGGAAACTAATATGCATATTCAAGAAAGTAATATTTTAATTTAAGGCGTATCTCAAATAATTTTAAGCATAATTAGTGAATTTCAACAACATGTGAACTATTGGAGGACGCTGCATACGTCGCAATCGATATTCCACTTCTTTCCATACACGCCGCCACTTGTTTCGTTGTGCTCTTATTCTGAATATTTTTATCAATATAAATTTAATCACTTTTAGAATAAATTTAATCCTTTTAGTCAAACGATCCAGGTCTCGAATTTTGTCCATATAAACATAAATCTTTACTAATCCACAGAAGCAGAAAATTATAAATAAATAACACCTCAAGCAGCTGCTTGAGGGCAAAAGACACAGAGGTCTGACAGGGAGCCTGTCAGTTTATACACCAAAATAAATTGGAGCCTGTCAGTTTATACACCAAAATAAAACATCTCTGAGATTGGCTGGACCTCAGCAGAAAAACAACACAAAAACCCATGCCTTATCCGGGGCTCAAACCTAAGTCTCTTTGACCAGTAGTCTAGCATGCTACTCTCCTCTGCCAAGGGAGTGGGTGAGGGTTTCAAGACTCCTGGGCCATAGAATTGGACAACACCCATGCCAATCAATCCATTAGGATTGGGTTGTTTTATCTCTGACCGGCACTGTTTTTGCACACCATGGGCTAAATGGCCAGGTCACAAGGACACGAAGGCTCAGAGAAGGTTGGGGGAGAGGACCCACTGGAACAGTTGTTGGGAGACAGATGGTAGCCTCCCGTCAAGGCCATCCAGCGTGTTCTTTAACGTGCACAGGGTATGGCTCTCTCATACACGTGATCATGGCTTAACATCCCATCCGACGGACGGCAGCCTTTCCAAGCCCATCGGTGTCCCCTACTGACCGTGGGCAGGGCGGAGAATTTTGCGGAGCAAACCGTTAGGAGTTGTTACACTAAGACCTTTGGTAACATCGCTTCAGAAATGTGACGGTATGTCGTGTTCTATTGTGTTCTCCCTTGAAATTGCTCGATTCGGGAAATATACAGGTGCAGCATTCAATGTAATGCCTTTTGTTATTTCAGGAGAGTACTCCCCGAAACTCCCCAATTATTTGTCGGAAACCATGCAATACAATTTGCATTTTCAAATTCCCCCAATAGCTTCGATAGTGCCCTCTAACGGTGAGAAAAGGTAAAAAAATTCCAAAATTTATGACGAATATTGGAGAGATCAATTTTATTTATGCTAGAAATCTGAAAATTTGATGATCTATTTTCATGGTCAACATGTTTACATTGACAGCAATGATTTGTCCTCTTACCCCGAGGATAGGGTTAGGAGGGGTTGAAACGCACCTTTTTGATTTTCAGAAAAATAGCAACATTTCTTTGTGTTTAATAGCTAATAAAATATCATTATATTCATTTCCCCAATGATCCTTAGTCCGAATTTCCACTGTTAGAGAGCAATAAAAACATAAAATAAATTCTTCATTCTCTTTGAAACCAGAACCCCATATTCTCCAGAGGCGATATGCTATTCACATAGTTTACAGTAAATACAAAAGACTTTTCGGTTTATGAATGAAATAATTCGATTCGCATTTTCAGAATCTCCCAAAAGATTCAATTATGGAAAAAGTTGGAAAATTCTAAATTTTAAATGAATATTGAAAACTATTAATTTATTCCGAAAATGCGAAATTTCGGTGGTGAAGTGGGACGACCAAGACGTTTACATTCACAGCAATGATTTGTCTCCCTTATCCGCGTGATTGGAAAATGCAACCAGTAGCTAAGTTGTTTGCATTTTTGGCTGTGTAGTAATGTAACTTGGGTTCGAATCCCGCCATAGCGGTAATAGATGTTTCTGGTGTAATTTATTTCTCCGCATACTCTTTACGGCTGATTATAATATTTAACTCTTGTGAGATCTGCATGTCATTTGCTTACTATAGGGGCGGGGGTGGCTTAGTCGGTAGCGCGCCAGGCTCGTAATCTGTAGTTCCCAGGTTCGAGTCCCAGCTGGGTCAGCGTTGAGATTTATCTCCGCAAAATTCCCCGCCCTTTCCAAGGTCACTAGGGGACACCGATGGACTTGGAAAGGCCGCCGTCCGTCGGATGGTACGTTAAGCCGTGGCCCCGTGTGCGGGAGAGCCATACCCTGTGCACGTTAAAGAACACGCTGGATGGCCTTGACGGTAGGCTACCATCTGTCTCCCAACAGCTGTTCCAGTGGGTCCCCTCCCCCAACTTTCTCTGAGCCTTCGGGGTCCATGTGACCTGGCCATTTAGCCTATGGTGTGCAAAAAAGTGCGGCTCAGAGGTAAAACAACTCAACCCAACCCTTTGCTCACTATAGAACTAATTTATTTCATGTTTTTATCGGAAAGGAGGTAACTCGGTCGTTATTGCGCAGGCATCTGCAGTCCCCAGGTTCGAATCCTGGATTTATATCCGCAAAACTCTACGCCCTGTCCACAGTCAGTAGGGGGCACCTATGAGCTTGGAAAGACTGCCGACCGTCAGATGAGACATTAAACCCTGGCAGGTGTGCGGGATAGTCATACCCTGTGCACATTAAAGAACACACTGGATGGCCTTGATGGGTGGCTACCATCTATATCCTAACAGCTGCCCAGTAGGTCTCCTCCCCCAACCTTCTCTGAGCTATCTAGAGAACCTGTGACATGGCCATTTAGTCGGTTGTGGACAAAAAATATGCCACTTAGATGTAAAATAACTCATATTTTAAATTTGCTTCTTCCACCTCCGCTCATACCCCACCAAAAAAATCGTATTATTTTGCTTGCCACCATTTGTGGAAAAAAAAATTCTGTTCCACCTTCAACATTTATAACGGATGTCAACGAAGGAATAAATGCCCAAACTTTCTCCATGCAGATACGCTTTGCTCTTCCCAATCTATCATCCAGATCAAGGGCGGGGGTGGCCCAGTCGGTAGCGCTCCATACTCGTAATCTGTAGTTCCCAGGTTCGAGTCCCAGCTGGATCAGCGTTGAGATTTATCTCCGCAAAATTCCCCATCCTGCCCACGGTCAGTAGGGGACACCGATGGGCTTGGAAAGGCCGCCGTCCGTCGGATGGGACGTTAAGCCGTGACCCCGTGTGCGTGAGAGCCATACCCTGTGCACGTTAAAGAGCCCGCTGAATGGCCTTGACGGGAAGCTACCATCTGTCTCCCAACAGCTGTTCCAGTGGATCCCCTCCCCCAACCTTTTCTGAGCCTTCGGGGTCTATGTGACCTAGCCATTTAGCCCATGGTGTGCAAAAACAGTGCCGGTCATAGGTAAACCAACCCAACCCTTTCAGATCAAATCAGAGAGTTTCAAATTAATTCGTTACTCTCTTGCCTTCTCATCACAAATTTTGAAATACCACACTCCAACTGCTCCCACTTTGAACGGTTTCATTAATCATGATCCCATGGTGTTAGGGAGGGAAAACCTCAGTTTCGTTTAACGAAATGTGGCCAAACGTGAGCTCACCAGCACTGAAAATGGTCAATACGTGTAATGCTTCACCGGTATTTGATTCTACCATTCTTTTAAATACTGAAGTTTTTTAAGCACAAAGCATTAAGGAATTGAACAGGCAAAGCTTGGAGATTACATCAATAATTATGTACATTAGATATACATGTATATTTTCACTTATATATTTCAATTGTCATGCAGATAGCTGGATCTAGATCAGGGGTCTCAAACTAAGATCACTAGGGGCGAAATTCGTTACTTCTCAATATGTAGTTGTCAGCATTTCATTTTAAGCACTATATTTTAAAGCTTATATTGCTGCTTTATTATTTATATACTACATACTTTAACTATAAAAATATAAACATAAATTTTATTCGTAGTGGTTTGAACGCGACAATTTTCTCTGTACTTGCCCGAGATTTACCTCAGTTCAGCCAAAACACTAGCCACAGATCATTACCACGATTATGAAAGAACAGAGTTTGTGAGTCTCATAAAATAGCTTCGCGGGTCCAGGTTCGAGGCCCTTGACCTAGAAAAAAACTTTTGGTTGGGTAGGGGAGGGCTGCCAGATTAGTGTGGCCTACTGATCTGGACAACTATGGCTACTTTTCTTTTTTTTCTACCCTGCTGAGGAGTGGTCAACCACACAGGGTCCTGGTGCTGACCATATAAACCTACTGGACTGGACAGATATTTGGCTCTGAGCTTGATTATGGATCCTGATTTTGCTGCACTGGTGGGCTTCTGTGGAGGGAAAATCTTCCGCTGTGTTTTCTTTTTGTTTGTGGGTTGACAGCCCCAAGTGAATAGATCCACAGGATATGTTTATCAGCTGGTGGATAATCCTGAGCAGAAGTCATCGCAGGCACCTGAACTCTTTGCTTCTATTGGCATCGTCAAATTCTACATTGGAGGAAGTCTTCCAGTGTAGATGGCTTCAGCCTTTAGTAGTGGGGGAACGGGTCTTTGCCCCATGTCTGCGATTAGGGGGCTGTTTGATATTGTCGGCATTCCCTCTCTCAATAAACATAGTTTCTTTAAACATCCCACTAACCATTTTCTCTCCATAGGTAGTTGGAATGTGAGGACTCTGCACAGAGCTTTTTCTCTTGATGTCCTCACACAAGAATTCCACCGTTATAATTTAGATATTCTCGGCTTGCAAGAGACCAGATGGACAGATAAAGGTCAGATTCTTAAAAATAATCTTAAATTTCTCTTTTCAGGGAGGGACGACAAAAAGCATCACCAAGGCGTGGGTCTGCTTCTCAGCAGACATGCTAGTGATGCTCTTCTAGGATATGAGTGCATTAATGAAAGGTTTCTTACAGCAAAATTTCAGACAAGCGTTAAAGACTTGAATGTTATCTGCTGTTATGCCCCCACTGAGGATGCCGATGAGGATGAGAAGGATAGATTTTATGAACAACTTCAGGATATTTTGAATTCTGTCAAGAAAGGAGATATTACCCTTGTTCTTGGTGACTTCAATGCCAAAGTTGGTACTGACTCTGACCTTTGGGGAGGAGTAATAGGCCCTTTTGGTATTGGTAGCTGCAATAGCAATGGGCAACGTCTCCTACAGGTAAGTAAACTCAATGGATTCAGAATAACTAACACTTATTACAAACACCGCGACATACATAAGTACACATGGGTTTCACCTGATGGGCTGCATAAGAATATGATTGATTACATATTAATTAACAGCAAATGGACTAGTTCTGTTAGGAATACCAGGGCATATAGGGGAGCTGAAATTGGATCTGACCATTACCTTGTTAAAAGTGTGTTGCAACTTAAACTTAAACAGTGTTGTGCTAGGGTTAAAAAATTTACTTTTAATACTGAAGCTCTGAAAGATCCAGTTATAGCCAAAGCTTACCATGATAGGTTACTTAGTCATTATGACAGTCATGGTTTGCTTACTACTGAAGTTGAGGAAGAATGGGATCATTTTAAACAGGCTTTTTTGGACACTAACAGTACTCTTTTAGGAAAAAAGGAGCAGAAGAGGCAAAATTATCTGAGTGATAAGGCACTTGAGCTTATTTCGGAAAGAAAGAACTGCAGGAATGCCCTTAATCAATACCCTACTAGTCCTAATAGAAAGCATTACAGAGATCTTAATAAACTTGTAAAGGATCAGTTAGCTGCTGATAAAAATTTTTGGCTTGATGGTTTGGCTGACAAAGCCGAGGAAGCAGTTAGACAGCACAACAGCAGAGAGCTGTACCAGATAGTTAATGTTTTGTGTGGTAGAAAACGGACAGGCATACAAGGATTGAAGGATAAACAAGGTAAGGTTATAGAAGGGGAGGATTCTGTCATGGCTAGGTGGGCTGAGCATTTCAGTGATGTTCTAAACAATGTAGTTAGTTCTACTCCCATTGTTTGCAATGATGATAGATGCATTGGTGGCTTTAATGTTGGCCCTATAACACAATCTGAAGTTAGTTTGGCTGTTTCTAAACTTAAACTTCATAAATCCCCAGGGGTAGATGAAATTACTACGGAAATGCTTAGAGCTGGGAATGTTTCGGTTACCACTTGGATGACTGAAATTCTGAATCTCTTTTATGATAAAGGCATGGTTCCTAAGGATTTTACCAGAGCTATTGTTATCCCTATTTTCAAAAAAGGTGATCGCAGTTCTTGTGATAACTATAGGGGTATCAGCCTACTCTCTGTTCCAGGTAAAGTTCTTTCCATGATTGTGCTTAATAGAATTAAGAATCTGGTTGACAGGCAATTGCGTGATGAGCAATGTGGATTCAGAAGTGGTAGGGGATGTGTAGATCAGATATTTTCACTTAGGCAGATTCTTGAGAAATGTTTAGAGTTTCAGAAACCTTTGGTTGCTAGCTTTGTTGATTTCAAAAAGGCTTTCGACTCTGTTGATCGTCATAATTTGTGGTTGATTGTGAGATCATATGGTATACCAGACAAGTTAGTTAACATTATGAAAGCTCTCTATAATAACACTGAGTCGTGTGTGAGAGTTGGTAAGGCTTGTAGCAATTGGTTTAGCATTACTTCTGGTGTTCGACAAGGGTGCATTTTGTCTCCTTTTCTCTTTAGCTTGGTTATTGATTATGTTATGCGAAATTCACTTCAAGGGAAAGATTTTGTCCTTAAATGGGCTGGAGATACGAAAATTTCTGATTTAGATTATGCTGATGATTTAGCCCTTTTGGCAAATGATGTTGATGAGATGAACTCTTTCATTCGAGCTGTTGATGAGACTGGTAGTAGAGTAGGTTTGGTTATAAACAGAGAGAAAACTAAAGTGATGAAAATTGGTCAGGCAGGCTGTGATTCAGTTAATCTGAATGGTTGCAGTCTTGAGCAGGTGTCACAGTTTAATTATCTTGGGAGCTATGTAACAGATAATGGTGATGTGCGGCATGAGATTAACAGACGAATAGGGATTGCTGCTGGGACTTTTAAGAATCTATGGAGAGTGTGGAGAAATAGGCGTATACACCTAAAGACTAAAATTAGACTGTATAATAGTTTGGTTCTTTCTAGGGTTAGTTATGGTAGTGAAACTTGGACACTTTGTAAACAAGATAACAGGAAACTAGATGCTTTTGATTCCAGATGCTTACGCAGTATCTTGGGCATTAGGTGGTTCAACTTTGTAACTAATGATGAGATTAGGAAAAGGAGTTTGCAACCTCCTTTAAGCAGCATATTGTGCAGAGAGAGACTCCGTTGGTTTGGCCATGTTGCCCGTATGAATAATTATAGATTGGCGAATAGGGTTATAAACAGTGTGCCTAAAGGCCTCAGAAAGAAGGGGAGACCTAGGATGCGGTGGGCAGACAATGTCAAACGGGACCTTGTTAGAATTGGTGTGCAGTGGCCAGATGCAGTAGATGTAGCTCAGGATAGACTTGCTTGGAGAACTAAATTGCACGGTCTGGTTGGACCTCCGTAGCCCATGGCTGCTTGAGGATGATGATGATGATGATGATTGCTTCTAGGTACCAATATTTTCCTAGGTATTGGTCCTAGTTATTAGTTCTAGAAACTCCGCCATTACTTCTAGTGCATCCCTGTATGTCTAAATATATTTACGGTAAGTATTTTTTCGCCTCCTTACTAATTATAATTACTCTTGTGGGAAGTCCTAATTCCCTTGCCTCATCCTTCGTAGGTCTGATCCTAGGTTATGCTCAAAAGTGTTTTCCTGTCGTAATTTCCTCTCGATTGCGGTTCTTAAATCGTACAAATTATATTCATAAAGACCTCGCGAGTCTTGTTCAGAGGTATTTGGGCTCATAAAAACAAGAAAACTAAATGAAGCCGAAGGAACAATGTGGCATTTTGTTTCAGCGCGAGAGATTGTGGAGAGGCTATATCATTATACTTTAATTTGGGTGAAAGGATCTCTCGGGTCAAGGAAACCTCACGTTTTCCGAGTTATGTTGCTAGGCAACATATTTGGTAAAAAAGAGAAAAGCATTCAGTGTGTTGGAGAATAAGAAAAAAAACGTGATGCTCTTTTTTCACCATGGTTATAACTAGAACCCTGCGCGGATAGCAAACGTTCTATACACAAAATCTTATCCGCAATCTATCTGCAAAATACATTTATCAGAATTCGAGTATATTGTCTATTTAATAGCAGTCGAGGACTTGCAATTGCATGAGGTCTGATGTACGTTCGTTAACTAAAGAAATAAGTCTAATGGATAAGGAATGATTTATTAATGACTAATAAATAAATGTAAAAATGAATTGTGATAAAAAAAGCCTAATTTCAGAAAAAATGCTCATTATTAGATAAAAATTTATTTTTATCTAATAATTCTCAATTGTATTATTTATTAATTTATCTTTATCTAATAATTCTCAATTGTACTATTCCCAACCCTCAATTGTATCATCGTTGAAATTTATATTGCTCACTAACCCCCCCACCCTGTCATCGATAAAGGGGACACCGATGGGCCGTACGTTGGATATGACGTTAAGCAGTGGCTTAACGTCATATTCGACATGCACTGTGTACACCAAAGAACACCGTGGATGTCCTTAACGGAAGACTACCATTTGTCCTCTAACAGCTGTTTAATGGGTCCCGCTTTTCCCAAACTTCTCTGAGCTCTTGGGGTCTTTGTGACCCTGTCATTAAGCCTATTTTTCAAAAACGGTGCCGCTCAGAGGTAAAACAACCCAATCGACGGCAAATCTCCTGCTTGTCACATTCATAATTTTCATAATTCGTCAATAAGTTTGTTGGTAGCAAGATATTAACTTTTCCCAGAGCGAACTGAATACACACCTACTAAAAATATATGAAAGAGACATCCAAATGCTATGTAATGTAAATTTTATTCCAGTGAATAAGTTCTGAGACCTTAAGGTATATTAGTCATCGATTTGCACTATAAAGAATAAATATTATTACCTACGTTTCTTTTTTTTTACACATATCTGATGTAAATCTAATATATAAAGAAGAAAGTTTGTTTGTTTATATATGTGTTTGATTGCTTGTGTGTTTGTATGTCTGTTCTCTTATGCACTCGACCTCCAGAAGAGCTAGCCAACTTTTCATGAACCAAACTTTTCATGAACCTTCCCTTCGCCCAGGGGAAGAATATAGGCTATGTGCGAAACCGTTGAGGTGAAGGGGTTTGAATTTTTCAAAATCCAAATTGACTTAATATTAGAGGTTAAAAACTTGCGTTTTTCATAGACTTAGCATTGACAGTTATTCAAAATCAAGTGGGTACTGCCATCTACTATAAATTTAAAGAGTTTCAGACCTCCTCTGGAATAGGGGAACAAAATGTTTATGAAGGAGGATGAAACGATCGCAATGAGTCTTTTGCGAAATGAAAGCTTCCGGTGTGGAGAGTGCAATCTATTGTAAACCTTAGAGAGTTTCATCATCATCATCCTCAAGCAGCCATGGGCTACGGATGTCCAACCAGACCGTGCAATTTAGTTCTCCAAGCAAGTCTATCCTGAGCTACATCTACTGCATCTGGCCACTGCACACTAATTCTAACAACATCCTGTTTGACATTGTCGGCCCACCGCATCCTAGGTTTCCCCCTCCTTCTGAGGCCTCTAGGCACACTGTTCATAACCCTATTCGCCAATCTATAATTATCCATACGGGCAACATGGCCAAACCAGCGGAGTCTCTCTCTGCACAATATGCTACTTAAAGGAGGTTGCAAACTCCTTTGTCTAGCCTCATCATTAGTTAAAAGGTTGAACCACCTAATGCCCAAGATGCTGCATAAGCATCTGGAATCAAAAGCATCAAGTTTCCTGTTATCTTGTTTACACAGCGTACACGTTTCACTACCATAACTAACCCTAGAAAGAACCAAACTATTATATAGTCTAATTTTAGTCATTAGGTGTATACGCCTATTTCTCCACACTCTCCATAGATTCTTAAAAGTCCCGGCAGCAATCCCTATTCGTCTGTTAATCTCATGCCGCACATCACCATTATCAGTTACATAGCTCCCAAGATAATTAAACTGTGACACCTGCTCAAGACTGCAACCATTCAGAGTAACTGAATCACAGCCTGCCTGACCAATTTTCATCACTTAGGTTTTCTCTCTGTTTATAACCAAACCTACTCTACTACCAGTTTCATCAACAGCTCAAATGAAAGAGTTCATCTCATCAACATCATTTGTCAAAAGGGCTAAATCATCAGCATAATCTAAATCAGAAATTTTCGCATCTCCAGTCCATTTAAGGCCAAAATCTTTCCCTTGAAGTGAATTTCGCATATCATAATCAATAACCAAGCTAAAGAGAAAAGGAGACAAAATGCACCCTTGTCGAACACCTGAAGTAATGTTAAACCAATTGCTACAAGCCTTACCAACTCTCACACATGACTCAGTGTTATTATAGAGAGCTTTCATTATGTTAACTAACTTGTCAGATATACCATATGATCACACAATCAACCACAAATTATGACGATCAACAGAGTCGAAAACCTTTTTGAAATCAACGAAGCTAGCAACCAAAGGTTTCTGAAACTCTAAACATTTCTCAAGAATCTGCCTAAGTGAAAATATCTGATCCACACATCCCCTACCACTTCTGAATCCACATTGCTCATCACGCAATTGACTGTCAACCAAATTCTTAATTCTATTAAGCACAATCATGGAAAGAACTTTACCTGGAACAGAGAGTAGGCTGATACCCCTATAGTTATCACAAGAACTGCGATCACCTTTTTTGAAAATAGGGATAACAATAGCTCTGGTAAAATCCTTAGGAACCATGCCTTTATCATAAAAGATATTCAGAATTTCAGTCATCCAAGTGGTAACCGAAACATTCCCAGCTCTAAGCATTTCCGTAGTAATTTCATCTACCCGTGGGGATTTATGAAGTTTAAGTTTAGAAACAGACAAAATAACATCAGATTGTGTTATAGGGCCAACATTAAAGCCACCAATGCATCTATCATTATTGCAAACAATGGGAATAGAACTAACCGCATTGTTTAGAATATCACTGAAATGCTCAGCCCACCTAGCCATGACAGAATCCTCACCTTCTATAACCTTACCTTGTTTATCCTTCAATCCCTGTATACCTGTTCGTTTTCTGCCACATAAAACATTAACTATCTGGTACAGCTCTCTGCTGTTGTGCTGCCTAACTGCTTCCTCAGCTTTGTCAGCCAAACCATCAAGCCAAAGATTCTTATCAGTACTGATCCTTTACACGTCTATTAAGCTCTCTGTAATCATTTCTGTTAGGACTATTGATTAAGGACATTCCTGCAGTTCTTTCTTTCCAAAATAAGCTCAAGTGCATTATCACTCAGATAATTCTGCCTCCTCTGCACCTTTTTTCCTAAAAGAGTACTGTTAGTGTCCAAAAAGCCTGTTTAAAATGATCCCATTCTTCCTCAACTTCAGTAGTAAGCAAACCATGACTGTCATAATGACTAAGTAACCCTATCATGATAAGCTTTGGCTATAACTGGGTCTTTCAGAGCTTCAGTATTAAAAGTAAATTTTTTAACCCTAGCACAACACTTTAAGTTTAAGTTGCAAGGCACTTTTAAAAAGGTAATGGTCAGATCCAATTTCAGCTCCCCTATATGACCTGGTATTCCTAACAGAACTAGTCCATTCGCTGTTAATTAATATATAATCAATCATGTTCTTATGCAGCCCATCTGGTAAAACCCATGTATACTTATGCATGTCGCGGTGTTTGTAATAAGTGTTAGTTATTCTGAATCCATTGAGTTTACTTACCTGTAGGAGACGTTGCCAATTGCCATTACAGCTACCAATACCAAAAGGGCTTATTACTCCTCCCCAAAGGTCAGAGTCAGTACCAACTTTGGCATTGAAGTCACCAAGAACTAGGGTAACCCCAGACCTCTCTAAAAGAGGATAATGAAATTTTCATTAAGGGGGAGGGGGTGAGCCGATTGCGAGGGGGGAAGAAACATTCGTAATGAATTTTATGCAAGAAATACGATTGCGAAGCGAGTAGTACTATTTACTCTATACTTTCGATAGTTTCATTCTCGAGCAACGCCAGGCAATTCTGCTACTAAATATCATAATATTAAGGAAGGTGGGTTTTATAATAAACAGTTCTTTCGCGATATTACCAAAATGGCAATATCAAAACCCATTTGATTCAACTTGAAGGGTGGACCGCTTAAACTATGAAAGAAGATTATGGGAATCATAATAAAAATATCCGATTCCATAAATAAGCAATAAAGGATTCGAGAAGAGTTAATTCAAACTAGAAATGACGTGTACCATAAGTCAGTTCGTAATGCATTCAACTTCAACGTATTTTAGTTATTGCGTTTTGTGAAGTGTGTTAAATCTCTCTTACAAAACAGAGACATTCTCATAAAAAATCTTACGGCTTCCATTTATTTTATTGCGCCTCTGGATTTTGTTTTCAGATTTCTCAAAGGAAATAAAACTGAAAGTACCTCCGCTAGAGACTGCAAAACATCGCAACAGAATGGAAATCACATACTTGAAAAACCCTTAACGCCTGATTCCTCTCTAAAGTATTACATTCTAGAAATTCGTCTCATTTAAAAAAAAAAACAACTGACAACTGCAATATAAGAGTTTCTGTATTTTTCCTTGTATGGTCAAAGCGAAGTAGAACGAATTCTTATGTCGAAATAGCGACGTTATAGAGAAATAGGAGCTTGTATGTTGTTGAACATCTCTAAAATCGTCACTATTTATTTTTCTTACAAAGATAATCGGATTATATATATATTTATTACCAACAGATAAATCACTTGTATCTTGAAAACGATTTCGAACAAAATTGACTATTTTTAATAAACTTATATATAAGAAACGAAACGTTACATTAAACACCGAACTCAAATTGCCAACTTAGGTGTACCGCAAGTTTTAAAATAAAATGTACTATTTCAAAGAATTTTACGAGGAGCGGTCCAGAAACAAGTTTACAAGTCATATAATCTGGGCTATTTATTTCTAGTTCTAACAAAAACGATACACATGCAATTTCATGACTGCCACTTGACTTTTTAACGTAGTCCCCCCACCACGACTGAAATATTTATCATATCGTAACTTTGCGATTCCCTGTTTATAGAACTCCGTGTCCTGCAATTTCAACTATCGTATCACAGATGTCTTCACGTCGTCATCACTTTGAAATTTGTGGTTCTTTTAGAACAGTTCTGTTCCTTTGGAGCAGGAAAGAGATGGTAGTTGCTCGATTCCAGATCAAGGCTGTACACTAGATGTTCCATGATTTCTCACTGGAAGTGCTGCAGGAATTGTCGAGCATTGTCTTGCAGAAGCAGAAACAGCTTTTGTAAGCAGCCCAGGACGTTTTTGTTTAATGACTTCTCTTAACCGTTGCATTGTTATACAATGTGCAACTGCATTGATTGTTGTTCCTTGCTGCATGAAATCTACTAGCAACACACCTTTATGGTCCAAAATACGGAAGATATCAACACCTCTGGTTAATACGGGGTGGGGAGTGGGTCCCGAAGGACCCACTCCCCATGGGGAAAGCACGTGCTCCGTCTCACGACACTACACGTGCATAGCAACTAGAGGCTTGGAAATAGAAGATGAAGTTTGTCTCAGAGGAGACCAGTCAGGACATGGAGTATGGGTGGTGTTAAAGGGGGTGCTGAGTGCAGCCCGGGAAGGAGGTTGGAAAATAAGTCAAAGAGAGAAAGCAGCCACGGAACTCAAAGGAGAGAGTCCCGAAGCCGGCAGACAAGCCAGCCTATGTCCCTCAAGTGCGCCCTGACACGGGCGCTCTCGATGGACACAGAGACCAGTTCGCCTGCTACCTCATTGATCGCTTGGGAGTCCCTGAGTTCGTTAGTGAACCCCTCAGTAATCGGACATCTGAGGATATAGTGCCCGACGTCTGCATCTGGAGCCCCACAGCCGCAGTAACTGTGGGCAGAGATTTTGAAACGCTCCAGGTATTTGGGGAAGCTCCCATGTCCTGTTAGGACCTGCGTCAAATAGTGGTCAGAGGATCTCAGGGATAGACTGACCCTTTTTAAGAATGTCTTTGTTTGAAGACCATTCTCAGTCGTATCCCAGAGCCTCTGCCACTCCTTGGTGGTACATTGGCCAATTATAGACTTCAGGGTAGTTTTAGAAGTCTTTACCGCTATCACAGGTTGAGTGTTATTACCTGCGGAACGGGCCAGTTGGTCGGCCCGCTCGTTACCTTCATGTCCTACGTGTGCCCTAATCCAGGAGAAGGATACCCTGGGCATGCCCTGATTGCCCAGAATGCACTTAATCTCATTCACAATTTGATGCCTATTGGCTGCATCTTCAAGTGCATGCAGAGCTGCTTGGCTGTCTGTGTACAGCCTTATGTCGTTGGTCAGACCACCGTCATTGAGGGCCCAATTAAGGGCCTCTCTGATAGCGAGCAGCTCTGCTTGGAAGGCCGAGCCATTATTTGAAACCTTCCTCTGAAAATCATACACTTTGGACCCTTGATTGAAGACAGTGAAGGCTAAGCCCACACCCTCCTCGCTCTTGGAACCGTCGGTGTATATTTCAGTATCTGTACCTGATGGTAACTCCGTGGACCAGGACACACATAGTCTCCTTGTGGGATGCAGATCCCACTTAGCGGTATTTTCCTCAAAATCCTCAGGGTCATACTGGACTCCGAGGAATGTTGCTTTTTCCTTGGCCTGCAGGACTCTGAAAATGGTCGCTTCTTTACCGACCGTCAAAAATAGCGGAGGGATCCCTGCAAGTACCAGGAGGGCATCCGTAGATGTCGTCCTATAAGCCCTGGTAATTCGCAGTAAAGCTGGTCGTTGGGCTGCAAGCAGCTTTCTACACATAATGGAGTGGTCCGTCGGGCGCCACCAGGCACCCGCACCATATGTTAGGATCCTCTCCGTTCCCCTAAGATAAATTTCTTTGAGGACCTCACTTCTGAGTCCCCATGAGACGCGAGCCATACGCCCTAGCTTACACATAACATTTGTGCATTTAGCTTTGAGGTCCTGCAGGTGTGGGATCCAGCTCATCCTCTCAACAGTAGACTTCTCAACCTTGACGTCTTTAATCGCAGGGAGCTAGATGTTTCCATTCCATGTTTACACATTTCGTTTCTAGGTGATGAGCCCATGTTTCGTTTCCAGTGACAATGCGCTCGAGAAATTCGTGGCCACTGACGGCATATTGTTGCAGGAATGACAGACACAAGCCACTCTTTGTGCCTTGGAGTCTTCCGATAGTGCTCGCGGCATCCATTGCGCACGCACTTTTAGGAATCCTAACTCCTGAATTATTCTGACAATCATTCCTGTGATAGACTCAGGTACAGCAGCGAAATTAGATGTCCTTGGGCCCAAATGAAGCAATATTTATGTACCTTATGGTGCGTAGTTGAAATAGCGTATACAATTATGAAAGCAATTCACAAAAATTTTTGGGGGGCCCCTCAGTAACCAGGTGCCTAAGCAGCCGCTTAGTCTGCTTATCGATAAATCTGCCAATACTCAAGTAGTGTTTCAGTTCGTTCGCCGTAATTCTTCTGTTTTCAAGAATCGCATTTTCCACACGTCTCTGGTTGTCTGATGTGCTTGCTGTTATGGGTCAGCCGCTTCTCTCACAATCGTCCGTACTGACTCGTCCGGTTCTATAGTGTTCGCCTTCCGCCGACTCCTCACATCCCTCCCTTAAACTTCGACCAGCTGACCATAAATTTCTGCTGCGAACACATTCACCGTGTTACAAAAACGAATTACTATCCAGAACTCGTGCTTAGCCAGCGTTCCAGTCGAGTCACTATGTTCAACTGATGACCGTCTACAAAAGTACAGTGCAAAGTGACGACGTTCAAAGTAGTGTTGTCAACTGAGAATGACCAATCGCTTTGCAACATATCAAACCAGTCTAGGATCAATTGTAACGAAATTATGTGCCTTATGAACTCTTTTATTGTTGGACTGCTCCTCGTTTATTATGGATGTGATGTCTATAACAATAATACACTGGGTTCCCTAAATTAAAGAGCAAATGAAGAAATAACACGATATCATAAAACTGCGACAATATAAATGCACGAAAGTCATGTATAATAGGTAAAACAAGACGCAGAAATCGGTGGGATTGTTTCACCTCTTAGCAGCGCTTTTTTTTTTCACACAATGCCTAAATATCCAGGTCAAAAGGATCCCAAGGGCTTAGAGAAGGTTGAGGAAAAGAGATACATTGGACAGTTCTTAGTAGTAGGTGAGAACCTCCTATCCAGTTCATACAGTGTGGTCTTTAACGTGCACAGGGAATAAGCTCTCCTGTTCACGGGGCCATAGCTTTACGTCTCATTCGACGGATGGGGCTCTTTCCCATCCCATCGGTGTCCCCTAGAGTGGGGAATATTGCGGAGATAAATCTCAAAGCTGGTAGAGCAAGGGGAACTTCAGTTGATGCAGCAGTTCAGGAAGTGAAATTCGAAAATAAGAGAAATTTTCAGATTTGGTGTCGCATTCAACGTTAGTCAAATAGTGATCGGAGTGACGGTCTATAAATCAAGCAGTGTCGAAGGCATCGCTTGATTTCTAGTATATAGATATCGAAGGAACTTGTTCTGTTCTTTTAACTACAAAAAGCGGTTTGCTTTGTTAAAAACGACGCTATTTGTGCTCACAGCTCAGATAATCATGAATTGTTTTATCATTTTTTTAATTTCGAAGTTTCAAAGTTTTATGGCGGAGACATTATTTTCTTCGTCATTCTTTTCACGATATGAATACGATCATGAATTCTTTCTTTTCAAAGATTAATGGGGGGAGACATTTCTCTCCAAGACTGGTATATCGGAATTTGACATTTGACCTCGAAGGACCCATCACATCCAAAATTTCACACCACTTCAATTTGAGGTAGGTGTTTTGTGTTATAATAGTTATCTTCTCTTCAGCAATGATCAATAGAAACTATTTATAATTTTTGTTGGCTTATTATTTCAGGTATAACTTCGAATTGTTTATTTTTGCCTCATCTGCTGTAATATCATAACCCCCACTCCCAATTAACACATTCCTCGTTTTATACGTAAAATTAAAATTATAATGCATTTCGTTGCTGTCCTCAAAATTTCAGATATTTCACATGCAAAAATTTCAAATACTTCATCTTTATATAACTGATATAATTACCGGTCCCATTCCAAGCATATTTTGCTTCGGTTATTTCACCTCTGAGCGTCACTTTTATGCACACTTATGAGCTAAACGACCAGATGACAAGAGTCCTAAGGGATAAGAGAAGATTGAAGATAGGGAATCCATTGGATAGGAGACAAATGGAATCTTCTGTTCTTCAATATGCACGTGGTGTGGCTCTTCTGCACACTCACCCATACGTCCCATCCGTCGGGTACTTCCCCTATCTTGGGTCAAAAAGGGGACATCGGTGGCCTTGAAAAGGTCATCGATGTCCCCTTTCAGAGCGAGGGCAGGGCGAAGATTAGCAGAGAAGTGAAGGTAGCTTTCTACTCTACACGCATGAGAAGTTATAAATGTGTAACAGATAAGGGTGAATTTATACACTGAAGTGCCATTGAATTAGGGATAGGATATGTTATCCAAATTCAGTACCGCATTTGCGCGCATGTGTGACTGAAATTCTGGTCATGTATAGCTGTCAGCTTTGGTTTCCCGAAGCATTCGTCGTGAGAAGCGTAATAGGGAAGGCGCGGGATTTGACCTTTGACTTCGAAGGACCCATCATATCAAAAATTTCACAACATTTCAATTTGAGGAAGATGCTTTGTGTTATAATAGTTATCTTCTGTTCAGTAATGATCAATAGAAAGTATTTGTAATTTTTGTTGGCTTATTATTTCAGGCATATACTTCGAATTATGCATATGAATACATTTGACATGCATTTGACAGAGGGCACATAGTAGGTGCCTGGCGAAATGGGACACTCGATCTCCGAAATTGTCAACGAACTTGGATTTTCTCGTACGACAGTTTCAAGAATGTTCCGGGAATATGAAAATTCCGGGAAAAAAACATGTACCCGAACAAACGTGCAAAGGCAACCAGTCTTGAATGATCACGGGCTTCGCCATCTGACCCGCATCGTATGAACGGAAAGCGGCCAGATATTATCCGAAATCACCTCCCATCTGAACGCTGGTTCTAGCCAGGAAGTCAGTGCACGGACCTTTCATTATCTCGGTTTCGGGAGCCGCTAACCTACGAGAGTCTCACTTCTAAAGGCCCGACACTGGGCTCAACGCCTAAAGAACATCGAAACTGGACCATCTAAAATTGGCAACAGACAGCCTGGAGTGATGAATCCCGATTTAAACTTCATCATGTCGATAGGAGACTGAAGGTATGGCGCCAACCCCATGAAGCCATGGATCCTCATGTCAGGTCGGAACAGTACAAGTTGGTGATGGCTCAGTGATGACCTGGGTGTCTTCAGTTAGACGTCTGTGGGACCTTTGGTACGTACACCGACGACTCTCAATGCATCCCGGTACACAGAAATCATGACTGACCATTTACACCCATTTATGGCCACCATGCATCCCAATGGAGATGGCGTCTACCAGCAAGACAACTGTTCATCTCACAGGTCCAGGTTGGCTATTGCATGGTTGCAGGAGCATTCTGCTGACTTTGAAATAGTGAATTGGCCACCTAGAAGCTTAGATTTAAATCCCATCGAAAATTTTTCGATACCCTCAAGCAGAGTGTTTGGACCGTGTCCCATCAGCGACGATCTTGAGAGAATTGTGGACAGCTGTGTAATATGTATGGGTCACCATACCTGGGGAACATTTACGCAAGCTTGTGGAGTTCTTGCCTCGTCATGTGGCGGCCGTTATCAGGGCCAGAGGGTATCCAACACGTTACTAGGTTGCTATCCCTAATTCAATGGCATTTCAGTGTATGTCTAAGGGTATTTCGAGAAGTTTAAACCCAACTCTTAGTTGACCTGCCGCTGTGTGTTCTGTTTGTTTCTGGATTGCCAGCCATAAGTGAACAGAGGCATGGGATACCTTATATCAGCTGGTGGATAATCCTAATCAGAGTCCATCGCAGGTACTTGAACCTTACTTAGCTAGTTGGGCATCGTCAAGCATAAACTGGAGTAATATATCTCAGGCAGGCCATATGGCTCTTGAAAAAATCCACTTGAAAAGGTGGTGCCTGATGTTCCTACCAGCATCGGTGACCTCAGCCTTTAACGGAGGAGGAACAAGTCTTTGCCCCATGCCTACGATCAGGGGGCTGTTTGATATTGTTGGCCCTACCTATCTCAATAAACCCAGTTTCTCTAAAAATCCCACTAATCATTTTCTCTCTGCAGGAACGTGGAACGTGAGGATATTATATAGAGTTTATTCTCTTGATGTCCTCATACAGGAATTCTAGGGCTATAACCTAGATATCCTAGGCTTGCAAGACACCAGATGGCCAGGTAAAGGTGAGAAACTTAAAAATAATTTTAAATTTCTCTTTTCAGTGAGGGAGGATGAAAAGCATCACCAAGACGGGGGTCTGCTTCTCAGCGGACTTGCTAGTGATGCTCTACTAGGATATGAGTGCATTAATGAAAGGTTTCTTACAGCAAAATTTCAGACAAGCATTAAAGACTTGAATGTTATCTGCTGTTATGCCCCCACTGAGGATGCCGATGAGGATGAGAAGGATAGGTTTTACGGACGACTCCAGGATATTTTGAATTCTGTCAAGAAAGGAGATATTACCCTTGTTCTAGGTGACTTCAATGCCAACGTTGGTACTGACTCTGACCTTTGGGGTGGGGTGATAGGCCCTTTGGTATTGGTAGCTGCAATGGCAATGGGCAACGCCTCCTACACGTAAGTAAACTCAATGGTTTCAGAATAACTAACACATATTACAAACACCGCGACATACATAAGTACATATGGGTTTCAGCTGATGGGCTGCATAAGAATATGATTGATTATATATTAATTAACAGCAAAGGGCTAGTTCTGTTAGGAATACTAGGTCATATAGGGGAGCTGAAATTGGATCTGACCATTACCTTATTAAAGTGTCTTGCAACTTAAACTTAAAAAATGTTGTGCTTGGATTAATAATTTTACCTTTAATTCTGAAGCTCTGAAAGACCCAGGTATAGCTAAAACTTTCCATGATAGGTTACTTAGTCATTATGACAGGCATGGTTTGCGTACTGCTGAAGTTGAGGAAGAATGGGACAATTTTAAACAGGCTTTTTTGGAAACTAACAATAATCGTTTAGGAAAAAGTAACAGAGAAGACAAAATTATTTTAGTGATAAGGCATTTGAGCTTATTTCAGAAAGAAGGAACTGCGGGAATGTCCTTAATCAGTACCCTAATAGTCTTAATAGAAAATATTACAGAGAGCTTAATAAACGTGTAAAGGATTATGTAGCTGCTGATAAGAATCATCGGCTTGATGGCTTGGATGACAAAGCTGAGGAAGCAGTTAGGCAGCCCAACAGCAGAGAGTTGTACCAGACAGCTAACGTTTTATGTGGTAGAAAACGTACAGGCATACCAGGATTGAAGGATAAACAAGGTAAGGTTATAGAAGGTGAGGATTCTGTCATGGCTAGGTGGGCTGAGCATTTCAGTGATGTTCTAAACAATGTGGTTTGTTCTACTCCCATTGTTTGTAATGATGATAGATGCATTGATGGCTTTAATGTTGTCCCTATAGCACAATCTGAAGTTATTTTGGCTATTTCTAAACTTAAACTTCATAAATCCCCAGGGGTAGATGAAATTACTACAGAAATGCTTAGAGCAGGGAATATTTTGGTTACCACTTGGATAACTGAAATTTTGATATCTTTTATGATAAAGGCATGGTTCCTAAAGATTTTACCAGAGCTATTATTATCCCTATTTTCGAAAAAGGTGATCGCAGTCCTTGTGATAATCATAGGGGTATTAGCCTACTCTCTGTTCCAGGTAAAGTCCTTTCCATGATTGTGAGTAATAGAATTAAGAATCTGGTTGACAGGCAATTGCGTGATGAGCAATGTGGATTCAGAAGTGGTAGGGGATGTGTAGATCAGATATTTTCACTTAGGCAGATTCTTGAGAAATGTTTAGAGTTTCAGAAACCTTTGGTTGCTAGCTTTGTTGATTTCAAAAAGGCTTTCGACTCTGTTGATCGTCATAATTTGTGGTTGATTGTGAAATCATATGGTATACCAGACAAGTTAGTTAACATAATGAAAGCTCTCTATAATAATACAATTGGTTTAGCATTACTTCTGCTGTTCGACAAGGGTGCATTTTGTCTCCTTTTCCCTTTACTATGGTTATTGATTATGTTATGCGAAATTCACTTCAAGGGAAAGATTTTGGCCTTAAATGGTCTGGAGATACTAAAATTTCTGATTTAGATTATTCTGATGATTTAGACCTTTTGACAAATGATGTTGATGGCATGAATTCTTTCATTCGAGCTGTTGAAGAGACGGGTAGTAGAGTAGGTTTGGTTATAAACAGAGAGAAAACTTAAGTGATGAAAATTGGTCAGGCAGGCTGTGATTCAGTTAATCTGAATATTTGCAATTTTGAGCAGGTGTCACAGTTTAATTATCTTGGGAGCTATGTAACAGATAATGGTGATGTGCGGCATGAGATTAACAGACGAATAGGGATTGTTGACGGGACTTTTAAGAATCTATGGAGAGTGTGGAGAAATAGGCGTATACACCTAAAGACTAAAATTAGACTGTATAGTAGTTTGGAGCTTTCCAGGGTTAGTTATGGTAGTGAAACGTGGACGCTGTGTAAACAAGATAACAGGAAACTAGATGCTTTTGATTCCAGATGCTTATATAGTATCTTGGGTATTAGGTGGTTTAACTTTGTAACTAATGATGAGGTTAGGCAAAGGAGTTTGCAACCTCCTTTAAGCAGCATATTGCGCCTAGAGAGACTCCGTTTGGCCATGTTGCCCGTATGGATAATTATAGATTGGCGAATAGAGTTATGAACAGTGCGCCTAGACGCCACAGAAAGAGGGGAGACCTAGTATGCGCTGGACTGACAATGTCAAACAGCACCTTGGTAGAACTGGTGTGCAGTGGCCGGATGCAACAGATGTAGCTCAGGACAGATATGCTTGGAGAATTAAACTGCACGGTCTGGTTGAACCTCCTAGCCCATGGTTGCTTGAGGATGATGATGAGGAGGAGGTGAAATCAATGGTCATGCAAAGTTTGGTGTCCCTAGCTCTTCTGGGGGCCAAATGCGTAAGAGTGCAGATGCACAAACAAACACACAAACAACTTTCGTCTTTATATATTAGATTTATAAAGATATATGTTAAAAAAGTTTTGATTCTTCTAACAAAAAATGAAATAATTTGTTTCAGGTAGTGTATACAGCCAACGGATCTTAAAAAAGCGAAATCGGCTTTCAATTGAGAGAAATGTGATCACGATATATAATAATTCTCGTAGCATTTATCTTCTCATCGCTGGATCCAGTTGTAAAATCATTCCTTACCTGAAAAGGAGGAAAAATTACCTCCAACATTAGTGATTAACTCTTGCAGTTACTCTGTCAGAGACGTAAAGTGAGGATTCCTTTTTTCGCTTCCTCTACCTGTCGTACAACTTGATGAATGACTTCTCAGTCTGACACCTCACGGGAACGACTATAACTTTGATCGTTTATATTCAAAAGGGAAAAACGTAGTTGCTTCAAACTACGAATTTCCCAAGGGAATTCAGATGTTGAATTCGAAGTTTTTATTTTGTTTTATTTCACTCTGTCTGTAAAATGTAAATTTACTTAGCATGCATATAAAGTCTAGATATATTTTGTAAAACCGTATGCCGTATTCTTGTTTTAGCTAAAAATTGAAATAAATTGCATTACTTTAACTATAAAGAAGAGAATCAAAGTGATTCTATTTTGAAACATCTTCTGGTACTGCAGAAAGGTATCACAAAAGGCCGTACATTTTTTTAAAGTGGAAATAATCACACTTTTTAAATTCGGAAAAGAAATCTAGAATTTGATTGCTTTTTTTTTCATTTCTGCGAGTAACTTTTGTTTTTGAACACAATGGGCGAAATGAACAGGTCATAAATACCCCAAGAGTTAGGTAGGAAAAGGGATACCTAGTAAACAACTACCATGAGGTAGAGGGTACCTCTCATTAAGGACATCCAGTGTGTTCTGCAGCATGTACAGGGTATGGCTCTCGGTTCACTGTTCAATGGTTTAATGTCGCATTCTACGGACGGCGGCCTTTCCAAGCCCATCTCTGCCCCATTTCTCACCGTGGGCAGGATGGAGGCTAACGGAGATAAATCTCAACCCTGGTACAGTTGAGACTCGAACCTGGGAACTACAGATTACAAGTCTAGTGCACTACCGACTGAACAAACCTTCCTCACCTTCTAAGTAAATGTAAAATGAAATGTTTAATAGTTAGACGTTAAAACTTCGTACCACATATTGAAGATCCATACACTGGGCACATCAAAGAGCAGGTTGGGATTCCTTCATGGGAAGGTTTCAGGTTTCTCCTCATAGCTGCCCAATGGTTCCTCTTCCTCTGCCAAACCCTGAGCTTGAGGGGTTCTTGTGACCTGGCCATTAAGCAAATTGTGTTCACAATGTGCAGCTCAGAAGTAAAACAACTCAATCCAATTACGTATTTCACTATAATTGGCCACTGGTGAAATAAGTAATAATGTGGCTCTTAATTTCACATTAAGATCTTAATCCTTAATGGAGGAAAAGAGAATTCAAATGCAATGACTAAACACCGGGCGCTATTCCGCGGAGGAAGCACCAAGATCTAACTAATCAAGCACTGTTCTTCATATATTTTTGCGACTGAATGTGCACCATGTACGCCTAGCCGAACACAATACATATATCACATACATTGCTTAATTTCCACATCAACCACATAGCCTGCAAAATATCGCACACACACACACACAAAAATATCACAACACATCTTTCTAAAGCGAGAAAACGAACATCTGTTCAAAGGGAAAAAACAAACATCTTTCTTAAGCGAGAAAACGAACTTCTTCATAAAGCGAGAAAACGAACTTCTTCATAAAGCGAAAAAACGAACATCTTCCTAAAGTGAGGAAACGAACATCTTTATAAAGCGAGAAAACGAACGTCTTTATAAAGCGAGAAAACGAACATCTTTATAAAGCGAGAAAACGAACGTCTTTATAAAGCGAGAAAACGAACATCTTTATAAAGCGAGAAAACGAACGTCTTTATACAGCGAGAAAACGAACGTCTTTATAAAGCGAGAAAACGAACAACTTTCCATATTGAGAAAACGAACAACTTTCCATATTGAGAAAACGAACATCTTTGTAAAGCGAGAAAACGAACAACTTTCCATATTGAGAAAACGAACAACTTTCCATATTGAGAAAACGAACATCTTTGTAAAGCGAGAAAACGAACAACTTTCCATATTGAGAAAACGAACATCTTTATAAAACGAGAAAACGAACATCTTTATAAAACGAGAAAACGAACATCTTTATAAAACGAGAAAACGAACAACTTTCCATATTGAGAAAACGAACATCTTTATAAAGCGAGAAAACGAAAAATTTTCCATATTGAGAAAACGAACATCATTTCATATTAAGAAAACGAACATCATTTCATATTAAGAAAACGAACATCATTTCATATTAAGAAAACGAACATCTTTTCATATTAAGAAAACGAACATCATTTCATATTAAGAAAACGAACATCATTTCATATTAAGAAAACGAACATCATTTCATATTAAGAAAACGAACATCTTTTCATATTAAGAAAACGAACATCTTTTCATATTAAGAAAACGAACATCTTTTCATATTAAGAAAACGAACTTCTTTCCAAGGGGGGGGGGGGAACGAACATCTTTTCAAGTGGAGAAAACGAACATCTTTCCATATTGAGAAAACAAACATCTTTCAAAGGGGGGGGGGAAGCGAACATCTTTTCACGAGAAAACGAACATCTATATAAAACGAGAAAGGGAACTTTCTAAAGCGCGAAAACGAACATCTTTATAAAGCGAGAAAAAGAACAACTTTCCATATTGAGAAAACGAACATCTTTTCATATTAAGAAAACGAACTTCTTTCCAAGGGGGGGGGGGGGTAACGAACATCTTTTCAAGTGGAGAAAACGAACATCTTTCCATATTGAGAAAACAAACATCTTTCAAAGGGGGGGGGGGGAAACGAACATCTTTTCACGAGAAAACGAACATCTATATAAAACGAGAAAGGGAACTTTCTAAAGCGCGAAAACGAACATCTTTATAAAGCGAGAAAACGAACAACTTTCCATATTGAGAAAACGAACATCTTTATAAAGCGAGAAAACGAACAACTTTCCATATTGAGAAAACGAACATCTTTCCATATTGAGAAAACGAACATCTTTCAAAGGAGGGGGGGGGGGGGGAACGAACATCTTTTCACGAAAAAACGAACATCTATATAAAACGAGAAAAGGAACTTTCTAAAGCGCGAAAACGAACATCTTTATAAAGCGAGTAAACGAACATCTTTATAAAGCGAGAAAACGAACAACTTTCCATATTGAGAAAACGAACATCTTTTCATATTAAGAAAACGAACATCTTTCCAAGGGGGGGGACGAACATCTTTTCAAGTGGAGAAAACGAACATCTTTCAAAGGGGAGAGGGGAAACGAACATCTTTTCACGAGAAAACGAACATCTATATAAAACGAGAAAAGGAACTTTCTAAAGCGCGAAAACAAACATCTTTATAAAGCGAGTAAACGAACATCTTTATAAAGCGAGAAAACGAACAACTTTCCATATTGAGAAAACGAACATCTTTTCATATTAAGAAAACGAACATCTTTCCAAAGGGGGGGGGGGAACGAACATATTTTCAAGTGGAGAAAACGAACATCTTTCAAAGGGGGGGGGGGGAAACGAACATCTATATAAAAAGAGAAAAGGAACTTTCTAAAGCGCGAAAACGAACATCTTTATAAAGCGAGTAAACGAACATCTTTATAAAGCGAGTAAACGAACATCTTTATAAAGCGAGTAAACGAGAGAGACATCGTAAACTTGTTCTGCGACCGTATCGCAATGTGTTTCAACATACATACACTGCTCCGCGCCCTTGAAGAGAGTCTGTGTTGCCACATATGAATTAATTCGTACGGAAAATGTTAGCGACGGCAGTCCACGCAGTTTTCTAAGCTTGTTTACATCGCTCGAAATTCTTTTCAACCAACGTAATAAAACTGTATTAATATTTTCTTTCTACCACTGAATTTAGTTTTCTTGTTAAAATCTGGCTTGCATTAACACATTTTATTTTATGTTAATTGTACTTTTTGTCGTTATTAAGTTTTATGAGCTTCAGTAAGTGCCATAATATATTCACTGAAACCAAATTTATTGACCATAGCATATAAATGTATCTAGTCACTGTACACATAAAATGCAGTATATTTATTTCACGCCTATACTTTAATAGATGCTAAAGCATTTTTTATAGATCAAAGCACCCGATTAGTCACATAAATCTTTTCGATTTTTTTCATTAATTATTCAGATTAAAGTTCACTGTTTCCTGCATAAAAGTCTCCTTCTCCATTTTTTATGATTCATTTCACTAAGAGCATTTTAACCATGCTGAACAGGTCGTTTAGAAACAGATTTAATTCTATTGAAAGCCGTTTTTCCTAAATTAGAACTCGAATAAGCTTTAGAGACTTACAACCTCGTTCTGATTATTACAGAAACATTACTGATAATGTTCAAAAAGAAATATCTCACATAAAAATAAACCGAGAATTAGAAATAAATTATGGATGAGAGCGGCACTTTTTTTTTACACATAATGGGCAAGTCACAAGAACCCCAAAGGCTCAGAGAAGGCGACCTACTTAACAGTTGTTGGAATAAAAATGGTAGCCTCCCGTTAATGCCATCCAGCGTGTCTTTAACGTGTACATCGCTCCCAAACTCGGTGCCACGGCTTAATGTCCCATCTGAAGGACATCGGCCAATTCCAAGCCCATCGGTGTCCCCTACTGACCGTGGCGTTTTAGCGGAGATAAATATTAACGCTGGCCCAGCTGGGATTCGAGCCTGGTTTACTGCAGATTACGAGCCTGGCGCCCTACCGATTAAGCCACCCCCGCCCCTATAAATTATAACTTCTTCATAGAAGTAAGATACCATCAATGTTCCCTTTTATGAGACATTCAGTGAACAAAACAATTATTAATTATGTTAAAAGTGGTGAGAAATAAATATTCCAAGCATTCTGATTGCTTTTAAGCTAATGGATTCAATAGTTAGGTCGTTTTACCTTTGTGCGGCATTGTTTTACACGCGATGACCAGGTCACAAGGACCCTGAGAGCCTTTGACCTTTGGAAAAGGGGATACAGCTGTTAACAGACAATTGGGAGTCTCTCATCAAAGTTATCAAGCATATTCTTTAACACATACAAGTTATGATTCTCCTGAACACGTAACCACGACTTTGCATCCCATCAGACGGACGGCGGCCTTTTCAAAACTATCGGTATCTCATTTCTGAACTAGAGCGGGAATTAGCAGAGAAATATTTTCAATGCAGACGGTTGAGAATCGAAGCTAGGATTGTCAGATTACGAGTTACAAACTGAGCCAACACCCCCCCCACCCCCCCCCCACCCCACCCCACCCCATAGAGAATTTAGGAGAAATTAGGTTGAGGCAGTTTTGTCATTTAAAGAGATGACCAACAAATCTTGTTCCAAATTTGAATTTTCCTAAAAAACGAAAAAAAGACCCCTAAATGAAAAGGTGGATGGATGTGGCACGATATTAAATATTTGGGAATCACTGAGAATATCAAAGACGGGTAAATATGGAAATGGTGGTTTCAATGAACAGACTCCAAATGATGCGGTGGAAACTCGAAGAACAAGAAGATGGGAGGGAGGAAGGATGCTTAGGATACTTTGAAAATCGCGTAAGTAATTAAAGGTAGAGGAAAACTTTAGAAATACAGTCCAATTATAAGAACATAAAAAAGTCAATTTCAGGGTTAAATTATAATCTGAAAAATTGAATACCGTGAGCCTACAGTTAACATCACCTTAATACTCTTAATAAGGCAATGCATTGTACTACTACCTCCATGCAATCTAATGATCTCATTTAATAAACCCGAACTTGCACGCTACAAAAATAATTTTAGAATTTTTCCTTCCAAGACGAAAACTTGCAAAAAAAACAATTAGTAGAAAAAGGGTTGGTTGCTGGATTAAATACGATATTTGCTCTATTGCGCGCCTGGCTCGTAATCTGCAGTTTCCAGGCTCGAATCCCAGCTCGGCCTGCGTTGAGATTTATCTCTGCTAAAACGCCACGGTCAGTAGTGGACACCGATGGGCTTGGAATAGGCCGCCGTCCTTCGAATGGGACATTTATATGGGCTTGGGGTGGCTCAAGTGGTAAAAAAAACGTAATACCCAAATCTACTGATTTTGCCCCTAAGAGGTTCACAATACATCTTGCATCATCCAGGGAAATATAACGTCCCTCCCACCTCTAAAAAATGAAAACTGTCAAGGATATAAATGTATTAAAAAAAAATCCGCAAATAACTCTTTCGAAGTAGAGAAATAGTTTTTAAACGTCACGATATGGTTCTGCCATCTAGTAAAGGTTTTTTAAACAAAAAAAAAAGTATTCATTCTTTCAGAATTGAATAAAATGACACTCTGTTTGCCGATATGGGGTCAGACAGTGCAGTTTTGAACCGGAATCATTGCCCGAGCTGGGTTCCAGCAGACCCAAAAGCGGTTAAACTGATAGTCGGACAATCTATATTGCTTGATAAGGGGTTTACGATAATAAATCGCCGGGAGTTTCATAATTAAGAGTTGACAATAAAAGAACATAAATACCACAGAGTTTTGTATATACTGAGGTATATACATACCATAGACAACAACGGAGCAAAGCAAATTGAACAGAAAGGACGCTTGTAATGTATTTTTAAAGTAGTTAAAACCTATTTTGTATAGTGAATATAAAACATGGTTCAAACATGTTCAGTTGTAGGATACACAATTATAACAAGGATTAATCCCTTAATTTCTCCAAGTAAGTTTATTTAATCTTCTCTTTTAACTTAAATTATTTATAGTTCATGATTAGCGTTAATCAATAGCAAATACACATATTATCTGTAGATTTGCTTCAAATTTTATTTTATATGTAACAAATAATCTTAAACTGTATTAATGATTAGGTTTATCGATTTTCTAATAACGAGCCATTATTAAGACGATGGTTAGTAAACATGAAAAGTGTGCAGAAAGAAAAAATGTTGCGGATGCTGACAAAACACAGTAAAATATGCAGCACCATTTCAAACTAGACTGCTGCATTAGGTGAGATTTACCGTGTTTGGAACTCTCTACCTCCTGATGTTGTGTTGTCCTCAACTATGCGTATTTTCAAAGATCGCCTAAATACAGTCGACTTAGCCAAGGTTCTAAAATGCTTTAAGCTTTAACTTCCGTTATGTATGTAATTATGTGTTCTCAATATGTGTATCATAAGTGTAAATCACAACAAGTGTTAACCACATTGTAAATATTTTCCTGTTTCTGATGTCTTGAGCAGTGTTAGCGTATATTTTTGCACCTTCCTCTCAATAAGTAAATAAATATATATGTCTGTACATAAAGATTTAATCCGAAGTCATTGTGTTGAGATCTCAAACCACCAGTTACGCACATTTTCCTGACAATAGTTAGAACTCGCTAGGAAAGAAACCACATGAAAGCGCACTGACCTAAAATAGCATAAGGTAATAGGTGCCGGTGGAAGGTGACTTTCAAAGATAGATTTGAGATCTTCATCTTCAACAACAGTTTTCGATGCAAAACGTATTTTAGAACTTCTAAATTATTGAACCGAAAAAGATTGAAATGAATAATGAACAAAATTCTCATTGATATTATGTTGAAATCCCCTAATCAATTAGTAGGGCTCTCTACTATGTAATAATTAGTGCGTGAAGAAAACATGTAAGGAGCCGGGCTTAGAGCCTAAAAGAGGGCGCCACCTTTTTGGATTACAGTAAAAATGGTACTTCTGACTGGAAGGGAAAAAAGGGAAAAAAGTGTAGGGGATGAAGCCTTTGTGTCCCTCTCCCTCTTAATGGCTATAATGATAATGACGTTTTTGATATTATTTTCAACACCTTGCTTTTCCTGTTAGTTTTGTTCTAATGGAGATTTATCCAACCATACATTTTTCTGAACTTCAATGTATAATGTGTCTTTCATTTGTTTTTGAATAAATTGTCAAGATGTATGGGCACTGATGGAAACATTGGTGAATTTACTTCTATGATATGTAGACTTGGGAAGATCACAAAGGATAATAATGTTTTATATCCTACGGCAACACCCAAAACATAACTTTCATTTGACACATAATTATTTACGATCAGCAAAAGCGTATGGAAATAATAAAAATTATCCAATTCCTTTTTAGGGTAGATGGGAGAGAATATGACCTGTTACTCTTCATCTCATAAACTTTCATTTGATGAAGAACTCGTTATGTTCGATTTCTAGGTTAGGGAGCTGATCAAAACGTCTGCTTTGACAAACGCAGTGATAAACAGAATGCGAAAGTACTAGGAATGATATTTTTTAAAGAAATATTTTGTAACTGTAAAATATATTTTTGTATAAGGAATATCTACAAAATAAATACCTTGATATATAATAATAATAAATAAATATAAATAAATAAATACCCCCTCAAGCACTTGCTTGCCACAGAGGTCTGACAGGAGCCTGTCAGTTTATATGCCACAGTAGGAGATCTGAGCGGATGGCAGGACCTCAGCAGAAAAACGACACACACATCCATGCCTAAATCCGGGGCTCGAACCCAGGTCCCTTAGATCAGTAGCCAAGTGTGCTAACCACCCGGCCACGGGACGGCTTTGATACCTTGATACCTTGAGTTTTATTTACCCCCCCCCCAAAAAAAAATAATAATAATCATAAAATGCCTTCATAACTTGATGAATATTTATTCGGTACTGTGTATGTGTAAGGACCTAAACTAATGCATGTACTTGAGCTGCGATTCTGATGTTTTGCACAACTATTCGTCTTGACAATACTTTCTTATTGATCTATGGCGTCCGAAGGCACATTCATACGAGTTCTGCCTCTAGTATACAGTATATAGAACTCTGCGATATATAGGCAAGATCTATTGATCTATGTTGACTAATATCGTACTGAACCCACTAGTTCATTACGATACTAGTCAAAATAGAATTGTTCTTATTCAAAATAGAATTGTTCTTAGTCAAAATAGAATTGTTCTTAGTCAAAATAGAATTGATTTTCCTGATGCAGAATTTATAATGTACTATTTTCAGTGACTTATAGCAAAAATAACAAATGTTATTAGCAATAGTATACATTTATGAAGTGTTTTCTCTCACTAAACGTTTTTAATCAAGTAATGTCTCTTTAGTTTCTGTGTGTTTTGAGATTTAATTACATACCTTCCAAGCCTTTTGCAATTGCATATTCATTCAAACAGAATTAATTACATGAGATACGCTTTAGCCTTCGTTTCATCGAAAACAGTTTACGAAGATTAGATTTTTTAATTAATAAAGGCAACGCTTTCCAAAGGACAGTAATTCAATTTGAAAACCGACGAAATCGTAACACAATTTAAAGGCTTCTAATAAGATATTTAGCTGCGGTGACAATGAATCTTTACTAACTATTTGAAACTCTTGCATTTTCCGATCTGTTTCCATTTGTAGTCAAAGTCTTTTGTATGTGACACAGTTCCGAGTAAATATTCATCAAGTGCTCTGTTCTTCAGATTTATTCTCGTTTGAAAACATATGCAAATATGTGCTTTAAAGAACAATTTAATGCCAGAAACTTGTTAATCGATGAGGGTTACACTGAATAATAATAGCAACGGCATTATTATTTTACTTTCTTCATTTTCAATGAATTATTACATTGCAGTTGTTGGTAAACGCAATTGTATTCTCTCTGAGAAAATAGGGGGGCGGGGGTGGCTCAGTCGGTAGCGCGCCAGGCTCGTAATCTGTAGTTCCCAGGTTCGAGTCCCAGCTGGGTCAGCGTTGAGATTTATCTCCGCAAAATTCCCCACCCTGCCCACGGTCAGTAGGGGACACCGATGGGCTTGGAAAGGCCGCCGTCCGTCGGATGGGACGTTAAGCCGTGGCCCCGTGTGCGGGAGAGCCATACCCTGTGCACGTTAAAGAACACGCTGGATGGTCTTGACGGGAGGCTACCATCTGTCTCCCAACAGCTGTTCCAGTGGGTCCCCTCCCCCAACCTTCTCTGAGCCTTCGGGGTCCTTGTGGCCTGGCCATTTAGCCCATGGTGTGCAAAAAAGTGCCGCTCAGAGGTAAAACAACCCAACAACCCAACCTGAGAAAATAGTTATTAGCGGATGAACCACAAAATTTCCGGAACTAGTAATTCCATCAATTTATACCTAATTCTCGCCAATTTACTTGTTCAATTCAATAAGAAATCTTTATTATAAACTAGCCGAATGGCATCCGGCCCTGCCCGGATGTCACTTTTAATCCGTATATTATTATTTCCACTGCACTAAAGGTAAATTTTGTAAGTACTCCCCCCTCCCCGACACTTTAGCACAGATTTTCAACAGGAAGAATATTTCTCGCTGCTTGTTTGGGTCCTTGTTGGCGTCAGCGAACTCTTTCAGAGCCCGTGGCTTAGTTTCTACCTGAACTATCGAGATTTTTATTTCCGTTACGACAGATTTTGCTGCTCTATGGCTCCCGTGATACTTAAATCACCTGGTCCATATTTCTTTCACAGCCTCCCCGTATGCCTCGGTGATTGGTTTAAAAAATAGTTGCCCACTTGGTCCGAGGCTTCTTTTCTACACAAATTGTCACTGCTCGGTTCTCACTTTTAATCTGCATATTCTGTGTTTACTGCACTAAAGGTTAGTTTTGTTAGTATCCTTCCCCCCAATATTTTGCCACAGTTTCAACACGAAGAATTCCCTGTGTTGCAAAGGTCATTGCTGACTTTGCACGCGCTCTCATAGCCCGTGGAAAAACAATCGAGTTTTTATATCGACAGATTTTGGCATTCAGTAATTCCCGACGTACTTGATCCAAAGGTCTCAAATTTCGTATATCGAGATTTGAGATTTACGAAAATTTTGAGATTTGCGAATTTTCAGAAAGGTCTTAAATTTTAATATCGATATTTTTATTTCGACAGATTTTGGCATTGTGTAATTCCCTTCGTACTAGATCCAAAGGTCTCAAATTTCGTACGGGGGGGATGGAATGGAACGCCTTAAAACGCCATTGGAAATGGGATCTGGCAAAGGCAGCAGATTTAAATGTTATTTTAACTAGAGATCCTGTATATTTAGAGGCTTGCCATCTCGGTGATTGACTGCGATTGGTTGATTGAGTCACGTGGTTTGTGGGCGCCATATTTTGTCTTGCCGTGAGACGAAAGCCTATGAGTTGGTGTATGTACCTAGTTAAAACTTTTCAGTTGTTATAATTTTATACATTTCTACCGCTTTTTTGCCTATAAAAGCTTCCATATTTTATCAATGCCTCACTGAGCTGCATTCGGTGTAAAAATTCTCATAGAAATAAATTAATGAATATTTTTTTCAAGAAACCCCGTTAGAAGACTGCAATCGGCTGTAAAACTGAAAGAAGCTTACTGAAAACCAACAAATAATTTCTTTTAAGGTTCGTTTGAAAAACGAGCTAATGTTTCTACTTTATCGCCTGCTTATGCCAATATTTGTCCGTCTGTATGTCCACTTGTCTCTCACAATAAACTTTTCCGTTTCTTACCTAAAAAATTCCGTTTCTTATTCTACCTAAAAAAATTTCTTATATTACCTAAAAAATTCCGTTTCTTACCTACCTAGAAGCTTAGGGTCAACTCATTGTTGTCAATGGAATTTTCAAGACTGTCACATTACACGACCAAAATTTCAAATTTCTAGCATAATTGCATCGTTTACAATATTCGTTTTAAATTTGGGAATTTTCGATTTTTTTCCACCGTTAAAGGGCGCAATTGTGGGTTTTGTGAAATTCGGAAAATGTAAATTGTAATATTTCATGAATACCTGTCCAATCCAAAAAGAATTTTTAATTTATCTCTAAAAACATACACTTTTCTGTTAAAAGAAAAAAAAAGTTGCATTCACCTCCCCCGGGTATAAAGTTTCAAGTGATTGTTGCCAATGGTAACTTCGCAACCTTCACATTTCAACACCAAAATTTCAAACTTCTAACATAACTACATTGTTTGGAATATTCGTTTGATATTTTGGAATTTTCAGCTTTTTCCACCGATAGAGTGCGCAGTTATAACTTTTGAGAGATTTGAAAAATGAAAATCGTAATATATCATTAATACCTATCTAACACAAAAATATATTTTCATTTATCTGTATAAACAAATAAGTTCGATGTCAACAGACGGACAGACAACAAAGCGAAATTATATCTTTCTTTTCTTAAAAAAACCCCTAAAATTTACTTTTTTTAGCCGTTTTCAAAAGTGCTTCCAATCATGAACACTGAAATCTGCATCAAATATTACCCTACTCTATTCCGGAAGTACGGTGCAATACCATTCAGCTATGCACGCTAAACAATCCGAACGACGACAAAAAGTGGTATGCAATTTTGAGATGGCCAACGTCTACCTATATAGGGCCTCTAATTTTAACTCTTTATGTATAGAGTTAAGGAGCAGTAAATGGCAACAATAAATTTCACAGCGATTATCATTTTCCGTAGGAATAGCACGGTGAATATATTTGCTTCTAGCAAGCCTCCTTTTGGACATTCGACTATAAATTTGACACTACAACCACGACCACAACCAGAAATATTCGCTGAAACTTTGAAGCATCTACATTGATTTCCCGATTAGTTAGGGCTGCCTTAGACATCTTTTATTATACATGGTGTCCCTGAATTCATGGCCCAAACGTGAGGGAATGGTAGTACACACCGAATCCACCAATATTCGTCATAGAACATGCGGCCGCAAACGCAGCCGGGAGCCGGTAGGGGCGCAGACGAGGCGGCACGTCCGTCTGTCCATCGCAGCCGCCGATGTGCGCGACAAGCCCGATGTTTACGAGCAGGTACGCCAATCACTACTCCGCCGTTGTACCGCCTGTTGGTGGACGGATGTTTGAGCATTTGTTGTAATGATCTCCAATAAATGTCACTCTGGAAACTTCTGTGTTTGTCCTTCATTTCCGACTCTTCACTGCGTTTGCGACCCCATATTCTATGACGAATATTGGTGAGTTCAGTGTGTACTACCATCCCCTCACGTTTGGGCCATGAATTCAGGGACACCCTGTATAGATATTAGTTACTAATATCCGATTCTGGGATATCGGTTAGGATTTAAATATTTCGTCAATTATAATTATTACATGCAGCACATCATGCCACGCCAAAAATAACATTAAGCATGATGTAAATATACATTGTAGCCATCTGATGTAAATAATAAATATACAACTGTTGTATAGTTGATGTAATACAACAATGTAATGTTTCATCAAAATTTATCATTCATCCATTCCTGAATTCTGTACTTGGATCGTAGAAAATTCAGGCCAAAGGTCAATAGTAACTGCGACTGAAAATCTTACTCCTTCCTTTATTGTAATATTGTTGTCACTCTAGATAATACACTAAAATGGAATTCAAAACCAAAATAATTTCCAGGGTACGGTATCGACATTCAAATACTTTCTGATCTAAAACAAAAAAAGTCCTAAAATATTCTAATGTGATATATATTCAAAAATCCATATGTATATATTAGTACAAATATTTAGATATACTCAAACAACTTCGAATTCCCTTCTTTTTTTATCATTTACGAATTATAGAAGTATTAAAACTTTACATATTCAAATTTAGGGAAAGTTCACTCTAATTCTGTTTCATCTGAATAAGATAAGCCGTATCCCTCTATAAAGCAATGATCAAAGACTTGTAACAGGAAATTATATAGAATAGCTGCGGAACTACAGGGAAACTGTCAATTTCTGCCACTGATGGGGTCACACGTGTCTGTCCGTTCGTCTTCCTTCAATTTCTGTGAAATCATTCGCATTCACTTCAAAGGAAGATAGGGAACCGATATACTTACTCAACAAAAATTACCGGCTTCCTATCTTTGAAGTGAATACAAATTCAGTGATTGATTGTATTATCAATATGCTTTAATTTTTTTTTACTTATTTTGGGCATACATAGGAAGATACGTATTTTTAAAATACTTTAACTTTTATATCTTTAACTATATTTCCACTGCTTTTCGCATTTGTCGGTCGGTTTATCAGTTTGTCAAAACGATTAAACCTATATATCTTCCCACGAATTATGCACCAAATGAAACTAATAATATGGAGAATGTTGTGGACTGTAAAACATAACTATTTATAAATAAAAAAAAATGCTTTTACATTGAAACACTTTGAAATGATATTTTTATCTTTCCTAAAAGAGTTATAAAGATGCTTGCACAAACCAAGTTCAGTATAATTAATAACTGGTATTGGCAGGCTGGTATAACAGTCTCGTAATCTGCAGTTTTTGTTAGGAATTCGAAAATAAATTGAAATGCAGTGAATACATCGCCTAATAAAGAAAGCTTCTGTGATGCTGAGAGTATGAGTGCAAAGCCAATCAAAAGTATTTAAAATACAATAGCACCCCTATGATTTTTACCCTATTGTATCACTTATTTCAATTTTGCCAATATATTTAAGGCAATGCGAATAGTACGCAATCAAATACAGACTTTTACAAAACACTGTGATTTCAAATAAAATTTGATTTATGAAAATATATCGCCTAACAAGAAGTAGCTGTATTAATCATAAAGGGAATATCTTGAACAACTTCCAAAGTAATCAAATACAAAAAAAGTGACTGAATTTATAGCAGACAAACCAGGAATAACCTACCAGTTCTGTTTCGCGGTAGTAAAGTAGGATTATTCCCCTATTATTTTTACCTTATTGAAGCTGTATACCGCTGAGCAAGCTTTGACATGTTAGACCTGCATCGCTACTCGCTGAAACGGCTCTCGATTATGCTATATGAGACGTTTCCACGTGCAGTTTAGCAGCGCCAATAGACGAGCAAAGAGTAAGCATTAAGTTTCGTGTTCAAAAACAAAAACAATGCTATTTACTTTTTTCGACTGCAGAGGTATAGTGCACAAGGAATTTGTTTGACAGGGTCAAATTACTCTATGCTGACATTGAGGCCATTCAGACCGGTCCTGGACGATTAGTCCAATACCATTTGGTCCAAAGGGGACAATTCGTCCAATGCCGTTTGGTCCAATGGACTATTCGTCCAACGCCGATTCGTCCAATGCAGTTTGGTCCAATGGACTATTCGTGTAATGCCGATTCGTCCGATGGTATGAATCGTCCAATACTTCTTCATATAATGGTAATGCGGGGGGGACACCAGTGGGTATCCCTCCATTTGGGAATGCTAGTATGGGTAATGGAGGCAAAAAAATTATGAAATTTATGCATATTTCACTAATTTTTTAAAAAACATTTAAAGATCTCTGAAACTGAAGTAAAATATTATACTTCAATGGCAATCCAGTTTCTTAGCCCCCCTTTTTCTATTTTCCAGAGCGAGTGTATTACTCCCCCACACCTCCCGAATTCTTTTCTGTATCCTAATCTGTTTACGCCCATTTTCGCAAGGATCGATTCTGAATGATTTACCGATAATTTAGTGAAATATCGCTAGGATAATTTAGCTCATTTTTACTTATATATGTATTGTGCTCGTTATTACCTATAATTTACTGTAACACTAAAATTTGAGCCATTGTAATATTTTATCGTCATTATTATCTTAGATGAATAACAGCAAATTGCAGTTTTTCAGCTTACTTAAGAGAATGACACGGTGAATGTGAAAATAGTGATAACTAAAATTTGTAGTAACATTTTCTTAATGTAATTCCCTAATGTTTCAAAGTTCAATATTCTCCAAAAGTTGTAAAAAATAATAAACGCAATTACAAAGTTTTTATCAGTCAGGTATCAGTCCGAGTTCGTCTGTCACTGCTCCAAGAATCTCCGCAAAATTCCCCGCCCTGCTCACGGTCAACAGGGGACACCGATGGGCTTGGAAAGGCCATCGGTGTCCCCTACTGACCGTGTGCAGGGTGAACCATCCGTTGGATGGGACGTTAAGACGTGGTCCAGTGTATGGGAGAGCCATACCCTGCGCACGTTAAAGAACACGCTGGATGGCCTTGATGGGAGGCTACCATCTGTCTCCCAACAGCTGTTCCAGTGGGTCCCCTCCCCCAACCTTCTCTGAGCCTTTGGGGTCCATGGGACCTGGCTCTTTAGCCCATGGTGTGCGAAAAAGTGCCGCTCAGAGGTAAAACAACCCAATCAAACTACCCCAGGCTAAAAATATACACACAGATAAAGGAGTCATTGCTGTTGTTTATTGCTCTTCGTCATTTTCAATTGTTTTTATTTCAATAATCCATTTCGAAGAAGTTTGGTCCATTGCGCAAAAGTTTCAAGCCAACGGCAATAGTACGTCCAAAAAGCTTCATTGTTTTTTTTTAGTTCCATTTGTTCAAAGAGCAAATTTCACGGATATATGAAAGAAAAATTCTCCCCCGAAATGCATTTTTTAAAATGTCTGCAACTTGAGAAAGGAAAGTTGTTTACATATATAAATATTGTTAGTCTTTTCATTAAAATATTGAAAAATACGGTGTTGAATCTGAGAAACGAAACAGGTACATTTCTCAATAGTAAATACACGGATTACCTGTTATCATAGAATTTAGTAGGTAATTTAGTCAGAAAATGAGTTTCACCGTGAGTGGGACTGGAACCCATGTCTCACATGGCATGCAACTGGAAGACATGGGTTCGAGTTTCACTCAGTAGCTCTAACTAGGGCAGTGGTCAGCAGTGACTTCGATCTTAGTAGGGCATGTCCTTGTATGAGAAGGCCTGTATTAAGCTAGGAGTATCTTCCAGGATTCTTCTCTGTCCTATATGTCGCAAATCAAATCAAATCAATCAAAATCAATCAAATGTCACACACACACACACAACTTCCAATTGGTATGCTGTAGTTCAATCCTTGATTCATAAGACCAAGCTACCCGTTTTCTGTCTTCCATGATATTCCTTCACCCACTGGGCCTCATTGCTCAGTGACGCGCTGTTAACAAGGATACTCAATATGGGCATCAGCTGCCACAGTCCAGTCGTGCCATCATATGCCAAATTTTTACAAACCTTCATAGCTCCCTGTCATTGAATGCCGATGTTATCTTCTGCTCTGTAGTTCTACATTCTTACATTGTGATACGGAGAGGTAGCGTTCATCTTATATATCAACAGCCTGGTTATGCCACATTTTTCCCAGCACTTGCAGGTTTTGCTGGTTTTGAAGTAATCCTGATACACATGTGCAATGGTCGCACATTGAAATCCCAGATGTTCTCCAGTTGTGGATATACAGTAGAGAACTCCATCTTCTCCATATTGACTATCTGCCCACGATAGACTTGCTCAGGTCGCCATGTGTACCCATCATAGCAGTCGCATGTTCGTTATGCCGCAAAGAGTTTCAGCTGGCCGCATTACTGTGGCCGAAAAAGGAAGGTTTGTGAGTGGATGTGTTGTATATAATAAATTGTGCTTTCAACGTATAATAACTTATACTCTTACCCAGACCATTATAACAATCAACAGAAATCTACAGGGTTCAAAATTTTATTAACCAAAAACATTTATTAATATCATATTATAATTTTATTTACTTATGCTTTTTATGGCACTGTTATGTGACCAAGCACATTAAAGGAAATATTTAAATTCTACAGATGTTACAAAAAGAATAATGAATTTTAAACTTTATGCATAGATCTCCAGTAATTTCACTATTCATGGAACTAAATTTTTTGAAATTTTTTCTGATATGAGACTCCAATTAATTCGTATATTTATGCATACAAAAATATTAGGAGCGTTACGTGATCAGTATGTTAAGAACAGATAGTCATTATTTTGGCAGCATTATTCTAGGATGATCAATTCAATCCCTAATAATTTTACGTGAAATTTTGACCTATTTTTTTTACAAATGTTAATATTCAAATCAAATATTGAGATCTTTAGTTTTCATCAGTTTAAGACGAATATGATATCAGAGTCTGCTGTCAAATGCTTCAACTTCAAGAACTATTCAAATACTGAACAAAATGTTGAAATAAACCCATGATTTATAAAATTATGACTGTGATTTTTATATACACTTTCTTTCTATTTCATGCAAAGTTAATTTTCAAAATTAAAGAAGCAATCATTTGAAAATCTGTTAATTATTTGGCATTTATATTTACTTTTCATAACTTGAGATTATCCCTTTATTTTAGAAATCAGTTTATGTGAACGGAGGGAATTAAAGAGTACAATAAGAATAAAAGGAACTGGTTGGTCACCAAAGAAAACTGTCATTTACAGAATAGAAGAAATAGAAATAGGCCAACGAGCTTAATTTGCTATAAAGTATTATTTAAGATTTCGCATTATTCTGGCACAGGATGTCTTTTGCTTAAGTTAACAAACAAGTTGTATATTTTCGAGTTTTTCCAGTATGCACCAAGTTCGCTGAAAAAGAATTTCCGAATGTGATGCGAGCAAGTAGAATAATTGAATTTATGAATGACAGGTGAATTCAGGAAGATGACAAAAATGGGACTTCTAACAGCCAGGACACAAATGAAACTCTTCGACTTTAAAAAGCAATCTGTTATTACTAAGTAGTATGACCTAAAGAACCATTTAAGTTCCTAATTCTTTACACAGGCTAACACACTTTCCATCTCTTTGAAAATGTTTTATTCGTGCAACATTTTCTTGCTCATTATATTACATAAAGTATAAGAAATATTTTTTTTTACATGTTTAATTCTTATAGAATTTTTTTTCTCATTATATTACATAAAATATTAGTTGACATTTTTCAGCGTTTATGGTTATAATGCTATTAAATATTGAAACCAATGAACAAACTTTACCGTTAATGAATAATTCGAATCTAAATTCCTTATTTATCCAAGTGTAATGCTAAGTAATTTTCAAATTTAATCACAAATATATTGGTTTTAGAAAAGAAAATCTGCATGCATGATTTTGCAATTTCTAAAATATTTTGCTATTTCATATGCATTGATTGATTGTTTGTTGTACGTCTGATATTGACCTCTGACTTGCATTTTAGCATAAACAAGATAGAAACTGAATACATGCATAGAAACAAAAAAAAAACGCAACTCCTAAATCTCTCATCGATCTGTCTCATACAATGCACATCGTTAATTTTTTTTGTTTCTTTTCTTCTTAGGATAGAAAGCATCAAGAGTCAATTAAGGTCCATTACCATGTCAATCTAAATAGAAACCTGTCAGTTTTGCTTTGCAAAGAACAAAGGACAAGAATTCGACGATACCTCCTGTCAGACAAAACTAAAATCGATTGTATGTCACAACCTGGGATTTGAACTCTAGGACGCGGTTTATGTAATGAAATGTCAAACTAACGTGATTGCTTTGTGTTAGTATGAAGGCAGAGACCATTAGTAAGAAAGAAAGAAATTTCTCGCGAAGTGCTTATGTTTTACGAAAGTCTGAAAGGAATTTCTTAAAGTCAATACTCTGCAGAAATACACTGCCTGGCCACATTATTATGCATTCATGAGGTATCATACCATAAAACATGACAATATATGAAAACGTCTTACTGACGTAAGTATTATATGTCACTACGAAGTCCTATAAAAGCCATAAAGGCATGATGGAAAGAAAAGTCAAGTGCGACAGAGGTAAAAAGGCAGATCTGACTGACTTCGAAAGGGAGATCATCGTTGGAGCGCGATGGGCAGGAGCATCCCTAACTGGAGTAATGAAATTCAGCGGAAAATCAAGGGGCAAAATATCTCAAGGTAATGGAGAATGACAACGGTCTTAGAAAGCATCCGTCCATCGTGTCAAATGCGTGAGGAAAATGGCTCTGAGAGACAAGAGATAGGCGTCTGCTGGCACGAAATGTGTGGCAAAACATATCTGCTACAATACATCAGCAGAGAGAGATGAAAGCTAGTTGTACTTCAAAATATATTCAGATCAGAACTATGCGCAGAGAATTGAAAATCGACGAAATGTTGCATAGGTATTCCTAATAATTTGGCCAAGCAGTGTAGATCTTGAGAACGTCGAGACCTTATGAAAAAGATACCACAAACATGAAAAGAAAAATCCATGCATTTTACATAAGATTTCCACACAGATCCGTTGATTCTACAGACAAAGACCTGCTGACTTAGATCAGGGCTCTTTAACCCAAAGTCACGATGGCATTCTGGGGAATCTGAAAAGGCTCTTGGTGTGACCAGTTAGCCTTTAGGTGACACTATTATTTGGGTCACGGGGTGAATAAGAATTTGAATTTTGGGAATGTATCAAAAACCTTTGGGAAACACTGACTTAGATATTAATACCTTAACTCAATGCTTTCAACCATGCTATGCAGAGGAGCACTAGCGATCCACGATTATGGTTTTAAGTGTTCAGTGAAATGTTCCCCCAAAAATACATTTCGCTTTTAAAATTTAAATATTTTAATAAATAATGCTGCAAAAATGGATGGTAACATCTCTCTAGTCGCCAACTATGCAATCTGGATTTCTCCTAACTTGGTGTGTTTACGAGAAGTTTTTCTTATCATTTATTTATTCAAATAATTTCGAATAAATCATTTCTATTTACAAATATCTCGCAAAGCTAACAGCTTATTCTGCAGGAAAAAATAATGCATTTCCATAATACACACACCACCACTGAATTAGAAACCTTTATGCATATATACGTAAACGTCACTTGCGCAGCGTATATGCAAAATACCTGGTCACGTGCATCATCCCGTGATCTAGGCAACTATTTAAGACTGCTGCTCATCAGTAACCGTCAGTAGTGTTGATCACAATGGGAAAAACTAAAGATCTTTCGGGTTTCTATAATTGTGGATGCCCGTCTGGCTGGAGCATTGATTTTAAAAACAGCTGAGCTGACTGGTTCCTCAAAAAGTGAGATATCTCCTGTTTTTAATCAGTGGAAAATAACCCACATTGCTTGTGTAAGAGGCGTGTGGCCATACGACAATCTGTTAGGAACGAGATCGCCATCTTCTAAGAATGCTTGTACGGCGAAACAGGACTTCCTGTGCATGCTTCGAAGCATTCAATGAAGGCTGTTACCGACCTGTACCTCAGCAAACTAGGCGCAGGGAATTGAAGAGGATCGATATTAGCAGTCGCATTCCTATACGGAAACCACTGATTTCTGCGAAGAACCGGAAAGTTCGTCTACAGTAGTGTCAAGAACACCGTGACTGGACACTGGAAGACTGGAAAAAAGTCATGTGGTCCCTCTAGTCGCGTTGCAGAGGAAGCCCCATGAAACAATCCAGCTTGCCTTGTAAACACAACTCAATATTCTGGAGGGGGTGTCGTGGTGTGGGGCATATTATGTTGTACGGAACAAAGTCCCCTGATAATACTGGAAGGTCGGGTGTCCTCCAAGGATTAACTGAACACTGTTGCCGATCAAGTCCATCCTGCAATGTTGACTTTTTATCCAGCAGGTGACGGCTGTTTCATGGACGACAATACTACTGTCCATCGCACAAGATGTTTTCAGCGGTAGTTCAGCGAGCATGTTTTCCACCATCTTCCCTGGCCACCACAAAGCCCGGATCTGAACCCCATTGAGAATGTATGGGACATATTTGAAAACAGATCCGGAAGCCAAGTCCTCTTCCGTCAAATCTCTGCCAGTTAAAGGACTGTCTGGTGAACGCTTGGTATGCAGTAGATGTAAAATCACTCCGCACCTAGTGGAATCTGCCAAACCGCATACGTGATGTAATTCGTGCCAAAGGAGCTCCAACTCGGTATTGAATAAAGTGGTCGGTGTGCATTATTTTACACCTTCGTTCTGTCTTCATCCGCCAACCTTAATCGAGTTACATCTTGTTGCATTTCTTACCCTATTTCAGTTAAAATTTTCAATGTAAAATAATTTCCTCTCTTTAATAAAATTTTTACCTCTTTTTTTTTCCTTTTCGAATATCTCAAAATAACAATGAGATTTTTATATTCACATTCAGCACTACAGACATTGTTAATAGGTGTTAATATTAATTATCTAATTTTTTAATAAAAATCTATTTTATTCGTGTATTAATTAGGCAGCCTTCACAACAGCTATATAAAGTACCATAGACGTTAATTTTTACCTTATTTATTTTTACTAAAATTGGGTAAATTAAAGAATTTTGTTTCTAGCTGAGATCCCAAATAGTTATTTGGAACACCATTTTTGCATAGAATGGTATTTGTTTCTATAGGATGCAAAAAATAAAGTTTATATGTTAAGAAAGAGTATATATGCATTTCTTTATGATTGTTCCATCATATTTTTATCACACTGCAATGTGTTCCACCACTCAAAATAAAAATAAAGGTCAAAAGCACTCACTTAAATAATGAAATTTAAGTTTTACTTTTGAAGAGCTAGCTTGTCAAATCGGTTTAATACGTTGATCTGATCTTCTCCAAGAGCTTTTATTTTTCACCATAGTGAAGAATTGCTGACGTGGTTCTGATCAATCACATCAACTAGTATTTAGATTTATAATGAGATTTATGATTCCGACATTAAAAAAGATAATTTGAGGGTGTAGGGAAAAAATTATCTCGTGCCAGATGGAATCCGAACCCACCATCTCCTGATAACGTGTCAGGTGCTCTGATCGTTGAGTTACTACTAGTCCTCTGGAGACTGTATAAATCCATTTCCACCTCTCATGTAACTGATAAAATTGCTGAAGACACTACGACATTGCAGAATCAGAAATCTGGATTATGTAGCTAGTGTTCAGTTAGATGTGATGTCAGTCGTTGAGCAATGAGCACGAGAAGACAGCACAAGAGACGACAAGTCTCTGCAGCCCCTAGACTAGGCCTGGGCAAATATTTTAACTGAAAGGCCGCCAAAGGAAACTGAAATGGAAAAGAATATATAATCAATAACGTATGTATAACCAACGCCAAACAATTGTTTGGCGTTGGTTATGCAGTTAAATGTAAACAATAAAATTTTAAAAAACTTAATTTTTTTAATGAGAATTCACTTTCTAGAAGTTGGACATCTTGTTCTATATACATTCTATTTCACTTTTAAAAATTTAAATCATTTGTAGCTTGCGGCTGTAGTTTTGACTAGACCTGCTCTAGGCATATGTCGAACTCGAGTACTAGCAGATTAGGCAATAGGCCTCTGATGTTATTTTAAGAACAAGAATAATTAGTAGAAACATAATGTCAGCAATAAGGGAACCATAGTACTTCAAATCTGTCTTAGGTATAAGTCTGCTCCTGGATGAAAATTTCACGCTGCGATGACAAAAAAAATCCCATTTTTAAAAATTATCTAAAGCTACAATTCTAAATACTTCTACTCGTTTTTTAGTGATTGAAATAAATATGTTAGAGAATGAATTGAAGGTGGATATTGCAGCAGTATATTCATGACTGGTGGAGCGAGGTATTGCCTTGTCGGTAGCGTGTCAGGCTCGAAATCTGCAGTTCCCAGGTTCGACTACCACCTGGCCAGTGTTGGGATCTATTTCTGCTACCTCCCAATGCTGCCCCTCGGTCAGTAGGGGACACCAATGGGCTTGGAAAAGCCCCTGTCCATCAGATGGGATGTACAGCCATGACCTTGTGTGTGGAAGAGCCATACCTTGAGTTGTTGTGCACGTTAAAGAAGATGCTGGAAGTCCATGATGGGAATCAGTCCCTAACAGCTGTCCACTGCCTCCTGTTCCCTCAACTTTCTTTGAGCCCCCGAGATCTTTGTGACCTCGCCCTTTAGCCCATTGCGTGCAAAAAAGTGCCGTTTAGATGGAAAATAACCCAGCCAAACGAACATTTGTGGCCCCTACAACAATGGTTCTTCAAATATTAATGACGTGCGTATTTGTCTCCGCTTGGAGAGAAATAACTATTTGTCAGTAGTAGTATGGTCGTAAGATTAACTCTATCTGGGTGGCATATGCACTGACGATACGGCCTGTAAGATAATATTTAAATCACTCTACAATGCTAGTATTACATTACAGAATATAAAAGATCGATGACTATTTGGGTCTCGCACTTCTCTTAATAATACTGATTAAAGTTCAGAAAAAAGAAAAAAACTTCAGAAAAAAGAAAAAAAATTCAGAAAATTTTATTCTTACGTTAATTAAAGAGATGCTAAATTTAATGCTATTGTGAAGTATTTGTTAATTCAGACTCAACGTATCGCCATTGAATAAAGTCATATATCTAAGCTAAGGGGTAGTCGCATGCATAACCCCTTACCTTAGGTATAGAATACAAGCCTATCACTTTAGTTCACAACATTTAATGAAACTTTGCAATTTACAACCACATGTTCTGTGTCTTAACAAGGAAAATGTTAAAGGCATTAATATCTTCTGATTTTCTTCACGAGAAAGCCCAACGATAACTTGAAGAAAATTAAACTGATCTAGAATACTCCAAAATTCCTTGTTATCCTCAGAAAAGGCATAAAATTCTTGAAATAGTTTCTTGTAGTGCTCGGCATTCAACTGCATCTTAATCATTCTATTTAGTCTTGTTCTAACTAAAGAATTCGAGTTATTTCCGTCCTCTTTGGGAAAACAATTAGTTTTCGACATTCTGCCACAACTCTGAAGCCACTAGAGACTGTCCCTTAGTCCTTAAAGCTGCCGTCGCGTGTTACATTTATTCATTAGAAGTATGATTCAAGAGATATGTTGCTGCATACTGAACTAGAGAGAGCAAAAATCGATAACGTTCTGGTGGAAAACTTTGAAGAAAAAGAAGGTTCCCGTGTTTGAACATTTGAATGCGAGATGAGAGCGGATGAATACTAAACAGGTCTTTAAAAAGGAGAGGAAATTTGATACTGCCTCCAGAGGGATATATCTGATGGAAGGGGAATATCCTGAACCTCAATTTATGAACAGTAAACATGAATTCTGTGAATCATTTAATAATGTTACGTGATATGAAGTTCTTTGATGCAAGAAAGCGATACAGAGATCTAACTTGTAGCTTGGCATACATCGTTAACATTTACACAAGATATGGCTACTGAAAAAAATAGAGGTTTTTTGAGTTGAGTTCGAGCTTGAACTTTGTCATGCTCAAAATAGCACAGACAATTTTGGGTTCGATATTTGTCGGGATCAGATTAGAACAGATGGCTTTAGGTTTGTTCTTTATCGGCATCAAAACATGCAGATATGTTAAGGGTCAGTTTTATTTTGGGGCTCAAAATAGCACAGATGAATTCGGGTTGGGCTTCGCTTTGATCAAAATAGCACAGATGACTGCAGGCTCTGACTTATTCAGGCTCAAAAGAGCATAGATGGCTTCAGGCTCAGACACTGCCGGGATCAAATTAGTATACAGATGACTTCAGTCTCTGGCTTTGTTGGGATCAAAATAACATAAATTGATTCGGGCTCAGACTTTGTCCAGATCGCACTAGCACAGATGACTTTGGGCTATATAGGTACAGAGATATCCGAGTCTAATATGTCGGGATCAAAATAACATAAACAACTTCGGGATAGGCTAAGAATAATTTACAAATGAAATGTTTCTTGTAATTGTTAAAAAAAAAATTCTAATTATAATTTTAAGCGGTTTAGTATTTAGAAATAAGTAATATAACAGTTTAATTTTATCACAAAATGATTGTAGTTAATTATCTAAGAATAAAACAAATGATAAATAACATGCATTTCTGTGTATATGTCAGGCTAGAAAAATTTATGCCGAACTTATCTCTGTTAGGTTGATAGTGACACACCAAGAAATTTCTTAATGTGTGAATATCCACCATTTTTGAGTGCAATATTGAGGATTTGGGCATGTTTGAGTTATGATTTGACTCTTATTCGACGGAATTGACTTAAAAATTATGTGTTATGTAAGTTCTCATGGTATGGTGCAGTATAGCCTTATAACATCTTCCCCCTTAATAAGCCACTGGTTTGATAGCATTGGTACATTAGAGACCTTGTGGAATAGTGTGAGGGAAAACTAGTAAGAATATGACACTGAAATGCTGACGTTTCGACGTATATCAAATGTAATTTAATCTAGCATTTAACTGACAATCAAATGCTGTATGGAAAGGGGAGGAAGTGTTAAGAACTGTTCATCCTCTTAGTCTCCCTAGTTGCTACTCATACTCTACCACTAATAAGGACCAACATTTGTAGTGTTTGTCTTTATATGCATACTAGCAGAGTAACCAGGCATTGTCTGGGTTTGAAATTCATTAAAGTACATCCGTAAAGAATAACATGAACTCTTCTATAATTATGAAGGATAGTCGATAGTCGAAAATGGAACGTTGGCAAAATTTACTAAAAGTATTTTTTTTATCCTTTTTCACCGTTAGAGGGTTCGCTTGAAGTTATTTAGAGAGTCGGAAAGCGATAATCATATTTTATCAATACCCATACAACCCAAAAAGAATTTTTAAATTATCTCTATACTCTGTTTCACATAAAGAATGAAGGCTGCAAATCTCACTCAAAGAGTTTCTTCTGAAGAATGTTTTTAGGTTTCATTCTACCTTGCATGCATTGTTTAACGATGCAATAAACAATGCATGCATTTTATGCCCTAAGCTCTTTTAACAAACTTAATTTTTTTAAAGAGAAAAGCGTTTTGGAATAAACCTTTTGCACTTTCTTCGACCTTGCACGATACTAGGTCTCAGCCGATCAAAGTTCTCACCATCCATAAAGAAAAACATGAACTCTTCTATAATTATGAAGAATAGTCAATAGTCTCTAACAATAATGTTGTGAAAAAACAGGTGAAGAAGCCTATTAATGATGCAAGGGAGGCTCTCAGGGCCATTACTTCAGCCTTCATGTGTGAAATAAAAGTTTTCGTATTGCGATTGAGCGTGATAAGACTCGAGCGCCGTGCCTGCACTTTGACAAATTGTGTGTTTTTTCAGTGAGTATGTCTGCCGTGTTCGATTACTCACCATATCAGTGTCGATCAACGTAAATTGGACTCAGTACTAGGAAGAAGCACAAAAGGTGAAAGGATGTTCGTGGGAGTCTGGGAACTGCCTACTGAATAGAGTTTTTTCTTTAAACCAGCTGAGACTCTATGTGCACCATTTTTCCAACTGCTGTAAAATTGTTTCTGTGTTGCTATATCTAGTTTTGCTAAATCATTTTTTTTTTCAGAATTACTGGATTTTGGACAATTCTTTCCACACTACTATCGTAATTATATTTAAATTTTGATATAAATTTTCTTGAATTCTGTGCGTTCTTTACAATTAACTTTTGCGAGTTTTATGATTAATTAAGTTTTATTTCAGTTTTCTTCTCGATCCTTTCAGTCGTGAAAGCAGATTTAGTTTTTTATGAGCAAGCAGAGAAATAAAATAATCAATTTTGTGCAGTTAGTTTTTCTGTTTCTACTAACAATCTAGCAAAAAATATTTCTTGAACTTTTTTTTCTCTTTAGCAGATTACCTTTTTTTTTGTATACACGGAAACTCCATTAATAGCGAAAGTAAAATACAAGATTCCAGACTACACTCTCGCTAAAAAAAACACTATAAATCAAATATATGTTCTCTGAATTTTTTTTCATTCTGAATTTAATTTATACAAGCAATGGAGAGTATTTCACTTCAAATGTCACTTTTTCTTACACATCTGAAAAGATAAAAAATCAATGCGAGGAATGAAAATTAATAATCTGTTGAGATATCCTAGAGAAAAAAAGCGTCACCTGTGACGAATATGAGATGATAATTTTCAAAGAGAATAGAGTTTTATATTTTCTCCTTTTAATGACTTCTAATTGGATAAATTCGGAACTAATGAGTTATTGGGAAAATGAAAAGAGTAATATTTTATTAATACGGATACAACACAGAAATATTTTCATGTTTGTTCTTAAAATAAAAAAGTTGCCTTTTCCCACAGACCCTAGTGGTAAGGGTAAACCCTAGTGGTAATCTTTGCTACAAGTTAAACCACTAAAATTTTAAACTTCTACCATAAAAATGGAACTTTGGCAAAAATTGCTAAAAGTCTTTTTTTATCTTTTTCCCCTGTTAGAGGGTTCCCTTGAAGCTATTTAGAGAGTCGGAAAATAATAATCATATTTTTTCAATACCTATCCAACCGAAAGGGAATTTTTAAATTATCTCTATACTCTGTTTCACATTAAGAACGGAGGCTGCAAATCTCACTCAAAGAGTTTCTTCTCCAATAGTAACTTTGTGCGCTTAATCACGAAAGCCAATGAAAACCAAAAAGTGAGGTCTGAAAATTTATCAATCCTCAACTCGTCAGAAAGTTTCTACAAGTCGTTTGAATCGCAATGATGAATGGTCGTTTGCATCCCAATGATGAATGGTCGTTTGCATTGCAATGATGAATGGTCGTTTGCATCGCAATGGTGAATGGTCGTTTGCATCGCAATGACGAATGGTCGTTTGCATCGCAATGACGAATGGTCGTTTGCATCGCAATGATGAATGGTCGTTTGCATCGCAATGGTGAATGGTCGTTTGCATTGCAATGATGAATGGTCGTTTGCATCGCAATGGTGAATGGTCGTTTGCATTGCAATGATGAATGGTCGTTTGCATCGCAATGACGAATGGTCGTTTGCATCGCAATGACGAATGGTCGTTTGCATCGCAATGATGAATGGTCGTTTCCATCGCAATGATGAATGGTCGTTTGCATCGCAATTATGAATGGCCGTTTCCATCGCAATGATGAATGGTCGTTTGCATCGCAAAGATGTCTGCAGGGGATAAGCAGACAGACAGACGACAAACTGAAAATTTTAGCTCGCTTTTTCTGAAACAGAGCTAATAAACAAAGTGGTTTACTAAATATCAACCAGAGACGTACACGGGGCGGGGTGTGCACAAGGGTTCGGACCTCTTGCTCCCTCCATTTTGAGATTATAGAAAATCTCAAATTTGTCTGCCTGCTTTGAAACTTTTAATCCAAAACCTATGTCTTTGTACAGTTTTTTGTAACCCCATATTATAAGTATGATCCATACTAAAACAGATATAAAAAAAAAACTTTAAACTTTATTTCATTGAATATATTTTAACCTTTCTTGTACGGTGAAAATGTTTGGTAAATGGGACAACCTATTCAGTTCTTATTTTTCAGACCTGTCCCCTCCTCCCTCCTACACAAAACTAAATCCTCTAACCTTCCCAAAAACTAAAATCTCTGACCCCATTCGAAGCTAAATTTTCGAACTCCTCCAAACTAAATTTTCGGACCCCACCCCCTCTCATTCCCACTCTTGGCATCAAGAACCATTTCATCTCGAGAAGCATACTGAAGTCATCGAAAAATGCCGTCTTTCCTTTTTCTGCAACAAATGGAAACAGTAGGAACGAGTGGAAAGATTCTTTATATACTCCTATTTTTATACTGAAGAAAAATATTTCTTATTTATCAGCTGAAAAAAATTAAAAGTTAAAAATTTTTTTATTTCATTTTGCGTTTAATGATAAATCTCAAACATATATTTACCCTCCTAATATTTGGATTATACACAGTCGTATCAGAATAATATGACCACCTACCATACATATACTATGGTAGGTGGTCATATAATTCTGATACGACTGTGTATATGCTGTAAATTTCAGAAGAAACAAGATTTTTCACAGAAATGGTGAAGATATTAGGGCGCAATGTTTCAAATTTTGCTACAATAGAATTATGCAATAAAGAGAAAATTTACGCAATAAAGAGAAAAGCTGAATAACCTTTTTTTTTGCAGTTATGTTTCTGAACTCAATTTGATATAAAATAACAGAAGGAGATTATTACTATTTTCACAAAAGAGATGAATGAACGCTCTAGAATTATCGGTTCATTCTTTGATGGTATTAAGAAAGATAACATGACTTGGCTGCAAATAGACGATTACGGAAGGGGTACAAAAAGTTCTTGACACGTGCCTGTAGATTTAAACTCATTCCGATTTTAACGAGCAAGACTTGTTTTGAAAGCTTGTCTAAATTGTCTAAATAAAACAAAGGCCGTATCATCCGTTTGCTCTTCGCTGGCGGAGGTAGAGTTCGGTTTTCACAAGGGATGCAGCTTGGTGACGACACGAAAAACATTCATGTAATTTATCACAAATATATGGGGATCATGCCTATTCATATAACAATGTTACGAGATGGATGCGGAAATTCAGAGAAGGGTGGCAAAGCTTCGAAGACCTCCCTCACGCAGGAAGACCGAAGGAGGCTGTGAATAAGAGAACCATCTCTGCTTTTCGTGAACTCATTAAGGAAAGCCAACACATCACGTTCAGGTAATAGGTTTATATGTTAGCGTATCGATTGGAAGTGTGGAAACAATTATTTATTAACATTTAAAGTTCCGAAAGATCTGTGTCAAATGACACAACAAATTCCTACAAACTGACAGAACAGTAAAACATATCCTGATGGGCTCGTGCAAGGAGATGCTGACAATGGTTTAAATATAGTGGCCCCTAAAGGTTAATAGACATTGTCACAGATGATGAGACATTGTTTATTACTATACAACTCCCAGAAAGATCGGCAACTATGTTTGGGTTACGGAAGATGATAATATAAATAAACAATAAATACCCCCTCAAGCAGCTGCTTGCCACAGAGGTCTGACAGGAGCCTGTCAGTTTATATGCCATAGTAGAAGGTCTGAGAGGATGGCAGGCCTTCAGCAGAAAAACGACACAAACAGCCATGCCTTACCCGGGGCTCGAACCCAGGTCCCTTAGATTAGTAGCCAAGCGCGCTAACCACTCGGCCAAGGTACGGCGCTAACGGAAGATGAACGCATCCCAAAATCCTCGAACAAGACTTTGTCTCAAGGAAGAGGATGTTCACATTTTTTTCCCATTCCCAAGAAGTGGAAGCCAAAGACAATTATCGTAAAAAGGAATATAAATCGCCAATACTATGCCAATATTGTTTTGCCTAATAATGGTTATGGAGATGAAGGAGCAGCATCTGACAACAGACACGTCAAAGGTTATTCTTCTTCATGGCAATGCAGTGCTCACAAATTTCAATCGAAATGTATAACTTTTTAAGCTGAACTTATAATACGTTCCATAATTTGGTAGTGCTAAACTTTGTAAAATAACTGTTTAAAATTTGTTATTACTTGAAAAGAAGAATGGAAACCTAAGAGATTGTCAGAAGTAAAAGGAAAGTATTCACGAAGGACTGCCGGACGATGTCAACTGAGGGTCCCAGCAAAGCCGAAATCCATACCGGACCACGGCTCGAGTTGAATAAAATAGGGGGGCTGATCTAGAGGGAAACCAAGGGTCCATGAACATGGAATCAAAATCAAAATCAAAATCCAAACATCCAACATCCACAACTCTTGGCTTCTCCCTAGATCTCGCCCTGAGTATTAGTAAATTGCATTCTATTAGTTCTTGCTTCCCATTGTCTGTCGCATCTGCATGGTGGATTTTCCGTTCTTATTCTTGCAAAGAGGTCTGAAAATTTGCCATGTCCTGTTAATATCTGGTTTAGATAATGGTTATAGTAATTATTTGATTCTGTAACTTCTTTTACATACGTGAAAAGCTTTCTTCCCTCCTCTCTACTATTTCATGAATTCGCCATTCTTTTACAAATGTTTTACCCGAAACTTCACCTTTATATGGCTTAACGTCAAAGGAATTGTATCTGCAATGTTATCCATTTTGCTTGCTTTCTTGGTTCTTTTTTGGTCTCCTAAATCCCTTCGAAGCCTACAAAATCTTTAAATCAAATGAAACGAAACGTTTCTTGAACTGTTTTTATCCTTATGTAATTCTTCTTGATTTCCTGCGATATTTTGTTTTTATTCGTACTGTTCCTAGGCTTTGGAGGGCTGAGAGTCACTATAAACATTTATTTTATGTGCTTCCGTTTTTTCTTGTGCAAATTCCAAAGCTTTCAAGATTGCGTATGCCTCCGCATGCTATTTAGAAGTATCTTTCGTAAGTCTGTATTTACGCGAATTGCACGTAAGACGTTCCCGAAACACATGACGATAAAAGCCGCGCTTACTCTATCTTGTTCTTTCGATCTGTCTGTGTATATTTCTATTCCGTGTCGCTTAGGTAATTCTTTATCGTATGGGATTACTGTTTTGTAGACTGGGAGAACTAACCATTGATCTTTTAACTGTGATGCCGATGATAATGATCCTTATCATCGGCATTTATGTATTCATTATAAAATATAATATTTTCTTTAAGAGCTTTAATCCTGAATGTATCGAATATTTTCAGTGCTTTAAAGTGAGCAGGGATCAATTACCAAAGGACAAGTGACGCTTGTGTTTAGACCGTTCTGTACGCTCTGCTGATAAACTGGGGCTAAGTGTACAGCTTCAAAACTTCTTATCTTTTCCAATCTACGACCACAAACGCCACGTCTATAGAGCATAATTCTTTCTAAGCTTCTCTTATAAGCTTATTTTAAGATTTTTTTTTTCTTATAAATCTCTTCCTATTTTTAATAATCTGTACATAACTTCGGATACTCTTTATCTAACTGTCGGAAGTGCAAATAAAATTTGAGCTGGTTATTAACTATAACATCGAGAATTTTGAAGTAGCTTATTGAGTATTAATAAAAATGACCTTGGATAATACTGTTATTCAGATACTTCATTCTTTTTTGCGTTGTGTTGCCTATGCCAGATATTATCCAATTTTTACCCCACTTCCTATTGCTTTTGACTTTGATAATTGTCGGTTGGTCGGTGTTGTCAATTTGTCGATTGGTCGGTTTGTCGGTTTGTGGATTTGACAAAACATTGTTCCACCATATTTTTCGAACGCGATGGAGAAACTTAATGATTTATGGCCCAAATGAAAGTTTTAGTTGGTTATCAACTATAACACCGAGAATGTGAGGCGGGGAGTGCCATAGGTTATAAAATATTGTCCCCGTGCTTTCTTTCCCCTTAAAAAAGAGGAAATGTGAAAACTGTTCTTAAGCTATATCTCCAGAACGAGAAGGTCGAAAATAACAACGATACTTCAAACGAATGCTTCTGACGCGGAAAATGTCGTAGGTTACGAAAAATTGACTCCCGATGCTTTCTTCCCTCCTAAAAAAGGGGGGAAATGAAAATAATTTCCCCCCTATATCTCCTGAATGCGATTGCGGAAAGTAACAAGCTATGTGTCAAATGAAAGCTTGTGACGAGGGATTGTTATAGGTTATAAAAAAATGACTTGCGAAAACTCAAGATTTCTTCCCTCCTAAAAAACGATAGTCCTGAGAGTTATTATATCTTTCGAACGCGAGGGCCTACCGTTACAAGTTGGGTGTCAAATGAAAGCTAGTATATTGACAGTCGTAAACTATTTCGAATTTTGCCTCACTATTCCCCCTCCCTGATAAAAGTGTGGGTGTAGGGATATTTGCGTGGTTAGATTTTAAAGCGTCTTATCTCAAATAAAAGCTTGTTACTCCTCCAATGTCACGGCTACCTCAATCATGTCTCCAAAAGGGGGGAAAATGTGTTCGATATTTATGAGTCATATATGAAATGAGAGTTTTTGAAGGTAGATGTTTTCAGTGACAAAAAAAAAATAAATTAAATTTTTTTTAAAATACTAATTTTCTTTTGGGCCCTTAAAAGCAGAAAATTAATCTAAAGCATATCGATGGCGCAATCGGTCACTGAGTTCGTATTCACTTCAAAAGAATATAGGGCGCGATTTATCTAATCAATAAGATTCCGGCTCCCTATTTTCCCTTGAAGTGAATGCGAACTCAGTGACTGATTGCACCATTTATATGCTTTTGGTTTATTTTCTACTTCTCAGAGTCTATAAGAAAACAGGTAATTTTTAATTTTTTTAACTAAAATAAAATAATGCACATACATACTGGCATTTTTCATCAGTATTTCGGTCTACTAGAAACACCAACACACCTTCGTCCTAGTGTCATTTTAAGAACAAGATTTTCTTTACAGAATAACTCATAAAGAAGCTAAAAGAATAGCAATCAAATATACAAATTGAAAACATATAAAAGGTTACAAACTATTTATATAGCTGGAATGTACTATGGCTCTACTCACAGAATAAAACTTATATGAGTTACTTGCAAGTTTATTTTCATAAACTGAGCAATGCCATGGAACAAATGGATTTCCCAGGGTTAGATTGTTTTACTTCTGCACACTTTTGTATGAAATAGTCTAAGAGACCAGGACGCAGGGGATCTACTGGTTAGCTGTTACGTTTTGGTTATGGTTTAGCGCAGATAAATTTCAATGCTCACAAAGGTGTGACATGAACTTGGAAACATCAAGTTACGAGCCTGGCGCTCTACCAACTGAGAAGCTCCAGCCCCAATATTCTAATTCCTTGAGGTGCAGTTTTAACAATGTGGAAACTTAGTTCAAATCAAAGCACTGAAAATAAGATTACTTATTATTAATTTTAGGAATGGGCAAGTTGTAGCATTGTATATGCACTGAAAGCACAATTTATTATAAACACTGTCTTATTCTGACACATTACTGTGGTCAGCTGAAACCCCTTGCCGGCTATAAATAGTCAGATACCTAGCTGTTGTATAATATACCTTTGACTGTTATGCTGGGTAAACATGTTGACCTGAGCGAGTTCGCTGATGTGCAGATAGTTGATGTGAGGAAGATGGGGTACTCCATATCCGTGATGCAGAACATCTGGGAATTCTACTTGTGACCATCGCATGTGTGTACCAGGACTACATCAAAACCAGAAAAATTGCAGCTGTTGAAGAAATAAGTGGCCGTAATCGGGCTATTGATGTTTCAGCTGAGTGCCACCTCTCCCATATCATAATGTCGGAACAGAGGGCCTGAGTGCAAATGATAACTGCCAAAGACCCTTAGATGTATGATGGCACAACTGGGCTATGTCAGCTGATGTCCACATCGAGTACTCTTGTTAACAGCGTGTCACTGTGCAATCAGGCTGCAGTGACAAAGTAATGTCGCCAATGGACTAGAAGACTGGAAACCGGTAGCTTGGTCTAACGAATCGAGATTCCAACTACAACATGCTGACAAGAGGTTGTGTGTCTGGCATGGACCACAAGGGGCATGAGTTGGAACTGTCAACTCCGGGGTGTTATATGTCAGTGGAGGCGGTGTAATATTCTGGGGTGTGTTCATATGGCCCATTTTGCAGCCCCTTGTGCCTATTGAGATCACCACTATCACCACACAAGACTATGCTGAAGTACTCGTTGACCACCTACACCTATCCATGGCTATTCGTTCCCCACAGCAGTATGCTCTCTTTTCTTTCAACAAGAAAAGCACCATCTTTTCGCTCCCGTTTGGCAAAGGACTGGTTGGAGGAGCATTCCAGTGAGTTCAAACCCCTCGAATAGTCCTCTTACTCTCCAGATCTGAACCCTATTGAGAATCTGTAGGACGAAATGGGACTATGCATTCGAGCTGGAAACTCACCACGAGCAATTCTTGGTGTTTTACGGACGTCTGTCCTGTAATTATGGGCCGCAATACCACCCAAACGTTTCCAACACTTGGTAGCATCCATGTCACAATGTGTTGCTGCTGTTGTGAAGGGGAAAAGTCGACTCACGCCTTATTTGCTGTGTGTGTATAATAAATTGTCTTTTTTGGTGTGTAGTAAAAATAAAAAAAATATCAGACAGGGCTGAAAAATATAAAAAATACATTAAACTTTACTATACACTGAAGCCGTACATTACAGGCTGACTATACCCTTCAAGCAGCTGCTTGCCACAGAAATCTGACAGGGACCTATGAATGTACAGTCGCTAAAAAATATCCGAACATTATGGTTGATTACAGAATTCAGAAAAAATATCTGGCAACATTTTCTAAAAAAAATCGTTGCCAGATATTTTTTCTGAATTCTGTAATCAACCATAGTGTTCGGATATTTTTTTGAACGACTGTATATGCCATAGAGAAGATCTGTGAGGAAAGCGAGATCTCAGCAGAAAAACAACACAAATATCCTTATCTGCGCTCGAATGCATGTAACCAAGCGCATTAACCACCACAGAACGGCTTCAGTGTATAGTATATGTTTAATATTTTTTTACATTTTTTTAGCCACTCCTGATGATTAGCATTTCTCAGAGGACCTTGCCATCCCCCTAAATCCACCTCCCCACCCCCTCTATATCCTGCCATAATTAAGGTAAAAGTAAACTTAAGATACAGAATTTCATTTTAGGTAAAATATGTTAACGAAATAGCGTCAGTAACATCTGGTTTAGGCATGAGATTAAACCAGAGATTATTATTAAATGTAAACAAATCATTGCGGTAAAGTAATCTACTTGCAAAAAAATAACCATTTACCGTGTTATATATTTCAGAAATAAAACCCAAAGTTTCAATTCCCTAGGAATAAGAATGAGGTCTAGTCTCTAGATTAGAAACATTCTCTCTTTTGCTTAGTGTGCTCCTCCAACCAATTCTATCAATGAAGCTACTAGGGCATTAATCTTCCAGCACGAGATTTTCCTATTCTTTCCTAAAGGCGATTCAGACCGCAGCATTACAAGTCCCGACACGAGGGAAATCGACAGGAATGTTGACTCACTTTAAACATTCCATACCTGGGGCTTCTTTTAGACTGGAATTTTCGCTCTCTTCGATATCCCCGTTCTAAAGAAAGGCAATAGTTTAGATGAATGGCCAGAACACAAAGACAATCTTTCAAACAACGAAAGTACTTGTACGGGCTGACTTTACAACGTCATACCTAAAGCATCGTTTTATTTCTCTTAATAATCAATACAGCAGATAAATCACATAAACGTTCTACATACGAAATTCTTTTAGGTGTAAAGATTCCCTAAGAGTGTTTCTTCAGCTAACTTCCAGCACCTATCATTTACTATGTTTTATGTACAACAGAGAAACCATTCTCATACAACTGAACTTTTTACGCATTTCATTTTTCGTCAGGGATTAACTGAGTGGTAAATATTTTAATTATACATTTCAGCAAATACGAGGGCGTATCAAAAAATAAGTTCCACTCTGGATTACGTAACAACAACCACGTATATGAGAACAACAAATATATTAGTGTGAAGATACAACCTAAATCTACTTCTCCACATAATCACCAAGGTGAACATGACGTTTGTGGCGCTGCCTAACTTATACAGGATATGGCTCTCCCGCATACAGTTTTGAGCACACGACGAACAGCGACTTTTCCAAACCCATCAGTGTCCCCTCTTTGACCAAGAGTAGGGTGGTTTAGCGGAGATAAATCTAAAAGCAGGCCCTGGTGGGACATGAACATGGAGACTGCAGATTACGAGCCTGTCGAGTTACGGACTGAGCCAACTGATGCCCCAGTATTATGAGGCCCAATGGCATCGAAGAACCAATCACTACCTTTATACGAGCTTAAAAAGAGAACTTATATGCATTGCGCTTAAAAACATTCTTTTTAATGTAAGGAAAATTTTATTTTGTATAAGATTGATTTTTCTCTAAGCATTTTTTTTTTTATGTAGAACTGGTTTAACGACTGAATCGAAAAGGAAAGTCCTAGGCTTAGCAACGAAGAACTAAAATACGAAAATCAACTGAATATCTCATGGAGATATATTTCATTCATCAAAGACTTTAATTCTTTAATGATGTTTCATCTATCTCAAGATTTTATCCGTCAGGCCTTATTCAGTCAAGAAGAGTCACAATTTTACAAGAAAATCAGAAATTATTCAACATACCAAGTTAGAAACGCTAAAATGATTATTATCAGAATATAATCCAAGAACGGACGCATATCGTCTCTGGCGTATATGAGAATCGCGTTTTTAAAGATAAAGAAGTTTTTCCTTTACCTACTGTTTCATTCTTTAAAAGTTTTAATTTGAGCTAGCGGATGATGGAAAAAATGTAAATAGTACTTAATTAGTAATTATACAACATAAAAGTAATCGTCTTTTAATTCTTAAATCTAAAATGTTGCATTTCCGATAATTCTCTCAGAACAGTAGATAGATTAAAAACTACCACTTAGTTTTCAAATTTCTGTTCTATACATCTTATTTGTAAAACAATTATTCATTATGATCATCAGACCGGTGATTCTCTATGCTTCACCCACATGGGCGAATACTACACTCACCAATATTCGTAAGATTCAGGTCTTATAGAACAAGATGTTGAGAACTGCGGTCGATGCCCCTTGGCTTGTCACTAACAGACAACTCCATGAAGACCTGGGCATCGACCATATATAAATATACACATATAAGATTTTTTGAGGCTATAAGAAATAATCGCAATGAGATTATTTCTTTTCTGATTCTTTACGATCATACTGTTTTGAACAAGTACACGAGGCCTAAAAGGGTAGCGTTCTCTGAGGAGACCTACCCGTTTTAGGTTTCTTATACAAATTTACTGCTATTTTTAGTATTTCTTATGTTTGCCCTTAGGGGCCCACCTAAGGGTGGTTTACTTATATATTTTGTTCTTACTCATGCCAAATAGGAATATCTTTATGATGGAGATGGTTAAGGGTAAAATTATTACCCGGTACATCGAATATGATTATACGATCTACGATAATAATTCCATCATTTCATCATTTCAGTGATCTGTAAAAGTATATATATGTATTAAAAGTACTAAGTATTTGAAAAATGCAAATTGTAATATTTCATTAGTATCAATCAAATTAAAAAAGAGTTTTCTAATTATCCTTTTCATTGTTTCCAATGGAAACTTCATGACGTTTACATTCCATCACCAAAATTTCATATTTTTATCATTAATACATCGTTGCAATATTCGTTTGAAATTTCGTAAATTTCAATCTTTTGCACCGTTAGAGGGAGCAATTATAGTTTTCGAAAGATCCCGAAAGTGCGAATCATATTTTATCAATTCCTATCTAGCACGAAAAGAATTTTTTCATCATCTCTAAATGCAAACAATTATCTGTTAAAACAAAAAAATCATGCTTTCCCACCTCCCTGGGTCTAATAGGTCAATGCGTTGTTACCAATGGAATCATCATGGCGTTCACAATTCACCACCTAAATTTAAAATTTCTAGCTTAAATACGTCGTTTGCAATATTCTTTTAAAATTTGCAATTTGCAAATTTTTCTACCGTTAGAGGGCACAATTATAGTTTTCGGAACTTTTAAAAAGTGTGAATTGTAATATTTTATCAACTCCTATCTATCCCAAAAAGAATTATTCGTTTATCTCTAAAAACAAACAATTATTTGCTAAAATAAAAAGTTATGTTCTCCCACCCTACTCTAGGTCTAAGGGGTCAACTCATTGTTAGATATGGATGTTGTTTGAAATCATCGTTTGAAATCATAAAATTTTAATTTTCTTCCACCGGTAGAGGGCGCAATTATAGCTTTAGAGAGATTCGAAAAGTGCACAACGTAATATTTCATCGATGTCTATCCAACACAAAAAAGATTTTTTAATTTATCTCTGTAAACAAAAAATTTCGATGTCTACAGAACAGACAGACGACGAAGCGAAACTATTATCTCGTTTTCTTCGAAAAGGAGATAAAAATGGCGAAAAAAACGTAGTAAAAAAATTGGGACACAAGAAACAAAATGTGTGGAAAAATTAAGCCCCCCCATATGTATCCTACTATTGTAATTGATAATAAATCAAATACTAGTTATCACGATGATCCCTTTGAGCTTTGTAAATAAATTTAATAAATATTTTGTGGAAAGAATCAAATCTTTACATTTGCACCTTACAGAACAAGAAGTATTGACAAACGGGTATAAAAGATATTCCAATAATCATGTCGTCTCTGTTTATGTATCATATTTTAAAAGGTGAAATTTGTGGTGCAATTAGACTATTGTATGTAACTAAATCTGCTAGATATGATGGTATTCTGCTTTTATTGTGAAAAAGGTTTTGCAGTATGTAGATCGTATATCGATGTACCGAGTAATAATTTTACCCCTAACCATCTCCATCATAAAGATATGCCTATTTGGCATCAGTAAGAACAAAATATATAAGTAAACCATCCTTAGGTGGGCCCCTAAGGGAAAACATAAGAAATGCTAAAAATAGCAGTAAATTTGTATAAGAAATCTAAAACGGGTAGGTCTCCTCAGAGAACGCTACCGTTTTAGGCCCCTTGTACTTGTTCAAAACTGTATGATCGTAAAGAATCAGAGAAGAAATAGTCTCATTGGGATTATTGCTTATAGACTCAAAAAATCTTTTTGAGGTGCGTTTTATATGTGTATATATATATATGGTCGATTTACATGTGTATATATATCGTCAATGCCCAGGTCTTTATGAAGTTGTCTGTTAGTGACAAACCAGGGGGCATCGACCGCAGTTCTCAAGACCTGAATCTTACGAATATTGGTGGTTGGCCCATATGGGTGAAGCTTACAGAATCACCGGTCTGATGATCCTATCATAGAGTAAAAGCTTACGATCAATCATTAAAATGGATTTTCTCCTAAGGAGTGGGCCTAGCTGGCCCCTCAATGAATTTACTTATTATGAATTGACTTATTGAGATTATTTCCAGTATGTATTAAGTAACTTAATAAATAAATCTCTCGAATGTTCTAAAGACAGCTGTAATCATTCCAACAGTTAAAAGAGGAAATCATAATATTTTAGAACAGTGGTTCTCAACCTTTTATGCTTCACGTACTCCCTGGAAATGTGTATGTAACTGGCATACCCCTTGTATAAATAGATAAAATTATATTTGTAGTATAACAATGGGAATAAAATAAAACATATATATACACATTAAATTTTTTATTCATAAATTACATTATCGATAAACAAAAAAATTGACATTTTTGCACAGCAGGTCCCGGGTAAGGCATGGATGTATGTGTCGTTTTTCTGCTGAGGTCCTGCCATCCTCTCAGACCTTCTACTGTGGCATATAAACTGACAGGCTCCTGTCAGACCTCTGTGGCAAGCAGCTGCTTGAGGGGGTATTTATTTTTTTTTATTTAGTGTTGCAAACCTAACGACTTTGTTACTAGATCTAGCGACTTTTGATGTCTCACGGCGTACCCCAAAAAATCTCACTGCTTACCCCACGTTGAGAACCCCTGATCTATAAATTCCACTGCACCCATAACAGAATGTCTGATACTGGCAAAGCCTAAACAGCAGGTGTTGGCTGCCAGCAGACTCCACAATAGCCCTCACATGGGGAATTTCAACGCCAAAGGAGCAACAAAAACAAGAGAGAAGATAAAAGCGAAAAACATCCATTCTCTGATATATTCCGGAAGTTCTTTAAAACAAGAAAATCGTATCCATCATGTTCTGTAGGCAGATTATTGGCCTCCTGCCGCAAAGACTCGCGAATCCCACGCGCCTGACAATGTGACGCGTGCCAGCTTTGGGATGGGTTGTTTTACCTCTGAGCGGCACTTTTTTGCACACCATGGGCTAAATGGCCAGGTCACATGGACCCCGGAGGCTCAGAGAAGGTTGGGAGAGGGGACCCACTGGAACAGCTGTTGGGAGACAGATGGTAGTCTCCCGTCAAAGCCATCCAGCGTGTTCTTTAACGTGCACAGGGTATGGCTCTCCCGCACACGGGGCCACGGCTTAACGTCCCATCCGACGGACGGCGGCCTTTCCAAGCCCATCGGTGTCCCCTACTGACCGTGGGCAGGGCGGGGAATTTTGCGGAGATAAATCTCAACGCTGACCCAGCTGGGACTCGAACCTGGGAACTACAGATTACGAGCCTGGCGCGCTACCGACTGAGCCACCCACGCCCCAACGCGTGCCAGCCGCCAAGCAACCAGTAGAAGCTGAGTACGCGGTGATGTCATCAAAGCATCAGACCATGTAAACTTTAAAGTGAACTAATGGCAGCTGTCGGACGAGTAGGAAATGTGAAACTCATTTTAATACCTTTTTGCAAACTTTGCGGCCTTACTGGTTCACTGACCTCGACTTTTAGGATATTATGTTAAAAATCGAGTCCAACCCAAACTTACTGAAGAATTACTTACATTCAGAAAGATTCTTTTAATATTAATCTTATTAATTATAATCATTTTATAATAAAATTAAAATGTTAATGTTATTTGGAACGAAAAATAGAAATACTAGTAGAAACAGAAAATTCGTAGGCCTCCTGCTGAACGCAAAAAGCTTTTCATTTAATAACGCTAGAGAATATGTAAAAAAAAAACCTAAGTCCACATGGTGCTTATTTCAAATTACTATATATTTGAAGCTTAAATTATTCTGAGCCCAAGTCCGCTAGAGCTCGAACTCATCTCATAGAGCCTAAGTTCAATATATAGTTAGAAATCTGAAAAAAAATAATTATATATTTGAGCACTTGAATTTTATTTGCTCATTTATAAAAATGAATTTCACATAAAAATTTAAAATTCAACAAAGAAATGGTATTAAGAAAAATGTTAATAATCGGTATTACATTTCTTACGATATTCAATAGCATTCAGAGATTATTTCGTACAGTTCTTTTCGCATGCATTAGATGTCAAATTGGTGTCAAACCATTTCGAATTAGGTAAAGGCAACGCACTAAATATTTCAGCTAGAAACTTACAATGGGCATTAGGAAAGACTTTTTTCAGAGGGTAAGGGGGTGGATCTTTCAAGGGCTGAAAAAAGTTTCCAGGAGGGGGGAAATAAACAAATCAATGTTTCAAGAGTGAAATATTAAAGCCGTTCACTAATTAGCGCAGTTACAAATACAGCAATTATGCCTACATCTTACTCTAACGCAACTACGGATAGCCGAAAACGAAAATATAGGATCGTTAATGGTTTTACCTATGAGTTACACTTTTTTGCCCATAATGGACTAAATGGCCAGGTCACAAGAATCCCGAGGGCTCAAAGGCGGTAGAGGGAAGAGAAATCGCTGGACAGATCGTAGCTCCCGTCAAGACCATACAGCATGTTTTAAAGGTGCACAGGGTCTCCCACAGATGGGGCCACGACTTTATAATAATAATAATAATCTTTATTCATATTCATGTTAGTTATACAAGAGTTTAAACAAATGACACGCAAAGCATCTGCTCATCTGCAGGATAGAATAATAATAACGTTACATGAAAATATATGAGATATAGTTTAAAATAATGTCATCGAATTATGTGATGATATCAGTGGAAGCTCAATTGTGGTGGTTTAAATTTTTATATTGATTTTAGTGCCTAGAAGAAAATTTTTAATCTTATTTTTGATTTCTTTAAATTTGTTTAATAAAATAATTTCCCTTGGTTGAACACATAAGATAATGTATCCGCCCTTTTACATTTTCCGCAATTGCTTAATATTTTTGGAAGTTGGAAATAATTTTTGGATTGTAACCTTGTGATTTTCCCGTGAAAGATTTTAGATTTAAATTGATTGTCAAAAAATATTTTAAAGTGAAGCTGTATTTGTAAAGGTTGTGAAAAGAAAGTATGCCTAGATAATTCAGTCTTTCTTCGCTATGATAAAATGAATTTCTTAAGTTGTATGGGATTATATTTTTAGCAATGGATGATTGAATAGTTACTAATTTTTTATATTTGTGAGGTTAGTTGAGCCGTATATTGTCAAATCATAAGTCAATATGGATTCAAAGATAGCTTTGTAAACCAAAATAAATGTATGTGTGCTTGCAACAAATTGTAGTTTGTAAAGTTTAGATGCACATAGACGCAATTTCCCTGCTAACTTTTGAATATATGCATTCCATCGGAAGGTTGTGTCCATGTAAAAACCAAGATATTTTAGGCTCTCAACACGCTCAATAACATCACAGTCGCAGCAGTCAGGGTCATGAATTATCATGTTGTGAGGACACAATGGTTCGTGGTTTTTAATTGCATAAGATGAAAGATCATAGTATCCTGGTGAATGAAAACTCATTCATTTGGTTTTATCTGAGATTATGTAAATACGATTAATGTGAGACCAGTTAATAATTTTGTTAAAATTATCTTGTGTATCTCGGAGAGCATCTCCTATATTGTGATTTACGTTAACCAAGGCGGTATCATCAGCATATGTATAAGGAGAGCCCTTCAGTTTAAGATTAGCCAGATCATTAATATGAATAAGGAATAAGAGCGGACCTAAAATTGAACCTTGTGGGACACCAGTGTATACTGTTCTTTTCTCACTAAAATGTCATTCATTTTAATAACATGCACTCTGATTTTTAAATAATTTTCAAATCATTTAAGGTTAAGGGTAATACCCCGGATACCATAGGTATACAGTTTTGAAGTAAAATATCATGATCTAACGTATCAAATGCCTACGAAAGTCCAGGAAGATAGCAGCTGCTTTTTTTCCGTTGTTTAAAGTTCCGTTAATGACGTCAGAAATTTCCGTTAAAACTGTAATTGCATTTTTACCTTTTTGAAAGGGGCGGGGGTGGCTCAGTCGGTAGCGCGCCAGGCTCGTAATCTGTAGTTCCCAGGTTCGAGTCCCAGCTGGGTCAGCGTTGAGATTTATCTCCGCAAAATTTCCCCGCCCTGCCCACGGTCAGTAGGGGACACCGATGGGCTTGAAAAGGCCGCCGTCCGTCGGATGGGACGTTAAGCTGTGGCCCCGTGTGCGGGAGAGCCATACCCTGTGCACGTTAAAGAACACGCTGGATGGCCTTGACGGGAGGCTGCCATCTGTCTCCCAACAGCTGTTCCAGTGGGTCCCTCCCCCAACCTTCTCTGAGCCTTCGGGGTCCTTGGGACCTGGCCATTTAGCCCATGGTGTGCAAAAAAGTGCCGCTCAGAGGTAAAACAATACAATCCAATCCAACCGTTTTGGAAACCACATTGCTTTTCACTAATACTGTTATATGTTTTCAAAAAATTGGATAAAACATTAGCTTCATATCTTTCAAGGATTTTGTGAAGAACGGGTAAGATGGCAATGGGCCTATAGTTAGTGCAATCGGATTTAGTTCCACTTTTGTAAATTGTCCTTAAAATAGAAATTTTGAGTTTTTTAGGGATGTTTCCTGTAGATATGCTTTCATTGATAAAGTTCGTCATGAGTTCAGCTAAAGAGATTTTGCATGCTTTAATGTGCTTTATGTATCTTTATTGTATGTTTTAATGTGCTTTATGTATTTTGCATGCTTTAATGTGCTGATCGTATCCATATCATTTTCTTTCATTTAAGTCACTTTGGAATTTTGAAAGTTTCTTGTTTTGAGATGGGAGGAATAAAAATGAGGGAATAGAAGGTTGGATATGTTTAGGAACTGTAGAGAGATTATGTATACGGTTATCGTCTCTAAGATTGACAATAATGTTCTGCAAAGATGTTGTTAAATTTATCTGCTGCTTGAGTTTCAGACGTACCTTGTGGCATATTCTTCATGATAAAATCGTCAATGACAGTTTTAGATTTATTGTTGATAATTTGGTTGATGTGTTTCCAATTTTGCTTTGGTTTGTTTTTACAGGAATCAAATTGTTTGATGTAATAGTTTTTCTTTTCCTGCCTAATAAAGGACCTGACGGTGTTTCTTACGTTTGTGTATAGTAGTTTCAAATTTTTGTTTCTCTTGTAATTTTTGTAGTCAATCCAAGCTGAGTCTCTTTTTTGTATTAAGTTTATTACGTCCCATTCGACTGGACGGCGACTTTTCCAAGCCCATCGGTGTCCCCTACTGACCTACTTTGCGGAGATAAATCTCAATGTAGGCCCAGTTGGGACTCGAACCTGGGATCTACAGATTACGAACCTGGCGTGCTTCCGATTGAGCCGTATAGGCAGCTAGTATGGGAGGAAAAAGAGGGATAAAGATACTACAAATTTGCATTAAAGTATTAATCAGCATTTTCTGTTACATAGAAATATGTCTGCCAGATGGTTTAGTGAAAAGCTCTGACGCCACGTCAAGGCACCATCCATGTCAGAGTGTTTTGCTCTAACCAGGAGAAAACCCCTCCACACATAGGCAGCTCTTGTGGAAGGAAAAAGAAGGATCAAGACACCACAAGGTTGCATTAAATCGTCAAACAGTATTTTCTGTTGAGCGCATTTAATTGAATATTTTGCAGCATCTTGTGCAAGATCTAATTAAAAAAAGGAAAAAAAAATTATACCTTGCTCCCATCCGCTTTCAGTGGCAGAATCCTCTGATGATGCACCTTCCCTGCACGGCAGTCGACTGTCCACTAGCGCTTTCCACACTAACGGTCGGTCATCAGATAGTACTGATAAGTCACCGGAATGAATGGTCCCAAAGTAAGTAGCCACTTTGGAATTTTAGTTTTTCTCGTGGAGTCAGCATTGAAGAAAAAATAAATAAATAAATAAATAAAATATAGTTACCTATACTTACCCAGAAGAGCTTGCTGATAAAGAGTATCTTTACTTATCTATTCCCTCCCCATGCTGAGAAAAGAGCGACTGGTAGGCTTAAAGAGATTCACTTTTCGTTGCTTGAAAACTTAAAGTTGTGACCCTGTGTGCAGGAAGGTCACATATTCTGTACACGTTTGAAAGCATTTTGAATGGCGTTAATGGGCGGCAAAAATCTTCCCCTAACAACTCTGCATAAAAAGTTATTAGAGGAACATATTAGCTTCCTATTATTCCACTCCCAAATCTTTTCTGAGACTTATGAGGGTCCTTGTGACCTAAATTTATAGCTCGTTACGTAGCAAAGAAATGATGCTCAGATTAAAAAAAAAACCAACAGCTCCAAAGGCTAAAGCTATCTGATCAACAAAGAAAGAAAAATATTAATCCATTCTAACAATTCTGTCATTGTTTAAAACTAAAAGTGACTTCAAATAATTGACAAAAATATCATAGTGTCGCATTGGTAATTGTTTAATTACTTGTACTCTGTTTCGTTTGGTCTGGTAGTTCAGCGGTTAATAAAATATTTAACTCGATTATATTACCCCAACGCCCCTTTCTCCAGGTTATATTTCCTAACACCCACTTCTTGGAAATCAAAATAATATTTCCTGCATAAAACTAGTTGAAAATGTACTTACCTTGCGTAAAAATTTACGAATATTTTTATAGTGTATCCATCAATTTCTAAGTTTTTCTGTCAAAATAAAGCACTCATAAATATTTATCATGAATACAAAGAATCATTGGTAAATAATGAAATACACTGCCCTATAAAAAATATTAGAAACTTTCCATGTTATGTCAATGGGAATCTAACTTCGAAGCCCTATAACTTTTAAAATAGGCATTTAGTGGAAAAATGTGACTAAAGATGAAGATCGCAATGAAACTTATGAATCTCGATTTTCAACAGTGTTTGTTCAGTGTTTAGAATAATGGAAGTTGAAATATTTAACAATAAATTAATTTATATTTGTCTAACTTTGAAATAATCGGTACGAAAACTTATGAAATGTATATATAGTTCATTAAATGATTTGAAACAACACTTATTAAATAAGTCTTAATTAAGTCCTGGGGTAAATCAAGCCTCCCATTACTATTTAAATACTGAACGAATAGCGTTGAAAATCAAGATTTAAATAGATTTGCTTATGATCATTAATTTATTTTCAATCAAATTTTTCCATTAAATGCATATTTTAGAAGTAGAAAACTTCGAAAGTGGTGTACTGATAAGCATCCCCGCACTGCCCGAGAGCTCCCACAGGAAACTGGAATAGTCAACAATAAATTATTTACCGGAACATAATATTTAATCCTCCACCCCCATATATATATACACACACTAACCGTGGGGGAATGCTATGCAAACACTTTTACGACATTTATGGAGAAACTTAATATGTAATTATTTAAAGCAGTGTTTCTCAACCATTTATGCTTCACGTACCCCATGGAAATGTGTATGTAACTAGCGTACCCCTTGTACAGATAGATAAAAGTATAGTTGTAGTATAGCAATGGGAATAAAATAAAACATATATATAACTACACATTAAATTTTGTATTCATAAATTGCATATATCGATAAACACAAAAAACATAAACAATTTAACAAATCTTATAAAATTATAAACATTTTACTGAGTAATTAGTGAAATGGACTTGTTACTAGATCTAGCGACTTTTGAGCTCTCACGGCGTACCAAAAAACATTTTATCGCGTACCCCATGTTGAGAACTCCTATTTTAGGGAATTATTGCCCGATTTCTATTTCATGAGTGTTTTCTAAGATAATAAAAAATTTGAATCATCAAAATGAATTCTTTTTTGGAATGCACTGCTTTTTTTTTCTTCTGAAAGTCAGTTTGGTTTCAGGAAAGGAAAAGGCACAGAAGAGGCAATTTCACAATTAATTACGGAGTTTTATAATGATTTTATTTCAAATTTTGGTACGGTAGTGCAATTTCTGGACGTAAAAAAAGCATTAGACACTGTCCCACATGATATACTACTACTAATATATATATATACCTTTTTTGATTCCTTAATTTTTAAATGTTTTATCAAATGATATAAAGGAAACAATTAATATTAAAATATATGTTAAGGAGGTGAAAAATTAGACATTAAACCATGAGAATGTTGATGCATCGTTTATTTAATCTAATAACTTTGAGTTAATTGAAACCATAGGATTAAATTGATTATTTCAAAAATTTATTAGGTTAGCAATTTTGTCGATGTTTGACAATTCAAATGTATTAAAAATTTACAATGCATGGGTTGAATCTTATCTTTCATATGGTTTTCTGGGAATGTTTTCTTCTACTGCAAAAGCATTGCAATTCTCCAAAAACCATATTCTTCGGTATATGAGTAAATTAAAGAAGTGTGAGCAAGTATCATTAATATATTTTAACCCCACAAGCCTTACCGTCTCGGAAATGCTCTGACCCAATCGTCTGGACATTAAAATTTGGCCTTTGTCAAACTCACTTAAGTCCGCTGCCTTTCCCATCTAAAGAAGAAGAATAGCACTGATTAATAGAGCTCAGTATCAGGTGTTATTTATAAGGTTTCATATCTTCACACGGGCCGTCGTTTACCTGAAGTTACTTCGATTTGCATAAAGGCGAGCTAGTCATAATGTTTTGGCTCTTCGGTGTAAATAAATATAAGAATTCTGCCTTTGGTGAGAAAGTGGACACCGAGGGGCTTGAAAAAGGCCCTGTCGTTCTGAATGAACATTACGTTGTGACTTCATGTGGGAGAGCAATGCCTTGCATACGCTGGATAGATTTGACAAGAGATTTCCATCTGTCTCTTACCATATCTTCCTTCTCCCCCTACTAACCTAAGTGGTGGGAGTTGGGTCAGTCAGTATCGCCAGGCTCGTAATCTGCAAAATTGCGTTGAGAATTTTTTTTTTATCTAACTCCCATTCTACCATCAGTGAGAAAGGGGACACAGTTGGAACTTAAAAAGACCTCCTTATGTCCGATAGGATGTTAAGCCATGTTCCGTATGCAGGAGAGCCATGGACTCAAGGACTGCGTCTTGAACCATGATAGGCCTTGATGCCTACCATGGTTCAAGGACTGCATGTTCAAGGCTTGCCATGGTTCAAGGACTGCATGTTCAAGGCTTGCCATGGTTCAAGGCCTGCGTGTTAACGTGCACAAATCGAAGTTATCATCCGTCTCCTAACAGCTGTTCAGTAGATCCTCTTCATCAATCTCCTCTGAGCTCTTGGGGTCCTTTTCACCTGGCCATTCAGACTGGTGTGGGCGCAAAAGTGCTTCTCAAAGGTTAAACAACCCAATCCTACTCACCTATAAATCGTTCGAGAATTTTCAACCTGGATGTTTATTCAAATACGATCAGAAAAGTGTATCTCGTAGTAAAATAACTGAGTCTATACCCAAGAATATAATGAGCGGTGAAATGGTGAAAATCTCAGTTTTTGCAATCCTGAAATAAATCCGGTGAACCCCTTTTTAACAGGTTTGGTTTGGTTTTGAATGAATGCTGAATGGCACTCTTTTGCCCACAATGAGCTAAATGACCATATCAGAAGGACTAAGAAGGCTTAGTTGAAGCAGTTTAGGGATGGGAACCCACTGGACAGCTGTTAGGAGAAAAATGACGGCTCTTCCTTACACGGAGCCATGATGTAACATCTCACCCGACGGACGGCGGCCTTTTCAAGCCCGTCGGTGTCACCTACTGACTGTGAACAGCGCTGGGAGTTTTGCGGAGATAACTCTTAAAGCTGGCCCCAGGTTACATTTTATCACGAAGTAATGACTACACACTTCTCACAACTTGGAAAAGGTATATTTTTCAAGAAAAATAACATTTTGCTCATCCTCTTTCGAAATCGTAAATCACAGAGCGTTATTAAGACAGATTTTAAAAGCATCCTGTTAAATACACTGAAGCTGGTTATTAATTGATTACATTTAACTGTTCTCAGTTTTCTTAATTAAATATTTTCCACGAAGGTAATTAATTATCCTAGAAGAAAAATCTTATTTATTATCGTCACAAAGATTGAGCTAAAATGCCATTAAGATAAACAAACAAAAAACATTTTTCCAGATCCCACGTGACATCTGAATACTTGATATCGCCCTCAGAGATAATTACATTCATTCTTTCTGACAGATAACGTGATTCCGTTCATTTCTTTCTTTTTACATATTTAATGAAATCCTAAAAAATAATTCTTTTTCGAGCATGATGAATTACTTTAATAAAGCTTTCCTAAATGGAGATTAAAATTCTCTCTCATTTCCTCTGCCAAAATATTAACTCTGCACCAGATGATATAAAATTAATGATAGAAATAATGATTAATGCGATCAGATGATAAATTTTCTCGAAAACTTAATTTTTCGATATTTTTATCGTTTTAGTTGCATTGAAATTTATGACTCATTTCCCCAGAAGTGGTTTTAACTAGTGTTTATTAAGCGAATATTATGTTAATAATCAAAGGGATTTGTGTTATGAGAACCATTTGTCTTTTCTAAACATATCTTCTACACGCTAGAGGAACTATTTCTGCTGCTTTTAAAAGACTCCTTTTAATTGCCTTTAAAAGCCACTTTTCAATTACTTTGAGTTCCTTTTTTTTAATTTTTTCGATCGTGGCATGGCACAACAAATCCTAACTCTCTACATTACATTCATTATTCAGAAACGAAAGCCAAAGAAATATTTAAAGCATGTTTCAAAGCAAAAAATGGTACTTAATCCTGGAAGATATCCCTTCGCTCTTAAAATAATTAATTGTGTCATATTTTACCTTTGGCAGTAATTGAAGAAAACTAAGCAAAACATTCTCTCTACGAATAAGATCTTGGTTTCCAACTAAGTCGGGTTGAGTTGTTTTATCTCTGAACGGTACTTTTTTTTCGTCACACAATAGTCTAAATGGACAGGTCACAAGGACCACAAAGGCTTGAAGAAGTTAAAGAAGGGTATTCAGTAGATAGTTCTTAAGAAACGATCGTTTAGGCCTGTTCTTCTAGTGTGTTCTTCAACACACTAGAATACTATACACAATACATTCACGATACATTCACAATATCTATTGCAAATGGGTTACGGTTTAACGTCCCATCCGACTGAAGGCAGTATTTCTAAGCAAACGGTTTTTTCCAAATAAAAATAAAAGCAAACGGCTTCAGTCCGTTAGAAGATTACTGAATTGCTTTCAAACAAATACTTCAGTACAGCTTTTAATTCAGTCGTTACTGTGGATTTCGTTGAGCGAACGATCTTTTTTACTAACAAAGAAAATACGTCACACACTTGTAGGTACTTCTAACAATACTTTTCATTTTAACAGTATTTGTGTCGGTTTTGTTTCTTGCTTCAAGCACTTTTCGCTCAATATACAGGGTGTCCCAAAAGTCTGGATCCATAGGCAAAACTTTATTTAAAATGTATATTATAGCAAATACTGAAATTGACGGCCTTGTACTTCGCGACACTTGTGGATACGCTGAATACAAGAACGTTGAACATTTCTCAAAGTATCAGAGACGATATTTTTACATGCAGAGATAATTTCCTACTTTAGTGCAGCGATTATTTTGGTCGATTCCGATAAACTACTGACTTAATATGTCCCCAAAGGAAAAAGTCAATGGTGTTAGGTCTGGAGACATAGGAATCCATTCTACTGGACCTCGCCTTCCTATCCTTCTGTTGGATCCATTTGTTTCATTTAAAAACTTTCTCACATCAATAGCGAAATGCGGTGGGGCACCGTCTTGATAAAACCGCATTTTACATAGTCCCAATAAAGGGATGTCATTCAATTGAGGGGCAAGATAAGTTTGTAACTTACGGAGTTAAATTTCCCTGTTACATTACCATTAAAAAATGGCCCAATTAATATGTCACTAAATATCCCTGCACACACCATAATTCGTGGATCTGTTTGGAAATGGCCTTCTTTCATCCAGTTTGGGTTGTCTTTAGACCAGTAACGCGCATTGTGCTGATTGACACTACCATTTAGATGAAATGAGACTTCATCACTGTAAAACATCATACATTAAAATTCTTGTAAGATCCACTCACAAAATTCCACACGCCTGTCGGTGTCATCGCCAAAGCCGTTCCTGGACCATGTTCACTTTATAGGGATGAAAATGATGATTTCTAATAATTCGTTAAGTCGATAATTCGTTAATCTGCGAATTGACATTTTTGGGGTTCTCAGCAAGGGTTCGCATAGCACTGCAGAGGTTTCCTCATCAGTTACAGTTTTTGGACGACTACTACGCCGTCGATCATATACACTTCCTTTTTCTCTAAAACATTTAAACACTTTTCCAGAAACCGCATGTGTTATTGGATGCTTATCGAGATGCTTTCAATTGAATTCGACAGCAATTCTTCTTTGTGAAGTATCCTGTTTTGCGTGCATGAGAACGAGTTCAATTCTTCAATATACTGTTAGTTTCGAAGCCATCTTGGATCTGAAATACAATAGAAAATTGTCATATTTCAAATAAGGACAATTGCTTATGGATCAAGGCTTTTGGGACACCCTGTATATAAGGCGGGGGGAGGCTCAGTCGATAGGCTACTATGCTCACAATCTGTATTTCCCAGATTCGAGTCCCAAGTGTGCCTGAGTTGAGATTTATCTCCGCATACTCTCATTCTGCACTTGGTCAGAAAGAGGACACTTATGAGCTGGGAAAAGTCCCCATCCGTCGGATGAGATGTTAAGCCATGGCTCCATGTGCGAGAGAAGGAAATCCTGCGTACGTATGAACAGTATGGCTCTCCCGCATTCGGGAAATAAATAATAAAAATAAGTTGGATGTCTTTTACAGGAGGCTTTATTTTACCCTCTAACAGCTGTTGAGTGGATCACTTTCCCCAACCTTCTTGAGGTCACTGTGACCTAGTCATTTAGCCTATTGGGAGAAAAAAAATGACACTCAGAACTAAAACAACGCAACTGCTTTTCCTCTCTTTATCAATCTTCGAATCTAACAATTATTGATAAATTGACGATTGACTCACCAAAGAGACACTTTTTTTTTACAGAGCAATAATCAAAAGAACCTTATTCTGAAACATTCAGCTCTGTGAGAAAGGGTTTTAAACGTTAAGAGGAAAAAAGGTTAAATCGTGGTCCCGTGTACAGGCGATGCATACCTTGTGCACACTAAAGAACATGCTCTATGACTTTGACAAGAGACTATCATGCATCTAGTGGCCTCTAGCTGTCCTGACGACTGTCCAATGGGTCCCCTTTCCTAATCTTCTCTGAGCCTTTGTAGTCTTGCTATACCAAATACTTTACTCTCCTGTTTACTATAAGTTAGAGCTTAAACTTTTACAGACGGATACTCTTCAAAGTATGACAAGTCGGATGCAAACTTTGATTCAACCAATAAGACTCCTTCAGCATCTGTATATGTCATCATTTATCTTCATCAATGATCATACGCACTAAGAGAGCATTTTATCTGTATCCCCCATCTTCACAATGCAACTGCAGTGTCACCACCACTGACAGCATAAATCCATGTCGGCATATGTGACGCACACCTTTACATTAAAATTATATTATTTTAAATGAAAATTTTAAACTTTCATTTAAAATTAAAACAACTGATAAAAATCAAAATTAAAATTCTGGTTCGTTCATAATGTTTTTTTTTACGAAACTAAGAAACCATAGCAGTTATTTTTTTTTAAAGATTGGGGCGCAGCGGGCTAAAGTGGTCACAAGACCACAAATGCTCAGAGTTGGGTAGGAGTAAAGAGGCTCACCTAGAGTTATCACCTCTTCTGGTCTGACCTGAAGTCTCCGATCTTCAGTATGCTATCTCCAGGCTCCGAAGTTTGTCATGAATTATCCGGAGAAATTGCCACCCTCTCCAATTTTTACGCATAGTGTTCGGAGTTTGGAAACTCCTCTCCAATTTCCCAGTTTCGTTACTAATTCTCTGGTCAGTTATGTTGCGCAAGATTCAATTGGTAGTGCGCCAGGCTCATAATCTGTTGTTCCCAGGTTCAAGTCCCACCTGTGGGACTATCTTCGTTCAAACCCCATATTTTCCTCAGTCAGAAAAGGGACATTGCTAGACTTGGAAAGGCGTCGTTCATTGGATGGGACGTTAAGCCATGGTTCCGTGTGCAGGAGAGCCATGCACTGTGCATGCTAAAGAACATGCTGGATGGCCTTGACTGGAGACTTCCATCTGTCTCTTAAGTGAGCCCTTGGGTTCTTGTGACCTGGCCATTTAGGGCTTTTGTGCGCCAAAAAAACACGGCTCAAAAGCGAAACAACGGAACCCAGATTTGATGTTCCTGTTGGCCTACCTAACGTACTGAAATATCTCTGAGTTGTTTGATTTGAAATAGTGACAATTCTATACACACCAGATAGCTGTAAGGAGACAAATATGATGCCCGCAATATGGGCTATAAAGCATGTTCATTAACATGTATAGGATATGCGTATCCTGCATATACAGAACCACATCGTAATGTCCTATAAGACGGATGGCTTTATTTCCAACAAAATTCCTTTTCCCTTTCCCAGGTCAGAGTTAGGATCAATGAATTGAAATCTGAACTCAGGGGAAAAATTGAACTCTGACGTTTAAACATCACATTACGACCTTTTTCGCTATCGGCTGGGTCAAACCTTAGCTCTATTAGGCAACAGACACATTAGTATTTACTATTATATTTGATCAATAATTTAGGAAAGTTTTTAAATTAATAAAAAGAAAAACATTTTTGTAACTACCAATCGAGTTTACAAATACTCGTAAGTGGGAAGTGTAAACAAAGCGTTAAGATAAAGTAATCAAAACCTTCTTACCCAAATTTTAATATTGAAGAATTAATAATCCAGTTACTTTTACTTTTAGCAAACTCATTACGACTAAAGAATTCCAGTAGCTAATATTTGAGTTAACGAAACGTTTTTGGATAAAATGTAAAATATAAATAATAATATTAAATCTAATTAATGAGTAATCTAAAAAACTATTTAAAAATAATTCAAATTACTTCATATCAAACAACTCGATAGACTGTTTTTATTATAGGTAAATGATTTACTTTATTAATAGTTACAATTCTTCACAGTTTCTGGTGAGCTTAGAAACCACTGTATTTTCTAAAGTCAAACGTGACTTTGTAACTTTCCGGTTGCCCATGAAATCTGATAAATATCAATGCTTTTTAGTTTTGTCTAAATACATTTATAACATAATTTAGGGAGAAATTCACTAACAATTCATTTCCATGGAAATGACTCTGCATTCTCTTTGCTTTTTTGAAATCCCCCAGCTAGTTTCCTTCATTAGTGAAGAGTTTCACTTTACAGATGCTCTTCACGTTTATTTAATAAAAAAGAGGAACATTTTTTGTTTTGGAAACACCAAAAGAAGAGAAGCCGGAAATATTAGGTTTGGAACTTCTACACAGTTTGCAGTGGTTTCGGGAAGTGTATTACGTGGCTGAATATCGAATTTACTTTGCAGTTTGAACAGAAAGTAATTCAGAATCATTAAAGACAAGTATTGAGGCATCTCCTGGTCCTCATAACAAATGCAAAACGAGCTGATGAAAAACAAATGGAATATTAAATATTAAACACAAAGAAAAAGAAACGGGAGCATACTGAATAACCGCAAGGAAAAAAAAGTATTCTAAACTCAAACACAGTTCAAACACTAATAGAGCAATTTTTTTTTATTTGCAACGTATAGGACAGAGAAGAATCCTAGAAGCTACTCCTAGCTTAATACAGGCCTTCTCATACAAGGACATTCCCTACTAAGACCGAAGTCACTGCTGACCACTGCCTTAGTTAGAGCTAACACAACACACAAAGTTTGCCTTGCTGTAACAGTGGCTAGCTGCCTAACCACTATGCCAGTTAAGGCATAACTGGAATAGTGGATTTTCCGATGAATAACTGATATCATTAGTCGTAATAACTGAAATCATTAAATCAATTTAAATAAGTTATTAAGCAGTTTGTAGAGCCCACTTTCGAATTGAAAACAACTTTTTTCTATATAATGGTTTATTTACTTTTAAAAATTACATTATATTAAAAGAAGTAACAGGGAAGTTTCATGTTATCTGAATGAAAAGTCACATTAAAAGCTTCCTAAGTTAAAAAAAACTTTCTACGGAAAAATGTCACTAGACAGAAATTGAAGGTCTGATATCTCTAAAGATAATTGAAGATATGATCATCTCTATAGCTCGATTTGCAAGAATATTTATTTAATATTTAACTAGTTATTAAACCTGGAATACTTAACAGTAGACGCTATCACATTCTTACTAACATTTTTTTCCCAAGTTAATGAAAACTTAAAAAAAATCGCTACACTAATTTCAAATACTGTATTTATGTTAGTGAGCAAGTTGTTATAACCGCTGTGTTTAAACTTCGGAGACAAATTTTCGGGAGTAGTAAAAGTTACGGTTAAAAGTTTTAGCATCCACATATTTTTAAATATAAAACAAATAGTGGGGAAATAGAGATTTAAAGAGATTTAAGTGATTTATTTCCAATGACATTTTTTCGTAAAAAAAAAGTATTTTTCCAAAGTTAGGGAGCTTTGAAAGTGGTTTTCTATCCACATATAACATCGAAATGTCCGGTTGCGTTTTGCAATATAGTGTATGTGTAATAGAACAATAATTATGATTTTATATAACAATAATAGCTAATATCAAATTAATACCTTAAAATTCCTTTAATCTGGCATTCACAATAAATGACAAGTACCCGTTTACCACCAACAAATATTCAATTACCTTATCAATATTTCATGAATAATAATTTTAAGTATTAACAACTGTCAATAACAGTTTCATTATGATTTAATTTTAAATAATACTTTCAATTTTTAATGGTGCACAATAAAAATTCAGGAAACTAACAATATATTACGATATTTATAGAAGGTAAAAACATAAGTGAAATAATTTAATTCGTAATAAAACATTGTATAAAATAATTATGCAATATAAAACGTTATAAAAATACCAATATTAAATTTAACCATATTAACCAATATTAACCTTATTTATTATATTATTTTTTATAAAATTAATTAACATTATTTAACCATATTATACCAATATTAACATTAATCAATTAACACTCAAGGCAATAAGCATAAAATATATAATTTAACGAATATTATGATAATATCTATCCATATATTAACCCTTTCACGACCAAGGGAAACATTTTTCCCATTTTAAAATTGGTGATTTCCGTATTTAATTATAACCTTATCTGCATTTTTTATACAGAATGTCAAAATAGAACGTATGTCGAACGCAATTACGTAAACTGGAACGTTTAGAAAACAAAAGCAGAACTGTCAGGACGCTACAACATTGTTACAAATTATAGTTAGGCATTAAATTAGTCAGTTTATTCAGTGGCAAATAGCTATCTTAACTGCTTATGCAGATTCTATTCACAGACCACTTGCATTCATATTCGTAAAACTAACCACACTTCGACTGTTTTTTTTTTTAATTTTGAGTAGATATCACCTACAGGCACACAGGCTTGTTGATATGAATTATTAGACTCTTCAGACACATTTTAATCCACAGCACCACTGTTCATCAGGAGGTCTTGGGTTCAGACCTCACCTCCTGATGAACAATCCACAAGGAAAATTTTCCTCTATACCAAATTAACATAATAAAACTTCAATAGTTTAATAGTGGTTAAATAATTTTTGAGCCAGAATTTCAGTTTGCTTTTGAAAGTAGAGAGTCTTTACGAGCCAATATAATTATGCGGGATTTTATTTAAAAATATGTGTGATTTCGTATGTGTTACATTTTTTTTTACCATACCATCTTCTTTGAGTAACTATGGTTCATATCATTTTAACCCTCTCGTTTTTTTTTTCACCTTTACCCGAGTGTTATTAGATGTGTTTCGAAAAAGCAGATTGATTGAATGTGATTACAGGAGAAAACAGTTTCTCTTCTCATCGTTTCTTACCAGATACGGTTAATAAATGAAGATGCCTGAAACTCAGCTAATGAAGCAAAAAGAAAAAGTGCTCTTCTGATAGTAGCCAATGTTGTAATGAAGAGAGGAAAGCCATACCAAGTCATTTTTCTGAAATGAATTTATTTTTTGGATGGAGACACTTGCGGTAATCTTAAAAATCAGGAAATGTTTTATTTTATTTAGAGTTAAGCTTCATTGAAAACATAATTTTGAAGCATTTTTGAATATGTGTTACTTTTATAAAAAAAAAAAGCATCTTCGAATTAGATTTAAGCTAATTATTCAGCTCCCAATTCTTTTTGTGTTATAACCATTGTTACGTCCATGTGATTAAGAACATTTTACGAATTCGTTAAAATACATATTTGAATAGGAAAATATCAATGATTATAAGCACATTCTGATTCCAAAACGCGATTCTAAACGATATCATTTTATAGAAAACTACCTCCTTTCGTTTCGCAGATAATGTATCGTTAAGAAACATAGCAAATAAGCTGTAACATAAATGCCCTCCTTGCCCTCCTTGAGAAAGAGAACACCAATGGTCTTGAAAAGGGAGCCGTCCATGGAATAGGACGTTAAGCTATGGCTCCGTGTGCAGAAGAACCATACCCTGCACACGTTGAAGAAAAATCTTCATTTATAGGAGACAATCTTCCATCTGTCTCCTAACAGCTGTACAATGAGTTCGCTTTTCCAACTCTCTCTGAGCTCTTGAGGTCCCTATCAATTAAACTTTTCAGTTATCTCATTGTGTGCAAAAAATGCCGCTTACAGGTGTAACAACCGAACTCAAAATCACAGGTATTTAACAAAGCAACTAATAGCTTTCTTTTGTATTTTTTAACAGAGCCACGTTTTTTAATCATAAATTTGTTTCAGAAAACTTTTACCAAATTCCTGTAAAATTATAAACTTATCTGCATAAAACTAGAAGTGCATTAAATGTTAATGCATAGTTTTATAAATTCATAGAGTGATAAATGCAGCCTTTAATTTATTATAAGATATTTTAATAACCTTTCAATATTGCATATTTTGAACAAAAATCATTCCTTTTCATAAAACGCTTATCCTCTCATTTGGTATGTAACCAACTAGTCAGCTATGTTCTAATCCCCGTAATTAAATTGAAATTTGGTAGATAAGATGGTATAAATGTAGTAATGAAACCTATAGACAAATTGATGAACCATCACATCGAAAAGTCCCCTTTCCAGTTATTTTGGGGAAGAGTGCAGGATTTCCTTTATTTTTCGTGCAGTGAGCTACACATTGGTATTTCAAAGTAAATGACAAACAGTACGTTATTTAATTAAAAACACTAATTTTTAAGACGTTTCTATTTTAAATGTCATAAATTTCCATAGGAATAAAAAATATCAATGCCTAGTATGCACATTGCTTTTTAAATGAGTTTAATAACTATGATTGATATTCCATTAAGGGGTAATTATTATTGTGAAATGTCAGTATAACGAAGTCATACAGGTGACCAATACATATATATTCGTTATACTCATATTTTCTTATAGTGAAAAGGAATTAAAAAAGATATGTATGATGGTTACATAGTACAAAATAATCGCAATGAAAGTAATTTACCATGCATTAGAGCAACGCTGTCCAACTAGCGGCCCGCAAAAGGATTTTTGTGGCCTGCGAACAAAATCAAGTTTTTACTTGAAATTTTAACTGAACATCTGTAATCCACCTTATAATTTTTTGTCAACTTATATTACTTTACCTGATATGCAATCTTCAACTTACTCATTCTATAAAATTTACTAAACATTCTTAATCCGATCGGCAAACTTCTGAAACCTTTTAAGAGCTGTGCGGCGTCATCATATAAATGTTTTTACGAAGCTGCAATAATGTGGAGCATCTAACGACAGCACGAATCGCTTTCACTGGGCATGCAAATGGCATGCATTGTCGAATGCTGCACTGTATTGTGCACCAGAAGCATTTGTGTGGCATTTCGCTGAGACTAAACGACGTAATGGAAAAGGTTGTGAAAATTGCCAATTTAATTCGTGGCGGAAATCGTTCTCTTATACACAGAAAATTTTAAACTTTTTTTGACGACCTGCATGCTGAGTATAGCGATCTACTCTTACAAAGTAATATTCGCTGGTTAAGTGTCGGAAAATGCCTCAAGGGATTTTTTACATTTCGAAAAGAAATTCATCTTTTTCTCACAGAAGTGGGCACTAATGAAGTTTTAATAGCAAGTTTTGTTGATGAAAATTTTCTATGTTCATTTGCTTTCCTAACAGACATTACAGATTATTTAAATGTCTTGAATAAATCCTTACAAGGAAAAGATCAAAACGTGTGCTGTCTTTATAATCATGTTACTTACTGGGTTTAGAAACAAACTAAAATTGTTGAAGTCAAATTTGCAGGAAAACAATTTAATTCATTTTGAAACTTATAAAGAGTTCTACGAAGAAATGAAACAACTCAGTAAAACAGTTAATTTTGAAAAATTTGTTCCTAAATTAGATATCCTAATTGAAGATTTTAATAGAAGATTTTCTCAATATGATGACCTTAAGCAAAGTTTAAATTTCTTCAGTAATCCATTAAATATTGATATAAGCACCGCAGATCCTAAATATCAAATGGAATTATGTGACCTTCAGGCCGACCCAATTATTACATCTAATAGAGAAACTAAATAGAATTGTTCAAAATTTGCCTAAAGAAAAATATTCAAAAATGAAAGATTTTGAACTCCAATAATTTCTATGTTCGGAAATACATATATCTGCGAGCGCGCATTTTCTGATATGAAACATATAAATCAAGGTACAGAAACTGCTTGAAAGACTCTGCACTTGAACATATACTTCGGCTCGCAAGAACAAATATCAATATGGACGTAAAAGAAATTATTTCCCAACAACTACGGCCACAATGCTCCTATTAAATTTATTAAATATTTGATAAGGTTGGAAATTTTATCATGGTTTATTATTACTTAATATTTTTCGTATAAATAAAATAATTTTTGAGGTTTATTATTACTTATTATTTTTCGTATAAATAAAATAATTTTTTGAGGTTTTTGAGATTTATTATTACTTATTATTTTTCGTGTAAATAAAATAATTTTTGAGGTTTTTGAGGTTTATTATTACTTATTATTTTTCGTAAAAATAAAATAATATTTTGGTTTCTTTGAGGTTATTATTACTTATTATTTTTCGTATAAATAAATTAACGTTTTGACGTTTTTGAGGTTTATTAGTTATTATTTTTGGTATAAATAAAATGATTTTTTGAGGTGACATGAACTGACTTTTCAATTACCTATCCTATCCTATTCTTGTTTTGGCCCGCGAAATATTGGCAAAAGAAAAAAATGGCCCGGGGTCTTAGAAAAGTTGGACAGCACTGCATTAGAGCATTCTTAAAGTCAGCAATTTTTATTTCTTTTTACGGTCTGTTCCAACAAGTTTCTCTCTGTGTGTTCTGGAATGGTTGTCGTAACTCTGCAGCACATTGTTCGGAATGCCTTTCCATGTCATTACGAAACAGCGAAGAGTTCTCGCCATTTTGGCTCTTCACAGCCGGATCGGGGAGGGGGGGCAAGGGTCCATATCCCCCTCCCCTTGAGAATGCTAGTTAAGGGTAATGATGGCCAAAAATTATTAAACATTTGCATTTTTCAAGCATTTTTATCAAGAATATTTTTTGAAACCTCTAAAACGAAGGAGCTGGGTTGCTTTACCTCTGAGCAGCACATTTTTTCATGCAATGTGCTAAACGATCATGTCACAAGGACCCGAAAATTGAGAAGGACTTCCACTTGGAGGAAGATGCTAGCCTCCCATCAAAGTCGTCCAACGTGTTCTTTAACATGGAGGATATGGCTCTCCCAAACACGAGGTCACTTCTTAACGTCCCATCCGACTAACGGCGGTCTTTCCAAGCCCATCAGTGTTCCCTACTGACCAAAGAGTTTTGCGGATATAAATCTCAATGATCACCCAGGTGGGAGTCGAACCTGGGAGCTACTGATTGCAAGCCTGATGCTCTACCGACCAAGGGGGAAAATTTTATACATCAATGAACTCCAGTTTCTTGCCTCCTTCTTTCCCCTACCTTTTTTCAGATTCGTTTGCAATGCTTGGTCCTCCTTTCATTATTTTTTTTTTAATTCGTGCCTGTAGAATCTCTAATTCCTTCTTCTCCATATTATACAGTATGTAAACACACAACTTATTAAAGAACTTAACTAAAACAATAGCAATAACCAAAAAAAAAAACAATTAAAAATTAACTTGAGCATAACTAATGATGAAATATAACGTTCAGAGAGCGTCTATGCTGAATGCAGTGAGATCGTCAGAAATATGTCCCGGTCGATATACAATAACACGTGATTGAAAATACTTTGATTAATTAGATATTTCACACCGTTTAAATCATTTCAGCATTACCAGATACTAAAAACAAAAGCACGTAATGATCGAAAATGTTATGTTGTTTAAGGATTGGTTTTTAACAACTTGCGTTATGGTGATGATATCTTTTGTACCGAGATAAATTTAATAAACTGATATTTCCGTTATACTGGTATTCGTTAAAATGAAACAGTTTTACCTAGTCATACAGGTAAATTGGCAATTTTTCGTTATACTGAATATTTCGTTACAACGACATTTTATTGTAATTGCGCAAACAAATAAAGTCGGGAAAATTATTTCGCTTAAACCTTTCACTCCATATTATGTTTCCTTCTGTTGTTTAAAACAGCTTCATCAAATTCAGTTCTTTTTTCAAGATTTCAATGTTTCTTCTTTTCAGAGTTCGTACGTGAAGCTTAAAATAGGTTTTCCCCAATTCTGTGCAATTTCTGTAAAATAAAAATTATTATTATTAAGAAACATTCTGCTCTTCTGAGGTATCAGAGGCCCGCGACATTATGGACCTGGGACGCTATAGGGCTCAGCTCCCCTTACCAGTCCGCGCCTGTTAACAGAATACTGGTGAATACTTTGTAAACCAGTGAAGTGTGGAAAAAAAGGAAGAAATTCACTCTTTATAGTGACACAAATCAGTTCACAGACTGTCAAACAACGTTTGCCAGAGAGATCTGAGAAAAGCCTGTCAGTATAATACGAAATAGAGAAGATCTGAGAGGAAGATTAAACCTCAGCTGACAGACTACACAGAAAGGACAGAGCCTTACCTTATGCGGGGACTGAACACTGCACCAGTGGTCAGTGTAAAAAACAACACACATTTTTCTTTATTTCTATAATTTCAGTTAAGTTGATGTTGTGTCAAAGTGCAGGAAATTGAAGATGACTAATCATGATGGAGAGTTGGGTAGTTTTATCTCTGAGTGGCTCTCACTCTTTTACACACAATGGGCTAAATGACCAGGTCACGAGAACCACACGTGTCCAGATATGGTTGGAGAAGGTGTTCTACTGGCCAGCCGTTTGGTATCTATACAGGTACATGTTCTGTAAAGGGCACAGGGTATAACCCTTCTGCACACCCCACCTGACGGACTGTGGTCTTTCAAGCCCATTTCTCAAAAAAGTGGAACAGGGATTAGGAGATATAAATCTAAATGAAAGCACAGTCAGATCTCATATCCAGGAACTGCGAATTACGAATCCGGCAAACTACCGACTGAGGCCAAACCCTACCTCTGCTGGAGAGTTAAAAACAGTTTCATTTATAAGGTCTGTTAATTTTCGTAGTTTAAAAAAAGTATCACGATTAAATGAATTAATTGAATTATTGACCATATGTATTGAAATCTTTAAATAGTTGGAAATCAATGCACTAGGACACAATCTAGGAAAGTGAGTTGAGGCATGACTCTCTTGACAATTTTAATAACCGGAAAGGAGGTGAACAAAAATATGAAACAATTATATATTACCCTATTTTCAAGGACTATATTAATGACCATATGATAACAGAACAAAAACGTACACATCGAAGAGTCTTTCCTATTCATTCCGACTCTATCTTCGCTCCTATTTTGTTTTACAGATCTGGGTCTATCTAGCGCCATTTTATAATCTTTACTTTCCTTCATCCTCTTCTCTAATATATTAAGAAAGAATATCTAATATATTTATTATATCTTAATAATTTCCGCATCAATGATTCAACTTAAACTGCATTAACTTCACTGAATTCGACCACTTTATTATAAACAATAAACAAGTTTACCACGTTCCATCCGCATAACTAAGTCATAAATCGTGCATCAGTTGCTAATAACCTTTGACGAAGTTCAATGGATTATTTTAAATAGTTTCGTTATTTATCTGTCATCACACGAATGACAATTAATAGCTCTTTCGTAAACATAGCTGCAACTGACGTTTTCTCACAAATGCTCTCTTCCCCCTTATCTAATCTTCCGCATTTTCAATTAAGCTCTCGAAATGAGCAACATATTTAATAGCCAAGTTAACGTCCAAATATATCATTGCTGTTGTAAATGTTCGCTAAACCGCAGCACTGTACAGATGCCATTTACTTGAAGCCACTGTTGTAACATTTAATAATTTCCAGCATTATTGTAACTTAACTGAATAACAGATAACGTTAATTTAATTCTGTACGTGGAATAGAATTTAACTACCTCTTAAAGGTTATCGTCATACCATCTAATTCTAAACAGTTTTATTGGGTAATATTGAAATACATTGCTGTACTTCATTACAGGTGCTTTAGTTTGGAACATTTACAAATGAAATAAGTTCCGAATTTGTGTTTTAAAACTGTTATTGCAAAGCTCGTGTTTTATAAATAGAACAGAGTTTGTTTGATATATACAATGTGACAAGATAGCAATGAGACAGAAATAAAATTGAAAACATCAATGTATAGGGCTACATGTTTATCAACCGTTTCCTTCAAAACAGTTCCCGAAGGACTGAATATATTTATTACAGAACATACGTTGACTTTAGAAAGACTTGAAAAACTCCTCTGCTGTGATGGTATTTAGTTCTTCTTCACGTTCATATACTCTATTAAATCGGTGACTTTTCAATTTCAATCTCAATTTAAACTTGAGAAACAGAAAAATGTTTGCTGGAGGCAGGTCAGGGGAATAAAAAGGGTAATTCAGCACTGCAACCTTTTTTTGGCCTGAGATATCCTTACATTAATCACTGTGAGATAGTCAAGGACTTTATCGATTTCTTATTCACATTTAGTCACTTGACATCATTATGAGTGCCAACCGATTGTTTCTTGCGAGTAAATTGATCACTTTGTCCAACAATTTTGAGTTGAAAGAAATTTCCGGTTGTCCACTGCGATGATCATCTTCCATGTCCTCTCTTCTCTCTTGACAATTTTTAAACCATCGAAATGTTTCACAGTCTCATCCTTTCATAAGCTGTTCGTGACATTTCATGTGTTTGGCTTGGCACATTGTTCAATTAATGGGTTTCTGATTGCATAGCAATACGCGATGCACAAACCACGTCCACAGAATTATAACGCAATCACAACCGATTACGTTTAGCAGGACTGCCAAGGTCACATTTCAGTGCGTTTATAGCGGCCTCTCGAGAAATCGTACTGCATACTGTTATTTTATTCCATTCTGAATACTTTCCTGTCGCACTAGGTAAGTCGCCAAAATACTATTTTAAGCATTTTAGTCGATACGGTATAATGGCTTTATCACAAACTTAATAACTTATCACACTCAATTCAATATGTTGCCTATTGACGATAAATTTGTCACTTTTTTTCAACACAGTAAATGGAATAAACCAAAGCACTTATGCTATTTACTGATACAAATAGAATATATAAACAGTATTTGTAGTTAAATCCTCTAGCCATTACGTCATTTATGTATTGAAAAAAAAAATGAAGTAGAGTGAAAATCAGTTTATGGAACAACCATATATCCGTAAGTTAAGCAACTGTCACTTTTACTTTCTTTCCGTTAGAGTAGGGTCTCAAGGTATGCGAGACCTCGGTTCTTGGCACCTCAGCGTAAGTACGAATTCTCCTAAGTTGGGGTTGCGCTATAGAAAATTATTGCAACTAAGGAATAGGGCTGGATCTAGGGAAGGCAAGGGATCCATGCTCCCCTCCCCCTTTGAGAATGCTAGTGTAAATAATAGAGGCAGAAATTATAAAAACTACTGTATATTTTACCATTTTTCAAGAAATTTTTTAAAGACTTCTAAGATGGAGGGTGAAATTTCTTCTTAAAGAGGAGTCTCTTTATAGGGCACTTTTCTGTTCCCAATGGACCCACCACAAGGGACCTCTTGTATAACCTTTATAAAGGTTATAAAAAATATAAATGCCCTCTCAAAGAGTTGTTGCCACAGAGATCTGACAGAAGCCTGTCAGTTGAATAAAAGTCATATTGGAAAGTCTGTGAGGACAGCAGGAAATCAGCAGAATAACAACACAAGCATGTGTGCCTTAGCTGGTGCTCGAACCCAGGTTCCTTGGATCGGTAGGTTTCCTACTGATCATATTGGAAAGTCTATGAGGACGGCAGGAAATCAGCAGAATAACAACACAAGCATGTGTGCCTTAGCTGGTGCTCGAACCCAGGTTCCTTGGATCGGTAGTCAAGGTCGCTAACCACTTGGCAGCCGGATGTCTAAGGTTTGTAATGCAGACCTTTATTGCATTTCTCCCTATTATAACATAGAGAAAAAAATTCTGAACCTCCAGAATTTCGAATCGATATGTTATTTTACTTAATTTACCTATGAAAGTTATAGTACTATTTTATTATATATAGCTCGTATACGTAACCACCAATATGAGTTCATGCTCAGTCTTTGAACGAATATCGTTAGGAACCTGACGTGATTACGACTGAGTCAATTAATGAGTTCGTTCAGCTCTGAAGTACAGTCGCTCAAAAAATATCCGAACACTATGGTTAATTAAAGAATTCAGAAAAAATATCTGGCAACGATTTTTTATAGAAATTAGTGATCTGGTAACCTTCAAAATTGTTGCCAGATATTTTTGCTGAAATCTGTAATCATCCATAGTTTTCGGATATTTTTGAGCGACTGTACAGACTTAAAAGTGGAGCGATGAAAGAAAAGATCCTTAATTTCCGTGATAATCAGAGCTGTCAATTATATTTACTATATCATCAGTTTTATTTTGTTTTTCGATCGAATATGCACACACATCCCTAGATTGTGTACAAGGTCTACAGTCTAGCATCACCTAATGCAGTGTCAACCCAACTAAAGACGGCACTGCGAACTATCACCACTAGAAAGACGACACTACGAAGCCCTGGACACTCATATGGATATAACAGAGATACGAAATTCTAAAGACTTCCATCGTGGGAACCTTTTCATGTCTTCTGCGATCTGGTCATTTTTGGGGGAGGGGCAGATTGTTTTTTCTTATTTCTATTTTCTTGTTTTCGATATTTTCTCCGTTGTTTTACAAATTTACAAAAGTGTACTTTCATATATAATATAGCGTGATAGTGACTAAACATTTTTTTTTTAATTTTTGATGATATGCAAATGAGTTTTCAGGAGCTTCCTGCTTTCAGAGTTTTTTTTTTGTCATATTTGGTGAATATGTACCTAATGTTTGGTACATTCAACGGGAAAAACCTCGTTTGAATCGACGCAATGCCCATACTACAACGTCAGATTCGAACAAGGACTTCAGCTTCTTTTTTCACTGCGAACTAATGAGATTTCTCTCTGCAAAACTGACCGCCCTACTCTCGGTCAGTAGAAGACACCTCTAGGTTTGTAAAGGCTTCCTTGATGGGAGGCTTCCATCTGTCTCCTAACAGCTGTCCAGACTCATCCCTCCAACCTGCTCTGAGCCCCCGGGCGTGTTCTGATTTAGCCCATTGGGTGCAGAAAAGTGGTAATTTCCAGAAGTAAAGCAACTGAACTGCGATCTAAATCAATACTACTGCTCCAAATAGTCGGTTTACTATTTTATATCTCATTCTGATTCTAAATCCACCAGAAAAAATTTATATTGCTTTATTAATAGAGTAATAAAAAATAATAAATACTCCCTCATGCAGCTGCTTGCCACAGAGGTCTGACAGGAGCCTTTCAGCTTAATACGCCATAGTAGAAGGCCTGTGAGGATGGCGGAAGTCTCACATTTGTTAGCTGACAAAAAATAATTTCCTCCCTCTGTAAGGATGTGACGTTCACCTGGGTTGCCAATAGACAATCTGGTGCCGACTTCCTGGCTGAACAAAGATCTTCAGAAGAGGTAGCAGCAAGCTCAGGTGAAATGGCCTGCTAAAGAGCGCTCCCTAACCCATCGGCCTGGTCACGTGAACTGACCAGGCAGCGTGGGAGTCACAGGTCACTGGAGACTTAAGAGAGAGACTCAGCTGCTGCTAATCGGAGAGGACGGTCAAGCAGGCACCGTCGCTCGTGCATTCTTGTGAACAAAAGTCATCCTTCGTTGGACTAGAGGTACTGGATCCCCACGTTCGGTTGGCTGGCTCACAGTGTAAATAGTTTAAGACCAAAATGTGGTCGAGGATAGGCATTGTATATATGTATGTAAATAAATTGATTGTACATAGTAACCTGGTAGTGCAGTAATTTCCAGTCACTAGGGACTTCTACCTGTAATTTTCGATTACCCAATAAATTCTTCTACCCACAATCCCATCACACCCTAGTAAAAGAGTAAACGAAACCCTCTTCTCCGCGAAATTCATTTTTTCAGCTAACCATTTCTGAAACTGTTTCAGTTTGCGGAGAACAATAATTTTCTTTCGGACTGAGCTTGAAATGCTTTAATGATATATTTAAAATCGATAGCATGTATAGACAAACATAAACACCAATAGGAGATGAAAATTATCTCTTATGTTATTTTCCAATGAGTGTCTTGTTTATTCTGAGAAAAGCAGCGTCTTTGAAACCCTGTAATCTTACACCAGCGGTTTTATTTGACTACTTATTTGCAAGCTTCAAAAGGCCACATTCTGTATGTAGCTCAAAAGCTTTTTCGTTACTGTCAAGGAACAAGAGATTTTAACTCTATCGTCCCAAAAACCTTCTTTTCTTGAAATAGTCCAACAACGAAAATTATTATGTATTAATTCAAATGCGATTCCATTCCCTTAATGCTGAATAAAGATGAATTAATGTTCATATATTAGTATCCAAAGTGAGATCACTTACAGTACTTAATTTGGCACATTATGAAACTAAAATAGGAAATAAGGAGGGTGGTGCCATCTAGTGGAGTGTTCTGTAAAATAAAACGCAATATCTGCGGCATCTTCTTTCGTAAAGTAACTTTCTCATAATTAAGAAAATATACTGTTTTACATCAATTAAAAAACAACCAAAAATAATATCAATGGGTCACTATTCATCAGCTTAGTATAAGTTTCTTAAGACTGGCATTGCTGTTGTTAAATATTCAAACTTACATTACTCATTAAATAATAAAAAAAATAAATACCCCTCAAGCAGCTGCTTGCCACAGAGGTCTGACAGGAGCCTGTCAGTTTATATGCCAAAGTAGAAGGTCTGAGAGGATGGCAGGACCTCAGCAGAAAACAACACATACATCCATGCCTTACACGGGGCTCGAACCCAGGTCCCTTAGATAACTAGCCAAGAGCGCTAACCACTCGGCCATGGGACATTAAATACTGAACGAATATTGTTAAAAATCGAGATACACATATTTCAAAACATAAAAAAGACAATTTTAGAAGTTACAGAGCTTCAACATTAGCTTCCCATTGACATAATATAAGGTTGTTCCTTAATTTATGGAAACCAAAGTATATACTGGCCGTTCAGTGGCTGAGTGGTTAGCACGCTAGGCTTTCTGATATACAGGGCCTAGGATCGAACCCCAGGTCTGTCCTGTGGCCAAATGGTTAGTACGCTAAACTACTGATCTACAGGATCTGGGTTAAGGCATGGATTGATCGATGTATGTGTGTTGTTTTTCTGCTGAGGTCCAGTCATCCTCACAGACATTGTAAAGGGTGTTTCAAATAGAATGCAGCCCTAAATATAAGAGAGAAGAACTTGCGTGCATGTACATTTTATGCCATAATATTAGTCAGTTATTACTCTATTCAAGGTTAAGAGCCTTTAGCAGTTGAAATGACCTTGTCACGCACTAGTCTCACTCAAGCATTCATTCCTTTGTGTTGTGTTAGCTATGTCATCTTCCAAAAACGAACGTGTATTTATTGTTGAGACTTATTGTGCGTACAAATCTTACAAACGTCTGAAAGAGGAGTTTGAGTTGAAGTTTCTTCAGTCTGCAGTTCCCAACAAGTCGAAAATATCTCGTTTGATTGATAAATTTTGTGACACTGAGTCTGTACAGAATCGAAAGAGCCTAGGCCGGCCATCACTGTTAACTGTCGAAGTTCTTGATGATGTGTCTCAGCGTTTAATTCGCTCACCCAGAAAATCTCTTAGAAAGTTATCTTCACTTGTTGAACTATCACCAGCTACTGTTTTCAGGGCTACAAAGAAGTTAAAATTTCATGCTTACCGCATTGGTGTCATTCTTGAACTGAAAGAATCAGACCATGAAAAACGTTTACGGTACTGTCGTTGGTTTATTGATAAAAATGGAATTGAGGTATTGGATCGTGTTTATTTCAGTGACGAGGCTTGGTTTCATTTGGATGGGTATGAGCACAGTCAAAACAGTCGAATATGGAGAAGTGAAAATCTTCACACTTTTCACGAACGACCATTACATGAATGGAAAATTGGTGTTTGGTGTGTAATTTCCTGTCATCGTATGATATGACCTTTATTTTTTTGACTCAACTGTAACTGGCGAAGTTTATCGTGACCTCATCAAACAGTTTATTGCACTATTGGATGGGAATGAATGAGAGTGTTGGTTTCAAAAAGATGGTGCGACCGCCCATACTGCAAATGACACAATTGTCATGTTGCAGGAAATTTTTGGTTATCATTTTGATATCAAAAATTTGTGGCCCCTAAGATCCCCAGATCTTACTCCTCCAGATTTTTTCCTTTGGGGATATCTCAAATGTGTAGTGTTTCAAAACAATCTTCATACACTTGAAGACTTGAAGGCTAACATTGAAAGAGAATTTTAAATGCAAGAAAACAAACATTACGAAAAGTGGCTGCAAATGTTATGAAACGGATACAAACCTGCATCAAGGTTGCAGGAAATCACTTTCAACATCTGTTGTAAAGGTAGATACATGTCTAATTTGCATCGTTTGGAATTTGGTGTTTTGTCAAGTTTAAATAGAAAAATACAATAGAGAGTTGCGTCCTTTTTGAAACACCATGTACATTTAGCACCCTCTAACGATTAACTTTTGCTGAGGAATATGTGAATTAAAACGCGTAACATAAAATTTTAAGCGTAACGAATTTGATGTGGAACGATGTAAATTAAAGCCTTTTCGAGGATTTGAAAACTATGAATCATCACATTTCGTTAGTACCTATTCAGCTCCAAAACAAAGGACGGAGATAACCTAGAAGCGATATTCGGCTTGTCCTGGTTTCTCATACAACCACTTATGCAAGAACAAGCCGGCTGCTCTTAGTAGTTAGGTACGCTAACCACTAGACAAGGTAGGATTGATTTATCCTTAATCTACTAAAATGAATTAACTTTAACCTCTCAAAATGATCTTTATTCTCATTAGTCGCTGATTTATCCCTAATCTCCCAAAACAAAAGTTGCATCCCCTAAACCCCTGAAGGTGAATCGATAAATTGTTGCTGTCAATGTAAACCTCTTGATCATACCTATCAAATTAAAAAACAATTATCTCTAAACACGAGCAATTATCTCTTTAAAAACACGCGTTTTCTCTTCCCCTCTGGGGAAAAAGGCGAAAATTATTGCTGTCGATGCAAACTTCATGTCATTCACATTTCACAAAATTTCAATTCAATTTTTAACGTTATTACATCTCTTGTAATTATTTTTTACAATTAACACTTGTAATTCAAATTCAAAATGAGCTTTCTATTAGGACTAGTAGGGTATTGATTAAGGACATTCCTGCAGTTCTTTCTTTCCGAAATAAGCTCAAGTGCCTTATCACTCAGATAGTTCTGTTTCTTCTGCTCCTTTTTTTCCTAAAAGAGTACTGTTAGTGTCCAAAAAAGCTTGTTTAAAATGATCCCATTCTTCCTCAACTTCAGTAGTAAGCAAACCATGACTGTCATAATGACTAAGTAACCTATCATGGTAAGCTTTGGCTATAACTGGATATTTCAGAGCTTCAGTATTAAAAGTAAATTTTTTAACCCTAACACAACACTGTTTAAGTTTAAGTTGCAAAACACTTTTAACAAGGTAATGGTCAGATCCAATTTCAGCTCCCCTATATGCCCTGGTATTCCTAACAGAAGTAGCCCATTTGCTGTTAATTAATATGTAATCAATCATATTCTTATGCAGCCCATCAGGTGAAACCCATGTGTACTTAGGTATGTCGCGGTGTTTGTAATAAGTGTTAGTTATTCTGAATCCATTGAGTTTACTTACCTGTAGGAGACGTTGCCTAATGCCATTTCTTATGCATCTTAGTAAAATTCAGTATAACGGTTATTGCTTTTAGTTTTTATTAACTTTTCAGAGCCATTATTTAAGCTTTCCTTGTTGCTGTTAAATATTTCAATCTTCTGAAAGGATATTGTTGAGCATCGAAATCAACATCGAGTGCATTAAATTATCTTAAGCTTTTTATGTAGAAATATGGCTGATTTTAGAAGTTACTGAGTTACTATTGACGTAACTGTACCTAATAAAGTAGCTACTAAACGTAATGACAATAAGTCGTTGCATGAGGTATGTGCTTTCTGTCTTGTTAAACCATTCGTGACAAGGCATGTGATTTGACAGATTTCACACACTCAGTGTTGAAGAGTTGGGCCTTTACCCCACAGCTCAGTATTTCCGAAATACAGTAGTTGACTGCTTAGTTTCAAATTCCAGACACAATTTACCATGTGCCAACGTGTGTTGCATTAAATATTCGAGTCTCTATTTCTGATGGAATTCAAGATCCAGTTAAAAATCACTTTTATTTACACCGGATTCAACGAATTTCATCGCGAAATTTGCTGCTACCCTATTTAATTATTAATTTACTGCTACCCTATTAAATCGTTAGAAAATTACCACGTTTTGTCAATGAGAATGTAGCTTCGAAGCTCTATAACTTATAAAATATGCATTTAACGGAAAAAAGACAAGATATATTAAAAATCACAATCAAATCTGTTTAAATTTCGATTTTTTTAAAATATTCGTTTAGTATTTGAAGAGTTACGAAAGGTGGAATATTTCACAACAGTAATCGTCATAAGAATTAATTGAAGCTTAAATAATAATCGTATCGCTTCGAACCATTGAATAAAACATACATTTAAGAAGTTTGCATAATGATTATTTCGATATTAGACAACTATGAATGATATTTTTGAAACAACATAATTTATCGTTAAATATTTCTGCTTCCATACCTCTTTAAAAACTGAAAGAATATTGTTGAAAATCGAGATTTGAACAGATTTGATTATTATCTTTATCTTCAGTCACATTTTTCATTAAATGCATATTTTAGAAGTTCCAGAGCTTCGAAGTTATATCCCCATTAACAGAACAGGGAAATTCTCTAATATTCTTGATAAGGAGGTGTATATTTACAGATTCTTGTCTTTACGAAACGAACATTAAAATAAAAACATATCCCGTTCAAAGCAAATGAAGTTATTTTCCGCCTTTAACATCCTCTAACGAATAGAAATTCGAACTAATGGATGATTTGGAAAATGTAAAAAGTAATATATGATTGCTAATTATGAAACACAAACAGAATTTTTCATTTAATCCTTAAAACAAAATAAATTGGGTTTTACCCCCCCCCCCCTGGGTGTAAACCCAGGGGGGGTAAACCTAATTTATTCATTGTGGGGCTCATTGTGAGAGAGCCATACCATGTGCAGGTTAAAGCATACGGTGTATAGCCTTGACAGGAGACTTCCATCTGTCTCCTAACGGCTGTCCACTTCTCCATCCTTCTCTGAGCCTTCGGGATCCTTGTGACCTGGCCATTTAGCCCATTGTGTACAAAACAGTGCCACTCAGAGGAAAAACAACCCGACAAATCGTTGTTTCCAGTCCAGATAGTTACAATCTAATGATGTTTACATGTAAACAGATTGTTGAAGTCAGAAGATTAGATTAGTGGTCCCTAAACTTTTCGGCGCTATGGACCCTTTAAGAATTGTCGTTCTTTATAAGAATCGCCTGCAAAGTTTAACTCTTTCTGCAGACCCTCTTACCATAATCGCCTGATACAGTTTAACTGAAATTTAAATGTTTGTAACGTGGACTCTCTAAAAGTCCCAATAATGGGTGGGGCAGGGGTAGATCAGACGGTATTGCGGCAGGCTCGTAATATGCAGTTTCCAGGTTCGAGCATTGTGATTTATCTATGCAAAATTCCTTTTTCTTTCTACTGTCAGTAGAAGAGACCGATGGGCTTGAACTTGGAAAGGCCTCCGTCCGTCATATGGGATGTTAAGCCGTGGCTCGTTTGTGGGAGCCATACCCTGTCCTCGTTAAAGAACACGCTGGATGGCCTAGACAGGAGGTTACCATCTGTCTCCCAATAGTTGTTCCAGTGGGTCCCCTCTCCCAACCTTCTCTGAGTCCTTCGGGGCCCTTATGACCTGGCCATTTAGCCCATTGTGTGAAAATAATTGCCACTCAGTGTTAAACAACCTAACCCTTCAGATGTTATCTAATATGTGCATGACCTTTTAGTCCGAAATTTCCCTTTTAAAGAGCGCTAAAAATAGAAAATTTCGAATGTTTAAATTGGTATTACCTTCCATTTATGATAGAAGTTTGATGTTTCAGTGGTGGAGTGGGCCGTGACTTACTTCGCCACCAAAGGCAAGAGGAAAAATATTTAATTATACAGTTTAAACGTTGTATGATTAATCAATTGATCAGTCGCGAAGCATGCTATCCACTCAGCCACTGGGACGAATAACTATGACACTGAAAAATTTACTTTTTGGAAATGAAAAGTTACCAACGCTTTCGTATCAGGCAATTTATTTGCACTAATTACAACAAATGAAACAATTAGGAAACATTTATTATTACCAAAGTTCTTTATATTTTATGTACAAGTGGAGCTGCGGACATATTATGCTCTCATCTCCTGTTGTGGAGGTCCGTAGACAACTCCACTTCTTGTACGATTTAATCTCTCTCGTTCCTCAAATTCTCTTTCTTCCTCATCTTGAATCTGCTCTGCCATTATAACTTCTTCTCTTATTTCTTCTGGTGCTGGCCTACGAAATAAAATAAAAGGAGTATATTGCAGTACGTAAAACCATCAGAAACACCCATTGGAGGATGATACAGACTCCCTCCTTAACTGAAATGTGTTTATCATCATTATCATTTTATTTTACAGTTTACAACCCCTTTTTCTCTTTTCAATATTTTAGTCTATTTCAAAGAAAAATTTATGCTGATAAATATAAATTAAGATTGTAACTTTATCTTTTTAATTATTTTCGTATATATTCAATTACTGTTATTCAAAGTCTTTTACAACATGAGAGTTCCTTGGTTTCCTGATTACTTTTATAACTTTGATGCGTTTAAGTTGGGTTGATTGGCTTCTGAGCGGGAACCAATACTCTACCCAAGGGTTTAGAGTAGTGGTTTTAGAAATTTGCCGGGGCATTTTCATAAATTCCTATACAGGGTAAACATTTTTTCAACTAATTTTACAAGGAAAAAATCATTTAATCATCGCGAAAAGGACCGAGAAAGCTGGAAAATTCGGTTTCGAATTTGGTAGATAAAGAGGATTCATTGGACAGCTGTTAGGAGAGAGATGCAGCATGTACTTCAAAGTGAACAGGCTATGACTATCTATCCCACGCCACTACTGTTTTCATCACAGAGACATAATTTTGTTTAAGGCCGTGGATTTCTCCTTTCACAGGGGCGAGGTTGGCTCAGCAGGTAGCGAGCCAGGCTCGTAACCTGCAGTTCTCAAGTTCGAATTACAACCCTGGCAGCGTTATCTTTGTCAACATCACCCTTCGCTCGGTGAGAAAGGGGGACACCGACGGGCTTGGAAAGGCAGCCCTCCGTCGGATGGGACATAAATCCGTGGTTCCGTGTGCAGAAAAATCAACCCCTATGTACGTTAAAGAACACGCTGGATAACTTTGAAGTGATGCTTCTCTCTGTCTCTTAACAGCTGTCTAGTGGGTCTCATTCCGCAACTTTATCTGAGCCGTTGGGGTTCTTGTGACCTAGCAATTCAGCTCATTGTGGGCAAAAAAATACCACTCAGAGGTAAATCAACATAGTCACCTGCCTACGATTGTGATTATGTTTAGGTACAGTAGTATCATTAGTGGTGAAATTCAAAGGCGGAACAAGGATTTTCTTAAGGATAATATTGACCTATCTTACTCCTATCTTATCCATCTATTTTAAACTTTCCAAACACAGAAATCTGGACATATAGCTAAATATATATCTGTTTCGTATGTTTTCAAAATCTTTCTAATTGATTAAAGAATGCATTTTTTATTCGAATGTAATTTTTTTCGTCCCCAATGATTTATTGTAATCGTAAGAGGGTGTTAGAGGGAATGAGCATAAAAGTCACTATCTCTCCCTTGACATTCCCAATTCATATATGCTCATTCACGTATTTGTGTCTCGCCTCGTAGAAATACACTGTATATTACCACAATCTATGGGGTGGCGGTGGTTGAGTCGGTAGGTTAGAGTCCCACATGGGCCAGCATTGAGCTTTATCTCCGAAAAGTTCCCAGCCCTGCCCTCGGTCAGTAGGGAACACCAATAGGTCCGGAAAGGCGACCGTCCATAGGATGGAACGTTAAGTCATGGTCCCATGTGTGGAAGAGTCAACCCTTGTACACGTTAAAGAACACGCTGGATGGCCTTGATGGGAGACTACCATCTGTCCCCTAACAGATATCCAGTGGGTCCCATTCACCCAACCTTTTCTGATCCCTTGGTGTCCTTGTGGCCATTTAGCCCACTGTGTGCAAAAAAGTGCAGTTCACAGGTAAAACAACCAACCAATCGCAATCAGTGATATATAACATTGGTATAGGCAGAGACTGAGAGAGGTGAGTTGGGACAAGGGATAGTCACAAATGTGGGTCCCCTACTCCATCCAAAAGTCATATGATTATATTTAATTCTAAAACTTTATTGAAATAAATTTTAAATTATATAATAAAAACAATTTACAGAGTGTTAAAATTTACCCATTATTTGCATTTATTTGATATATAATTTGACAGTGACGTGAATAGTTGGGGTCCCCTACACTTGGACCAAATCTCACCCCCCCCCCCCCGCTTTATCTCGGTCTCAATATACGACCTAGCAACTTAACTTATATGGATTATTTTTCTAACCTTTATTTTATAACATTTCTTACGAATTAAAATTGTTTTTAAATGTAGCATGAAATTTCGTATGAGACAACTACAATTTAAAGTTCTGTGGATAGGAAAGACTGCTTACCTGTTTCTGTTGCTTTTAAATCCTTGGAATGTCATTATGGTGGCAATACATATGACAATTGAAGCTGCTCTTAAGTAATGTATTCCAGCCACCATAATGCAACATTGGAGGAAATGTGGAAAAACGATTTTCGAAAAAAATAAAATGTTGATCACCTGTAAATTTAACAAGACATATATCTATATACATCATTCAAATGTTTTACTTCACAATATATGCATTACACTACTTTGCATTGGTCGGAGATGGTTCAGTACACGCGCCACGCTCATAGTTTGTAGTTCCTAGGTTCGAGTCCCACTTGGGCCAGAGTTGAGATTTATCTTCGCTAAACCCACACCCTGCCTTCGGTCAGAAAGTTCACCGATGGGCTTGAAAAGACCGTCGCCTGTCTGTATAGGACTTACAGCTGTGGCCTACTTGCAAAAGAATCTACCCTGTGCACGTTAAAGAACACGCTGGATGACCTTGACGGTAGGCCACCATCCGTCTCCTAACAGTTGTACAGTGGGTTCACTTCCCCAAACTACTTGGCCAGAGACGGATAACAGTACTACGGTCTCTGAGCCAAGCAATCGAGACAAAAAATAGAAGGGACAAAAGAGTAGATTTCTATTGCAGTATAACATTTTCCCTATGTTTTAGAGTCTAAAAAAAGTATTGAAAAATGCTTGAAATAAGCACAAGTTGAATACTTTTTGCCTCCATTAATCTTACTAGCATTCTCACAAGGCCGAATGTAGAAGACCTACATCCGGCCTTGTGAGAAGCAGATGAAAATTAAGCTGCTGTACTACTTAAACTATCATCTGTACATCACATTACTTTACTTAACTATCATCTGCACATCACATAATGCACCAAAAATCTGTCAATTTTATAAAAAATAAATACTTGTTTTAAAAGAAAAGTTAGAAATTCGAACTTAAACATCATAAGAAATTATTGAAAACGAGGATAAATAAGAGAACTTCATGAACAGAGCGTATATAGTTATACACAAGAGTAAAAATAACAAACATTACAAACCACAGTTCTTAAAGTCCTCACTATTTATGAGTAACTAACAAGTTTTCACAAATATCTACGCTTATGGTTTTTCGCTTGCACACATTGTGCTTCACTTTCGCCATTCTCAGCACACATTCTAGATAAAGCAGTTTCGCACACCTGAATGCTGTTTTCCGTCGCTTTCGATACCGGATATTAAACAAGTTTTCTAACAACGAAGGACGAAATAAAGGTCAACACACCTCACAACTAAACCATAAGAAGCTATTGCACAGGGCGGGTTCAGATCTGCAAACGTATTGCCAACATATTTGTTAAAAAAGTTTCTGAACGTCTGAGTAGCCGTTACTTCGGATTAAGGGCCAATTCTAAGGTGGGAACTCCAAGAAATGTTTTAGGTGCTCACAATTATCAAACTGTGTAAAAAAACGAATCATGATGTTTAAAACTTGAGTTACACTTGACGGTTGTGTGTGTGTGTATAGACTTATGATTCTATTTTCTGTTTTTTTTTTGGGGGGAAGGGATCACCGTGTTAGCGTTAATATTTATCTCAGCTAATCCCCCCCCCCCTATGTCCTAGATCAGAAGGGTAAACCTAGGTCAGATGCTTAACATTGGATGGGGGTAGCTCAGTCGGTAGCACGCCAGGCTCGTAATCTGTAGTTCCCAGGTTCGAGTCCCAGCTGGGTCAGCGTTGAGATTTATCTCCGCAAAATTCCCTGCCCTGTCCACGGTCAGTAGGGGACACCGATGGGCTTGGAAAGGCCGCCGTCCGTCGGATGGGACGTTAAGCCGTGGCCCCTTATGCGGGAGAGCCATACCCTGTGCACGTTAAAGAACACGTTGGATGGCCTTGACGGGAGGCTACCATCTGTCTCCCAACAGCTCTTCCAGTGAGTCCCATCCCCCAACCTTCTCTGAGCCTTCGGGGTAAATGTGACCTGGCCATTTAGCCCATTGTGTGCAAAAAAGTGCCGCTAAGAGGTAAAACAACCCAGTCCACTGCTTAACATTCCCTCGAACAGACGGCAATCTCTCTAAGTCCACTGTGTCCCAATTGTGACCCACGACAGGGTGGGGGATCAGCAGAGATGAAGAGCAACGGTGGCAAGATTGCTGTCCATTCGATGGGACGCTAACAGGAGAGTCATACCTTATACACAATCGATAGCACTCTGAATGGACTCTATTATCTGTCTCCTTTCACAGCTCTCTGATGGATTACCTTCTCTGGGTCCTTGTGACCTGTCCATTCACCATTCAGATCACTGTGTGTAAAAAAAGTGCTGCTCAGAGATAAGACAACAAACTCTTTTGTTTGTTATTTCTTTAATTTAATCAATTAATTTTCATAAATTTTCATTCATTAAATTAATTTTCACAAACACTAATAACAGTTGTTACTCACTTCCTGAACTTCCAAACTCTAATACTCCAAACTGAAACTCACTACCAAACACTAATACTCACCTCCTGAACGTTAAGTTTTGTTTCACCAATCAGGTTCACTCCTTTTTTACTTAAGATATCTTTACAGAGAGTAATGAAGAGGACTTGTAGAAGTATGAAAATGACTTTGGAACTGAGTGAATCCATCATTCATTCATTTGACTGAGAAGTCTGTGTTAATAATTCAAATCTCTGGAGCGTCCGTATTTTGATGAGATTCAGCCTAACGTATTGCAACAATGTTTGATTTATGCAATGGATTTGTCATTGTTATGCATTTTTGAATATAATTACGTATTTTTGTCTTCTATAATATTCATGAATCGCTATTGTTTCTACTTCCTTTTTCAGAGTTTAAGCCAGGGGTGGCCAACCTTTATTAGCTGAAAATTCACATTTCATTTTAACCCACTTCAAAAATATTTAAATTCCACTTATTAGTAGTTTTTTTTTTGTTCAAAAATTTATGCTTCAATAAATAAACTTTCAAAGGGGAAGGTAAAAGTAAAGAAAAAAATTTCATTTTGTAAAGCTGATATGCACTTCTCACAAAAGTTAGGGGATATTTCAAAATGAATATGAAGCGATAAAAAAAAGAAGCATTTGATTTTTTTTTTATTAAACAAGTACATCAGAAAAGCAAACGACAAGTCAAAGAAAGTTGTTCGATTATGCAAATGAGATGCAAAACCAACTTTTATTTCATTGGGGAAAATGCACTATACAAAAGGCTGAAAGTACTGCAGTATCTGCACGTTCCCTGATCTTGAAAGTGCACATCCTGCAATTTCCCAGCCCTTGCAATGCTCCTGCAACACGATTTGCCCGAATGCGAAGCCTGGAGAGCAATAGAACGTCTTGAAGCTGGTCAAATACAGACGACAGTGGCAACAGCACTTGGAACATCCCAAAGCGTGATTAGCAGGATGTGGAATCGCTTTCAAGAGACTCGCACAGTACGAAGAAGACGAGGGCAGGGTCGCCCATCTGCCACAACAGCAAGAGATGACCGCTACTTGATCTTATTGGCAAGAAGGAACAGGCGCAGCAATGCAACAGAGCTGCGGGGACAGTTTCTTGCTGCCACTAGACGACGGATAAGCACCCAGACCATACGAAATCGGCTCCATCGTGTTGGACTGCATGCCCGGCGACCAATGGTATGCATTCCGTTATCTTCTGAACACCGTAGAACCCGTAAAAGGTGGGCTGATGAGCATCGTCATGGACCCGTGATGAGTGGTCAACTGTCCTCTTCTCTGATGAGTCACGGTTCAGTCTGCAGCCTGACAATCATCGTGTCCTGATCTGACGTGAACGAGGAACACGGGAGAATCCACGTTTCATGCGAGAAAGGGACTCCTTCTGTGGTGGTGGAATCATGGTGTGGGCTGGCATCAGCATTGGTGGTCGTACCGACCTCCACGTCATCAGGAACGGATCGCTGACTGCTGTCAGATATCGAGATGAGGTCCTGCACCCTATAGTAGTACCCTATGCTGGAATAGTTGGAAACAACTTTCTTTTCATGGACGATAATGCAAGGCCCCACCGTGCGCATCTCGTCAACAACATGCTTCAGGAGGCAGGAATCGAACGCATGGACTGGCCTTCACGTTCTTCAGACCTGAATCCCATTGAACATGCTTGGTATGCACTGGGAAAACGTCTGGCAAACCGTCCAATGCCTCCCACAACACTTCTTGAGCTGGAAGTTGCCCTGGAGCAAGAGTGGCAGAGGATCCCACAAGAACTGCTGGACATTCTGATCCTGTCCATACCCCATCGCTGTCAGTGTGTTTTGGCAGTCTTGGGTGACCATACACCCTACTGAACAATCAATGTGTGACACTCTCGTCCAATTTGACATGCTTCTGTTCACCCCCACCAATATGTCACTTGCTACTCAATCACGACAATTGAGTTTGCATCTCATTTGCATAATCGAACAACTTTCTTTGATTTGTCGTTTGCTTTTCTGATGTTCTTTTTTTAATAAAAAAGTTCAAATGCTTCATTTTTTTATCGCTTCATATTCATTTTGAAATATCCCCTAATTTTTATGAGCAGTGTATATTAAAATTAGTTGGAAATTTTACATTGTAAGCTACCATCTATTTTTAAATAATCAAGTTCACAAATACTAAGCTTTAATGCTTTTTAAGTAACTAATGCTTTAATTCATTATAAGCATTAAGTTGATCTGCTTATAATGAATTCATAAACAGATCAACTTAAAATTTATTCGCAATCGACTGCTTGGCTACCCACGGTTTAGAGCATGTCTCAGCAAATTTTCTGAGAAGAAAACACCAAGGCTTTAAAAGACGAAGAGCACTAAAGGCAAAGGATCGAAAGAGAGACTTCGAAAGCATTAAAGGATTGAAGGAGAGACTTGACAAGTACCAAAGGATCGAAAGAGAGATTTGATAAGCATCAAAGGATCGAAGATGTGACTTGGCAAGCACCAAAGGATCGAAAGAGAGACTAGGCAAGCACCAAAGGATTGGAAGAGAGACTTAGCAAACACCAAGGATGAAAGGAGTGACTTGGCAAACACCAAGGATGAAAAGAGAGACTTATCAAGCATTAAAGAATCGAAGGAGAGACTTGACAAGCACCAAAGGATCGAAAGAGAGACTTGATAAGCACCAAAGGATCGAAGGAGAGACTTGGCAAGCACCAAAGGATGAGAAGATAGACTTGGCAAGCATTAAAGGATTGAAGGAGAGACTTGACAAGTACCAAAGGATCGAAAGAGAGATTTGTTAAGCATCGAAGGATCGAAAGAGAGATTTGATAAGCATCAAAGGATCGAAAGAGTAACTTGACAAGCACCAAAGGATCGAAGGAGAAACTTGACAAGCACCAAAGGATCGAAGGAGAGACTTGATAAGCACCAAAGGATCGAAGGTGTGACTTGGCAATCACCAAAGGATCGGAAGAGAGACTAGGAAAGCACCAAAGGATTGGAAGAGAGACTTAGCAAACACCAAGGATGAAAAGAGAGACTTATCAAGTATTAAAGAATTGAAAGAGAGACTTGACAAGCACCAAAGGATCGAAAGAGAGACTTGGCAAGCACCAAAGGATGAGAAGATAGACTTGGCAAGCATTAAAGGATCGAAGGAGAGACTTTACAAGCACCAAACGATCGAAAGAGAGATATGGAAAGCACCAAAGGACCGAAAGAGAGACTTTACAAGCACCAAAGGATTGGAAGAGAGACTTGGCAAGCACTAAAGGATGAGAAGAGAGACTTGGCAAGCATTAAAGGATCGAAGGAGAGACTTGACAAGCATTAAAAGATCGAAGGAGAGACTTGACAAGCATTAAAGGATCGAAGGAGAGACTTGACAAGCATTAAAGGATCGAAGGAGAGACTTGACAAGCAGTAAAGGATCGAAAGAAAGACTAGGCATACAGAAAAGCAAGCTTGCAAAAAATCTTGCCGTTTCACATTACTATCTGACCATCATGAAAATTGGATAATGTGATTTTTTCCCGTTTGGCCTGCTAAAGTGAATAGCGTTGAATAAGAAGAAAGATGAAATTTGAATAAAATTATACAGCTTGCTAAAATGTCAGTGAAGCCGAATGCTCAGCAGCTCATTTCTGGATTCCATTTCTTCAGATACCGCTTAGTACATTCGCTCAAAAAAGTATCCGAAAGCTATGGTTGACTACTGAATTCAGAAAAAATATCTGGCAACGATTTTGTTAGAAATTAGTGATCTGGCAACCTTCGTGTCACATGCCACGAAGGTTGCCAGATCACTAATTTCTAAAAAAATCGTTGCTAGATATTTTTTCTGAATTCAGTAGTCAAACATAGTGTTCGGATACTTTTTTGAGCGACTGTACAAGTCAACTTCAGTTTTGACATTAAAATAAACTTTTTATTAATATTTTTTTCCTTATCATGACAAGTAAAATACTATAAGGAAAGCTAAACCTTTTTCTTAATTTTATTGCACTTCCCACCTGCACTCAACTATTGGTCCACAGCAAAAATCGCATTTCTCTATTCGGTCCGAAGCCAGAAACGTCTGTGCACCACTGATCTAATGAGACTTGGCAATCACCAAGTATTTTCAGCCACTCCTTTTTTTTCATATAAAAGAATTATAATTCTAATCACTTTTGTGCTGTTGAAATATTTATTGCAATGTTTAGTAATTGAGATACCGCAAAATTTTATTTAAAAATAATTGAAGTAGATTTAGAAACCGTTATATAAACGTGGGACATAAACTGTGTTGTTCTAATAAATTGCATAAACACAGTTTTTTTTATTGGATATAAGAGATATTTTAGTATTTTTATTGATGAATGCTGTCGACAACAAGAAACTGAGTTTTGCGATGTTATTATTCTCAGAAGCACAAATAAAGACGGCATCGGCGAGCGCCTTCAACAGCTCTGCGAGCTTGCGCACGAGGGCCATATCCTGCCCAAGATCTGATATAAAAAAGAAGGGGGGGGGGGCGTTTAGAGACTGGATTTCCTTTGTAGTATAACATTTCCCCTTTCATATCATAGGTCTTTAAAACATATCTCGAAAAAATGCATGAACTATCATCAGTTTAACAATATTTTGTCTCTATTACCATTACTAGCATGTTCAAGGGGGAAGAGGGGGGAGGAGAGAGACTGGATTTCTATTGAAGTGTAACATTTCTCCCTCCGTTTCCAGGTTCATGTCCCAGCTGGGTCAGCGTTGAGATTCATTCCCGTAAAACTCACCGCCGTGCCCACAGTCAGTAGGGAACACCGAAGAGCTTAGAAAGGCCGCCGTCCGTCGGATGGGACGTTGAGCAATGGCGCCGTGTGAAGGAGAGCCATACCTTGTGCACTTAAAGAACACACTGGATGACCTTGACGGGAGGCTACCATCTGTCTCCCAACAGATGTTCCAATGAGTCTCCTCATTCCAATTTCTCTGAGCCTTTGGGGTTCTTGTGAACCGGCCATTTAGTCCATGGTGTGCAAAAAAGTGCCTCTCAGAGGTAAAACAACCTAACCCAAATCCCTCTGCTTCAGAGGTCTCTTTAAAACATGTCTTGAAAATGCATTAACTGACAATGAATGAAAAATACATCAGTTAATTGTTTTTGGACCGTATTATCCTTACTAGATTCTAGAGGGTGGGAGGCATTGCATCTTGCCCCTCCCTCCTCATGAATTGGGCCTTCCTGTACCCCTTAAAAAACACCCTGGATGGCCTTGAAGAGAGGCTCCCATCTGTCTCCTAAAAGCTGTCCAGTGGATCCCCTTCCCTACCCTTTATTAAGCCAAGCCTTCGGGGTCATTCTTAGCCCATTGTGTGCACAAAATTGTCCCTCAGAGGTAAACAGCCTAAATCCTTAAGATTGCAACCATCATGTAATACCTTTTTTTTAACGGTGTATCGCCCGTTTTTTATAGCTTCAATAAATACGATCGGAAGAGGAAGGAATACCGCAGATCCTGATGTAACTTGCGAAAAAAAGAATGCGTCATTCTGTTTACATATGTCGTCTGTCTATAAACAAAAAGTATAGGCATCGAAAAACAGAAATAAATGACAAAAAGGAGGGGAAAATACAATGAATAAAAAGGACTATGCATCAGAAAGGACGGAGATTAAAAAGAGACAGAAGACTTAGATTATATTTTTTGGCGCATATTAGAATGAGAAACACAAAAAATATTATTTTGTCTATGTGTACAGCAATTATATTATCGTTAACTGATAAAGAGCATAAACATTATGGCAGGTAATCTGTAGGTAACCTACGATTTCAAAGCCTAATATTATTGAAGGCTTTGAGTGAGTGGCTCACCACTAATGACTTTTAGGTTATGGCATTGGCATAACGCATTGCTCTCCAAATGTTGCAATCCCATATCATATGAATGATAAATTAACTTCGAAGTTCTCTAACTTCTAAAATAAGCTTTACATGAAAAAAAATAATGACTTCAGAATAAACTTTTTTAATAATAACTATCCACCACTTGGGTTGGATTGTTTCACCCCCGAGCGGCACTTTTGCATACAATGGGCTAAATGTCCAGGCCACAAGGACTCCAGGGTCTAAGAGAAGGTTAAAGGAAGGGGACCCACTGAACAGCTGTTAGGAGATAGATGGAGCCTCACAACTTGTCGAGGCCATCCAGCGTATTTTTAACGTGCACAAGGTATGGGCTGTCTCACATATGGGACCACCGTTCAACGTCACATCTGACGAACCGCAGCTTTTCCAAGCCCAATCTGGGAACTGAGCCACCCCCCGCCCTATCTAACCTTTGAAATTGATTCTCTGTGAATTCGATCTTACAGATCCTGATTTTGCGGAATTACGACATTCCACCCTCCCTCACAAAATGTTTTTTATCTTCATTGGTTTAGAGAAAATTGTAATTATCTCTTAAAATCTGTATGAGATCTTCTACAACTGGAACAGGTGCTGCTCTTAGGAAAACACAAGGCAACCTAAAAATAAAAACCCGGAAGAACGAAACTGATGAAACGAAAGTAAAACAATACACAAATCTAAACATTTTGCCGCCAGAGATCTTCCCCAGCCTCCCTCCCTGGACAATAAAGTATAAGGTATTAGGTTGTGATTTTCATGCAGACGAGGAAATGACAGCCATGCTATGAGGAAATGACAGCAGACGAGGAAATGCAGCCATGGTATGAGCATTTCAGGAACCTAAGGGAGATTGTAATTCGTAAGCTCTCGGCTATGATTCCATTTTATTTATGGTCGATTATACCCATCCATATAGGGCTCACGTGGTCGATGAATTCCTTGAAAGTAAAGATATTCATGGAGTGGAAGGAACAGGGATCTAATGGCTCTCAGGGGTGGTGATACGACTAATTAACATATCCTGTCCCTTAATTTTAAGCGGCTCAGTCGGTAGTGCTCCAGGCTCGTAATCCGCAATTCCCAGGTTCGAGTCCCACCAATGCCAGTGTCGACATCTATCACTGCAAAACACCTATTCTGCCCTAGGTCAGTAGCGAACACCGATGCGCTTGGAAAGGCCGTCGTCCGTCAGATGTGGTGTTAAGCCGTGAGCCCATATATAAAACAGCCATACTCTATGTTGTTAAAGAACACGCTGGATGACCTTGACGGGAGGCTTTCATTTAAGAAGCTGTCTAGTGGATTCTCTTTTTTGAGAGGTATATTCTTTTTTTCTAAGAGCTATCTAGTGGATCCTCTTTTTCCAACCTTCTCTGAGCACTCGGGGTCCTTGTGACCTGGCTATTTAGCTCATTGTGTGCAAAAAAGTGCAGTTCAGAGGTAAAACAAACCAAATTAATTCCAGCATCTTTATTACGGAACTCATGCAAACTCGTGCTCTCAAATGCAGCACTCATGCATCGCACGATTTCATTATTATTCCACTTGCTGTTTCTCAGTCTTCTGTTACACGTTATCTTTATGTTACACAGTACATTTTGAGATTACTCTGGTTTACAAGGTTTTTATAGCATGAACAATGGTAGCTGCCTTTAATTATTTTTCAGGTGCTGATTTCAGATCTGACTTTAAAAAATGGCTAGCACGTCACGTTTTTATGTCATTGGTCATTTTGACTCCTTTTAAGATCTTCCAATACCAACACCTCCAGGCAAGTGGGAGGATTTAGATATTTACTTTTTGTGGTTCATACTAGATATTTTACTTTTTGTGGCTGGCAACACTGATTGCCAAGTGGGAGAAAACATATAACAGTAACCTAACCTCAGACCTCCATTCCGTTGTTTACATTGTGGGAGTAACACGTGCTGTACGTTGAAGTGTCAATTTTTGGCGTTTAAATGGCACAAAGACAGCGTCGCGGATGTGTTAATGTGCCAGATAAGTTTTGCTATGTATGTGTGGAAATTATATTTTAAACTCCCAGGGTCGTTCTTTGACAAAGATTGTGAAGAAAGACTATAACTTGTATTTTGGAGGTATTGTTGGAGATCAGGACAAAACATGACTCCACATGTGTGCTGCATTTCGTGCTTTTTTGGCCAGTGAATGGTTGAAAGATAATAGAAAATTCATTCCCTCTGCAGTTCCAATGGTTTGGCGTGAACCACTTGCATGAGTGCTAATTTTGTTTAACTAAAGTGTTGTGCTTTCAAAAAAGAACAAAAGCAAAATACAATATTCAAATGTGCCTTCAGCCATAAGGCCAGTTCCTCAAGGAGAAGATCTTCCTATACCAACACCTCCAACCAACTGGGAGGAAATGGATTCACATTCATCAGAGAATGACTTTGAGGCACATAGAGGTACTAATCCTACATACAACACTAAAAGGTCAGACGAGCCTCATCTGATTCACAAAGTGAACTAAATGATCTTGTCCGAGACCTAGGACTTTCCAAACAACAAGCTGAGGTTTTAGGTTAAAAACTTCAAGAGTGGAATCTTCTGGCCAAGGGTGCCACAATTTCTCTGTTCAGAAAGATAATTTGGCTTTATCTACTTATTACGAGATGCAAGATGGTTTGCGTTTCTGCACAGATTTCTGGGATGATGGAAGAAATTAGAACAATTCACGACATTAAGGAATGGCTTCTGTTTATAAATTCGTCAAAATTCAGCTTAAAAGCTGTCCTTGTGCATAAAATAAACCAAAAGCCTTTCATTCCAGTGACACATGCTGTGGGAATGAAGGAAAGGTATGAAAGCATGAAAAAGATATTCACTGTTATAAAATATGACCAGTTTTCATGGACAATATGTGTTGACCTAAAAGTCATATCATTCTTGCTCGGGCTTTGAGGAGGCTTCACAAAATTTTGCTGCTTTCTGTGTTTGTGGGACAGTAGGTCCAGAAAGGAACACTACAAAAGACCTGCCAAAAAGAGATGTTTTCATTCCTGGAAAGAGTAATGTGAGGTATAAACCTCTAGTTGATCCCTCTGATGTTCTGCTCCCACCACTACATATCAAACTGGGGCTTATGAAAAACTTTGCAAAGGCAAGGGACAAAACTAGTAAATGGTTTTTGCACTTGAAGGAAAAACTTCCAAAATTAAGTGATGCCAAACTCAAAGAAGGGATCTTTGTTGGCCCTCAGATCAGGAGCTACTGAATGATACTGTCTTCGAAGAAAAACTGAATATGAAGGAGCACGCGACATGGAAATCCTTCACGTCCGTGGTCCAGGGTTTCTGGGGAATCACAAAGAGGAAAACTGCCATCAGCTCATTCAACATCTTCTCAAAACCTATGAAAATCTTGACTTCTGTATGTCTTTGAAGATCCATTTCTTGCACTCACATCTCGACTTCTTTTCCAAAAACTTAGGAGCTGTCAGTGATGAGAAGGGAAATGATTTCACTAGGATATCCGAACCATGGAGGAGATATACCAAGGCAGGTGGAACCCAGCAATGATGGGAGACTACTGCTGGTTCTTGCAGAAGGAAGATACCTCAGCACATAAAAGACAAAAATGAACTTCTTTGTAAGTATAAAAGATCCATACCATGTTTTCTTATTTTGCGTTTCAATATTATTTCATTTGTTACTTTATATTCAATTGTGTTTCTAATTTTTTTCACTGTAATTACAGTAATTAATTAATGAGTTTTAAGTTGCAATTTAATAAAATTGTCACATTTATTTTCATTACCCAGATATGCCTATTCATTGAAATTTGAAATACATCAATCCATCATTTAAAAAAAGATGTAGGAACTGCAGATTTTTCACAGCCATATTTGAATTCAGCACCCCAAAATTAGTTAAAAACATCCTATTTGGCCAATGTTATAAAAAAAAGTTTAAATTTGTTGCCTATTGTTATTTCTCTCTTACATAGTATTTTTCCACATGAAATTAATTTTGTTTGCTCTAAACCATTTTGAGTAATGTACACTTTTGTCCACCGTGATTAGCGCACTTAGCTATTGATCAAAGAGCACCTGGGTTCATATCCCGCAGGTGGTCGAAAGGCATGGGTGTGTTCTTATATCCTGTTGTCCTTCTGTTAAAAGTCTTCTCCTAAGGGGTATTGAACTGACAAGCTCTGCGGAAAGCAACTGATTGAGGTGTAATTTGATTTTTTACTGTTTTATTCATTTTCTTTTAATCTTTGAACAATTTCAGTGTACTTTCTAATATCTTTCAGGTTCCAGTTAGTCTCCCATCTCAGTATATTATTCTAGCAATCCATTCCTATATACTTTGTGTGATTTTGCAGCACTTTACATTTCAGTGTATTTTAATAGTGATGTAATGCTGTCATTTACGCTTATTCATCCTCCCATTTTTTATGATATTTTCTTTCCATTTCATCGCATTTTACAGTTATTATCCATTTCATTGTACCTTTTGAGACAGGACTTTATGTCGCGTTGAAACCTAACAGTTCTGCCTTAGCCAAACCGAGTTTTTAAACACGATATCATTTCACTGCAATTCTCATGAGTATATGAATGTTATTGTTAGAATAGTGAAATATCTCTGTAAATCCTTACAGAAATTTCGCATTACGTTTTCAAAGCAAAAATAAAATTTGGTACGAAATAAGAACGTACTTTTCCTTTACCATCTAGACAGTTTTGTGTTCTTAATAGATGTTAGCGAATGTAATTCTACATAAATGCATCCCGTATGTATTTTTGCACACTTATGCAGAACAATGCCTGTCAGATTTCATCTTACCTTTTTTTGAACATTTTAAAGCACTTGCTCACCAAAAGTTTGATCTTAATTTTTAACTAAGTCAATATTTGGTTTAAAATAAGAACACATTTCCAGTTTTGTGTTTATAAAATTATCACCAAACCAATTTTATGTTTAAAATGTTTTTGTATCCGACACATAATTTGTATACTAAATCCCATATTATCCCTATGAGAAGTAAAATTTCACCATACAACTTTTTTTTGATCGTTTAATATTTCTATCCTGCATAAATTTTGTGTTTATTTTTGTACACTAAATAAAAAATGTGTTTAAGAACACGCGTCTTGTTTCATCACAAAAACAAATTTTATGTTCAAAAAACAATTTCCTCTCGAAAGCGAGTTTTACACGCTAAAACGTGAATTCTATCTCTTTGGAAGTGAAATTCGTTACTCACACTAATTTTTGTTCGTTTTAATTTTGTATCTTACTCAAATTTTGTTCATATTGTTTTAGATAAGATAAAATTTGGTGTGAAATAAGAACATGTTTTATTGTTTAAAATTTGTCCACTAAATTATTTTTCTGATCGTAATATACTCAATTGAATGAATTTTTCGTTGAATCATATTTTTCCCTACTCTATTTCTGTGTCACAATTGTATATTCTTATGGAAAATGAGTGATTCCATCTGTCAAGTCACTAGCTCACATAAATTTTTAACCTTAGTTTTCAAAGTAAGCTTAAATCTGGTTTGAAAGAAGATGCTTTAGCATGAAATCAGTTTTTGTTCTTAATGAATGCAATTGAATGTATTTTCCTTAGGAACGTTTCAAATCACTATGTCGCAAAAATTCTGTCCTTATTTTTTCAAAGTAAAATCTCGTGTGTTCATGTTTTCAAACCTTTTTCAGAAGATGTTTTTTTTTTAATATAGTTCTTGTGTTAAATACTAGAGGGCGCCAGCAAAAATAAATTACAAAAAACGAAGGCTTTTTCAGACGTCTTAGGTAATTCAGGAAAATTTGGGGACTTTTTAGGGGGGCTTAAAAAATACAGGTGGGTCGACAAGGGGTCTTTAAACAGGCAGTTAGAATGGAAATTGCCTAAATCGCAGTAGTTTGATGACATCAGAATTCAAAATGGCGGATGAACGGCAAAATCGCGGGACTTTTTGATAAGGGCACATGGTCAAAAGCGCGATATCGGAGGGACATTACCTTAAACGATTACGATCATTATATCGCTACAGATCGATATACTGATAGGGGAAGTGTCTTGTAACTACTCGTGTTATCCTATGGGAAATTAAACCTCTACTTGACTTAATATTTGTACCTTCTGATTTTCATTTTTCATTTCTGTATTTTACCAACTAAACCAAAATTTGATTTAAAGTAGGAACACACTTCCAGTTTTGTGTTTATAAAATTATCATTAAACCAAATTTGTGTTCAAAATTTTTTTGTATCCAACGCAAAAAATGTACGCTAAAACACAATTCACATGTTATCCCTATGGGAAGTAAAATTCCACCTTACACCTTTTTTGATCGCTTAATATTGTAGTGATCACCCCTGAGTTTATTTAGGGCGACACATGCACTTAGGCCGTGATTCGTCTACTTGCTGCCAAAACTAAGGCAAATTCCCGAACCCACATAAACAAATAACAGACATTTGCAATAATGAAAACTGAGATAATTTTACAGTTACCGAAAACACAACATTTATTAACAAATTACTCTTCAGACATTTTTCACATGTAGGTACACTCATTGGACAATTTCATCATGCTCCCCCGGTGCGACACTTCTCGATTTAAGGGGGCTTACCCCAGCGATGGCATAGCACAGTTGAAAAAGTTACTTCAATTCAGTGCTCAAAAGGTGAGCAAACGGTACACCATGGATTAGTTCAGTACATGCTGCGTAACGACAGTAAGTAATGTAATTGAGTGGGAAAAAATTAAACCAGAACAAAAACGATTTCGACCCTACCTCCTCGTCCCATGCAGACTGATCTCAGGGGACGACATCACAGTTTGGCCAGCCGTTTGCCAGTAGCTGCAGGCTCCCAGTCCTCAGCAACTCGCTGCATCTCACGGGGCATTTACAATAACTCTGCTCATACGTTTTCCAGAGGCAAGAGCTCACATCTTTCTTCCTTCGAGAGAGAGCGACGACAATATCTGACACTTTTTCGCTTGTTTTTGAGGTACACTGTCCGGTCCCCCTGGTATAGGTCACTTACGCTCATGCGTAGCTGTACGTGATTGGCCAGAGTAGCCGAGTTGCAAATCTCAGATCCCCTGTGGCCAACGTTGTTTACCAGGCATATCACGTAGTCCCTCTGCCATCTGGGGTTTCAGGATCAAGCTGGAAAATTCCGTGCCTGCGGCGGAGTTTCTCTTCATCAAACTGGACACAAAAATGGAGACAATATGAAAAGGCATTATCGGAACGAGGATAAGGGCGTCCATGACCCTCCACGCCAAAAAGTAATGTCCACATGATAAAACAAATGTGGGCACGACAATATTTCTATCTTGTATTAATTAAAAATCTGTATGAAATAAGAACAGTGTTTTCTTTTGTGTTTAAATTTGATCACAAAATAAGTTTTATGTTCAAAAAATTTTCTATCGAACGCGTGTTTTGCACGCTAAAACGTGAATTCTATGTTATCTCCATGGAAGTGAAATACGTTCCTTTACAGTAATTTTTCTTTGTTTTAATTTGCTACCTTACTTAAATTCTTTTCATATTTTTTCAAAGTAAACACAAATTAAGGTTTCGGCTTTAAATTTTTAGCGTTCTGCAACAATTTTTTTTTCGTTCATGTGAAGTGATTGACCAACTCAGATGCCATTTCCGTTGCTCAAAATAGAAAGCGTACACTACGGGTCATTAGTATCTGTTTATTCCAACATCTTCACTCTTCGGCGATGGGACCGTTGAAAGTGGGAGGCAACGGGGGCTTGACTCAAGGTCAGTTAGATTTCAAGAATAGACTCATAGACCGGATGGGGCGGGGGTGGCTCAGTTGGTAGTGCGCCAAGCTCGTAATCTGCAGTTCCCAGGTTAGAGTCCCAGCTGGGTCAGCGTTGAGATTTATCTCCGAAAAATTCCCCGCCCTGTCACATTTTTCACGGTCAGTAGGGGACACTGATCGGCTTGGAAAGTCCTTCGGATGGGACGTTAAGCCATGGCCCCGCGTGCGGGAGAGCCATACTCTGTGCACATTAAAGAACACGCTGGAAGGCCTTGACGGGAGGCTACCATCTGTCTCCCAGCAGCTGTTCCAGTGGGTCCCCTCCCCCCAACCTTCTCTGAGCCTTCGGGGTCCTTGTAACCTGGCCATTTAGCCCATGGTGTGGAAAAAAGTGTCGCTCAGAGGTAAAACAACCCAACCCAACAAATAGTCCAGATATCTCCTTCCCACGGTTGAGTCCCTACCTGGAAGAGTCCAATAATACCATGGGAAGGGTCCCTCCATGTGTAGTGGTCTCATTGACTAATAAGATATAAGAATGCTATCTAGTAGCCATGATGAGATTGTCTTGACACGTTTTTTTTCTGAAGGGATGTGTGACTCATGGTCAGATTACTGAATCTTATACATTTTATACCGTGGCATAAATTAATTCGTAGGACTTTGTAGTTCGCATATTGGGATAGTTTATTCCTAAAAGTATTGTACGTAGTTCATTATTCAGAGCAAGACATGTAATTCCATGTTTTCAAATATTTATTTCAAAATATTACACCTCTAAATATTATTCACAGCGAGTTGTCAGATTGCAAAAAATAATTCTTTTACCATCCATTGTGGGACATGAAAGAAGAGTGAGATACAAAGTTGCAGTACGAGAATAAAATGTGAGAAGAAGTTATCAATTTCTAAATGCCATATTCAAGGATTTAAAAAATTTGCCACAGTCAGAGCAAGGAGTGTGATGTTTCAAAACCCTATGTGATGTTTCGAAACTTTTTTGCGATGTCCTTCAGTAAAACTGTGAAGGATGAAAATGTGCAAAGAGGCTACAAATATCTATATGCGATTTACAAGGAATAAAAATTCATTAAAATTATTTGTTCCTAAGTTAATTTACACTGAATAAAAAAAATTAACCGAGCCAGAAATGTAGTTCCCTATTTGAATAAAAATGTGCAAAGAGGCTATAAATTTACTTTTAAATGGGATTTACAAGAAATAAAAATTGATCAAAATTATTTATTCGTAAGTGATTTTTTCAGGAATAAAAATAATCGCTATTTCTTTTTTCGAGATCAGTCACTGTAAAGGATGTTAGCCAAATAAGTACCGTGGCGTAGTTGATACAAGCCTCATGTACTGATAAGTATGAGGTTGGGGGATGGAACCTAGTCGTGAAACGCAGTCATTTTGTTTTATTAAAGAGTGTGCTGCATTACAGTACTTTGTGAAAAGAGGTGGATGGGTATGGACAAGATGATTGCGTCATAGTCTATGACGTCACCTTCATGGATTTTTGCAATAGGTCTGAGAGGGGATGCCCTGAATGTTGCCAGCGAAAGTTTAGTTGGAAGTGGTAAATATCAGAATTAGTTGCCAATGGGTGATGATGCAATTGTGAGAATATTGCGTGGGCTGTTTTCGAGGGTGATGACGTCAGACTCAAAGATCGTGTACTTAGAGTAATTTCGAGATTTTATTTGGGTGATGACGTCAGAATCCAAAATGTCGGACTGGGACTTAGAATTGTTTGGAACCTATAGAGTTGTTTACTTCACGAAGGGTTTGGGTGGGTCAACCACGGGATGTTTGGAGTGGCACTATAATGAAAACTCGAAGAAAGTTTAACAGATGTAACGAAAAGGGTTTTTTGACAGGTGGTGGTGGCACCCACCAGGTCGACCGAAGATCGAGGAACTTTATGGCGAGAAGGTGATGACGTCAGAATTCAAAATGGCGGACGAACAGCAAAATCGTGGGACTTGTGGAATTTTTGTATCACCCACAAATGATTTCTGGTGGTAAATAATCGGAAAAAGGGCCTAAATTATTGGCTCAATTCCGTTTGATGATAAGTGCTATTTTATGTGCAATGTTGTGTTGATCAAAATAGAAAGATTCAGAGCAACACCTTTGGAATTCCGAAAATTAAATTAACTTTCCGAAAAGAAAATAAGAATTCCGAAATTTTAGTACACGGTTTGATCGGTAGATGGCGCACTCTACTGTCCTTATGTTGAAGTTTTATTGAAAAAAAAAATATAAATATTAAAAAAAATAAACATTCAAGTAACGTACATTCATTTATACTAAGCATCCCTTTAGTACCAAGAGGTCCGTGCCGTGTTGTTGTATTTAGTGAATACTGTTGGATATGTTTCATGTAAAACCCTATTTCTTTGATAAGATTAATGAAAGTATATTTTTAACCGTCTGCATCATTTTCCGGAATCAGCATTATTGGTCATAATTTTTTTTTAAATAAATAATTATAATAATCTTTATTCATATTCGTGTTAGTTATACAGGGTGATTCAAAAAGGACACAACCGTAAATATAAGAGAGAAGAACTTACGCGCATGTACATTTTATTCCCTAATATTAGTCAGTTATTACTCTATTCAAGGTTAACAGCCTTTAGCAGTTGAAATGACCTTGTTACGCACTAGTCTCACTCAAGCATTCATTCCTTTGTGTTGTGTTAGTTATGTCATCTTCCAAAAACGAACGTGTATTTATTGTTGAGACTTATTGTGCGTACAAATCTTACAAACGTCTGAGAGAGGAGTTTGAGTTGAAGTTTCTTCAGTCTGCAGTTCCCAACAAGCTGAAAATATCTCGTTTGATTGATAAATTTTGTGACACTGGGTCTGTACAGAATCGAAAGAGTCTAGGCCGGCCATCACTGTTAACTGTCGAAGTTCTTGATGATGTGTCTCAGCGTTTAATTCGCTCATCCAGAAAATCTCTTAAAACGTTATCTTCACAGGTTGGACTGTCACCAGCTATTGTTTTCAGGGCTACAACGAAGTTAAAATTTCATGCCTACCGCACTGGTGTCGTTCATGAACTGAAAGAACCAGACCATGAAAAATGTTTACGGTACTATCGTTCATTTCGTTCTTTTGTTGATGAAAATGGAATTGAGGTGTTGGACCCATTTATTTCAGAGACGAGGCTTGGTTTCACTTGGATGGGTATGTGAACAGTTAAAATATTCGAATATGAAGAAGTGAAAATCCTCACATCTTTAACGAACGACCATTACACGCACAGGAAATTGGTGTTTGGTGTGCAACTTCCCGTCGTCGTGTGGTAGGGCCTTTATTTTTTGTAACTGGTGAAGGTTTTGTAACTGGTTTTGTAACTGGTTTTTGTAACTGGTGAATAACCAACTGTAACTAGTGAAGTTTATCGTGACCTCGTCGAACAGTTTATTCCACTACTGGATGTGAATGAACGAAGGTGTTGGTTTCAAAAAGATGGCACGACCACTCATACTGCAAATGACACAATGGTCATGTTGCAGAAAATATTTGGTGATCAATTGATTTCAAAAAATTTATGGCCCCCAAGATCCCCAGATCTTACTCCTCTGGGTTTTTTCCTTTGGGTATATCTCAAATGTGTAGTGTTTCAAAACAATCCTCATACACTTGAAGTCTTCAAGGCTAACATTGTAAGAGAGATTTTAAATGTAAGAAAACAAACATTACGAAAGGTGGCTGCAAATGGCATGAAACGGTACGAACCTGCATCCGGATTGCAGGAAATCACCTTCAACATTTGTTGTAAAGGTAGATATATGTATAATTTGCATCTTTTGAAATTTTTATCTTTTGTCAAGTTTAAATATAAAAATACAATAGGAGGTTGCATCTTTTTTGAAACACCCTGTACAAGAGTTTAAACAAATGACCCACAAAGCATCTGCTTATCTGCAGGAGAGAAGAATAATAACATTACATCAAAATACGTAAGATACAGTTTAAAACAATACCATCGAATTATATGAATTTCAGTAGAAGCTCAACTATGGTGGTTCAAATTTTTATATTGATTTTAGTGCCTAGAAAAAAATTTTTAGTCTTATTTTTGATTTCTTTAAATTTGTTTAATAATTTCTCTTGGTAATTGATTGAACACGTAAGGTATTGTATATGCCCTTGTGCATTTCTCGTAATTGTTTAATATTTTTGGTAAGTTGGGAATAATTTTTGGATTGTAACTTTGTGTTTTTCCCATGAGACATTTATATTTAAATTGATTGTCAAAAATATTTTAAAGTTATGCTGATTTGTAAAGATTGTGAAAAGAAACTATGCCTAGATAATTCAGTCTTTCTTCGCTATGATAAAATGAATTTCTTAAGTTATATGGGATTATATTTTTAGCAATGGATAATTGAATAGTTTCTATTTTCTTTATATTTGTGAGGTTAGTTGAGCCGTATATTGTCAAACCATAAGTCAATATAGATTCACAGATAGCTTTGTAAACCAAAATACATGTATGTGTGCTTGCAACAAATTGTGGTTTGTAAAGTTTAGATGCACATAGCCGCAATTTCCCTGCTAACTTTTGAATACGTGTATTCCATCGGAAGGTTGTGTCCATGTAATGTCCAAGATATTTATGGCTCTCAACACGATCAATAACATCACAGTCGCAGCAGTCAGGATCATGAGTTATCATGTTGTGAGGACACAAGGTTTCGTGGTTTTTCATTGCATAAGATGAAAGTTCATAATATCCTGCTGAATGAAAACTCATTCTTTTGGTTTTATCCGAGTTTATTAAATACGATTAATGTGAGACCACTTAAAATCGCCTTTTTGGAAACCATATTGCTTTTCACTAATAATGTTATGTTTTTTCAAGATATTGGCTAGAACGTTAGTTTCATATCTTTCAAGTATTTTGTGAAGAATGGGTAAGATGGCAATGGGCCTATAGTTAGTGCAATCGGATTTAGTTCCACTTTTGTAAATTGGCCTTAAAATAGCAATTTTGAGTTTTTTAGGGATGTTTCCCGTAGATATGCTTTCATTGATAAAGTTCGTCACGAGATCAGTTAAGGAGATTTTGCATGCTTTATGTATACCTGATCGTATCCATATGATTTTCTTTCATTTAAGTCACTTAGAATTTTGAAAGTTTCTTGTTTTGAGATGGGAGGAATAAAAATGAGGGAATAGAAGGTTGGATATGTTTTTTCGGAACTGTAGAGAGATTCTGTATACGGTTATCGTCTCTAAGATTGGCAATAATGTCTGCAAAGGTGTTGTTAAATTTCTCTGCTGCTTGAGTTTTAGACTCACCTTGTGGCATATTCTTCATGATAAAATCGTCAATGGTAGCTTTAGATTTATTGTTGATAATTTGGTTGATGAGTTCCCAATTTTACTTTGCATTGTTTTTACAGGACTCAAATTGTTTGAAGTAATATTTTTTTTTCTTGCCTAATAAGGAACGTGACTGTGTTTCTTCAGTTTATGTACAGTAATTTAAAATTTCTGTTTCTTTTGTTATTTTTGCAGGCAATCCAAGCCTAGTCTCCTTTTCTTATTAAGTTTATTATTTCCTGATTTATCCAGTCTTTGCTACAATTGCGTTGTTTAATTTTTGAGCCATCCGATAGTTTTTTTTGTTATTGTTAACAATCGCCATAATTTTTTTATTAATGCTTCATAAAGTATGTCTATTGGTTTGTAAATTTGGGGTTTCGTTTCCAGTGCCTCTGTCCAGCCAGATTTTTAAGCTTATTTCTTTGAATGTGTTTTTATGATCTAAAATAATTTTTGTTTTAAAATTGCTGTCTTGTTTTTTTGTGTGATTGGACGAATTCCGAAGTTTATTTTTTCTCGCAAGTTGACGCAATTAAGTTGTTGGGTTGTTTTACCTGTGAGCGGCACTTTTTTGCACACAATGGGCTAAATGTCCAGGTCACATGGATCCCGAAGGCTCAGAGAAGGTTGGGGGAGGGGACCCACTGGAACAGCTGGCGGGAGACAGATGCTATCTTCCCGCCAAAGCCATCCAGCGTATTCTTTAACATGCACAGAGTATGGTTCTTCCTTACACGGGGCCACGGCTTAACTTCCCATCCAACGGACGGCGGCCTTTTCAAGCCCAGCGGTGTCCCCTAATGATCGTGGGCAGGTCGGAGAATTTTGCAGAAATAAATCTCAACGCTTATCCAACTGGGACTCGAACTGGGAACTGCAGATTAACAAGCCTAGCGCGCTACCGACTGAGCCACCCCCGCCCCTACGCAATTAAGTAGTGGTCTGCTATCCTACTGCAAAAAATAATTGACTTTGTGTCGAGTTTAATGTCTGGTCGGACATTAATGTGATCAATGCATGTCTGAGAGAGAGAGTCACCAATGATGTTTTCCCTTGTGATATCAATAATGACAGGTGAGAAACCAAACTCGGTTTGCAACTCTACGTATTTGGCAGCTCCATGTTCTTTGATATTTTTTATATCTGATATATAGTCTCCAACTAGTATCTGATTGCGATGTTTATCAGTTGTTTGGAACCAGTTTTTAAGTTTAGAAAGAAAAGTGTTAATGTCCGAGCTTGGTGATCTGTAAATAGCAAGTAAATTGAAAGTTAAATTACCCTTGTAGATATTTTAATTCAGTGTTTTAGCAGGAATCACAAGCGAAAATATCGTTTTGACTAATAATGTATCGCGGAAGAAGAGTATAATCCCATGTTCAAACGGACCAGGAGTTCTCGTAAAAAGTTGATTAAAATTTTCTAAATTGAACAATGGAGCGTCCGTGCTGAGGATGCTAGTTTCTGTCAAAATTTCAAAATATCTGTAAGATAAACACACAGAGTATTCCAGTTTTTTTTTTTCAGACTTCGAATGTTCACATGTAAAAACTAGCTTAGACGTTCTTCAGATTCATAACACAATTTACTAGTCAAGAACCAATTTTAACTTTTTCATAGTCTCACAAAACATTTTCGTTGTGATCAAAGGTTGGTAAGTCATCAAAATAAAAAGTCGCCATTGCAAGACAAATATGGTGGAGCACATAAGTAAGATAATTCCCGTTTAAAATTAATAGAAATTCGTGAGCATATCAATTCGAATTATGCTGTCACCATCAGATTTTCTCATTTAGTAACGTTTGAAATCGTTACTTCATTTAGTAACGTTTGAAAGTTTCTAGCTTCTTGTTGTGTCGAAGACGGGGGTCGATACTAAAGTTACAGCCTTCTCCAAGTGTCTTAGAGGAGCGGTGACCAAGGATGACTCCTGGCTGTTGTCAGTGTTGTCATTCGATGTCGGCGAGGGTGATACACGTGTGTTATTCTTTAGAGGCGTATTGTCTCTGTTTTCCTTATCTGAAACTGGTCTGTTATTTCTTCTGCTTAATTTGCAGTCAGTACAGAGCCATGTTTTTTTTCTTCCCTTGGGTCATCTTTTTGTAGTTTCTTTCCGTTGTGCCAGTGCACCCAAAATGCAGTTTCCCTTTGCAACCACTACACAGGATACGGTCGGCATTAGGAGCAATTGTGTCTTCACAGCTGTAATTGAATTCATTGTGTAGAGAGTTTTGACTTACAAGTCCAATAGCGGGAACCACTATTGGGAGATGCACAAATTGAGCTCTAAAGTTATGGTGCTTAATTGATTTTAGTCAGCTCACTGTACACAAGGCACTGCATAAAACACGACGGACTGATGCAGAGGGAAAAGGACGTGTAGGAAAAATAATGTTTATGGCACTTACTAGTCTGATGACGGCCCAGAAGGTCAACTGACGCCGGTCGAGGTCATGGGAGGGCAGCGGACCCACCCCGCTGGCAGGAGCTCTACGAGCAACGTCCGATCGCAACGACTGTTACTGCTAAAGTAATTGGTAATATATGTATTTAGTATTATTGGAAGATATACAAAGGCTTTATATTTTCAATAGCACAGAATATACCATTCGTTATATTCAATATCAAAGCGAATAATGTATAAAAATTCGGTCCATTCAGCCAATGGTCATGTAGGCCCTAGGTCTTAAATCTCGATGAGGTATTCAAATAAAATCGAATGATTTGATTCTGAAAAGAGTCGTTCAGCATAAACATAATAAGAGTTCATAACCATCGGAGTGACGGGGGAGGGGGTACTCTACTCACGCGCAATGCAATCATTTTAGCCCGCTACAATGTTTCTCTTACTCTTGAAATATTAATGTGATTTAATTAGTGTTTGAAACTATTTAACACCCATGACTATTTGTGTATCGTGGTATCTTAGCCTAAAGATATTCTATGAGTATTTTATCCTGTAGAGTAGGGGTTCTCAATGTGGGGTACGTGGTAAAATTTTTTGGGGTACGTCGTGAGAGCTCAAAAGTCGCTAGATCTAGTAACAAAGTAAAAATAACCATTGTTATATTATAACTATAGTTTTATCTATCTATACCTGGGGTACGCCAGTTACATACACATTTCCAGGTCGTACGTGAAGCATAACAGGTGAATTCCTCTACAGTAGTTGAGAACCACTACTGTAGAGGAATTCATTTTACCATACCTGATAAAGTCATTGTATGTTTAATTTGAAGTAATATTGCAGAATTTTTAAAATTAATAATATATAAATTAAAACAGTGAATCATTTTGCCAATATATAAGTCAATTTATGTTCCCGTTTTGTGTGTCACTGGAGCGAATTAATGAATATAAGTTTGTGTACTTTGTTCTTGATGCGAGAAGTGCCTGCTGCCATCTGTTGACTATTTATACAACTAACATACTCGGTATATTTTTACTGAAATTATCTACAATATTAAAATATATAATTATAAAAACCTTATCGTGCACGTTCAAAATTCCCACTCTGTTTTAGAAGTCTTGATAAATTTTCTTGAAAGATGCTTGTAATGTGCGTAAATTTTAATAATTTTTGCCTGTATTCCCCTTGCCATCATTCTCAGTGGTAGAGGGCTTCCCCACCACAACCCCAGATTCTTCCCTGACAGCGAAATTGGGAGTTGCATTTTTGAATTGAAAATTAAAACATCCAATTCCAAATACAGTATACATTGAAGTGCCATTAAATTAGAGATAGCAGCCTAGTTACGTGTTGGACCCACTCTGGCCCTGATACCAGCCGTTACACGACGATGCAAGGACTCCACAAGCTTCCGTAAATGTTCCCCGGGTATGGCAACCCATGCATCATCCACAGCTGTCCACAATTCTCTCAAGGTCGTAGCTGATGGGACACGGGCTCGAACACTCTGCTTGAGGGTATCCAAAAATTTTCGGTGGGATTTAAATCTGGGTTTTTAGGTGGCCAATTCATTATTTCAAAATCAGCAGAATGCTCCTGCAACCATGCAGTAGCCAACCTGGACTTGTGAGATAAACAGTTGTCTTGCTGGTAGACACCATCTCCATTGGGATGCATGATGGTCCGAAATGGGTGTAAATAGTCAGCCATGAGTTCTTCGTACCGGGATGCATTGAGAGTCATGGGTACACGTACCAAAGGTCTCACAGACGTTCAACTGAAGACACCCCATGCCATCACTGAGCCACCACCAGCTTTTACCGTTCTGACCTAACATGCAAGATCCATGGCTTCAAGGGTTGGCGCCATACCCTCAGTCTCCCATCGGTGTGATGAAGCTTAAATCGGGATTCATCACTCTCCAGGATATCCGTTGCCAATTTTCGATGGTCCAGTTTCGATATTCTTTAGCCCAGGTAAGGCATTGAATCAGGTGTCGTGCCTTTAGAAATGGGACTCTCATAGGTCGGTGGCTCCCGAAGCCAAGACGGTGAAGTGAGCATTGCACGGTCCGTGCAATGACTTCCCGGCTGAACCCCGCGTTCAGATAAGAGGTGATTTCAGATAATGTCTGACCCGTATCGGTCCATACGATGCAGGTCAGAAGGCGAGCCCACGATCATTCAAGGCTGGTTGTCCTTTGCAGTTTGTCCGGGTGCTTGTCTTTTTTGTCGGAATTTTCATATTCCCGGAACCCTCTAGAAACTGTCGTGTGAGAAAATCCAAGTTCGTTGACAATTTCGGAGATCTAGTGTCCCATCCGTCAGGCACCTACGATCTGCCTTCTGTCAAATGCATCTAAATCCCGCACTTTTCCCATTACGCTTCTCACGACAAATGTTTGAGGAAGCCAAAGCTGACAGCTGTATATGACTAGAGTTTCAGCCACACATGCGTGTAAATGCAGGACTTGCGGAACTGAATTTGGATAACGTCTCCTATCCCTAATTCAATGGCACTTCAGTGTACAAAAAAAAAATCATATGAGTGTTCAATGAGAGAATCATTTTACCGTTAAAAGGCACAATTAAAACATTTGGGAAATTCGCAATGTACATTTCATTAATACCTATCCACCCAAAAATATTCTGAAACTCATCTCTAGAAACAAACAATATTCCCTTAAAATAAAAAATGTCATTTTATTTCCTAGAGGTACAGATAAAAACAATTGGTCATCAATTTAAAATTCCTGACTTTCGTATTTCATTACCAAATTTTCAAATTTTAAACATACTGATATCGTTTTAATATTCGTTTATATTTTGCTATTTTTTATGTCCACAATATCTAAATACATAGCTAATACATAGTCATGTACCATAAGTGTTAGTATTTAATTTGCAAGTGGATATTAACAAAACATGTACATCCTGCAGTCCTGAGCACATCGATATATGTAAACAGAAAAATAGCAATTTCAGTCTCTGTAATATATAAATTTATCTTCTCATTTAAATGCAATCAATTAATACAGTAAATAAAACATCAGTCGCAATCTCCCCCATTCAACAACCAGTTCTTCAGAGAAATGTGTTTCATTATTTATAATTTTCAGGTTATCTGGCAGTGAGTTGAATAGTTTTAAGCCACTATATCCATAACATTTTTTGAATAACTCTTTCTTTGGTTTTAAAATGCAAAAAATTCTGAGCCACTAGCACTCTTGTAAAATATTTATTAACCACAACATCAAATTTGTCCTTATTATGAAATACATGCTTTGCTAAAGGCATTTGGTGTCTTAGTTTTAACTTGAGTATTTCAAGTTTTTTGAAACTTTACTCAGAAGAGTCGTACATTCTTTTAAATATCATAATCTTTACTATATATTTTTTGCAATTGATATAAACAACATGAAGATGCTTTTCCCCAAATTAGAATTGCATACTGTATTCTGGAATAGACCAATATATGTTCTTTAAAAAATTTAATTCATCACATCTCTTAAAAAAAACATCTTGAGAATAATTTGTTTGATTTTCAATATCACTTTTTATACATGATCGTGATAGATTAGATAAAACTCGAAATTAACTCCTAAATTTTTCATTGTTTTAGTGCTTTTAATCCTTGTGCAAGCACAGTTCAGAGACCCAATTTTACTTAGTTCGATAAACTTTCAATCACTCATATGATAGAATAAATCTTCAAGATATGTATACTTCCCCCTAATAGTATTAAAACACATATATTTCGTTTTATTTACATTTATTACAAATTTTTTGGAGCCAAATTTGAAGTGTTCTTAAATCTGCAGCAATAAGAGGTGCGAAGTTATAGCTATTGGAAGACTAGAAAATTGCGTATTTGAAATTGTAATTTGCGTATTTGCGAAAATTGAATATTTCATCAATAGCTATCCAATCCCAAAAGAATTTTTAATTTATCTCTAGTAACAAAAGATTCACTGTCTACAGAAGAATTGAGAGACGACAAAGTGAAAACGATAGCTCAATTTTCTTCAGGAAAAGTTGTCAGCAAATCTAAAAAAAACCTCCGAAGTCACAGTCAGCCGAAAAGCTTCAATCTTGGCAAATAATGATGAAAAACTCTTTTAAATTAGGTCAGAAAAATAAAAATATTTAAGTTTAATATAAAGTATACATGAATACTCATTTGGATATTCAAAGCAGATCCTTGGTGTGGTCATGGACAACAGGCTGACCTGGGAACCTCACTTCCAGCATCTTAAGGCAGTTGCCACTGCGCAGATAATTATACTGTCTTTCCTTGCTGGCACCCAATGGGAAAGTTCCTGCAAGACTCTCCTGGTCTGCAAGACTCTCCTGGTCTCCTGGTCTCTCTCACAAATCTTGAGTCTGCAAGACTCTCCTGGTCCTGGTCTCCAGGAAAGTTCCTGCAAGACTCTCCTGGTCTGCAAGACTCTCCTGGCACTTGATCATCTCCCGCATCAACTACACTGGTCACTTTCTGAGCAATGACTCTGCTTCACTGCAGAGCAAGTTGGCCACTGTCCATACTATATCTCTGCACCTCTGTCTCGGACTCTGACCTAAAACACCAAATGCGTCTGTTGTTGCAGATGCTGATGATATGCCTTTCCGCCTGCACCAGAAGAAATATATATACTGTGTCATCTCTCGAAGCTCCATTCCCTCCACTTTAACCACAAGCTTCTCAGGAAGTTGCAAGACAGGCCAGACTCTGCCACCGCTGTGTCTGCTACTGACTTCTACGACCGAGTCATCACTACCAGCTCTACTGCTGGTAATACGCTCTTCCCTGACCTTCCACCCTGGAGGAACAGTGATCTTATGATCAATGTCACTGTCTCTTCTCTAGGTCGAAAGAGCGACTCAGACCCAATGGCCATCAGACTTCTCTCAACCTCCTATGTCACTGCATGATATGAGAGATGTACTGAGGTATACACTGACCGATATGTGACTGGGATAGGCTACGTGCTGCCTCTGCCTTTGCCATCCCCGATACGGACATCCCCAAAAGTTTCCGTCTCCCGCATCTCGCTTCTTCCACCTGTGCTGAGCGTCATGCTATCCTTGAAGCTATACTCTTCATCCTCAGCCTCAAGAGTGGTAACTTGTCGTCCTTTGCGGCTCCGAGACAGCCTTGGAAGCTCTCCAGAAGCGAGACAGCAAGAGCTGCAACTCCTTCCTCATCCAGAAGATCATGGAGACATGCTCCAAGGTCACTTCTGCTGGAATCACTGTTCATTTCCAATGGATCACCTCCCATATAGGGATACCCGGCAATGAGCTTGCTGATCGCAAACGTGAAGAGAGTGCTTGAGAATCAGAAGTGTGTATCTAATTACCCTCTCTCAGTGACTGCAAGAGTTTTGTTTCACAACTGATGAGGCAGTATCGTCTTTTCCAGTGGCAGAGGGACTCCAGTTGTTCCTCAGTCAGATACCTGGTTGAACCTTCTCTCACTGTTCCTAACCTCTGTAATCTTCGGACAGTTCAGTACACCCTCTTTCATGGCCTCCGAATTGGTGTCATATACAGCAACTCTACGTTCCACACTCTCAGCAGATCGTACAGTCCTAACTGTACCACATGCAGCACACCTCAGATTGTATCTCGCGTACTGCTCAACTGCGCCTGCTACAATGCTAAAAGAGAAGTTTTGCTCTGGGAGCATCATACCATCCGAACCACCGACTACTCCATCACCACCCTACTACCACCACCACAAACACGAAGCTGCTGCAAACACGCTTCTAACTTGTCACTGATTTCTTTCAGAATATTGGACTTTTCTGCAAGGTCTAATGTCTCTTTTCCTTTTTGTAAGATTAATAGAGTTAATAGTTTTGAGAGAAAGTTGAGAGGTAGACTCTTCTGCCTCTGCTTTCTTGTTCTCCTGTTGTGACTGGTGTAGGGAGCCCTCATTGGAGACAATTTTACTATGAACTTAAAACATCTTGCACCTTGCGAACTAAAAGTACTGTCATCTGTCGACTGAAACAGGAATTACTGAACTATATAAAAACCTTTTAGTTTGCGAACTAAATGAAAGTGTTCGAAAGAATTAGTTCTTTCGAACACTTTCATTTAGTTCGCAAACTAAATGGTTTTTATATAGTTCAGTAATTCCTAGTTGAAGAACTGCAAACACTGCCATCTCTGTGACAGGAAATACTGAACTAAAAAGGGTTTAATGCGATGGAAGGTGAACTAATTCACTTTGGTCTTAGTCAATGAATTGTTAAATTAGAATGTAGCATTGTGATGGTGTGAGAAATGTTGATATCCATCGAATGACATCTGAATGCCATGGCATATTTGAACATTATTGCTGACCAAGTTCATCCCTTCATAGCTACAGTTTACCCTCATTATGTTGGACACTTTGAGCATGATAATGCACCTGCTCACAAGGCACATATTATCACCAAATGGTTCCAGGAACATGCCAAATACTTTCTTTTGCTTCCTTTGCCTGCACAATCCCCAGATCTAAACCCTATCCAGCATCTCTAGGATGAGGTGGTAACGGCTGTTTGCAGGGAGACTGTGTTGCCGTTCAATTTGCAGCAACTGTGTGACACAATCATTTCCGCATGGTATGACATTCCTAACAGATATGATTTGGGCTCAAATTCGGTCGAGCTAATTTGATAATTATTGAGCTCGAACCACTTGTGAGTTTGTTGGCTGCTTGCTATAGTCAGCCTGTCCAATGTCAGGAATAGAAAAAAATATTTATTTTATTTTCCTAATTGTAGCACCACTTAGAATATTTACTACACCTTCCCAAGTAGGGAAAAAGCAAATGGCATCTGTCATTGTAAACTTCTTAACTGCCACATTTTACCACTTGAATACGAAGTTTCTCGATGAAACTTTATAATATTTATTTAAATTTGTTCCGCTTTCTAAAATTTTCGACATGAAAAGGTGGAAATTTAAATTAATATAAATGTTGGCAAACACGAAGAGTTTTTTATTAGTACTTATTTAATCGAAAATCATTTTTTATAATTTTTCAAAATCAGCTGAAGTTCACAAAGAAGTTTTTTTTATAAGTTGGCAACACCATAAAACAATTATAGATAGTGCAATCGATGTATCGATTGTTTTAAAAAAAATCGTTGACTATCGATTGTAAAAGGAATTGATATTTCGCATCATTGGTGATAAGCGAGACGGCCTCAGCAAAACATAATGATTTCTGCCAGCTGTCCCTCAAAAAGACACATATCTTTGAAACACACTAACTGATGTCTCTTATTGCAATTATTATGAAGGACTAATTAAATAATCCCACATACTAGAATCTTATTCTCTCTGTAGTCAATTCGTGCGATTAAACGAGCCGAATTTTAATGTATTATTATCCATTTATATAACGAATGGTAGTTTTTCTACTATTGACAGAGTAGAGAATGCATTGATATAGTAGACTATTGATATAGTAGAGAATGTATTGACTACTACTATTGAGTATATAAGGCACTATATATCTTTCTATAATAACAAATTACCAATGGACCAATAGTGCTAATGTAGTAAAATGATGCAGATGGTAAGAAAGCATATTCTTATTAATCGTATTATCATATATACTGGGTTTTACACAAAACGTACCAATATATATTAACTGAATATAACAACATGGCATAAAACCACGGACCTCTTGGAATTAAACGAATGATTCGTATAAATCAATGATTCATGAATACCTCACTTGAATATTGATATTTCTTTTTTCCAACAAAATCATCATCATCATCAAATAGAAACAGTAACGTGCGCTATCTACCGACCGTAACGAAACCCTCGGAATTCTATCAACACAATATTGCATAAAAAATAACGCTTACCATCGAAAGGGAATCTCTCCTCTGGTCAGACAGCTAAACAGTTTTCGGTAGCCAAACAGATTGCAATGTAGAGCCATTTCAGCACAATCTACAAATTTGCGGCTCCAAATTTGAGAGTTATCACCTGCATTACATCTCTCCAACGGGATTGGGGGAATTTTATTTCGGACACTAAATTGATAAAAAAAAAATGAGCATTCTAATTTTTTCGAAAAACTGTTTAGCTCCGATCAATTCCATGAAGATGATATGGCCAAATGGCTACTTGACAACTCAACTCTCACCATACCAGCTATATCAACTGTGGACATGCCCGTTTCATCTGAAGAAGTGCTTCAAGCAATAAAACATCTTAAAAAAGGCAGCGCCCCAGGCACAGATGGCCTGTCCATCGAACTCTACAAAATGTATGCAGAGATCCTCAGCCAGGGGCGTAGCGAAGGACTATGGGTTGGGAGATAGAAATCAAGGATTTTTCCAACTCGAAATTCAAATTTTGCAAACTTACGCTCCGTGGGGGGGGGGGGGGGATTTTCACAACTCTCCTGCTCCTGCATTTTTCCATTTGCTTTCCAATTTTGCCAACTAACTGTAATTCGACATTTAACTTCCAATTTTTGCCAACTAGCCATAATTTCACAGAAATAATTCCAATATTTACATCTCGTCGGAATTGTAGCAGGTCAGTGTGAATTTTCCTTTGATTTGATCAATATCCTTAATTTCACGAAACTAATCCCAATCTTTACATCTCTCTTAAATTTGCCAAATCACTTCAAACGTTTCAAACTCCCCACGATTTTGCCAAGTTTTCTCGATTTTAGTCAACTATCCTGAATTTCACAAACCCAATCCCTATTATCACAACTCGTCCGTATTTTACAAGTGGATTCGAATTTTGCCAACTGCCTCACATTTGTTGTTTCCTCAATTTGTCCAATACTCCTTAATTTCACAACACAAATCTCAATTTTCACAACTGGCCTATATTTTACAAAGTGGTCTGTAAATGGTAACTAGGTAGTCACTGGAAGGAGAGCTATGCACCAATCCCCTGTGATGATGCATAGAACCGGCCAGGCCTAGCACCTAATGTCCGACCCCGCCTTCTCGTGGTGCGGACCGTTAGTAACTTTCAAAAGAGATACTCTCTTGTGGAAGTGAACGGAAGGGGAGGGCTGCCAGATTAGTGTGGCCTACTGATCTGGACAACTATGGCTACTTTTCTTTTTTTTCTACCCTGCTGAGGAGTGGTCAACCACACGGGGTCCTGGTGCTGACCATATAAACCCACTGGACTGGACAGATATATGGCTCTGAGCTTGATTATGGATCCTGATTTTGCTGCACTGGTGGGCTTCTGTGGAGGGAAAATCTTCCGCTGTGTTTTCTGTTTGTTTGTGGGTTGACAGCCCCAAGTGAATAGATTCACAGGATATGTTTATCAGCTGGTGGATAATCCTGAGCAGAAGTCATCGCAGGCACCTGAACTCTTTGCTTCTATTGGCATCGTCAAATTCTACGTTGGAGGAAGTCTTCCAGTGTAGATGGCTTCAGCCTTTAGTAGTGGGGGAACGGGTCTTTGCCCCATGTCTGCGATTAGGGGGCTGTTTGATATTGTCGGCATTCCCTCTCTCAATAAACATAGTTTCTTTAAACATCCCACTAACCATTTTCTCTCCATAGGTAGTTGGAATGTGAGGACTCTGCACAGAGCTTTTTCTCTTGATGTCCTCACGCAAGAATTCCACAGTTATAATTTAGATATTCTCGGCTTGCAAGAGACCAGATGGACAGATAAAGGTCAGATTCTTAAAAATAATCTTAAATTTCTCTTTTCAGGGAGGGACGACAATAAGCATCACCAAGGCGTGGGTCTGCTTCTCAGCAGACACGCTAGCGATGCTCTTCTAGGATATGAGTGCATTAATGAAAGGTTTCTTACAGCAAAATTTCAGACAAGCGTTAAAGACTTGAATGTTATCTGCTGTTATGCCCCCACTGAGGATGCCGATGAGGATGAGAAGGATAGGTTTTATGAACAACTTCAGGATATTTTGAATTCTGTCAAGAAAGGAGATATTACCCTTGTTCTTGGTGACTTCAATGCCAAAGTTGGTACTGACTCTGACCTTTGGGGAGGAGTAATAGGCCCTTTTGGTATTGGTAGCTGCAATGGCAATGGGCAACGTCTCCTACAGGTAAGTAAACTCAATGGATTCAGAATAACTAACACTTATTACAAACACCGTGACATACATAAGTACACATGGGTTTCACCTGATGGGCTGCATAAGAATATGATTGATTACATATTAATTAATAGCAAATGGGCTAGTTCTGTTAGGAATACCAGGGCATATAGGGGAGCTGAAATTGGATCTGACCATTACCTTGTTAAAAGTGTGTTGCAACTTAAACTTAAAAAGTGTTGTGCTAGGGTTAAAAAATTTACTTTTAATACTGAAGCTCTGAAAGATCCAGTTATGGCCAAAGCTTACCATGATAGGTTACTTAGTCATTATGACAGTCATGGTTTGCTTACTACTGAAGTTGAGGAAGAATGGGATCATTTTAAACAGGCCTTTTTGACTATAGGGGTACTAACAGTACTCTTTTAGGAAAAAAGGAGCAGAAGAGGCAAAATTATCTGAGTGATAAGGCACTTGAGCTTATTTCGGAAAGAAAGAACTGCAGGAATGCCCTTAATCAATACTCTACTAGTCCTAATAGAAAGCATTACAGAGACCTTAATAAACTTGTAAAGGATCAGTTAGCTGCTGATAAGAATCTTTGGCTTGATGGTTTGGCTGACAAAGCCGAGGAAGTAGTTAGACAGCACAACAGCAGAGAGCTGTACCAGATAGTTAATGTTTTGTGTGGTAGAAAACGCACAGGCATACAAGGATTGAAGGATAAACAAGGTAAGGTTATAGAAGGGGAGGATTCTGTCATGGCTAGGTGGGCTGAGCATTTCAGTGATGTTCTAAACAATGTAGTTAGTCCTACTCCCATTGTTTGCAATGATGATAGATGCATTGGTGGCTTTAATGTTGGCCCTATAACAGAATCTGAAGTTATTTTGGCTGTTTCTAAACTTAAACTTCATAAATCCCCAGGGGTAGATGAAATTACTACGGAAATGCTTAGAGCTGGGAATGTTTCGGTTACCACTTGGATGACTGAAATTCTGAATATCTTTTATGATAAAGGCATGGTTCCTAAGGATTTTACCAGAGCTATTGTTATCCCTATTTTCAAAAAAGGTGATCGCAGTTCTTGTGATAACTATAGGGGTATCAGCCTACTCTCTGTTCCAGGTAAAGTTCTTTCCATGATTGTGCTTAATAGAATTAAGAATCTGGTTGACAGTCAATTGCGTGATGAGCAATGTGGATTCAGAAGTGGTAGGGGATGTGTGGATCAGATATTTTCACTTAGGCAGATTCTTGAGAAATGTTTAGAGTTTCAGAAACCTTTGGTTGCTAGCTTTGTTGATTTCAAAAAGGCTTTCGACTCTGTTGATCGTCATAATTTGTGGTTGATTGTGAGATCATATGGTATACCAGACAAGTTAGTTAACATTATGAAAGCTCTCTATAATAACACTGAGTCGTGTGTGAGAGTTGGTAAGGCTTGTAGCAATTGGTTTAGCATTACTTCTGGTGTTCGACAAGGGTGCATTTTGTCTCCTTTTCTCTTTAGCTTGGTTATTGATTATGTTATGCGAAATTCACTTCAAGGGAAAGATTTTGGCCTTAAATGGGCTGGAGATACGAAAATTTCTGATTTAGATTATGCTGATGATTTAGCCCTTTTGGCAAATGATATTGATGAGATGAACTCTTTCATTCAAGCTGTTGATGAGACTGGTAGTAGAGTAGGTTTGGTTATAAACAGAGAGAAAACTAAAGTGATGAAAATTGGTCAGGCAGGCTGTGATTCAGTTAATCTGAATGGTTGCAGTCTTGAGCAGGTGTCACAGTTTAATTATCTTGGGAGCTATGTAACAGATAATGGTGATGTGCGGCATGAGATTAACAGACGAATAGGGATTGCTGCCGGGACTTTTAAGAACCTATGGAGAGTGTGGAGAAATAGGCGTATACACCTAAAGACTAAAATTAGACTGTATAATAGTTTGGTTCTTTCTAGGGTTAGTTACGGTAGTGAAACTTGGACACTTTGTAAACAAGATAATAGGAAACTAGATGCTTTTGATTCCAGATGCTTACGCAGTATCTTGGGCATTAGGTGGTTCAACTTTGTAACTAATGATGAGATTAGGCAAAGGAGTTGGCAACCTCCTTTAAGCAGCATATTGTGCAGAGAGAGACTCCGTTGGTTTGGCCATGTTGCCCGTATGAATAATTATAGATTGGCGAATAGGGTTATGAACAGTGTGCCTAAAGGCCTCAGAAAGAAGGGGAGACCTAGGATGCGGTGGGCAGACAATGTCAAACAGGACCTTGTTAGAATTGGTGTGCAGTGGCCAGATGCAGTAGATGTAGCTCAGGATAGACTTGCTTGGAGAACTAAATTGCACAGTCTGGTTGGACCTCCGTAGCCCATGGCTGCTTGAGGATGATGATGATGATGATGATGGTTTCGAATTTGGTCAATTCTCCTAGATTTTGCCAAGAATTCTTATTTTTTCCAACTCTCCTTAATTTCACAAAACCAATCGCAATTTTTACAACTCACCTGTACTTTACCAAGTGGTTTCTAGTTTTGCCAACTTCCCTACGTTTTGCCAAGTTTTCTTGATTTTGTCAACTGTCCTTAATTTTACAAAAATAATCCCAATTTTCACAACTCGCTCGTATTTTACCAAGTGGATTAGAATTTTACCAACTGCCCTAGACTTTGCCAGATTTTTTGAAGTTTCCTCGATTTTGTCAACTCGCCACAATTTTACAGAAAAAATTCCAAATTTTAAATCTTATCTGATTTTTGCAAAGTTACTCTGAAATTTGCCAACTCCCCCAAGATTTGCCAACTCTCCTAGATATTGCGAAGTTGCCTCGATTTTGCCAACACTCCATAATTTTACAGAAAAAAGATTGCAATTTTTACATCTCACCAGAATTTTGTCAACTCTCCACGATTTTGCCAAGTCACTCTTAATTTTTCCAATTGCCCCTAGTTTTCCCAACTACCCCTAGACTTTGCCAAGTCACTCGGAATGTTGCCAACTGCCCCTAGTTTTCCAAACTACCCCTAGACTTTGCCAACTGCCCCTAGTTTTTGGCAACTTCCCCTAGATTTTCCCAACTCCGTAAGTTTTGTAAACTCTCCCAGATTTTGTGAACTAGCCATAATTTTACAGAAAAAAAATCCAAATTTTCACATCTCACCTGAATTTTGCCAACTCCCCACGATTTTGTCAGGTCACTCCGATTTTTGCCAACTGTCCTTAGATTTTACCAACTCCCTAAGTTTTGCCAACCCGCTATAATTTTACAGAAATAAATTCTAATTTTTACATCTCACCTGAATTTTGCCAACTCCCCACGATTTTGTCAAGTCACTCCGAATTTTGCCAACTCCCCAAGATTTTGCCAAGTTGTCCCGATTTTGCCATCTCCCCAAGATTTTACCAAGTTACTCCGAATTTTGCTAACCCCCTAAGATTTTGCCAAGTTGTCCCGATTTTGCCAACTCACCTTTATTTTACTAAGTGGCTTCGAATTTTGCCAACTGCTCTAAATTTTGCCGTCTCTCCATTTTCCAAACTGCCTTAGATTTTTCCAAGTTGCCTCAATTTTGACAACTCCCCTTAATTTTCCAAAAAAAATAAATAAATTACAAATTTTCACAACTCACCTAGATTTTACGAAGTCGCTTCGAATTTTCTCAACTCCGAGTTACTTTGGGGTGGATCCTCTCCCCAATCCCCCCATGGTTACCCCCCTGTCCTCAGCTCTGTGTCATGGCAATACTTTTCAATAACCTCGTTGCTGATGGTAAACTTACCACTAATAGGAGAAGACCTAAAATCGTAGTTTTTGGATAAAAACCCCAATGGAATAACTGTATTGTAAATGATTGAAGACCCATTTCAACGTTAAATTATTTTTTCTGAATTTTAACCATATTTCGACAACTTAACACTTTTTTTTACTATGTTTACGGGAATAGGGAATAGTCTTTGCTAAACTTTTCCACAATACTCTTCTTCAGAAGGTGCTCAGACACTCGATGAACACTTGAATCATTTGAGTCTCTTTTTGTATTTACTCTGGAGGACATGTTTCATCCCCCACCCAGAGACAAATATTTGGAGTTTGTTATACATTGTGCTCTAACACGAAAAGTACTTTAATTTAATTTGAAATTTATCTGACTGATGGTAGGATTCGTTCTAAGGAGTATAAATACTTTTCTAAAAAAAATAGTAACGATTAAATTTTATTAATAGATCATAAACACTATTTCAACATAGGAAGACATGTTCAGAAACATACAATAATTACCTGTTTAACTATAGGTCCTTAACGTGCGCCATTTGTTGACTATTACTCGCAATACAGATCGGTAATTAAAATACATTTGGTAAAGGATTTAACAACCAATATTATATACCCACAGTTTATTCTTGACACTAAGAGTCACTTCATTGAGTTAACAGTGCTCCTCTCCAGATAGCGACCAACAAGGCGACATTGTGGCAGCTGGCATGATGTGCTCTTTTCAGGTTAATCTTAATAATTCATTTAATCTACGATTACCGTATTTCATCCAATTTACCTTGCGACCTATTTATGACGATACAAGCCCCAACGAGGGCGAGAGCAGAGCAATATCATCAGCGTATATTGCTATGGTTATTTTGTCTCCAAGCCAATAGTCAGATAAGTATAAGGGAAAAAGCGTTGGCCCCAGTAGGGAGCCTTGGGGCAATCGCGCAGCGATCTCCATTCTGGAAAGAGACACATTTTAATTTACACCTGGAAAGTTCAGGATTTCAGATACGAAAATGTAATATGGATTAGGCCCGATGGGACTTATGCTATGACATGTTTAAAAATACGGCCATCAGTCTATAAACCATTTATGTTTGAAGCCAAATTGAACATCTGGAAAGCTGTTATTCTGCTAGATGTGGTCATTCAATCTGTTTAAAATTATCCGCTCGAAAAGCTTTCCTCTGATTGAGAGAAAACTGATCGGGCGATAATTTTGTGGGAAAATGAGATCTTTGATTGATTTTGGGATCATCTTGATTATGGGCATTTTTCCGATATCTGCGAAGTGAAAGCTTCGAAGCAGGAGGTTGAAAATTGAGCAGAAGTACAGCATTGCTTTTGTAAGAAAATTTTGAAGTATTTTGAAGTTCGATATTTTGTATCGGAGAGTTTCATTTTCATTCTGGTTATAACAACCTAAGTGTCCCATCAATTCTTCGCGACATTTCAGCACAGCGTTAATTCCTCGAGCATGAATTTATTGCGAGATCAGTTCATCAAGCATCAATTTATTTTGACGTCAGTTCATCCCAGCATCATTTAATCACGATATCAGTTCATCGCAGCGTCTATTCATCGAGCATCAAATCATTGTGACCAGGGACGTAGCGAAGGACTATGGTTGGGGGGAGGAAGAAATCAAAAATTTTCCAACTCGAAAATAAAATTTTGCCAACTGAGCAAATAATGATCTCGGTCACGTTTTTACCTAGATTTTCCCTCCGGGGGTGGGGGGGGGGGCAATTTTCACAACTATCCTGCATTTTTACCATTTGACTTTCAATTTGGCCAACTAGTCATAATTTCACAGAAATTATTCCAATATTTATATCACGTCTGAAGTGCAGCAAGTCAGTGAGAATTTTCCCTTGATTTCGCCAACTTTCCTTAGTTTCACAAAACTAATCCCAATCTTTATATCTCTACTAAATTAGCCAAGTCACTTCAAAATTTTCAAACTTCCCAAGATTGTCCTAAGTTTTATCGATTTTGTCAACTCTCCTTAATTTCACAAAACTAAACCCAATTTTCACAAATCGCCTATATTTTACCAAGTGACTTCGAATTTTGCCAACTTCCCTACATTTTGCCAAGAGTTCTCGATTTTTCAAACTCTCCTTAATTTCAAAAAACCAATCCCAATTTTTACAACTCACCTGAACTTTACCAAGTGGTTTTCAGTTTTACCATCTTCCCTAGATTTTGTCAAGTTGCCTCGGTTTTACCACCTCTCCTTAATTTCACAAAACAATCCCAATTTTTACATCTCTCCTGATTTGCCAAGTCACTTCAAATTTTTCAAACTTCCCAAAATTTTGCCAACTTTTCTCGTTTTTGTCAACTTTCCTTAATTTCACAAAAACAATCCCAGTTTTCACATATCGCCCGTATTTTACCAAGTAGATTCGAATTTTGCCAACTTCCCTAGATTTTGCCAAGTTCCCTCGATTTTGCCATCTCACCACAATTTTACAGAAAAAAATTCCCAATTTTGACATCTTGCCTGATTTTTGCAAAAGTCACTCTGAATTTTGCCAACTCCACCCAAGATTTGCCAATTCTCCTAGATATTGCGAAGTTGCCTCGATTTTACCAACACGCCATAATTTTACAGAAAATAGATTGCAATTTTTACATCTCAACTGAATTTTGTCAACTCTCCACGATTTTGCCAAGACATTCCGAATTTTGCCATCTGCCCTTAGATTTTGCCAATTGCCCCTAGATTTTGCCAACTCGCCATAAATTTACAGAAAAAAATCCCAAATTTTACTACTCACCTGATTTTTGCCAACTCCCCACGATTTTGCCAAGTCACTCCAAATTTTACCAACTGCCCCTATATATTGTCAACTCTCCTAGATTTTGCCAACTCAGCATAATTTTGCAGAAAATAATCCCAATTTTTACATCTCACCTGAATTTTGCCAACTCCCCACGATTTTGCCAAGTCATTCCGAATTTTGCCAACTGTTCCTAGATTTTGCCAAGTTATCTCGATTTTGCCAACTCACCTGTTTTTACTAAGTGGCTTCGAATTTTGCCAACTGCTCTACATTTTGCCCTATCTCCATTTTTCAAACTGCCCTTGTTTGCCAAGTTGCCTCAATTTTGACAAATCCCCTTAATTTTACCAAAAAAAGATTACAAATTTTCACAACTCACTAGATTTTACGAAGTCGCTTCTAATTTTGCCAACTCCGAGTTACTTTGGTGGGGAGCCTCCCCTCATCCCCCCATAGCTACGCCCCTGATCGTGACATCAATTAATTGCAGCTTCAATTCATCATTAATCAAATCATCGTGACATCAGTTCATTGTTAATCAATACATCGATAAATGAATTCATCGAAATGGTTAGTTCATCGCAGCATCAATTCGTTTAGCATCAATTCATCACGACGTCAATTCATCGCAACCTCAATTCATCGCGAAGTCAGGTCATCTCAGCATCAATTCATAGCGACATCATCAGTTCATTGCAGCATCAATTCATCGTGACGTCAGTTCATCACAGCGTCAATTCATCGAGCATCAATTCATCGTGACGTCAGTCCATCACGGCGTTAATTCATCGAGCATCCGTTCATCGCACTGTTAGACATATGGTTTTACTGACTTTTTACATCTGTGCTCAAATAAATTCTAGAAAAATAATTTAGTTGAAATAATTAGTTGTCCTGAGTGGAACTCAAACCCACGGATCCCATAAGCATGCCAATGTCCTAACCGCTAGACCAACAGGAGATGCAATTGTTTCAACAAACTGGCATTATATTCATTCCCTCAATTTCGCTGATTGGCCAATGGCGCCATCTATTATTAGGGAATTGGGCAGCCAAGCCGCCACATTTGATGGGGGTAATAACTGTCACTCACGCTCACACCGTCATATCAACAAATCAGTAATAAAGTATCACAGGAATAAACTCCTGTGCAGGAGAAACACTTAAATAATTAGTGGCAAAAAATATTATCCTGAATAGGACTCGAATTCATACCTCCCAGGAACATTCTATCATGCCACAAATATCCCTGAATTGGACATCTATGGGGGAGATAGTGTTATGCTTTACGGAGGGATATATTTGGGCAGCCACACAGTTCTGTATGTTCCTGTAACAGGGTACATGGCCAGTCACAGGTATAGGGAGGAAATCTTGCACCCCTTCGTGTGACAATACTATGAGGAATACAATAATTAATACCTTACTACTAAAGGAGGATAATGGCGCCTGCTACAATTTCGCTTTGTCGATCTCTATCTGGAGAATAGCACTATTAAATGTAGAGAGTGGAGAGCCTTGTGTCCTGACCAAAATCCAAAATTCGTGGGTTATTCTCGATAGAAGGTTCGCTCTCTTCAATCCCTCATCAGCAAAGCTCCCACAGCTAACGATCTGCTTTGGAGGAACAATGGAACTACAAAGGAGGTCTACCCACACCACTGCTGGACAATCTTATCAATAGCCAGAGATATTACTGTGACTGCTATGTAGATGTAAAAGGTCTCTCTCAGTTGACCTTCACCTTTTTAACGGTTTTCTGTTTTCGTGCAGTATTTTTGGAATTGAACGTGTTTTTCAATTCTTCAACTGTTATTCGTACACAAAATCATTATATGCACCTATCTGCCGATTCGCATGCAACAGAACCGACGGGTTTCTGAGAAAAATAAGATGATTATTAAGTTGTTCGTTAACTTATGGAAAATAATGTCTGTGCTAACAACCAGTACTGCAGAACGTAATTCGGGATTTTTTTTCGGAGGAGGGGGGTCCAAAAGCCACACATCGCGAACACGTGAGGTGTCTATCACAAATCCCCTTTCACAAATTTTAATTTTTGGTGCAGTATTTAAATTGCGAATGATGACGTCAAACTACAAGATCTTGGGACTTAGAATTATTTGGAACCTTTAGAGTTGTTTACTTCCCGAAGTTTTGGGTGGGTCAACCAGGGGGTCTTATGAACAAAACTCGAGGGACGTTTGACAGATGTAAACAAAAGGGACTTTTGACAGGCGGGCGTGGCACCCACCAGATCGGGGAACTTTATGGCGGGAAGGTGATGACGTCAGAATTCAAAATGGCGGACGAAAACTAGAATCGTGGACTTTGTGGTGAGAGTAATGACGTCAGTATCCAAGATGGCGGACGAACGCCAAAATCGGGGGATTTCCGTAACCGGACATGACGTCAGAGCAGCACGTGAATATAAGCGGGCGTGATCATACTCCGTGACCTTAAGGATTTTTCAGGGTCAAAACCGCCCAGGTTGAACTACCCCTACTAGCGTAATTGAAAATAAAAATACTGCTATTTGCATTTTCCCCATCATCAATTAGCCCAAATTAAAATTTTAATGAGTGATAAAGTAGGTAAATGAAAACTTCATTCACTTTGATAATGAGATTCCCATATGCGCCAGAGTCAATATTCGCTCTTCTAGATTTTAAATCGGTTTGTACTTGAGAAATATTATTTGCACTTTTAAAAGGAATGTTACTGAAAGAAAAACAAACACACAATACAATACATACCTTGAGATGACTTTCCAAAACCCAGATATTATGGGAAAAACTATAGAAATGGCTACTCAACCCATATGTGAAATGTAATGATATACTAAGTTCTCCACAGATGGTGATATGAGCAAGTTCTATCAAATCAGTACCAAATTGAGAGTTAAAATATTTTCTATGAGACCCAGAGAATTCATTACGAACTCGCACCTAATCCCTGACATGACGTACTCATACTCAGAGACTTCTAGTGAGACCCAAATATATGGTAACTCTAATCAATAGTAATCCAGATATTGTTGTTTATTATTTATCCCAATTCTAAAACCCAAATTCAACGTTTTTAAATGTGGTTTAAAAAGCTTTTATAACCACATTTTTATTATTTTTGACTTAGATGTAAATGGGACATACCTCAGAGGCCTGAGGTATGTCCCATTTACATTAGGGAGTTTGTCAGTATAATACGCTATAGAGAAAATTTGTGAGTAATGCGAGACCTCAGCAGAAAAATGACTGAGAAAGGAAACATCCAAAGTTCATCCGGGGCTCAATGCAGGTCCCTTTGATCAATAACCAAGCGCACTTACAACTCAACCACCATCTACATCTGCAATATTTTTAATATTAATACATATGCTCTTTGATTTTTTCCTCTATTTTGCTGTTAGGCACTATATCAGGAATTAATTAACTAATTTCTCTTACATTAATATGATTTGTATTTACGTTTAATGAATGGTATTGTAGAACCAATTAATCGGTTATAATGAGAACTGCCTTTATTATTCTAAGATAACTTGGATCTTTCATCACTAACACGCGTGAATTGTCACATAACATCATCATCTTGAAGCAGCCTACGGAGGCCAAACCAGACTGCGCAAATTAGTTCTCCAAGCATATCTGTCTTGAGCTATACAGGCTGCATCTCTCCATTGCACACTAATTCTAACAAGGTCCTGTCTGATCTTTATCTGTCTATCTGGTCTCTTCCTAGCCGAGAATATCTAAATTACAATGACGGAATTCTTGTGTGAGGACACATAAAAAGAATAATTTCTCTGCAGAATCCTTGCATTTCAACTACCTATGAAGAGAAAATGATTAGTGGGATGTTTAAAGAAACTATGTGTATTGAGAGAGGGAATGCCGACAATATCAAACAGCCCCTAATCGCAGTCATTGGGCAACCCGCTCTCACACTACTAAAGTCTGAAACTATCTACACTGAATGAAGGCTCCCTCCAATGTAGAATTTGACAATGCCAGTAGAAGCAAGAGTTCAGGTGTCTGCGATGACCTCTGCTCAGGATTATGCAGTAGTTGATCAAACATATCACGTGAATCTATTCATTCACTTGGGGCTGTCAACCCACAAACAAACAGAAAATACAACATAATATTTTCCCTCCACAGAAGCCTACCAGTGCAGCAAATTCAGGATCCATAATCAAGATAAGAGCCATAATTCAGTTCAGATTGATAATTGTCAGCACCAGGACCCTGTGTGGTTGACCAATTCTCAGCAGGGTAGAAAAAAACGAAAAGTAACTATATTTGTCCAGATCAGCAGCGCTCCTCTTCCGCTCCCTTTCACAAGAGAGTATCTCTTTTGAAAGGTACTAAGGGCCTGCAGCACGAGAAGGTGGGGTCGGACATTAGGTGCTAGGCCTGGCCGCGTATTGCCAAAGGCGTCACTGATTCAGAGCAGTAAAGAAATCCGCTGCTATGAGTAACTCACGCTTTTGTATGTGCTATAGTTGCGCATAACGTAACAAAACCGTCAGCAGTCACGTGACACGAAGATTGCCAGATCACTAATTTCTAAAAAAATCGTTGCCAGATATTTTTTTGAATTCTGCAATCAACCATAGTGTTCGGATACTTTTTTGAGCGACTGTACAATCGAAACACTTTCTTAACAAGAGTAAATAATGCCAACAATTTTGTGGAATCGTCAATACGAATTTTTAAAGATATCATTTTAGCAAGATGTAAAGTTTTCAACGCGTGTGCCATTGTTGAATATATCACTGAAACGTTTAAAAGTTACTATAAGAGACGATTGCTGGAATTTGCACACGACAGGAGAAATATTAATAATGTTAAGCATTTAAATTTTTATAATAAAGCCAAATCATTGAAAACTACAAAACAAATCTCAGAAAATGAATTTACAGTGGAATCTACAACATCAGAAAATTCTTACACTGTACACGTTGACATTGCTTGTTGAGAATGTTCGGCCGGTAAAAGGGAAAAATATTGTAAACATTTATGCGCCGTGGAAGAAAAATATCAGTGTGAATTTCACACGTCACCAGTTTTAACATAAATGGATAAAAGAAATATTGCTAAATTGGCACTTGGAAATAACATCCCAGAAGAGTTTTATGATAATATGATTACATCAGATTTAAATATCAATCTTTCCAACACGCAACCAAAGCACTCATTTTATATTACTGCTGGCGAAACAATTTGAGTCTCTTCCACAACATATTATATCAATAGAAGATTTAAAACAGCGACGCATGGAGGAAGTGAAAAAAGTGAGAGATGAATACTTAAGAATATCCGACACTGCCTCAACCATCATTCGCAAGAATCCACGTCTCAAATAGTAAAACTGACAACAATATTGAAACTTCGAAAACGCCAGCACAAATGCAACATATATTGCTGAGAAGTCATCTTTTAAAAGAAGCAAGAAGATAAAGGTTCAACTTACATCTGTTAGTCGAAGAGTAAATAGAAGAATTTCAAAAACAGGACGACGAATTCAGTCTGGTAGACCAACGAAGAAAGAGAAAAGGAAACATTGTTTAGCAGAGAATATTGAAAATAATAGACCTAATGCAAAAATTCATTAAATATTTTATTATACTATTTATATGTACAAAATATTCCTTAATAAATATTGACTTCATGGATTTTTTGTAAATTTTGTATCTTTGAATCGTAGTGTTAAAAAGAAACAAAAAAAACTATTGTGTCTGAACTGCTGACGGTTTTGTTACGTTATGCGCAACTATTGCACATACAAAAGCGTGAGCTACTCAGAGTCGATAATCTGATTTCGAACTCTGACATCAGTGTTCCAGGTTTTAGTCTCGTTCTCAATTTTCTATGTAGCGGGGCTAGAAATTTGTTACATTAAAAATTAACAAGAGTTAATAGCATTAGTTAATCATTAATTAAACATTAGCATTAGTTAATCATTAATTAAACATTAGCATTAATAAATAATTAATTAAACATTAGCATCAGTTAATCATTAATTAAACATTAGCATTAGTTAATAATTAATTAAACATTAGCATTAGTTAATCTGTTATTAATTATATTCACGCTCATACTAAATATTTGCATACTTTTCACACACTATTTATTCATATGATATCAAAGGTATAGATGATCTGAAAATACGCCAGGTGATTTGAGTGTGTCCATCATGTGCACTTTTTGGATGGCCTTAAGGTAATATGCTCTGCGTAGATTTTCATATATACGCAGAACGATATCAAAAATACTGAATTGTTCTTTGTGAAGTGTATCTAAATGAAAATTTAACTCCAATAAACAGAGAACCTTTCTGGAAAGCGAGGTGCCTGGCCAAATCAAAAAATTTTAAATACGTCTGGTTTCGGAACGGGAAAATCATGATGAGAAAAACTGATGGTGACAGCGTAATTCGAATTGATATGCAGACGAATTTCGATGAATTTTAAGCGGAAAATATATTGCTTATTTGCTCCATCTTATTTGTTTTGCCATGGTGACTTTTCATTTTGATGACTTACTAACATTTGATCAAAACGAAAATGTTCTGTGCGACTATAAAGAAGTTAAGAAATGGTTCTTGACTAGTAAATTACGTTATGAATCTGATGAACACTTAAGCTTTCTGCATGTGAACATTCGAAGTCTGAAAAAAAACTGGGATACTCTCTGTGTTTATCTTAAAGATATCTTGAATTTCTTAGATATTATTATATTAACAGAAACTAACATCCTCAGCACGGATGCTCCATTGTTCAATCTAGAAAATTTTAATCAATTTTTTACGAGAACTCCTGGTGCGTTTGAACATGGGATTCTAGTTTTCTTCCGCGACACATTATTAGTCAAAACGATACCTTCACTTGTAATTCCTGCTGAAACATTGAATATAAATATCTACAAGGGTAATTTAACTTTCAATTTACTTGCTATTTACAGATCACCAAGCTCGAACATTAACACTTTTCTTTCTAATCTCAAAAACTGGTTCGAAACAACTGATAAACATCGCAATCAAATACTAGTTGGAGACTTTAATTTAGATATCAAAAATATCAAAAAACACGGGGTTGCCAAATACGTAGAATTGTTAACCGAGTTTGGTTTCTCACCTATCATTACTGGTATCATCAGGGAAGACATCATTGGTGAATCTCTTTCTCAGACATGCATTGATCACATTAACGTCCGACTTGACATTAAACTCGACACAAATTCAATGATTTTTTGCAGTAGGATCGCAGACCACTACTTAATTGCGGCAACTTGCGGGGGGAAAAAATTTGGGAATTCGTCCAATCACACTAAAAAGCTAGACAGCAATTTTAACACTAAAACTATCTTAGATCATAAAAACACATTCAAAGAAATAAGTCTAACAAACTGGCTGGACAGAGGCACTGGTAACGAAACCCCAAATTCAGAACCAATAGACGTACTTTATGAAGCATTCATAAAAAAAATATACGGCGATTGTTAACAATAACAAAATTAATAAACTATTAGATGGCTCAAAAATTAAACAACGCAATTGTAGCAAAGACTGGATAAATCAGGAAATAATAAACTTAATACGTAAAAGAGACTCGGCTTGGATTGATTACAAAAATACCAAAAATAACAAATAAGAAATTTTAAATTACTATACACAAACTTAAGAAACACATCCCGTTATTAGGAATTAAAAGGAAAAATATTACTTCAAACAATTTGAGTCTTGTAAAAATAATGCAAAGCAAAATTGGGAACTCATCAACCAAATTATCAACACTAAAACTGACATTGACGATTTTATCATGAAGAATATGCCACAAGGTATGTCTGAAACTCAAGCAGCAGAGAAATTTAACAATACCTTTGCAGACATTATTGTCAATCTCAGAGACGATAACCATAAACAGAATCTCTCTACAGTTCCTAAACATATCCAACCTTCTGTCCCCTCAATTTTTATTCCTCCCATCTCAAAACAAGAAACTTTCAAAATTCTAAGTGACTTAAATGAAAGAAAATCATTTGTATGCGATCAGGTACACATAAAGCACATTAAAGCATGCAAAACCTCTTAAGTTGATCTCGTGACAAACTTTATCAATGAAAGCATATCTACAGGAAACATCCCTAAAAAACTCAAAATTGCTATTTTAAGGCCAATTTACAAAAGTGGAACTAAATCCGATTGCACTAACTATAGGCCCATTGCCATGTTACCCGTTCTTCACAAAATCCTTGAAAGATATGAAGCTAAAATTTTATCCAATTTTTTGAAAAAATATTACAGTATTAGTGAAAAGCAATATGGTTTCCAAAAAGGTAAAAATACAATTACACTTTTAACGGAGATTTCTGACGTCATTAATGCAACTTTAAACAACGGAAAAAAAAGCAGCAGCTATCTTTCTGGACGTTCGTAAGGTATTTGATACGTTGGATCACGATATTTTACTTCAAAAATTGTATATTTGTGGTGTCCGAGGTATTATCCTTAAATGGTTTGAAAATTGTTTAAAAAACAGAGTGCATGTTACCAAAATTAATGGCGTTTTTAGTGAGAAGAGAACAGTGTACACTGGTGTTCCACAAGGTTCAATTTTAGGTCCGTTTTATTCATTTTTATATTAATGATCTAGCTAACCTTAAACGGAAGGGCTCTCTTTATATATATGCTGATGATACCGCCTTGGTTAACGTGAATCACAATATAGGAGACACAGTCCGAGATACACAGGATGATTTTAACAAAATTATTAATTGTCTCACATAAATCGTATTTACATAATCTCAGATAAAACCAAATGAATTTCATTCACCAGGATACTATGATCTTTCATCTTATGCAATTAAAAACCACGAACCATTGTGCCCTCACAACATGATAATTCATGACCCTGACTGCTGCGACTGTGATGTTATTGATCGTGTTGAGAGCCATAAATATCTTGGACTATACATGGACACAACCTTCCGATGGAATACACATATTTAAAAGTTAGCAGGGAAATTGCGTCTATGTGCATCTAAACTTTATAAACTACAATTTGTTGCAAGCACACATACATGTATTTTGGTTTACAAAGCTATCTGTGAATCTATATTGACTTATGGTTTGACAATATACGGCTCAACTAACCTCACAAATATAAAGAAAATAGAAACTATTCAATCATCCATTGCTAAAAATATAATCCCATACAACTTAAGGAATTCATTTTATCCCAGCGAAGAAAGACTAAATTTTCTACGCATACTCTCTTTTCACAACCTTTAAAAATACGGCATCACTTTAAAATATTTTTTGATAATCAATTTAAATCTAAAATCTCTCATGGGAAAAACACAAGTTACAATCCAAAAATTTTTTCCAACTTCCAAAAATATTAAACAATTACGGGAAACGTACAAGGGCATATACAATACCTTACGTGTTCAATCAACTGCCAAGGGAAATTATTTTAGTAAACAATTTTAAAGAAATCAAAAATAAGACCAAAAAATTTCTTCTAGGCACTAAATTTTAAATAAAAATATGAACCACCACAATTGAGCTTCCACTGAAATTCACATAATTCGATGACATTGTTTTAAACTATATCTTATGTATTTTCATGTAACATTATTATTCTTCTCTCCTGCAGATAAGCAGATGCTTTGCGAGTCATTTGTTTAAACTTTTGTATAACTAACATGAATATGAATAAAGATTATTATTATTATTGTCGGCACAGGGACCCAAAGACTAGCGAGCCATTTCCGCCAAATTCCAGTTGGCTGGCGTTAGAATTTACAACCACGTCGGCTGTTCTGTATTCATGCAAGCGCTGATAACATCTCCAGAGACTGCAGCTTCCCCTGTGTCTCGACAAGTGCAAGGCGCTCCTACTACAAGATGCATCCCCAGGGAGGCAATCAGGACCATGCCATCAGAGTGTCCCTAGGAAAGGAACGACCCACGTGATAGAGAGTGCAACATCGAAGAAAGATCAAGCCCTGCTAATATTTGTTCCTTCTGATTGGTTGATACTGACCGATGGAGCGAGCAGATGAAACACTTTGTGAACGTGCTGAGAAGGTCCGGAGGAAGGAGAGAGAGGGATGGAGAAAGAGCTTGAAACTGCATCAGAAAGAAATTTTAGAGACGAGCACAGAAAGTCAGAGAAAGTGCTGAGAAAGTGAGGGCAAAGTAAGCCGTTATCTGCTAGTCTGCTCTCAGATAGCCAATGCTGCGATGTTTTCAGCCACACCAATTGATTGATGTAAGTGTCGAGTTAATTGTGAAAAATAAACTCCAAAAATGTTAGTTATTATATTGATATGAATAATTCTTATGTGTATCGTTGAAATTAAGATTTAGATTTAGAAATGACAACGTAATGTATGTACGATAAGATTCCAGCGGGGAAAAGTGGAATATCTTTGGGTTCTAGTGCTCAGGATTTTATATGATATGATTTATTAAATCGAAACTGGTCAAGATCACGGCGAACTTAAGACGGGCTGGGAATGTGTATCAGACGTTACCTTTCATATCCCCCGTAAGAAAAATAATTTTAATTCAGTTAAAGACGGCTTCTTGAGACTGAACCTATAATATAAGGTTTAAGATAGAGGAGATTATTCGGCGGCGGGTAGCTCAGCGGTCAAAGCATTTGACATCTTAACAGGAGGTTTTGGGTTCCAATCCCACAAGCTAAAGACAATTATTCCCCTTTACATTGGTTATCATACGAATAAATGTAGCATAATAGTGGGTGAAAAGCATATAAGTACTTCTTTAAAACAATATTAGTTAATCCAATTTTTCAGACATTATTTGTATGAGAGGAACATTTTTTAAACATTTTTCCCTACTCTATCACACATTTTAGAGAGAGAAATATAAAAGATAAAATGAAAGAACGAAAACGTTTTGAAGACGTATTAATATATCCTGTCGTAACAAAACATTACATAATTTCCGGGTGATGTTGACGGTATCTAATTTTGAAGCTCTCTAACTTCTGAAATATATATTTAACGGAATATTACATCACATCTTGATTTCAGTTATCGATTTCAGTTATTGATATTCATTTTCCATCACATCTTGATTTCAGTTATCGTATTATAACTGAAAATAAATTAAAGATCATAATCAAATCTATTTAAATCCCGATTTTCAACAATTTCATTCAGTATTTAGAGTTATGGAAGCTATAAATATTTCCCAACAGCAATACGTCATAAGAATTGATCTCAGAAATTCATTGAACCTTAAACAATGAATACTGTTTCAAATCATTTAACTTGGACGGTTTGTAAACAAGATAACAGGGATCTTGATGTTTTTGATTCTAGATGCTTACAGAGTGTCTTGGGCATTAGGCGGTTAAACTTTGTGAGTAATGAAGTGGTTAGGGAAAGCAGTCGACAACCTCCTCTGAGCAGTAAATTGTGCAGAGAGAGACTCCGTTGGTTTGGCCATGTTGCACTCATGGATAATTATAGATTAGATAATAGGGTTATGAACAGTGTTCCTAAAGACCTCAGAAAGAGGGGGACCTAGGATGCGGTGGGCAGACAATGGACCTTGTTAGAATTGCTGTGCAGTGGCCAGATGCAGCAGATGTAGCTCAGGACAGATATGCTTGGAGAACTCAATTGCCAGTTGGACCTCCTTAGCCCATGTCTTCTTGATAATGATTTTAGAAGTTTGCGTAATGATTATTTCAAGATTATATAATTATAATTATTTTCATGAAACAAAGTAATTTATTGTTAAATATTCCAGCTTTCATGACTTTTTAAATACCGAACGAATCCTATTGAAATTCGAGATTTAAATTGATTTGATTATGATCTTTAATTTAATTTCAGTCACATTTTTCCATTAAATGCATAATTTAGAAGTTATAGAATTTCGAAGTTATATTCTCTGTGACGTAACATGGAATCCGCTAATATTCTAGTAGAGCAGTTATATAAAAGAAGTAGGGAAATATATGTCATTATTATCAACAAAAACGATTAGTGCTTTGGATAAATGTTGAAGAAACTCGTATATTTAAAAAGGGATCTCATAAATCGTAATTTAGTACTGTAATTTTTCTGCTAATGGTAAAAAAATGAGGTCAAAAAACAAGATTTATTTTGATTATAATTTCAACCTTTCAATCAGTCTGTAGGAAATTAAACTAATCACCATTCACCCTTTTATTAAGTATTCACTTCAATTCATTAACGAATCTCTCTTAGCCATTATGATGAGGCTACTAGAGAATTTCGGATTTTAGATTGTTTTCAGAAAAAGCGAGCTTGTCGTCTGTCTGTAGATATTCAACTCTTAGTTTTTATAGGTATATTAAATCTTCTTTCTGAGTTGGATAGTTATTGATGAAATATTACGATTCACACTTTAGGGATCTCCCAATAGCTATAACTGCGCCCTCTAACGGTTGAAAAAGTAGAAAACTTACAAAATTTCAAACGAATATTACAAGCGATGTAATAACGTTAAAAATCGAAATTTTGTGAAATGTGAATGACATGAAGTTTGCATTGACAGCAATAATTTTCGCCTTTTTCCCCAGAGGGGAAGAGAAAACGCGTGTTTTTAAAGAGATAATTGCTCGTGTTTAGAGATAATTGTTTTTTAATTTGATAGGTATGATCAAGAGGTTTACATTGACAGCAACAATTTATCGATTCACCTTCAGGGGTTTAGGGGATACAACTTTTGTTTTGGGAGATTAGGGATAAATCAGCGACTAATGAGAATAAAGATCATTTTGAGAGATTAAGGTTAATTAATTTTAGTTTTGAAAGATTAAGAATAAATCAGTCCTACCTTGTCTAATGGTTAGCGTACCTAACTACTAAGAGCAGCGGGGCTTGTCCTTGTATAAGTGATTGTATGAGAAACCTGGACAAGCCGAATATTGCTTCTCCGTCTTTTGCGTAGGGAAGTACATTTAAATAAAAATATTATTTCGCAGCGGAATAGGTACTAACGAAATGTGATGATTCATAGTTTTCAAATCCTCCGCAAAGCTTTAATTTACATCGTTCCCCATCAAATTCGTTACGATTAAAATTATATGTTACGCTTTTTAATTCACATATTCCCCAGCAAAAGTCAATCGTTAGAGGGTGCTAAATGTATGTACTATGGCAGGGGTGGGCAAATAGCGGCCCGTTAAGAGTTTTTTGTGGCCCGCCAAGACAGTTAGAAAAATCCGCCTTGAACCGAGATTTCCTTCCCGTGCGCGACCGAAGATTCGTCTCGTATTTTCCACTAGGACGGCCACGTCAATACGCATGCGCAGTGTAGATACGAAAACAATTACCCACCCCTGTACTATGGCGTATTAAACTGACAAGCTCATGTCAGAATTTGTGGCAAGCAGCTGTTGAGAAGGTATTTATTTAAAGTATATACTTATGTGGCCGAACAAAGTAAACAGCAGCAGCACAAAATGAGTGACAACTTGAGACTATCAGACTGACTATACTCTCACTTCATTTCGTAGTGGCTTTATTATAATCAGTGGTGAAAGTAGGCCGGTACTGCGTACCGGTAGAACGTTTTTCAGTTACTGGTGCAATTAACGATTTGCTTTACATTTTAATTCTCTTTCAACTGAACATTTAAATAAAAAAGCGGATCCTACCTTTTAAGAAAAAATCTCGATTTTTATGTAAATACTACAGTAGAAAAAAATGTAGGGAGGAATGAGGGACGTAATGAGGTTGGGAAAAGGTCTGGATTTCCGTCACAGTGGAACATTTTCCCCCTTCATTTTAGAATTTTTAAAAATATACTTCAGTTGTTTGAAATATTTAAAAGTATAATAATTTTTGGACTGCTTTACCCCTATTAGAATTCTCAAAGGAGGGGACATGGGCCCCTTGCCTCCCCCCCCCCCACACACACACACACATACACACCACATCCGGCACTGGTTTAACCCTTCAGATATCAAACTGTCTGAAACCTGAATACTCTAGATTCGATTTCTGCCTACAAGGAGTGCCAAGGGGTAAGCAGTGCTTTCTCTCTTTCAACGATTAGCAAGGATACTGGGTATTTTGTTCAACGCCGAGCGTATGAGTGATGGCAGTCACACCAATCGCATCCTGAATTTGTACACACACATTCGGCATTTAGCCGTCAGTCCACTGTCGGTTTTCCTTTGAGCAACAGCGAATTAATGCATTCATCGAAGTTTTGCATTTCATAATATTTTTTCACTGCTTTCGTGAAAGAATTATCGTGTTTTTATTGAGTAAGACAAAAGGGCTGCATTAATAATTGCTCTCTGAAAAGTAGGACAAAAAAGATAGATAAAATTCTGTCTTTAAAAGAGGGAAAATTTTTTTGATATTGGTTTGTAATAGTCGTCGCTAACCTTACTGTGATGGATGAAAAAAGAAACATAAGTGGTACCTTGTGCTCAATATGACCTGAAATATATAACAAGAGAAAAAAGTAACATTTTATTTCATTGTAAAAAGTTTTTTTTTACTTGACCTTTTTATTTGATATTATATTGTTTGAATAACTTTAAATATTATATGTAAAATAGTGATTATTTACAGTTTGGGTAGATGATAATTAAATGATTAGAGCATATAAACATGTCACACTGAAACTACTATGTTCAATGGTTTTATCACAAGAATCGCTAAACTCCCATCCAGTTGGGTTGGGTTGTTTTACCTCTGAGCGGCACATTTTTGCACACCATGGGCTAAATGGCCAGGTCACTGGACCCCGTAGGCTCAGAGAAGGTTGGGAGAGGGGACCCACTGGAACAGCTGTTGGGAGACAGATGGTAGCCTCCCGTCAAGGCACTCCAGCGTGTTCTTTAACGTGCACAGGGTATGGCTCTCCCGCATACGGGGCCACGGCTTAACGTCCCATCCGACGGACGGCGGCCTTTCCAAGCCCATCGGTGTCCCCTACTGACCGTGGGCAGGGTGGGGAATTTTGCGGAGATAAATCTCAACGCTGACCCAGCTGGGACTCGAACCTGGAAACTACAGATTACGAGCCTGGCGCGCTACCGACTGAGCAACCCCCGCTCCCTCCCCCTCCCATCCAGCCCTTGGTCAGAAAGAGAATACTAATGAGCTTGGAAGAGCGTTATCCATCGAAGGGGACGTAAAGCCCCGTGTTCAGGAACTAAGTGGTTGTATGAGAAACCAGGACAAGCCGAATATTCCTTCTTCGTGTTTTGCGTACTTCAACCTTTCAATCAGTCTGGGATTGAAAGAGGAACCAGGACCAGAAGGTTACAGGAAGCTCCGTATTTAGGAAAGCTATGTATATAGCTCTCCTAAACACGGAGCTAAAGTGCTGTGCACGCTAAAGAAAACCCTAGATGACCTTGAGGTCTTCTGTCTCCTGTAATCTTCTGTCTCCTGAGAGCTATCGAGTGGATCCACTTCCCAACCTCCTCTGATACCTTGGGGTCTTTGTGACCTGGCCATTTTGCCCACTGTGTGCAAAAAAGTGCCTCTCAGAGGTAAAACAACACAACTGTCACAAGAACGTGACATAAATAATCAAGTTTTTCCAGTTGGAAATTGAAGAAGATATTCTTTTTTTAACAATACTGTAAATTTCTATTAAATTCTGGAGAGTCTATTAATTTCTGGGCATTTAAGGGATCATTTTCGAACCTTGTTTTTTACAGTGTTAGAAGAGACAATGGGCAACCGAGTGGTTAGTGTGCTTGGTTACTGATTAAAGGCACCCGGATTTGAACCCCAGATAGGGTGTGGATGTTTTCTTTCTTGTGTTCTTCTGCTGAGGTCTCGCCATTCTTACAGATCTATATTTATGCCATATTATGCTGAGGCTCCTGTCAGACTTCTATGGCGAGCAGCTGCTTGAGAGATAATTTATAATTTTTTATAAGAGAGAAAACTTTTTTCGTAGATGATACTGTGGAATCATTATGAACCCCACCGATGTTTCAATTAGGTTAAATTATTAAATTGTAATTGTTATTAATTATACTAAATTATTTCAAATATTTATTTAAGGTATACTTACGTAGAACAAAATATAAAGTTTTGTTACTAAATTTTTAATATATATGTGGATTGATCCAATGATACGACTTAAGAGTCAACGACCCTTTCTTAGAATATAAAGTACAATACCCTTATTTTAAAAGTATGAAGATACCTTATGTTTATAATCACTATAAACAGAAAAATATGCATATTTAATGGTTACATAATATTTGGGGAGAACCCTAGAAGCTACTCCTATTTTGCACAGGCCTTCTCAAACAAAGGCAGCACACTCCAAACAGATATGCCACCACGAAGGATTCGAACCTGGACTCCGCTTGCAGGCCAAGACTACGCGATACCACTGTACTCCTGAGGCAGCTTATAAATTGGTACTTTACAAAACTGAAACTATTGAATAGATCGTGGGCAGTAAAAATAACAGATAACGATATCTTTGTACTAGATTAGTAGACCATCAATTATTCAAAAAAATTGGATAACTAAAACAACTTGAAAAAAATCCTCTTACATTAAAGTGGAGATATTTTACAACATGCTGTACAGTCGCTCAAAAAAGTATCCGAACACTATGGTTGATTACAGAATTCAGAAAAAATATCTGGCAACGATTTTTTTAGAAATTAGTGATCTGGCAACCTTCGTGTCACGTGACACGAAGGTTGCCAGATCACTAATTTGTAAAAAAATCGTTGCCAGATATTTTTTCTGAATTCTGTAATCAACCATAGTGTTCGGATACTTTTTTGAGCGACTGTACATAAGGTCAACTTTTCACTCAAGCTGAAAGAGTACGCCGTTCCTCCGACCTTATCACAACTTTAACGATCGACCTAGGGGGAAAAGAGTAGGGAAAGCAGTGGTTCGCTATTAAAATAACGCAACTTGCAGAGAATTTTTATTTTGGGACTTTGGTGAAAGTCACTCTTTTCTTACCGCATTTTGGATGTCGGAACGCTTAAATTTTGCATCTATTGTTGCGGATAGCGCAGATGTGAAAGTTCCGTACTTGGTGTAATCATTGATTGCATTTGATGAATTTTAAAAGTTACTGTCAGGGAAGTATTCACTCTTAGTTTAACGTCGATATCAGATATAGAGTAAAAATTGTCTTGAGCCGGGTGAGGTACGAACCCACGACCTCTTGACAGCATGTCAGCTGCTCTGACCGCTGATCTTCTCGCCACCGATCAAGAGATCTTCTGTCTTCAAGAGACACAGATTTGTGTATTGTAGGAATGTTCACAACATCAATCAGAGGAGATCTTGGTCAGCGGCCGGTACAGTGGCTCAAAAAAGTATCCGAACGTTATGGTTGATTACAGAATTCAGAAAAAATATCTGGCAACGATTTTTTTTAGAAATTAGTGATCTGGCAATCTTCGTGTCATGTGATCACTAATTTCTAAAAAAATCTTTGCCAGATACTTTTTCTGAATTCTGTAATCAACTGTAGCGTTCGGATACTTTTTTTAACGACTGTAGCAGCAGAGCACCTGACATCATCATTTATCAGGGGTTCGTGAGACACGACTCAAGACAATTTTTCCTCTAAATTTAATATCGACGTTAAGTTAAATTTGAATTACTTCCATGATAGTTGAACAAAAACGTCGAAAACTTTCTTCCACTTAAAAGTTACTCGGAATTTCCGATGTATTTCATTCTAAAAAAAAGTTTAAATTTGGCATCTGGGTTTAGAATATGCAAGCTGAGTAACGAAATTAAAATATAACTGAAAAGTTTATTTTTCTTGCTAAAATTTCGTTTTTAATTTTAAGAAATAGAAAAATAAACCCTACAGTTGTCAATATTTTTTCAATAAAGGGAAATCAGCTAATACAATGAAATCGGTACGCATTCACGTATATTAATAATTATTTCACATTAAAATCCCCTAAGTCATTCGCTTTTTGCAGAAAACAAATAGAGAAATAAAAAATTACGGGGAACTGCATAAGCTAACTAAGCCACAGTTTAAGGCCTCACGATTATAAGGGGCATCAAAAGTTTAAGTTTGAAATTTACTGTGTGGCAAAAGTTTATATTCAAATTAACCTATTGTTACAAACAATGCTCATCTCAGCTATACACAGTATTTATTGTATATCAATGCTAGTATAATGTTTACACCACTTCAATTTCATATTTATTTTTTAATGTTCCCTTCATTTAGAGCAATAAATTTTAGAGGCTTAGGGCTTTTTAAATCTATTGTTAACTGGTCACAGCTTAAAGCCTCAGAAGATCAAACTCCGGCCCTGGGCCATAGTCGTTCCCAAATAGACAAGAAGTTTGCTATTTTTCGAATTTTGCACCTTCTAATGGTGAAAACTGGATATAATGAATGATTCGGAAAATACAAATTGTAATATTTCTTTAATGCCTATTCAGCCAAGAGAGATTTCCATTTATCTCTTAAAACGAACAGCTGTGTTTGAATACATCTCTGGAAGTAAGGACACAAAGCGCTGCTGTCAGTGGGATTCCCATGACAATCGCAGTCGTAGTCTCTGAATTTTGGCGTGAATGTATTCTGCGCAAAGTCCGCATAAAAGTTTGAAATTTTCTTATTCATTTTCACTGTTAGAGGCCGCTATTAAAACCATTGACAGGTTCGGAAAATTCGAATTCTGTTGCTTCATTTGTATCCAAACAAAGAAAAAAATATTCAACAAAGAAAAAATAAATTTTTCACTTATCGCCCAAAAAAAATTATTTTATCCCAAAAAATGTAAACATCTACAAACTTACATACCACAAATAGAATCCATAACGAGCTTTTTATAGCAAACTTAAAAGTTACGTTTTGGCAATATTTTCCCATACGAAGTAAAGATTAAATATGTATTATATTGATCATTAAAAGTAATGATAAATGTAAAAAAATAATTTGAGGCGTTTCAAGTAATTCCTTTCGCTTAAAAAGAAACTAGATAATTTTCCTTTCATAAAAAAGCTGTTTGCAAAAAAATTTACTTTTCAATGAAAGTGAAATTACCATTAGTTTTCTAATGCACGACAGTTTTAATGAGAAACTGCCCTCTTTTAATAGCTTTTTAAACGATTGTCATTAGCATTTTTTTTAACTATTAAAATGCAACTGCACCAAATATTTCGTTTAAAATACTGTTGACAGCTAAAGTAAAAGGTCAAAGAAAGGTTGTTTTACTTTTGAAATCACGTTTTCTGCACATAGTGAGTAAACGGACAGATCACAAGGACTCGAAAGGCTCAAGAATTCACTGAATAACTTTTAGGAAACAATGTAAGATCTCTCTTAAAGGCTGTTCAGTGTGCTCTTTAATGTGTATTAAATTCGTTATTTTGCCTTTGAGTGGAAATGTTTTGCACACAACGATCTAAATGACCATGTCACAATTCTGAGAGAAGGGAATTCACTGAATAATTAAGAGGAAACAAATGAAAGTCAGTTCTAAAGGCTATCCAGCAGTTCTTTAATGTGTGCAGAGTTCCATATTTTGTCTCTGAGCGACACCTTTTTGCAAACAAAGGGCTAAATGGCCAGGCCACCAGGACTACAAAGGTTCAGGGAAGGCTTGGTTTGTTTTATCTCTGAAGCACGTTTGTGCACACAATCGGTCAAATGGCCAGGTCACAAGGACCCCAAGGGCTCAGAGAAGGTTGGGATAATGGGACCTTCTAGACAGCTATTAGGAAATAGATAGTAGTCTCCCGTCAAGGCCATCCAGCTTGATCTTTAACATGCACAGGATTTCCTGCACACGGAGTCATGGCTAACGCCCTTTCCAAGTACAACGGTATTCCCTTTCTCAACGAGGGTTAGAGGAGAAAATTCTCAACACATTTCGATTTGGAATTCTGACCTGTAGACATCAAATTACGAGGCCTGGCGCTCTACCGATTGAACCACCCACCCCATGAACAGCATATTCCTCTCTTTTACACAAGACCATATTTAACATTCTATTCGATAATAGTCGATCTTTCCAAGTGCATCGGTGTGATCTTTCTCATCAAGGGCAGAACCAAGTTTTGCTCTCAGTGCCCTCTCAAAGCTAGTGCATTAGGGACTCTAACCTGGGAAGATCAAATTTGGATCCTGAACTTGTATTGACTGAGCAATCCCAGCTTTAAATAAGTCAACTTATGTTATTGTCAAGCAAGTATTCCATTTACATACAACTTTCTATGTGGAGCCATCCGTGTGTCGGCGTGATTAGTGTGCCTAGTTACGATTCAAAAGAACTTCGGTTCGAGCCCGGATTACGAGCATGGGAAGCTCTTTCCATGTGTTGTCCTTCTCCTAAGTTCTCGTCTTTCTTACAGTTGTGTAGAGTGTAATAAACTGAGAGACTTCTATTAGACCTATTTTACAAGTTTAGGTCTAATCTGCTTTTACTAATATGATGAATTATTCTACTAAAGTTAAACACAGTGTATATTTATATTTGCACACTCAATAAGAATGTTATGTTTAGTTTTGTTTTTCACTCTTTAAGTTATGAATCCAAACACACCCATATTACAAAAATATTTTCTAATCATCACCAAAATTAAATCACGTGTCCTTTCGAAATACAAACTTTTCCGCAAAAAAGACTGAAACTGAAACTAGCAGTATACAATATTCGTTGTTATTAAATAGCATTAATTCGGTGATATTTCATACAATTGTTCAACAGAATAAAAACAAGTGATACATGGTATTCACCTGGGATGAAAGGCTCGTTGCAAATGGCCACGGAAATATATTAAACAACAGGTAATTTTTATGAGGGCATGTTATTTTTTATTTTTTTATCATTAGGGCAGAAGTAGCTCAGTCGGTAGCTGGCCAGATTCGCAATCTGCAGTTTCCAGGTTCAAGTCCCAGCTGCACAGGCGCTGAGATTTATCTCCGCAAAATTCCCTGCCCTCGGTCAATAGGAGACACCGATGCGATTGGAAAGGTCGCCGTCCGTCGGGTGGCATGTTAAGCCGTATGTAGGAGAGCCCTACTTTGTGTACGTTAAAGAACACGATGGCTGGCCTTGACGGAAGGCTACCATCTGTCACCCAGTGGTCCAGTGGGTTCCGTTCACCCAACCTTCTCTGAGTCCTTGTTACTTGGCATTTTAGCTCGTTGTGTATAAAAAGAGATGCCGCTTGGAGGTAAAACAACCGCCATCTTTTTTTTTTCATAATAAAAAAATACTTATTTTAGAAAATATATTTAAAAATACTAGGTAAAAATACGAATTAATGCACTTGTTTTATAAATTAAAGTAAGATATTTAGGTTATATGAAAAACAGACACTCACTGAAAAGCTTAAAACAGATTTGTTCAATTCCTGAAAAAAACATAACCCCCCCCCCCTTACCTCTATTGTGTGCCTTCCGAAAATTATTTAGAAAAGCAACATTGTCTATTGGGGTAGGAAAGGAGACAAAATCAATAGAAGAAAACTCTGCAAATTCAAATACAGAATTGTTTGCAATAAACTACTAGGAAAACTTTGGATTTGCTTTGAGGTGGAAATACTATTAATAAATACTGCATACATATTAAATGTGTTTGTATTCAGTGATACGAGAATAATCATTTAATTAGAACACTGAATGGAAAGAAGATTAAATGCGTAATAGATTAAATAACTCTGGGCAATGAGTAACAGTTAAACAGTGTGTAAGAATCAATCAAGCAGGGTAAGCAAACAAGAAAAACGTCAGAAAATAAGACAATTGCAACTAAAACAAACAATAATGGTTTAGAATAATAGAGTCAATGAAGTGTAAAGACACAAAAAATATAATGCAAACAAATCACAAATATTTGTTGAAGCTGAGGAAAACAACAATCAAACAAAACGACACTAAGGAGTTCACGATCTATAATAAAAAGGTTTTTTTTAATGTTCTTATTTCTTTCTTCCCTTCATGCCATCAGGTTTCTTTCGTATCCATATCACGAAGAGCATTCGAAACAGTACAATAGTGTAGAGTTCTCAGACGAAGGCCATTAACAAAATCATTTGAAAAAGCAGTGGGCATGTGAAAGTTTGCAATGGAATAAGAAGTAATGAATTAAAAATGGTAAATAAAAACTCTTCGCTGTTCCACTTCGGTAGATACTTAGCGTAAACAAGCTAAAATCGGAAAGAAGTCGCCTGCAGCGAATACGGAATGCTCATTCTCAAGAAACATAACAGTTGAAACTAGGAGGAGTGACATGTCAAATGGAGGAAGCATTTCTAAAAGCAATGTAGATAATGGTCCGGAATGAAATTTCGATTCCTACTGTATTGATTTATACTTTACATCATTGCAAATATAGTTAACATTTTTGCCTATCAGAATTATAAAGGAAGTTTGCTACCAAGACATTCCAGGGCTCATACACATATAAATAAAGGGTGTTTCAAAACTCTCTGTACAAATTTCAATGGGAGATAGGGAACACCAAGACAAACCTTTCTCGTCTATGAATGTATGTCCGCTGACGTAACCCTTCGGTGCTAGGGGGCGCTGTTTGGCTAGAGGGGCGAAGTGGGAACGGAGAACGGATTTGTGTTTGCCGTCGGCATTCGTAAAACAGACACATTACTTGTAACATGGAGTGTTTCACGACTGCTGAGATGGCTGACATGCATCTGGCATATGGGGCTGCCAATGGAAACTGAAGAGCTGCTGTGGGGTTGTACCGACAGTACTTCCCAAACAGACGTGTGCCAAACCATCAAACATTTGCACGTTTGCACCAGCAACTGCGAGAACTGGGACATTCCATGCAAACATTCTTGACACTGGTCGGGAGAGAATCATGCGCACATCTGACATGGAAGAAGAGATCCTACGGCGGATGGAGGACAATCCAGGCCCAAGCGCGCGAGCTTTTGCACGTAGCCTCGGTGTGAAACACGCCCTCGTGTGGAGAGTGTTGCACGAGCAGCAGTTACATTCGTTTCATCGTCAGAGGGTCCAGACATTATAACCTCAAGATTACTCTCTTCGTGTGGAATTTGTGCGCTGGTTTCTGCAGCAGACCACGGTGCGGTCTGATTTATCGGCTCACATGCTCTTCTTAGATGAGGCCTCTTTCACACGTGAGGGTGTATTTAATGTGCACAATTCTCACGTTGTGGCGCACGAAAATCCACATGCCACAATGGCGCATGGTCATCAACAACGCCGCCAATGTTTGGACGGGTATCGTCCATGACATTTTGATTGCGTCATACATGCTGCTTCCCTGACTCAACGAGTAAGTTTATCGGGCATTTGTTGAAGAAACGTTGCGGGGATTGTTAGAAGATGTTCCCGTGGCTATTCGCAGACGAATGTGATTTCAACATGACGGGCGCCAGCACACTTCAGCAAAGATGTGCGGGATTATTTGAACGTCACTTTTGGGGGACCGATGGATAGGATGGGGTGGACTCATCGCCTGGCCACCAAGATCGCCCGATTTAACATGTATCGATTTCTTCCTCTGGGGACACATGAAGAACTTCGTGTACGAAACATATCACGAAGAAACATATCACGCAAATTACGAGCCAATGATTCAGATGAAGACCTCGTCGCAAGAATCGCTATGGCCCCTGCAACTGTTCGCGAAATTCCGAAAATATTTCAACATGTACGGCAATCAATGCTTCGACGCTGTCATGCGTGCAATACTGTTGCCGGTCGCAACTTTGAGCAACTTCTTTAAATAAACATGGGTTGGGTTGTTTTACCTCTGAGTGGAACTTTTGTGTACACAATGGGCTAAATGGCCAGGTCACGAAGACCCTTAAGGCTCAGAGAAGGTTGGGGGACGGGACCACTGGAACAGCTGTTAGAAGATAGATGGTAGCCTCCCGTCAAGGCCATCCAGTTTGTTCTTTAACGTGCACAGGGTATGGGTCTCCCTCACACGGGGCCACGGCTTAACGTCCCATCCGACGGATGACGGCCTTTCCAAGCCCATCGGTGTCCCCTACTGACCGTGGGCAGGCGGGGAGTTTTGCGGAGATAAATCTCAATGCTGAACCAGCTGGGACTCGAACCTGGGAACTGCAGATTACGAGCCTGACGCGCTACCGACTGAGCCACCCCCGCCCCTTAAATAAACTTGTTGTTCACACTTGTTTCCATTCATTTATGCACCAGTTCTACCGATATTTCTGTCAGCGCCCTCTAGCACCGAAGATACGTCAGCGAACATGCGTTCATAGACGAAAAAGATTTGTCTTGGGATTCCCTATCCCCCATTGAAACTTGTACAGAGAGTTTTGAAACATCCCGAATACATAAATTTATTATTATTTTATTTATTTTGTTTCATTAAGTATTTTCAAGTAATTCTTTATTTTATCTCCCATTCACATAAAGATGCATACTTTAATATAAAAATGCTACTGGAAACAAGTTCTTATCTCTTACAACTCATAAGTTTTGATACAATAAGCCTTTCTTTAATTATAAAGCATTTCATTAGCTCGTTTTTAAAAAGCGTATGCCATACGAGCTATTCTATTCTCTTTGTGGGCAACCTTTCTGTCCGTCTGTAGACGTTAAACTTTTTATCTTCAGTTATAAATGAAATATTCTTTTTCTTTTGGATAGGTGATAATAAAATATTACTACTTTGAAATTCGGGCCTCTTTGGAATTGAGAGATGCTGGATTTTAGAAAGGTATACCAAGAGGATGAGCAGTTTTGGAGAAGCACATTTCAGTCAATATTAAGTACTGGACTTGTTTACCTCTGTAAACATTTATAGTTACTAAACGGTGGTGCTATAATTACGAATGTAAATAACAGTTCAATTTGTAAATGTAAACAAATGACAATAAACAAAGTCACATCAAACATCACGCATCAGCACAGCAAGCATCACGCCAATTTTAAAAGCATGCCAGTACTCACTACACTGGTGGACAAAAGTTACATCCGTATGGTTATGTCAATGGAAGCTAAGTCGAAATTTTATAACTTCTAAAATATTTTTTTTTGTTTTTAAAAATTTTGTAGTAGGTAATGATATCAATGAAATATATAAATCTCGACTTTCAACAATATTTGTCTAATATTTTATGGGTTATGGAAGTTTGAATATTTAACAACAGCAATGCCAATCTTAAGAAACATATACAAAATTGGCGAATACTGAAAGATTAATTTGCACAAACTTCGAAAATATACACTTTCTTAAATAATTGAATCATTTGCAATAATAATGTTATGGCAGATGAACGTGCAACAATAAAACTAGAACTGATGTGTCATTTGATGCTCGAGTTATGCTTCAGCGTGAGAATTACGTCACTAGCTTATTGGAACAAACAAACTAGAAACAATAATGGTGTTTTGAAATATTAGAAAGTTTCCGATAGTAGCAGAGAGGGTATATTTATTTTCCTTTTAGTGAGTTAGTATTATGTTGATCTAAGTGAAAGTTATTCAAGAGACATGACAATAAAACTGAAGAAGCATTATGTTCGTCGAGCAAGCTGCTGGTTTTATTTTCTTTATATGAAGGAAGAGTTCATCGCCTGATGCGTGATGATCTTAATGCATAAGATGAAGCTTTTTTCCATTGGTGAAAATAAATCAACAGGAAAAGAAAATAGGTTGGGTTGTTGTTTTACCTCTGAGCGGCACTTTTTTGCACACCATGGGCTAAATGGCCAGGTCACAAGGACCCCGTAGGCTCAGAGAAGGTTGGGGGAGGGGACCCACTGGAACAGCTGTTGGCAGACAGATGGTAGCCTCCCGTCAAGGCCATCCAGCGTGTTCTTTAACGTGCACAGGGTATGGCTCTCCCGCACACGGGGCCACGGCTTAACGTCCCATCCGACGGACGGCTGCCTTTCCAAGCCCATCGGTGTCCCCTACTGACCGTGGGCATGGCGGGGAATTTTGCGGAGATAAATCTCAACGCTGACCCAGCTGGGACTCGAACCTGGGAACTACAAATTACGAGCCTGGCGCGCTACCGACTGAGCCACCCCGCCCCAGGAAAAGCAAATAGGGTTTAGTGACAACATAGTGCATAAGAAAGAACTAGTAAGGTGAATCTTGGTATTTCAACAAAGAAACTCCCGTTGTTTGTCAAATGTTTAATTAATATTCCATTTTTGCTTTGAATAGGTGGGTTTGAATTTCCCAAAATCCCCATAGACTTGACATTAGCCTTTGAAAGTTATTCAAAATAAGTGTTGCCACCAATAAATTTGAAAGAAGGAATGCATCAAACTAAATTCTTTCTGATTTCACATCATAAAGTCATTGTTCAGTTTGTTTGGTCGAGTTGAGTGTCTGGGGATATTGAAGTCATTCTAATTAAGCACGAGTGGAGCTTGAGATTCTTTGTTGAAATTAAAGAGGTGGGGGCAAAAACACAACTTTTTAGTTTTAGCAGATAAATTGTTTCCTTTTAGAGATAAATGAAACAGGCTTTTTGGGTTATATAGGAATTGATAAAGTAATATGATTCACACTTTCGGAATCTTTCGAACACTAAAATTACGCCCTCTAACGGTGAAAAAGATTGAAAATTCCAAAATTTCACACGAATATTGCACCGATGTATTAATGATAGAATTATGATTCACACTTTCGAATGATAGAAATATTATGATTCACACTTTCGGAATCTTTCGAACACTAAAATTACGCCCTCTAACGGTGAAAAAGATTGAAAATTCCAAAATTTCACACGAATATTGCACCGATGTATTAATGATAGAATTATGATTCACACTTTCGAATGATAGAAATATTATGATTCACACTTTCGGAATCTTTCGAACACTAAAATTACGCCCTCTAACGGTGAAAAAGATTGAAAATTCCAGAATTTCACACGAATATTGCACCGATGTATTAATGATAGAATTATGATTCACACTTTCGAATGATAGAAATATTATGATTCACACTTTCGGAATCTTTCGAACACTAAAATTACGCCCTCTAACGGTGAAAAAGATTGAAAATTCCAGAATTTCACACGAATATTGCACCGATGTATTAATGATAGAATTATGATTCACACTTTCGAATGATAGAAATATTATGATTCACACTTTCGGAATCTTTCGAACACTAAAATTACGCCCTCTAACGGTGAAAAAGATTGAAAATTCCAGAATTTCACACGAATATTGCACCGATGTATTAATGATAGAATTATGATTCACACTTTCGAATGATAGAAATATTATGATTCACACTTTCGGAATCTTTCGAACACTAAAATTACGCCCTCTAACGGTGAAAAAGATTGAAAATTCCAGAATTTCACACGAATATTGCACCGATGTATTAATGATAGAATTATGATTCACACTTTCGAATGATAGAAATATTATGATTCACACTTTCGGAATCTTTCGAACACTAAAATTACGCCCTCTAACGGTGAAAAAGATTGAAAATTCCAGAATTTCACACGAATATTGCACCGATGTATTAATGATAGAATTATGATTCACACTTTCGAATGATAGAAATATTATGATTCACACTTTCGGAATCTTTCGAACACTAAAATTACGCCCTCTAACGGTGAAAAAGATTGAAAATTCCAGAATTTCACACGAATATTGCACCGATGTATTAATGATAGAATTATGATTCACACTTTCGAATGATAGAAATATTATGATTCACACTTTCGGAATCTTTCGAACACTAAAATTACGCCCTCTAACGGTGAAAAAGATTGAAAATTCCAGAATTTCACACGAATATTGCACCGATGTATTAATGATAGAAATATGAACTTTTGGTGGTGGAATGTGAATGTCATGAAGTTTCCATTAGACACAAAATAAAATGATAATTAGAAAACTCTTTTTTTAATTTGATGGTACTAATGAAATATTATAATTCGCATTTTTCAAATACTTAGTACTTTTATTATATATACTTTTACAGATCACTGAAATGATGAAGGTTGGTGTGGTTGAGGATTTCTAGCTCTGACTCTGAACAGTCATGACGTGTTTTTGCAACGCTCCTGGATTACTTCAAAGTATACTTATTAGCTAACTATTTACTTAAATTTCCTATCAGCCTTGGGTAAGACTGGGTGAAAATCCCGGTGTAGCCCTTGGCGGGAAGGGTAGCTAGTTTAACTTAACTTTTTACTTTAACTTGTAGTTTGTTTTTAGCTAGGGTTTTTCAGATTTCTGATGTGAAATTAAATTCTACAGTGGATTCTATTTCTACACTTTACATTTGATTTGTATTAGTACAGGCCAATAGCCGACCTGAGTTAGCCGCTGTCAGTGCCGGAAAAGTACGCGCCAATAGCCGACTTTAAGTTGGCCGTTATTGGCGTAGGAAGAGTTCACACTGATAGCTGACTCAGCGCTTGGCCGTTATCGGTCTGGAAACATACTCTTAAAGTAGGTTTCTTACTTGTAAATCCTCTGTTGAGGTATTCTAAATTTCATTACATTAAAAATCCTCCGTTGAGGTATTCTTAGCTTTTAGTCCTACGATTTTTATTCGATTTTTACCGCTATTTAAAAGTAGCTTTATTTCACTGCTTTTTAGTGTTTTATTTTAGATTTATTCTTGTTTATATATATACTTTACTCTTTTCGAGTTTTCGATAGTTTTTGGATCAATTACTGTTAGTTTACAGTAATTTATCCTTTGCAAAACTGGTCTGAGCCGGTTTTTCAGTTACAGTTGCAACACTCAATTTTTACAGTTGCAACCGTTCGAAATTTTCAAATTTTTGCTTTTTGTAATTTTGTTCTTTCTAATTGATATATTTATTTACTAATATATATCTTTTATTATCGTTTTATCATACTCTTCGCTTTCTATTCGAAAATATTTCAAATAGTAAAGCTGTTTGAATATGTCAAGTATTGACAATATGGATTCATAATCCGTCCCGGTCCTGACAGAGAGCTTCTGTCATAGTGACGTCAGACCGGACGGCGCAAAGACCTCTGCAGTTCATGTCTCGTTGGATAATTCTCAGTTTGTTTACAGTGCACAGATTTGTGCATTTCTCTCTGAGAAAAATAAAACTTTAGTTGATTTCAATTCAACTATTGCCAAAATACCTTCCATGAAGGATTTACACAGTCTTCTCCCTGAAGACCGACTGAAATTTAACGACGTAATCTTGAATCGATTTTACATCGAAAAAGACATTAATGAGCATGTCTGTAATGACAATTGCTCTAGTCAGACAATTGTTTTGGAGTCTATCCAAGACTTAAATTCTATCCCAAAGCATGGGATGGACATTTATCAAGATCATATCAATGTCTCTGGCAAACCAAAAAGGAAAGAGGTGGAAAAAAATCCCAAAAAAGGAAAAGGTCATAAAAGGGCCTTATCTCCAAACACAGTATCTACCTTTGCCTCCAAGACTCGCTTTTCGGTCTTGGAGGAGGAATTCTTAGATCCTCCAGCTACAGAAATGGAAGCTGCTGATTCAACTGGCATTTCTAAAGCAAATGCCAATAAATTGGGGAAAATTCTCCCAATCATATTAAGATCTCCAAAAAATTGGATTAACATTAACAAAGATCTGGTCAAGATAGCTGTTGAATCTTTCACAGCTAAATCATTAGGAGACACTGTACGTCTCTAGACGAAATGCACAGATGATTATAGGTCATTTGTAATATAATGCGAGAAGACAAAACTTCAATTTCACACTTACAAATTGAAGTATGAGAAAAATCTGAGGGTCGTCTTAAAAAACCTCCCCTCAGATATAAATGCTGATGAAGTCCGGGAAGCTTTGATTAACTAAGGCTCCACTGTAATCAAGATCTCTCAAATGAGAAGAGGTAAAGATCGATCCTTAATTCCTGATTTCTTGGCCGAGTTGCCCAAAGATGCAGCGAATAAAAAGATCTTCAACATCACCTACCTTTTCCATCTGAAAGTGCATGTAGAAAGCTACAGGGCCAAGAAAAGCCCAACTCAGTGCCATCAGTGCCAGAGGATGGCCATGCACAAAGCGGATGCTACAACCTACCCAGATGTGTGAAATGTGCTGGTGGGCATCTCACAAAAGACTGCATCCGGAAAAAGGATGACAGCCCCCCCCCACAAGTGTGCGAATTGCGGATTGGGACACACCGCAAATTATAAAGGGTGTGTCCACTTCACAAAAAAGGATGCTAAATCCGATACAGTGGTGCAACCAGAGGTTGTCACCACTAAAACTGTTACCAGTTCTAAGGTAACACCTGATGTCTCATATGCAGCCGCAGCTGCATCCAAAAAGGAAGACACAACCAAATCAAAGAACGAGATCAGATCTACTCCAAGTGCAGCCAAAACTTCAGACACTCGAACACCTGCAGGTGATCAATTCGATGCTAACATCCTGAATGATTTGAAAGATATCTTCCTGCTTTTTAAAAGCTTTAATGTATCAAAGATACTCTCAATTGTCAAAGGTCTGATGGCAGACTATCAGAAGGCCAATGGCCTGATGGCCAAACTTACAGTAGGCCTTAAAGTTTTCGATGCCCTCATCTCTACCTTTACCTAGATGGAAGTAAGACGCTCCAAAGATCACCTGCAGATCTTCTACTGGAACTGCCATGGAATTCTTACTGATTTGCCTGAGTTCCGCTGCTTTTAGACGGAATCTCAGGTATATGTTGTTTTACTAGGATAAACACATCTGAGAGCTTCAGGTGTTCTCAAGATTCCAAATTACGAGGTTTATCGCAGCGATCGTCTTCACAACAGTGGTGAAGGCAAAGCCATCTTGATTAAACGATCCATCCGACATCATTTGCTTCCTGCCTTAAACCTCGTCACCATGGAAGCTACTGCTGTGGCTGTACTGGATACCAACCTAGCTACTTTACACCTGGTTGCGGCATATAAGCCACCAAATTCTAGGTTTATGACTATTGATTTGGACTCAATTTTCGATTCCAATCTACCTACTGTGATTGCGGGTGACCTTAATGCCAAGAATACTGCTTGACATTCAAGGGCCTGCAACGGCAGCGGAAAAATTTTACTTGAATATGCTACTGATAAGGGTTTGTTCACAGATGCTCCTTGTGAGCCTACTTTCTACTCTTTCAAATCTCTACACACACCTGATGTACTGGATATGACCATTTTTTGGCAACTTTTTGCCATCTTATGATCTGTGTGTCATAAACCAGCTTAACTCCGACCATCTGCTGGTCTGTCTGACTCTGCGCCTTTCGACGCCTGTTGTAACTGGTAAGCTCAGCCGGACAGACTGGCAACTTTACAAAATACTTGTCAATGACAAGATCCTTGGTACCTGTCAACATTTAATGACAGGACCATTAATGATGTCCTTGAAGATTTCACTAACCTGCTACTGACCTCCAAGAGTGAGGCCAGTGAAGAATTTACACTTGTAAGTTGAAGAATTTACACTTGTTGTAAGTTGAAGAATTTACCAAGTTGCATTGTTGTTGAAGAATTTACCAAGTGCAATTGGTGTGTTACACTACACCAATTGCACTTGGAGTAGATCTGGTTTCGTTCTTTTATTTATACCCAAACCCAATTTCTGCGTCCTGCCACAGCACCTCACCTGCCTTATCAAGGAGAAGAATAGGGCGAGGCATGTGTGGCAGAGACTCAGATCCAATTCTGACAAGAAGATTTACAATCACCTGAGGCTCGAGGTGAGATCTCGGCTCAGAGATTTCCGAAATGACCAATGGAACAAAAAAGTGCAGTCACTGTCAACGACTGACTGTTCCATCTGGAAAATGACCAAAGCTTTGAAAAATCCGATGACCAGTTTCCCACCTATACATGGCGAAACTGGTCTCAAATATAGTGATGGAGACAAAGCAGAGGCCTTTGCCGATGCCTTTGAACTCCAGTTTACTGAAAACCATGATTTGTCTGATCTCTCTACATGTGATGTGGTGGAGCAGACTCTTTTTAACTTCGACGAAGCTGACAGATCCAGGGTGTCCTTTACTACACCCTTGGAAATCCAACAAGCCATCAAACGCATTAAACCTAATAAGGCCCCAGGTCAGGATGGAATTACTAACAAGATGCTTAAACATCTATTGGTGAAAGCCATCGCGCATCTGTGTTCCATCTTCAATTTTTTACTCAGACATCACTTATTTCCAACTGTTTGGAAAAATGCCATTGTGAAAGTTTTACACAAACCAGGAAAGGATTCTATCTTCCCTACAAGCTATCGTCCCATCAGCCTGCTGTCATCTTTAAGCAAGCTTTTTGAGAGGATAATCATCATTCGACTTGACGACTTCCTCGTCCGCCTCCCTGTCTTGCCTGAGGCCCAGTTTGGCTTCAGGCGAAAGAGATCTACTGAACACCAGATCCTCAGGGTGGTGGAGATAGTCGCTGAATCCCTCAACAAGAAGGAATGCGTTGCGGCCGTCTTTCTGGACGTGGCCAAAGCCTTTGAACGCGTCTGGTTGGACGGTCTGGTTTACAAGCTCATCGATGCAGCCGTTCCATCGGGACTGATCAGCCTCATCCAATCCTATCTTTACAATAGGACCTTTCAAATACAGATCAAGTCTGTGATCTCTACCAGAAGAGTTGTCTCTGCTGGAGTGCCTCAGGGATCCCTTTTGGGCCTGACACTCTTCTCCCTCTATTTACACGATCTGCCTTCTTTTGAACGCATTCATCTTGCTCTTTATGCAGATGACCTTGCGATCTTGTCTCCCTCCCTGGGTGCGGCCATTGCTGTTAAAAGATTGCAAAGCTGCCTGACTCAGATGGGAGACTGGTATGACAAATGGAAAGTTAAAATTAACTCGTAAAAGAGTTCTGCCATCCTCTTGCATTGTAAATCCTGCTTGCCTTCATCTCCATGACATTCCCATTGACTGGGATGATTCAGTCAAGTACCTCGGTGTACATCTACACCGTAGGTTAAAATGGGACAACCACATTAATCATATCATCTCTAAAGTTAACATGCTTAGAGGCCAGCTAGGTCCTCTGCTTCGAAGAAATTCCATCCTCCTTTTGGATCACAAGCTTCACGACGCCATCATCAGACCGGTGATTTTATATGCATCGCCTATTTGAGCAAACACCACCACCATCAATATTCGTAAGATCCAGGTCTTACAAAACAAAATCCTGAGAGCTGCGGTCGATGCCCCATGGTTTGTTACTAACAGACGACTTCATTTTGACTTGGTCATCGACCACATTTACACCCACATCAAGCGCACCTCGAAAAAGTTCTTCGAGAGTGTGAATCAAAAATCCTAACGAGATTATTTCTCATTTGTTACATTATGATCATTCTGTTTTGAATAAGTACAAGAGGCCTAAGATGATGGCCTTTTCGGAGGAGAACTTCACATTTTAGTTCTCTTGTGTGTTATGTTCTAGCTTTTTTGCTATTTTAGTTACTTGCCCTTCGGGGCCCACCCAAGGGTGATTTATATTCTGTTTATACCTATGCCAATTGGGCACAGCTTTAAATGGAGATGGTCAAGAGCACTGTACCTGCCCGGTACATCATAAATCCTTTTACGATCTACGATCTACTGAAATGAATTGGTAGAGATCATATTAAATTTCACGAATAACATGTACAGAATAGAAATTTGAAAAATTAGTGGTAGTTTTTAGAGATATTCACTGACAACAATAATCTACCCACTTTTCTGAGAGAGATGTGGCAAATGCAACTTTTCAGATTTAAGAATTAAAAGACGAATGCTTTTATGCTGTATAATTACTAATGAAATATTATTTGCATTTTTACCATATCCACTAGCTCAAATTTAAACTTTTAAGGAATGAAACAGTAGGTAAAGAAAATCCTCTTTCTCCTTGAAAACGGGATTCTCATATGCACCAGAGGCGATATGCGTCCTTCTAGTTATGATTTAGCTTCATACTGATGAAAGCAAGGATTTGTGTTAATGGGATTTTTTTTATTAATTTTTATTTATTAATGGAATTTTTTTTATATATGTGGTTTTATACCTTTGTAATAAATTAGTTCATTTATAATTTATGTTGCTAAGCATTCTTCGGAACTCAAGTCAATTTTCTATTAAACATTCATGCCAACTGGTGTCAGGAACGGTATATTATATTGAATGCCTTTTATTAGAAGTATGGATGCGTTAGTAAAACTTATAATGATATAAGAAGTGAAATAGCTGTTCAAAGAGCTGAAATGATAACTCAAAGCAGTAATATTGGTGATATGGGTTAGTCAAAATAACGAGTTGAAAGCTGAAATTGCTACACAAAATGACGAATTGAGAGCTGAAGTGTCTTCTGAAATTAGTAAGATTACTGATCAGTGTAAAGAGATTAAGACCGAACGCAACAGACAGTGTGATAGTTTAAAGGTTGAAATTGATTTTGTAAAATATGGTATTGATGGTATAAAGTGTAATGTTAAATAAATTACTTGTGATTATAATGCCAGATTTGATAGTGCTAAATTAGACTATAAACATCAAATTGATAATGTAAAAACTGATTGTTAACGCCAGTTTAAGATTTTAAGAAATGAAATGTTATCCTCCTCTTGTGATAATGGTAATGTTAGTGACAATCGCTAAGAGTATAACTAAACTTTCCACATATGATGGCCAGTCATTTGGGGCAGTGTTTAAAATACTATTTGAAGTCATCGCTGAAGCCAATGAGTGGAATGAATTCCAGAAGGTTAGTTTCCTTGCAGCTTCCTTAAGAAATGCTGCTGCGAAGGTTTTAGTCTGTTCCAGAAGAAAACTGACTTGATTATCAAAGTTTAGTATCTGAATTAGAACTAATATTTAATGATAGTTATTTGAAACAATACTATATGACATATTAACTATTATATAGTAATACTTATCTATTATAGCGATGACACAAATGCATATACTCTGAAATAGAATAGCCATGAACTGCAGGAAGTGGGCCACCATTCTGAAGTTGCCCGTGACACCTGATTCGCTGATTCTACCAATGCAATCAATAATCGAAGACTTCACGAAAATCTTCATTTCCCTTTGCCAGTCTCAATAAGCATAAAAGATTTCTGGCAGGGTGTACTTGCACTGAATTGCCAACTTTTTTTTTCTACAAGGTAGAGTATTTCGATTATGAACAGTTTAGGAAGGACATTTTAAAATGAAAATATAACAATGTATTGAACATTTATTTTACAACAGAATACTAATAACATATTCTAACAAGATATTGCTTCAACTGTGCTTAGCTCATTGTAATAACTTTATTGATTTGCGATATAAAAATCTCAGGTTGGATATCATCCATTCTCATAAAGTTTTGTTTTTTTAATTCATTCTATTATACCACTTTTTTACATTTCATTGCATAAAAAATTAATAGATATAATAAAATTTATATATAATAAATTAAGATTATATTAAATATTATAATAAAAAAGACAACTGTTCAAGTGATAATTTATGAAGAATAATTTAGCTTAAAATAATAAATATAAATTTATAATCGGAAAGGAGAAAAAAAATAGTAATATTATAAGCATATTTTTAGGGAATACGCCTTTCCTGGAACTTTTTTCTAAATAATGCGTTTTGAGAATAGATGTATAAAATAAGACGTGTTTTACGAAACGTCTTTTCAATCTAATTTAATTCAGTTCAATTCAATATCAGGCATCTCCCAAAATTGTTTTTTCCTTCTTCCGAGACCTGCTTGAGCTAGTCAAAGTATCCTACCAAATATTTTGTCAAGAGCCGGTACTGCTTTAGAGAGTTGCTAATGTTTAACTGGCGAAAAACAAAACTTACTACTCCACAATAAACATGACAAGCATCACTGAACTGAGTCAGATATTGCGCTTTCAGTATAATGATAAAGCTACGAATAACTGAATGATACAGCAACTGTAATTACACTGGCTTGTTCTAGAAGTTCATTGAAAAGCAATATCCTGTTGTTTGCGAGTATAACAAATTGTTTTTGGATGCACATTAAACTTTGAATGTAGGGAAAGGGATTCTTCTTTCAGTGTAGATAATGTCTTCAGTTCGCTTGTTGTTCTCTGCCCTTGTTTTTCTGACTTGAAGCCTGGAGCGAGAATTGCAGAACAAGCCAATAACTCGCTTGTAACAACAAGTACTATCTTTTTTTCATTTTCACTAAAGCAATTCAGATAAAAATATTACAGAACACACGGCAAGAAAAACCTTTTCTGTTACAAAACACATAAATTAAACAGGTTTTGAAAACTTTCTCCGTATACATTTTTAACGTCGATATCTGTTGAAATTCTTGCTTAGTTTACTGCTCTTTTTTAATTAAATTTCCTCTTATTAAATTAACCTTATTCAATCTGTTTTAATTTTTCTTTCCTTTCAAGTCACATACGCCCATACAACGACAAAACAATTTACGAATCCATCTTATTGCCTACAAGTACTGAACAGAAAACTGAAAAATGTCCATTGTCTGCCGATTCGGAGTAACTTTGAGAGGTTATAGTAACTTTAAAACATATGATACTTTGAAATATAACTTTGAAAACTCTGACTGAAGAAAAATTAAAAATCTCAATCCGATCATTTGAAATTGCTGTTTTTATCAACATACGTTCAATATTTAAGGAATTATGAGTGGAACGAACAAAGCATCTCTCAGACGTAAAACCAACCTTTTTTTAATCAATCAATAATTTTATCAATCGATTAAATAACTTAGCTTATTCTTCAAAATCAATGCGGATATAGGGGGTGCAAGGGTGCCATCTCCCTCCTTCTTTTAGAATGACAGTAATGATAATGCAGGCCAAAGATTATTAAACTTCTACGCATGAAATGCGTTGTCCAATAATTCTTTTAAAAAACACAAACGAAGAGCAAAATGTTGTACTGCAATGATCTCGTCTCAGGAGTGTCTTTTTCCTACTCGATTACGTCTCCCCCCTCACTTCATTCTTTTCTAGTTCCACGCCTGTTCAATAGTCATTCAAAATCGATCAGATTTAAAATAATGATTACACAAACTGCTAATAATATGCCTATACATTTAAATGGAGTTATTGCTTTTATTTTAACCTCTTTGAAGTAATTTTTCAGATAAAGTTTTCAAGTGATTAAAATAAAAGTTTGGTTTTAATTCTGAATGACACTTTGTTCGTTTCTTTTGCACACAATGAGACAAATGGCGAAGTCACACGGACCTCAATGGTTCAGAGAAGGTTGGAGATAGATGGAAGCTCCTGTCAAAGTCATCCAGTGTGTTACTTAAAGTGCACAGGTATGGTTGTCCTGAATACGGAGCCACGTTTAACGTACCATCTGACGCTAGACTTTCCAAGCCCATTGGCGTCCTCTTCCTAGCGAGAGGAGGAGGAGTGTTAGCGGAGATAAATCTTAACATTGGCACTCGAACATGCAGATTACAAGCCTGACGCGCTACTGACGTGAACCAAGACATGAAAACGCGTGACCTGGAGAGTTGCAAAGGTTATTATAATTTCCCGTTGTTCTTTCTCCTAGATCCCCGATTCCCTGAAAACAAAATGTAGAATTTTTACTCTTCATATATTTGTGAGGAATTTTAAGACCAAAATTTAATTTATCTTTATACCCTACTTTCATAAAAATTATAAATCACTTCAGTATTTAATGATGGTAGCAATTTTTTTTATTTGTTTTTGTTTTAGTGTCTTTTTTTTTGTTCAAATTAACATTTGAGAAAAATATTACGTCAAAAATCATTATAAATAAATATTTTATAACAGTTGATTTTTTAACGAAATAAATTATTTGATCTAAGAAATATATTGTCATGCTTCCGCTTAAAAGTAGAAGAATCCACATCACCACTGACGAATACGGGATGAAAAATATGAAATGAAATTAAGGTTTTTATTCTCCTAATATAGCACTTTCTAACAGTGGAAATTTTAACTAAAGAATGATGCGGAAAAATTAAAAGATATTTATTGTTTACTATCTATTTAACTCAAAAATTATTTTCGCTTCATCTCTTATAACAAAGAGTTGCGTTTTCCCACCTGTCTTTAGCGGTAAGCGGTCAAATAGGTCGGTAGAAACGCAGTGACTTTTCTATCATCCTCATTTCATATTTCTAGCACGAATAGATAGTACTAGTAGTAACGTCACAAAAAGAATTGGGAGGTCCTTATACAGGCTTTCCCAGAAAAATTATGTTTCACTAAGTTATTTTAGTTTTCTATTTTCCTTGTTATTTTTATTTTTTTTTCACTCTTTTTTTTTTGAGCTATATTTATTTACACATTTTTTATACTTTTTTTTTATATACTTTTTTTTATGCATATTTATGTTTTTTTTTATATTTTTTTTATTATTTTTTTATATTTTTTATATATATATATATATTTTTTATTATTATTATTATTTTTTACTTTTTATATTTATATATATTTTTAATATATATGTTTTTTTTTTATATCTTCAACCATATATCTGTATCCTGGAGGAAATCAAGTAAGAGACGATAAATTTTTATTTGTGTGGATATTTTTGGGTAGTTTAGAATTGAATTTAAATTAAAATCATTTATTCCTAAATTTTCAAGCTCCAAAAAAAATTTTTTCCTTTGTGTGATAAATTTATCACAATTTAATATCAAATGAGTAGAATTTTCTTTTAGGTTGCATAGAGAACAATTTGGACTCTTGGTTCTTTTTAATAAAAATTTAGATTTGTTTAACATGATGGTATCTGTTCTTAGACGCATAAGAACTCTAATTTCTTGTCTTTTGAATGAAAAATTTAAGAAATGATTAATTTTATTGGAAAGAAAATATCTGAAGTTTGGTTTGAGGAGTGAATTTATTTGAAAGTATTTTTCCAACATGATAAATTCTAAGTTTTTTATCTCTTTTTTAGTTCGAGTATAAAAATTATGTATTGGAGTAAAAGTATTTAAGTTATGAGCAAATTTTGCAATATTGCCCACTTCTTCATTTTCTTTGATTCCAGAATGTCCTGGAATCCAGCTTAACGTAATTTTATTATTATTTCTATTCAAGTTTTCAATATTTAATTTTAAAAGTGTATTAATGTAATAAGGATAGTCTGTATTAGAAGGATGTTGTTTTAAAGTTTGTATTGCTCCCTTTGAGTCAATATATATAACAATTGAATGATTTTTAATATTTAGTAAAAGCCACTGAAATGCAGCAAGAATAGCATAAATTTCTGCATGTAAAATAGGAGTGTGATTTGGTAATTTGAAGCTCATGGATGTATTAAGTGAAGGAATATAAACTGCAGCTGTAGCAGATCCAGAGTCTTGGATAAAAGATCCATCTGTATAAATTTCTAAAAAATTATTAAAATTTTCTTGTTTAAAATTATAAAAAAGTTGTAAAATAACCTCAGTTGAGGTGTCATTTTTAGCATTTAAAAGGGGAATCTCAGTGTAAAAGTTGGGTAAAAGAGAGCACCAGAATGCAAAGTTTTCCAGACAATCTCCTTTAAGATCTCCTTTCTGAAATTTATTAAAATAATTAAATAAGATGGGGTTGTCTTTTAAAATTTTATAAAATGGTAGTCTTTTGTATTTTAGGTAAAATGGATGATTAGGTAATTTAAGATGAAGTCTAATATAGTATTTCAAGGTTAAAATAGAATGTCTAATCTCAAAATTTGAAAAAGCAGTTTCTGCCAGAAGTGCAAGTGTGGGGCAGAAACTGGGAAGACCCAAGGCAATCTTTAAACATTTATTTTGTATAATATTTAATTTTTTAAGTTTAGGTGGACTAGGAAAATCAATTAATTCTAAACCATATTATATTTTAGTTCTAATTAAGTTTTTATATAGAGTTATTAAAGTTTGTGGAGAAGTGCCATCTTTTTTAAAAGCAAAATATTTGTAAATATTGAGTAATTTGGATCCTGAGTTAAAAGCATGTTCTAGGTGTGAATTCCAATTAAGTTTAGAGTCCAAATGGAATCCAAGTAGTTTGCATTGATTAACTTGTGTGATAATATTATTATTAATTTTTATTATAAATTTTGGATAAATATACCTGTTTCTGTAAAAATGAATACAATAAGTTTTTTGGATATTAATCTTTAAGTTCCATTTATTACAAAATAAGATAAGTTTGTTGAGTTGTTTTTGAGTTTTTTGTTGAATATCATACTCATTTTTATCAGAAGTCCAGAATGTCAAATCGTCAGCGTAGCTTGTATAATTAAAGTTTTTATCAAATATTTTATGAATGTCATATAAATATAAGTTGAATAAAATGGGTGATAAGGTGGATCCTTGAGCTAGTCCTTGTGTTACCTTATGAGTATTAGAGTAGTTTGTGTTTATTTTGACTTTAAATTTTCTATTTTTTAAGTATTTAGATAAAAAAATAATTAAGTTGTAATCAATTTTTGCTTTAGCTAATTTTAATAGAAGATAATCAATAGAAACAGTATCAAATGCTTGTGAAAAGTCTATAGAAACTGCTAGTAAAATTTTTTTCCTTTGGTTTGCCACATAAATGTCAGACAGTAGTAGGGAAATACACTCTTTGGATGATCTATTTTTCCTGAAACCAAAAAAATTTTTAGGAAGAATATTGTCTTTATCTATTTGCCAGACAAGTCTTTTAAATAAAATTTTTTCAAATAATTTAAGGGAATTTGATAATAATGAAATAGGTCTGTATGAATTAATTTCTGTAGGTTTTTTATTAGGTTTTAAAATAAATATTATTAATATATCTTCCCAAGATTGGGGAATGTCATGTGTAGACCAAATATAATTAAAAATATTAAGTAATTTTTCCTTCCATAATTCAGGTAAGTTTTTAAAAAATTTGTTTGAGATTAAATCTGCTCCAGGAGCAGATTTTAGATTTGAACCATGAATAGCTATATTTAATTCTGTAGAAGTAAAAGGTAAATTAATTTCTGTGTTGATAGATTTTAATTTTTTAAGTTGGGTTTTTAAATAAGAGATTTTTTTATTATCTAAGACTGGAGCATGTTTAACAATGATTAAATTTTGAGCAAACAATTCTGCTGTTTCACTTAAAGTAAGGTTATTTTGAATAGCATACTGAGCTATTGGAAGAGATTGATTCTTTTCTTTTAAGACAGCTTTAAAGATTCTCCAAATATTCTTTCTTGAATTTTGAGTAGTTAATTGTGATGGAAAGTCTATCCAGTCTTCTCTTACTGCTGTTTTAAGTTTTCTTCTCACTTCTGCTTTAATTTTTTTGAAGTTATTAATATCCTGAAATGATCTAGTCCTATTAGCTTTATTTTCTGCTTTTTTCCTAATTGCTACTAATCTATTCATATACCAAAAATTCTTTTTTAATTTTGGAATTTTATTTATAATGGTTTTGAAATTGGATTTAGTATTTTCTTTAATAAATTCAAAAAATTCATCATAATTTAGATTTTCAGGAGGGTTAATGTTATTTAAAATTTTGTAAAAAGAAATCCAATCATTCAGAAAAATTTTTTGCTGAAATTTTACAAATGAGTGAGAAGTAAGCATAATCGGATGATGGTCACTGCCCCTTGTGTCGGGTAACAGTGACCATTTGAATTTATCTATTAATTCAAATGAAATTAATGTAAGATCAATTATAGACTGGTTATTTGCTATGTTTTCGTGTGTTGTTTGTTTACTATTTAATAATATTAAATTTGAGTTAGATATAAATTTGCTAAGCTGGACTCCAGCTGGATTAGCACGAATAGATATTTTGCAATAGCCATTTAAAGCTTTGCCATTTTTCACTGTAGCTCCCTCTAACGGTCGAAATTAAAATTATTGAAAGATTCTGAAAAATAGAATACTAATATTAGATTAGTACCTTAGTATTAGATTAATATCCAACCCAAAAGGGTTTTTTCATTTATCTCTAAAATCTAAACAAACAAGTTAAATATCTACAGATGGACAAAATACACAGTGAAAACAACAGTTCGTTTTATCGAAAATGAGCTAAACAGTAATTTTTCTGTATAATTTCAAATTAAGGAGTGGGAGCCGTGGACACCTTACCTGAATAAAGGACTATGACTAAAGGACTTTTCAAAAGACCAATACTGCACCAATATTTTTTTTTGCCCAAAACGGTTAAGAGATGAAGGAGCAGCGTCAGACAACTCCTGAGGCATCTCATGGCATGAACGAAATAATGTCAAGGGTTCTCCTTTTTCATGACAAGGGCGGTGCTCACGAGATTCGGCAAGTTACGGCCTATCTGGAGCAGGAAAAAAAATCAAACAGCTACCCCATTTTGAAGATTCACCCGATTTTGCACCATGCGATTTTTGGTTGTTTCCAAAAGTTCAAAAGGAATTTGCTGAGAAGCTTTTTTTAAGGGTGCAAGACCTTTCAAAATGCCTTCATTTAGAGTTGCGGAGTATGCCCCATCAGGAGTACTGCTAGAATTGGCGTATATCTCTGAAACTTTGCATAGATGCTGGAGGGGAGTACTTTGAAGGACAGTGAAAGTTTTGTTGAGATCAGGGCAATAATGTTTGGTCTGCAGATGCATGTCAAGAACGTTTTGAACGCCTCTCGTACATTATCTTTCGCCATTTGAGAAAATCCCTCTGTTTCATTTTTAAGTAATATATTTATATATTTATGCTGATTTAATTTCTGTACTTTTACGCTTTATTGGATGACAAAGTGGCCTCGTGATGTCAAGCTACACCAGGCCCCGCAAAAATACGCTTCCAGTGTAATAAATTAAAATAAAAAAACTTTTCACACAACTAACAAAGATTGACAAGAGCTACTGCAACTTAATTATAGAAAAGAAGCACTGAGATGGGTTATGTTGGCACTTTTTATTCTTAAGCGGTACTGACCCTTCTCTAAGACCTCGGGGTCCCTGTGATCCGGCCATTTAGCCCATTGTGTGCAAAAAAACTGCCTCTCATAGGTGAAATAACCCAACCATTCTTCCAAAATATTACAGATTAAAACTGCCTCTCATTGGTAAAATAACCCAACCATTCTTCCAAAATATTGCAGAATTTCCATTTCAATGAGAATATAACTTCGGTGCTACATAACTTCTAAAATATTAATTTAGTGAAATAAAAATGTGAATGAAGATAAATTAAAGAACATAATCAAATCTATTTAAATCCTAATTTTCACCAATATTTCTTCAGTATTTAAAGAGTTCGGAAACTGTAATATTTCCAAACAGTAATATGTCATGACTTTACCTCAGATATTAATCGAACTTAAATAACAAATATTTATTAAAACCATTTAATAAAACAAATATACATTTTAGAAGTGTAGTAATAATTATAGCAATAATATTATAGTAATATATATATGTAAAGTATATAAATATATTATTTCAGTAATAATTATAGACAATTATGAATAATATCTATAAAATCAACTAATTAATTGTCGAATATTCCATCTTCCATAACTCTTTAAATACTGAATGAATATTGTTGAAAACCGTGATTTACATAGATTTGATTATGATAATTGTTTATTAGTCATTTATTTTCAGTCACATGTTTCCATTAACTGCATATTTTAAATGTTATGGGGCTTCGAAGATAGATCTCTGTTGATATAACATGGAAGTTTTAACGTTTTGGAAGGACAGTGTAGCTTTGGCAAAAAATTTATCTGATTCTATTAATGTTTTTACTAAAATCAGTCAGAGTACTTCTCAAAGCGGAAAAATATTACAATTGAGTACAAGCAGTTGCCAACACAGAAACTAAAAATAAATTATCACGATAATTCATTCTCCTTGGGTCAGTAAAAATAGAATTTCCTTGACCGGCATACCTCCTTCCTAGGTCAGTATATTTATTTATTTATTTTATGTGTTCACAACAGATCAGTGATCCAATAACAGTAGACACATACAAAGATAATAATTGAAGTTTAATACATGTTAAGATGCATAAACAAATCAGTACAAAAAAAAGAGAAAAAGGACATATGCCACATTTTGAAACAACATGTACAACACATTAACATAAGCACAGATAATTAGAGAAATAAAATCAAGAACAAAGTAGAATCATACAATGTTATTTGAAATTTTTTAAATATAATGTAAACAAATCTAAGATATTGTAGTAAGAATTAAAAAGGTTGAAAAACATAACCACGGAAATTTTTACCAATGTATTTGATTTATGGAATGGAACTCCAAAAAATGGAGCATTTCTCGTGAGATTTCTTCGTTAACACAAAGTCATTAAAAACAATAGATCTGTGCAATCTATCATGTTGTTTAACAATTTATAAAAAAATATTAGACACAAAGCTTTTCTTCTCTTACTTAATAAGCAAACATTACACATATTTCTAAGTCGTTCAGTAGGAAAATCTCGAAGATAAATTCCGGTGTTCTTGTAGTAAAGTAATCTTAGTAATTTATTCTGAACTTTTTCAATATTATGAATATTACATTGATTGTAAGGATCCCATATTAATCTTCCATATTCTATTTCTATTATTCTTCCTATGTCAGTATAATAGCATTTCCTTGACCAGCATACATTTTCGTGGGTCAGTAAAATAACATTCCTTGACCAGTATGCATTCTTCCTGAGTCAGTATAAATAGCATTTCCTTGACCAGTATACATTCTTCCTGGGTCAGTATAAATAGCATATCCTTGACCGGTATACATTCTTCCTGGGTCAGCATAATAGCATTTCTTTGACCAGTATGCATTTTTCCTGGGTCAGTATAAATAGCGTTTCCTTGACCAGTATACATTCTTCCTGAGTCAGTATAAATAGTATTTCCTTGATCATCAGTACAAATAGCATTTCCTTACCAGTATGCATTCTTCCTAAACCAATATCGTAACATTTACTGACCAGTTCGCATTCTTCAACCAGCATATGACATTTTTCTGACCAGTATGCATGCTTCAGGACAGGTATATTATTTACCTAGCCAGTATGCAGCACTTGCAGGAATCATATTGCATCTTTTTTCCTGACCGATATGCTATCATTCTCAGTGATGCTATGTTAATATTTCCCATGCCAATATGCTGGAATTTACAAGGAATGGTCTTATAATATTTTCATGTCTGGTATGATACAATTTCCCATGACGATATTAGTTCCTCCTTATCATTATATCACACTTCCCACAACGCTATATTTTAATGTCTAGTATGCTACCATTTCTTAGGCACGTATTTAAACTCATCTCTTACTGCAATGTGATCATTTATTCTTCCCAGTCATTGTACAAAATATTTTCTTTAAATCTATTATTTCGTGGTGGAAATAAACCGAGGATCTCTTTTGTCCATTTTTACACCAGATATAGCCCATTCTCTGAATTCTTTGTTAACGCGAAAGCTCTTAGAAGGGAACGGATTATCAATGTAGACAATCGAAAATGGTTTTCTCTTTTTAATATTTGAATCTCCCTGTAATATAATTTCCATTTTTCCGTTCCCCTCAACATCTTTTTCTTCTGAAGATCCATCAACATTATCTTTGTTATTATCCTTTTCGATTAAATACTTATCACGATATATTTCCACAACATCATCTTCTTTTAAGTGCCCATATCCATTCTCTTCCTCTTGGTTTATCTGCTCTAAAAGTTCATAATCTGTTTCTCTTTCATACTCCTCTTCATAGAACTGAATCTGCTCCACATGTTCAATCTTTCTCCAGTGGATGTGACTGAAACTCCTCTTTCGTTGTTTCTCCTTGACTACGTTTTGTGGCAATTTCTGGTTCTTCCTACTTGTCCTAACTTCGATCACATATTGATAAGGCATAAAAGTCTCTTCCTCTTCTTCTGCATCTCGAAAGAAACGTCCTACTGGTTGGACTTGGCCACTATCATCTTCCTCTTTATGACTATCGTCATAATCGGGCGTCTTATTAGAAAAAATATGCGCATATGTTTCATTTGGTGCGGTGGCAGTAGCTGCGGTTGAGTTGTCAGATTTCCCTTTCAGGATTTTTTCCTCATTTGCGTGAATATCATGTGTCAATGTCGATGCAATTGCTATTGCGAGAAAGCATACGATGTCCTGAAAAAGAAAAAATATCACGTTAAATATGGACATATGACATCATGTAAATTTACATACATTTATTTAAACAAAGTCTCTTTAGTGTTATTAGCGCATGAACTATCCATGCGACTGTAACGTGTTCTCCCTGCCAAACCATCTGACTTGACAGCAAGGTCAAACAATCATTGCTTACAAATTTCGTGGCGTTTAGGAGCCTAACAGATGGCTAAAAATGTAAGGTTGGTAGGATTTAAAATGCTAATAACTTCAAAAAATAATATCTGAAAGTTCTTCGAAAGTTCTTCTCTCTCCATTTCAGTAATAAAGTATCACAGAATAATGTTCTGTAGACAAGGGACTCTTAAAATAATTACGTTCAAGTAATTATTTTAAGAATCTCTCTATTATTTTTATGATAAATGGAATTACAGATGAACGACCATGAAGTCGCTTTTACATATTTCTATCAAATTTTGAAGAATAATATTCTTCAAACGAATAGGATTGTGGTCACCGAACGACAAGAATTGCGAGCTGCTTCTGTGACGTCAGACATGATGGTGTTTATCACCTTGAAATAAATTTACCTTGCAATTAAGGCATTAAATGCATTTAAAAATTTGGATTCGAATTCCAAATCCATCAATTCAAAAGTATTTTTCTTATTGTTAGAAAATGCCTCTTATAGGGTTTCCATCATGAAACACAGTGGGAATGAAATATATTTAATGTCGTTATTTTTTCAAATTACTTCCAAATAGAAGAAAGTAAATAATTTAAAGAATAAAACGCAAACCAGATTCACACATTCACGCAGCAGTTTTAATAGTGTTTTACTTATACACTACATTACAAAAAATAACTGGACACCAGGCAGTTACCTAGGAATTAGTTTCTGGGGGCGGAGGTGGGAGTTCGCCCACCCTCCCTACCAGGTACGTCCCTGCTGCATGTTATGTGAATGAATAGCCACATTCAGAGCTCCCAAGTGATTCTTAATTCTCAAAATACATATATATTAAACCCGTTACGGAGAAATAAATACTGAAATAAAAAATCTGGTCATATCTGACTAGAGAGTTAAATTATTATTATGTTCACCAAATATTCCTTTTAATAATTATTTCTATAATTCCTCTCAAATTTTTAAACTGCATTTTTCTTTTATCTATAAAATACATGCCGAGTTAAAAATATCAGTAGTTTGCCAATTCAGTATTTCATTCAGGGTCGTTTCTAATCACTTTCAAGAAACGTTGTTTTTGGCCTGCCCTATGAAATACTAACTTAACGTATATAAAGGGTATAAATGAGCAAAGTTAGAAATTGATTTAATTATATGCAAATTCGATCATTTAATCGCATTCATTACTTTAGTCTTAACTTACTCATTATTAGTATATTTTGATTTGGGATGCTGCAGCCCAGGAGCAGTGTCCTCAATGGCAATTAAAGGAAACGTTTTTAGCATAGAGAATAATATACTTTATTCCTTGTTTACTTATGGCTGTTAGTAAATTATCATAAGAAAAATTTTTTATTCCAAGTCCTTTCAAATTTTTCTTTTCTTTTTCTCTTCAATATTTGATTTTCCGTAGCTGAAAGTGTACTAAAAAGAATACTTTGTGGCGACGAAAACAATAAAGACTTCTGACATCGTGATGGTGAAATACGAGGTAAAGCTTATGAAAGTGATACTAGCGAAACTGTCTGCTGTAAAAAAACCAACACTTTTTAATATGAAAGCTGATGAACTAGAGTAACTTTGATGGGGTTTCGTTAGAGACTGTTTGATTTTCTGCTGGATCGATTTTGAATGCAGACGATGAAAATGAAATGTGGAAATCCTGTGGAATAATTCACTATAAAGAGATAAAACAGACACCACGGGAAAAAAGTAAAGATAAAAAAAGCATGAATAGAAGCCGATTTGTATTTGCTAGGAAAACATGCAGTAACAATTGTCATTGGTTTTTGTGTTCTATTCATGTCTTTTGCTTTTGATATTTACAGCATAGATTCATACGCCTAACCTTTGAAATATATGTTGCTTTCACGCAGTGATAAGCAAGACTCTTGCAGAAGGATAATTTTTTTTATCTCTGACTTTTTACATTTTGCTCAGGTTTATTTATCAATGGATAGAATTTTTTCGTCAGGACAATGGCAGAAATGTTTCATTTTGGTGAGCGGATGGAAGAGAGAGAGAGTTAAACTTTTAACAACGAAAAGGGGAAGAAAAACTTCGATATTTATAACGCACTTTTATTTCTTCTTCTAAAGTTTATATAAAATAAAATATTAACACAAAAAGAGCTTATACAAGCCAAGAAGGGTAAGAGCTTAGTAAACTGTAGTAATATTTTGGATAAAAAAAGTAATACAAAACGAAGTTTGTTATTCTACATTTTTTTACGGTATCTGAATTCTTTAGATCGTTTTACAAAAGTCACAATCTGTTCATTCATTTTCACAGGATTTTTTTAGTTCAGTGTTGGCAAACTTAGAGCTATGTACTTCCGAGAGGAGGGAAAAATAAAAAAAAATTCAATTCAAATGTTTCGTTGAATTCCATTGGATTCCGTTGGTCTTCCAGAAGGATAATTTCTGAGTACACACTTGAATATTTTACATATTGTATAAAAACATTCCCCCTTAAGCAGCTTCTTGCCACAGAGGTCTAACAGGAGCCTGTCACGTTATACGCCATAATGGAAGATCTGTGAAATGGCGAGATCTCAGTAGAAAGACAACATAAACATCCATGCCTCACCGGGACTCGAATATGGGTCCCTTTGATCAATAGAAGCACGCTAACCACTCGAAGTGTGCTGAATATTAAAACATGTTAGAATTTAGGAGGGGAAGTTAGAGCTACACAGAACACTTCATTTACAATGTTACAGCACTACTGGCGGTTCGTGAGCTTCTAATCAGTTGGGGTCAGTATACTAGAGAATGAAACGAACTCGCAGGGACGGAGGGAGGGATGGACGGAGTGTGGGAGGGGGGGGGGGGGGGGGGGGGCTCCACACTCGTAATCTGATATTATGAGATTCGAGTCCCAATTGCGCCTACGTTGAGATTTTCTCCGGTAATTACCACCTTGACCTTGGTAGGAAACCACGTGGAAAATCAATTGGCTTGGTAAGGTTTATATACATTACATAAAAATGTGCCAAAGAAATTTCCTTATTCAAGAATTTGTGTTATTCGGACTAGTTGTTTAGATTGGATTATTCTGATATAACATTACAAATGTAACTCTATTCCACACTTAAAAATTCCACTCGAACTAAATAATTCGATTAGAGACAACTAGTTTAAAAAATTGCAAATTCCTAAGCAAGACACTTCCATTTCGCACTTAAAATAAAAACACTAAATATTTCAATCAGTAAGATTTATTAACGATTTTCTAGAATAAATTCTTGCAAAGGACAAGTGCTATTATAAGTCCACATGCTACAGATAACCAGGATAAATATAGGATCTACCGTAAGCAACTTTGCCACTTTTCCCTCATATACGATTCATACAAATTCACAACCCCTTCATCATGCACATTATAGAATTCACATTAGACCAAATAGTCTACTGCGATATAATGTGTTACGCATATTTTGTTAATTCTATATATATTCTCTATTCCACACTTAAAAATTCCACTCGAACTAAATAATTCAATTAGAGACAACTAGTTTAAAAAATTGCAAATTCCTAAGCAAGACACTTCCATTTCGCACTTAAAATAAAAACACTAAATATTTCAATCAGTAAGATTTATTAACGATTTTCTAGAATAAATTCTTGCAAAGGATAAGTGCTATTATAAGTCCACATGCTACAGATAACCAGGATAAATATAGGATCTACCGTAAGCAACTTTGCCACTTTTCCCTCATATACGATTCATACAAATTCACAACCCCTTCATCATGCACATTATAGAATTCACATTAGACCAAATAGTCTACTGCGATATAATGTGTTACGCATATTTTGTTAATTCTATATATATTCTCTATTCCACACTTAAAAATTCCACTCGAACTAAATAATTCAATTAGAGACAACTAGTTTAAAAAATTGCAAATTCCTAAGCAAGACACTTCCATTTCGCACTTAAAATAAAAACACTAAATATTTCAATCAGTAAGATTTATTAACGATTTTCTAGAATAAATTCTTGCAAAGGATAAGTGCTATTATAAGTCCACATGCTACAGATAACCAGGATAAATATAGGATCTACCGTAAGCAACTTTGCCACTTTTCCCTCATATACGATTCATACAAATTCACAACCCCTGCATCTTGCACATTATAGAATTCACATTAGACCAAATAGTCTACTGCGATATAATGCGTTACGCATATTTTGTTAATTCTATACAAAAACTTCTTTCTCCATTTTAACCTCTCTTAAATGCACTTATATACACTGAAGTGTCATTGAATTAGGGATAGGAGACATTATCCAAATTCAGTCCCGCAAGTCCCGCATTTGCGCGTATGCATGGCTATCTTATATATAACCTGCTAAAAACATTAATTTGTAGATCAGAAATCGAACCTGTGAATCAGTAGAATGAATTTTTAGCTGATTACATATACGACATAACTTTTCAATATATTGCTACGAATTTTTAGTAGGAAATCTTGAGCATGAGTTCAAAAGAATGTTTAGCAACAAAAATTATAAATTAATTAATTTAATTACATAAACAACGAGATCACAAACGAACAACAATATAAACACAAATTTTCCTGCTATCAGCATAAAGTCAAACCATCAAGAGAAAACTTCAGAATTCTTGACTGTACTTAAAATAGTTGTATTACAGTTCTTACAAACTCTATCCAAAGCATAATGAGAATCTTTCTACAATATTCATCAAGCAATACAATTACCTTTGTGAATGAACTTACTAGTTACCAAGTTTCATCTTACCAAATCTTTTTATTCATTATGATGAAAACATTCATTCTCATTCATTCAACATCATTCTCTTCATTCATCAACATCACACATTATACGATGAACTCTTCTATTGAGAAATTAAAGCCAACCAGCCACCTACTCGACTAACATAGTGCCTCTTCGGTATAATCGCGAAATTTCTTGAATAACACAAAGATTAACACAAAATATATACTTTCAGCTACAACAGACAAATTTTCAATTCTCTCTTTCTAATATCATTAAAAAAAATTCAAGTTTGTCTGTTCCAATAGACTAGTGACGTAATTCTAACGCTGAAGCATAGGCGAACGTCATTGGCACATCAATTATGGTTTTATTGTGGCACTTTCATCTGTCTTAACAATATCATTTGGTTGAAGGAATAGCAAGAGGGAAAGTTAGCTTACCAAATGCATTTCGAAAGCTTCCTAGAAAAATTGGGTAGCACATTTAGTTAACAGCTGAAAGCTTTATCCAAATATTCTGTAGCAGTTTTGAAAAAAATCCACTGAGTTACTCCTTAAAGTAATTCGAATTTCACTTTTTCTATTCATTCAATATAATGATACATTGAAAAGTTTTATGATATATAACCTCGATTAAAACCTTAATTTCTGTTTGCATGAAGGAGACAGTTATTGAAGTTTTTGCAATTGTTATGAAATTAAAACGGTACAGGGGATAAAATATTTCGGTTTATTTCTTGACTATATTTTTAAATGGCATAGCTTTATACATTATATTTGTGATAAGATTGGCTGCAATAAAATTTCATAAACTAAGACATACAATCGACAGAACAACATGTTTATTATTTTACAAAGCAATTTGTGAATCTTTATTAAACTATGTAATCACTAACACGGAACTACAAATATAGCAAATAAAAATAAAATTGAAGAAATGCAATCAGCTACAGCAAATATTATAACAGGTGACAACGAAAATGCTTATTTATTAACAAATCGGGAGAGATTTAATATCCTGTCTTATGTAAATTTATATAAATTCAATATTGTACTGAAAACTTTCTTTAATGATACTTTTAAGATTGAACCATGAGAAAGAAACCAGATTAAAAAAAGATCACCTTTTTAAATTACCAAATATCATATTTAATTATTTATAATTTGTAAGTGACTATAAAATAACTTTTGTCGATATTTCGTTACCTAGCATAATAATATATATTATTACTATTGTTACTTCGCGTGCTAATTATATTATTACCTAGCATACTAATATATTATTACCTAGCATACTAATATATTATATACTAAGCATCTGCAATTTTCGACATTGAAAAAAAATTGAAACTGTTTTTTAAGGAAGACATTACGTAAGAGTTGGTTTTTAAATATCTTTCAAATTAGTTTTAAATATTATAGTTTGTCAATTGTTTCGTTTCTATATATAGATATGTGTCACAAATATTTAATATCACATGCAACTATTTACTTTCTGAATTAGTGAGTTTACAGCAAGATAATTCAACTATCCTTTGTTTAATTTTACGTTTATTTATTTTTATCTTTGTTTTTCCTAAATTACTTAATCCAAATAAATATTGTAACTGTTGTATTTCCTGCAGACAAGCTATGCAACTTTGTGGGACGACTGTAAATCGCTCTGTAACATTACGATGAGAAAATAAAGATTAATTTCAATAAATATTCATGTGAAAAGAATTATTGTCGACGCGGCGGGAATCGAACCACAACTCTCCAGATACATGCCTCAATCCCTGCCGTGTCGGCAATAATTATTTTGACATGAATATTTAATGAATTCTATATCTACAGGTATTCTGTGTATTTAATATGGAAAGATGCATTTATTATTATTCAAAAATAATCCACTCTGTTACTCATTACAACATATTTTAAAACGCTAAAGGTTGGGATTAATCCTGTCACGTAACTGTCGAACGTTCTAGCCAATTACGCTACGGAAGCTTTTCATACATGCTTCGTAAGAATTAATTGATTTACTTGTTGAAGTGATACGAACCGTCTCGTCCCTAGGCGTCAAGCAGGTCATGCACTGCCTGACGGCGACAATCTCGAGGGACGGAAAAATAAAATGAGGAAAATATCAATGAAACTCAAATACGCAAAAGAATGAAGAGAAAGAATAATACCTTTGATACTGTTATGAATTAAACGAATGGAAACTGAGCGTGAGTTTAAAAATAATATTTAACAATTATAATTATAAAATAATGCAATTTATTACAAAAGTATCAATGAAAACTTTTATATAAACTAAATTCAACCAACACAAATGTTTATCAATATGAAAATAAATCTTCAAAAGAATTTAGCACCTTATTACTATTCCTACAAAGAGTTGTTTTTCTATAATTCTTACTATCTACACTCAAAGCATAAAATAAGACTTTTTACGTCATTTAACAAGTGGCACAATCATATTTGTAAACAAACCTGCAATCTATCAAGAATAACCTTACCAATTCCTAAACAACTAAATAACTATACACCAAATGATTTGGGGCGGGGGTGGCTCAGTCGGTAGCGCGCCAGGCTCGTAATCTGTAGTTCCCAGGTTCGAGTCCCAGCTGGGTCAGCGTTGAGATTTATCTCCGCAAAATTCCCCGCCCTGCCCACGGTCAGTAGGGGACACCGATGGGCTTGGAAAGGCCGCCGTCCGTCGGATGGGACGTTAAGCCGTGGCCCCGTGTGCGAGAGAGCCATACCCTGTGCACGTTAAAGAACACTTATTAAGGCTGGATGGCCTTGACGGGAGGCTACCATCTGTCTCCCAACAGCTATTCCAGTGGGTCCCCTCCCCCAACCTTCTCTGAGCCTTCGGGGTCCATGTGACCTGGCCATTTAGCCCATGGTGTGCAAAAAAGTGCCGCTCAGGTAAAACAACCCAACCCGACCAAATTATTTCTTTCTAAGGTTTTAGACAGCAAGTACTCCAAAACTGCGGCTAAGTATACTGGTTTCTCAGAACCAGTTCTCTTTAAGACGTTGTTCACCACATACAAGTCGATGAATTCTTCTTTTTTTCTTACTCGTTCACTAACAAGATCTACATTATTAAATTTGTTTAACCTCTCGCGAACACATCAAATAAAAACATTTCTTCTTTATACTATAGTGCACAGACTAAAACAATCTATGTTTTCCTTCACAACAATTCTTCCTAATTACAACTACTTTATTCCTCTTTATTCTAAGTTAAGTTCTTTCGAACCGGTTACTGACGTAATTCGCACGTTGAAGCACATGTGAGCATCAAACTGATACATCACAAGTTCATTGTTGCATGTTCATCTGTCATAACAATACCACCAACAATGAGAGTTCGTCCAACGCTTTAGCTACTTTTCTACCAGTCAATGGTGTCACATAACTTCTAAATGTCCTGTTTCCTTGTAAATGTCGACCGGCATTTGCACCAATTTTTCTTTGCTTTCATTCTTATCTTGAAAAGGATTCAGTTTTGACTTATTTAGGTATGCACTACTCGTCGTAATTTTATTGTAGTTACTATGTTGATTAATAGAGCTTTTGAATATATACAATGATTAACAAATCGTAATTTGCTGGAGGAATTTCGAAATATTATCCTATCATAAACAGTGGCGTAGCAAGATAAGTGAGCCCTGGTGCAAGAATTGTTTTTTACCGGGATTTCCCCCCCCCCCTTCTCCTTTTTCAAAATATTTTTTTGAAAAAAAAATATTAAACCCTCCCTGAAGCTCGTGCCTCTTCGCTCTCCTTTTTTTTCGTTAACTGGCAAACAAAAGCCAAACTTCTTAAGTAATAAAGAAAAGCTTCTAAAAGAAACGTGTCGAGTATATGACCAGACTCAGATGAGCCATTACAGGTATTAGAGATGAGTTCAGTTTCACTATTTCGACCCGCTCGAGCCAGAAGATATTGAACCCGAGCCAGATTTTAGGAAAACATTCTAAAACGAAAGTAAAATGTTACACTACAATGGAAAGCCAGTCTCTTGCCCCCCCCCTCCCTTTTATAATATTTCGACTACTTTGCGCTGGTTGCCCCCTCTATATACACCCTACTATTTTCTAGATCCGAGTCTAATTGTGATCATTAGTGGCACTGCAAATATATATCCTTACACCTTTCACCAACACAAAGGAAAACGAAAAAAGGTCATCTATTTTATTAAAGTTCAAAGTTTAAAACTATTTTCCAATTTCTCTGCATTTTTCTTGCAGATTCCCTCTGATTACATGGATATTCAGTTTAACGAATAATACTTGTCCGTATCATATTGAGTGCGTTAGATAAATGAGCGCAGTGTGCGAATATAGCAATCATGTATACATCACAAGACTGGATCTAGAAAAAATTGTAGTGAGTGGAAGGGAAGAAACTCAATCGAGCAGGCACAATTATAGTAAGCGTAAAAAGGGTGATAGACTGGATTTCCATTTTAATATAATATTCCCCCCTGCGTTTTAGAAGTCTTAAAATGCATGAAATATACATCAGTTTAATAATTGTTTTGCATCTATCACCATTTCTAGCATTCTTCAAGAGTATAAGTGATATCAGGGAAAGAGCTTCATTTTGCTTTTTCATTCGTGACAATATTATTTTTCTTAAAAATCCGGAAATAAGTCTTTCCATTCACATAACATGAAATTATGTCAATAGTTTTTGTAATGCAATGTTTTGAATACTATGTGAACTAAAATATTTAGCTTGAACAATTATAGATGCACTTACCATACTTGTAACGTATTCTTGAAAGCAGTGGATTATCATTGGACATAATCAAAAACATCCATGGCAGAAGTCGCAGAGCACCAATAACACTATGATGAATAACTGTTTCTCTGTGGGTCACCAAGATATCTTCGGTGTTTGAAGCAAGCAGATCTGATGCCCAATGATACGTTAGAACGCCGTTTCCAAAGGCAGTATTTGCGCTTTCCTTTTCCTTTATATCGTTTTTGTCATAAAACATTTGTTTGAAACTTCGCTTACTAGAAACATCGTTAGGCTTATCTTTTTGCAATATATCGTTATTTCGCGTTTTTTTTTTTTATAAATTTCAGCAAACGTTTTCGAAATCGCGTCTCGGGAAAACTTGTTTCTGCGAAAGAGAAAATTTCTTGGAGGTTTTAAGAGGAAATTGTTAAATCAACAAATCTGATTTTTTTTTTCTTTTGACAATACATTTGTTCTCTTTCGAAATATTCTTGAGAATAATAGTTAATCGTAGAATGATTTTCGAGGAAGTTAAAGTTTGACACACTTCTGCGAAATCCATTCTTTTCCGTTTCCTGTCATTCAGCGTTCAATCACATGTTTTACGACAAGAAGTTCGGTTTTGTTTTTTATTTTGCTTTTCGTATTTTTTATCATTACCGGTTCGATCAAATATTTTTCTCTTGGATTTCCTATTACTTCCTTTCATCAAGCAGAATATTATACTCTACCTTAAGCAAAGGATAAGGACATCGCTTTGGTAGAGAGACCAGAAGCCCGAGACTAGAAATGGAGCCATATAGCTTTGTTCAAAGATAATCGAGGTATTCCTGATCATTTAAATTATCTTAATAGTGTTACTAGCTAGTATTTATTTTAAGCAAATGATAACGGTGATGTTTGCAAGAGATGGGCAGCAGATGAATAAGCCGACCCTTTACGCATGCGCGACTCATCAATTCTATTGCGTAAGAAAACAAAATAAATACGATAAATATACAATATCGATGTAAATATATAATATAAATATATAATATCGATATAAATATGTGATATAAATGTATAATATAAATATACAATATCGACATAAATATATGATATAAATATATAATATCGATATAAATATATGATATAAATATATAATATCGATATAAATATATAATATCGATATAAATATATAATATAAATATATAATATCGGTAAATAAAATGTATAACAGGATAAATATGTCGATGCAATACTAACTCTACGCAGTCATGAAAAGGAAACGAGAGTTTCTAGACATTTTGGACACACAATTGCTTTTATTACTTGACTAAAAATGTGTAATCAAATAGGTAAATGTCAAATATATTCATCAAATCAGTATACATATATATATATAAGGTCATTATAAAAGATACTCATATATTAAAATGCTGTATTTTATTAAATAATTAGTAACGAAAGTAACTGATTGTAAAAAATATCAAGAAATTCTGGAAAGTTTGTTTTCTATTCAAAAGGCCTGAATGTGGGCATCATTAGTGATGTGGTATTCAGTTGCCGTCCATACTCTATTCAGAAAGTCTGGTGTAACACTTGCAGTGATTCTTTCTTTAAATTTCTAAATTGTAAATTTTCTCGCATTAAACGGTGTTTTCAATGCGTCACCAAGAAAAGAAGGGCATTGGCGTCAAATCGGGCTTCTCAGAGACCGCAATATCGTTCACCTCTACCAATATAACGATTAAGAATTTCCCATTTAAGACATTACCATGTTATCATAGCCGGATCTACAGGGGGAGGAATGTACTTGAAAATTCTAATAGCTAGTAGCATATTAAACATATATATGCGACCAGTATTTTATTTCAGGTAATCTACCGAAAAACCACCGAAACGGAGGGAAAAATTACATCATAACAGTATTTCAGTGATATCATAACAAGTTCGTTTTAGCTCGATATGAACCTCCTCCTCCCCGACTTTCGACACGGATTACTTTCCTCCCCCTTTATTGGTTTTTTTTAGATCCGGGGCTCCATGTGATACTAACTCCACGCCGTCATAAAAAGAGAACGTTGACGGTTTCTTCACATTTTGGACCTAAAATTTATTTTTTTACTTAATTGTCTAAAAGAAATCACACACATTAACATATTGGATCTCTTTTATAATTATATAGAAATTCTGTATACATATATACTGATTGGTATAGTAGCACATTTGGGTCTTTGAAAAAAGTTTCCTTGAGGCTCAACATCAAAGCCAATGGCGTTCCTTTTCTCTTTGGTAGTTAGACCCTATTTTTAAATATGATTCAGTATTGAGCACTGCGCAAGATAACAAAGGCATTTAATAACCGTCGAGGTTTTGCAATTTCTTGCGATGCAATGGATGTTTATCGCAGAAAAAATCAGTCTAGTGCTTAAAGTTATATCTAAAAACACAAGCTTTGGTGTCTCAATGTCATCTCGATGAGCCTTAAACAAATCTAATGTTTCTTTTAAAGAAGAAGAGTCTGATTGCTGCCTCTTAGCTGGCAATAATATCACCACAGCATTTTCTTTAAGCTTTGGATTTCATTTTGCACTGGCATAATTTTTATAGGCAATATCTGTTCTCATTGCAATTTCTATCATATCTCTACAAGTATCTCTCAATACAGGAGGTTTCCAATTTGACAAGTGCGTCATATTTTACAAATGTGAATGAAGTTGGTACAGCACCATTAATTAATACTACTGTGCCATTTTCTGAAGCTTTATTTTTAAAACAGTAAAATGCTGGGAACAGAGAGTACTAGCTACTGTTTAAAGAGAGATAGTGGAGCATCTACCACAATTGACAAGCCTTAGTAGTTCAACTCATAAAATTTTTTATCAAATATCAGAAGCAAATTTTTAGGCTTCATTTATCACATGCAAAATTATAAAATCCCTGTTTCATGCGTTAATAAAAAAAAAGCAATTTATGTTATTTTGGCATAATAAAAATGCAAAGCGGAAGTCTCATAAAATTAATGTCTAAGTTTAATATTTATTTTTGAAACAAAACTCACGAAAATATTCTATAAATTACACGCTGTTTCAATCTGTAAATCACCTTCTTTTCATATGTAAATATTATTAGTTTCATTTATGAAAAAAATCGTGAAATATATTTGATTTTATACTAAGACAGAAGCTTATTTCAAATGCTTTATTTATTTTTAGGCCTCTCTGCTTTAACAATTTCAATTTAAAAGCATTTGACAAAATTTCTGAAATTACAATCCTATGAAATATCGAAATGCTGCTTTTATAGTATTTTTCAGTAGTTAGTGCAAAATTCAAGAGAGTTTAAGATCGTCGTGAAAGATTTGTTAACGTTATCCAAACACGCCTCTCTCTCTGACTCTCTGAGGAGTAGGCTTAAGATTTTGTGCATGTTTATGTCGTCCGTTGCCAGTACTACCTCTAGTAATATTACCTCGATGGTTTTGGTGAAATTGTTTTGGTAGCTTTTAGTTTGCTTCAATTGGATAATCGTGGTGGGACTTGTGCTTTCTTTTGTTTCTACCTATGTAATTGGTAGTTAGGTAGTCACTGGATGGAGAGCTATGCACCAATCCCCTGTGATGATGCATAGAAACGGCCAGGCCTAGCACCTAATGTCCGACCTCGCCTTCTCGTGGTGCAGACCGTTAGTACCTTTCAAAGAGATACTCTCTTGTGGAAGTGAACGGAAGGAGAGGACTGCCAGATTAGTGTGGCCTACTGATCTGGACAACTCTGGCTACATTTCTTTTTTTTTCTACCCTGTTGAGGAATGGTCAACTACACAGGGTCCTGGTGCTGATCACATGAACCAACTGGACAGGACTGAATTAAGGCTCTGAGCTTGATTATGGATCCTGAATTTGCTGCGCTGGTGGGCTTCTGTGGAGGGAAAATCTTTTGCTGTGTTTTCTGTTTGTTTGTGGGTTATCAGCCCCAAGTGAATAGATTCGCAGGATATGTTTATCAGCTGGTGGATAATCCTGAGCAGAGGGTCATCGCAGGCACCTGAACTCTTTGCTTCTATTGGCATCGTCAAATTCTACATTGGAGGAAGTCTTCCAGTGTATATGGCTTCAGCCTTTAGTGGTGGGGGAACGGGTCTTTGCCCCATGTCTGAGATTAGGGGGCTGTTTGATATTGTCGGCATTCCCTCTCTCAATAAATATAGTTTCTTTAAACATCCCATTAACCATTTTCTCTCCTTAGGTAGTTGGAATGTGAGGACTCTGCACAGAGCTTTTTCTCTTGATGTCCTCACACAAGAATTCCACCATTATAATTTAGATATTCTCGGCTTGCAAGAGACCAGATAAAGGTCAGATTCTTAAAAATAATCTTAAATTTCTCTTTTCATGGAGGGACGACAATAAGCATCACCAAGGCGTGGGTCTGCTTCTCAGCAGACACGCTAGCGATGCTCTTCTAGGATATGAGTGCATTAATGAAAGGTTTCTTACAGTAAAATTTCAGACAAGAGTTAAAGACTTGAATGTTATCTGCTGTTATGCCCCCATTGAGGATGCCGATGAGGATGAGAAGGATAGGTTTTACGGACAACTTCAGGATATTTCGAATTCTGTCAAGAAAGGAGATATTACCCTTGTTCTAGGTGACTTCAATGCCAAAGTTGGTACTGACTCTGACCTTTGGGGCGGGGTGATAGGCCATTTTGGTATTGGTAGCTGCAATGGCAATGGGCAACGTCTCCTACACGTAAGTAAACTCAATGGTTTCAGAATAACTAACACTTATCACAAACACCGCGACATACATAAATACACATGGGTTTCACCTGATGGGCTGCATAAGAATGTGATTGATTATATAGTAATTAACAGCAAATGGGCTAGTTCTGTTAAGAATACCAGGTCATATAGGGGAGCTGAAATTGGATCTGACCATTACCTTGTTAAAGTGTCTTGCAACTTAAACTTAAAAAGTGTTGTGCTAGGGTTAAAAAATTTACCTTTAATTCTATAGCTCTGAAAGACCCAGGTATAGCTAAAGCTTACCATGATAGGTTACTTAGTCATTATGACAGTCATGGTTTGCATACTATTGAAGTTGAGGAAGAATGGGACCATTTTAAACAGGCTTTTTTGGAAACTAACAGTACTACTCTTTTAGGTAAAAAGGAGCAAAGGAGGCAGAATTATTTGAGTGATAAGACACTTGAACTTATTTCAGAAAGAAAGAACTGCAGGAATGTCCTTAATCAGTATCCTACTAGTCCTAATAGCATTACAGAGAGCTTAATAAACATGTAAAGGATCAGTTAACTGCTGATAAGAATCTTTGGCTTGATGGCTTGGCTGACAAGGCCGAGGAAGCAATTAGACAGCACAACAACAGTGAGCTGTACCAGATAGTTAATGTTTTGTGTGGTAGAAAACGGACAGGTATACAGGGATTGAAGGATAAACAAGGTAAGGTTATAGAAGGGGAGGATTCTGTCATGGCTAGGTGGGCTGAGCATTTCAGTGATGTTCTGAACAATGTGGTTAGTTCCACTCCCATTGTTTGCAATGATGATAGATGCATTGGTGGCTATTATTAGCCCTATAACACAATCTGAAGTTATTTTCGCTGTTTCTAAACTTAAACTTCATAAATCCCCAGGGGTAGATGAAATTACTACAGAAATGCTTAGAGCTGGGAATGTTTCTGTTACCACTTGAATGACTGAAATTTTGAATATCTTTTATGATAAAGACATGGTTCCTAAGGATTTTAGCAGAGCTATTATTATCCCTATTTTCAAAAAAGGTGATCGCAGTTCTTGTGATATCTATAGGGTTATCAGCCTACTCTCTCTTCCAGGTAAAGTTCTTTCCATGATTGTGCTTAATAGAATTAAGAATCTGGTTGACAGTCAATTACGTGATGAGCAATGTGGATTCAGAAGTGGTAGGAGATGTGTGGATAAGATATTTTCACTTAGGCAGATTCTTGAGAAATGTTTAGAGTTTCAGAAACCTTTGATTGCCAGCTTTGTTGATTTCAAAAAGGCTTCTGACTGTTGATTGTCATAATATGTGGCTGATTTGAGATCATATGATATACCAGACAAGTTTGTTAACATAATGAAAGCTCTCTATAATAACACTAAGTCATGTGTGAGAGTTGTAAGTCTTGTAGCAATTGGTTTAGCATTACGTCTGGTGTTCGACAAGGATGCATTTTGTCTCCTTTTCTCTTTAGTTTGGTTATTGATTATGTTATGCGAAGTTCCCTTCAAGGAAAAGATTTTGGCCTTAAATGGACTGGAGATACGAAAATTTCTGATTTAGATTATGCTGATAATTTAGCCCTTTTGGCAAATGATGTTGATGAGATGAACTCTTTCATTCGAGCTGTTGATGAAACTGGTAGTAGAGTAGGTTTGGTTATAAACAGAGAGAAAACTAAAGTAATGAAAATTGGTCAAGCAGGTTGTGATTCAGTTCATCTGAATGGTTGCAGTCTTGAGCAGGTGTCACAGTTTAATTATCTTGGGGGCTATGTAACAGATACTGGTGATGTGCAGCATGAGATTAACAGACGAATAGGGATTACTGCCATGACTTTTAAGAATCTATGGAGATTGTGGGGAATAGGCGTATGCACCTAAAGACTAAAATTAGGCTGTATAATAGTTTGGTTCTTTCTAGGGTTTGTTATGGTAGTTAAACTTGGACACTTTGTGAACAAGATAACAGGAAGCTAGATGCTTTTGATTCTAGATGCTTACGTAGTATCTTGGGTATTAGGTGGTTCAACTTTGTAACTAATGATGAGGTTAAGCAAAGGAGTCGGCAACCTCCTTTAAGCAACATATTGTGCAGAGAGAGACTCCGTTGGTTTGGCCATGTTGCCCGTATGAATAATTATAGATTGGCGAATAGGGTTATGAACAGTGTCCCTAAAGGCCTCAGAAAGAAGGGGAGACCTAGGATGCGGTGGGCAGACAATGTCAAACAGGACCTTGTTAGAATTGGTGTGCAGTGGCCAGATGCAGTAGATGTAGCTCAGGATAGACTTGCTTGGAGAACTAAATTGCACGGTCTGGTTGGACCTCCGTAGCCCATGGCTGCTTGAGGATGATGATGATGATGAATCGTTTAAAAGCACTCGAATACGATATTGCCAAGGTAGCAGCTTCTACCAACGTTAGATGGCGCTGGCGTTTTGCCTTAAATGAACATGGCCGCCGAAGCGTTCAAATTTTCTCGCAATGGCCGTCATATAAGCAGTCTATGTATTCTAGATCGTTGATCTTTACTGGCATACAGCACCCACTGGTACCAATTGCTCATGGATCAGATGATAGGGGGACAGAGTCCCCCTTACAAAGTGGTCCAGTTAACGGAAGAGGATGTTTACATACACCAATTTAACAAAATAAATTTATCATCAGATTCCCACTCGCTAAAGAGCCTAGAATAGAATTTGTCTAATGATCAGCAACTTGGTTTTATGGGTGTCGGCAGGACAGCTTAGAGATATACCATCGACACACATTGTTGGTACCTCACAAATATTTTAAACAATATTAAAAAACATTGGGTGAGACTTTCAAGTTCTTAGGTAATGTTACAACTAGTTTAATTACCATCCAAGACATCGAAAAGTTATCATGCTTAGCTGTAGGGCAGAGAGAGATCTACTTCATTTTTTGATCTTTCTGATAGGATCTTGCCTTTATGAAAGGCCACTATGACAAATTTTACCTCTAGCTGTTAGTCAGACTACTTTGGCAAGTGGGAACCTAGGAAATATTTTTTGTTAATCTGCTGACCATCAGATGGGACGTTAAGACTTATCCTTAGGATCCTAGTATCCTGTGCAGAACAATGGGAGATTTCCATCTCTCTCCTAATAGCTGTTTAATGAATCCCCTTCTCTAAAATTTCTGCTCCTCAATACCTTCTATTATTTCATCGTCCATAAATAACGATTTTTACTTGGGGTTTTTGTGATCTAACCATTTTGTCTATTACAAAAAAGTTCTCGGGGGAGGGGGGGGAGATAAATAAAAACCCAGTGTTATATAAAAAAAAGTATGGAGATCAGGAACATAGTTAAAGGAAACACATCATCTCCCCCCCCCCCCAACTTTCATGCGAACATTAGTATGTTCTAATAAGTTTTTGTGAAAATAATTCTCCCATTTGTTGCCTGGAAGAAATCAAAATCTCAAAGACAGGAATGTGGAATGCTAGAAGCCCCTTTTCATATAACTATATATCCTATTAAAATATACATACATTGCATTTCTGATTTATTTTGGGAAACATCTAGATAATATGCATTCAGTCAGCAAAAAATTTCAAAGTCATAGCATCCATTGAATACGTATTAAAAATATAAAACAAAGTAGTAATCTCCATTGAATTTTTGTACGAAAAACTGAATACAGTTGAAAACACGAAAATGGAAAAGCAAAATATTGGTTAATATGAAATTAAATATTACTGCACTTGTTATAAAATTGACAAATCTGTTCTGGCGACAGTACTTTTATGTTCATAAATATTATTTTAATGAGAAATGGGTAACACGAAAAAAATGCTTAAAATCAAAATTTTTTGCTGTCCAATGAATATAGTCCTCTTCAAACTTCCTCATTACACAATATTTATACAGGATCAATAACCATTGATAAAATTTTAAAATCTTATAATTTCCTTCTATTTAATACCTGCAATAAATACACTAGTACGTTTTAGACGACACTGGGATGCAAGTTATGATTATATCTGCCGATTATGACAAAAGTTTTCTTCTCTCCATTCTTTCGGCAAAATTCCCTAGCCTGTTCACCATCTGTATGGGATTTCCAATGGACTTGGGGAAAGGCTTCTGTCTGTCGGATGGGACGTTAAGCCGTGGCCCAGTGTGAGGAAGAGCCATACCCTGTGCACGTTAAAGAACATGCTGGATGTCCTTAACGGGAGGCTACCATCTGTCTCAGCTGTTCCAGTGGGTCTCCTCCCTCAACTTTCTCGGAGCCTTTGGGGTCTTTGTGTCCATTGTGTGCAAAAAAAGTGCAGCTCAGAGGTCAAACAATAAACCCTGCTCTCCATTCAGATTGTTGACCTTGCTAATCCTTGGTTAATTTCTGCTACTATTCTTAACAAACAATGCCTTTTTTGTAGTTAACTATTCCATTTCACTGCAGCTTCCCACCATCCTATCAGACCTACTGTGGCATATAAACTGATAGGTTCCTGTCAGATCTCTGTGGCAAGCAGCTGCTTGAGGGGGTATTTGTTTTAATATATCACTGTTTAACATTTCAGTCATTATTTCAGTAATATCATTTCATATTCTTCTGAAGGCAAGATAATATTTTTACATAGAATACTGCTTTTTGGTATCTTATAAGTACAAAATTATTAACCATCCAGTGTCCAGCCTGAAAAACTGGTTTACATCCAGAGGCAAAACTATTTCCTCCTAACGCTCAGCCCCCAAAAAATTACCTTCAGAACTTTTTTGCCGAATAACTAATGAAAGGAATTATGTCATATTATATGCCAAATTAATCAGCATTTAACTCTTGATTTTTCTGAAAATGGCTAACAAAAACAATGACTAGCTTTATTTTAATAGAGCATTTTCAGAGTTGTGTAGTAAAAAAAATGAATCTGGCTGTGCAAACAAAAATTTATTTAAAAAGACTAATAGACAAATAATTATAATGCATATGAATAGAAAGGCCATTTATTCCTCAATAACAGAAAAATAAAGTTTTGCTTGAAACAAGATAATTATTATCTTTTTTGTAATTTGTTATCGGTACTATACTTTGAGAAAAGTCCAGGTGTGTTGCAGAATCCAATTAAGAAGTCAACTTTAGAATATTTTTAACAAATATCTAATCAATAGAAATAAGTCATGCTATGTACTAAATAAAACAGAATTTAATATAGAATTTTATTAAAATAAAAAAATTTGAACAAACATAGAAACACATTCATTTAAAAAGATATTTTACAGTTATATAGTAAGCAAATAGGTACATACTTCATAATTACTTCCAAAATGCTCCATTTAAAGAAGAAAACAAATTTTTTTTTGTTGTTTTTAAGATTTTCCGAACTTTAAGGAAATATGTTGGATAATAGTTCAAATCAAACTTGTAAGCTTAAATCAAATGGTTGATTCAGTGTAGAATAACATTAACAAACAAATCGACAATACCTTATCTCACTTCTAAGAAATGCCAATCAGATGGCTTTAACAAGTTATTTATGTTATTATTTGGTTTAATAAAATATGCATCAGATGGAAAAATAAAGTATTATTTTTGAAGTGTTAATTATGTATTTTTATAAGATATATGTAAAAAAATAATTTCAGATGGCAAATTGTTTTAAAAGAAATTAAAGTTTCATGTGTTGTACTAGAAACTGATATTCACCAATTCTGTTTTTACATGGTAAATAGGTTCCCGAAAAAAACTGTGTAAAAAAATAGAGTGCATATGAAAAAATAGAAGATTGGGTTCATTGTTATTGTGAACTAATGTGATACCACTGCACCAGTGAAACAGCTATTTCTCTGATATATTGGTTTCAACAAAACAGTGGCCACAAAAAGTAGATTTCACATACTTGGTTACTAGATGATGTATTCCAACTTCATTAGCATTTAATACTAATATTCAGGTTTAATGAATTTGAACAGCCGAACAATACTAAAACTACCAACTCTCAAAGAAGATAAGAAGGCTACAGTTGTGTGCCGAGCCAAAATGGCATAGACAGGGAAACAACTTATGAAATCATTTTATATAAAGTTTAAAAATCGAATGTTTAGTCTCTCAAAATGTTTGATTCAAGTCAGATATTCTGTTTTCTAGTAAGCAATGACAAGAAATTAAATGGTTACAAAAGTTGTGATCAGTTTGCCTTGACAGCTATCAGGAAAAAAGGTTCAAAAATTTGTCATCAGAAATGAATTGAATATCGAATTTTATCAAAGTTCTAACCCATTGGTTTATGAATATTTTTACACTATACATGCCCAGAATTTATATTTAATAAAGTGGAATTTAACCTAATATGTATAATCTGAAATTTCATATGATATTTATAATATCAGGTGCCACCAAATATTTCTAATAGTTTTATGTCTAAGTTTCTTACACTTGGATATATTTTATAATTTGTTTTTGCTTTTTTATGATATACTGGATATTTAAACACATTCACCTTATTTTTAAAATATAAATTTTCATCTAATTTTTATAAAATCAAATTTTATTTAATCACAGCTAAACTGTTGAATAAAATAACAAAAACAAAAAACTGTGATTCTTATTTGCAATATTTTGATTCCAGTTGTGTGCATAGCCAAAATGGCACAGAGAGGGAAGTAACTTATGAAATCATTTTATCAATCAAGTGGTTAGTGCACTTGGTTACTGATCAAAGGGACCTAGGTTCGAGCCCTGGTTAAGCATGGATTTTCGAGTTGTTTTTCTGTTGAGGTCCCACCATCCTTACAAATCTTCTACTATGGTGGGATTAAATAATGATATACACAGCTAGATAAGTATAATTTAATAATCCACGAATGTTACATATAAGCTTTTAAAAATTTCAAATCTGAAGTCGTGAGGAGTGCAAATGATTAATGCAAAAATGAGTGTTACAGAATTATCTCGAGGCTAATTTATCTGCTAATTTCAACTCATTAATTATTATCTTAATTATCGAAAAGCCCTAAGATTTAACCTTTGTTAATTACCCCAAAGGTAAGCTGGAGTAGATAATAAGAAAATTAATTACCAGTAACTTGATGGCTGGCTTATCTGCGATGGTGATCACTTCCAACTGGTATATGCCTCCAGTAGATGTTATGATGTTTCGTTGAAGTGGATGATTAGTCCATAGCTACCAGTCCTTCATGAATGCACAGAAGTAAATTGTTGTTCTATCACGCCCACTTTTGCAGCTTTCTTTATTACTTGGTAGTTGTTGTATTGCAGTAGGCACCAGTCGGCTGTCTATTGCTGCTGAATACTAGAACTAGTCGAAGATATAACAACGGAGGATGTAGTTCCGTCCTGTGGCAGTTTCATCCAGTTGGTTTAACGCTATTTAATTCAAGCTGACTATAAGTCCGATGCAGTGATTTAAATATGTGGTTACCCATTACCACTTTAACCGATGTTTTTACAAAGCATTATCATTGGATTATTGCCATAAGAAATCACGGATATTAACTGGCTCTTAAACATTATATAAAAATAACATAGCGACCTTCGAGTGCTTGACTTTGATGTTATAGTTCAATTTAGTTGGAAAAAACTATCATTCCTGTGCTTAAAACTGGCAAAAAAAATTTAAATTCATTGTACTATCCTCAGGTCTTAAGTTTAAAAACCATTAAAACAAACTCCTTAAACATCCTACAGGACAAACTACTAACCATTAAAAACGTTTAAAGGACTAGGCCGTGCAGACGCCATGCTGTAAACTGGAGCAACGCGTTTCACTACACACCCATGTATGGCTTCCTCAGGTTCACTAAGTATCACATAGACTGCCCACTATATACCCATCTCGCTGTTCAAGCCATCAATCGTATGATCGTGTGTAACTGTATATGCGCATGACTGTTGATGCAACAGATGCATATACCAGTTGGTATTACTGGATCCATTTACCAGTTGGAAGTGATCTCCATTACATATGTACCAGCCATCAAGTTACTGGTAATTAATGTTCTTATTATCTACTCTAGCTTACCTTTGCGGTAATTAACAAAGATTAAAACTTAGGGCTTTTTCATAATTAAGATAGTAATTAATGAGTTGAAATTAGCAGAGAAATTAGCCTCGAGGCAATTCAGTAACACTCATTTTTGCATTAATCATTTGCACTCCTCGTGATTTCAGATTTGAAATTTTTAAAAGCTTGTATGTAACAGCACTATTCGTGGATTATTAAATTATACTATGCTGGTTTAAACTGACAGGTTCCTATCAGACCTCTGTAGCAAGCAGCTCCTTGAATGGTTATTAATTTTTTTAAATATTTTGAAATGATGAAAGATTTCTTATATTTAAAGCTTTTTAAGGTAGAACACCTTGTAATACTCAGAAAAGGGAGAGCAAAAGGAGCATATTCATACTAATTCTCGCTTTTCCTTGCTTGGTACAGTCTTGGGAAGTAAACTTTTTGGGGTGGGAAGAATTTTTTAAAATTAGCCCACTGTAGTTTGTTGGTGATATTCCACATTTTACTGATTTTTATAATGCTACATCAACTGATAATTGTAAATGATTCATAACAGATAAGCCACTGCATAATGGTTTTTATCAGTGGAATGGTATCTGACACTATCTGACACCTTGAAGAGATGAGCACAGGAGCTCAGACATCTGATAGATGTTTATGTGCAAATTGAATTCATATCCTTGCATATCTGAGAGATGTTAATGTAAGCCAAAGAGTTAAGAGCTATAAATTCAGAATCTGATATATTTATAAATTAATAAATAATTTTCTGGAAAAATGAGTTTGTCAATTCGTGGGACTCGTCTGCATCTCTCCAGATTTATGCCAGAGTGTTCTAACCATTGAACTAGAATTGACTTATCATCCTTCCTCTAATGTGACCTATCTGTGATCCCACACATATTTCCGATGACACCATTATGATCTTTTGCAGCAACTTCATTTTCCACTGTTGCTCTGAATAAGATGTAAATAAGCAGACTAATTTTTTAACAAAATTATTTATTGATTTATTAATTTCTGCGCCAACAGTAAACTCTGTTTATTTACTATCGATTGATTATTTCATTAATAACATCTTGAGCATGAAGTGACTTCCGTATTTGCATCTTATTCAGAGCAACATTGTAAAATGATGTTGCTGCACCCGATCATAGATGGCACCATCAGCGCCACGGTTAGGAAGACAGATAGATTACATTAGTGGAAAGATGACAAGCCAGTTTTAGTTCAGTGGGTTGAACACTCTAACATGATTCTGGAGAGATGTGGATTTAAGTTCCATGAATTGGCAAATATATATTTTTTAAGGATAGTGGTAAACGTGTCATTTCCCGATAGATGTACTGCAATCTCTGAATTGCGGAGCATATGGGTTTTCTCATAATTTATATTACTTTTTAATGACATCCAAACCATATGGCTTTGACTCAACTCCAAACCATATGTCTTTGACTCAACCCTCAAGGCTGTATAGAAAGGACAGCAGAGAGTGGAAGGTGGTTGGAATTGCAAAAGGTGCCGAACTGCAGATTTCCCCCAAAGCGCCAAGCCCTTCAAAGTGATAAGCTCATTAAAGACAATTAGACAGGATTAGGCAAGATTGAAAGAATTAGGCAGAATTGGCAGGATTAGGGGAAATTGAGAGGGTTAGGCAGAAGTGACAAAATTAGGAAGAATTGACAGGATTCGGCATAATTAGAGGTTTGAGCAACTAATGAATTGATTGTGGGAAAAGAAAAGTGTGTGGAGGGCAAATTGACCAATCAGCTGGCGTTTCATCACTGACGACGCTTGTAATGATACACCGGATCTGTTTACGAATCATTTCTTATGAAGTGTTTCGTGCCTGCTAGTTTAGGAGTTTTCTAAGCGGCATAGGTGTATGAACCATGCCGAATTTCGCAGCAATCAACGCCTACGAAGAGTATACTGAAATACAGACTGAGTTTGACGAGTGAGTATTCGTATTTCGTTTATTAAAAATTTATTAGTTTGCAAATTTTTTGCTTTTAGTTGAGGTGCATTTGAGTCAGAACTCACTTTCTGGTCAATTCCAGGTGATAAAAAATATTATGATACTGATTAGGAATATCTAAATTATTATATATTTTTACTTTGAGATTGCATATTAAATAATTTTACCTGAATGTATGCAAATCAAGTTGATTTATAATTCAATAGAAAGTAGTGAAGTGAAAAAAATGCTTCATCGCTATGGGAAATGAAGCACTTTCTACATCGCAAAATCAATAACTCAGTCTTTTATATTAATCGTTAATATCACTTCGTCAGAGCCAAGGATATTTCTTCACTCCGACGGGTTAATAGAGTGAAAGGAGATACATTTGGATTTGATAGATGTTGATAGGGTTTAAATTGGGGAGAGAATTTTTTTATTTGATCAAACTTTCCAGGAAAAGTGAAGTTTGGGCTGCTCACTATCGCCGATTCAAAAGTAAGACTGGAACACAATTCATAGCAAAATATTTAGGCCTTAATTACACATCTTATTGCAACCAAATGTAATTATACATGTATTATTATTGGCGTGGAAATGTTTGCTTATTAAAAAACTTAATACTTAAATTTTAATATTATTTAAAGGCCTGTATGTATTTTTTGTCCCTATGATCGTGGAATCATGTAATAAGAAATAGTCCTTGAGATATTCTCTAAAAAGTTGAAATTGCAAAACCTCTTTCAATAAATAGGACATTAGTGTGACATACCATAATTCACCATGTTGCCATCACAGCTTCTTAAGGAAATTTACAAACCATTTTGTTGCTACATTCTGCCACTAATTCTTCATTTAACTTTCTCCGTTTGATTAAAAACATATCTGTATTAAGCGTCCGTTACACATACGGCGTATCCATTAACCTCAATACACATCAGAAACTGAACAGACTAGCTGTGCGTTTACAAACTATACCAGAAATAGGTACAATTGAAGGCAAAGAGCGAATATGACAGATTCTCTTAGTGTTGCCAATTTAATTTTTTAGTGTACCGCTGATATTCTCATTGAAAAATTGTGCACCGTTACGAAAAACGTTTGAGAATCACTGTATTGCCCATACATTGGTAGAGATCGTGGTATTAGTTCAAGGAAAAAAAAGAACTTTAATTTTTTTTTGGTTCATAAAAACCCAAAAATTATATTAGTGCTTGGCTAAAAGGGTTATCATATTTATATGAACTCATCTTATGTATCACTATTGTAATTCCCTCACGTTCTGAACTATTCACAGGGACTGAGAGATTCTTCTAATAGAGTACAGACGACATCCGAATTAAAGCCAGCCACAGTTTTAATCCTATTGTTTTGATAATTTTGATGTTTCATAAGATGAAAAGAAAGTGAAATGTTACTTACACTTAAAATTACGCTAATTACACAGTGTAGTTCAGAGGTTCAGTTGGGTTGCATACTTTCCTGCACACAATGGGTTAAATGTTCAGGTCACAAGGAACCCTAGGGCTCAGAGAAGGTTGGGAGAAAGGACACACTGAAACATCTGACCGTTGCTAGCCTACCATCAAGGCCATCTAACATATTCTTTAACGTGAACATGGTGTGGCTACCCCGCACAAGTGGCACGGCTTAACGTCACATCCGACGGACGGCGGTCTTTTCGAGAACATTCGAATCCTGTTTTTTTTTAGGTTCCTTTGTTGTTTTTGGTATTAAGGCCGTTCCGTTGCTGTAGAATTTTTAAGACGTGTAATCAGTGCTTGGAAATAAGAATCATGGGACAGATCAGATTGCTATTTAGTTTGGATATCACCTCTGCTTCAATGGTAGTACTAACTAAGACAGAAAATTTCCTAGAGGCATGTTAACTTACTTTCAATACGACCTAGTTCAGGTATACTCGGCTACATTTTGGCTTCGATAAGGTTTCGTTCAATTTCGAATTTTGCCTTTGGGCAGAGTTATACAAAAAGGTGTATGTACCACAGGTGAAAGAGTAAAAAATACTAAATTGCTTTCTTCAGGATGTTTTCACGGTCCTCAGCCAAAAGGAAACTCTGGAAACGGCTCAAGTAAACGTACGACGTGGAAACGGCTCAAGTAAACGTACGACGTGGAAACGGCTCAAGTAAACGTACGACGTGGAAACGGCTCAAGTAAACGTACGACGGGGAAACGGAAAGTTAGAATAACTGTGTGTTGTTGCTGGCGAATGGTTCTGTGATTTCATTCTGTGATTTTGGGGTAAATTTCGAGTAAAATAAAAATTTTAAAAATACCTATTTTTCTATTTGGGCCCTAAAAAGTTGAAAAGCAACCTAAAGTATAACCATTGTGCAAGCATTTACTTAGTTCGTATTCACTTCAAAGGAAGTGACGGCCCCTATTTACCAAAAGACTAGCGGCGTCCTATTTTACTTTTAAGTGAATACGAACTTTGTGACTGATTACACCATCGGTATACTTTAGTTCATTTTCTAATTCTTGGGGCCCATATAGAAAGATAAGCATTTTTGTATTTTTAAATTTTTTTATATTTTTTTATTTGTTACTGAAAACATCTAACTTCAAAAACTTTGAATTCATATATGATTCATAAACATCGACTGCAATTTCCCTCCCTTTTGTAGTCGTGTTTGAGGTATCGCATGACATTGGACACGCCACAAGCTTTAATTTGAGATACGAACCGAAAATCCGCTCCGCCCTTTTTAGCATAGGGGTAGAAAAGTAAATTAAAAAAAAGAGAATTAAAAAAAGAAAAAAAAAGAAAATTAAAAATTAAATTTTTTAAAGAAAATTAAAGGAGCATAATTCTCAATAGTAGAAAATGGTCATTATAAGAGATTTAATTTGACACCTACTTTGTAAATATAGGACCTCGTTTTCGGAAGATATAGTAAAACGTCTTTCACATTTCTCTTTTGTTAGGGGGAAAGGGAGCATGGGGGGGTCAATGTTTTATAATCTACGATACACCCCGCGTCACAAGCTTTCATTTGATAACTTGTTACTTTCGGACACTAGTTCCAAAGATAGAGCGGAACAATCGCCTTCATATTCCACTTTTGTAGGGGGGAAGAAAGCATGAGTGCCAGGTTTTTATAGCATGTGATATTCCCCGAGTCAGAAGCTTTCATTTTACGCATAGCTTGTTACTTTCAGTATTCGCGTACGGGATATGTAGAGGAACAATCGTTTTCAAGTTTCCTTCTTATTTAGGCGGATGGGGGGGGGGGGAATAACGCATAGGGGTAAATGTTTTATAGCCTATGACATTCCCATCGTCAGAAGCTTTCATTTAACATATAACTTATTACTTTCGGCACTCCCATTCTGGAGATATAGTGGAAGAATTATTTTCATAATTCCCCCTTTTAGGAGGAAAGAATACATCGGCGATAAATCCGGCATAGCTTGTTACTTTCCACGCTCGCGTTCAAATGATATAGGGGACAATCATTTTCACATTTCCCCCCCCCCCTTTTTAGTGGGGAAGAAAGCATAGGGGTTAATTTTTCATAGCTTACGACATTTCATTTCACGTATAGTTTGTTAGTTACGCAACTCGCGTTCTGAAGATATAACGGAACCAGAATTTTCAGATTTTCTCTTTTTTTGAGGGGAAGAAAGCATAGGCGGTCAATATTTTATAGCCTATGACGCTCTTCGCGTCACATGATTTCATTTGACACATAAATCATTGAGTTTCTCCATCGCGCTCGAAGGATATGGTGAAACAACATTTTTGACATACCCGCAAAATGACAATCTCACAAACCGCAAACTTACAAATGTCAAAGCGAAAAACAATAGGAAGATAAGTAAAAAAGGTTTTTTTTTTTCACTTTTTGTACGAGAATAGGTTTCTTAAATTTATAATCAAATCCTCTGCTGCCAACAAATATTTTCTTTGACAGGACATGGCCCACCAGGCTTACTTTTAGGCAGTCCTGATCCAATTGATCTTTTATGTTCTAAGGACTTTAATTCTACGAGGGATTAATCTTCAATCGTTATTTAAAATGAAACATTCCCATACTAAAGAATTTCACCATTATGGGTATATTTCAATTGTGTAATGCAGCTCGTACCATGGAAATTAAGAAACATTTTTAAGAATAATCTATGGTACTATATGTTATGTTAATAGTGATATGCAAGAACTTTTTTAACATACTTCTTTAGATTTTCGCAAGATACCATGTTATAAAAGTTTGGAACCCAAATTATCTGCTCCGGGTAGTTTCAGAGATAATTTGGATTACACAATATGAGAAATGAATGAATGAATACATAAATACATTTCCTCCAGTAGTTAAAACTTGTTAAATTCATTTTTGAAAGTTTAATTTCAATCTCCAATCTTTTTCAATCGCATTTTCCCTTGTCCTTGTAGTATAATGCAAGCGAACAGAAATTCCAATTGGAATGGTAGCCAAAAGAGAATGGTGAGGGGGAAAAAATTCATCCATCTTAGGTCTTATTTTCTGAAAAACACATCCATTAACAATTGGTTTTCTGGTCTCATTTGGAGATAATACAAAAAAAGCAAAGTATTACTCCCATTACCGTAGTCAATAAAAAATGTCATTTTTGCTTCCTCTCTTAATAAATTGCATGTCATTTTCTTCATGTTTTTGTTTGAGCCTATTTTTTCAAATGTCGTTTTATTTTCTACGTAAACGAAAATAATTGTTTTCTGCATATGGATTGAATGGATACATACATACATTTCCTCCAATAATTTAAAGTTGTAAAATTATATATTACTATTCGTCTTAAATTATTGTTATTAATATATAAGTTAAGTTAATGCAATTTTCTAAAATTCAATTCTGAGTGTTTTTTAATTGCCTTTTTCCATCGCACTATGTTCTGATAGAAAAGAGGAATAAATTCCGAATTATATACGCTGAAATTAGATGCCATTTATATTTATAATTAAAATCGAATAACGTTTTTACTCAGAAATTCACTGTTGTTAAAATAAAGGTATTAATGTTTTTTTGTTTTGTTTTTCCTCTTTTTTATTTTAGTATTATGGATAGATTCACAAGCCTGAAAAGAATGAAGATAGAAGAGGATGTTACAAAATCAGAAGTGATTTCGGAGTTTGCCTGCATTAACGTGAGTTTCATAATAGGTTATTAAATAGTTTTCACGATTGTTCAACCTTAATTTTTTTCCCGTTAGCTTCCCAAAGAAATTGTAAATTTTAATTTATTTCAGATTCACATCTGCTTTCAAATACATAAGAAAGACTAGTTTACTGAATGCAAAATAATTTATTTTAATTATTAAATAAGATAAATATTGAAAAACAAAATTAGCAATCCCCAATTTGTAGTTTCGTGTTTTGGACATTTAGTATTGTCCCAACCATGCATTAGATAAGTAGGATGTTTCTGAGTTCTGCTCCAAATTAAATTGGATTATGACTCCTGATTATGTTGTGTAAATGAAAAGTGAAAATAAGTACAGAAATTTAATACTTCTTTTTATTTTTCTTCAGGATGCCTTCGAGATGTGGAAGATTAGGAAGAAGAAATATCTCATCGAACATCAGTCCCCTCCATCTCCAGGATGCCGTCCAGACGAAGCAGAGAAGATACAGGGGTTAACACATCGCCTTGGAATACTTAAGATTTCGAGCGATAGCAGTGGCACCTTAGCCAATGATATGCTGATCGCAGGGATTCGAAATCTTCGTATTTCTGATGCTTGTCCCCCTCGGAGCAAGAAGAGGAAGTTCAAGTCTTGAAAGTCAGAAGCACTGTAAAGGAGGGAAAGTATATTAAATTTCCTGTTTTCATTAATTTTTCTTAGATGTAAATTGTAAATTCATAAATTTAGATGAAAGTTGTAAATACTTTAATTTAGATATAAATTGTAAATATGTTAATATAGTTGTAATTTGTTTGATATTCCTTTTGAAGTTTTATTGTAAAAATGCATTGCTAAATATTTCGTGTAAAATATTTGTATATATTAAGTTAACTAACCATTTTCAAAAATGTTTAAAGCCTATTTCGAGGTGCGAGAATGCTAGCTTATAATAATTCTCCACTGTGTAATTGTACTTTATGTTTGTCTTTATATATAAGTTATAGCAACTACATAACCAACTCTTTTTTTTTCTCGTAAAGTTCATTTAATTTTAGAATTTCTCTAGGTACTCGTTTGGACATGTAATTTGTTTTACACGGTTGAAAGAAATATGTTTTTAAGACAACGTAACCTTTCATTCCTCACTAATTTGCCATACCTTAAAATCACGTTTTGAAGCATACCTAACATTTTACTACTCGTTAAATTGCCATAGGTTAAAGAAAGTTACTCTGAAATGTATATATCTGAGAATGACAAATCTTTTTTATCGTTGATAAATGAATTGGCCGATTTTAGGAGTGTTGGATATGATGATTGTGGTTTTGATTTTGTGTTTTTGAGTAACATATGTTGTCAAATTTTCTGTTTACAGATGTAATATGCTAACATTACCATCTTGTTTGATGGATTTAGTGTGATTAAGTAATTGATTAATGTGATAAGTACTAGATTAATGCAATAATGTTTTGAATTGTTCATGTAGGTATCACCAAGAAAGGAATCGAATGTAAGACAGGGGTTAGAATTAATGGAGGGGGGAGCCTCTCGAAAACCCAACCTCAAACGTCCATGTCGTGAGAGGCGGACAACATCTATATCTGTCGATATCTCTGTTTAATTTCTCTTTTAGCAAACTGTTGAGAATAATTCGAAGAGAAAATTGAAGTTATGGATGGCTAATATGAGGCTCTGGTGATGACTAGGTTGATGATCGAATATTTTCTTAATTAAACTTTGACAGGTTTCGGAAAAAATCATTCATTTACTGAATACGAAAACGGAATCTTTTGCTTACGAGCTAACCTAAGAAGTAAAATAGGAAACGAAAATGTACAGTTTGTTTCATAAGGTTTCAATGCTTTAGATTCAGTGTCTGAGTACTGTTTAAATTGACAAAGCCATATCCATATTACAGGCACTCCAAGACTTATGTACTTAATTGGGTTTTTTCGTGTACATAAGTCGAACTTCGGTCTGATATATACTAAATATTCAGTACAACTCACCATGTACAGTATAACTCACCAATATTATAACTCCCAACAAACTTCAGCAGGCCGTATGTACAGTATTGTTTACAGCATTTTGCGATTTGTAACCGAGTAAAATAAGGCGGAAGCATACACAATAAATAATAATGTAGAGTACTGTATTTATTCAAAAGAAATTTATTTAATACATGTTAACAGTACTGTAGATTGTATAAACCAGATACAATATGCAAGAACAAAAAATATAAGAATTTAATTTGCTCACATATATTGTCGAGGACACCGATTCTAATTATCTTGGAGCAGATTCATTAAATTGATCAGGAAATATTAAAATCATATCCTATATGTAATAAGATTTACAGTTCTGTAAATGGTAGGTAGTCACTGGAAGGAGAGATATGCACCAATCCCCTGTAATAATGCATAGAACCGGCCAGGCCTAGCACCAAAAGACCGACCCCGCCATCTCGTGGTGCAGATCGTTAGTACCTTTCAAAAGAGATACTCTCTTGTGGAAGTGAACGGAAGCAGAGAGCTGCCAGTTCAGTGTGGCCTACTGATCTGGACAACTCCGGCTACTTTTCTTTTTTTTTTCTACCCTGCTGAGGAGTGGTTAACCACACAGGGTCCTGGTGCTGCCCATATAAACCCACTGGACTGGACTGAATTAAGACTCTGAGCTTGATTATGGATCCTGAATTTGCTGCGCTGGTGGGCTTCTGTGGAAGGAAAATCTTCCGCTGTGTTTTCTGTTTGTTTGTGGGTTGACAGCCCCAAGTGAACAGATTCACAGGATATGTTTTTCAGCTGGTGGATAATCCTGAACACAGGTCATCGCAGGCACCTGAACTCTTTGCTTATACTGGCATCGTCAAATGCTACATTGGAGGACGTCTTTCAGTGTAGATGATTTCAGCCTTTAGTGGTGGGGGAACGGGTCTTTGCCCCATGTCTGCGATTAGGGGGCTGTGTAACGCTCCAAACAAATGCAAAATATTTTAAGTTTTATGCTCCGGATAGCTTAGACGGGCGCCAGGCAATAATTAACAAATTGCCAAAATGTAGAATAAGTTGATTTAGGGTTCAAATGCCAGCGAGCGTTCATAAGTAAGAGTCAAAAATGATTCTTAACAAAATAAGAGTTAATATAAAAAAGATCCTTAATTAGCGTTGCTCAAGATAAAAAAACTACAGACTCAAAAGTTTGTAACAAAACAAAATAGATTTATTTCCAAAATAATTAACTCACCAAGACATCAATGAAGAAACTAAATTCTGTGCTACACGCACGGTGCTACGCACCTTACTACATCTCTCTGCTCTCTCTACAACTCTCCTCTCAGTGCTCTAAGTGACTCGCAGGTCACGGTTTTGACAATGGGCCGGCGCATGCCGGGAAAGACATTTGCATACAATGACGAAGGACGCAAGCTATGACGCAAGAGGGGGCGTGTCCTTGGCACGCGCTTTAACGGTTACGGTCGGAAGTTCGGAGTTGCGCGTACGCAACTCCTAGAAACTTGAAAACGAGTGCTGCGATGCCGAAAAGGAAATAAAAATCCCCAAAATGATAAATATAACGTAAATTAAACAAAACTGGTTAAGGTAAAGCAAAAGTGAACGATGGGGCATCACAGCTGTTTGATATTGTCGGCATTCCCTCTCAATAAACATAGTATCTTTAAACATCCCACTTATCATTTTCTCTCCATAGGTAGTTGAAATGTGAGTACTCTGCACAGAGCATTTTCTCTTGATGTCCTCACACAAGAATACCACCCTTATAATTTATATATTCTCGGCTTGCAAGAGACCAGATGGACAAATAAAGGTCAGATTCTTAAAAATAATCTTAAATTTCCCTTTTCAGGGAGAAACGATAATAAACATTACCAAGGTGGGGGTTTGCTTCTCAGCAAACACGCTAGTGATGCTCTTCTAGGATATTAGTGGATCAGTGAAAGGTTACTTAGAGCAAAATTTCTGACAAGCGTTAAAGACTTGAATGTTATCTGCAGTTATGCCCCCACTGAGGATGCCGATGAGGGTGAGAAGAATAGGTTTTAGGACAATATCAGGATATTTTGAATTCTGTCAAGAAAGGAGATATTACCCTCATTTTAGGTGACTTCAATGCCAAAGTTGGTACTGACTCTGACCTTTGGGGAGGGGTGATAGGCCCTTTTGGTATTGGTAACTGCAATGGCAATGGGTAACGTCTCTTACAGGTAAGTAAACTCAATGGATTCAGAATAACTAACACTTATTACAAACACCGCGACATACATAAGTACGCATGGGTTTCACCTGATGGCTGCATAAGAATATGATTGATTATATATAAATTAACAGCAAATGGCCTAGTTCTGTTAGGAATACCAGGACATATAGGGGAGCTGAAATTAGATCTGACCATTACCTTGTTAAAAGTGTCTTGCAACTTAAACTTAAAAAGTGTTGTGCTAAAGTTAAAAAATTTACCTTTAATTCTATAGCTCTGAAAGACCCAGGTATAGCTAAAGCTTACCATGATAGGTTACTTAGTCATTATGACAGTCATGGTTTGCTTACTACTGAAGTTGAGGAAGAATGGGACCATTTTAAACAGGCTTTTTTGGAAACTAACAGTACTACTCTTTTAGGTAAAAGGAGCAAAGGAGGCAAAATTATTTGAGTGATAAGGCATTTGAGCATATTTCAGAAAGAAAGAACTGCAGGAATGTCCTTAATCGATACCCTACTAGTCTTAATAGAAAGCATTACAGAGAGGTTAATAAACGTGTAAAGGATCAGTTAGCTGCTGATAAGAATCTTTGGCTTGATGGTTTGGCTGACAAAGCCGAGGAAACAGTTAGACAGCACAACAGCAGGGAGCTGTACCAGATAGTTAATGTTTTGTGTGGTAGAAAACGGACAGGTATACAGGGATTGTAGGATAAACAAGGTAAGGTTATAGAAGGTGAGGATTCTCTCATGGCTAGGTGGGCTGAGCATTTCAGTGATGTTCTGAACAATGTGGTTAGTTCTACTCCCATTGTTTGTAATGATGATAGATGCATTGGTGGCTTTAATGTTGGCCCTATAACACAATGTGAAGTTATTTCGGCTATTTCTCAACTTAAACTTCATAAATCCCCAGGGGTAGATGAAATTACTAACGAAATGTTTAGAGCTGGGAATGTTTCTGTTACCACTTGAATGACTGAAATTTTGAATATCTTTTATGATAAAGGCATGGTTCCTAAGGATTTTACCAGAGCTATTATTATCCCTATTTTCAAAAAGAGTGATCGCAGTTCTTGTGATACCTATAGGGGTATCAACCTACTCTCTGTTCCAGGGAAAGTTCTTTCCATGATTGTGCTTAATAGAATTAAGAATCTGGTTGACAGTCAATTGCGTGATGAGCAATGTGGATTCAGACGTGGTAGGGGATGTGTGGATCAGATATTTTCATTTAGGCAGATTCTTGAAAAATGTTTAGAATTTCAGAAACCTTTGTTGATTTCAAAAAGGCTTTCGGCTCTGTTGATCGTCATAATTTGTGGTTGATTGTGATATCATATGGTATACCAGACAAGTTAGTTAACATAATGAAACGTGACACTGAGTCGTGTGTGAGAGTTGGTTAGGCTTGTAGCAATTGGTTAGCATTGCTTCTGGTGTTCGACAAGCATTTTGTCTCCTTTTCTCTTTAGTTTGGTTATTGATTATGTTATGCGAAATTCACTTCAAGAGAAAGTTTTTGGCCTCAAATGGGTTGGAGATACGAAAAGTTCTGAATTAGATTATGCTGATGATTTAGCACTTTTGGCAAATGATGTTGATGAGATGAACTCTTTCATTCGAGCTGTTGATGAAAGTGGTAATAGAGTAGGTTTGGTTATAAACAGAGAGAAAACTAAAGTGATGAAAATTGGTCAGGCAGGCTGTGATTCAGTTAATCTGAATGGATGCAATCTTGAACAGGTGTCACAGTTTAATTATCTTGGGAGTTATGTAAAAGATGCTGGTGATATGCGGCATGAGATTAACAGACGAATAGGGATTGCTGCCGGGACTTTTAAGAATCTATGGAGAGTGTGGAGAAATAAGCGAATATACCTAAAGACTAAAATTAGATTGTATAATAATTTGATTCCTTCTAGGGTTAGTTATGGTAGTGAAACTTGGACAGTTTGTAAACAAGATAAAAGGAAACTAGATGCTTTTGATTCTAGATGCTTACGCAGTATCTTGGGCATTAGGTGGTTCAACTTTGTAACTAATGATGAGGTTAAGCAAAGGAGTCGGCAACCTCCTTTAAGCAGCATATTGTGCAGAGAGAGACTCCGTTGGTTTGGCCATGTTGTCCGTATGGATAATTATAGTTTGGCGAATAGGGTTATGAACAGTGTGCCTAAACGCTTCAGAAAGAGGGGGAGACCTAGGATGCGGTGGGCAGACAATGTCAAACAGGACTTTATTATGATTGGTTTGCGATGGCCAGATGCAGCAGATGTAGCTCAGGACAGACTTGATTGGAGAATTAAATTGCACGGTCTGGTTGGACCTTCGTAGCCCATGGCTGCTTGAGGATGATGATGATGGTGATGATGATTAAATCTCTTATTGTTTAGTGTCGGATATATACTATGGAGCAGAAATAAAATTATACAAAGACAATTGTTTTGGATTTCAAAGCAGGTAGACAAGTTTGAGATGTCGTGTAAGACGACCGGATTTCCGAGGGAGGGGTCCCTGTGCACCATCGATGTGTTTTATTTTATTTTTTGTTTTTGCTTTTTCGGGTGGATATAACAAGATAATTTTTTTTGTCATTTGCATTGTGTGTTCTCGCAAAACACACCTATCTTCAGAAACTTTCATTTGATGTATGGATTTTTCAGTCATATACGTAGTCAAAAATAATTGACATAACTATCTAAATATTGATAAAAGATAAAATTGCTTTATTCATCTGTGAAATTCAATTGTTCCTCCTTTGAAAAATCTTGCGGGGCTAGCAAATCATAAACATTATACTCATGAACAAATATAACTTTTTTCTTCCCCTTTATTTGGTGTCTCTTTTTAAGGATCCCACGACATTGAAGACGTCACAAGCTTTAATTTGAGATATAACTCTTTAAGGACGACCCCCGCGAAATTGCAGTTCCCTTTTGGAGACGGGGAGAATAATGGGGGGTATAATGTCAGTCTTCACATGAGCTTTTATTTGACACCTAACTCGCAAATATGGTCTCTGATTTCGAACGATATAGTAACTTTCATTAAATATTCACTTTTTTAGGGAGAAAGAAAGCGGGGTGGGGGATAGTTTTATGACCGACAACATTCACCACTTCACCAGCCCGAATTTTGAAGAAAATTCGAGGGTCTGGTGGTGGGCTAAAATTAAAATTCAGGCAGAGAAATGTAAACAGAGAGCCAAGAGACTGGATTTCCATTGCATTTTAACGTTTCGCCCTCCGCTTTACACATCTTTAAAAAGTGGCCGTGGCCTCTTTGCTCCTCCTTATAGCCGGCCCTGAGTAGAACAGTCCTTCACATATATTTATCTTCTGCGTTTGTTTTTTATGTGTGGGAGATTTAGAAACTATGACGTTCTCCATATCACAAGCTTTCATTTAATTCATAACTCCCTTTTCTACTGGGAAAAATCGTAGGGAGTAATTTGTTTATACATTATGACATCCTGTAGTTCTTAATAATTAACTATTATGAAAAGAACAAAATTCTCGGTTTCCGAAACTATTCCTTACCGATTATTAAACAAAGATTTAAGTTAAAGCAACTGTCCTTAGTTAATTTTCCTCTTTTAAATGCAGTTTTCTGCGATTATGAGAACACACACTCCTTTCTATTACCCACTGATTTCTGTCCCTAATTTCACTATTCAAACTACTTGATCTCCACTGGTAAAATTTCAACGGATTTAATTCCAGCTTCCTACGTCGCATTGGAGAATGCTATGGGATTATACAATCGATCGCATTATTTCAAGAAGTTTTTTTGTTTCATTTTATTCGCTATCCTCGTTAGCATAATTTTTTTCCCACTGTCCACGATAATACAAACCTTTTTTTTCCGCCGGGAGCTTTTAAATACGGATATCCACAGATAAAACCGTGAATATCAATATTCACGTAGGGTTTTAGGCAATTCAAGCGTCAATAACAAATTGCATTTTGAATACAATTGATCAGGCGTGGGCAAACGTTTTAGCTGAAGGGCAGCATAAAAAACTGAAATGGAAAGGCAGATCCCCCAAAAATATATTTTTGATAACGTATATATAACCGACAAAAGAAAACGGTTTATAGTAAAACGGATATAATTTTGTTCAAATTAATTATATTAAGGGGAATTTGCTTCGCCGAAGTGGGATTTTTGTCTCGTATTACGTTCTTTTTCAACTTTGCAAATTTAATTAATTTGTGATCAGTAGTTCAGCTGGTCCACAAAAATAGGGTTGCGTTGTTTTACCTCTGAGAGGCAATTTTTGCACACAATGGGATATATGACTAGATCATAAGGAACCCGAAGGCTTGGCGGAGGGTACGTTAAAAGACAGATATTAGGGGGAAGATGTTAGGAGACAGATGATAGAGAAGGTTTGTGGAGGGCCTGTTAGAAGCAGCAATTAGGAGACAGGTGGTAGTCTTCCCTCAAAGCCATCCAGCATGCACATTTACGGTGCACAAATTTGGTTCATCGGCACACTCGACTAGAATTTAGCGTCCTATCCAACTGGTGACGGCCTTTCCAAACCCAATGAGGGCTTGGAAAGGGAGTCACCAATCGGAGGGGGGGGGGGGGTTGCGGAGTTAAATCTCAATGCTGGCCCAGGCAGGAGTCGAACCTGAGAATTGCAGATTACGAGTCTGGCACGCTACCGACTGAGTCCCCTCCACCCCACCCCATACACACACAAAAAAAAGATGGCGATCGGTAGTTTGACCATGCCTGCAATAAGCCCTCTCCGTTTTCAGAGGTATGTTCCAGAGGATTGCCGCGTACACCAAGTCTGCGAGACTAAAGGTTATGAGGAGTTAGGACCCAAGAACTTTTCCCATTCTAAACAATCTACAGAATATGTAAATATGTAATGCTTATTGAACTTTTTCTTTTTCTTACCCCAAAAAGTAGCCTGAAAATTGTATTTTTAAATGGTTACGATAGAAAAATTAAATAATGTTTAATATAAATAACAATAAAACAATACTTGATTTGAGAAATAGTAATAAAAGAATACTTGATTTGATAAATAATAATAAAACAATTGTGATATTATAAGTATTTAAAATATGTATGATATGATAACACTGACAGTTCCTCTGTGGCGTAGCAGTTAAAACGCCAGGTATGCTTCTGGCAGACCTCTGTTCAAACTCCAGTCCTGTCTTGCAATATACAAGTAATGTATGTTGCATATATGAAATATTAGTCATTAAACGAATAAATCGCTTCTGAAGGATAAAATAATTATTTGAAGTTATTATTACACATACTTCTCCATGATTTTATCCATAAGTTAATCGGGAACATTAAACCCGACAAACTGGAAAGTGACCTGGCTTAGACATATTACTCCAGGGTAAGTTATGGATGCATTTAGTAGTAAGGGTTCAAGTACCTGTGATGGCCTCTAGCAGAATTATCCACCAGCTGATAAAAGGTATCCTATATAATATAAAAAAATGCATATATTTAAGTGATAGTATATTTTTATTGAGTACAGCTGAGCGAAATAGCAAAACATTTTCTTTTTACCTATGCTATATGTTCCTTCTAAGTTAAACAAGCATCAAACCAAATATCTAAGTACTTGACATATGATATTATAGTCATTTTAGGGCAATTAGATTTTTGATTATTATAACAGATTAATAATTTATGAAAACTCAATTTGTTATTATTTAATATACTTGAGATAGAATTTTTAATACAAATATATAGCTTTAATCTTATTTAAATTAATATTTAATAAATTGCTATTAAACCAGTTACGAATTATTTTTAAATAAGATTTGCATCTGAAAACATATAGTTTAGAATAGTTAGTTAGGATAGTTCTGGTTAGTATATGTTAAACATGTGTCATCTGCAAATAATGTTAATTTACCATATAATCCAATAAAATTTATGTCGTTTATATATGTATTATAAACAATAAGGGCCCTAAAACTGATCCTTGAGGTACACCACATTCAATTTGAATCCAATTGCTATATACCTATCTTATTTTACTTTTTTTACACTCTAATCTGTTAGTTAAGTAAATAATAAATCATTTTAATGGTAAACTTCTAACTCCAGCAGCCTGTAATTTTGCTATCAGTATTTTTTTATAATCTACAGTATCATAAGCTTTCCTTATATCTAAAACTGTTGTCAATGAATAATGACTAATGAATAATAATAATACAGTATAGGTGTTGGGGATTCGTGTAGTTTAAGTTCAGAAATAGCCAAAATAACTTCAAACTCTGTTATAGGGTTAACATTTAAGCTAGTAATACATCTATCATAGTTAGATACAATGGGTAGAAATAACCATATTGTTTAGAACATCTCTGAAATGCCCAGTCCACCTAGACATGACAGAATCGTCTTCGTGACTGCATACTTGTTCGTTTCTTCCTAAAAGAACATTAACAATGTAGCAGCAGAGAGCTGTTCTATCACAGCAGAGAACTGTAATAGTACAGCTCTCAGCTGCTACACTGTCTAGCTGCATCCTAAGTTTTTTCAGCCAAGCCATCAAGCCAAAGATTCTTATCAGCTGCTAAATTATCCTTTACAGTTTTTTTTATCTTAATGCCTTCTGTTAGGACTAGTAGGGTGTTGATTAAGAACATTTCTGCAGTTCTTTCTTTCCAAAACAGGCTCCAGTGCCGTATCTCTCAAATAATTTTGCCTCCTTTTTTTTCCCTCTAAATTTGCTCTTTTTTACCCAAAAGAATATTGTTACTTTCAAGAAAATTAAAATCCTCCCATTCTTCCTCAAATTCAGTAGTAAGCATACCATGACTGCCATAATGACTACGTAACCTATCATTGTAAGTTTTAGCTATAACTAACTATAAATTCAGCTCCACTCTATGACGTGGTGTTTTAACAGTCTAACAGAACTAGCCCATTTGCTGTTCATTAATATAAAATCAATCATATTCTTACGCAGCACATCTAGTGAAACCCATGTGTACTTTTTTATGTGGCGTTTTTGTAGTAAGTGTTAGTTATTCTCAAATCATTAAGTTAACTTACCTGTAGGAAACATTGCGCATTGCCATTGCAGCTACCAATACTCAAAGTATCTATTACTCTCTCCAAAGGTCGGAGTCAGTACTAACTTTGGCATTGAAGTCACCTAGAACAAGGGTAATATCTCCTTTCTTGACAGAATTCAAAATATCCTGAAGTTGTCCGTAATATCTATCCTTCTCATCCTCAGTGGGGGCATAACAGCAGATAGCATTCAAGTCTTTAACGCTTGTCTGAGGCATTATTCAATTCCGATTGATATATATGGTCAGCACCAGGACCCTGTGTGGTTGACCACGCTTCAGCAGGATATGAAAAAAAAGCAGCTATACCAGTCCAGATTAGTAGGCCAAACTGATTTGGCAGCCTACCCCTGCCGTTCCGTAAGAGAGTTTTCTTTTGAAGGTATTAACGGTCTGCACCAGAGAAGGAGGGGTCGGACTTTAGATGCTAGGCCTGGCCGGTTCTGTGCATCATCACAGGATATTGGTGCATAGCTCTCCTTTCAGTGACTACCTAGTTACTATTACAGACCAATCATCTGCATAATTTAAATAAGAAATTTTGAAATCTCTAGACCATTAAGGGATAAAATTCTTCCCTTTGCAGAGGGGCGTGCCCACCAATGCTTTTATATGCTAGCTACCAGTGCTAGTAGGAACTTCAGCATCATTTTCATAAGAGAATATTTTCTAAAATCAGAATCAAACTGGAAACTAACCTGAGAGTTCCTAACCTGTAATCAGAAAACACAGAGAGGCAGATTTTCTCTCAACAGAATGGCTCCAGGCCATCTAATCCAGGATTCGTAATCAAACTGAAAGCCATAAACCAATCCAATGGATATAAACGGTCAGCACAAGGACCCTGTGATGTTGATCACTGCTTAACCCTGCAGAAGAAAAAGAGGATATGTGTGATCAGAGAGATTTAGACCAAATTGATCAGGCATCCCTTCCCATTCCCTTCCAGAAGAAAATATTTCTTTAGAAAGGTATTAAAGACTTGCACCACAAGAAGGGTTTGAATTTTATATGGTAAGCCTGAACGTTTCTGTTATTATCACAGAGGATAGTTACGCAATTCTCCTTCCAGTGTAAAATGATTTATGCAATTTATATGATCAATATATGAAGAAAACAATTATCCCCAAAACTTCCTAAAACCGACCTATTCTACTTTTATAGGATGCATATGGAGAAACCATATTAGCAGTTATCCAAATGTTTAAGCGTTTTTCAGTATCCTTTGAAAAAATTATAGTTTTTGATCTAGGGATGAAAAATCAGAAGAAATTAAATTGTGGTTGATAGGAATTTTTCCTAAAATATATATATATGAATCTTCTTATTGGATAAACTAAAATGTGTAAAGCATACTGTAATTCGTACGATTGAAAAGTCACAAGATATTTTTAACAGTGACATCGCAATTTATTTTATTATTTTTTGAATTATATTGCAATGTTGGATTTTATATTAACAGGTAATATGTAAATATACTATTGATTGATTATTTCATGAAAAACGCATGAGCGACTTGACCATTTACATCTACCTCTGGGGAATATTAAAAAGGTTATCATTCCTTATCAGAGATGACGCCACCAGCAAAACGATATATTTAAAGTCACAATTATTTCAAATACAGAATTAGTGATTAATAGTCAAGTGATGAGAATACGAGGCAATTTTCAAATTTGGGTATTAGAGTGGTTCAAATAAATAAATACACCCCTTAAGCAGCTGCTTTCCACAGAGATATGACAAGTGCCTGTCAGATTATACGCCATAGCAGAAGGTCTGTGAGGATGGAGGCCCCTCAGAAGATGATGACCCCTCTTTTTTTAGAATACATACACACATACGCATGCCTTACCCAGAGCTTGAACACAGGGCCCTCTGATCAGTAGCCAAGATCGCTAATCACTCGGCCACCGGGCTGCAGAGTGGGTTTATCGTTACTCTTAGCGTAGCAAAATAGGTGTGGGGGGGGGGTCATTTCTTTATTTTTCCTCTAATGAAATAGTAAACATTTCTTTATTTCTTGGATACGAAGTAATGTACAATTACTGCCGAAATTGCCAGCGAGGGAAAATTTCGAAATAGTTTGCGACCGTCATTAGACAAGCCTTCATTTGATACCTGTCTCATAGTAATTTGCCCTCGCGTTCGGAAGGTAGAGTAGAACGACTATTACAATTCCTATTTTTTCGGGAAGAAGAAAGCACGGGGATCAATTTTTTATAGCCTATAACATTTCCCGCTTCACGAGCTTTCATTCGACGTATAGCTCGTTAGTTTCGGCACTCGCATTCTGGAGATATAGCGGAACAATAGTTTTCACATTTCCCCTTTTTAGGTGGGAAGATGATATTGGGGGGTCAAATTTTTTATAGCCTATGATACTCCCCGGTCACAAGCTTTCATTTTACATATAAATGATTAAGTTTCTTCATCGCGTTCCAAAGATATGGTGGAGCAACGTTTTGTCAAATCCACAAACTTGCAACCGACAAATGTCAAAGCCAAAAGCAATAGGAAGATAGGTAAAAATAATTAATTTGTAATATAATTGACCCAATAGTGTAAACAATTCGCCCTATAACTTTGGAAAAGCTAAATATTAAATGTTTTGAAATAATACATATATTGTTGGGTAGGGAGGACAAGTAAGTGAAAAGTTTCTTCCCCCCTACACCATTTTGAAAGTGCTACTAAATTTAATTTAAAAAAATATTATTAGACTTGTGCATATGACATTTGATGAATTTATTAAAAATATAATTATACTGCAAAGACAATTCAGTCTCTTTGTACTTCTCCTTGTATCTACTTACGATTCAACTCTGTGGGTCGCTTGTGCACTTCCTAAATCTTTTACTATATCGGGGCTTGCATATCGTAAAATCATGTTAGTAATCAATATTTCAAAACTTTTTTCAGGTAACTTTTCAAATAAAATGAAAGAGAAGTACCTTGATGTGCTGATTCACTTTTTTATTAATTGACAGCTTTTATTAATAAACAGTTCAGCGAACGTTTAAGAAAAACAGACAATCTTTCTCTAGATTGATGCCATAGAGCAGAGGTTTCCAAACTTTTTCAGTCCCGTAATCCCTTGGCTTTTAGTAAAACTTTCCATACCCCCTCTTTGACTTGTAATAAACCTTTTCCATACCCTCTTGGGTTTCAGCAAAGCCCTTCCGTATCCCCTATTCAAATGAAACAAAAGAAATTCTAGAGTTTACATTGCGTACGTGCATGTGTGGTATACGCTTAATTGACGTACCTGTTCGCAAAGAAAGCCGAAATATTTGTTGATGTTGTAACAGGTCGCACCACCATACAATAACTTGGAAGTATTGCATCAGCTGATGTGTGAATGTCCGAATTTGGTGTTTGAAAGCCGGTTCAAAGGTACAAAAATTGACTTATTACTGCTAAACACAGTTGATAATAATACTTCGCTCTATTGAAACTTTACTCATGATTATTAACGTGTTTCCTAAATACCGTGGTAAAATTTGTAATAAAGTCGGCGTTTTAAAAAGACATGTAGATATTTCAATAGGATTACATAGTTATTTACCAAATATTCACCGTATCCCTTTGACAAGATTTTCGTTTCCCTTACGTTAGGAATCTGGGGAAAAGCTATTCCATGGAGGAAGTCAAAAATAATCAATATGCTTACAACAGATAAAGAGCATCTTCAATCCTAACTATAAGACAGGATAAGAAAACATCCTATAGTGGGACTGTGACGTTTCCAATGCTAGAATCACGTTTACACATATCCAAAAGCATTTTTTTTATTTAAAAGCTATGCTGCAAATAAAATATTAGACAATAAGCAAACTAAAGAGAACAACACACAAATTGCAATCTTGTCTAACTTGATTAGTTGTGGTAAACGAGTTGCTACAAACCTTACCACTCTTTCGCACTTAATTAACCCGTCTGGTATACCTCACGATTAACGGAGTTGAAATCCTTTTTGAAATTTACACAGCTTTAACAAAGGTCTCTGAAATGCTAAACATTTCTCAAAAATCTGCCAAAGTGAAAATATCTGATCAATCCATCCCCTACCACTTCTGAATCCACACTGCTCATCAAGCAGTTGTCCGTCAACCAGATTTTTAATTCCATTAAACACAATCAGACAAAGACATTTACATCGAATAGGGATTAGGCCTAATACACTTTTAGTATTAACAAGAACAATCACATTATTTTTAATAATGATAATAATAGCTCTGGTAAAATCCTTAAGAACGATACCTTTATCATAAAATAAATATTTCAGTAAGCCATGTGATAACAGAAACATTTTCTGGTCAACAATTCGCTAGTAATTCACCTACCCATCGGGATTTATGTAGTTTAAGTTTGGAAATAGCCAAAATAATTCAGCACTTTCAAAATTTATTACTCAGTAAGTAGGTTAATATGTGAAACGCAGTATGCACTAAACTGTACAGTTGCCAGAGGTAGCGGCTAGTTCAGTTACTTGTTTTTGTGCGTGGAAAATTCCAGGATGCAATATTTGAAGATATTTTATTTTGTAAGCCTCTCGAAACTTCTACTAAGGGTGAGGACATTTTTAATATGATTGATTCATTTTTTCTGAAAACAACCTTGAATGGAAAAATTGTATTTCTGTGTGTACTGACGGAGCAAAAAGTAATGAGTGGTTATATCACAGGACTAGCAGGTCGTATAAAACCAGTTGCACCAGAATGTAAGTTCACTCATTGTTGTCTTCAACGTGAAGTTTCCCTGATGATTTGAAAAGAGTTCTGGATGAAAATGTACAAATGGTTAATTTCATCATAACCCGACCATTGAAGTCTTGACTTTTTTCAATTATGTGTGAAGAAATTTGTAGCCTGCATACGAGATTGCTGCTTCACACAGAAGTATGTTGGTTGTCATGAGGAAATGTTCTTTGCTGTTTATTTGAACGCCACAATGAAGTACTCCTTTTTTTATGGACCACCAGTTTCGACTTTCTTTGAGACTACAAGACTTAGAATGGCTTCTACGGTTAGCATATTTAACTGATATTTTTGAAAAAATGAATATTTTGAACTTATCATTGTAAGGAGACAACGTTGATGTGTTCTATGTTGAGAATAAAACAGAGGCCATGATAAAAAAAATTCTCTCTGGGAAAAGGGAATTAAAAAGAACAACTGTAACCAATTTCAGCGACTACATTCATTTCGTAACAAAATTCGCAAACGATTGGAGACTTGGAAGACATCAGAAAAATAATCGTTCACTTAAGCACTCTTAAAATTCTTATAAGACAGTATTTTCCACCCCCTGGTAAAACGCAAGAATGGATTCGAGACCCCTTCACATTTCATTTGGAAAAATGTAAGCTTCCATTGTCGAATAAAGAAGAGTTGATTGAGATATCTTGTGAAAATCGTTTAAAAAGCATTCATTCCAAAAAGCCGTTGATTAGTTTTTGGATTGGAGTGGAGAAGGAATATCCGACTTTGTCAAGAATTGCAGTCAAATATTTGTTACCTTTCGCAACAACTTATTTATGTGAAACTGGATTTTCATCTTTAACTTCTTTAAAAAATAAAAAAAAGACTGGATGTTGAAAATGACTTGTAACTCTACCTTAGCAAGATAACCCCAACCATTAATAAACTGGGCAAGCGTAAATAACCAGTAAAATGTTTATAATTTTATAAGATTTGTTAAATTGTTTATGTCATTTTTTTGTGTTTATCGATATATGTAATTTATCAATACAAAATTTAATGTGTGTATTAGCCGTCCAATGGCCGAGTGGTTAGCACGCTTGGCTAATGATTTATGGGACCTGGGTTCGAGCCCCCGGTAAGGCATGGATGTATGTGTCGTTTTTCTGCTGAGGTCCTGTCATCCTCACAGACCTTCTACTACGATATATAAACTGTCAGACCTCTGTGGCAAGCAGCTGCTTGAGGAGGTATTTATATATGTGTTTTATTGTTATACTATAACTATAGTTTTATCTATCTATACAAGGGGTACGCCAGTTACATACACATTTCTAGGGGGTACGTGAAGCATAAAAGGTTGAGAAGTACTGTCCTAAAAGATAACCCTTATTCTCCTAGAAGCGATTTTTTACTTTCTCATAATTTTTATCGGCCTTACTTCTTATCTATTTTGAAATTATTGCGCATTTTTTTAAATCTCCTTTTGGTATCAGCATGCGGGAAGATTTTTTTAAACGATCTGTTAAAATAAATTCTCCCTCCAGCAGCTGCTTGGCACAGAGGTCTGACAGGAGCCTGTCAATTAATATGCCTTAATAAAGAGTTTGTGATGATGGCAGGACCTCAGCTGAAAAACAACACACACATCCATACCTTTATCGGGACTCGATCCCAGGTCATTTAGATCAGTAGCCAAGTGCGCTAACAACTCGGCCACGGGACGACAAAAACTGCCAACTGCACGCGGTGTTCCCAGGTGGTCACCCTCCCAAATACTGATCGCGCTCAAAGCTGTTTAACTTCGGGGATCGGACGAGAACCGGTGTTTTCAGGTTGGTATGGCTGTTGGTCTGTTATTTATAAAATATTTCCAAATTCTATTTTCCGGAATATATTTGTCAGGTGTTCTGTTTCATTTATTTGAAACATTTCATCAAAAGCACTTCAAATCTTTATAACTGCACTATGATTTTACGATATATATTCTTCCAAAACAATGAATATTTCGGTTTTCCAAAGTTATAGGACAAAAACTCTAAGTATTTGATAAATTATTTTAAAATTTAATTATTACTATTATAATAATTTACTAAAAATCATTTCTTTCTGTATATTAGAGATAAAATGTTAATGCATACAATTTCCTTTTTTCGTATTATCATCATTTTTTTAATTTAGTAAAGTTGATATTTTCGGTTGAAGGATTTGCCTGTGGATGGGTGTGATGTTTAGAGTCGTAAATGTCACACTTTCTTCACATGCAATTTTTATACTGTCTCATAGTTACCATCGGATATATGGCTTAATTCTGATGAAAATGTTCCGTAATATTTAGCTCTCCTTATGGTATCAGTCTTTAGGAAACTAACTTATTTTTTTTCACATGACAGCTCAAAGCTTTTAATAAAATTTGTAACATAATTATTAGTTGATTTCCTTCATTTTAATAATCAATGCAGTTTTCAGATCTCAATCAGAGAAACACAAACGATTATATTTTTTACTTCGTTAAAAAAGGCGTCCATGCAGAAGTCTTTTAGTTTCGTCTTTTATTTCTCAAAAGATGACAAAGATTTCAAGTCTTAGCGGTAATTCTCTTGAGATTTGAATAACTACAAAGTATGATTTTTTTTACCATATGCGTTCTACCAGAATTTCGAATATTTTGGATTTCCAAACGCTATATGGCAAAATATTTACGTTGCGTGGATTGGATAAATTTTGTTGAAAATTAGTCATCAATTATTATTCTACAGCAAATTCTTGTAAACTTGACGATCTGTGGCTGGAATTTCTCATTAACTCAAGTTTTCAAATTTGAAACGAATCCTTACATATTTTTGTATTTTCTTTCTCTTTAACTCGAAATAATTTTTCATCGTTACCTCGATACCTTGAACTTTTATGAAGAATATTTGAAATCCTCTTTTTGATAAGTTTTTTTCCATGAATTTTCGTTACTGATGATGGTGAATTATGCAAATTTTTTCCAGATGGACAAAGCGAGTCTCACACGTTATTCCTGCTGTTAGACAACCTGATTCTTATTGGATATAAAGTGCTACCCCATCATGGCTGACAGATTAGAATTTCTTACATTCGTCATAGAAAATACTAGTGTTGTACACCGATTCACATCTTGGCTCAACGGAGTACAGTATTTTTCCTTTACCTTATATCACCATTACTTTTAGCACCTCCCCTCCACATTTGTAAGTCAGTACCTTAACAAGATAACCCCAACCATTAATAAACTGGGCAAATGTAAATAACCAGTAAAAATTTTATAAGATTTGTTAAATTGTTTATGTCTTTTTTTGTCTTTATCGATATATGTAATTTATGAATACAAAATTTAATGTGTATATATATATATACGTTTTATTTTATTCCCATTGTTATACTATAACTATAGTTTTATCTATCTATACAAGGGGTACGCCAGTTGGGTTGTTTTACCTCTGAGCGGCACTTTTTTGCACACCATGGGCTAAATGGCCAGGTCACATAGACCCCGAAGTCTCAGAGAAGGTTGTGGGAGGGGACACACTGGAACAGCTGTTGGGAGAGAGATGGTAGCCTCCCGTCAAGGCCATCCAGCGTGTTCTTTAACGTGCACAGGATATGGCTCTCCCGCACACGGGGCCACGGCTTAACGTTCCATCCGACGGACGGCGGCCTTTCCAAGCCCATCGGTGTCCCCTACTCACCGTTAGCAGGGCGGGGAATTTTGCGGAGATAAATCTCAACGCTGACCCAGCTGGGACTAAAGGGTACGCCAGTTACATACACATTTCCAGGGGGTATGTGAAGCATAAAAGGTTGAGAACTACTGTCCTAGAAGATAGCCCTTATTCTCCTAGAAGTGATTTTTTACTTTCTCATAATTTTTATCGGCCTTACTTCTTATTTATTTTGAAATTATTGCGCATTTTTTAAATCTCCTTTTGGTATCAGCATGCGGGAAGATTTTTTTAAACGATCTGTTAAAATAAATTCTCCCTCCAGCAGCTGCTTGGCACAGAGGTCTGACAGGAGCCTGTCAGTTAATATGCCTTAATAAAGAGTCTGTGATGATGGCAGGACCTCAGCTGAAAAACAACACACACATCCATACCTTTATCGGGACTCGATCCCAGGTCATTTAGATCAGTAGCCAAGTGCGCTAACAACTCGGCCACGGGACGACAAAAACTGCCAACTGCACGCGGTGTTCCCAGGTGGTCACCCTCCCAAATACTGATCGCGCTCAAAGCTGTTTCACTTCAGGGATCGGACGAGAACCGGTGTTTTCAGGTTGGTATGGCTGTTGGTCTGTTATTTATAAAAAATTTCCAAATTCTATTTTCCGGAATATATTTGTCAGGTGTTCTGTTTCATTTATTTGAAACATTTCATCAAAAGCACTTCAAATCTTTATAACTGCACTATGATTTTACGATATATATTCTTCCAAAACAATGAATATTTCGGTTTTCCAAAGTTATAGGACAAAAACTCTAAGTATTTGATAAATTATTTTAAAATTTAATTATTACTATTATATTAATTTACTAAAAATCATTTCTTTCTGTATATTTGAGATAAAATGTTAATGCATACAATTTTCTTTTTCATTGATTTTTTTAATTCATTTTTTCATTATCATTTTTTTTAATTTAGTAAAGTTGATATTTTCGGTTGAAGGATTTGCCTGTGGATGGGTGTGATGTTTAGAGTCGTAAATGTCGCACTTTCTTCACATGCAATTTTTATACTGTCTCGTAGTTACCATCGGATATACGGCTTAATTCTGATGAAAATGTTCCGTAACATTTAACTCTCCTTATGGTATCAGTCTTTAGGAAGCTAATTTATTTTTTTTCACATGACTGCTCAAAGCTTTTAATAAAATTTGTTCTACTCTCTTTTCTGTTACATAATTATTAGTTGATTTCCTTCATTTTAATAATCAATGCAGTTTTTAGATCTCAATCAGAGAAACACAAACGATTATATTTTTTACTTCGTTAAAAAAGGCGTCCATGCAGAAATCTTTTAGTTTCGTCTTTTATTTCTCAAAAGATGACAAAAATTTCAAGTCTTAACAGAAATCCTCTTGAGATTTAAATAACTACATGTATGATTTTTTTACCATATGCGTTCTACCAGAATTTCGAATATTTTTGATTTCCAAACGCTATATGGCAAAATATTTACGTTGCGTGGATTGGATAAATTTTGTTGAAAATTAATTAACAATTATTATTCTACAGTCAATTCTTGTAAACTTGACGATCTGTGGCTCGAATTTCTCATTAACTCAAGTTTTTAAATTTCAAACGAATCCTGGCATATTTTTGTATTTTCTTTCTCTTTAACTCGAAATAATTTTTCATCGTTACCTCGATACCTTGACCTTTTATGAAGAATATTTGAAATCCTCTTTTTGACAAGTTTTTTTCCATGAATTTTTGTTATTGATGATGGTGAATTATGCAAATTTTTTCCAGATGGACAAAGCGACTCTCACACATTATTCCTGCTGTTAGACAAACTGATTCTTATTGGATATAAAGTGCTTCCCCATCGTAGCTGACAGATTAGAATTTCTTACATTCGTCATAGAAAATACTAGTGTTGTACACCGATTCACATCTTGGCTGAACGGAGTACAGTATTTTTCCTTTACCTTATATCACCATTACTTTTAGCACCTCCCCCTCCATATTTGTAAGTCAGAGCAAGCTGAATTACTTAGCAACAACGAAATCAACAACCCATCACGTGACATGAAGGAACATGAAGAACACGACAATCATTCTCTTTTCGACAGGTCAGTTTATAGTCCTAGTAACAGTACAGGCAGATTAAGAGATAATTGAAGTTAGTCTGTTTGTCATCCAGAGCCACCCAGAAGGGAAATCCAAACACGGACAGAGCACGTATTCAAAACCACGGAACATAAGGAATGCATCCAGTAGGACTATCTGCTTCTAAATTCGACTCTTTCACTGGAAAAGCCTAATGAATAAAATACATTTTTGACAGTCAGATTGGTAGCCAACAGTTTTCGATGCTTTCCGGCCAATGTCCCATGCAGCACGTGACTCACTCACCTTGTCCGAAAGGGAAACAGTAACATTACCACTTTGAAGAAGAGCAAACAGCATCAATGAGATAATTGAACACTGGCAGTCCAGAGGCATAAATAAGCATTGACAATCATTGTTTAGCTGTTTATTCCACTTTTGGTCACTTAGCCACTTTTATCTTTCTCGTAGCGTCATTTGCAGAGCAATGTATTAAGAGCGAAAGGAAAACGGTGACGGCGATTATGAGGAGTGGCAGTCACCGAAGATTACGTTCACATATCTAATCTACTGTTAAAACTGGGTAGAGAGTCATAATATTTCTGTTAAATGACTGAGTTCATTTGACACTTCTCCCGCTGAATGCTCTATCCAGATTAGTGCCCCTAATTAGCAGTCTCGATTTCGCTCATCATTTCGCTGCATAGCCTCATTTGTTTCGAAAACAGCTCACGAGAATTTTTTAAATCTTTCCCAGGGAAGGGAGATATTTATTGGTCACTATTTGTATATTACTAAGTGCATTATTTTTAGCTTACACTCCTCGACATTGAAAATGCCCTACCCAGAAGGCCATGTCGTACAAACATGCAACTAGAAGGATGGGTGTGTGCAGTTGAGATATGCAATTGATGATAATCCGGAGCCAATGACGTGTTTGGCTCAAGAGATAAAAGATGCAAGAAGGAACAGGAATGGTATTGTGTTTATGCAGATGGAAGTCGTGCGAACGGTTGAGTTTAGGTGGTTCCGCTTGGAAATTGTTCAGCAAAGGCAGAAAATGCCTGGTATACGCCATCGGCAGGTTTATCGCCATTTGGATGCTTTTGAGAGAGGAAGAATTATAGTCCTATGTGAAGCTGAATGGACTACATGTCGTGATGCTGCCCATCTTCATCGGCATGCACCAACTGTTGGACGCTGTTGGCAACAATGGCGAAATGAAGGTTCTAGAGTGCGCCACAGAGTGAAGGTTCTAGAGCCGTCCGACAGACATCAGCACAGCTTGATAGGCGCATTGTTGGACATGCTCGTTCTTCATCACAGAGAACTGCAGGCGATATTCGACGGGCTGTGTCAGGAGATAAGGACGTCCCCATAACGACCTGAACGGTAAACCGAAGGTTGCATGAGGCACACCTGCACTCTAGGCAACCATTAGGTCGACTGCCTTTGACTGCAAATCATCGCAATGCTCGTCTGGCTTGGTCGTGCGACCTGGGGTCACTATTGTGTTGAGGGATTAATCCTGTTTCTGTCTGGGTGCTGACGATCAGTGGGTTCGTGTATGGCGACAACCTGGCGAGAGAACGGATCCAGCTTTTGTTCACAACTGGAACACCACTCCTTCAGCCAGGCATAATGGTATGGGGTGCTATTTGATATGACAGCAGGTCACCTTTTGTCCCTCATCACAGGAACACTGACATCTGCACAATATGTTAGCGGCCTTTTGCAGCCCATTTTGTTACCATTCCTGGGAGACATGCAACAGCCATTTTACAGCATGACAGCACCCGCGTACACGCTGCTAGGGTTTCCATACAATGTTTACAACATGTTCAAGTATTGCCATGGCCAGCACAATCTCCAAATTTATCCCGATAGAACATCTGTGGGACCACATTGGACGACGTGTGCAATCCTCTCACTGGCCAGCGCAGAATCTCGATGAATTATGGTAGCAAGTCAACTCTGCTTGGTGTGAAATTCCTCAGGTTCATCCATCGACTGTATGACTCCATGCCACGCCGTATTGCTGCCTGTATTGCCGTTCACGGCGATGCAACCACCTACTGAGGCAGTCACATTGTACTGCATTATCTCATCTTTTAACCGCTGTATGTGGCTGCAAATTAAATCATGGTATGCCAATATCTATTGCTATGTGTGTACTACATTTCACCACTATCCCCTCACTGCTTCTAGGTGGGGCAATTTCAATGTAGTGCAGTGTATGAGAAATACTTTAAGAACTGCTAAGGGTTTGTACAGTGCTGGTTTGCTAGTACAATACATCAATAGGAAAAGAGTTTTATCCGCTATCCATTTTTGGCTCCAATTAGGAGTCCATAGAAGTGGCTTAGCTAAATCACAACCATCTTGTGAAACCATCTTGCACGTACCCATCTTGGTGAAAGTTTACCTAAATGAGGGCCCCAAATTGGGAGATTGAAACACTAGTTAAAGTTTAGTTTAGAACTAGTTTCCCTTGGTGCATATTTAATTATACACTGGAAGTACATATTATTATATACTCTCCAATAACAAAATGTAAAGCAGAAGTATCGCATCCAGTCAGGTGGGACGCTGAAACTGGCAATGCGTATAAATAGAGCAGGTCTCTACACATTGGAAACCAATCACGAAATAGTAATTACGATAAAGTCAGCGAATTAAGTGAGTTTGACTGTGGTTAAATAGAGGTGCAAGGAAGGTGGTTGTTCAATCACCGCAACTGCCAAACGGTTGGGACAAAACTTCCAACCAGAAGGAAAAACATGAACGTAAACCTGCAATTGACGCTAGAGGTGAGTGCAGATTGTTCCGTTACGTTACAAGGAATCGCATGGTTGCCGAGGAGCAGATAAATCGGAATTGAATGAGGATACATCCATAAGCTTGTGGACAAAGACTATCAGTGATACCATGAAAAGAATACACTATTGCAGTCGACGTCCACATCGTATCCCCTTGTTGACTGCAAGGCACCAAAAGATTAGGCTGCAGTTTCCAAAGCTTATCGCAATCGGAGTCGGATGGGCTGGAATCACTTCATGTGGTGTGACGAATAACGGTTTCAACTCCATCACGCCGATGGAAGGGTGCGTCTGTGGCGTAAACCACATGAAGCGATGGACCCAGCTTGAAAAAAGTGAGGTCATAGAGGCTGATGGTGGAGATGGATGGTGTAACTGTGCGAGTGCTTTTAAATGGGCTTTCTTGGGGGCCCTCAAACACATCAAGACCTCCGTCACCAACACAAGGTATGTGAACATCCTCGCTGACTACCTACACGTGTTTGTAACATACGTTGTTTGTCTCTTTCCGCTATAAGACGCCATCTTTCAACAGGACAACGCCACACCGCAAACTTGGAAAAAAATCTCATCTACACTCCCCTAACACTTCTGAATTCACACTGTTCATCACGCAATTTCCCGTCTACAAGATTCTTAATTCTATTAAGCACAATCATGCAACGAACTTTTTATCTGGAACTCATGCAACGAACTTTTTATCTGGAACAGAAAGTAGGATGATGATACCCCTATATGTATCACAAGAGCTGCAATCACAATTGTTTTAAAGTAGAGATGATAGAGATAGATATGTGACAATTTTCAATCGTAAAAATTAGATATATGTCCAACATTAAAGCCAGTAATGCATCTATCATCATTAAAAACAATGGGAATAGAACTTACCATATTTTTTAGATCAACACTGAAATGCTCAGTACAATATGTAACTCTCGTAATATTCTTAGGAACAATGCCTTTATCATAAAAGACATTCAAAATTTCAGTCATCCATGTGGTAACAGAAACATTCCAGCTCTAAGCATTTCAGTAATAATTTCCTTTACCCCTGGAGATTCATGTAGTTTAAATTTAGAAATATCCAAATTAACTTCAGACTGTGATAAAGGGTCAACATTAAAGCCTGTAATGCATCTATCATCATTACAAATAATGGGAGTAGAACTTACCATATTGTTTAGATCATAACTGAAATGCTCAGCACACATAGATATGACAAGATATTCACCTTGCGTAACTTTTCCTTGTTTGTCTTTCAAACCCTGTATTCCTGTTTGTTTTTTACCATACAAAATATTAACTATCTGGTACAGCTCTCTGCTGTTTTGCTATCTAACTGCTTTCTCGACTTTGTCAGCCAAGTCATCAAACCAAAGATGCTAACTGATATTTTACACGTTTATTAACTTTTTCCTAATGATTCCTGTTAGGACTATTAGGATGACTACATAGCTATCGTTTACTTAGCTATTGTAAAAGCATTTCTTTTTGGTTAAAGATATTCCGTCAGTTTTATCTGTCCCAAATAAGCCTTTAGTAGTGGGGAAACTGGTCTTTGCGACATGCCTGTGATTAGAGGGCTGTTTGTTATTGTTGGTACTGCCTCTGTCATAAACATGGTTTCTTTAAACATCCCACTAAACAAACAGAGATGGTAAATGAACTATTAAATAAATAAAAAAATCAATTTATGAAATAAAAATGAATTGCTTAAACCTATTCCTAATTACTCTTTCCATACATCAATATAGCATTGCAAATAGAACTACAGTAGGTTTGTACATAAAAATCATGATATCGATTCCTATCAATTGATGGCTGTAATTGAATACATTACGTACCCACAGGACGATATTTCTCGTAAACTACTGATTCCTTTTAAGTCTTCGCAATTAAAATCGATAATCCTGGATGACACACTCGCCTTTTACACAATTCTAATGTAATCAACTGCTGATTGTTTTTTGTATTCGTCAAACTTAACTTTGTTCTATTCACAATATACGGCGTATATTTTCACACTAAGTGCTGTGACATATTTGATGTATCTCGTAATAATATAGTCATGATACCATTGTTTCATGTACATATTTCGTTTCACTATAATTTTCGCTGCGCTTTTTCCCATAACATGATCAGTTGTTTATTCTGCTGTTTCCTTGTATTCGAACGTTACCTGAAACTCCTTCAATTCTTGATAATCGTTAATATGAGTTTAAGAAATGAATTTTCCAAAACGTTGAATGTTTCGATTTTACAATGTTATAAAGCAAATTGTTTGCACTCTATGAATTGGATCAATTATTTAAAAAAAATAATCATTACTATTGTGTTAATTAACTACATTTTTTTTTTCATTTTCTCTGCATATTATAGATAAAATATCAATGCAGGACGGTTCAAATGTTTCAGTATTCATCTCATGATTTTTCAAATATCAGATTACAATATGACTATATTCTAAATGGAATAAAACTGATATTTCAAGGTACTGAATCTGGTTGTGGACGGATAGGATGTTTTAGCGTTGTAAATATCCTAGACGTCTTCTAGGGGTGTTTTTTTTCTGTCTTATAGTTATAATCGAAGATACTTCTTAGGTATTTTGACACTATTTTGTATTTTTCAAAAGCATTGGTCACCATTTTTAAAACATTTGTCGCTAGTCCTCTGCGAGGGGACGATTTTGATCTTAAGTGGTCTGGAGATTCGAAAATTTCTGATTTAGATTATTCAGATAATTTAACTTGTTAGCTAATGACGCTGATTAGCTGCATACAGCAGCAAGTAGTTTGTCTGTTTTCTAACCAATTGCTCAATTCTTATTAATAAAATTTTCACTTCGCTACTTTCTTCTACATAATTATCAGTGGTTTCTTCTGCTGTTTCCACCGTAAAAGCATTGCATTTTTCAGGTGTTTTGTTCAATCACCTGAACACATTTATTTGCAATTTTATTTCGCTTGAGACAAAATCATCATAAAAGAATCCCTTTAATTCCGTCTTCCATTTATATATCTCAGCACGTGACGAATGATATTGTTTCAAATGGTAGATGAAACCGTCTACTTTAGGTGCCTATGAACATAACTTTATATGACGCAGTCTTCAAAAAACTTCGCCTATTTTAATAATTCGTTAAATATTTTTAATATTTTCTTTAAAATTCGGATTAAATATTTTATGCAAGAAGGTCTAAAATTTTATCTACCGCCTATATTCTAAATTTAATAAATATAATATTTTATATAGATGTATTTATTAGTGGAGAGTGGTGCTTGCCGAACTGAATGAACATCACTCTGTAAATAGATAAGTATTTCATTTCATATTTTATAATAAAAAGTGCTTCTTTCATTGGTTTAAAATTACTAATTTTTTTATTTAATTTACTCTGTCTTGCAAAACGTTAAATATTTAACAAATGTTGAAATGCTCCATAAATAATTTTGCTGAAAAACATCAGCTAAACCAAGGAGTGGAACTCCAACGCACTTTTCTCACTTTCACCCATAACGAAATTTAAGAATTACTAAGGAAACTAAATAATTCTGGTGAATATCCAATGCTGATTTTCAAAATGAAACGCTTTTTAATTTTCGAAATTATAAGCTCTCTAGTGGCAGAAATTGTAACCAAGAAAATATTTGAAACTTTGGATAGCAATGGTACATTACCTCGTATCAAAGAAATAAAGAATTATTTATTAGAGTGAAATTGTTTGCCTATGGTTTGCCAGTACTAAGTTAAAAGATTCGGTATCAATCAAGATTAGATCAATCAAGAGAAGTTATGTTTTCCAAATCAATGCGCTATTTTCCACAACATGATTCTTAGTTTTTTGTTCTGCTGTTTCCTTGTATTTGAAATGTTACATGAAATTCTCTTCAATTCTTGATTGATATTATGATTGATGATGTAGATTCATCATAATGCAAAACTACTATGATTTTACGATATGAATTTTCCAAAACGTTAAATATTTTGGTTTCACAATGTTAAAAGGGGAATTGTTTACAGTCTATGGATTGCATCATCAATTACATTAATTATGTCTGCTATATTAATTTACTACAAATTTCTTAATTTCTCTGTATATTACAGATAAAATATTAATGCAGGACGGTTTAAAATTTTTTGTGCTCATCTCACCATCTTTCAAATATCAGATTACGGTATCATCCTATCTTTTAAGTTTAATAAAATTCATATTTCGAGATGATACATTTGCCTGTGGATGGGTGAGGTGTTTAGTGTTGTAAATATCTCAGTCATCTTCTAGGTGTATTTTTTTTATCCCGTCTCATAGTTATAAAAGATACTTCTTACGCATCTTGAAAAGATGTGTTTTTTAACTATATTTATGGTGTCTAGCTGCTGGTAATTTGTCTGTATTTTTTAACCAGCTGCTCAACTCTTATTAATAAAATTTTTACTTTGCTACTTTCCTCAAGATAATTATCAGTTGTTTGTTCTGCTATTTCCGCCGTAAAAATCACTGTATTTTCCGTGTGTTTTTCTCTCTGAGTGGAATACAATCATTTGCATTTTTTTTACTTCGTTTGCAAGAAAATCGTCATAGAATTATCCCTTTAGCTCCGTCTTCCAGGGGTGGCTATGTCGGTAGTGCGCCGGGCTGTAATTCCATCTGCGCCAATCTGTAATTTCCAGGTTCGAATTCCAGCTGGGTTAGCGTTGAGATTTATCTCCTCAAATTTCCCCGCCCTACCCACGGTCAGTAGGGGACACCGATGGACTTGGAAAAGCCATCGTGCATCGGATGGGACGTTAAGTCGTGGCATGTGTGAGGGAGAGCCATACCCTGTGCACGTTAAAGAACACGCTGGCTGGCCTTGACGGGAGGATACCATCTGTCTCCCAACAGCTGTTCCAGTGGGTGCTTCCCCCAACCTTCTCTGAGCCTTCGGGTCCTTATGACCTGGCCATTTAGCCACTGGTGTGCAAAAAAAGTGCCGCTCAGAGGTAAAACAACCCAACCCGTCTTCCATATATATCTCTCAGCTCATGACGAAAGATATTGTTTCAAATGTTAGATAAAATCTTCGACTTTTGATACCTACGCACATGACTTTATGAGACATGTTTTTCGATATTTCGGTTTTGAAAAATTATTGGGGGGAAACGTTTGCACTCTATGGTTTGGATAAATTATAACAATAATTAATTTGCATTATTTTAATATTTCGTTAGATTTTTTACCTTTTCTCTATAATTCTGATAAAATATTTTATGCAGGAAGAACTAAAATTTTCCCAAATACCCGTGTTTAAAATTTAATAAATATAAAGTTTTATACAACTGTTTTTATTAGTGGAGGGTGGTATTCGGGAAACTGAATATCATTAGACAAGTGTTTATTTTAAAATAAAAATTGTTTCTTTCACTGGTATATAATTATTAATTTTTCACCTGTTTTACTCTCTCTTCAATACTTTGAATATTTTAACAATTGTTGAATTACTCAATAAATATTTCTGCTGAAATATATTAGCTTAACCAAGGACTGGGACTTCAACGCAAATTTCCCACTTTCATCCACAACGAAATTTAAGCTTACTAGGAAAACTAAATATGTCTGGTGAATATCCAATGCTGATTTTAAAAATGAAACGCTTTTTAAATTTCGAAATTATAAGCTCTCTAGTGGCTGAAATTATAACCAAGAAAATATTTGAAACTTCCGATAGCAATGGTACATTACCTCGTATCAAAGAAAGAAAGAATTATTTATTAGAGTGAAAAGAAAAAATATTTGCCCCCCCCCCCCTTTGGTAGATTAATAAGAAATATAAACTCACTATATTTAAAATTGTGCTTGGCATTCTCATCACTAGACAGGACTAGTACAGGAGTCGGGGCATCAGCTAATTTTGACTTTTAATTACTCTTGTTGCTTGTGGCGTCATCTGTGACGAATAACGGCAACCTTTTCAATATCCCCCAGAAGTATATGTAAATTAGTCTCTCACACTCATGCGTTTTTAATGAAATAATCAATCAATAGCAAAATTCACAGATTAACTTTTGATATAGAATTCGAAGTTGCAATATAATTCATAAATGTAATCTTTTGCGATGTCACTGCCATGAATTTCCTGTAGCTTTTCAGTTGTACGATTTACAGCATTCTTTATTATATGCAATAAGACTATTCATAGATAAATAACTTTAAGGAAAAATTCATAGCAGCAATAATTTAATTTCTTCTTATTCTAGATCGAAAACTATATTGTTTCAGAGGATACTGAAAAACTCTTTTAACTTTTGGAAATTTACAAAAATTATATCTCCATATGCATCCTACAAAACGTCGACTAGTTTGGTTTTCGAAAGTTATGGGGCTAATTGTCTTCTTTATATATTGATGTATATATTGTATACAGATGTATATATTGTTCATATAAATTGAATAAATCGTTTTTCTCTAGAAAAAGAGTTTTGTTACAATCCCCTCTGATAATGCAAAGAAATGTCTACGCCTAGCACATAAAGTCCGATCCCTTATCATGGTTCGAGTCTCAAGTGCCTTTCTACAGAACTATTGTTTTCTGGAAGGGAATGGGGAGGGCTGCCGGATCCATAATGTATATTGTTTTGGTCATCTATTGGAACTTTCTTTTATTTCTACAGGGGCTAAACAGAGGTTACAATCACAGGGTCGTGGTGCTACCATTAATATCTATTAGACTGGCTTATGGCTTTGAGTTTGATTAGAGTTTTGAGTATGATTTGAGTTGGTCTTGATGGACTGGAGGCCGTTTGTTAAAGAGAATCTACCCCACTGTGTTTTCTGTTTGCTTATTGTTTGCCAGTACTAAGTTAAAAGACACATAGGATACCTTATATCATCTAGTGAGTATTCCTGATCAGATGCCATCGCATGTACTTCAATCCTTACTTCTATTGTCATCCCTAACCTACCGTGGAGTATGTCTCAGGCAGGTCAGTTTCTAGTTTGATTCTGATTCCTGAAAAAGTCCACTTGTAAAATGGTGCTAAAGTTCTTACTAGCAGTCGTGGTGAGTGCTACTGCAATGGAAAGAGCTTGGCCTTCAGTGATTAGAGATTTGGAAATTTTTGACGTAGATTATGCAGATGATTTAGATTTGTTGGCTAATGATGCTGATTCGCTGCATTCTTTCTTTACGGCTGTAGATGATACTATTAAAGGGTAGGTTTGGTGTTAAACAGAGAGAAAAATAAAAAAAAAGGCCAGACAGATGGTAATTCAGTTGCTTCGAACGGTTGAGCTTTTCAGCAAGTGTATCAGTTTTATTATCTCTGGAGCTGTTCAACAGTTGCTGGTGATGTTCGGCATGAGATAAACAGACAAATAAGATTTCTTTTAAATGCATAAATATTTTTTCCACACTCTCCTATGGAGAGTGTGGAGAAAAAGACATATGACCCTAAAGACCAAAATTAGACTGTATAATAGTTTGGTTCTTTCTAGAGTTTCATATGGCAGTGAAACTTGGATACATTGATAAACAAGATTGGAGAAGCTTAATTCCTTTGATTCTAGACGCTTACGCAGTATCTTGGGCATTAGGTTATTATATTGTGCAAGAAGAAGAAACGTCTTTGGTTTGTTTATGTTACCCGTATGCCTAGCTTAACATTGGCAAATACGGTTATGTAGTGTGTGTTTAAAAATCTCAAGAAAAGGATAGACCTAGGATGCTTTGGGCAGACAATGTGAACCAGGACGTTCTAACAATTGGAAAACAGTTGTAAAATGCAACAGCTCTAAGAAGGATATAAGTGTTTGGAGAACAAAGCTGCACAGTTTGGTTGGATCTCAGTTGCCTATCAGTTCACAGGGCTTTTTTTATATGTATTTTGTTTTGCACAATTATTATATTTATTGATTAGAAATTGTTGTCTTCTCTATCTGTGTAATTAGGATAAAATATATTATCATCACTGGTCCTCTAAAGTTTCGCTCAAGTTATTCTAAAGCCATGCTCTGTGCACTTTAAAGAACACACTAGATGGTCTTAACTAGAGGCTTCAATTGTGTTCTAACAGCTGCCACGTGGAACTCCTTACTTAACATTCTCTGACATTTTGTGTCTAATGTGCTGGCAGTTGATCTCAGTGTGTGCGAAAAAGCGCCTCTCAGAATAACTGAAACCAACTCTCGTAAAATATGAAAACAATCAAACTTGTTTAGGGGGTACCATATTATTGAAAGGGAACAAAGGTTTCAATGACGTTGATTTAGGGAGGAGGAGTAAACTATAAATGTGCTATTTAAAAATATAATAAAAAATTAACAGGAGTGAAAAAAATAATAATCCAAACTTTTTTCATTCACAACGAAATCTAAGCTAACTAGGGAAGCTAAAGAAGTTTTCAGAATATCAAATGCTGATTTAGAAAATGAAACGGTTTTTCAATTTCGAAATTATAAGCTCTCTAGTGGTAGAAAATTCAACCAAAAATATTTCGAAAATTCGAGCTGTAATATTACATTACTTCGTCTCCCAGAAAGAAAGAATTACTCATTATATCATTAAAGTAAACATACGAAAAAAATTCTCATTTTTTTTTCCTAGTATAATAATATTAAGTACAAGGCATAGCCGAGCGCGATGACGCTTCAGCTATTGGCACTGAGGTAGCAGGTTCAAATCACTGCGTTGGAAGCAAATTTTTGCCGTCCCATGGCCGAGTGGTTAACGCGCTTGACTACTGATCTAAGGGACCTAGGTTCGAGTCCCGTGTAAGCATGGATGTATGTGTCGTTTTTCTGCTGAGGTCCTGCCATCCTCTCAGATCTTCTACTGTGGCATATAAACTGACAGGCTCCAGTCAGACCTCTGTGGCAAGCAGCTGCTTGAGGGGGTATTAATTTTATTTATATAATAATATTTGTGATCCCACTCTACCATCTTTACTGGAATTTTCCAGTCTCAGCAGATTAGTTCTAATTATGTTCTAATTGAATAAATCATTGTTATTTTCGCTAATGATATTTTAGTTTAGTTTTATGAAAAATGGACTTAGAAAAGCCACCATCTATAGGATGGGGAGTTAACCTATGACGTCCTATGGGAGTGTTACCCTGTGCGGCGCCGAAGAACACCCTGAATGGCATTAGATTGAGGAAGGGAAGCTTCCATCTGCCCCTTAACCGCTGTGCAGTAGATCCTCTTCTCCAACTTACTCTGAGCCGTTTGGATTTTTGTCACCTGGCCATTTGTCTCATTGTTTGCTAAAGAAGTACATCTCAGAAATTAAGCAACTGAATCCAATCTTCATAAAATATGTAAGCATCACAATCAGTATTTCGTTTTCTAGGGGATAAAGCTTTTAAATGTGGTTGATTTAGATACATAGAGTAAATTTTTATTTACAAAAATGTGAGAAAATTATCGGAATTGAAATAGTAATTTTCCGAGCATTTTTTTTCTCTGCAAGAATTCCAAAGGTAATTCGACAGCGGTCACGTGACATTATATATTGAAATGATAAATTATATGACGAGCGGTGGTGTACCTAATAAACTGGTATCGTAGTGCATATATACACAGTTGTATCATAATAATATGACCACCTACCATACATATACTATGGTAGGTGGTCATATTATTTTGATACGACTCTGTATATATCTAAAGAAAACTTTTTAATCTCAAACAATTTCAGCCGTATGTAATTATCCTAATTATCACCGACACGAAAATTTTTTGGGAGTTGTTATTCCCTTAAGAGAATTGACTACCGTATTGAATCCCACGCTGTTACAGAAATTAAAGATCCTGTTGGTAAATCCTGAATGTGAGAGATGTAGCCCAGGAAGGTTAGTTGAATTTGTTTCGGTTTTTATCTAATCTAGTCTCAAGGCGGTTACAATTGCATAGTGTTTTAGAATCAAAATTATTTCTTAATCCATTTATTCTCTTCAATTAATCTTATTTTACTCTGCTGCAAGAGCTGCACATAACATTTGAGAAATAAAATATCCATTTGATTCCCAATGGGACAAAAAAATAGGAATAAACACGGCTTTACATCTGAAGTTCCAAATCTGCCAAAACTTATGCAACAAAGCTTCGTTACTCTTCTCTGATATTTCGGCTTTTTTTAAACAATTCCACTTGTCAGCTTAAATATATATATGCATTTGAACTAACAGATATGTCGCTGCAGAATATAGAAGAATGCCTAACTGGCATATCAACGGATTCACGGCACCGCCAGGTCCAAATTCACGTTCCTGGGCTACATCTCTCACATTCAGGATTTGACATCGGGATCTTCAATTTCTGTAGCAGCGTGGGATTCAATATGATAGTCAATTCTCTTAAAGAAATAAAAACTCCCAAAAAACTAAAGAGGAAGGTTGTTTCGGTCTGAACGTTGCATTAAAGTGACTAGGGCTTGGCGTTATTAGCAAGCAGCGGAAATGCTGTCTGGGATTCTCCCTCTTCAAACCATGGACGACATTCCTGGTTTTGATTCCTTCGTAGATTGCCAGTGTGAGCTCTCCATTAGAGAATACAGTGGAAAATATTTTCATTGATACTAGTTGCCTGCAAGGCATGTGGCGTTTGCTGATCAAAGAGAGCATACCTTTAGATTTCATCCCGTGTGTTTCTCAATAAATCATAATTTTTTTTTTATCTAAAATGCTAATTAAAACTTCTTGAACTCTGGATAACTACTACCAGGATCGGATCCAGGAGGGAAGGGGTAAGGAAGAGATTCTCCCCCCCCTTCTTTTAAGCTGCGAGTAAGGGTGAAAAAGGCAAAAAATATTAAACTTATTTGCATTTCATGCATTTTTCAAAGCATTTTAAAAACCTTTAAAACGGAGTGAATAATATTATACTGTATTGGAAATCAAGTGTTTTCGTCCCCCTTTTACATATTTTTAGTTCGATTGTGTTTCTTGCCCACCCACCCCTCGATTTTTTTCTAAATCTTGGTCTGACTACTAATATGAATTAACGATATGCATCTTATGAAACTTCGAGCATTTTGATCTTTCAAAGTTATAAGACGAAATATGTAGAGTATTTGATTTGGAAACATACTATTAAGAATTAATTAACCCTAAATGCTTTCTTACTTTATTAAAAAATTAATGTTTTCTCAATATTATTGTTAAAACATTTATGAACGATGGTCAAAATTTAACGTGCTTCACATCGTTTTAAATTTAATAAACTAATATTTCAAGATCGCGTGTTTGCTTATGGTAGGGTGTGATACTTAGTATTAAAAGTATCACTGTTCTTATCACAAGTAATATTTTTTTTCGTGTCTCAAAATCCTGATCGAAGATACTCCGCAAATGTTTTCAAAATATTATCTATTTTTAACTTTCTACTGTCGTTCTGCAGCAAGCTTGTTTTTTTTTAAACATCACTCAACTGTTTTTAATGAAGTTTTTCATATACTATTTTACGCTGTCAGCTGTTTGTTGGCCTATTTGCATCTTAACTACCACTGAATTCTTTATGCATTTTTCTCTATCACACAAACACATTTCATTGTATTTCCTGTCCCACCCCCTCGACAGGGAACCACCTTGACGTGATGGGGAGGTTTGAGCGCCCATCGAGGTCGAAGGTTCTGCTGACCAGTTTGGGACCCGGTTGGACAAGCTAAGACCTCAAACTTAGGGTAGTTGTCAGAGGCTCTGCTGACTGACTTGGTCCGTTAGGTCGGACAGGGCCTCAAAAATCGGGCCGGACTAAGAGTTCCCACCACGGGAGCCGAGTCAACTTGGATCTGCATATCCTTGTTTGTGTCTAACCATGGAATAGATTAAAATCCAGGTTTTGCTGCTGCGGTGCCGTGGGTTGAGTTTTACTCCTATAGTACTGTTCACCCTAGACTGTCGTGGGCTGTGCATTTACTTATATGGTATTGTTTGTCCCCGACCTTTAGATAGTGGTCAAAGTGACATTATCCCTATACTGGTAGTGCTTCAGGCGGAACCAGTGGGTCTTGTCTCTTAGAATACTTACCTGACCTCGTTCGAAGACAGATAACTAAATGAAAATCAAGTTGACTACTTTCTCAATAGTTTATAAACGATTTTGTTCTAAATGTCATGTGAAAATTTCTGAAACTTTCTGTAAGAGTTAACACGATATACATTCTTCTAAAACAGTTTGCATGAATGTTTGAAAACAGTTTGAGAAACCAAAATTATAGCGCGAATTCTTCACAGTGTATGGTTTGGAATCTTTACATTAGTAATAAATTAACACTATAGTTCTTTAATTTATCAACGTTTCTTATGTTTCATCAATATTACATTTAAAATCTGCATGCCTCAAGGTCAAAATTTTACCTGCGGCATACCTTTCAAATTTAATAAAATAATTATGTCTTTGCTTTAACTATTATGTACGTTTTAGTGTGTTGCTTTGCATAAATGTATTAGTCACCGCTATGTAACCTTTTTTCCCTACCTCAAGTTTTGATCGAAGATACTCCATAGCTGTGTTCAAAACATTGAGCAATTTCTAACGATCTCATGATTGTCGTTCCGCAGCAAACCTCTTTTTCGTTTTATCACTCAACTGTTTTTAATCAGATTTTCTTTACGATATTTTCCGATAATTGTCATGTGTTGGTTGGCCTCTTCCCACCATAATTATCACTGCATTCTTTACGTTGTTATATTAGATAATAATATTTACGCTGCTATATTATATAATTTTTCTGTATTAGAGAAACACTTTCATTTTTTTAATCTCTTTTGCGCAAAGATATGACAAAAGAATCACTTTAGAATCGTCTTCTATCTCTCATTAGATCGTAAAAGATTTTGCTTGAAATGACAGTGTAACTCTCTTGAAATGCGGATAACTACTAATATGATTCTAAAATATGCATTCCTTGAAGCTTCTAATATTTAGGGTTTTCGGTTTTCGGATAAAATTTTATAAAAAAAACTAAACACCTGACAATTCAAGAAAAACATGGATTTTAACAATGAGTACAATTCAACGCCGTCTATGTGCTGTAACCATAAAGCTATCACCAGCTCTGTCACTTTTCTGTTGCGGAAAATAACGTAGGGACATTTTTATTAATAACAGTGAGGCAACTATTTAACAAAAAGAAGCAGTCATCCTGCAGAATGTTATCATAAAGTGATTTACAAACAGGCATATTATAACTAGGTTCTTTGATCATAGCAATGAGACAGGATAAAAATACACCTTTACGATGACTCTGATTATGACTCTAAACATCACACACAGACATATAAATGAAATATGAATTTTATTAAATTTGAAACACATGATGATATGCTATCTGATATCATAAGAAATATGATAAATATGATATCAGATATTTAGAATTGATAATATGGGCAGAGAAGATTTTAGACCGTCCTGCAGTAATATTTTTTCTGTAATATGCAAAGAACATAAAAAATTATTAGTAAATGAATATATTACTAATAATTAATTTTTAATACACTTTATTCAATCTATAGAGTGTAATAAATATGCCTTATAGCTTTGGAAAACCAAAATATTCAAATTTTTCGAACAATGTATATTGTAAAGTCGTATTAGAAGTAATCAAGATTTTTAAGAGGTTTCCATGAAACATTTCAAAGAAAATTAAACACAAGAACAAACACCCGACAATTATTTTCGGGAAAATGGCGTAGGGAAACTTATAATACTAACAATTGAGCGATCGTTTAAAAAAAAATGTTCAATCTTCCTAGAAGCTGCTACCATAAGGGGAGTTAGGAATACGCACTATTTTTGAAAGAGCTAGCAAGTATCTACGATGATGATTAGGAGACAAAGCGAAAAACGCGATTAGATGGCTGTGATCTTCACATGCATAAACATCATAACCATTCATATGATAGCACTTCTCCTTGAAACTAAGATTTTATTAAATTTAAAAGATTCACGATGTTGAAATCTTTCATTTAAAAAATAATGAGATGACGAGAGAAAATTTTAAACCTTCCTGCATTAATATATTTCTTGTAATATAGAGGAGAAGATCAGTAACATTTAATAAATTAATATTTGATTATTTAATTAAAAAATTCAATATTGATTATTTAATATAAGAGTTATAATGAGTTTGTAATATAATTTGTCCAAACCATAGAGTGTAAACAATTCGCCCCTTATACCTTTGGCAAACCAAAATTTCAACATTTTGAAATTATGCATATCGAAAATTATATTAGTTCTTATTAAGATTTGAAGAGATTTTCAGGGTAACTTTACAAACCAAATGAAATATCAGAACAAACAGGTGAGAATTATGTTGCGGACAATAGCGAGAGGATTTTTTATTAATAACACTTGAGCGACTTTGATAGTTCATAAGAATAAACCGGAGATAAACAGAAAAAAATAACAGTTGAGAATAATATAAATAAAAAATCTTATTGAGACTGCTATTGTTGCACACACCTCAAGTTGCTTACCAAATTTTGGTTAAGCAGGGTACGATTCCCTTGGCCACCGTCTCAGCTACTTACGATTCCCTCCCCCCCCCCCGTTATTTGTTTTCGCCATTTTCATCAGCAACGAGTGACACTGAGCAAGAGATCAACCGACCGCAAGTGGAGCATACACTGGCTCTTATGAGCTGCAATTAAAGTGTTTGCGATGTCATAAAGTACAGCAGGTGGTTTTTTTTAATAAAGTGTTTCCTATATTAAGATCGGCTGCAAATAGTCAGGTGTGTGGAATTTCCATCGTAATCATCACTTCATTCTTCAGTTATTCACCTCTAGCAGAAAAACACATTCAGTTGTATTTTAGACCTCGTTAGCAAAAGCATATCAGAGGATAATCCCTTTAGATTGAACTTCTGTCTATCTCTCAATAGATTATGAACGATTTTTTTCTTCAAATGTTAACTGAAAACCTCTCTAAATTTGGATCACAATTAATAGTAATTTAGGATATGCAGTTTTCCAAATTTTCGATAATTTATCTATTTCAAATTTATGGGATAAATTATTTACAGTGCTTAGTTAGTCAGTTATTTGGAAACATTATATTAATAATCAGTTGTTTTAAACTAACTTTTATCCTAATTTATTAAACATGTATTATGTTTTCTCAGTATTGCACTGAAAATATTTAAGCATGATGGTCAAAATTTCATTTGATGGATAGCTTTTAAATTTAATAAAAGTGATATTGCAGGCTATTGAAATCGCCTGTGATGTGTGCGATATTTAGCGTTATAAATATCACACAATTCATCAGGCGGTTTTTTATCCCAACTCATAGCTATTATCGAAGATACTGCTCATCTGTTTTTAAAATGCTAAATAACTGCTAATCTGCTGTCTCTCTGCGGCAAGTTTGTCTATTTTTATTTAGATATCACTCAACTCTTTTTAATCAAACAGTTCCTACGATATTCTTCTCTATAACTCCGCTTCACCTAAGTTGAGACCTAACAAAATCAAACAGCCCTTTGTCTACTGGCTAAAGACATCGTATAAGTATATTTATCCACATAAAAAATGATGTAGATTTTTCCGATATGTTGACTTCAACAAAACAGTGGTCAGGAAAAGAAATTTAATCTACTTTATTTGGTTGCTAGATGATGCACTTAAACTTTATTAGAGAATTAATGCTAACAACAAAAGGATTTAAAAATTAGAACATGGAATACGAAATTGAAATCAGCAACTCTCATAGTTGATATCGATGGCGTATTTTTTCATGCATTCAAAATGGAATAGCCACTGGAAGCTGCTTACAATTAGAAGTAAGGTTTCAGATCTAATGATGTAAAGTGTGGAAATGCTGTAGTGTTATATCAACTGCAGAAGAGGAAATTTTTTAACGTTAGTTCTATTCTAAAAACTTCTAGGAAGATGTGTGTTTATGATTTGTGCTGAAAATGTATATCCAGTGTATGATTTAATTTTTGAAACAAAATACTTCTTTGGATAATTCAATCACGAATTGTTCAGCATATATAGAGGGAAAAAATGATCAGGTTCAAAAAATTTAAGAATTGAAATTCCTTGTAGGAATCATGTAATAATATTTACTGCCTTTGATAGACAAAATTAAAATATGATCATCAAATATCAAGGCGGATAAATTATTGACTGTTAAAAAGTTTTTAATCATATCTTTTATGAAAATGTTTTGATATAGTAATTAAATTAATTATAAAACTTAGCAATTTTTTTCCATCCTTTTAAATCATAATGTATGTCATTAATTAGTTTGGAAGTGATGAGAATGTAAAAGTCAACAGAATATATTTATAGTGATTAACTGTTGTAGTAAGATTAGGAAACTTGAAGTAATAAATAGCTCGATATTCTTACGGCCAACAGTAGTTTCCCCAAAAAAAGCTAAAAATTCTATTTTTTATGCAATGAAAAAATTATATACTGATTGTTCACTTTCAGCTGAAAATAAAAAAAAATAAATAATAATAAACACCCCCTCAAGCAGAAAATATAAACTTACAGTTTATATGCCACAGTAAAAGATCTGAGAGGATGGCAGGACCTTAGCAGAAAAACGACACACACATCCATGCCTAATCCGGGGCTCGAACCCAGGTCCCGTAGACCAGTAGTTAAGCGTGCTAACCAATCGGCCAAGGGACAACTTCAGCTGAAAATACTGGGAGTAAAGTTTTAAAATCGAAAAGTGAAAAAATTACTTAACAATTGGCGGTATCAAATTGTCAATTGCAATAACTAAAAATGCTCAAGTAACTTGTTCGTTACAACTTTATTTTTTTTTTCTTTTTATTCTACCTCAGAACAATGATTGAGAATACTTCTCAGATCTCTTCAAAACCTTGAGTTATGAAGACATGGAGGCTAACGTGGCTAAAAATAAAATATTATTATCAAGATAGATGGTTTAATAATATTTAAAATTTTTTTCCTAATCGTACCTTTTTTGTACATACATTTTGAGTAATTAATTGTTGCGCTAAGAATAACCGATTTAAAGAATAAAATATAGTTCATTGTTATTACGATCATAAATAATTTCCCAAAGAAACCTAAAGTTCCATGTTTTATGTAATAAAAAACAGTGCTGGAAACTTTATATACTGATTGTTTTTCAAATTAGATGTTGAGACTTATAGACAATTTTTCCGCTTTATTCCCAATTGTATAACAGAGAATTGTTACGATATGTCAATAAGTGAATACTTGTTGATATTGAGGGACAATCACACCAGATGACCATCCCATCACCACCGCGACGCGAACCCTGGCCTCGACTGTGTCACCGAGAGACCACTGAGCCACCGAGGTCGCTTTTATTAAACATTTAGTTTCAACAGAAAATGTTGAGAGTAAAGCTTCAAAATTCTAAACAACAAAAAATACTTAATGCACGAAATCATCTATTAAAATAATGTAAAAAAGCTTCAATAAGTTGCTCATTACATTTTAAAATCTTTTTATCTTATCTCAGAGTCACCCGTAGCTGAATGTCACCTAACAGCGAGTAACGCCTCCGTGCAACCGAAGAACAGCCGAAGTCCTGTCTGGCATGGATGCCACCAGTGTGCAGCTGTAATGCACATCAATATTCATCCACTCTTCCAGCACCAAATGACTAATTTCAGCCAGATTGTCCTGATGACTGCCCGGTCCAAATTGGTTTGATGGCTGCCCAATTCACTAGTTGCCCAAAATAGTTCCACAAGTTTTCTATGGGATTAAAATTCCGGGAACAGATCATGGGAAAATTTCTTTTGCTATCAATCCCTTCACCTAACGATGGATGTAATGGTTGCCATTAAAAATATCACAGTCCTCAATTAGGTATATTGTTATTAGTGAATTTGCATAATTCACTCAGAACGGTTTCTAGTTCCTGCCTTCAGTTTCCTTTCTAACATTCCTGTGCCATGAGGAGGATTATCTTGGCAGACAATTCCGTTGGAGGCACCACATAGTAGGGCGAAGCCACTTATCTGCCACCTGCCAGCTATAATCCAAGCAGCATATACCAAGGGAGGTGCCCTCTCGTCCGTGAAAAGCCTCTGTCAGAGTGGCGCCATGTCTAAGACTCTTCCTTACAACACTGGATCCCATGAGGACTTCCCCTGAACCACCACTCAACGGTTCCCATGGAGGGACAGTCACATGTTTGCGGGACAAGAAAATTGCATCGAGAACTCTCTATTTTCGTCCCTTACCACCATCCCACCTAGCAGAGAGAATTGCAATTACCAATAAAACTCTCCTGATATAACGGACCTTTGTGTGCTCGAGAAAGGAAAGGACTCTTCTCGAATTTGATTAGTACACGACACTTGGCTCTCGACGTGAGTGAACTTCAGTCTTGGCTCTCGACTTGGACACTCGACTTCAGTCTTTTACTTCGGAGAGAGTAATCTCGGTCAGCGATGTTAACATTTCTGGGTTTGTTAGTAGCCTGTAAAATGAGATGGAAAATAATGTAACCAGGCAACAAATGTGTAAGTTGATGTAAGAATATTGTTACGACAGATGAACTAGTAACAGTGACCTTATGACTTAACGTGACTGGAGCCCTCGTGTGTGCTTCTACGTGAGATTCAATTAGCCAACGATTTGGATCTTAGAACGATTCGGAAGAATAAAAATATAGCAGTGCAGTGTGTTAAAGTTGTGAGATCTTAAAAGGATGTTCAGATGGTCTGAGTAGTGCACGTTAAGTAAAAAAAATAAGTATATTTATTGGTGTGTGCGCAGGCGGTCGTTTTGTTTTGCTAATGTGAAAAAGTTTAGTGAACTAGCACAGGACGAGAGTTTGTCTACGTCTGAAGATATTCAAGTGACATGGTAAACTAAGTGAAGAGGTAGTATTTAGTAGAATAGACAGAGCTGTTGTTGTGTACTCTGTGCAAGAAGGTTGAAGACTTTTGCATGTTAGTAGTTAATTTGTTTATAAGGTACTTCATCCATATTTTCTTTGTAACAATTTGCATTGTATTGTAATTGGTTTGAAAATACACTTATTGAAACTCACGCTCAGTGCATATCCATTTTGTAATTCGCAACAATATAATGGAGCGGTGAAAATTAGTATTGTAAATAAATGTGTTTATATTTGTAAGAAAAAAAAACATTACATCCCTTTGATCACTCCTTTTGGTTGTGTGAGGATGACTCTGCTTCTCAGTAGAATATTGCGCTACTAATTATTTTGATGTAGGAACAATGTATGGGTCGAAAGATACGTTCACGACAAAATTAAAAGATACGATCACGGCCAAAATTATATACGGAACGGGAGGATTAAATAAATATTAGGTTATATGATGTAAGAAAATTAATTATAGCCTTAACTGGCATAGTGGTTAGGCAGCTAGCGACTGTTCCAGCAAGGCAAACTTGGTGTGTTGTGTTAGCTCTAACTAAGGCAGTGGTCAGCAGTGACTTCGGTCGTAGTAGGGCATGTCCTTGTATGAGAAGGCCTGTAAAAGCTAGGAGTAGCTTCTAGGATACTTCTCTGTCCTATATGTCGCAAATAAAAAAAAGCTTGGCAATCGATCTTGTGTTTTCCTTTATTTTCTAAATTTGTAGTTACGATTAATGACGCTTATCAGTGTTTTTCAAGAACTAAAATCGTTTTAAAATCTTTTGTGCTGTCCACCTAGAGCTATTTTAATAGTTAGGGAATTTGGTGATATGGCACAAGTTCATTTGAGGAAATCACATATTAATCTAATGGAGGTTTATTGGGAAATGAGTATATATTTTTGGCGAAAATCGCGCTGGGTTGAAAGATGTGAAAAGTTGGATTTATCTGAGAAAAATAACATGCATCGTACACTTTACTGAATTATTTACCTGCTGATGTGAAAAATAATTAAATCGCAGAATTAGAGAAAACAAGGCAGTGTTCATAAATTAGTTTAGAAAACAGGACTATTCAAAATGAACAACGAAAATTATGTTTTGGGTTGATGGGATAGACAATATATAGGATAGAAAGACAAATTGTGAACAGATATTTGAGAATATAGATTTGTTATCATCCAAAAGGATGAGGGAGGAATAAAAAACAGGGAATCTCGAACAACCCATAGAACTATTTGTTAGCCTAGGATAAAACCGGAAAAATAGTACAGCGAAGATTTTTTCAGAAGAAATTTTTTTAAATAAATTTCGGCGATCACCACAGGCAAAAAAAATTAGCAGGACACTTCGGTATTTTCTTTGGTGTGTTAGTCACAATTAGCAAATAAAATTTTAATTTTATGTAGCAATATAGCTATCGAGAAATGTGAGGTTAACATGGTTATAATTAATGTTAACAGGAAAGAAATGTTAATTATTGACTAATGTTTAGTAGCCAAGACATATGGATGTTTTATCATTTTTTTCATCCGTACGATTTTTGTACATATGTTTTGATAAGGTAATAAAATTAATTAGAGAACGTGGCATTTCTTTTTTCCATTCTCTTAAATCATAACGTATGTCATGAATTAGTTTGGAAGTGAAGAGAACCTAAAGTTAAACAAAAAATATTTGAAAAGTACTGTCTTAGAGATTTAAATAAACAACTATTATAGATTTTATCACCAAAATTTCTTTTTTAATAAAATATTTTTATCTATCATTTATGTAATTCAAAAAGGTAGTGAAAAGGTCATATACTGATTGTTGAACTTCAATTGAAATGTTGGAAGTACCCGTTAAATCCTAAATAAAAAAAAACTAAAATATATATGAAATCATCAATAAAATAATGCTTGAGAAATTTTATCCTTAGGGATTTAGTAAATTATTTTTATTCTAATTCAAATATGTAATCTAACATATGTGTTAGCTACTCCCACACTCATTAAACTATCTAATTCTTCTCATTTTTTTTGGAGAATTTATGTGTAGGTATTTATAATTATCACTCAACTCTTTTTAGTTGCATTTATCGTGCACAAATATTCCCTGATTGTCAAATATATATTACTATATTTCTATGCCAATAATCACTGAAACTTGTCCTTCTTTTGCCCGATCGAGAAAAGTAGTAAATTTATTTCATCTTAGCGAAAATCGATCATAGAAGAAGTTTTTCAGCTCTCAATCACATCACCTGACGATGATAGCGAATGTTAATCGTTAAAAATATCGCAAGCATCACATTGATGTATGTTTTTTTTCCCTACAATGTAGTTACGGTCGAAGATCTTTATCAGTGTTTTACAAGAATTTAAATCGTTTAAAACTATTTTCTCCCGTTCCAACTAGAGCAGTCTTAGTACATAGGAAATTTGGTGATGTGGCACAATGTTCATTCGACGAAATCCAATGTTAGGCTACTGGAGCTCATAAGGAAATTAGTGTAAATTTTTGGCGAAAATCGCGTTGGTTTGGAAAATGTCAAAAGTTGGGTTTACCTGAGAAAATGTAGCAGTCTTCGTAAAGTTCATTGCATTATTTCTCTATAGAGGTGCAAAATTATTAAATCGCATAACAGCTGTAATTCATATTTCACCACAGTAAAATGTAAGGAAGTGTTGAGAAAATAAAACGAAACTACAAAAAACCACGCAAATATCTGTTAGTAATAAATAAAACCTAAACAACGTGCGTAGAAGACGCTATAGGAGTATTCATTTAAAGTATATTTCGGTGTCCATTACACTTAAATAAAATCATCAGGCTAATTTTTTTGTTTAGTATATGAGTCACTATTAGCAAACAGACGTTTAATTTAATACAGAAATACACAGCCGTCGAGAAATGGAAGTTGAAATTACTAAATTAAATCTTAGTGTTATGAAATTACTAATATAAAAACGGATGAATTATTGATCGTTATATGAGATTTCTTTTCCATTCCTAAGATAAAATACACCAGTTTTGATAAGGTAAGAAAATTAATTATCGCACATGATATTGCGTTTTTCTTTTCCTTCTAAATCACACTATATGTCATAACTTAGTTTGGAAGTGAAGAGAAGCTAAAAGTAAACAGTTAACTTCGAAGGAGGTTAACTCTTTTACAAAGTATAAGAGAATTAGGAAAACAATCATTCAATACTTTTAAGATCAAAAACTCTTTCCCAATGGAAATTACTATTCATGTTTTATGCATCATAAGTAGCACACAAAAGACTATTTGCTACTTTTCAGTTTCAGTTGGACGTCTTTTTGTTTCAGCTGGATGTTCAGCTTTTAAAATTTCAAATAACCCAATATATGCAAATGTATGAAACCTATAGTTACAAGTAATTAAAAATATTCACGAAACTTACACCGTTATATTCCAGGAAAAATATTTATGCTACATAGAAGTTATTTCTTAGCTATTTTTAAAACGTTAAATAATTTAAACTGTGATCCTCTTGTCTATTTAAAAAACACATGTCTGAAATATCACTCATATACATTTAGTGCAATGTTACCTAAGGAATTTTCCTCTAATTATCTAGTGCATATTTCTATATTTCGATCTACATTGTCAGTGAATTACATAAATTTTCACCCTAAAAAAATTTTGTATTTTAGTTTTTCACCACATTTGCGAAAAAAGATAATATGAAAAATTCTTTAGCAATTAATCACCTTGCCTGAAGTTGGGTGTGATGTTTAGCGTTGAAAATATCACACCCAGCTTTCAGGTGTATATTTTTTTCCATAACTTCTACTTACGATCGAAGGTGCTTACTGGTGTTTTTCAAAATATTAAATCGTTTTATACCCTTTTTTGCTGTCTATCCAGAGCGATCTTAGTAGTTAGGGAATTTGCTTATCTGTCGCAATTTCATTCGAACAAATCCCATGTTATCATATTAGGGAGGGTGGCCCGTAATATGCAGTTATGAGATTGCAGTCACAACTGGGTCAGCGTTAAGATTAATCTCCGCAAAACTGCATGCCCTCGATCAGTAGGGGAACACCAAAGGGTTTGGAGAGGCCACCGTTAGTCGGATGGGACGTTAAGCACTGACCTCGTATGCGTGGGAGACATACCATGTGCATGTTAAAGAACAGTCTAGATGGTCTTGATGGGTGCTCTCCATCTGTCTCCCAAAGCTGTTGCAGTGGATTCCATCCGCAACGTTCTCTGAGCCTTCGGTGTTCTTGTGACCTAACGATTTAGGCCTGTTGTGTACAAAAAAGTGCTCCTCAAGTGTAAAACAACCCAACCTTTTTGAGGCTTACTGGGAAACGAGTGTAAATTTTTGGCGAAAATCGTGTTAGTTTGGAAGATATGAAAAGTTGGGTTTACCTGAGAAAATATAGTAGTCTTCGTAGAATTCACCGAATTTTTTGCTTACAGAGGTGCAAAATTATGAAATCGCAGAACAGCTGTAATGCATATTTCAACAGAGTAAAAGGTAAGAAAGTGTTGAGAAAAATAGCGAAAATTGAAAAAACCACACAAATATTTGTTAGCAATGAATAAAAATCTAGACAACGTGCGAAGAAGATGCTTTCTGATTATCTATTTTAAACATTTTAAATATATTTTCGTTACTACTACACTTAAAAAAATTAAATCATCAGGCCAATTTTTAGTTTAGTATATGAGTCACTATTAGCAAACAGACGTTTAATTTAATACAGAAATACACAGCCGTCGAGAAATGGAAGCTGAAATTGTTAAATTATATCTTAGTGTTATGAAATTACTAATATAAACACCGATGAATTATTGATCTTTACAAGTTTTTTCTTCTATTGCTAAGATAAAGTACACCAGTTTTGATAAGGTAAGAAATTTATATCTGGAACATGGTATTGCGTTTTTCTCTCCTTCTAAATCGTAATATATGTCATAACTCAGTAAGGAAGCGAAGAAAACCTAAAAGAGAACAGTAAACTTTAAAAGAGATTAACTGTTTTTCAAAAAATGAGAGATCTAAAAAAGTAATTGTTCAAAACTTTTGAGATCAAAAATACTTTCCCAGTGGAACATAAATATTTATTTTTTATGCCATAAAATAATACTGAAAAGGCTATATGCTGTTTTTCAGTTTTTCTGATTTCTTATCGTTTAAAATTTCAAATAACCCGGTATTGCATAAGGTATGTAATCTTAAATTACAGTAATTAAAAATACTCGGGAAACTTGCTCCGTTATATTCCTGGAAAAATACTTATGTTACATAAAATATATTTATTAGCTGTTCTTAAAGCATTAATTAATATAAACTGTGATCCTCTTGTCTATTTAAAGAACACATGTCTAAAATATCACTCATATACATTTATCGCAGTGTCTACCAAACTTTTTTACTCTGCCGCACACTGAATCTAATTTTTTTTCCGCGGCACACTGAATCTAATTTTTTTTCCGCGGCACACTGAATCTAAAATTTTTTTTTCCGCGGCGCAACTAAAAAAGAATAAAAGCAAACTCTATATAATCGTCATTATATTTGCGCTTTGTTGAAGTCCTCAGCCTGGTTATACTTGAAGATTTACTCTTGTTCTTTAATTCATAACTCGGTGTTTGTTTTAAATATTTGTCCATTCTATGGCTTGAAATAATCAAAACTTAATACCAAACTTTGGAAAAAGCTTGATAAATGCTTACAAGATCCCAGTTAATAAAATCTGAAAGATTTTTATTAAAGCACGTCGATATTAAAGCACGTCGATAACACAAGTCTAAATGAAATCTTTGGAATATCTAGTGTCAATCTGAAAATCTCTCGCGGCACACAGTTTGCGAGACACTGATTTAGTGAAATGTTACCTAAGGAATTTTCCTCTAATTATTTAGTGTATATTTCGATATTCATTATCAGTGAATTACATAAATTTTCACCCTAAAAAAATTTTGTAATTTAGTTTTCACCACATTTGCGAAAAAAGATAATAGGAAAATTTCTTTAGCAATTAATCTCCTTGCCTGAAGTTGGGTGTGATGTTCAGCGTTGAAAATATCACAGCCAGCTTTCAGGTGTATATTTTTTTCCGTAACTTCTACTTTCGATCGAAGGTGCTTATTGGTGTTTTTCAAAATATTAAATCGTTTCAAATTCTTTTGTGCTGTCTATCCAGAGCGTTCTTAATAGTTAGGGAATTTGCTTATCTGTCGCAATTTCATTCGAACAAATCCCATGTTATCATATTAGGGAGGGTGGCCCGTAATATGCATTTATGAGATTGCAATCACAGCTGGGTCAACGTTAAGGTTAATCTCCGCAAAACTGCGTGCCCTCGATCAGTAGGGGAACACCAAAGGGTTTGGAGAGGCCACCGTTAGTCGGATGGGACGCTAAGCACTGACCTCGTATGCGTGGGAGACATACCATGTGCATGTTATAGAACACGCTAGATGGCCTTGATGGGATCTCTCCATCTGTCTCCCAAAAGCTGTTGCAGTGGATCGCATTACCGAACGTTCTCTGAGCCTTCGGTGTCCCTGTGACCTAACTATTTAGCCCGTTGTGTGAAAAAAGGTGCTGCTCAAGTGTAAAACAACCCAATCTTTTTGAGGCTTACTGGGAAACGAGTGTAAATTTTTGGCGAAAATCGTGTTATTTTGGAAGATATGAATAGTTGGGTTTACCTGAGAAAATATAGTAGTCTTCGTAGAATTCACTGAATTTTTTGCTTACAGAGGTGCAAAATTATGAAATCGCAGAACAGCTGTAATGCATATTTCAACAGAGTAAAAGGAAAGGAAGTGTTGAGAAAAAAGCGAAACTTCAAAAAACCACGCAAATATTTGTTAGCAATGAATAAAAATCTAGACAACGTGCGTACAAGACACTATTGCAGTATCCATTTTAAATATATTTTGGTGTCCACCACACTTAAATAAAATCATCAGGCCAATTTTTTTGTTTAGTATATGAGTCACTATTAGCAAACAGATGTTTAATTTAATGCAGAAATACACAGCCGTCGATAAACGGAAGTTGAAATGAAATTAAATCTTAGTGTTATGAAATTACTAATATAAAAACCGAAGAATTATTGATCTTTACAAGTTTTTTCTTCCATTGCCAAAAAAAAGTACATCACTTTTGATAAAGTAAGAAATTTATATCTGGAACATGGTATTGCGTTTTTCTTTTCTTCTAAATCATGACATATGACATAACTCAGTTAGGAAGCGAAGAAAAGCTAAAAGTGAACAGTAAACTTTAAAAGAGATTAACTGTTTTTCAAAAAATAAGAGATTTAAAAAAGTAATTGTTCAAAACTTTTGAGATCAAAAATACTTTCCCAGTGGAACAAAAATATTTACTTTTTATGTCGCAAAATAATACTGAGAAGCTTATATGCTGTTTTTCAGTTTTTCTGATTTTTCAAAATTTCAAATAACCCAGTGTTGGAAAAGGCATGTAATCTTAAATTACAGTAATTAAAAATCCAGGAAAAATACTTATGTTACATAACAGGTATTTATTAGCTGTTCTTAAAACATTAATTAATTTAAACTGTGATCCTCTTGTCTATTTAAAGAACACATGTCTGAAATATCACTCATATACATTTAGTGCAATGTTAATTAAGGAATTTTCCTCTAATTATTTAGTGTATATTTCGATCTTCATTATCAGTGAATTAAATAAATTTTCACCCTAAAAAAATTTTGTATTTTAGTTTTTCACCACATTTGCGAAAAAAGATAATATGAAAATATCTTTAGCAATTAATCACCGTGCCTGAAGTTGGGTGTGATGTTCAGCGTTGAAAATGTCACAGCCAGCTTTCAGGTGTGCATTTTTTTTCCCATAACTTCTACTTTCGATCGAAGATACTTATTAGTGTTTTTCAAAAACTTAAATCGTTTTAAATTCTGTTGTGCTGTCTATCCAGAGCGATTTTAGTAGTTAGGGAATTTGCTAATCTGTCGCAATTTCATTCGAACAAATCGCATGTTATCATATTAGGGAAGGTGGCCCGTAATATGCAGTTATGAGATTGCAGTAACAACTGGGTCAGCGTTAAGATTAATCTCCGCAAAACTGCATGCCCTCGATCAGTAGGGGAACACCAAAGGGTTTGGAGAGGCCACCGTTAGTCGGATGGGACGTTAAGCACTGACCTCGTATGCGTGGGAAACATACCATGTGCATGTTAAAGAACAGTCTAGATGGCCTTGATGGGATCTCTCCATCTATCTCCCAAAAGATGTTGCAATGGATCTCATTACCCAACGTTCTCTGAGCCTTCGGTGTCCCTGTGACCTGACCATTTTGCCCGTTGCGTGCATAAAACTGCCGCTGAAGTGTAAAACATCCCAACCTATTTGAGACTTACTGGTAAACGAATGAATATTTTTGGCGAAAATCGTTTTGGTTTGAAAGATGTGAAAAGTTGGGTTTGCCTGAGAAAATATATCAGTCTTCGTAGAGTTCACCGAAATTTTTGCTTACAGAGGTGCAAAATTATGAAATCGCAGAACAGCTGTAATGCATATTTCAATACAGTAAAAGGTAAGGAAGTGTTGAGAAAAATAGCGAAACTTGAAAAAACCACACCAATATTTGTTAGCAATGAATAAAAATCTAGACAACGTGCGAAGAAGATGCATTCTGATTATCTATTTTAAACATTTTAAATATATTACGCTACTACTACACTTAAAAAAATTAAATCATCAGGCCAACTTTTAGTTTAGTATATGAGTCACTATTAGCAAACAGACGTTTAATTTAATACAGAAATACACAGCCGTCGAGAAATGGAAGCTGAAATTGTTAAATTATATCTTAGTGTTATGAAATTACTAATATAAACACCGATGAATTATTGATCTTTACAAGTTTTTTCTTCTATTGCTAAGATAAAGTACACCAGTTTTGATAAGGTAAGAAATTTATATCTGGAACATGGTATTGCGTTTATCTCTCCTTCTAAATCGTAATATATGTCATAACTCAGTAAGGAAGCGAAGAAAACCTAAAAGAGAACAGTAAACTTTAAAAGAGATTAACTGTTTTTCAAAAAATAAGAGATCTAAAAAATTAATTGTTCAAAACTTTTGAGATCAAAAATAATTTCCCAGTGGAACATAAATATTTATTTTTTATGCCATAAAATAATACTGAAAAGGCTATATGCTGTTTTTCAGTTTTTCTGATTTCTTATCGTTTAAAATTTCAAATAACCCGGTATTGCATAAGGTATGTAATCTTAAATTACAGTAATTAAAAATACTCGGGAAACTTGCTCCGTTATATTCTTGAAAAAATACTTATGTTACATAAAATATATTTATTAGCTGTTCTTAAAGCATTAATTAATATAAACTGTGATCCTCTTGTCTATTTAAAGAACACATGTCTAAAATATCACTCATATACATTTAGTGCCGTGTCTAGCAAACTTTTTTACTCTGCGGCACACTGAATCTAATTTTTTTTCCCCGGCACACTGAATCTAATTTTTTTCCGCGGCACACTGAATCTAATTTTGTTTCCCGCGGCACAACTAAAAAAGAATAAAAGCAAACTCTGTATAATCGTCATTATATTTGCGCTTTGTTGAAGTCATCAGCCTGGTTTTACTTGAAGATTAGCTCTCGTTCTTTAATTCATAACTCGGTGTTTGTTTTAAATATTTGTCCTTTCTATGGCTTGAAATAATCAAAAATTAATACCAAAATTTGGAAAAACCTTGATAATACTTACAAGATCCCAGTTAATAAAATCTGAAAGATTTTTATTAAAGCACGTCGATATTAAAGCACGTCGATAACACAAGTCAAGTCAAAATGAAATCTTTGGAATATCTAGTGTCCATCTGAAAATCTCTCGCGGCACACTTGGAATCTCTCGCGGCACACAGTTTGCGAGACACTGATTTAGTGAAATGTTACCTAAGGAATTTTCCTCTAATTATTTAGTGTATATTTCGATATTCATTATCAGTGAATTACATAAATTTTCACCCTAAAAAAATTTCCTAAATTAGTTTTCACCACATTTGCGAAAAAAGATAATAGGAAAATATCTTTAACAATTAATCTCCTTGCCTGAAGTTGGGTGTGATGTTTAGCGTTGAAAATATCACACCCAGCTTTCAGGTGTATATTTTTTTCCGTAACTTCTACTTACGATCGAAGGTGCTTATTGGTGTTTTTCAAAATATTAAATCGTTTCAAATTCTTTTGTGCTGTCTATCCAGAGCGATCTTAATAGTTAGGGAATTTGCTTATCTGTCGCAATTTCATTCGAACAAATCCCATGTTACCATATTAGGGAGGGTGGCCCGTAATATGCATTTATGAGATAGCAGTCACAGCTGGGACAACGTTAAGGTTAATCTCCGCAAAACTGCATGCCCTCGATCAGTAGGGGAACACCAAAGGGTTTGGAGAGGCCACCGTTAGTCGGATGGGACGCTAAGCACTGACCTCGTATGCGTGGGAGACATACCATGTGCATGTTATAGAACACGCTAGATGGCCTTGATGGGATCTCTCCATCTGTCTCCCAAAAGCTGTTGCAGTGGATCGCATTACCGAACGTTCTCTGAGCCTTCGGTGTCCCTGTGACCTAACTATTTAGCCCGTTGTGTGAAAAAAGGTGCTGCTCAAGTGTAAAACAACCCAATCTTTTTGAGGCTTACTGGGAAACGAGTGTAAATTTTTGGCGAAAATCGTGTTAGTTTGGAAGATATGAATAGTTGGGTTTACCTGAGAAAATATAGTAGTCTTCGTAGAATTCACTGAATTTTTTGCTTACAGAGGTGCAAAATTATGAAATCGCAGAACAGCTGTAATGCATATTTCAACAGAGTAAAAGGAAAAGCAGTGTTGAGAAAAAAGCGAAACTTCAAAGAACCACGCAAATATTTGTTAGCAATGAATAAAAATCTAGACAACGTGCGTACAAGACGCTATTGCAGTATCCATTTTAAATATATTTTGGTGTCCACCACACTTAAATAAAATCATCAGGCCAATTTTTTTGTTTAGTATATGAGTCACTATTAGCAAACAGACGTTTAATTTAATGCAGAAATACACAGCCGTCGATAAACGGAAGTTGAAATGAAATTAAATCTTAGTGTTATGAAATAACTAATATAAAAACCGAAGAATTATTGATCTTTACAAGTTTTTTCTTCCATTGCTAAAATAAAGTACATCACTTTTGATAAAGTAAGAAATTTATATCTGGAACATGGTATTGCGTTTTTCTTTTCTTCTAAATCATGACATATGACATAACTCAGTTAGGAAGCGAAGAAAAGCTAAAAGTGAACAGTAAACTTTAAAAGAGATTAACTGTTTTTCAAAAAATAAGAGATTTAAAAAAGTAATTGTTCAAAACTGTTGAGATCAAAAATACTTTCCCAGTGGAACATAAATATTTACTTTTTATGTCGCAAAATAATACTGAGAAGGTTATATGCTGTTTTTCAGTTTTTCTGATTTTTCAAAATTTCAAATAACCCAGTGTTGGAAAAGGCATGTAATCTTAAATTACAGTAATTAAAAATACTCGGGAAACTTGCTCCGTTATATTCCAGGAAAATTCTTATGTTACATAACAGGTATTTATTAGCTGTTCTTAAAACATTAATTAATTTAAACTGTGATCCTCTTGTCTATTTAAAGAACACATGTCTGAAATATCACTCATATACATATAGTGAAATGTTACCTAAGGAATTTTCCTCTAATTATTTAGTGTATATTTCGATCTTCATTATCAGTGAATTAAATAAATTTTCACCCTAAAAATATTTTGTATTTTAGTTTTTCACCACATTTGAGAAAAAAGATAATATGAAAATATCTTTAGCAATTAATCACCGTGCCTGAAGTTGGGTGTGATGTCTATCGTTGAAAATATCACAGCCAGCTTTCAGGTGTGCATTTTTTTTCCGTAACTTCTACTTTCGATCGAAGATACTTATTAGTGTTTTTAAAAAACTTAAATCGTTTTAAATTCTTTGTGCTGTCTATCCAGAGCGATTTTAGTAGTTAGGGAATTTGCTAATCTGTCGCAATTTCATTCGAGCAAATCGCATGTTATCATATTAGGGAGGGTGGCCCGTAATATGCATTTATGAGATTGCAGTCGCAGGTGGGTCAACGTTAAGTTTAATCTCCACAAAACTGCATGCCCTCGATCAGTAGGGGAACACCAAAGGGTTTGGAGAGGCCACCGTTAATCGGATGGGACGTTAAGCACTGACCTCGTATGCGTTGGAAACATACCATGTGCATGTTAAAGAACAGTCTAGATGTCCTTGATGGGATCTCTCCATCTGTCTCCCAAAAGATGTTGCAATGGATCGCATTACCCAACGTTCTGTGTCCCTGTGACCTGACCATTTTGCCCGTTGCGTGCATAAAATTGCCGCTGAAGTGTAAAACAACCCAACCTATTTGAGGCTTACTGGTAAACGAATGAATATTTTTGGCGGAAATCGTTTTGGTTTGAAAGATGTGAAAAGTTGGGTTTGCCTGAGAAAATATACCAGTCTTCGTAGAGTTCACCGAATTTTTTGCTTACAGAGGTGCAAAATTATGAAATCGCAGAACAGCTGTAATGCATATTTCAACACAGTAAAAGCTAAGGAAGTGTTGAGAAAAATAGCGAAACTTGAAAAAACCACACCAATATTTGTTAGCAATGAATAAAAATCTAGACAACGTGCGAAGAAAATGCTTTCTGATTATCTATTTTAAGCATATTAAATATATTTCGCTACTACTACACTTAAAAAAATTAAATCATCAGGCCAATTTTTAGTTTAGTATATGAGTCACTATTAGCAAACAGACGTTTAATTTAATACAGAAATACACAGCCGTCGAGAAATGGAAGCTGAAATTGTTAAATTATATCTTAGTGTTATGAAATTACTAATATAAACACCGATGAATTATTGATCTTTACAAGTTTCTTCTTCTATTGCTAAGATAAAGTACACCAGCTTTGATAAGGTAAGAAATTTATATCTGGAACATGGTGTTGCGTTTTTCTCTCCTTCTACATCATAAAATATGTCATAACTCAGTAAGGAAGCGAAGAAAACCTAAAAGAGAACAGTAAACTTTAAAAGAGATTAACTGTTTTTCAAAAAATAAGAGATTTAAAAAAGTAATTTTTCAAAACTTTTGAGATCAAAAATACTTTCCCAGTGGAACATAAATATTTATTTTTTATGCCATAAAATAATACTGAAAAGACTATATGCTGTTTTTCAGTTTTTCTGATTTCTTATCGTTTAAAATTTCAAATAACCCGGTATTGCATAAGGTATGTAATCTTAAATTACAGTAATTAAAAATACTCGGGAAACTTGCTCCGTTATATTCCTGGAAAAATACTTATGTTACATAAAATATATTTATTAGCTGTTCTTAAAGCATTAATTAATATAAACTGTGATCCTCTTGTCTATTTAAAGAACACATGTCTAAAATACTATTAGTGCAGTGTATAGCAAACTTTTTTTTACTCTGCGGCACACTGAATCTAATTTTTTTTCCGCGGCACACTGAATCTATTTTTTTTCCCGCGGCACAACTAAAAAAGAATAAAAGCAAACTCTCTATAATCGTCATTATATTTTCGCTTTGTTGAAGTCATCAGCCTGGTTTTACTTGAAGATTTGCTCTCGTTCTTTAATCTATTATTATATAAAATCATAATATAGTTTATATTAAATCATAACTCGGTGTTTGTTTTAAGCATTTGTCCATTCTATGGCTTGAAATAATCAAAAATTTATACCACATTTTTAAAAAAGCTTGATAAATACTTACAAGATCCCAATTGATAAAATCTGAAGGATTTTTATTAAAGCACGTCGATATTAAAGCATGTCGATAACACAAGTCAAGTCAAAATGAAATCTTTGGAATATCTAGTGTCAATCTGAAAATCTCTCGCGGCACACTTGGAATCTCTCGCGGCACACAGTTTGCGAGACACTGATTTAGTGAAATGTTACCTAAGGAATTTACCTCTAATTATTTAGTGTATATTTCGATATTCATTATCAGTGAATAACATAAATTTTCACCCTAAAAAAATTTTGTAATTTAGTTTTCACCACATTTGCGAAAAAAGATCATAGGAAAATATCTTTAGCAATTAATCTCCTTGCCTGAAGTTGGGTGTGATGTACAGCGTTGAAAATATCACAGCCAGCTTTCAGGTGTATATTTTTTTCCATCACTTCTACTTACGATCGAAGGTGCTTATTGTTGTTTTTCAAAATATTAAATCGTTTCAAATTCTTTTGTGCTGTCTATCCAGAGCGATCTTAATAGTTAGGGAATTTGCTTATCTGCCGCAATTTCATTCGAAGAAATCCCATGTTATCATATTAGGGAGGGTGGCCCGTAATATGCATTTATGAGATTGCAGTCACAGCTGGGTCAACGTTAAGGTTAATCTCGTAATAACGTTTAATTTAATGCAGAAATACACAACCGTCGAGAAATGGAAGTTGAAATTGTTAAATTAAATCTTAGTGTTATGAAATTACTAATCTAAAAATGGATAAATTATTGATCGTTATAAATTTTTTCTTCCATTTCTAAGGTAAAGTACACCAGTTTTGATAAGGTAAGAAAATTAATTATCGCACATGATATTGCGTTTTTATTTGCTGCTAAATCATAATATATGTCATAACTTAGTTTGGAAGCGAAGAGAAGCTAAAACGTTCAAAGAGATTAACTGCTTTTCAAAGAATAAAAGATCTAAAAAAGCAATTGTTCGATACTTTTAAGATCAAAAATACTTTGCCAGTGAAACATAAATGTTTTTCTTTTATGCCATCGAATAATGCTGAAAAGGCTATATATATTGATTTTTAAGTTTTTGTGATTCTCCACCTTTTAAAGTTTCAAATAACCCATATATTAAAATGTATGAAATCATTAATTACACTAATTAAATATACTCGCGAAAATTGCCCCTTTATATTCCAGGAAAAATATTTATGCTACATAGTAGGTATTTCACTGCAGTTTTGAAAACATTAATTAATTTCAACTGTCATCCTCCTGTCTATTTAAAGAGCATATGTCTAGACTTTCTGTTTAAATATCACTCAGATAATTTTAATGAAACGTTTCCTAGGCAATTTTTCTCTAATATTCTAGTGTATATTTATATATTTCTATCTTAATTATCAGTGAATTCTATATTTATTTCGCGCTATAAAAATATTTTATTTTATTTTTCACGACATTTGAGATATTTGATTATAGGAAAATTTCCTTAGCTTGTATGTCACCTAATATTGGGGGTGATGTTTAGCGTTATAAATATCACAGCCATCAGTTAGGTGTGCGGTTTTTTTTCCTGCCTTCTAGTTACGATCGAAGATGTTTATTAGTGTTTTTCAAGAATTTAAATCGTTTTAAAATATTTTGTGCTGTCCATCCAGAGCAATCTTAGTATTTAGAGAATTTGGTATCTGGTGCAATGTTCATCCGAAGAAATCCCATGTTAACCCATTGGAGATGGGAGAGGGTGCCTCGTAATCTGTAAGTCCCAGGTTCGAGTCACTGTTTGTCAGCGTTTAAATTTATCTCCGCAAAACTCCCTTCCCTCGCTCAGTACGGGGGGTACCAATCGACTTGGAAAGACCGCCGTAAGTCGAGACCAAACTATTTGAGTGATAAGGTACCTCAGCTTATTTCGGAAAGAAAGAACTCAAATAATGTCTTTAATCAATATTCTACTAGTTCGAAACTACTATTCGAAAGAGCTAATAAATGTGTAAAAGATCAGTTAGAAATTGACGAGAATTTTGGCTTGAAGGCTTGTCTAACAAAGCTGAGGGAGCAGTTAGACAGCACAACAGCACAGAGAGATGTACCAGATAATTAATGTTTCGTGTGGTAAAAGACTGACAGGTATACTGGATTGAAGGATAAGCAAGGTAAGGTTATATAAGGTGAGGATTCTCTCATGGCTTGGTGGGCCGTGCATTTCACTGATGTTCAAAGCAGTCTACTCCATTGTTTGTAATGATGAGAGATGCATTACTGGCTTTAATGTTGGCCCTATAACACAGCCTGAAGTTATTTTGGCTATTTCTAAACTTAAATTACATAAATCCCCAGGAGTAAATAAAATTACTACTGAAATGCTTAGAGCTGGGAATGCTTCTGTTACCACATGACTCGTTGAAATTTTGAATATCTTTAATGATAAATTTATGATTAATTTTATGAATATTTTTCCTAAGAATTTTATCAGAGCTATTATTACTCCTAATTTAAAAAAGTGATTGCAGTTCTTAGGGTATCAGACAACTTTCGGTTCCAGGTACCGTTCTTTGCATAATTGTGCTAAATAGAGTATAGAATCTGGTTGACGGGCAATTTCGTGATGATGAATAGTTTGGATTCAGATATGGTATGGGATATATAAGGTCAGATTTTTTCACTTAAGCAGTTTCAGAAATCTTTGGTTGCAATTTTGTTGATTTTAAAAAGGCTTTTGACCGTCTTAATTTGTGGTTGATCGTGAGATCTTATGGCCACCAGACAAGTTAGTTAATATAATGAAGCTCTCTATAATAGCAGTGAGTCGTATGTGAGAGGTCGTAAAGCTTCTAGCAATTGGTTTAGCATTGCTTCTGATTTTAGACAAGGGTGAATGTGTTCCCTTTCTCTGTAGGTTTTTATTGATTGTGTTATGCGAAATTCACTGAAAGGGGAAGATTTTGGACTCAAATGATCAAGAGATCTGAAAATGTCTGATTTAGATAATGATTACGATTTGGCCCTGTTCTCAAAGGATGTAATGACATGAATTCATATATTAAAGCTGTTGATGAGATTGGTAGTAGAGTAGATTTGGTGATAAATAGAGAGAGAAAACTAAAGTGATGAAAAATGGTCAGGCAGACTGTGGTTCAGTTAATCTGAATAGTTGCAGTCTTGAGTAGATGTTGCAGTTTAATTTTATTGGGAGTTATCTAATAGGTACTGGTAATGTGCGGCGCGAGATAAACAACGGATAAGGATTTTGCGCCGAGACTTTTAAGAATCTAAGGAGAATGTGGAGAAATATGTGTATATACCTAAAAACTAAAATTAGACCGTATAATAGTTTAGATTTTTCTAGAGTTAGTTATGGCCGTGAAGCGTAAACTCTTTGTAGAAAAGATAATAGTCATCTTGATGCTTTTGATTCTAAACGTTTGCGCAATATCTTGGGCATTGGGTGGTTTAACTTTGTAAGTAATGATAAAATCAGGCAAAGGAGTCGGCTACCTCCTTTGAGCAGCATATATTGTGCAGAGAGAAACTCCGTTGGTTTGGCCATGTTGCCCGTATGGATAATTATAGATTAGCGAATAGGGTTATGAACAGTGTGTCTAAAGGCCTAATAATGAGGGGGAGACCTAGGATGTTGTGGCCAAACAATGTCACACAGAATTTTGTTAAAATTGCTGTACAGTGGCCAGATGCAGCAGATGTAGCTCAGGAGAGATGTGTTTGGAGAAGCAAACTGCACAATCTGATTGGACCTCTAGTTCATGGCTGCTTGAGGATGCTGCTGCCGACGATGAAGATGAGATAGAACAATCGTCGTAAACTTGGTAAAAATACATATATCTGCTATGAGACAAAATGGCTATACAATGCTGTTAAAATTAAGATATAAATATGACACCAAATATCTGGAAAAGAAATCGCGGAAAATTCCAGAGACAAATTTATATTACAAACTTTCTAGCTATCGCTTAGAACCAAATAGACAAGCTACCTGAAAGGAGCCATAGTAAGAAAGTGAAAAAAAAATGCTCAAAATGAAGTATTAAATTTAAAATAATTTTTTCTCCTTTTCTCTTTGGTTACTGATTATGCTAAGAAGAATTCACTGCAAAGGATAGATTCTGGCTTTAAATGATCTGGAGATTTGAAAATTTCGGATTTAGATTATGCTCATAACTTGACTGTTTCGGAAAATGATGTTGATGAAATGAACTCTTTCATTATAGCTGTTGATGAGACTCCTAATTGACTAAGTTTGGTGATTAACAATGAAAAACTGAATTGATGGAAATGGTGTTTCAGTATTCTTCAATGGTTTTGCTATGGAGCAGGTTTCATATTTTAATTTTCTCGGGAGTGTTATTACAGAAACTAGTAAAGAATATTACGAATACCAAGAGAATAGGTATTGCTGATGCCACCTATAAAGTTCTGTGAAGATTATGAAAAAATAGGAGTATACATATGAATATTAAATTTTTGCTGTATATTTATATATTTATATTTACGCCTTTCTAAAGTTTGTTACTGTAGTAAAACTTGGAACCTTTGTAAATAGGATAACAGGAAACTTAATGTTTTTGATTTTGGATGATTACGCTGTATTTTGGGCTTTAGGTAATTTTACTGCATAAGTAATTATGAGGTTAGATGAAAGAGTGTCTTTGTTTGGCCATGTTAATCGCTTGCAGAATTACAGACTAGCGATTGGATTTATGAACAATTTATCCAAAGACTTAGAAAATAAAGGAAACCTATAATGCGATAGGTAGATAACATTAAAGAGTACCATGTTAGAATTAGGCAGAAGTGACCAAGTTCAACAATTCAACATCTGATTTGGTTGTATGATTGCTTTACCTCTGAGCAGCACTTTTTTGCGCACAATGGTCTAAATGGCCAGGTCAGAAAGACCCTGGAGATCAGAGAAGGTTGAGGAAAGGGGACTCACTGAATTGCTATTAGGAGACAGGTAGTAGGTCCGTCAAGATCATCCAGCATGTTCTATAACGCTTACAGGCATGGGCGTCCGCAGAAAAGTTTTCAGGGAGTGGGCAAAGCTTCGAAACAAATAATTACATCAATAAATTTTTATTTAATTATTTAATGTTTATGGGGTTTTTTCACAAGTAGATTATAGAATACAGTATTGAATCAATACAAAAACACATACATAATGTATATAAATTAATTACGTTTAAATTGTTACGATTATAATTTGTGGAATTTTTTACTCGATCCCAGGGGGGGAAAGTGCCCCGTTTGCCCCCCTCTGTGGAAGCCCATGCTTACAGGTTATAACTCTCCCGCACACGGGGCCACAATTTAACGTCTTATCCAAAGAACGAAGGCGTTTACAAGCCCATCGGTGTCTCTTACTGAACGAGGGCAGAGTTTGGGGTTTTATGGAGAATTCAATATATGCAGCTCAGGATAGATCTGTATGGAGAACTACGTTTCACGTCTAGTTGGAACTCCATAGGCCATGGCTGCCTTTGGGGTGCTTGTGAACTGCAGCAGGTTTTGCTTATTTTTTTTAGATATCACTCAAATGTTTTGAATGAAACGTTTTCGTACGATATTCTTCTCTATAACTCCGTTTCACCTACGTTGAGACCAAATTAAATTAAACAGCTCTTTGTCTATTGGCTAAAGACATCATCACTACGTATAAGTATATTTATCCGAAAATAAAATTATGTAGATTTTTCCGATATATTGACTTCAACAAAACATTGGTCAGGAAAATAATTTAATTTACTTTATTTGGCTGATAGATGATGCACTTAAGTTTTATTAGCGCTTAATGATAACAACAAAAGGATTTAAAAATTAGAACATAGACTATGAAATTGAAATCAACAACTCTCATAGTTGACATCGATGGCGCATTTTTTCATGCATTCAAAATTGAATAGCCACTGGAAGCTGCTTACAATTAGAAGTAAGGTTTCAGATCTAATGATGTAAAGTGTGGGAAAAACTATAATATATATCAATCGCAGAGGAGGAAATGTTTGCTAGAGCATTTTGGATAATACTCCATCATCACATCCTACAGAAGTGCTGAAAACGGTGATTGAAAGGAGCGGTCTTCAGGCCATTGAGATAGCACAAGTGATCAACAAATCGCGATCGATTATCCTCAGCAAGGACAAAGCAACAGCTCAGAAAATCCTCGACTGGGAATACCCGAACTATATGAATCAAGAACTGGAAATTCAACATTGGGACACCCAATACATCGAAAATCCATCAGTCTGCTTTCTTTCTACAGTCATTCATCAGCACCTAATAAATTACAGAAACGCTTAAGATTAGAGAGAACTTAAAGAAAGACACACATTAAATCAACATTGGAACATCCAATACATCGAAAATCCATCAGTCTGCTTTCTTTCTACAGTACATCAGCACCTAATAAATTACAGAAACGCTTAAGTCTTAGAGAGAACTTAAAGAAAGACACACATTAAATCAACATTGGAACACCCAATACATCGAAAATCCATCAGTCTGCTTTCTTTCTACAGTACATCAGCACCTAATAAATTACAGAAACGCTTAAGTCTTATAGAGAACTTAAAGAAAGACACACATTAAATCAACATTGGAACACCCAATACATCGAAAATCCATCAGTCTGCTTTCTTTCTTCAGTACATCAGCACCTAATTAATTACAGAAACGCTTAAGTCTTATAGAGAACTTAAAGAAAGACACACATTAAATCAACATTGGAACACCCAATACATCGAAAATCCATCAGTCTGCTTTCTTTCTACAGTACATCAGCACCTAATAAATTACAGAAACGCTTAAGTCTTATAGATAACTTAAAGAAAGACACGTATTAAATCAACATTGGAACACCCAATACATCGAAAATCCATCAGTCTGCTTTCTTTCTACAGTACATCAGCACCTAATTAATTACAGAAACGCTTAAGTCTTATAGAGAACTTAAAGAAAGACACACATTAAATCAACATTGGAACACCCAATACATCGAAAATCCATCAGTCTGCTTTCTTTCTACAGTACATCAGCACCTAATTAATTACAGAAACGCTTAAGTCTTATAGATAACTTAAAGAAAGACACACATTAAATCAACATTGGAACACCCAATACATCGAAAATCCATCAGTCTGCTTTCTTTCTACAGTACATCAGCACCTAATTAATTACAGAAACGCTTAAGTCTTATAGATAACTTAAAGAAAGACACATATTAAATCAACATTGGAACACCCAATACATCGAAAATCCATCAGTCTGCTTTCTTTCTACAGTACATCAGCACCTAATAAATTACAGAAACGCTTAAGTCTTATAGATAACTTAAAGAAAGACACACATTAAATCAACATTGGAACACCCAATACATCGAAAATCCATCAGTCTGCTTTCTTTCTACAGTACATCAGCACCTAATAAATTACAGAAACGCTTAAGTCTTATAGATAACTTAAAGAAAGACACACATTAAATCAACATTGGAACACCCAATACATCGAAAATCCATCAGTCTGCTTTCTTTCTACAGTACATCAGCACCTAATTAATTACAGAAACGCTTAAGTCTTATAGAGAACTTAAAGAAAGACACACATTAAATCAACATTGGAACACCCAATACATCGAAAATCCATCAGTCTGCTTTCTTTCTACAGTACATCAGCACCTAATTAATTACAGAAACGCTTAAATCTTATAGAGAACTTAAAGAAAGACACACATTAAATCAACATTGGAACACCCAATACATCGAAAATCCATCAGTCTGCTCTCTTTCTACAGTACATCAGCACCTAATTAATTACAGAAACGCACTTAAAGAAAGACACACATTAAATCAACATTGGAACACCCAATACATCGAAAATCCATCAGTCTGCTTTCTTTCTACAGTACATTAGCACCTAATAAATTGCAGAAACGCTTAAGTCTTATAGATAACTTAAAGAAAGACACACATTAAATCAACATTGGAACACCCAATACATCGAAAATCCATCAGTCTGCTTTCTTTCTACAGTACATCAGCACCTAATAAATTACAGAAACGCTTAAGTCTTAGAGAGAACTTAAAGAAAGACACACATTAAATCAACATTGGAACACCCAATACATCGAAAATCCATCAGTCTGCTTTCTTTCTACAGTACATCAGCACCTAATTAATTACAGAAACGCTTGAGTCTTATAGAGACCTTAAAGAAAGACACACATTAAATATTTAAGCAAAAAGAATTTATTAGTATATGAAACAGGCACAAGAATAACAACAATGATGTTTAAAAAACTTATTCCCCAACTTTATTAGGAGAGAAGCCTTCACTGCTACGAACAACTACTCCTGAGTAATACGAGCTCCAAAGCGATGCAGAGACATAGATCATTTTATTATGTACTGTCCATGATTCGAAAAACAAAAACCGGGAACTAAAACACTTTAACGGACATTATAACAGAAGAAATCCAACAAGAAACATAAAACAAACAATTGAACCAACAATTAACATCGGATAAAATACTGAGGAATGATAATTTGATCCAGAAAGTTAGATTACAGATCTCGAGAATACTTCTCAGCAAACCATAACAGACTCAGAGGACAGCTCAGGATTACTAAACGAACAAATAGAGAAAGTAACCAGTGAAAGTCAAATACCTAAGCTCAATTCCAACAGCATTGTGGTAGAAAATTCGCCTTCGGTAATTTTTGCTTCTAATATTCAAGAAAAGCCGTCCCGTGGCCGAGTGGTTAGTGCGCTTCGCTTACTGATCTAACGGACCCGGAGCTCTAGACTTCGGCTAGATGTGATAATTAGCAATTTCAGAATCACACCTAACTTTTGGGGTTATAATTTCATTAAATCTAAGAATTTCATTCGAATGATAAAATTACATTACAGACTCTGTTCAACACTTATTGTTAGATGTGACTCTTAGACGAACGATTCCTGATTTATTATACCTGAGAGTTTTATTCACAAAGGAAATTATCGGATGTTAGAAGTCAAAGTTTTCTTGTGGTACATGTAAAAGCTCTTAGCACTGTAAATATAACAGCTCCTTGACCACGAATTTCTGTATTCTATTTTAAAATTACATTCAAATGATAAAAAATTTTAAAAGTATGTATTTGTATAGTGATGCATAACACTCCTTGTATATAGTGATTGTTGACTTTCTAGGTATCAGATTTAACTCATATATTTCACTTTTTTCCGACAGCTATATTTGAATGGTAAAAGTTAGTTTCTTTCTCTCCGCAGCTACAGGGGTCTATTAAAATAACGGAGAAACGTACTGTTTGTGGACAACTTTTTATTAATAAGCTGTAGGCCCACCCTCGGGCGTTCAGAACACACGCAATTCGATATGGAATAGTCTTATACTAGTCATGCACATACGGTGTCAGACTATGGGACCATTCTTCCTGTAAAATATGGCTCAACTGTGCCAGTGATGATGGAGGTGGGAAGTGTGATCTGACCTTGCGCTCCAGATATTCCCACAAATATTCAAAAATAATGAAGTCTTGTGATTTATATGACCAGGGTACCAGCAGTACCTCATCCTGACACGTTTTGACCACAACTTGACATGTTTGCACAATGCATGATTTATCAGTTTGAAACCAGAGGCGTTCATTAGGGAACAATGCCCGCAACATTGAGTGTTGGTGGTCCCCGAGAATGGATTCGTACGTTGCGGATGTCACACGACCCTGAAGAATAACTAATGGCCGTAAGGAATGCACTGATATGGCACCTCACAGCATCAGGCTTCACAGTCGGGGTGGTATGCTTCTGCAGGATTTCGTGAGACAGTACTCAACCAATGGTGGGAAACAATGTGTAGCATGATTCATCAGACGAGATGACATGTCGCAAGTCTTTAGCATCCCATTTTCTATGTGCTTTGCACCATCTTACACGTTTTGTTGCATTGGGGTTGATAATCAGGGGTTTGTGGATTGCAGCACGGTAATAAATACTGGCACGATGTAGTTCCCGACGAAATGTTATGACGGAAACGGAATCATTCCGTCTGATTTTAAACTCTGTTACTATTTGCAGTGCCGTGGTCTTGTGCTTCCGTTATACAATCCGTGTCAACGTTCGCCTGTCCCTATCTTACAGCTTCGTATGGCATCCACAATTTGCACGTTTGGAGGCAACGTTCTGTCCTTTGTGATAGGTAGATATAATTTTCGATACATTAGTTGCATTTGTCATGTTACACCAACGATTTCTTCCTTTCTGGTTACTGAAGTTCCTGCAAGATGCGCCCCAATGATCATGCTTTTTTGGAGATAACTGAGATCTGACATTACCGACAATTACACCACTACCTCTGTATCACCTGCACCTGTGGCACTGCTACGTGAGGGACGACATCTCACTTCTCCCCTTTATATGCCTCGCATAGCGGATGGCGTCGTCCTTGTGATATGCATAAGGCTCATTGCGTGTACCGCCGTCGGTGTTATCAATATTTCGATAAACCCCTGTATATTCCAATGATAAAGTTATATTTAAGATTCCTCAGAATTCCTAAGGCTAGATTTCATACTTAGCATTTTCAGTATTACAGCTAGCTTATCGGTTATAACTTTATAAACTCTGAGAATTATATTCGAATTATAAAATTGCATTTTATACTAGCTTTAACCTGACGGTAGATGTAAGGCATAGACATGGAAGGTTTCTGATCAGGCGTTTTTATATTCTACTTAGTACTTTTCTTCAAATTGAAAATTTCCGACGTTCGGAAGCCGAAGTTTTCTAATGGCATACCTGTTGTCACAACTACTTGACCAGGAATTTCTATATATTATTTGCGAATAATAGAAATGTGTTTTTAATACTATGATTTCATCTGAGTGTAAACTTGATTCTTGACACTTTAGGTAAAATAGCTAGCTTAACTCGTGTTGTCTCTTTCTCTCCAACATTTATTATCGAATGGTAAAAGTAGTTTTGTAAAGTTTCGCCTTAGATGGCGCTACATGTGATACTTAGCAATTTCGATAACATATCTAGCAGTTCCGTAAAAATTTTATTTTCCCTTAGGACTTATAATCGAGTGATATTTTCGACTAGAGCTAGAGATGACGCTTCGACATGAAAGTGTTGCAGATTAATAATCGGGTATTTTTAATTTGGGAGTTTTGTTGAAAATGGAAATAATCCGACATTAGGAAGCCTAAGTTTTCGTATGGCATACCTGATGATATTAACACTGTAAACACAACAGCTTGACAAGGAATTTCTATGTACTAACGGCGAACAATAAAATTACATTTTCGTGACTATGAATTTATTTGACTGTATACTTGTTCTTGACACTTTAGGTAAAATAGTTAGCTTAACTCATATTGCCTCCTTCTCTCCAACAGCTGTAATTCAATGGTAAAGGTTACGTTTGAGAGATCTCATACCACCTCGTGCTAGACGTGATACTTAAAAATTTCAGTATTACAGTTCGCATTGCGAGTATAATTATTTTCTCTCCTAGAATTATATTCGAATGATAAAATGATATTTTAGACTATCGGTAGAGATGACAATAGAACATAAAGTTTCGCAGCTTCTTGATGATGTATTTTCTGCTTCTGAGTTTTGTTCAAAATGGAAATTATTGGACGTTAGAAGCCTAAATTTTTAAGGGGTACACCAGATGACCTTAGTGCTGTAAATATAACTGTTACTTGATGAAGAATTTTTATATACCCTATGAAAGTTATATTTTTAAAAGTCTGAATTTATCTGACTGTATAGTAGATGCTTGACATTCTAGTTATCGTAGCTAGTTTAACTCATGTTCTCTCATTCTCTCCGACAATTAGATTCGGATGGTAAATTTTTCATGCTTTAAATTTCCAGACTAGATGTGACATTTACCAATTTTTGTATCACAGCTGGATTATCGGGAATAATTTTATTATCACTGAAAATTTTATTCGTATAAAAAACCTGCGTTTTAGACGAAATTTAACCCCCGTCGGTAGATGTGACGCTTAAACGCGGATGATTTTTATCACTCATTTTTATCCTGTGCTTAGTAGTTTTGTTTAAATTCGAAATTATCCGATATTAGGAAGCAGAATTTTCCCCCGTTCTGTACCTGATGATATTAGAAGTGTAAATATATCAACTGCAAATATAGGAATTTCTATTTCCGAATTACATTTCTGAAACTCTCAATTATCCTGAGTGTAAAGTTGATTCTTGACACTCTTGCATGATAGACAAGTTATACTCGAAATGTCTCTTTTAATCCGAGGTCTATAATCGAACACTAAAAGTTATATTTTTAAGTTTCATGTTACTAGATGTGATATTTTGCAATTTCAGTAACACACCTAGGGCCTCAGGTATAATTTTATTTTCTCTTAGAATTTTACTCGAATGAATAAATTATATATTAGACTAACAGTATTTTCTGCCGATAGATATGACATTTGGATATCACAGATTCTTGATCAGTTATTTTTACTTTAGAAGTTTCATTAAAAATGCAAAGGTTTGGATGTGAAAAGTCGAAGTCTTCTAATAGTACATCGGATGATTTTAATACTCTAAATATAACATCTCCTTCAAGAGAAGTATTTCTATACTCTATGGAAGTTTTTATTTTGAAAGGTATCAATTTATCTGACTGTTTATTAAATGCTTGACACTCTAGTTATCGTAGCTAGCTTAACTCATATTATTTCTATTTCTCCGACAGTTGGATTCAAATGGCAAAATTTATATTTTTCATGATTGTTTTTTTAGTACTAGGTGTGACACTTAGCAATTTAGATATCACAGCTGGATTATCGGGTGCAATTTTATTTTCTCTAAGAATTGTAATTCAAATGATAAAATTATGTATTAGACGAAATTTAACACGCATCAGTAGATGAGATGCTTAGACATGGAAGATTTCAATTACGCATTTTCATGTTGTGCTTAGTGGTTTTCTTCAAAATCTTAATTCTCCGACATTACTAAACAGAACTTTTCCCGTTCTATACCTGATGATATTAGAAGTGTAAATATATCAACTGCAAAAAAAAGGAATTTCTGTTTCCGAATTATACTTTTGAAACTCTAAATTTTACTGAGTGTAAAGTTGATTCTTGACACTCTTGGATGATACACAAGTTATACACGAAATGTCTCTTTTAATCTGATTTCTATAATCGAATAGTAAAAGTTACATTTGGGACGTTTAATGTTAGCTGGAGCTAGATGTGATACTTTGCAATTTCACTAACACACCAAGGGCATCAGTTATAATTTTATTTTCTCTTAGAATTTTACTCGAACGACGATAATATATATTAGACTAAACATATTTTCTGCCGGTAGATATGACACTGGGACATCACAGATTCTTGATCAGTTATTTTTAGTTTCGTAGTTTCTTTAAAAATGGAATGTTTTTGATGTTAGAAGTCGAAGTCTTCTAATAGTACATCGGATGATTTTAATACTCTAAATATAACATCTGCTTCAAAAGAAACTTTTCTATACTCTCCACGAGTTATTTTCTTTTTAAAGTATGAATTTATCTGACTGTTTATTAAAATGCTTGACACTCTAGTTATGGTACCTAGCTTAACTCATATTATTTCTATTTCTCCGATAGTTGGATTCGGATAGTAAAATTTATATTTTTCATGTGTTTATATCAGGAGTAGGGGTGCCACTTAGCAATTCAGTTATCACAGCTGCATTATCGGGTATAACTTCATTTTCTCTGACAATTGTAATTCAAATGACAAAATTATGTTTTAAACGAAATTTAACAGCCGTCAGTAGATCAGACGCTTAAACATGGGAGATTACGCATCTTCATGTTGTGCTTAGAGGTTTCCTTCAGAATCTTAATTATCCGACATTAGAAAGCAGAATTTTACCCCGTTCTGTACCTGATGATATTAGAAGTGTAAATATATCAACTGCAAAAAAATAGGAATATCTATTTCCGAATTATATTTTTGAAACTCTCAATATTCCTGAGTGTAAAGTTGATTCTTGACAATCTTGGATGATACACAAGTTATACTTGAAATGTTTCTTTTAATCCGAGTTCTATAATCGAACACTAAGAGTTATAATTGAGACGTTAATTGTTACCTGGAGCTAGATGTGATACTTTGCAATTTAAGTAACACATATAGGGCGTCAGGTATCATTTTATTTTGTCTTAGAATTTTACTCGAATGACGAAATTATATATTAGAGTAAAACTGTTTTCTTCAAGTAGATATGACACTTGGACATCTCAGATTGTTGATGAGTTATTTTTAGTGTCACAGTTACTTTAAAAGTGGAAAGTTTTGGATGTTAGAAATCGAAGTCTTCTAATAGTACATCGGATGATTTTTATACTCTAAATATAACAGCTGTTTCAACAGGAATATTTCTCTACTCTCCGGGAGTTTTTTTTTTTTTTTGAAAAGTATGAATTTATCTGACTGTTTATTAAATGCTTGACACACTAGTTATCGTAGCTAGCTTAACTCATGTTATGTCTATTTCTCCGACAGTTGGATTCGGATGGAAAAGTTTGTTTTTTCTCCAGGAATATATGTGACACTTAGCAATTTAGGTATCACAGCTGGATTATCGGGTATAATTTCATTTTCTCTAAGAAATGTAATTCAAATGATAAAATTATGTTTTAGACGAAATTTAACATGCGTCAGTAGATGAGACACTTAAACATGAGAGATTTGGATTAGGCATTTTCATGTTGTGATTAGAGGTTTTCTTCAAAACCTTAATTATCCGACATTAGGAAGCAGAATTTCTCCCGTTCTGTACATGATGATATTAGAAGTATAATATAACTACTGAAAAAATAGGAATTTCTATAACCGCATTACATTTTTGAATCTCTCAATTTTCCTGAGTGTAGAGTTGATTCTTGACACTCTTGGATGATAGACAAGTTATACTCGAAATGTCTCTTTTAATACAAGTTCTATAATCGAACACTAAAAGTTACATTTGTGACGTTAATTGTTACCTGGAGCTAGATGTGATACTTTGCAATTTTCGTAACACACCTAGGGCGTCAGGTATCATTTTATTTTCTCTTAGAATTTTACTCGAATGACGAAATTATATATTAGACTAACCGTATTTTCTTCCGGTAGATATGACACTTGGACATCACAGATTCTTGATCAGTTATTTTTAGTTTCGAAGTTTCGTTAAAAATGGAAAGGTTTGGATGTTAGAATTCGAAGTCTTCTAATAGTACATCGGATTGTTTTAATACTCTAAATATAACATCTGCTTGAAGAGGTGTTTTTCTATATTCTTCACGAGTTTTTTTTTAAGTATGAATTTATCGGATTGTTTATTAAATGTTTGACACTCTGATTATCGTAGCTAGCTTAACTTATATTATTTCTATTTCTCCGACAGTTGGATTCGGATGGAAAAATTTATATTTTTCATGTTATTTTTTCCAGGAGTAGATGTGACACTTAGCAATTTAGGTATCACAGCTGAATTGTCGGGAATAATTTCATTTTCTCTAAGAATTGTAATTCAAATGATAAAATTATGTTTTAGACGAAATTTAACATGCGTCAGTAGATGAGACACTTAAACATGGGAGATGTCGTTTACGCATTTTCATGTTGTGCTTATAGGTTTTCTTCAAAACCTTAATTATCCGACATTAGGAAGCAGAATTTCTCCTCTTCTGCACATGATGATATTAGAAATGGAAATATATCAACTGCAAAAATAGGAATTTCTATATCGGTATTATAGTTTCGAAACTCTCAATTTTCCTGAGTGTAAAGTTGATTCTTGACACTCATGGATGATAGACAAGTTATACTCGAAATGTCTCTTTTATTCCGAGTTCTATAATCGAACACTAAAAGTTATGTTTGTGACGTTAATTGTTACCTGGAGCTAGATGTGATACTGTGCAATTTAAGTAACACACCTAGGGCGTCAGGTATAATTTTGTTTTCTCTTAGAATTTTACTGGAATGACGAAATTATATATAAGACTAGCACTATTTTCTGCTGGTAGATATGACACTTGGACATCTCAGATTCTTGATGAGTTATTTTCAGTTTGGGAGTTCTTTAAAAATGGAAAGTTTCGGGTGTTAGGAGTCGAAGTCTTCTAATACTATATCGGATGATTTTAATACTCTAAATGTAACATATGCTTCAAGAGGTGTTTTTCTATAGTCTCCGGGAGATTTTTTTTTTAAATATGAATTTTTCTGACTGTTTGTTAAATGCTTGACACTCTAGTTATCGTAAGTAACTTACTCATATTATTTGTATTTCTCCGGCAATTGGATTCAGATGGCAAAATTTATATTTTTCATGTTTTTTTCTTTTTTTTCACGAAAAGGTGTGATACTTTGCAATTTAGGTGTCACAGCCGGATTATCGGGTATAATTTCATTTTCTTTAACAATTGTAATTCAAATGATAAAATTATGTTTTAGACGGAATTTAACACGCGTCAGTAAATGAGACGCTTAGACATGGAAGATTTCGATTACGCATTTTCATGTTGTGCGTAGTAGTTTTCTTCAAAACTACTACGCACAAAAACAAATCTTAATTTTCTGACATTAGGAAGCAGATATTTTCCCGTTCCATACCTGATGATATTAGAAGTGTAAATATATCAACTGCAAAAATAAGGATTCCTATTTTTGAAACTCTCAATTTTCCTTAATGTAAAGTTAATTCTTGACACTCTTGGATGATAGACAAGTTATACTCGAAATGTCTCTATTAATCAGAGTTCCATAATCGAACACTAATTGTTGTATTTGTGACGTTAATTGTTTCCTGGACCTAGATGTGATATTTCGCTATTTAAGTAACACACCTAAGGCGTCAGGTATTATTTTATTTCCTCTTAGGATTTTACTCGAACGACGATAATATATATCAGACCAACACTGTTTTCTGCCAATAGATATGACACTTGGACATCACAGATTGTTCATCAGGCGCTTTTTTTTAGTTTCGGAGTTTCTTTAAAAAGGAAGTTTTGTATGTTAGATGTCGAAGTCTTCTAATAGTACATCGGATGATTTTAATACTCTAAATATAATATATGCTTCAAGAGGAGTTTTTCTATACTCTCTGCGAGTTTTTTTGGAAACGTATGAATTTATCTGACTGTTTATTAAATGCTTGACACTCTAATTATCGTAGCTAGCTGAACTCATATTATTTCTATCTCTCCGACAATTGGATTCGGATGGTAAAATTTACATTTTTCATGATTTTTTTTTTGAGGAGTACTTGAGAAACTAAGCAATTTGGTTATCACAATTGGATTTTCGGGTATAATATCATTTTGTCTAACTACTGTAATTCAAATGATAAAATTATGTTTTAGACGAAATTCAACACGCGTCAGTAGATGAGACACTTAAACATGGTAGATTTCGTTTACACATTTTCATGTTCTGCTTAAAGGTTTTCTTCAAAATCTTAATTATCCGACATTAGGACGCAGAATTTTTACCGTTCTGTACCTGATGATATTAGAAGTTTAAATATATCAACTGCAAAAATAGGAATTTCTATTTCCGAATTACATTTTTGAAACTCTCAATTTTCCTGAGTGTAATGTTGATTCTTGATATTCTTGGATGATAGACAAGTTATACTCGAAATGTCTCTTTTAATCCGAGTTCTATAATCGAATACTAAAAGTTATATTTGTGACGTTTCATGTTACCTGGAGCTAGATGTGATACTTTGCAATTTCAGTAACATATCTTGGGCGCCAGGTATCATTTTATTTTCTCTTAGAATTTTACTCGAATGACGAAATTATATATTAGACTAGCACTATTTTCTGCTCGTAGATATGACACTTGGACATCTCAGATTCTCGATGTGTTATTTTCAGTTTGGGAGTGCTTTAAAAATGGAAAGTTTCGGGTGTTAGGAGTCGAAGTCTTCTAATACTACATCGGATGATTTTAATACTCTAAATATAACATATGCTTCAAGAGGTGTTTTTCTATAGTCTCCGGGAGTTTTTTTTTTAATATGAATTTATCTGACTGTTTATTAAATGCTTGACACTCTAGTTATCGAGGTTAGCTGAACTCATATTATTTCTATCTCTCCGACAATTGGATTCGGATGGTAAAATTTATATTTTTCATGATTGTTTTTTTGAGGAGTAGTTGAGAAACTAAGCAATTTGTTTATCACAGTTGGATTTTCGGGTATAATAAATTTTCTCTAACAATTGTAATTCAAATGATAAAATTATGTTTTAGACGAAATTTAACACGTATCGCTATATACGACGCTTGGACATGAAAGATTTTGATTACCCATTTTCACGTTGTGCTTAGTCGTATTCTTCAAAATCTTAATTATCCGACATTAGGAAACAGGATTTTTCGCGTTCTATACCTGATGATATTAGAGGTGTAAATATATCAACTGCAAAAAAAAATGGGAATTTCTATTTCAGAATTATATTTTTGAAACTCTCAATTTTCCTGAGTGTAAAGTTGATTCTTGACACTCTTGGATGATAGACAAGTTATACTCGAAATGTCACTTTTAATCCGAGTTTTATATTCGAACACTAAAAGTTATATTTGTGATCTTAATTGTTAGGTGGAGATAGATGTGATACTTTGTCATCTAAGCAACACGCCTAGGACGTCAGGTATAATTTTATTTTCTCTTAGAATTTTATTCGAATGACGAAATTATATATAAGACTAACATTATTTTCTGCTGGTAGATATAACACTTAAACATCAGAGATTCTTGATGTGTTATTTTTAGTTTCGGAGTTTCTTTAAAAATGGAAAGTTTCGGATGTTAGTAGTCGAAGTCTTCTAATAGTACATAGGATGGTTTTAATACTCTAAATGTAACATGTGCTTGAAGAGGTGTGTTTCTATACTCTCCGCAAATTTTTTTCTTGAAAAATATGAATTTATCTGACTGTTTATTAAATGCTTGACACTCTAGTTATCGTAGCTAGCTTAACTCATATTATTTCTATTTCTCCGACAGTTGGATTCGGATGCAAAATTTATATTTTTCATGTTTGTTTTTTTTTCAGGAGTAGGTGTGACATTTAGCAACTTAGGTATCACTGCTGGATTATCGGGTATAATTTCATTTTCTCTAAGAATTGTAATTCAAATGACAAAATTATGTTTTAGACGAAATTTAACACGCATCAGTAGATGAGACGCTTAAACATGATAGATTTTGATTACAAATTTTGATGTTCTGCTTAGAGGTAATCCTCAAAATCTTAATTATCCGATATTAGCAAGCAGAATTTTTCCCGTTCTGTACCTAATGATATTAGAAGTGTAAATATATGAAGTGCAAAAAAACGGAATTCCTTTTTCCGAATTACATTTTTTGAAACTCTCAATTTTCCTGAGTGTAAAGTTGATTCTTGACACTCTTGGATGATAGACAAGTTATACTCGAAATGTCTCTTTTAGTCCGAGTTCTATAATCGAATACTAAAGGTTATTTTTGTGACGTTACTTGTTACCTGGAGCTAGATGTGATACTTTGCAATTTCAGTAACACACCTAGGGCGTCAGGGATTATTTTCTCTTAGAATTTTACTCGAATGACGAAATTATATATTAGACTAACCGTATTTTCTGCCGCTAGATATGACACTTGGACATCACAGAGTCTTGATTAGTTATTTTTAGTTTCGAAGTTTCGTTAAAAATGGAAAGTTTTGGATGTTAGAATTCGAAGTCTTCTAATAGTACATCGGATTGGTTTAACTCTCTAAATATAACATCTGCTTCAAAAGGAAATTTCCTATACTCTCCACGAGTTTTTTTTTTTTTTGAAATGTATGAATTTATCTGACTGTTTATTAAATGCTTCACACTCTAGTTATCGTAGCTAGCCTAACTCATATTATTTCTATCTCTCCGACAGTAAGATTCCGATGGTAAAATTTATATTTTTCATGTTTTTATTTCAGGAGCATGTGTGACATTTAGCAGTTTAATTAACACAGCTGGATTATCGGGTATAATTTCATTTTCTCTAACAATTGTAATTCAAATGATAAAATTATATTTTAGACGAAATTTAACACGCATCACTAGATAAGACGCTTAGACATGAAAGATTTTGATTAAGTATATTCACGTTGTGCTTAGTGGTTTTCTTCAAAATCTTAATTATCCGACATTAAGAAACATGTTTTTTTGCGTTCTTTACCTGATGATATTAGAAGTTTAAATATATCAACTGCAAAAATAGGAATTTCTATTTCCGAAATACATTTTTGAAACTCTCAATTTTCCTGAGTGTAATGTTGATTCTTGATATTCTTGGATGATAGACAAGTTATACTCGAAATGTCTCTTTTAATCCGAGTTCTATAATCGAATACTAAAAGTTATATTTGTGACGGTTCATGTTACCTGGAGCTAGATGTGATACTTTGCAATTTCAGTAACATATCTTGGGCGCCAGGTATCGTTTTATTTTCTCTTAGAATTTTACTCGAATGACGAAATTATATATTAGACTAGCACTATTTTCTGCTCGTAGATATAACACTTGGACATCTCAGATTCTCGATGAGTTATTTTCAGTTTGGGAGTGCTTTAAAAATGGAAAGTTTCGGGTGTTAGGAGTCGAAGTCTTCTAATAGTACATCGGATGATTTTAATACTCTAAATATAACATCTGCTTCAAAAGGAAATGTTCTGTACTCTCCACGAGTTTTTTTTTTTTTTTGAAAAGTATGAATTTATCTGACTGTTTATTAAATGCTTGACACTCTAATTATCGTAGCTAGCTTAACTCATATTATTTCTGTTTCTCCGATAGTTGGATTTGGATGGTAAAATTTATTTCATGTGTTTATATCAGGAGTAGGTGTGCCACTTAGCAATTCAGTTATCACAGCTGCATTATCGGGTATAACTTCATTTTCTCTGACAATTGTAATTCAAAAGACAAAATTTTGTTTTAAACGAAATTTAACAGGCGTCAGTATATCAGACGCTTAAACATGGGAGATTACTCATCTTCATGGTGTGCTTAGAGGTTTTCTTCAAAACCTTAATTATCCGACATTAGGAAGCAGAATTTCTCTCGTTCTGCCCATGATGATATTAGTAGTGTAAATATATTAACTGCAAAAATGGGAATTTCTATTTCTGAATTATATTTTTGAAACTCTAAATTTCCTGAGTGTAAAGTTGATTCTTAACACTCTTTGATGATAGACAAGTTATACTTCAAATGTCTCTTTTAATCCGAGTTCTATAATCGAACACTAAGAGTTATAATTGAGACGTTAATTGTTACCTGGAGCTAGATGTGATACTTTGCAGTTTAAGTAACACACCTAGGGCGTCAGGTATCATTTTATTTTCTCTTAGAGTTTGACTCGAATGACGAAATTATATATTAGACTAGCACTGCTTTCTGCTGTTAGATATGACACTTGGACATCTCAGATTCTCGATGAGTTATTTTCAGTTTGGGAGTTCTTTAAAAATGGAAAGTTTCTGGTGTTAGGAGTCGAAGTCTTCTAATACTACATCGGATGATTTTAATACTCTAAATATAACATATGCTTCAAGAGGTGTTTTTCTATATTCTCCGGGAGTTTTTTTTTTAATATGAATTTATCTGACTGTTTATTAAATGCTTGACACTCTAGTTATCGTAGCTAGCTGAACTCATATTATTTCTATCTCTTCGACAATTGGATTCGGATGGTAAAATTTATATTTTTCATGATTTTGTTTTGAGGAATAGTTGAGAAACTAAGCAATTTGTTTATCACAGTTGGATTTTCGGGTATAATTAATTTTCTCTAACAATTGTAATTCAAATGATAAAATTATGTTTTAGACGAAATATAACACGTATCACTAGATAAGACGCTTAGACATGAAAGATTTAGATTACGCATTTTCACGTTGTGCTTAGAGGTTTTCTTCAAAATCTTAATTATCCGACTTTAGGAAACAGAATTTTTCCCGTTCTATACCTGGTGATATTAGAGGTGTAAATATATTAACTGGAAAAATGGGAATTTCTATTTCCGAATTTCATTTTTGAACTCTCAATTTTCCTGAGTGTAATGTTGATTCTTGACACTCTTGGTTGATAGACAAGTTATACTCGAAATGTCTCTTTTAATCCGAGTTCTATAATCGAACACTAAAAGTTATATTTGTGACGTTAATTGTTAGCTGGAGCTAGATGTGATACTTTGCAATTTAAGTAACACACGTAGGGCGTCAGGTATAATTTTATTTTCTCTTAGAATTTTACTCGAATGACGAAATTATATATAAGACTAACACTATTTTCTGCTGGTAGATATGACACTTGGACATCGCAGATTCTTGATGAGTTATTTTTAGTTTCGGAGTTTCTTTAACAATGGAAGTTCCGGATGTTAGGAGTCGAAGTCTTCTAATACTATATCGGATGATTTTAATACTTTAAATATAACATCTGCTTCAAGAGGTGTTTTTTCTATACTCTCCGCGAGTTTTTTTTTTTTTTTTTGAAAAATATCAATTTATCTGACTGTTTTTTAATTGCTTGACACTCTAGTTATCGTAGCTAGCTTAACTCATATTATTTCTATTTCTCCGACAGTTGGATTCGGGTAAAAAAAATTATATTTTTCATGTTTTTTCTTCCAGGAGTTATTGTGACACTTAGCAATTTAGGTATCACAGCTGGATTATCGGGTATAATTTCATTTTCTCTAAGAATTGTAATTCAAATGATAAAATCGTATATTAGACGAAATTTAACATGCTTTAGTCGATGAGACACCTAAACATGGGAGATTTCGATTACTCATTTTCATGTTGTGCCTAGCGGGTTTTTTTCAAAACCTTAATTATCCGACATTAGGAAACAGAATTTTTCCTGTTCTATACCTGATGATATTAGAAGTGTAAATATATCAACTACAAAACATGGGAATTTCTATTTCCAAATTATATTTTTGAAACTCTCAATTTTCTTGAGTGTAAAGTTGATTCTTGACACTCTTGGATGATAGACAAGTTATACTCGAAATGTCTCTTTTAATCCGAGTTCTATAATCGAATACTAAAAGTTATATTTGTGACATTTCATGCTACCTGGATCTAGATGTGATACTTTGCCATTCAAGTAACATAGCTAGGGCGTCAGGTATAATATTATTTTACTAGAATGACGAAATTATATATAAGACTAACACTATTTTTGCTGGTAGATATGACACTTGGACATCAGATATTCTTGATGAGTTATTTTAGTTTCGCAGTTATTTTAAAAATGGAAAGTTTTGGATGTTAGAATTCGAAGTCTTCTAATAGTACATCGGATGATTTTTGCACTCTAAATATAATATCTGCTTCAAGAGGAGTATTTTTATACTCTCCGGGAGTTTTTTCTTTTTTTGAAAAATATGAATTCATCTGACCGTTTATTAAATTCTTGACACTCTAGTTATCGTAGCTAGCTTAACTCGTATTATTTCTATCTCTCCGACAGTTAGATTCGGATGGTAAAATTTATATTTTTCATGTTTTTATTTCAGGAGCAGGTGTGACACTTAGCAATTTTATTATCACAGCTGGATTTTCGGGTATAAATTCATTTTCTCTAACAATTGTAATTCAAATGATAAAATTATATTTTAGACGAAATTTAACATGCGTCAGTAGATGAGACGCTTAGACATGGAAGATTTTGATTACGCATGTTGTGCTTAGTGGTTTTCTTCAAAATATTAATTATCCGACATTGGAAAGCAGAATTTTTTCCCGTTCTGTACCTGCTGATATTAGAAGTGTAATCATATCAACTACAAAAATAGGAATTTCTATTTCCGAATTATATTTTTGAAACTCTCAATTTTCCTGAGTGTAAAGTTGATTCTTGACACTCTTGGTTGATAGACAAGTTATACTCGAAATATCTCTTTTAATCCGAGTTCTATAATCGAAGAGTAAAAGTTATATTTTTGACGTTTCTTCTGACCTGTAGTTAGATATGGTACTTTGCAATTTCAGTAACACACCTAGGGCGTCAGATATAATTTTATTTTGTCTTAGAATTTTACTCAAACGACGAAATTATATATTAGACTAACCGTATTTTCTGCCGGTAGATATGACACCTGGACATCACAGATTCTTAATCAGTTATTTTTAGTTTCGGAGAGTCTTTAAAAATGGAAAGTTTTGGATGTTAGAAGTCGAAGTCTTCTAATAGTACATCGGATGATTGCGATATTATAAATATAACATCTGCTTCAAGAGGAATTTTTCTATATTATCTGCCAGTTTTTTTTTTTGAAAAGTATGAATTTATCTGACTGTCTACTAAATGCTACACTCTCTAGTTATCGTAGCTATCTTAACTCATATTTTCTCAATCTCTCCGACAGTTAGATTCGTATGTTAAAGTTTATAGTTTTCATGCTTAACATTTCCGTACGAGATCTCACACTCAACAGTTTCGGTATCACAGGTGGATTATTGAGTATAATGTTATTTTCTCTAAGAATTGTAATTCAAATGATAAAATTACCTTTTAGACGAAATTTAGCAGATGGCGGTGTAGTGACGCTTAGGCCTGGAAGATTTCTGTCGCGCATTTTTATATTGCGCGTTGTAGTTTTGTTCAAAATGGAAATTATCCGACATTAGAAAGCTGATTTTTTTCCGTTCTATTCCTGATGATATTAGCAGTGTAAATATATCAGCTGTATAAATTGGAATTTCTATTTCCGCATTTGATTATGAAACTCTGAATTTTCGTGAGTTTATAGTTGATTCTTTGATCTTTTATGTGATAGAGAAGTTAAACTAGTATTGCCTCTTTTAAAAAAGTTCTACAATCGAAGAGTAAAAAAGTTATATTGATGACATATCTTGTTTCCTGGAGCTAGATGTGATACTTAGCAATTTCTGTAACATATCTAGGGCGTCAAGTATAATTTTACTTTATCTTGAACTTTTATTCGAACGATAAAATAAAATTTTAGACTAGCACTATTGTGTACTGGTAGAGATGACGCTTGGACATCACAGATTCTTCATCAGGTGTTTTTGCTTTGGGAGTTTCGTTAAAAATGGAAATTTTTGGACGTTAGAAGCCAATATTTTCTAATGGTTCATCCGATGCTCTTAGTACAGTCGCTCAAAAAAGTATCCGAATACTATGGTTGATTACAGAATTCAGAAAAAATATCTGGAAACGATTTTTTCAGAAATTAGTGATCTGGCAACCTTCGTGTCACGTGACACGAAGGTTGCCAGATCACTAATTTCTTTATTTTTTCTGAATTCTGTAATCAACCATAGTGTTCGGATACTTTTTTGAGCGACTGTACTGTAAATATAACCGCTGCTTCACGAGGAGATTTTTGTATACTCTCTGCGAGAGTTTTTCTGAGTGTATAGTAGATGCTTCAAACACTAGTTATCGTAGCTACCTTAACTCATATTATTTCTAGCTCTCCGACAGTTAGATTCGAATGGTAAAATTTATAGTTTTCATGTTTTTATTTCAGGAGTAGGTGTGACACTCAGCAATTTAGGTATCACAGCTGGATTATCGGGTATACTTTTATTTTCTCTGAGAATTGTATTTCAGTGATAAAATTACGTTTTAGACGAAATTTAACACGCTTCACTATATAAGACACTTAGACATGAAGGTTTCGATTACGCATGTTGTGCTTAGTGGTTTTGTTCAAAATCGAAATTATTCGACATTAGAAAGCCGAATTTTTCCCGTTTATACCTGAAGATATTAGAAGTGTAAATATATCAACTACAAAAATAGGAATTTCTATTTCCGAATTATATTTTTGAAACTCTGAATTTTCTGAGTGTAAAGTTGATTCTTGACACTCTTGGATGTTACACAAGTTATACTCGAAATGTCTCTTTTACTCCGAGTTCTATAATCGAAGAGTAAAAGTTATATTTTTGACGTTTCTTCTTCCATGTAGTTAGATATGGTACTTTGCAATTTCAGTAACACATGTAGGGCGTCATGTATAATTTTATTTTTTCTTAGAATTTTACTCGAAAGATGAAACTATGTATTAGAATAACACTATTTTCTGCCGGTAGATATGACGCTTGGACATCACAGATTCTTGATCAGTTATTTTTAGTTTCGGAGTTTCGTTAAAAATGGAAAGTTTTGGACGTTAGAAGTTGAAGTCTTCTAATAGTACATCGGATGATTTTAATACTCTAATTATAACATCTGCTTCACGAGGGGTTTTTATTTATCCTCTGCGAGTTTTTTTTAAATATGAATTTATCTGACTGTTTATTAAATGCTTGAAACCTTAGTTATCGTAGCTACCTTAACTCATATTTTCTCAATCTCTACGACAGTTAGATTCATATTTTTACTTAGAAAAATTTATATTTTTCATGCTTTACATTTCCGTACTAGATCTGACACTTAGCAATTTCGGTATCACAGCTGTATTATTGAGTGTAATTTTCTCTGAGAATTTTATTTGAATGATAAAATTACATTTTTGACGAAATTTAACAGGGGTCACTAGATGTGACGCTTAGGCATGAAAGATTTCGATCACGCCTTTTCATGTAGTGCTTAATACTTTTTTCCGATGGAAAAATTTATATTTTTCATGCTTTACATTTCCGGACAAGATGTTACACTTACCAATTTCAGAATCGCAGCTGGATTATTGAATAAATTTTATTTTCTGTGAGAATTGTTTTCAAATGATAAAATTACGTTTTAGCGAAAATTAACAGATGTCGGTAGAAGTGACGCTAAGATGGATGACTTCAATCACGCATTTCTATGTTGTGCTTAGTAGTTTTGTCCAAAATGGAAATTATCCGTCATTAGGAAGCCGAATTTTTCCCGTTCTATTCCTCATGAAATTAGCAGTGTAAATATATCAGCCATATAAATAGGAATTTCTATTTCCGTATTTCATTTTGAAACTCTGAATTTTCCTGAGTGTAAAGTTGATTAATGACATACTTAGATGATAGACAAGTTAAACTCGTATTGTCTCTTTTACTCCGAGTTCTATAATCGAATAATAAAAGTTACATTTTTGAGGTTTTTATCTTACATGGAGCTAGATGTGATACTTTGCAATTTCTATAACACATTTAGGACGTCAGGTATCATTTTATTCGAACGATAAAATCAAATTTTGACTATCACTTTTGTCTGCCGGTAGATTTGACGATTGGACATGAAAGTTTCACAGATATTAGATCAGGTATTTTTACTTCGGTAGTTTCGTTAAAAAACCAACTTTTTGGACGTTATAAACCGAAATCTTGTAATGATACATCGGTGAATTTAATGCTGTAAATATAACAACTGTTCGACGAGGAGATTTTATATACTCTCTGCGAGTTTTATTTTTAAAGTATGAATTTATCTGACTGGGTAGAGATGTTTGACACTCTAGTTATTGTAGGTGGCTTAACTCATATTTTTCAATCTCTTCGACAGTTAGATTCGGATGGTAAAATTTATATTTTTCATGTTTTTATTTCAGGAGTAGATGTGACATTTAGCATTTAGGTATCACAGCTGGATTATCGGGTATAATTTTATTTTCTCTGAGAATTGTATTTGAATGACAGAATTACGTTTTAGACGAAATTTATAAAGTGTCAGTAGATGTGACGCTCAGACATGGAAGGCTTCTATCAGGCATTTATATGTTGTGCTTAGCAGTGTAATTATGTCAACTACAAAAATAGGAATTTCTATTTCCGAATTATATTTTTGAAACTCTAAATTTTCGTGAGTGTAAAGTTGATTCTTGACACTCTTGGATGATAGACAAGTTATACTCGAAATGTCTCTTTCACTCCGAGTTCTATAATCGAATAATAAAAGTTATATTTTTGAGGTTTTGTCTTTCCTGGAGCTAGATGTGATACTTTGCAATTTCAGTAACACATCTATAGTGTCAGGTATAATTTTGTTTTGTCTTACAATTTTATTCGAACGATAAAATTATATATTAGACAAACACTATTTTCTGCCGGTTGATATGACGCTTGGACATCACAGATTCTTAATCAGTTATTTTTAGTTTCGTTGTTTCGTTAAAAATGGAAAGTTTTAGACGTTAGAAGTTGAAGTCTTCTAATAGTACATCGGATGATTTTAATACTCTAAATATAACATCTGCTTCAAGAGTAGTTTTTCTCTGCGAGTTGGGACTTCCATTCGGTCGTGCTTCTTACTCGATAGCGTTTACTTTGTACGGTATTGAGTTAGTCCTGGAAGGAAAGGAGTGTAATGATTATTTTAATCTGATAAAGTCTGGGAATTTTAGATTAAAATTGTAATTTTGCGTGTCATCTTCTACGCAGAGTATGAAATTCTTCTAGAAATCGATCAGATAGAAAAGTGCTATTTAATTATTCCGCATGATGGATGCATTATAGCTGAACCGAGTACTCAAAAGAGATTCCTTCACGTACCCCTTTTCCAAGCAGTGTGCGTGATTATCTTACACTGCTAAGAAACCTTTTATGTTTATATAAAACACAGATGTTCCTTCTGCGACAAGGACGCACTGGATCGCGGTTTACATGAACAACTATACTGTAGATCATTTTGATCCTTTACGACACCCTCCTACAAACATCGAAGGCTACGTAGAAAATGGTATGAAATGTGTGGAATACCATTCGTTCTACTTGCAAGAACTAAAATCTACCACATGTTGAATTCACTATTTGCATTTTTTGTGTAATCGTGCTAGAGGTGTAACTTTATCGCGCAAGTTAGCGGATTAATATTCCTGTAAGTTCAACTTGAACGAATCGATGATATTACTTTTTAATCAGACTGTCAAAGTTGTTCCCATCTTTGAGTTCATGTGCATCCCCTGGTACAGCGTGATTGCGCGCGAGCCATGTGCTGTACACATCACCTAACCTGGATCTGCCGGACTGCAGAGCTCGGATGCACGCCACAGGGTGTAATGACCAGAAGGGTCTCTACTGAGAGAGAGGCGAGAGGCTACTACACCAGAGGCTGAGCTATCTCAGGAGAGACAGCTCAGCTTCTGGTGACGATATGACAATCTTGGCAATGGAAAGAGCCGACCACCAGATCCGGGAATTGGATAGGCTTTATAGGTATTCCCAGCTCCTAAAGCATGTATTGGGCAAGACTCCACAAGAGGTTGGCGAGATGCAGAAGTTATAAATACGTGATCAAGAATTTACAATATTTTCATGTTTGAGACTCACATCTACCGACAACTGTAGGTCTAAAATATAATTTGATCATTAAAATATAATTCTGAGGTATAACAAAATTATACCCGATGAACCAGCTATGATTCTAAAATTGCTAAGTGTCACATCTAAGCTCAGGCAAAGTGAAGCGTAAAATTTATAATTTTAACCATTCGAATATAGTTATCGTAGAGAAAGAAAACATGTGAGTTAAACTATCTACGATACCTCGAGTATCAAGCATCAACTATACTCGCAGGTAAACTCTGAGGTTTAAAAATGCAATTTGAATATAATTCCCAGGCAGTATATAGAACTTATTGGTCAAATAGCTGTCTTATCTACAGTGCTAATATCAACAGACATACCATTAGGAAACTTTAACTTCGGATAATTTCAATTTTGAACAAAACTCTCAGGCAGAACGTAAAGATACCTTATTAGGAATCTGAGAAACTTTCACGTCTATCCCTTCACATCTACCGACAGCTATGAAAGTGAGTCTATATTTTATAATCGAAATATCGAGCAGTTTATCGAGCAGAATATCGAGCAGTTTATATTCGAATGATAAAATATAATTTTATCATTCGAATATAAACTGCTCACAAAAATTAGGGGATATTTCTTCGCTTCATATTCATTTTGAAATATCCTCTAATTTTTGTGAGCAGTATATTTCTCAGAGAAGGAAAAACTATTGCCAATAAGCTAGATGTGAGACTGAAATTGCGACGTATTACATCTAGTCCCAGTCGATGTGAAACTTTACAAATATAACTTTTTACCATTCGATTATAGCTCGGAGAAAAAGAGCAAATATTAGTTAAGCTAGCTATTTTACCTAAAGTGTCAAGAATCAAGTAAATCAGATAAATTAATAGTTTCATAAATATAATTCTATTACTCTCAGTTAGTATATAGAAATTCCTGGTCAAGCTGTTGTGTTTACAGTGTTAATATCATCAGCTATAGAATGGGAAAAATTCGGCTTCCTAATGTCGGATAATTAACATTTTTAACAAAACTACTAAGCACAACATAAAAATCTTCCATGTCTAAGCGTCAACTGACAGGTGTTAAATTTCGTCAACAAAGCAATTTTATTATTCGAATACAATTCTCAGAGATAATAAAATTATACCCGATAATCCTGCTGTGATGCCGAAATTGCTAAGTGTCACATCTAGTCCGGAAATGTAAAGCATGAAAAATATAAATTTTACCATCCGAATCTAACTATCGGAGAGAATGAGAAAATATGAATTAAGCTAGCTACGATAACTAATGTGTGAAGCATCTACTATACAGTCAGATAAATTCAGACTTTTAAAAATATAACTTTCGGAGAGTATATAAAAACTCTTTATCAAGTAGCTGTTACATTTACAGTACTAACATCATTTGGTGTACGTACCATTACAAAACTTCGACTTCTAACATCCAATAATTTCTATTTTTAACAAAACTCCCAAACTAAAAACACCTGATCAAGAATCTGTGAAACTTTCATGTCCAAGCGTCATCTCTCCCGACAGACAAAAGTGCTAGTGTAAAATATAATTATAACATTCGAATATAAATCTAGGGGAAAATAAAGTTATACCCGTTGCCCTAGGTGTATTACTGTAATCGCGAAGTAACACATCTATCGCCAGGTAAAGAGGGAACGTCACAAATATAACTTTTACGATTCGATTATAGATGTCGGAGAGAAAGAGACAATACGATTTAACTTGTCTATCATCCAAGAGTGTCAAGAATGAACTATACACTCAGTTAAATTCAGAGTTTCAAAATTATAATTCGCAAATAGAAATTTATTTTTATGCAGCTGTTATATTTACACTGGTAATCGTTGGAGCTCGTTGTTTTGCAGCTAGTGGTCTTAATGGTCTGCCTGGTTTATGGGTCTTTGCTTTGACGAAGAGCTGCCGAACACACGGGTACATAGGCGAAAAGCATGCTTTCTGTATTGACTGCGGTAGGTGCGCGTGAGTTTGCTATTTCGCGTGATGACCTTATCTGTAGGGTCATGATCTATTTTCACACAATTTAATTCCAGAAGCATTTATCTAGTTTAGTGTTGAATTCGGTACTGTGTATAATGACAATTTGCTGTGACTTGTCTGCAGCTAGTATTCTAATGTCTTTAATTTTTCTGTTTGTTCTTTTGCAGTTGAAGGGCGTTGTTCTTCATATCATTATTAGATACTCTATATATATTATATCGAGCTTTGTCTTTGATATGGTGAGGGATGGGCCCATTGACTTCCTCTATGTTAGCTACCATGTATATTGCATGAGGTAACTGTTGGGGGTGCGCGAATTTCGGACCTGGTTGCAAAATGTTCGTTTCTTATTCTGTGAAGATTGCTTGTGAAAGATTATAATGTCCACAGGTTTTGAAGCGGGAGTTTCTCCTTTTTAATCTTTCAAATTTTTGTCGTGTCTTTTTAGAATAATATTCGTATCACTTTTTAATAAATTGTGATTAGGTTCAAGATTTCATTGAATATATCTGAGGTAATATGTCGGTCAACGTCGAAATAAAGATTACATACCTACTTTTCCAGCTTGAACAGCTCACATCTGGTATTTCTAGTGCTGAGCCGCAGCATCTTTCTTTCAGCCATTGATAAGACTTTGTTAGAATATCTCGGGAATTTCCTTTTATTAACGGAAAGTAATTGGGGGGGTGATATTCAAGTTCTTACACTGAAATAGAATTTGCAGCTCACAAACCATACGATTCAGCCTTCTTCTTTCCCTCATAAAACGTTTACCACATTCGATTAGCATGCTTATTTGTAGTGAGCTTGTAAGTGTAACAGATTTAACGTAGCTGAGTTAAATTAAAAACTTAATCACTATCCAAGCTGTTTTATTATTGTTTTAATAAATCAAAATAGCATTTCGATCGGTGAATTATTGGCATGTTAGTCATTTCTTGTAGTAATATACAAAAAAAAAAGACCTTTCCTGTTGCACGGATCACACAATGATATTTAGACCACCGTAACTTGGCATTTTTCGACTATTAGCATCGTTTTCAGCAGTTGGGTAAACAGTTCGGAGATTATATGCGTGTGTGTTGTGGGGTGGCACCGTACGATTTGCAGCGGGTGGTGCTGTTGCGGTTTTCGTGGGCCTACCATTTGCCTCGGGTAGGGGTGAGGGGTGGATGTTTTACACAACTTCTGGAGATGACGTGAATAGTCGAAACATGTCTAGTTTTACGTTGATATAAATATCATCCGTGCAAAAGGAAAGGACTTAATCATATATTATAAGAAGTGACTAACATCCCTACTATCCTGTATTCACCGATCGAAATGCTATTATGATTTACTAAAACAATAATAAAACAGCTTGGGTAGTGATTATATTTTTAAAGTAGTAGAGTTATTTTAATTATATACCGCTTCTCTCTTTCTAAAGATCACGATCATTTTTTTTTTTTAAAACGCGAACTGAAGATTTTTTGCTCCTGGATTCCTTCTTACATGATTTTGTCAAAATGCAAACATTTAAAGATACGAATTTTTTTGTTTTTCAATGTAGAAAGGCAAAGTGCTTAGATATTAAAGATTTATTGTGCGAACTAGAGATAAACTTTTGTCGTCCCCTCTTACCTTCCATTAATTAATTCATGCATTGATTAACTCAGAAATCTTGTATCATTTGGTATTAGACGTTTCAAAAGATGAAATTTTTCAAGCTGATATTTTTTGTTTTTCAATGATATTCTGCTAATTGTTGATTACCAAATGTGAAAATTGCTGATTAAGACTACTTTCTGTTCTAAATTATTTACGAATTATGATGACCTACTTATGTGCATAGTTGACATTAAATATATAACGTGATAGATATTCTGAAATATAAATCCTGAGGAATCTCCCAAATTGGATAAAAATAGCATTAAAGGGCTATGTACTTAAACGTGGGTAGTTGTGATGCTTAGCAAGTTACGTATCAATGTTTCCTTCCAGGGTATTTTTTACGTAATTTATGTAACATAATATTGCTAAATGAGATTGTATGTAATTACATGGGCCTATTTATGAAATATACTTTTATGCTCGTTCACCTAAAGTCAGAGCCATTTTAATTTCTTGTACAGTCCCAACCAGTCATTTAGTTATTGGTTTCAAAACCGACCTCAAATACTCCTCAGTATTCCGCTATTTCAATTACGATTTTGTAACACACCTACTTCGAAACATTTCTTTTTCGGATATAATAGGTAATTTTCACTCTATGGTTAAGAGAAAGTTTATTATCAAAAATTTATTTTTGACTCTTACGGATATGAGAAATATCTGATTTCTTTGACTCTTACGGATATGAGAAATATCTGATTTCTTTGACAGTTAGGACTAAATATTTGCTGCCTTACACTACATTTAAAATTTTCTTGCACCATATCTACTAAAAATTGCGACATTTATTCTTAGTTGTTTCGAAATTTTGCCATCATCAACGATATAGAGCAAATTGTAGTAGTTACTGTTTAAACCAATTCATATTTCAAACTGAAGAAAAGAAATATTTAATGAGTGGTGTGTTACACGTGGATTGGTGTGATGCTTATCGCTAAACGTTTCACAATGCATTGTTTAAGTATACTTTTGGTTTATTCTCAAAACCAACCGTTCACTTCTGTTAGTTGATCAATAAAAATGAATTCTTTGAGATTATGTTATGAATGATTTTTGAATATAATTTTCCCTATCGAATATTTTAAATGATTTTTATCCGAAAATTGTTTGAAATTTTCTACCTACCTTGCTAAATGGTAGAAATATTTTGAAATATAATCTTTACGTCATTTACGAAAAATAAAATAATAAGGGTGTTCCATTTATGGCTCTGATTTTTCTCTTTTAAGAGATCATAATCATATTTGTTTCAAACGCTGCCTGAAGTCTTCTTTGACTTTGTATTCCTTCTTGCCTGATTTTGCCAAATGAAGGGCTTGCAGTAAATAACGAGTCAGCTCTACTTTCTGCCAATTTTGAGTAAACAAAAAGTACCATTTAAAATTCAAGTTTTTTTCCACACATGCTATAAATTGATTGATAACCAATATTGGTTGTAATAAACATCATTTTGACTTCCCATAAATGAAATTTGAGTGTTGAAGTTGCCTCGTTTTTGAGCCAAAGATGCAAAAAAATGCTAAAGAGGAAAAATAATATTAAATAAAGTGTAAATAAATTTATTTACATGATTAATGTGATTGTTACATTATTTTTAGAAATAATAACATAACGATATAAAACTTTACAGGGTGAAATTAGGCTTCAAATTCGCCTTCTGTTTCATCTGGATCATTTGGTAACAAGTTGTCTTGTTTCAGTCCATTATAAGACACATCCCCTTTTCTACTGGGGCGGGGGTGGCTTAGTCGGTAGCGTGTCAGGCTCGTAATCTGTAGTTCACAGGTTCGAGTCCCAGCTGGGTCAGCGTTGAGATTTATCTCCGCAAAATTCCCCGCCCTGCCCACTGTCAGTAGGGGACACCGATGGGCTTGGAAAGGCCGCCGTCCGTCGGATGGGACGTTAAGCCGTGTGCTGGAGAGCCATACCCTGTGCACGTTAAAGAACACGCTGGATGGCCTTGACGGGAGGATACCATCTGTCTTCCAACAGCTATTCCAGTAGGTCCCCTCCCCCAACCTTCTCTGAGCCTTCGGGGTCCATGTGACCTGGCCATTTAGCCCATGATGTGCAAAGAAAGTGCCGCTCCGAGGTAAAGCAACCCAACCCTTTTCTACTACATATTTTTTGCAAGATCCAACATATCTTTTAATTTTGCATCTTTTAGTGGTAATGAACTCTCATAAGCTGGCTGAAGATTATTGATTGTAAAGGATGTCTCATTCGGGTTGTTTAATATTTTCACTTCTACTAAAACTTGAAAACTTACACTCTCACTGCACTGAATAGTGCCTTTCTGAACTAGTTTGTTGTCATAACAAAACAGTTTTTACTTAATAATAAGGTATTTTCCTTCTAGTTTCTTATTTAGTATTAATAAGAATGGATTTTTTAAAAACATAGGTTTCGAGTTTTCTATGAAGTTAAAAATCATTAGTCTGTCCACTGTAACAACAGAAAAATTCTTACTGGTTCTTTTGATGATATTTACGTATTCATTTGGAAGAAAACCCCTATCTGTTTTTCTAAGATTTCTTTCGATAAGGCCGAATGCCCGATCACATGGCATAACACTGTGGCCAGGTTCAGGGAATTGATGAGTGATTTATTGAGTCGGCCTCTATGTAACAGGGTAAAAAAGTACTGTGTTAAAGCATGATTTTCGTTTTGTGATACGTAGTTATCAGAAAATAAATAAAGCACTTTTATGTCTGGGCTTAAAACATTGTTAACATAATGATGTAAACAGCAGATGGCTTCATTTGGCGATTTTTTTCCTGTAGTCTCATCATAGACATAAAAATGATGTTTTCCTAACTTACCAGAAGAGATGGCAAAGTTACAGACCCAGCACTGCCATTTGTAAAATGTATCACCAGAAGGCACTTTTGGCAATGACATATTTTGCTGGTAATCAAATCAGAACACCTCAAGTGCCCTGATTTTCCTTGGCCAGTGCTGTTCGGTTTCTGATGTCTTCATAGAAGGTATCCGCTTTTGTCTGATGAAGTTGCTTCTTGATTTTCAGGGCCTGTCGTTTCTCGTCAGAAATGCTTCGGGAGCTCAGCGCTTTTGCAATGTTGCCACAAGTTTGACAAACGTCAAATCTTGTCATGGTCCAGTCAATTATGTGCGCGAAACTATGGCATCCTCCAAATTCCCCAGATATCAATCCAATCGAGCATCTGTGGTTTGTCTTGGAACAGCTTTTCCGATCTGAGGTGGCTCAACCACGTAACTTACAAGATTTAAAGGATCTTCTGGTAACGTGTTGATACTAGATACCACAAGACACCTTTATAAATCTTATAGCGTCCATGCCTCGCCAGGTAAGAGCTGTTTTGGCGGCAAGTGGAGGACCAGCATTACATCAGGCAGGTGGTCACAATGTTTTGGCTCTTCTATGCATAATCTTTACTTCTTTTATGAACGGGAAAAAAGCAAATGAGCTGATTTAATATGCTGTACTTTTCCCCTTTTAATAAATCAAAATCTATTTTATTTCAATCCTACCTGAGCATTTCTTTGACTCTGTATTCCTTCGTACATGATTTTGCCAAATGTAAACATTTGAAACTTCGAATGGTTTCGTTTACTAATGCAGAAAGCCAAAATGTTTAGACACTCTGTATTAAGGATTAATCATGGTTTAGTTTTCTAATTACGGATACATTTTTCACTTCCTCTAAATACCTTCCATTAAATAATTCATGCGTAAATCTTTTCCGAAATGATATAATACAATTTTGAGCGCTTGGTTTCAAGAGATGCTATTTCTCAAGCTGATGTTTTATGAATATATATTCTGCTAAGTGTTAATAAAAAAAATGTATCAATCACTAATTTAGGCTCAATTCTGCTTTAAATTGAACAACAATTGTGACCTACTTTTGTGCATAATTGTCATATAATATTGTTATGAATTAAATGATTATAAACTGAGCGTAAGTTCAAATAAATAGTATATAACAATTATAATTCTAAACATAATGTAATTTATTCCAAAATTATGAATGAAAACGTTTATACAAACTCAACAACACAAATCTAAATCAGTATAAAAATATACTTTCTAAAGAACAAAGCAAAAGAAGCTTTTGTAATAGTCGATAAATGGCACAATCGTATTTGTGAACAAACCTACAATATGTAAAGAATAACCTTACCATTTCGTAAACAACTAAATATAATTATGAATTACAGAAAAGTTGAGATCAAATGTGCTTGTTCGTCTAACTTAAAATCAGTAACCTAAACATCCTTTTTTTTCTTGCGAATCTCCTAACAGGATCAACACTAATAAACTTATTATACCTCCCGCGCACACTCCACATAAAACATTTCTCCTTTAGACTAAACTGCATAGACTAAAACCAACTACGTTTTACTTCACATAAATTCTTCTAATTAACACTTGTTCCTTATTCTTAATTTTTGTTCCTTATTCTTAATTGTTTCAGTCAAGTTTCGATGTCATTGGTAACTTAACTAGTACGCTGAAGCACGTGCGAGCATCCAGACGACACATCACAAGTTTATTGTATCACTTTCATGTCACAAATTCATTATAGCACTTTCATCTGTCGTAACATTATATACCTGGAAGATATTCTGAAATGTACATCCTGAGAACTTCCATAGTGGATAAAAAATATCATTAAAGTTATAGGTTTTTCTCCAACGGCAGATTCGATGATTATCAACTTATTTATCGCTGTTTCCGTCATGGCTATTTTAATTTATCTAACATAATATTGGGAAATCGAATTTTATGTAATATGCTTTTATCGCAATTTCCGGTACGTTGTCTAGCTACTCGTGTCTGATGTGTAGTCCAATCCACTCATACCCTTTTCTGTTTCAAAACCTAGCTCAAGTACTCCACAAAATTGGACAATCCAGATACAATTTTTCCAGATGATTCACGAAAAATCAATGCTATTTAATTTCTTGTTTAGTCCTATCTACTCATTTCCTTTTTGGTTTCAAAATCTACCTCAAGTATTCTTCAGCATTGGACTACTTCTATTACGATTTTGTGACAGGCCTACTTCTATAACTTTCGAATATTTCGTTTTCAAATGTAATAGAGTAAAATATTTTCATACTATGATGACTATCGTGATGGTGGAGTGAACGCAGTTTCTTACTTCGTAAAATTACGAATGCGGACTCAACTGCGCTGAACGTCGTGTTAGGCTACATTACATAAATGATTAACCACTCTATAATAGAGGACGATCAATTAGTCCCTTAATTACATTTACCATTTCTTAGGTGAAATCACAGGTTAGCCCATGCCGACGTATGCCTCAGACTTACTGCGCCAAATGATGTGTAGAAAGATGTCCAACAATTCAAGCACGAGAGTACTTAATACATATATGTATTTACAACAATAAAAATAACAACAATAACACATAAAAATAAATAAATTACAGTGAGATGACAATGATGACAAATTACTCTACCCATTAAATATTATTATGAAAATGAAAAATTTCAGATTTCTTTGATAGCTAGGACTAGACATTCTACAGGACACTAATTCCGAAATTGTCTTCCTCCATATCTACTAAAAATGTAATATTTCTTCTTAAATGTTTCTGATTTTCGCAGTCATCAACGATATAGGGCAAATTTTATTAATCATTGTTTACACTAATTTATATTTCATGCTGGAGGAAAGAAATATTATATGAGATTTCAGTCAGTTGTAAGTTGGTGTGATGCTTTACGATGTAAGTATCACAGCTCTCGGTTACGGGTGTTTCTATGATATTTTTCGTATTTCCCTTCAGAAGTAATTTTGGGTTATTCTGAACATCAGGAGGGTATGGTTTCACTTTTGTTACTCAATCTATAAAAAGAATGCTTTGAGATTATATTCTAGGTGATTGTGCGAATTTTTAATATAAATTTGTCAGTGGAATATTTGAAATGATACTATCCGATATTTCTGCGGCATATTCGTCATATTTACAATGCCTTGTTACGTGTCTTACTCTCTTGTAGAACAATACGCATATTACTTCTTTTATGAAAGTGGAAAAAAGCAAAAGAGTTCATTTAATATGCTGTGCGTTTTTTTTTCTCTTTTAATCAAAATCTATTTTATTTCAACTTTCCTGAATATTTTTTTGACACTGTATTGCTTCTTACATGATTTTTGCCAAATGCAAACATTTGAAACTTCGAATGGTTTCGTTTCCTAATGTAGAAAGCCAGCATTCTTAGATACCATGTATTGAGGATTAAACATGATTTATTTTTCTAACTTCGGATATATTTTAACTTCCTCTAAATTCCTTTCATTAAATAATTCATGCGTGGATTTCCTCCCAGAGCGAAAACTACAGGGATGAAAAAATGGTCAGGCAGGCTGTGATTCAGTTAATCTGAAGAGTTGCAGTCTTGAGCAGGTGTCACAGTTTAATTATCTTAGGAGCTATGTAATAGATATTGGTGATGTGCGGCATGTAATTAACAGACGAATAGCCATTGCTGCCGGGACTTTTAAGAATCTATGGAGGGTGTAGAAAAATAGACGTAGAAGCCTAAACACTAAAATTAGCCTATGTAATTGTTCAGTTCTTTCTAGGGTTAGTTATGGTAGTGAAACTTAGACGTTTTGTAAATAAGATCATCAAATGAGTTTTTTAATATGCTGTGCTCTTTCTCTTTTAATAAATCAAAATCTATTTTATTTTCACCTACCTAAACATTCCTTTGACTCTGCATTGCTTCTTACATCATTTTGCCAAATGCGAACATTTGAACTTCAAATTGTTAGGTTTTCTAATGCAGAGAGCTAAAATGCTTTGACTATGTATTAAGGATTATTCAAAGTTTATTAGATTAACTACAGATAAATTTTCGACCTCTTCTGCATTCCTTCCGTTTAATAATTTATATATAGGTCTCCACCGAAATCTTACATCTTGTGGAACGAAATGTTTCAAAAAAGTAATATTAAATAAGTAAAATAATATTCTGCAAATTGTTGATTAAACAAATGTTAAAATCACTAATTAAGATTAATTTCTATTCTAATTCATGTGGGAATTTTGATCTACTTTCGTGCATAATCTTCATTAAATGTATTAACGTGGAAAATATTCTGAAATTTACATCCCGAATACCTTCCTTCCGGATAAAATTGTTATTCAAGTTGCATGTACTGTTCCCACGGTTAGATGTGATGCTTAGCAAGTTATGTATCACAGTTTCCTATATAGGCATTTATAATGTATGTAACATGGTATAGATATAATATATATAAGATTATTTGTTTTTCGCGAAATTTCAGAACCCATTTAATACCCTGTTTAGTCCCAGCCAGCTATTTCCTTTTTAGTTTCAAAACCTACCTCAAGTACTCTTCAGCACTGGACTGCTTCTAATACAAGTTTGCGATACACCTACTTCAAAAACATCGGTTGTTTTCAAATATAATAGATAAAAAATAATAAATATTTTCACTCTATAATTACGATAAATTACATTATCAATTAATTAATATTCATTTTTATGTTAACCGTAGATAAATTTGCGATCTCTTTTGTATAATTTCAACTATATATTTTGAACAGGAAGCTCCTCTAAAATCTTTTGCCATATCTACTGAAAACAAAAACTGTAATGTTTCACCTTAACTGTTTCGTTTATTTTTGTTTTCCCCAAAGATATATGTCAAATTATTTTCTTAAATTGTGTTAATCATTGTTTAAACTAAATATTCTATTTATCTGTTAGTGAATGGCTCCCTCTTTCATGTGTATCATGTTAAAAAAATATATTAACGCCGATGGATTTCCTTCCGGCATGTCCCCCAAACCAAAGGAAAGAAATATCGAAAGTTTAGATCACTTCACTTTACTACACATCAAACTTCGAACAGACTCATTCAGGCATAATTTTTGTGAGTCCTTACAGATATATATGTTTTTTTTTTATTTATTTTTTTATATATTTATATATATATTTAAGTTTATCTAAGGTTTTTTTGCAGTTTATCTAAGAGGTTGATGTTTTTGAGATAATTAATTAATAGCTTATAAAAAGTTTGTTTTAGTTTCTTTATGTTGGTTATAATATGTTTTTAAAATTAAATAAATTTGCATTATATTTTTGTAATTTATTGAAATAAATTTTTCTTTCTTCTTCATATTCGTTGGAATTGAATATTACATCCTCTAGTGTTTGTATATTATTACAAAAAGAAGAGTTTGGAGATTTTATTTTTCTTGTTTTAAATAGTGTAGAATTTGTTTAGAGCTAGATTAGCTTTTATTCTTAAAATTACAGATATTTCTTTTTCTTTAATCCAAAGTTACAAAATTTACCAATGTTATTAGAGATTTGAAATCTATGTCTGTTCCTAGCTTTTGTTATGTACCAATTCTGTATTTCTGCTAATAATTTTACTTTATTTATTTTTTTATGTAAAACAAAATGACAAGGAGAATTTATGGTATGGTTTATATCTTTTGCATATTTTGCTAAAGTATCCACGTGTTCATTATAAGTTATATTAACATGTGAAGGTATCTATTGTAAAGTTATTAAGTTATTCTGATCTAGATGTTTGAAAGTTAGAATCAATATGTCCGTAATAAAAACTGAGAAATTATTTTTGAAAGGATTATGTTGAAAAATGTCTAAGGATGATTTACAGTCTGTAAATGTGACTATTTTTTTATTTTTTTATTTTAAAGACCAATTAATTGTTGGAATTATAGCTAACATCTCAGCAATAATTACTGGTTTGGATGTTTTGAATTTAAATTGATGTTCAAAGTTTTCATTTGGACAATAGAAAGTGACAGAAATTATAGAGGAGTCAGAGTTAAGAGATCCATCTGTGAATATATGTATGCAGGTTTTATAATTATCACTATTAAATGTGTCAGGTAATGATTTTATAATTGATTTATAAGATTGATTTATAGATTCAATTCCTGGTATTCTATCATAAATGATAGGCAGTGCTAATATCCAGCAAGGAAAATTTGGAAGAAAATCTCCACTTAGTTTATTATTTATTAGTTCTATGCCTTTTCTTTTTCTATAAAATTGTTAAAGTAAAATATCTTGAAATTTATTGGTAAATTTATATAATATAGGATGCTGTTGATTTTTAGTGATAATTCGAAATATTAAATTCGATAATAAATATTTTTTATTTCAATTTTGGGAAATGAAGTTTTATCATATATATATTTAAATTGTTTGTTGATTGTAAAAGTCTAAAGCAAAATTTTAGGATTTTTGTTTGAATAGTTTCTAGATTAATTAGTTTTGTTTGAGAAATGTTATTTATAAGCTCAATTCCATAGAAACATTTAAGTAAAATTATAGAGTTAAATATTAGTAAAAGGATTTTGGTAGACTAGCCCCATTTAGAACTTCCAAATAATCTTAAGTAAGAAAATAATTAAGAAGCTTTATCTTTTGCATTTTTAAGGTAATGGTTCCACAACAATTTCGAGTCAAGGTGAAGTTCAAGAAATTTTATATTATCTGTAATTTTTATTTCTGTGTCATTTCAAGTTATTTTTATTTCATTTGTGACTTTTTGTCTTTTATGAAAATATGTAATTAGTGATTTTTCTGATGATATTTTTAAATTCCATTTTTTACAGTAATTTAAAAAGTATTTTGCAATCGTGTATTTATTATATTAAGTTCATTGTGAATGGCCCAAAATATAAGGTCATCTGCATATGTACTGTATGATATATCTGAAGAGAATATTTCTGAAATGTAATTTAAATATATATTAAAGAATATTGGAGATAGTATATCCCCTTGGATTATTCCATTTTTAAATTCATAATTATTTGAAAAATTGTTTTCAATTTTAACTCTAAAGTTTTTGTTTTGAAATATATGAGAGAAAAAATGATACACGTTACCATTTTGAATTTTCTTATTTTAGTTAATAATCCTTGATGTGAAATAGTATCAAAAGCCTTTTCTAAATCAATTACAGCAGCTACTACAGATCATTTCCCTCTCCATAGCTATGCTGCTTAGCGATGTAACTATCACAGCTCACTGATCATTTTGTTTCATAATTATGCTCAATAATACTTTCCGCTGCTTTCCAAAACAACGCCTAATCTTTCACTTTTATTACTTTCTCTATGTAAAGGAAGCTTGAGAATTTTGCTTTAATTAAATTTCCATATAATTTCCCAGTGTAATAGTTTGAAATATTATTATATGATATTAGCTTGAAATTTTCGTCGTACTTATCAATTCATTTTTTACCTACTTTGCTGCATTGCAGAAATATGTTCAAATACACTCTTCGTTTAGGGAAAATAAAAAAAGTCTATTTACTATCCTATACTTTTTCTCTTTTAATAGATCATGATCAATTTTATTTCAAACGTTACCTGAAGACTTCTTTGACTCTGTATTACTTCTTATATGATTTTGCCAAATGCGTACTTTTAAAATTTCGAATTTTGTTTCCTAATGTAGAAAGGCAAAATACTTTCCCTCTATGCATTAAGGATTATTCAAGGATTATTATACTAATTTCAGGTAAATTCCTGACCTCCTCTGCATACTTTCAATTGAATAATAGATGCATGTATCTCCACCAAAATGTTATATCCTGAGGATCTAACTCTTTCAAGACAAGCAATATTTCAACTTGATATTTATATGTTTCAAATATATTTTGGCAATTGTTTATAAATAAAATGTATCAATCACTAATTATAGAAAAATATTATATTAATTTGTTAGAGAATGGTGACATATGTCTGTGCATAATCTTGATACAACATATAACACGTAAAATCTTCCGAAATTTATGTCCTGCGTTGCTCCCAAACTCAATAAAAACAATATTTGTCATACTTAGCAAAATATGTAACACAGTTTTCTGCACGGGAATTTTTTAATACAATTTATGTAACGTAATATTGGGAAATGGCATTATTTATAATTCCAATCATGTATTCATTGTACTTATCAATTCATTTTTTCATACTATTCTGTATTGCAGAGATACACTATCTGATCAAAAACATCTGAACACCCTTCTCACTATTGGATTCGCCCATATACGCCACAGCCGTGGCCCAAACTGGTATAAAATGACGCATGTGGCCTGACAAACCTCATAGACACGCATGAACAGGAGAATGGATCAGACGGCAGAGCTCAGTGACTTTCGACGTGGCATGGTCATAGGATGCTACCTTAACAACAAGTCAGTTCGGGACATTTTGGCCCTGCTGCAGCTGCCCCGATCAACTGTAAGTGATGTGATAAGTGTTGTGTTACGTGACCCGGTAGGCCACGTGAAATGACAGCGGGATCGATGAGTGCTGATGCGGGTGGTCGAAAAAATCGCGTTCTCGGTTGCAACACTCGCCACCGAGTTCCAAAATGCCTCTGAAAGCAATGCCGTTTAATGCTTAGAAATTAGTAAAAAAAGGCTGTTTTCATTTTCGAAACTTTTCAATGTTGTACAGTATTATTAAAAGTCATTTATTATCGTTTCAAAGTCCGAGAGTTAATTATTTAGTACAAGCCTGCTGCAGTCTCTGTAAATCACCTAAATGTCTCATTTTTAATCCAGTGTTCGAATATGCTCCCTTTCTGTATCTAGTGTGAGACGGAGATTAGCTCAGTCGGTATCCAGCCAGGCTCGTAACCTAATATTTCCTGTTTCGAACATAACTAATTTTCTCCGCTAATCCCCGTTCTGTACTCGGTGACAGAGGGGGACAACGATGAGTTTGGGAAGGCCGCCATCTGTCGGATGTCACGTTAAGCTGTTACACCTTGTGCACATGAAATAACACACTGGATGGCCTTAATGGGTGGCTTACATACGTTTCCCAACAACTTTCCAGGGAATTCCTACTCCTACCCTACTCTGAGTCCTTGAGTCCTTTGACTTAGACAATTTGCTATTGTATGCCTAAACGAGCTTACAGAGATAAAACAAGAATAACGTATCTAGACCGTGCCCATGTTTGAATTAATGCTTCCTTAGCATTATTGTAAAAAAGGACCAAACTTCTTTATAAATATTTTATTAGTATTTGTTTGAGCAAGTACAAGATGTATAGCTTCTGTTATAGTAATTGAAATTAATAAATTAACATTCGAAATTTCATGTAATTATTGAACATGCAAAATTAAGTGATTCTTTTAATTATCTTCATGTGTTTGATTCAGTGTAACAGAGCCACAACATCTAACTGATATCTTTTAACCAATGTAAATATTAGTTCTACGAAGTACTTAAAAACTTTGGAAGAAATATGGCATAAATTATTTTTTCGTTTGAAACATAATTTATAACTTCTCATCTGTGTCTTCTGGATACCAATGACCAGCATCAGTGTAATATATATTTAAGATAATAAATTAAGATGCCATCATGATTATCATAAATTGTCTTTTCAACATCATCAGCAGTTAGGATGATAAATATTCAAGTATAGGATGATAAGAAAAGTTTATCTTTGAAGCATTTTCTTCGGAATTCTGATCTTTGTTAGGAGCTGTACCATCAATGTTGACAGTATGATAGGATGTTTCAGACTTCTCTACTGCTATGAGGTCGTCGTCATCGGAAAGTGCTGGTAAAGGTGCATGAGACATTAAAGGCTTAATGACAGGTCTGAATCCTGACTCTCCACTTACAACCTCTGAGAACTGGTGAGAGGCCGACACCAGATTATTCTCTTTTAACTTCAACTTATTGATGGGTACAAATATCCCTGATTGTAACCCAATAGGAACGGAGGTGACCGTAGAACCCTTTAGCAAATTGAAGAATTTATGCTGATCAGACACGGGGAATCTGGACAGTCTCTCTTTTGGTATCATTGTAGGATTGTCTCTCATTGGAGAATGGTCTCTCATTGGAGAATGGTCCCTCATTGGAGAATGGTCCCTCATTGGAGAATTGTCCCTCATTGGGGAATTGTCCCTCATTGGAGAATTGTCCCTCATTGGAGAATTGTCTCTCATTGGAGGCCCCTGCACAGCAACCGGTGCGTGATGAGTGGCATACGGAGCGTGCATATGATGATCCAATGCGAAATTTGGCCGTTTTCGAATAGGTTGTCGTCGTAGAGGGATGGGATCTTCTTCTTCTTCCAGAAGTTGTTTCAGCACTTGAGATGGAGAGACTTGCTTCAGAAGCTGGGGATATTGTTTCATATGCTGCGTCCAACCTAGATGCTTCTGAACTTCATCTTGAAATTGTGGTGATTGAGCTAAGACTCCGGCATGTTGTCCTCCTCCTAGAATTCCCCACACAGTGTTGCTGAACGAGCTCTTCTTCTTTTTGTTCTTAGTTTTGCCATTGTCAGGTACGACCTGGGGCACTGGAGCACTCTCAACGTGGCCGTCGAAATCATCTTGAACACGAGAAGGGGGAAACACATAACGGTGGCCGCGGATGTGGCAAGAACAAGATGATGGAATTTTGAAAGCGTCGATGTGCAATCCTTGATCTTTGGTGAACACCAGAAGACGGTGGTAATTGTAGACTTGAGAACACGAAGATTGAAACTTGGATAAGACGTATTTGCACGGTGACCCTGACATCCTGAAATAGAAAAAGAAATTATTTGAAAAGAAAAATATTCAATAATGATGGATGTGTAAACTTGATTGATTAAAAAGAGCAATAAAATACTTTTAAAATTTCGCAATTACAAACTCAGTCTCCTAATAATGCTCTTTCAAATATTTCTCAGAAAAATACTGCATACAATATGGTTATACAGTCAAGATTTTATATCGTTTGTATGCAGTTATTATTATTATTGTTAGCATAAAACCTTATGAAATTCGGGTAGCGAAAACTAAAAATTTGAAATAGTGAACAGATTAGGAGGAAATAGTGATTCGTCTCCGGGGGGCAAGGGGATGAATACGCCTTTTATTTATGTCGGATTCTCTAAAATTAACTTGTAAAAAATCACCAATCCGCCACCCGGATTCGAGCAGGGTAAGTGCTTACGTACCAGTTCAGCTAAAGCAGTGGCATTTCACACTCGCTTAAGTAAAGTTATAGACGAAGGAGATCAAACGCAATTAAACATGATTTTTAAACGATGACGAAAGGAATATTTTAAATAGTCAATGGTTACACTCTTACATCAAGTCGCATTAAGCCTTATCAGCCTCGAGCGGAAACCATTTGATATGAAGCAATAGAACTGTCATTGGTGATAATCAAAAGATTTTTTTTATTTGCACCACGTAGGACAGACTCCTATTTTGTACACGCCCTCTCATACAAGGACATGCCTTACTAAGTTCGAAGTCAGTACTGGGATGTTTTACCTCTGAGCGGCACATTTTTTGTACACAGTGTACTAAATGGCAAGGTCATAAGAACACCGAAGGCTCAGAGAAGGTTGGGGGAAGGAACCCACTGGACAGCTGTTGGGAGACAGAGTAATCCCCGTCAAGGCCATCCAGCGTGTTCTTTAACATGCACAGGGTATGGCTCTCCCGCACACAGTGCTACGGCTTAACGTCCCATTGACGTTAAGCCGTGGACCCGTGTGCGGGAGAGCCATACTCTGTGCACGTTAAAGAACACGCTGGATGGCCTTGACGGGAGGCTACCATCTGTCTCCCAACAGCTGTTCCAGTGGGTCCCCTCCCCAACCTTCTCTGAGCCTTCGCGGTTCATGTGACCTGGCCATTTAGCTCATGGTGTGCAAAAAAGTGCCTCTCAGCGGTAAAACAACCCAACAACCCAACCCTTAACGTCCCATCCGACGGAGGACGGCATTTCCAAGCCCAGCGGTGTCCCCTATTGACGGTGAGCAGGGCGGGGAGTTTTGCAGAGATAAATCTCAACGCTGTCCCAGCTGGGACTCGAATCTGGGAACTGCAGATTACGAGCCTGGCACGCTACCTGACTGAGTTCAGTAGAATCTGGCATTACCGACCTGGCACGCTACCGACCCTAGTCACTGCTGAACACTATCACAGTTAGAATTAACACAACACACAAAATTTGCCTGCTGGAACAGTAGATATCTCTCAAACTGAGTTGTTCCAAAGAGATATTTTCTCATGGCCTCGTTATCGACCACTAGATCCTCGCTATAGTAGCATCAAGAAAAATAAAATGTTAAGCATGTTTGTACAGATTAGTAAGGTAAACTTAGAAAACTAATTTTTCGAGAATATAAAATCTTTTTAACATATAAATGGTTTATCAATCATTAAATATGAACAGACTGTATATCCACCATACTTTACACCACTTTGGTTCAAGGAAAGGCTCTTATAATAAAGTAACAAACGCTGTAAGTTTTAGTGCATAATGACGCGCTCGTTTCAAAATGCTATTTTCGTGGAGAATTTGTGTTAAATAAAAATTATTATTAATTTTTTTTAATTTCAGCTTAATTTTCTGGTGGTCGTACTTCAGAACCACTCTTCTAACTACTATTGTACTTAACGAAGTGTCATAATTATGAGTAAATGTAATCATTGTAATTAACAGTTAATACCCAATCTCAATAATTAGACAGGTGTGAAAATAAATTTTTTCAACAAATTTTGTCGTATATTCGAAATAAAATTTATCATTTCCAAAATTACCACCAATTAGAAAAAATTGGTGGTAATTTGTAACATTTGGTACATATAAGTGAAAATAGCACTTTTTACTTATATGTACATATTTCATTTAAATTTAATTCTGACCATTAAGACATAAAACTAAATGAAGGATTTCCAGTTCACAGGAGTTATAACTCTTGTTTTGATATGAAACAATTGAAACTAATAGTTCAATTACATCTCATTATAGCAGCATAGCGATCCCGCAATTACGAAGAAGAACATATAAAAAATAATAATAAATACCCCCTCAAGCAGCTGCTTGCCACAGAGGTCTGACAGCAGTCTGTCAGTTTATACGCCATAGTACAAGGTCTGTGAGGATGGCGGGGACCTCAGTAGAATAACAACACAAACGTCCATGCCTTAACCCGGGGCTCGAACCCATGTCCCTTTGATATGGAAATGGAAAGCCACTCTCAAAGCTCCCTAGCATTGAAAATAAGTCTTTTACGCAAAAACTGTTATTGGCGATAAAATGAAGATGTTACTCATATCTCACTAAATATATTTTCCGCAAGATCAACTTCGCTAAGATAAATTAAATATCTGAAGTTTTTATGATGATTTTTTAAGATTTCATCAATTTGGAGGAAATGTGACAGTGTCAGTTTCCAACAATCTTCGATCAATATTTAAAGTCATTGAAGCGGGACCATTTAACAGCAGACGACACTTTCACATTGCCTCCAAATTGATGAAATCTTTCAAAATCGTCATACAAACTTCAGATATTTAATTTATCTTAGTGAACAAATTGTTACAAATGTTGTGTTTTATCTATTGAAGTGCTTTTTCACAAGTGTCAAAAGTTGAAGATAAATGCTTCAGCTTCCATTCATTCTTTGTTCTTTCTTGCGTAAAAGGTTTATTTTCAATGTTAGGGAACTTTGAAAGTGGCTTTCTATTCACACATAACATGGAAGTGTCCTAACACTTTTTTCAACATAGTACATATCACCTCTAGCGAATATAGCAATCTCGTTTTCAAATAGAATGAAGTTTTTCGTTTAGTTACTTTTGCAGTCTTTAAAAGTTTCTATCCGAACTAATGGATCATAAAAAAATGCAAATCGTAATATTTTATCGGTAATTATAAACAAAAAACATAGAAGGTATTTTTTTCCATTCCTTAAAATTAAAATATTGCATTCACTCACACCCAGGGACAGATTTAAGAGGAGGAGGGTCAAGGGGTCATGCCCCTCCCCCTTCAGAATGCTAGTAAGGGTAATAGGGCAAAAACTAACTAAACTTATTTAAATTTCATTCATTTCCTCAAGAATATTTTTAAAGATCGATGAAACGAAGGGAAAAATGTTATACTTCATTGAAAAACCAATATCCCTTTTTCATTTTTCCAACTGAGTTCTATTTTTGCCCCCACCCCTCTCGATTCTTTTTCTAGATTGGGGACTGTTCACACCCATGTGATAAAAGGGGACAGATTGTTGCTGTCAGTGGAATATCTCTTGACACTCGAACACTGAAATTTCAGATTTCTGCCATAAACAAATCACTTGCAATATTCGATAAAACTTTCGCGTTTTCCGTATTTTGTGCCCTCTAGCGATGTATTGAAACTATCTAAGGATTTCACAATTATGAATCATATTTCTTTAGTGTCTATCCAACTAAAAATAACTTTTTAATTATCTTTTAAAACAGTTGCGTTTCTATCTCCCTGGATGTTCACTACTTATTGTTGTAATTCCCAACTTATTGTTGTTAATGCAAACCTCACGACTTTCACATTCAACCATCAAAATTTCAAATTTCTAGCATAAATCCTCCGCTTGCAATGTTCGTTCAAATGCTTGCAATTTTCAAAATTTTCCATCATTAGAGGGCGAAATTAGACCTTTTGGGAGGTTCGGGATGTGCGAATCGGAGTACTGTGTTTCGTCAAAATATTGTCTATCTCAAAACACGAGTTTTAATTTATCTCTAGAAACAGTTATTTCTTAAAGAAAAAAAATTTGCATTTTTCCCCATCTTGGAGATAAGTGGCAAATTATTGTTGCAAATGTAATCCTCACGACCTTCACATTCAACAGCGGGGGTGGCTCAGTCGGTAGCGCGCCAGGCTCGTAATCTGTAGTTCCCAGGTTCGAGTCCCAGCTGGGTCAGCGTTGAGATTTATCTCCGCAAAATTCCCCGCCCTGCTCACGGTCAGTAGGGGGACACTGATGGGCTAGGAAAGGCCGCCGTCCGTCGGATGGGACGTTAAGCCGTGGCCCCGTGTGCGGGAGAGCCATACCCTGTGCACGTTAAAGAACACGCTGGATGGCCTTGACGGGAGGCTACCATCTGTCTCCCAACAGCTGTTCCAGTGGGTCCCCTCCCCCAACCTTCTCTGAGCCTTCGGGGTCCATGTGACCTGGCCATTTAGCCCATGGTGTGCAAAAAAAGTGCCGCTCAGAGGTAAAACAATTCAACAGCGGAGATTTCAGATTCTAATATAAATACATCGTTTGTAATATTCGTTTAAAAATTTGCAGTTTTCAGTTTTTCCCACCATTAAAAGCAGCAATTTAAACTCTGGGAGATTCGGAAAGTGCACATCGTCCACCCACTATAGGGGTCAGGGAGCAACTCATTGTTGCCAATGCAGACCTGATGACCTTCACATTAATAAATAAATATCCCCTCAAGCGCTGCTAGTCACAGAGGTCTGACAGGAGTCTGTCAGTTTAATACGCCATAGTAGAAGGTCGGTGAGGATGGCGGGACCTGAGCAGAAAAAACGACAAAAGCATTCATGCCTTATCTCGGGCTCGAACCTAGGTCCCTTGGATCAAGCGCGATAACTACTCGGCCACGAGACGGCAAAATATACCTCCTCAAGCAGCTTCTTGCCACAGAGGTCTCACAGGAGTCTGTCAGCTTAATTCGCCATAGAAGTTCTGTGAAGATGCGAGACCTCATTAGCAAGGCAACACAAATATCCATTCCTTACCCGGGGCTCGAACCCAGATCCCTTTGATCACTAGACAAGCGTGCTAAAACCACCCACTACCTAAATTTAATATTCTAGCTTAAATACATAACTTGCAAATCCTTTAAAATTTTGGAATTTTAAACTTTTTTTCCACTGTTATAGGGCTCAATTTAAACTTCTGGGAAATTCGTAAAGAGCAAATCGTAATATTTCATCAATACTTATCCAACTAAAAAATAATTTTTAATTTAACTGTAAAAGTAAAAAAGCTCAATGTTAACAGACGGGACAAAGTGAAAAAAAATTTTCTTGCGAACTAGATAAAATACCTTACGTTTTAAATTTTCTTTTATAGAACAAACAATTTTCAACTTTTTCCACTGTCAAAGGGTGCAATTTTAAATGTCTACAGACGACAAAAAAGTATCTCTTTTTTTGGAAAAAGAGATAAAGTACCTTATATTTTATTGATATCTATCTTATTGCTTTTGACTTTGACATTGGTCGGTTAGTGGATTTGATAAAACGTTGTTCCACCATATCTTTCGAACGTGATAGAGAAACTTAATAATTTATAATGCCAAATAATAGTTTGTGACGCTGGAAGTGTCATAGCCTTTAAAAAATTGACCCCCATGCTTTCTTCCCCCCTAAAAAAGGGGGCACTTGCAAACTATCCTTCTGCTATATCTACAGAACTCGAATGCCGAAAGTAATAAGCTATAGGTCAAATGAAAGCTTCTGATGCGGGGAATGTCGCAGGCTAGGGAAAATTGATCCCCCATGCTTTCTTTCCCTCTAAAAAAGGGGAACAATATGAAAATTATTGTTCCCCTATATCTCCTGAGCGCGAGAATGGAAAGTAACAAATTTTTTTTTTGTTTATTTGCGACATATAGGACGGAGAAGAATCCTAGAAGCTACTCCTAGCTTTTACAGGCCTTCTCATACAAGGACATGTCCTACTAAGACCGAAATGACTGCTGACCACTGCCTTAGTTAGAGCTAATACAACACACAAAGTTTGCCTTGCTGTAACAGTCGCTAGCTGCCTAACCACTATGCCAGTTAAGGCTAATGAAGTTATGTGTCAAATGAAAGTTTGCGACCCTGGGAGTGTCATAGGCCATAAAAAATTGATCTTTCATGCTTCCCCCCCCCCCCCACTAAAAAACAGGAAATGTGAACGTCATTCTACTATATCTTCCGAACGAAAGAGTTTACAGTTACGAGTTAGGTGTCAAATGAAAGCTCATATAATGACCGATGTAAACTATTACGAATTTTGCCCCCACTATCATCCCTTGATAAAAGGAGGCAGTCGATTTTCGTGGGGTTCTACTGTAGTATCTCAAATTAAAGTTTGTGACGTCTTTAATGTCATAGGCTACTTCAAATATGAGTGCAAAGGGGGGGGGGGAAATGTGGTCAATGTTTATGAGTCATATATCCAATGAGAGTTTTTGAAGGTATATATTTTTAGTGACAGAAAATATGAATAAATTAAAAAATTTTAAAAATAGCTATCTTTCTACAGGGACCTAAAAAGTAGAAAACAAACCTAAAACATACTGATCGCATATCGATATGCTTTAGGCTTATTTTCTACTTTTTAGGGCCCTGTAGGAAGATGGGTATTTTTTTAATTTTTAATTCATTTATATTTTTATCATATTATATAGAAATTTATAAATTCCTACTTTGCATAAATTATATGCTTTCCAAATGATCAAATATATTAAAGAAACTTTGTGTCACCAATAAATCAGGAAATTTGTAATCAATACAAGATTATCAAATCAGTTATTGATAAGTAATACTGTGGCTTCAAAATTGCAATCTCTATTAATTGAGAGTATTTTTTGGCTAGTAGGTATTTTAATGCTATTTCAAGTGATCTCACCTTGCAGTTTTGAAATCTTCATTTATTGAACAAACTTAACATTTAATTAATAAATAATAATATTTAAAATTTGCTTCGTTAATCTGGAATTTGAATCCTGGATAAGATTTTTGCATAAGAGTTAAATTTTTGATGTTGGATGCATTTTTGATACTATTACTTTATTATAAAATTGAGTCTACATGCGAGTGAGGGTTCTTGTGGGTTTCTTTCTCTGTTTTACATATGTTCATTATTAGCATGTTTATTACATTGTTTTCTTTTAATTTTGATGTTTTTTACACTTGCAAAAATCAGGTGAGATGTAAAAATTTGTATTTTTTCTGTAAAATTGTGGCGAGATGGCAAAATCGAGGAAACCTGGCAAAATCTAGGACAGCTGACAAAATTCGAATCCACTTGGCAAAATACGGGCGAGTTGTGAAAATTGGGATTTTTTTTTTTTAATTAAGGAGAATTGACAAAATCGAGAAAACTTGACAAAATTTGAATCCACTTGGTAAAATATAGGCGATTTGTGAAAATTGGTGTTCATTTTGTGAAATTAAGTAGTGTTGGACAAATCAAGGAAACAACAAAATGTAGGGCAGTTTGCAAAATTCGAAGCCACAGAGATATATATATATCTGTGTGTATATTAATAACTCTTTCAAGTAATGTTTAGAGAAATTATAAATATTGATGCTTACAAAAGTCTTTTAGACTAGACTATTAACCTTCGATTTCCTATTACTTCCGATTAAAAAAAAATTTTTTAATTTGAGCCGTTTATTTTGAAAGTGGGGCAAGTCCATTTCTTGTTATTGCGTGATATTTAAGGGATTAATTTTTTCAATAGATTTAAAAATACTGGTAAGCACTAATAGGCAACTTTTATGTATTTTATGGTGTTAGATAATGTAAGTTTATTATCCAATAGTGTTTATCATACTAAGTTTTATACATTGTAATAATTAGCTTCATTTCTTTTTCAAAAATGGACTTACCCCACTTTCAAAATAAACGGCTCATTTATTGAATGAAAGGTAAATACTCAATTACATCAACTAATAAAATACTATTATTATTTGCATCTTCCCAATCATCTTCTGGTACGAATTAAACTTTCAAAGAGTGCCAGTAAACGAATAACCTCATTTTCTTTGGAAACGAAAGTCCCATATTCACCAAAGGCGATATGCGTTCTTCGAGTTATCTCTAAAAAATTATATTGAATATTTACCGTTGAACATACCCACTTAGTCGATAGCGTGCAGGCTCGTAATCTGCAGTTCCCAAGTTCGAGTCCCACCTCTCCGCAAAACTCCCTGCCCACAGTCAGTAGGTGACACCGATGGACTTGGAAAGGCCGCTGTCCGTTAGACGGGATGTTAAGCCGTCGTCCTATGCTCGGGAGAGTCATACCCTATGCATGTTAAAGAGCACGCTAGATGGTCTTGATAGGAGACTACCATCTGTCTCCCAACAACTGTCCAGTGAATCACTCCCCCAACCTTCTCTGAAACCTCGAGTTCTTGTGACCTGGCCATCTAGGCCATTGTGTGTAAAAAAGTGCAGTTCTATATTAAAACAACCCAAATATTTATTCATTTACTTATTTATTTATTCGATTCTGATATAGATACTTAGAAACCAGAATTTTTTTCCAGTTAATACCGATTTAGTCATATAAACAGAGAAACCTATCTCTTGATATCAAGTTCGTAATCTATTCTCTTTTTCAAAGGAACCTGCCAAAATGAAAGAGCCGGGAAACTGTATGCTTACATACAGGGCATGACTAATCTATCACGACATCTGAAAAATGGGTTAATGTATCCAGCTTTAGGGTCTAAAATAAATAATCAAGATCGAAAATAACATGATTAAATGATTTATTTGTAACTAAATGAATAATCAGTTCGAGTAATTGGCACGCTTGGCTACTGATCAAAGGGACCTGGTTCCTTTTGATCAAAGGGACCTGGGTTCAAGGGGGTGATCAAAGGGATCTGGGTTCGAGCCCCGGATAAGGCATGGATATTTGTGCTGTCTTTCTGCTGAGGTCCGCCATCCTCACAGACCTTCTACTTTGGCGTATAAACTGACAGGCTCCTGTTAGACCTTTGTGGCAAACAGCTGCTTGAGAGGGCATTTTTTTTTATACACAGACCCTTTCCAGGACTCACTGAAACTTAATAATGACTTACTCGACCTAAATCTTGCCTCAGCAGAGTCCTGTGATTCACCGTTACAGACAAGAATAATGGTTAAAACCAATTAAAAAATCAGTACCTCAATAGGACGTCCGTTTCAACCACGTTGATGAGCACAATTTCTTATTCCTCTTATGATGTACTCTGCTCCTGATGTGAAGATGACGGAGGTTGATTATTTACGAGTACTGGGATCCAGATGCGCATCCTGTCTTATGGACACCTTTCAAAAAATCTGCTTTGACTCCTTTTCATTATAAAAAAAAATTCACATTTTGCCTAGAGATAAGCGTAAAATTAAGGGACTACATGCCACTTTTATTGGAGTATTGGTTAATTCAGTCTATTATGGAATCTAATATTCCCAGGTTCAAGTCAGAACTGTTTGATGTTGAGATTTCCCCCCTCTAACCTCCGCTTTATGCTTTGGAATAAAGAGGCCACAATGTTTGGAAAGGCCTCCGTTCGTTGGATCATACCTTAAGCCGTGGTTTCCTATGCAGGAAACCGTAACCAGTGCACTTTAAATGCATATTGGATTTCCACTGTCTCTAATCTCATATCCGGCTCTTAGCCCTTGGGGTTCTGGTAACCTAATTATTGTGACATTTTGATGTTCAGAGGTAAAACAACCAACCTCATCATCATCATCAAGCAGGCGTGGGCTACGGAGGTCCAACCAGATTGTGCAATGTAGTTCTCCAAACCCATTTTTCCTGAACTACATCTGGCCACTGTAGACAAAATTCTAACAAGGTACTGTCCACGGCATTCTATGCCTCCGCTTTTTTCTGAGGCCTTTAGGTACACTGTTTATAACTCTATTTGCTAATTTTTAATTATGCATACAATAACATGATCAACCTTAATGCTTTTATTAATATTTTAACTAGGCATTATATTTTTTTCGCCAAAAAAAAAAGCACACAAGGAGAAAAATTAAATATATAGAGGCTTTTAAACACTTACTTAAAAAGCTCTTTAGTTACTTATTTAAGAGACTAATAAATACCCCCTCAAGCAGCTGCTTGCCACAGAGGTATGACACTTTATATGCCATAGGAGAAGATCTGAGAGCATGGGAGGACCTCAGCAGAAAAAACGACACATACATCTTACCGGGGGCTCGAGTTCAGGTCCCTTAGTTTAATAGCCAAGCGCGCTAATCACTCGGCCACGGGACTGCACGAGATAAATTCGATGCTTGAGACCATTTCAATAATATTGCTGACCAGGAACTGAAAGAGGGGAGATTGGACCCCAGACCATTCCAAAAGCCATATGAATGTTTGAATATATTTAACAGATACTTTAAAAATCAGGTTTTCTAACATTTATGAAAATAATTTTAAAATTTTATAATAAAAATGACTTACAATGTTATATAATTTACACATAATTTATATTTCTTTGACGTACAATTTTATAACACGTACAATTTTATAAACTCCCCTCCCCCATATTTTAAAGACTGTTGCTGACTATATATGTAATAGAAATAAAAACTCGCACTTACAAACATTTTTCCATCCTCAACGTCTGCGTGTATTCCGCTACATTGACCACCACTTTCCACTCCCCTTTCCTGTTTTTTGCTCTCTGAGGTCTGCCATAGTGAACCTCCGATGGACACACGAAGCCGCCATGAGGACCATAGTCTCGGGGCCGCAAGTACCCTCCAGAAGCCTGGGGCATTGACCCGAAGTAATGGTCATAAGTGTAAGCTTGCTCCTGCTTCCTGCTCAGCCCGTCTACCTGGTTCTCCCGTTCTTTTATTTCGGCATACATGGCGTCGAATCGCTTCTTCTCTTTGTAAATGCTGGTCATGATGGCAGAGCTGCAAAATACAAGCAGGTAATTAATCGTCAACTTCTACTCACTGTCATGCAAAATAGTTTTTATTATCTTTTGAACCTGTTGCATAATATCATTACTCTCATACTGTATGTATCCTTAGTTTGCATCCGATGGGCTTGGAAAGGCCGCCGTCCGTCCGTCGGATGGGACGTTAAGCCGTGTCCCCGTGTGCGGGAGAGCCATACCCTGTGCACGTTAAAGAACACGCTGGATGGCCTTGACGGGAGGCTACCATCTGTCTCCCAACAGCTGTTCCAGTGGGTCCCCTCCCCCAACCTTCTCTGAGTCTTCGGGGCCCATGTGACCTGACCATTTAGCCCACGGTGTGCAAAAAAAGTACCGCTCAGAGGTAAAACAACCCAACCTTAGTTTGCAATGGAATTATTCTAGTTTTTCGAAGTGTAGAAACAGATCCTCACACGTTTAAGCACGTTTTATTTAAAAATGTTAAAAATATGACAAATTAAGACATTTAAAAAAATAGAGAGATATCGTAGTTAACTCTAGTAGAGTACATGGTGCATTGCACCTTATACTTATCTCAACACTTTTTTAATGAATTGCGGTGCCAATTTTTGTAGCCTTTTGAATATTCCAGCGTTAATAACTCTTTGAATAGGGAACAAATATTTAAATATATGGAACACAGTGCGCTATTATTTGATGATTAAAGCCACTATCTGCATTGTTATTTTGTCCAGTGTGCTATTCCGCGATTTTTGTCGTAAAGTAGACGTTCGGAAGACGGGAGGCCTTGACGGGGGGCTACCATCTGTCTCCCAACAGCTGTTCCAGTGGGTCCCCTCCCCCAACCTTCTCTGAGCCTTCGGAGTCTTTGTGACCTGGCTATTTAGCCCATGGTGTGCAAAAAAATGACTCTCAGAGGTAAAACAACACAACTCTTCTCTCCTTCAAAAATGCGTTTTCCATGGTGTGTAACAACAGCATTACTTGTTGAGCAGAGAAGAATGGTTGCTATTGAGCAAAAGTAATTACAGTTGCGAATTATTCTCGTTGTTTGAATTCGGGAAAACTGGAACTTCACTGTATTTCTCCTACATCATTCAGGTTTTCTCATGAAAGTATACAATCATTGAAATAAAAGTCAGATTGCCTGATTATTCATTAGTTGGAATTAACACGCATAGGAATGAGGGACGGAACAATAAGTGGATTCTCCAACATCTATACCAATTAGTATTACTGCTATTACTTAATAAAATTGGTTACTTGCCTGGGATAATCGGAATCCTCGAGACATAATTCTTCTGTAAGTCTATCGCATCGAGGTCCAGGTTTTCTCTCCGGGTTGTATACAGGCATAGCCAAAGGCGCAGGAGTCGGAGAAGAAGAGACTTTACGGTTGGTGTTCTTGCTGACGCGTATTGCATTAGAAGACGGCATCAGGTTCAACAGTTCATCATTTTGAAGAAGCGTGTAAATGATCGAATCTATGAGATTCTCTGTCAGACGAGGATCTTCGCCGTAGGTGTACGTTGACTGGTGATTGCCGAGAAGTAGAGGAACAAGCTCTGCTGGAAGATGAGGAAGTGGAACAAGCTTGCCCTTCAAAACCCGAATTACTGGAGTTGTGGGCTTCATGTTCGGTATATTGGATTGATAGGGGCGAACAAGCATTCCATACTGCCGTTGCTCAGCCCGAGTGAGACCTTCCAATGGTTCTGGTCTCACTGGCACTATGGGATAAGGATGCTCGTTTGGGATGCTGTGAGAAGAGTTGATGGCCATCGAGGCATTCCTCAGACTCATAACGCCTTGGAGTAAGTGAGATGCAATAAGCTGACGCAAGATAGGGATGGTGATATTGGACATACCGTGATGTGTGGAATTGCCAACACCTAACACTAGAGATTCACCGTAATTCCGTTGATCGTTTTGGAATGTATAGTTTTCCTTATGTTCTTCGGCATTTCCAGGTAAAGTCGAATTTGAGTTCAGTTGCCTACGAATCCTCCTTATTCTGATGGAAGATTTGCTGCTAGTGTCCAGTCCAGCACTGACCACAAACTCAGCAGCTGTGCTGCCATGAGCTCCGTATAAAGGGGGACGGAGGCGGTCGCGAGTGACGATGAGCGACGACAGCTTCCTTCGATAGGTCGGCAGCGACTGAGCCCGTGGCTTGACACTGATGATGGACGGAAGAATGAGCAAATAAAGCAACAAGCCAAACAACACCTGAAAAAGAAATTGAATATTTTTAAAATGTTATGGATATAATGACGGTTAATATGATGCATAAACTAAGAGAAATAAATGAAGAAAAAATAATATTCTACAGACTGCAGCAATCGTTTCAATAGGCCAATTCACGGAGAGTTGCTCTGCCGAAGCCTAGAGTATTCCTATCATTGAAAAAATACCCTGAGTTTTTTCGAAATATTCAAAGGGATATTGAAAAATATTGGAATATTGAGGAAATGCTTGTTTTTCAAAGCAATACAGGCATTTAAATAATTAAGTGATGGATAGGTAAAATTAACATTAACTTTACATTTGAGAATTTTTTTTAATTTTCCCTTAAACAATTAATGAGAAAAGTTAATTTTTTTATTCAATTACAATAATCTTAAAATCAGATACATGATGATCAACTTAGAGTGTTTTTGTCATTAAAACACATTTTCATTTCTTTTTGCTTTACTCTCCAAATAAGTGAACACATAATGCAATTTAGCTTTTGCGGGGAGGCCGTGAAAAACAGTCGCGGGCTCTTGTAAGAGAACCAATGTTGCTACACTACGATTTTAAGTATGCTCTTTTAAGGCTCTTATCTAGTTCTACAGCACAGTTCTCAAACTGGGGGGAGTGAAACATTTCAATGGGAGGGATGGGGGAGAGGATGTAAAATGTTTTGTTTTTAATTTTTAATTATGAATTGAAATTGTTGTTAAAGGGAAGATGTTGAATATTAATAATTAATAATCAAAACGGGGTTGTACTGCCGAAAAGTTTGGGAAGCCCTACAGTCCAATATATATCCTTAAATTCATATATACCAGTAGAAAAAAATGTCGTAGATAATTAGTTTAGACAAGAAACATAATACACACCAACCAAACAATTAGCGGGGTGCAAGGTAGAGCATTAGATAGTGTGACAAGCACATAATCTGAAAGTTAAATGAAATTTCCTGGTTCGATTCGCTTTGACTTCATTAAGAAAGATACCGAGGACAGGGCCAGATTTCCCAAAAGGCATCTTATACCCTTGCCCAGGTGCGTCAATATTCTAAACTTATATTTTATTTATTCAAGTTGGAAAAATATGCATCTTTTACGGCTTATAGAAGGAAGCGAAAAAATACTTGCAAGGTTCCACGGTTAAAAAGATATTAAACATGATTTCTCTCTTGACAACCTAAAGTGAACTTTTAATGGTTACTGTAGTGACCCTAAGAGAAAAGATTCTGTCAAAATATGTCAGATGTGATGACCAAGTCCGAACAGGAGAGAGAGATGACGATGACATTACCGTTACGTCACTTCGGTGAATTCACAGATTCGCGGGTTTTTATGCCCGTGCCACTGTATGCCTCAACTTTACTGTGTTGAATGAAGAATAGGAACTGTCCATCAATTAACTGCACGAGAGTAGATAGGGACGACACACTTTATTTATAATATGTATAGCTACGTGCTGGGAATGAGCTCCACTCCGTGGGCCTTTGCTGCTTCATTGTTGCAAACAATAATACTGAGGTGGAGAATCGCACACTCTGCGAATCCTCATTTTACAGACCTCAAAAACTCGGCGAAAGGATTTTCCTTTGCCTACACTGTGGTTCCTTCTGAACCACAAGAATAAAAAGACAGATTCTACAAGATTCCCTCTTGGAATCGCACCCTCACTTCAAGGGTTTCTGTTTTTTTAGTATGGGCGGCGTCCTTCCGACGCTTGTTGACACGACCTTTCGTTCAAAGTGCTCGCACCAAGACTAAAGCTTTCAAATCTCCCGCCTAGCCTTCTCGCTGCGCTAGCCCCTAGGCGGTCATTAACGTCCATCGACAACTGCTGGTGGCATTCGTCACCCTTGAACGGAGCAGCTTTAGCCCAAAAACAACAACAGTGAGTCATCCCAGCGCAAACATTTCAAAGAACACATAAAAATATATAAGTAAATACCCCCTCAAGCAGCTGCTTGCCACAGAGGTCTGACAGGAGCCTGTCAGTTTATATGCCATAGTAGAAGGTCTGAGAGGATGGCAGGACCTCAGCAGAAAAACGACACAGACAGCCATGCCTTACCCGGGGCTCGAACCCAGGTCCCGTAGATCAGTAACCAAGCGCGCTAACCACTCGGCCACGGGAAATACATACAACAATATAATACAACAAAAATATACAATAAATAAATAAATATAAAATTGGAGGGACATGACAGTTACCTATTGTACGAATATTATTTGAAAAATATAATAAAAAACACTTTATTGTTCTTATTTCATCATATTGTTAATATTAATTTATTTACATGTGCATATGTTTGTACATTTATGCAAATGAACAAAAAAAATACCGATTTTCTCGTGTGGTGATATTTTATAATCCAAGAGCATTAAGCTCGTATAGCTTAAAACAATGAATATAAAATTTTTGTCTTCAAAACAACGGTGAATATATTGCTACATTTAATTTATTGAGACAAAAAATTATAAATTCAATAAATGGATTTTGAATACCACAACTTCGAAAATCGTGAACCATTCAGAACAGGATTGAGAATTTTTCATATGATTCTCCAACATTACATCCCTAATTTCATTAGGGTCCAAACTTTATAGATCACTATTTATTTTCCCGGAATCATAAAATTCTGCAGAAGATGTTACAAAACTGATCACTTCGTCACAAACTGCCACTAAACGGGGAAAAAATCTTTAAAGACACACCCACAGAGCTTTCCTTTGTGGAAGTAATTGCCAATGCACTGAAGGGAGAAAAAAAACACAAAGAAACTGAAGCATAAAATAATATCGGAAATATAGAAGGAGCACAAAATTTGAACGACTCAATTAGTGAACCTGAATTTGACCCCAACAGTTCAACAACAGAAGGCAAATCAGAAATTATGGAAGAAACAGATTCCAATATAACGAAGAACAATATAAGCAAACCTGTCAATACGAACAAAAAAAAACTTCCAGTTCATCATCTCTTTCACTTATTGTGTGGTTTTGGATTATCTGCTCTTTCCCGCCACTGATCCTCCAATGAACCCTCGAATGGATTGACTGCAAGAAAAATTCCACCAATACTATATCTTAGATAAAACCATCGACGAAAAGGGAAATATTCAACCGATGTTTCAGTCTACCTTTAACAAGATCAAGAGAATCCGAATTGTACCGGCTAGAGTTACAGATCTACTAGAAACTCTGAGAAATAAAGTTAGAGCCATTTTACAAAAGAACGGCATGCTATATAACCACCAATCAGGTCCCCTGACTCTACTGTAGTTTGTGGTGCATTTTGGGGTTGAGAAGGCATTTTAGAAATGGAAGTGCTTCTACAAAGATTTCGATTACAAAGATTTCGAACATTAGGATGGTATTTTGTTTGAACAGAAACGATATTTTTTAAAGAAGAGTATTTTTTATATAGAACAGGGAGAAATTCACAGCCCTCGTTTGATTTCATCAAGTATTTTAACTACTATTAAGCTGACCTTAATTCACAGGGTAAAGATGGGTGTAGAAGAAAAATTGTCTCGGGCAGGGTGGGATCTGAACCCACGTCCTCCTGATAACATGGGTTCAGATCCCACTAGGCTCAAGACAATTCTTAATGGGATACTTTTTTATATTTGTAATGTACGTACCTCCCCAAATTAAAATGCCTTACCGAATCTACGACCATTCTACCCATTCAAATTTTCTCTATCAGCTGTTTAGATTATAGTGTTTCAAAAATTATTTTAGGACAATAGGATCAAACATATTAAAATTTTAAGTTTTAAATTTATTTTAACACCATTGAGGTAGATGTGCAAATTATTCTCTTAACCGCTAGTATTGTTGTGGATGGAAAAAAAGGGGGAAAATTTAAATTAGGTAATTTTAACTCATTTTACAATAGTGAAATATTCTCTACATTGCTAATGTTTTAAGGCCTTAGACATTTAGACAATACTTAAATTGATATGCAATTGATTCATTTCTAGTATTTAAAAGTAATAAATAAGAAATCTTTAGCTCAAGAAAGTAACGGTAAAGGGGTTGGGTTTTGGGTTGTTTTACCTCTGAGCGGCACTTTTTTGCACACCATGGGCTAAATGGCCAGGTCACATGGACCCCGAAGGCTCAGAGAAGGTTGGGGGAGGGGACCCACTGGAATAGCTGTTGGGAGACAGATGGTAGCCTACCGTCAAGGCCATCCAGCGTGTTCTTTAACGTGCACAGTGTATGGCTCTCCCGCACACGGGGCCAATGCTTAACGTCCCATCCGACGGACGGCGGCCTTTCCAAGCCCATCGGTGTCCCCTACTGACCGTGGGCAGGGCGGGGAATTTTGCGGAGATAAATCTCAACGCTGACCCAGCTGGGACTCGAACCTGGGAACTACAGATTACGAGCCTGGCGCGCTACCGACTGAGCCACCCCCCGCCCCAAACGGTAAAGGTATAATTAGAGTAACCATAATCAAATAATTTGGTTTACATATTTTGGAATTGGAATTTAAAAATCTTAGAGAGCTTAATTTATTATTATAATATATATTCCTCTTTCGGGCCGGGAGTTGTCTCAGTCAGTAGCGCGGCAGGCTCGAAATCTTCAATTCACAGATTCGAGTAGCAACTGTGTCGGCGTTGATACTTATCTCAGCTAACTCCGGGACAGTGATGGGCTTGGAAAGGTCGCCATCCGTCGGAGGGGACTTCTGCCATGGCCCAATTTGCAGGAGACCCATACACTGTTCATTTTAAAGAACAAATTGGATGGCCTTGACGGGAGATTTCCATCTGTCCCTAACGGATGTCCAATGGTCAACTTCTCCAACCTTTTCTGAGCTCTTGTAACTTGGCCACTTAGCCTATTGTGTACACAAAAGTAGCGCTCAGAGGTAAAAAAAAAACTCAAACATCTTCTCTCAAAGATTGCTTTTCATCATAGACTAACAAAAAAGAAAAAAAAAAGCCTAAATGAAATCCCACGTGATTGCTTTCAAATATCATTTACATTTGTTTTAGGAGAGAATTCCTCTTAACTTCGCCCTCCTCTCTTCCTTCCCCCCCCCCCCTCGTTCTCCTTGTCCTGGCACAATTTCTCTCACCTTTTACTAAAAGCCATTTAGCACTTTTTTTTATTATTATCAGAAACTTAAAATTGAATCAACACTAGTGACAATGTCAACAGGATTAGCGAATGATTCTTTTGAAGTAATTTATATAAAAAAGTGAAATGGTCCTTTTATTAGTCTCTGTCATTTGCTTCCGTGAAATGCATCTTGAAGAACTCTAATTTTGTTAATGAGTTTTTTTTTTGTTTGTTTTTTTGTTTATTTTTCAAACATTTTCACTTCTTGTGGACAAAGGCAAACAGCGATAGTTGTAATCCCAATTATGCTTCCCATGGCGACTTCAATCACTTTTAGTTCATAAAATTAGTCGACCGTTATTGTGGAATTAAAGTTCCTTTGAATGAAGCTCGTCTAAAGCAAATCTAAAATTTAACTGAGCTATAAAAAATCCGTGAATGCTGTATATTTGAGTAACAAAAGCGTTAATAAAAAGAGATTGTTGTTTTTTCCGAGACTCGTCTTTACTATTACTTCATCATTAGATAATTAAATCAATGCAAGGTTTGCAATCAAATTCATGAGAGAATTATCTGAGTGTGTTTGACCGTGACTGTAAAATTACTTCTTTTAGCAAGGATTTGCTATTCTTCTTCATTCTGCAGTTTACTTAGGTAAAAAGTACTGTGATTTTTATGTGGAGATTGAACAAATTCCGTTAAAAAAAAGGTAAATTTTTGCTTACTTAGGTTGTGCCATTTCAGAAAAATTGTTTCTGGAAAATGTTCAGCAATTCTTTATTTTACTTGAGTACAGTCTGTTTTAATTAACTCTATATAAACTAACGGGTAAATAAAATTACTCTATATAAACTAACGGGCTAATATTGGACTAAACGGTTAATATGGTTAGATCAGCTGGATTTTTTTTTTGGTTCTTTTACCACTGAGCGGCATTTTTTGGCACACAATGGGGTAAATGCTCAGGTCACCAAGGACCGCAATGGCCAATATGGGATGCTCGTTTTCAAAGAAACTGAGGTTTTTTACTATCTGCCTTAGACTCCTTTTAGCAGTGGAAATTCGAACTAATGGATGAGTGGGGAAAAATGCAAATGGTAAGATTTCAATAGTACCTAAAAAACAGAAAAAGAATTTTTCATTTATCCCTTAAAACGAACAAGTTGCATTTACTGCCATCTATGGAGGTATAGGGGGGGGGGGGGGGGATCATTGCTACAAATGTAAATCTCTTCACCATGACACTCTACCACCAGATTTTCATATATTTCTAGTCTAAATAGATCAACTGCGATAATCGTTTAAAATTTTTCCACTTTCTACCATTTTTCATCATTAAAATTTTAGGTTGTGTCAAAGAAATTTACTGTTACTAGCTTTGTTTATTTATGTAAATAAAACTGTAAACACATTCATCCTTTTGCTATTTGTAAACTTTCATAATAATATATATCTTCGGAGAACTTTTACATTTAAATTTAATTAAAGTATTAAAGTTATTCGGAGAATCTGAAAATGTAATATTTAATCGATACTTATTCAACCCAAAAGAAATTTATACTTTATATGTAAAAAACCTAAAACGTTGAATCTCTGCACATGTTCAGACGGACCATAAAGAGAAAAATTAGCGTTTTTTGTTTGTTTTTTGAAACGAGAAAAAAAAAGAAAGAGTAGAAAACTCCGAAGTTGAATTAATGACAATTATGTGTAAATTAAAACTTTTGCTGGCAAGAGAAATTAAAATTATTGCTGTCAATAGAACGAAGATAAAAAATGTTACAGAAAAATAATTCAACTTAAAAAAGTGTTCTAATGAATTTAATATTAGCTACAGTCCGCCGAACGTTTGGCGCGAAACGTACAATATTTATCTCCTCTTCATTGACAACTTTCACAAATGCAATCGGGAATTTGGCTGGCGAAATGTTCTATCCATAACTGATAATCTTGTATTTTTTCCCAAACGTCTAGAAAAATATCTCCATTCATAAGACCTTTCAGGCCACGGCAGACCCTCTTTCCAGATCTCCGACGCTCGTAAAGAAATTGATCCCCTCTCACTGCAAGGTAGGCACCCGATATATTCACACAGCACTACGTCACACAAGGAGCACTTGCGTCCGAAATTTGGGACTAAACGGTTAAGTAACTGGGGACGTTCAGCGTGCCAAAATCTTTTGAAAATTGCACCCATATCTGTCGAAAATTGCTCCAAAAACTGTCGAAAAACATTCCAAAATCTGTTGAACAGTGCGCCAAACCTGCAGAAAACAATCCTTACTCTACATAAACTGATCAAAACGGTAAAAATGGATCTAAATCCATTGTTTCAGAAGTATTATTGAATGCAAAACAGAGAAACTATAAATAAGAACAGATAAGTAAGCATTAAAATTGCGTAGAAGAGAAACTTACTATTTTTGCTGTCAGTTCGTGGAAACGTAAAAGAAACCACCTCTTCGTTTCCCAAACTCGAACTCGTTATTACCTCACTGCAACTGGCACGTAACCAGGAGGTCGAGTGTATGAGGCACAATGGCTAGTTTTTTTCATATTTGACTGTTTCCATAACTTAAAATAGGATTTGACTTACCATTAAAAAAATAAATAAATACCCCCTCAAGCAGCTGCAGGCGACAGAGGTCTGACAGGAGCCTGTCAGTTTATATGCCATAGTAGAAGGTCTGAGAGGATGGCAGGACCTCAGCAGAAAAACGACATAAACAGCCACCATTGATAATCTCGAATGTGGAAATTTCTCCGGAAAACAAATAGCATTAACAAATGTCTAACGCAATAATATCAGCTGTTCTATCCAACAAATGAACATTAGTTTTCAATCATTTTATTTGTTTGACTGATAGGTTTCAGTAAACAGTTGGGTTGGGTTGTTTTACCTCTGAGCGGCACTTTTTTGCACACCATGGGCTAAATGGCCAGGTCACATGGACCCCGAAGGCTCAGAGAAGGTTGGGGGAGGGGACCCACTGGAACAGCTGTTGGGAGACAGATGGTAGCCTCCCGTCAAGGCCATCCAGCGTGTTCTTTAAAGTGCACAAGGTATGGCTCTCCCGCACACGGGCCACGGCTTAACGTCCCATCCGACGGACGGCGACGTTTCCAAGCCCATCGGTGTCCCCTACTGACCGGGGGCAGGGCGGGGAATTTTGCGGAGATAAATCTCAACGCTGACCCAGCTGGGACTCGAACCTGGGAACTACAGATTACGAGCCTGGCGCGCTACCGACTGAGCCACCCCCCGCCCCTCAGTAAACAGTACATACACCGAAGAGCCAAAACATTATGACTACCTGCCTAATATGATGTTGATCCTCCATGTGCCGCCAAAACAGCTCTTACCCGGCGAGGCATGGGCGCTACAAGATTTCTAAAGGTGTCTTGTGATATCTGGTACTAACACGTTACCGGCAGATTCTTTAACTCTTGTAAGTTACGTGGTTGAGCCACCGCAGATCGGTTATGCTGTTCCAACACAAACCACAGATGCTCGATTGGATTGATGTATTGGGAATTTGGAGGCAAGGGCAATACCTGGGAAATTTCCAGGTGTTCTGCGAACCATTCTCGAACAATCCGGGCAGTGTGGCATGGCGCATTATCTTGCTGAAAGAAGGCACTACTAGAAGGGTATGCCATGAAAGAGTTGGGTTCGGTTGTTTTATCTTTAAGAGGCACCTTTGTTGCACACCATGGGCTAAATGTCCAAGTCACATGGCCATTTAACCCAAGGTGTGCAAAATTGTCAGAAACCTATTGACTCCGAAGGCTCAGAGAAGGTTGGGGGAGAGGACCCACTGGAATAGCTGTTGGGAGACAGATGACAGCCTCCCATCAAAGCCATCCAGCGTGTTCTTTAACGTGCACAGGGTATGGCTCTCCCGCACACGAGGCCACGGCTTAACGTCCCATCCGATGGACGGCGACCTTTCCAAGCCCATCGGTGTCCCCTACTGACTGTGGGCAGGGCGGGGAATTTTGTGGAGATAAATCTCAACGCTGACCCAGCTGGGACTAGAATCTGGGAACTACAAATTACGAATCTGGCGCGCTACCGACTGAGCTACTCCCGCCCCTGCCATAAAAGGATGTACCTGGTCTGCAAAAATGTTTAGATAACTAGTAGGCGTCATAGTTTTCTGCACATGAATGACATGAATCCAGGATTTCACAGCAGAACATTGCCCAAAGCATTACACTTCCTTCGCCAGCTTGTTTTCGTTCCACAGTGCATCCTGGTGCCAACACTTCCTCAGGTAAACAACGTCGTCTGATTGTTACACATCAGACGATCTTCCAATCATCAAGGTCCAGTTTTGATGCTCTCTCCATGTAGGCGCTTTTGACGGTGAACCGAGGTTAGCATGGGCACTCAGAGGGTTCGGCAGCATGGGTACTCAGAGGTTTCAGCAGGATTCGATGTACTGCGTGTTGTGACACACTCACATCACCAGCATCTAACTACCACAGTACAGCAACAATCGCCACAGTATCCCTTCTAATGGCTCGTACCATACGGGATAGCTGTCGCTCACCTCTAGCATCGATGAGCCGTGGTCGACACACACCTTGGCGGCAGTTCGTGGTTTTTCCCTCCTCGGAACACTTTTTGAAAGTATTAATTACGGCTGACTGTGAGCACCACACAAGCCTTGCCGTCTCGAAAATGCTCTGACCCAGTTGTCTGGCCATTACAACTTGGCCTTTGTCAAAATCACTTAAGTCCGCTCCTTTCCCATCTGAAGAACAAGAATACTGATTAACAGAGCTCAGTATCAGGTGTAAATTATACCATTTCAAGAACTTCACAGGTGCCGTCGTTTACCTGCATTTGCTTCGATTTGCATATAGAGGCGCTGGTCATAATGTTTTGGCTCTTTGGTGTATTATGACTCTCTTAGTCGCTCATCAATCTAATACAAAGTTAATGAATGCTACTTTAAATTTATTATTTTCCGGGGCCGTCAGATGTATGGATAGGAACGCTTGGGTTGTTTTTACACCTGAACGGCTTTTTTTTGCACCCAATGGGCAAAGTGGCTGAGAAGGGACCCCGAAGGCTGAGAAGGTTGGGGGAGAGGACCCAATGCAACAGCTGTTAGGAGAAAAAAGAAAAAAAATAAAGGCCATTCAGCGTGTTCTTTAAGGTGCACAGGGCTATGGCTCTTCCACACACAGGACCACCACTTAACGTCCCATCCGACGGATGGCGATCTTTCAAACCCATCGGTGTTCCCTGCTAACCGTGAGCAAGGAGTTTTGTGGAGATAAATGTCAACACTCCCTGAGCTGAGACTCGAACTTGAGAACTGCAAATTATGAGCCTGGCGCGCTATCGACTGAGCCACCGCAGCCCAAATAGGAACGTTGCTCAGATAAATGGGAAACACCTGATTTTGATTGCACAAGTTGTTTGTGAAAATAACATTTATAACTCAGCATTGTTATGATCTGCTTTCAACTTAGTGCTAAATGTATAAGCCCTCCTCCTCATTGACACAGTGGTGCGGCATTCGCTCGAAGTGCCCTTGCCGATTGTCCGGGTATGAATCCCAGGTTCATCGCATTGCTTTTTGTGCATAACATGCGAATAAATTGTTAGCGTTATATACTTAAGTAGTAATGAAAAATAATAGTAAAAATATTTTGAGCAGGGGTTGACTTAGTCGGTAGCGCGCCAGACTCATAATCTGCAGTTCCAAAGTTTGAGTCTCACTTGTGCTAGCGTTGAGGTTTATCCCCTCTAAAACTCACGCCCTATCCCCGGTCAAAAAGGGACACCGATGGACTTGGGAAGGCCGCCGTCCGTCGGATGGAACGCTAAAGCCCGTGTGCAGGAGAGCAATTATTCTGTGCACGGTAAAGAACACGTTGGTTAACCTTGATGTGAGACTAACATCTGTGTCATAACAGCTGTTCATTGAATCCCTTACACTAAACTCTTGGAGTCCTTGTGACCTGATCATTTAGCCCATTGTGTGCAAAATAAGTAAATATCAGAGGTAAAACAACCGACCAACTGAAATTTTTATTCCCGTTTTTTTTTTCGTATCAACCCTTAATTAATTCTCAAATACTATTTTTGGAAAAGGTTTAATTAATGTAGGAATGAAGCAAAGAGATGGGTTGTTTAACCTCTAAGCTGCACTTTTCCATACGCAATGTGCTTAATGTCCAGGCCACAAGGACTCCTAAAGGCTCAGAGAAGAATGGGGCTCCACTAGAAAGCTATTAGGAGACAGATGGTAAATCCCCATCAAGGAAGACCGTACAGTGTGTTCTTTAACATGCACAGATTTTGACCCTTTTCTCACCGATACTTCTGAAAGCAGGCTCAGTTGGGACTCGAACCTTAAAACTGCATATTACGAGACTGGCGCACTCTACCAGCTGAACCAAACACGATCCATAGAATCTAAGAAAATATGTCACTACCTAACACTAAAAGCATTGACAGATTGATTTTAAAAGATCGAAATCGGTATGAATAAAACTCAAATTTTGTAAGTAAGCATGTATTCCATACAACAGTAATATTTTTTGCGATTGTAAACTTGCACTGTTCGCTCAGGCCAGTAGCCATTTAATTCTCGTTTAAAAAAGAAATTTGCAAAGCTTTGTATCCTTTTTCAAATTCATTTCAGAAAAGTTACTCTCCAGTCTCTCATTATGAATTTCTTTTCCTAACATAGCAATCCAAGAGACCGTTGTTACACATCAGTGGGAATTTGCAGCAGCCAGTAAAATAAATGTCTTCATTCGCTGAGAGGTTTTATTTCGTTCTGGATGCTCTGTCTCTCTCCTCCTCTGTCCCGCATCTCTGCGCTATCTTTTCTCCCGCCTATCTTTCACTCGTCCGCTACATCTCCGAAAGATTTTTTTGGACTTCTCTTGAGCTCCTTAACTTCTTTTCAAGCAGTTCCGCCTCATTATCTCTCTCTTCCCGATCACTCGGATTTCGTTTCTCTTCTCTCTTTCGTTTCTCTTCTCGTATCCCTTCTCTCTTAATGGTGTTCACGTTTCTTCTTATTATAGTACATTCATCCATAGCCACGATGTTTCGCATTATAAATGCATTTAGGGAACATTTCGCTTTGCATCTTAAACTTGTATTTTATTTTCTACTTTTTATTTTTGCATTCTTGAGTTATTTTTTGCATAAACAGAAAAAAACGAAAGTCAAGTTAAAAGATCATTTTTCAGAAAGCACTTGGTTTCTGACTTCTCGTTTAAAGAAGTGAAATAAAAAATTCTCTCGGGGAGCATTTCATCTCGTTTTTTTTTTTTCTGGAGAGAGAAAAGAAGTCTTGGTTCAAAATGCTTGAGAGATAAATTAAGTGATAGTCATGCTGGAGAAATAGAGTTTACTCTACAAGTGGTCTACGATGAAAAACACACTTCAACTTTTATTGTGTTTATACTTGTCAAAATTGCGTATGTATGGTAGGAAGATGTTTTGTTCAACGGTAGAATAAAGCAAAGATATTGATCAGGAAACATTTTCTGGATTTTTGTACTTTTCAAGAAATTTCGATGTATCGGTATTTGAATAATACATGTTGACGATCTTAGTTAGCATTTTGAAATCTTCTTTGTGCTAGCAAAACAAAACGTTGAGTAATTGAAAATTTAAGAAAAACTGAACGCCTTAGTATGAGTGAGTGACTACAATTTACTTTTGAGTCCGTCTACTTTTGATTAGTATTAAAAACGTTACATTTTCCGATTATAAATAGCACCACGAGAGACAAGGTTCGGCAGATTTATATTCACAAACAGCTGAAGAACGTGCTAACCGTTGATAGTCAATAGTGGGAGTGCCCAGATGTAACCTCTGGCAAAGATGCGGGTTCGAATCTTACTGATCGACGAAGTTCTTTTTTTCCAGCAAAACTAGCTGTAAGAAAATTTCTTTAGTGTATTTATGATGCGAAGTTCATCACATTAAGGTTCTAAAGAAGTTGTTTAATGCAATAAAACTTTCTTTAAATTTCAATCATCATTAGGCATTTAACGTTTCTGCCTAAATTTAGATAAATTCAGGAGGAAAAAATCTAGTGACTATTTCTATCATGTGACAGCATATGACTCTCATGCCATTTTCCTGAGACAAATAAACCCTTATGTTGTTCCACTTAAGTTGCATACTAAATTTGTGGTCCTAGCTCTTCCGTTTAGTTCAGCCTTTCTCAACCGGGGTTCCTCAGAATCCTAGGGTTCCGCGATCGTGATTTAAAAAAAATAGACACGTTTTTTTTTTTTTTAAGTTTTCGCAGTGACGGAACAGCATGGTTGGCAGTTTCGCTGTTATTTATATCTAAAACTTACTGTTCACGTTAACGTACCGTGAGCTGTAGATATAAAAAATTTCATGCAGGGGTTCCCTGTGTTTGAAAATTATTTCAAGTGTTCCTCCAGGGTAAAAAGTTTGAGAAAGGCTGATTTAGTTCTTGATAAAATTATTCTAAGAAAATGCTCTTTAAAATATGGAGTAGAGTTGTTATTTTTTTTTATGCATTTTATTACTTTTTCACCCTATGCACTGATTGCTTCCTGTACTGCAATTATATAATTGTATTAACATCCAAAACTCTTGTACTGCAATTATATAATTGCAGTACAAGAGTACTGCAACTCTTGTACTGCAATTATATAATTGTATTAACATCCAAAAAGAGACAATGTATAAATCTTTTTCAAACAATTTTTTAATTAAGTTTACCTGAAAGTTTTAGAGACGATAACGATGCGTTAACTATTTTCATTTCTGAGGCAGAATATGGATGTGATACGCGGAAATCATTGGCGTTGTTTGCAACTGATATTATTTAAAACTTCTTAAAAATAAAAATTACAAATAACACCGTACATTTCTATTAAATTCAAAACAATTAAAAACAATGCAACAGAAAGCGTTAACCAGTTTGTTGCACGTAACAAACACCACAATTTTGCTAAATATGACGTTCCAAAAATCGACTCACTCAACCAAATACAGGGAGTGTGATAAGTCATCGCCCACTTTTTAATCGTTATTGCTACTAAATTATGTATTGTAACCGTTCTTTCACTAGTTTTAAGCATGCTCATTACCATTTATGTTGCAGGTAAATAACAGTGAAAAATGGTCTGAAAATTATGCACAGAAGAGGGATTAAAATTTTTCAAGATACGAAGTACGGCAATCAGTTGTTTAAGTATAAAGATGGTGGAGAACTGCGCATGGCAGAAATTCAGTCTTCCACCCGAAAACCATTAAATGCAGCCACATTAAATTAATGACATTCGGTTCTCTAAAAACAACTTAGCGATCTGGAAGACCATTAGCATTCAGTTCAGGAAACGACGTGCCTGCGCATGAGCAATCACGTTGTCGAGCGAAGTCCTAGGAAATCGATAAAATAAAGCTTCCAAAGAAAGAGGATTATCATATTACACGGTTCATACTGAACTTCGAAAAGAATTGACTTTTATACGTTGAAACCCCATTATGTCAAACAACTTCCTCAAGATTTCGACAAATGCATGGAACTTTGTGAAATTATGTTTATTGTGCAAGAGGATAAGTGCAGTTTCAATCGGCATTGGACCAGGATTGCATTATGAAGTTGCCAAGCCCGAGTCCCAACTATGCTAGATTTGAGACATCGCTGCTAAACATTCACCTAGCGTCCGCTTAGCCGGCAACCTCTCTGAGATGCCTAGAAAGGACTTGGTCAACCCGATTACGTAGACTTATCCTGCATCTGCGAAGGCTCGGTTGCAGACTCGAAGTGGGTGGCAACCGCTTCGCTGGGGGCCTCCACTCGGCACTATGGAGGGGACGAAGTTGAGGGTCATGCTGAAAGGCAAGCCCCGACGGGGCCGCCTAAGAGTCTCTGCTGCGGAGGACTCAAAAAGATAGGAATTCTTCAAAGTTTGGCTTCTAAATTCAAAAGATACCATCTGTTATGATTTTGGCAAAGTATTTCGACAAAAATCAGTGAGTGATTTTGGCTTTTTCCTAGGCAAGTTTCTAAATTCAAAAATAACCCACTCACTGCACCTCAATGATTATTTCATCAGACAGACTTGTTTCTAAAAGTAAGTTCTCTTCCACAGATCTTCTCCCGCAGCAGGTATGATCTAAGAAGACAAGATCAATAAGAATGTTCTCTGGCTAGTGGATTGTGGTTTCGTGGCAACTCCCTCAAGGTGTAGTGCTGTCTCAGTGTAGCGGAACACCGGGATTGCCACACATTATTACGTTGCCCTCTGTGGAAAGGGACACCAATGGGCTTGGAAAGGCCACCGTCCATTGGAGGGAGGTTAAGCCGTGGCTCCATGTGCAGGGAGAAGTCCGGAAATTTGTTCGACGGTAACTTGTTCCACGGAAATTTGTTCGACGGCAACTTGTTCCACGGAAATTTGTTCGAAACAGAAACTTGTTCGACAGAAATTTGTTGGAAAAGAAAATTTCTTTGACGGAATTTTGTTCGAGACGGAATTTTGTTCGAGACAGAATTTGTTTTCGAAACAGAATCAAAGTTATTTTAAAAAAAGTGTCGGGAATATTATATCTATCCAGTGCGAAAGATTTTAGTGTGTTTTTCAATGGAGGGCTGGGTGCCGGTGAGGTAGTTTTTAATTCACCTTTTTGGTTTTAGCAGATAATTATTCGGTTTTTAGAAATAAATGAAAAATTCTTTTCGAGTTAGATAGGAATTGATAAAATATTATGATTCACACTTTTTAAATCTACCAATAAACTATAATTGCGCCTTCTAACGATGGAAAAATTTGAAAATTTGAAAATTTCAAACAACTATTGCAAACGGTGTATTTAAGCTAGATATTTTAAATTTTGGTAGTGGAATGTGAACACAATACTGCTTCTATTAGCAACAATGAATTGACTACTTAAATCCAGTGGGAAGACAATTTTTTATTTTAGGAGATAATTGTTTTTATTTAGAGATAAATAAAAAAATATTTTTCAAGTTAGATAGGAATTGATAAATATTATGATTCGCACTTTCGTAATCTTTCAAACACTATAATTGCGCCATCTAACGGTGATTCGGAACCTCAGCAGAAACACAACAAATATCCATGCTTTACCTGAGGTTCGAACCCAGGTGCCTTTGTTCAGTAGCCAAGTTTGCTCCCACTCGGCCTAACTTAAAAGAATAATGAAAACTGGGAGTAATTAAACGGTACCTAGAGTGTCTGGGAAACAAGTGTTTTACTCTACCTAATCTAAAACGAAGCCTTCTCTTTTGCCACCGCTCTTCCCAGATCCACTCCCTCTACGACAATCTCCAAGTAACAAAGCAGAAAAGACCTTATTGAGGAGAACGCCGCCTATCGGCCTCTCAAAATGTCGACAAAATATTACTCAAACAACTTTCATTCGAACAAATTTCCGTAGAACAAGTTTCCGTCGAACAAATTTCTGTTTCGAACAAATTTCTGTTTCGAACAAATTTCCTTCGAAAAAGTTTCCGTCGAACAAATTTCTGTTTCGAACAAATTTCCTTCGAAAAAGTTTCCGTCGAACAAATTTCTGTTTCGAACAAATTTCCTTCGAAAAAGTTTCCGTCGAACAAATTTCTGTTTCGAACAAATTTCCTTCGAAAAAGTTTCCGTCGAACAAATTACACCAAACCGTGTAGGAGAGCCTTGACCTGTGCATGTTAAAGAACACGGTGAATGACGGAAAGCTACCATCTCTTCCCTATCAGCTCTTCATTGGGTTTTATTCCCCAACTTTCTTCGAGCTCTTGGGGCCCTTGTGACCTGGCCAATTTACAACATTGTGGGCATAAAAGTGCATCTCAAAGGTAAAGCAACTGAAACCAAAAAGCTTGTCGTTGAAAGATGACAAGCCTGATCTGCTTAACAGCATTCTACGTTTAAACGAAGTCTTCCATGTTGGAGGATTATTTTGGCCGAACGGGATCCAGATATGACAACTTAAGTACCACGCTTAAAATTTTTGTGAATGAATTCAACACAACTTGTTCCTCATTCCTCTATACGAAACATACTTGTTCCTCATTCCTCTATACGAAACACAACTTGTTCCTCATTCCTCTATACGAAACACAACTTGCTCCTTGCTATCCATACATTTTTCTTCATTACAACTGCCTATACACTTTTCTTCGTTACAGCTGCCTGTTCGCTTTTCTGCATTACAACTGCCCATTTGCTTTTCTGCATTTCAACTGCCCATTCACTTTTCTGCGTTACAACTGTCCATTCACTTTTCTGCGTTACAACTGCCCATTCACTGTTCTGCGTTACAGCTACCTGTACATTTTCTGCTTTACAACACTCCGCGTATTTTTCTGAGTTACTGCTCTTACACTTTTTGTCGTTATACACTTTTTACATAGCATTTGCCTCTGCACTTTTCCACATCACAACTGCCTCAAACACTCTTTTCATAGCAGTTGCCTCAACACTCTTTTCCTAGCTTTTGCCTCAACACTCTTTTCATAGCAGTTGCTGTGCACTTTTCTGCATTACAGATACTTCTGCACTTTTTTCCATATCAGTTGCCTATATACTTTTCTACATTTCAAATATCTCTATACTCTTTTCACACCAGGTATCTATGCACTTTTCTACATTGCAGATACCTCTGCACTTTATTTCGTATCAGTTGCCTGTGTACTTTTCTACATTACAGATGATCCTACACTCTTTTCATAGCAATTATTTGTGTACTTTCCTACATTACAGATACCTCTGCACTTTTTTTCGTTTCAGTTGCCTGTGCACTTTTCTACATTACAGATGCCCCTACGCACTTTTCATAGCAGTTACCTGTGCGCTTTTATGTGCGATTTCGCAATGAGTTCTTCATGGTGAGATGAAATATGTTTTAAAATTTAAATGAGGAGATTCAGTACGCCAAATGATGAATTTGAAATGAATTTCAAATGACAATTCGAAATTGTTTTTGTTTCAGCGCAAATCGTTGTTCGGAGCAGTCGATTTTTCATTCTATTATTTGGAGAAGTCGATTTTTTACAGATGACAAAGTACTGTCCTGTCAAGCGTACGAACAAAGGTGAAAAGTGCGAAACACTTTTTAGCCATACGACTGGTAAACGCGGTCATGCATAAGGAATCAGTGCAAAACAAACGATAAAAAATTATGTCACGACAAAAGTAGCTTGTTAAATATTCCGGAAACAGAATTTCACAGTTTTGTGACGACTGATGCGAAGCCTCATCGTGTGTATGTTTAAGTTGCCGACATTCTACATACTTCGAAATCTTTTATTAATCTCTTGAAAAACACCTCCGTTTTGATGTGTCGATTGAATACAGACTAAACGAAATATACACTGGTGGGTGTTTCAAGAATACTATTGAAAATATTCAGACTTAATTCAATGGCTATTTGGTGAGGGTCTTAATCTGAGAAGAAATAATGACTTAAAAGGTCGCAGCATAGAAAACTTTGCAGTGATATTTCTTAGTTATAATTATAAACCAGTTATAATACTTAGTTATAATACAACTTAGTATTATAACTAACTAGTAGTTATATATACAACTTAGTTATAATATACCATTTCTCCCCGTATTGGAGCTTATTGGAGCTCCTCATATTGGAACACTATGAATTTCATAGTCCTTTCATAATATAACAACTAAATATGGAACAGCTATTTCTAGAGTTATATTCTTGAACAATTAGTTCTTCAACATTAACAGTGTTTAACATTTGTGACTAGAGGCATGAACAATATTTTCTTCAACATTAATTTTAAACGTTGCTTCATTCTAAATAAATTTCACCATACGTGAATCTCTGTTTTACCCGCTTTCCATTGAAACACTGAATGCTGCTGTTCTTTCATTATAAACACGAAGGGCGGGGGTGGCTCAGTTGGTAGCGGGCCAAGCTCGTAATCTGTAGTTCCCAGGTTCGAGTACCAGCTGGGCCAGCGTTGGGATTTATCTCCTCAAAACTCCCCCCCCCCCCCTGTCCAAGGTTAGTAGAGGATATCGATGGGCTTGGTAAAGACCGCTGCTGTCCGTTGCATGAGACATTAATCCGTGGTCCCGTGTGTGTGAGAGCCATACCCTGTGTGCGTTAAAGAACACACTGGATGGCCTTGACGGGAGGCTACCATATATCTCCCAACAGCTGTACAGTGCGTCCCTTTCCCCCATACTTATCTGAGCCTTTGGGGTTCTTATGACCTGGCCGTTTAGCCCATTGAGTGCAAAAAAGCGCCTCTCAGAGGTAAAACACGGGTCAACACTGGTCAATATCGCAGGAAATATACATTTAATCGGCGATGTAATGAGAGAAATCTTATCTCCTTGATCTGAAAAAATCTTGATCCACAGCACCTTTATACATAACAACTGATGAAATCAGAAATAAATTAGAAATTAAACCATATGTAATGGGCCAGAATGAGTTTGATTGGGAAGACCACAACTGTATATGTATATATTGTTCTAATAACAAGTTTATGGCTATAAAAATAATTGTGAATATTCCCTTTTTAAAACAAAATAGACTAAGACCTTTTATCTTTGCTGATATATTTGGTCATATAATAATAAATTGGCAATAACCCTGTTTGAATTATTCTCCATTTTTTCAATGAGCTTTCTGATAACGTTTTAATTATCTGGATTATTGAGTCAGGTTTCTAGGTCGTATTATTAGTCAAGTACCGTAGAGTTAAAATTATTAATGATGTATCATGGGTCACTCACTAGTCCTGACTTTTTTATTTTGGAAAGTCTTAAGCCTAGCAAAGGAAGATTCCTTTTGTGAAATCTCACACTTAACAGGTATAAATTAGACTCGGAGTCAGCATGCTTTATATTAAAAGTTTACCATTTGTTGAAGTGTTCGGTATAAACTGTAAGGTATAAATATTTCTTAGGCTGGTTTTGACTCAGTCGGTAGCTGGTCAAGATCGTAATTGCGTAGCCCATCTTTAAGTGCTACATGTGCGCTCAACTTTCTTTGATCCCTTGGTCAAAGCCGGTTTCAGGATGGTGCGAAAGGTGTGCCGCACCAGCTTCAATTCTTGAAAGCCCATGTACTGATTTACAACAGAGAGCCCAAAATGCTGAAGGTTGTTTCAAGGAAATTACCGTCATTCCAGTGAATTTTTCCGTAGCTATAGCACTGGCAATAACGTTAGAAACTCTATCTCAAGAAACTATGGAGATATTTGAAGTGAGAGTTTTAGGTGAAATGGCCTGTCTATCATTATTTACATTATATTTCGCCATTTTCAAAACTGATTATTTTTTCCTAGGTTTATGAGGGATTCAATTTTAGCCATTTTATGTTTTATCACATGACGAGGAGGCCCTGCGATGAAAAACTGTACCAGTCCCCGCATTGACAAATTGCACCCTGTCTCGAAAACATACTGTTGGATCTGACTCTTTTCCTAGATAGGGGTTCGCAACCGTTTGACAGAAGAGCACCAAATCATGCAAAGACGGACTTAGTGAGCAGCAAATATTTTTCATATCCCCCTCATTCAAATACAAATAGCACGATGATGATTAACTTTTTGAAGTGCATCTCATTATCCCAATGGTTACTAAAGGGATACCGAAATATTTTAATCAAAAAATTAAATTAAATATTTTTAAACATCTCTGTAGAAATGTGTAATGTAAACATTATTTCAAAGATATGAACCATCCGATTTTTTTTCCTTTCTTGTACTGGTTATAAGAAAAAATTATATTCTTTTTTAAGTACCAAACATAAAACTCTCGTTAACTGCAGACCAGATTTTTTTGTGATGTTTTTTGTGATGGTGGCTCCCCGCGAGTCCTAATAAATTGTGCATCGGCAGGCGCATTTAACAGCAACACGGTGCACGCGCTACCGGTTGTATATCCTTGCCTTAGAACACTGCTTTTGGATTGTTTACTGGAAAGAGTAATTTTTCCTCACAATGGACTAAATGACCAGGTTACAAGGATCCCGATCACACAGAAAGTTGTAGAAGGGAATACACTGGACAGTTGTTAGGAAAAATATGGAAACCTGTAGTCAAGTCCATACAGGGATTGGATTATTTTACCTCTGAGCGGCCCTTTTTTGCGCACCATGGGCTAAATGGCCAGGCCACAAGGACCCCGAAGGCTCAGAGAAGGTTGGGGGAGGGGACCCACTGGAACAGCTGTTGGGAGACAGATGGTAGCCTCCCGTCAAGGCCAACCAGCGTGTTCTTTAACGTGCACAGGGTAGGGCTCTCCCGCACACGGGGCCACGGCTTAACGTCCCATCCGACGGACGGCTGCCTTTTCAAGCCCATCGGTGTCCCCTACTGACTGTGGGCAGGGCGGGGAAATTTTGCGGAGATAAATCTCCACGCTGACCCAGCTGGGACTCGAACCTGGGAACTACAGATTACGAGGCTGGCGCGCTACCGATTTAGCCACCCCCGCCCCATCCATACAGGGTGTCCATTAGCATTCACAAGGCGCTACACACAGTGCCACGGCTTAATGTCCCAGACGACGGATGGTGGCATTTCGAAGCCCATCAATGTCACCTGCCTGACCGAAGGTAGCGTGGGAGTTTATCGGAGATAATTCTCATCGCTGGCACCGAACATGCTACTAAGCACACGAACATGCTAACTGCATATTACGAGGCTATAGCGCCACCAATTGAATCACGTCCATCCACTAGAGCGTGAATGTCTTCTGGAAATGCGTAAACAGAGACACGATACTCTCCTTACAAATTCCGCTGTTGTCGCCTGTATCTGTCATGTTCCCTTTTGTAAACACATGCCCGAAGGTAATGAAGTGTGACTTTTGAAATTATTGCAAACCTCCGAAGCGTAAGCAGAATGAAGACTTCCTAATGTTGCAACAGAGAATGGACTCATCAGTGCATGAACAAAGCGTCTTGTTGATTCGTCTGTGCAACTGCCGCTATATTTAGTGACCTTCACGTGATGCAACCATAATCTCTCCGTAGTGCCAGGGTGAATGGCCCTTGATGTGGGTTTCGTCACTTCCAGCTAAACTGGACTTCCTCCTTTCAAAAGAGGATGTTTACCTTGCTAGCAGCTGAACTTGAATAGCTGTTAATTTTGTATAACGTTTCATTCACTTTCTCTACAAATATGTATCACGTGAGTATTGATATGCTTCGCTTTCATCTTTTCAGTGGTTAGGAATCATTTAAAGTTTTTCTTTCAACGTTTCGCTTCAAAGGGCAGATATAACAGAAGTAGTGGTTTCTAATAGAGTTGAATTTTTTTTTCCCATCACAAATGTTTCCATTCAGGGGTCTGTTATATGAAACTATAGTAATTATTTGGCAAGTTTTTACACTAAGATTAGGTGAAATTTTTGCACGTTATATATTCTACAGATACGATTCAAGACACCCTTGAGTTCTGATGCTACTGTAAAACCAAGAGTTTCTAAAAAAACATGCTTCTGCTCTGTTTCAGAGTATTTCTGGTGACGAAACAGAAAAATAGCTCTATGCTCCAAAGGGAGAAACCAAAACTCTCACGTTACAAAGTGAGAAACCAAAACTCTCACTCTTTATCATTGGTAACATCATTTCCTTTCTATAAGATTAAGTTACATGTGTTACAAAGTGAGAAATAGGAAACTTCTGAGCTACAACCTGAGGAACCAAAAACTCCTGTTACAAATTACATTTGTAAACAATAAAGAACATTTTGGTTATCGTTGACCAATGGCAACGTACACATATACAAATTCACCCTGATTTTAACCAATCAGATTCATCGTATTATAATCAATCAATCATATTATAACGTGCAGAGCAGAAACGCTTTTAAACACAATTAGTCATCTTCATTACTCGAAAACGATCATTTTTCAGTTTCATTTTCATTACTCAACAACAATCAATTTCTCATTTTTAATTTTCACTATTCGACAACAATCAGTTTCTCATTTTCAATTTTCACTACTCGACAATAATCAATTTCTCATCTTCAGTCTTTATTACTTTACAACATCCAATTTCTCATTTTCGGTCTTCATTACTCGAAAGCAATGGATTTCTAATTTCCAATCTTCCTTACTCGACAGAAATCAATTTCTCATTTTCAATCGTCATTACTTTACAGCAACCAATTTCTCATTTTCAATCTTCAATACTCGACAACAACTTATTTATCATTTCCAATCTTCCTTACTCGACAATAATCGATTTATCATTTTCAATCTTCATTACTGGACAACAATCACTTTCTCATTTCAATCTTCAATTTCGACAACAAATAATTTGTCACTTTCAATTTTCATTACTCTACAACAATCAATTTCTCATTTTCAATCTTCATTCTTTACAACAACCAATTTCTCATTTTCTGTCTTTATTACTCGACAACAACTAATTTCTCATTTCCAATCTTCATTAATCGACAACAATCAATTTCTCATTTTCAGTCTACCTTACTCAACAACAATCAATTTCTCATTTTCAATTATCCTTACTCGACAACAACAATTTCGCATTTTCAATCTTCATTACTGGACAACAATCACTTTCTCATTTCAATCTTCAATTTTGACAACAAATAATTTGTCACTTTCAATTTTCATTACTCTACAACAATCAATTTCTCATTTTCAATCTTCATTGCTTTACAACAACCAATTTCTCATTTTCTGTCTTTATTACTCGACAACAACTAATTTCTCATTTCCAATCTTCATTAATCGACAACAATCAATTTCTCATTTTCAGTCTACCTTACTCAACAAAAATCAATTTCTCATTTTCAATTATCCTACTCGACAACAACAATTTCTCATTTTCAATCTCCATTACTCTAAAACAATAAATTTCTCATATTCAGTCTTCATTATTCTACAACAATAAATTTCTCGGTTTCAGTCTTCATTACTCGACAATGCATACATATATTAACATAAAACTGCATTTAGACGTTTTTTATTTCTACCTTTATCATTGTTTCTTTTCTGTAAGAATGATTTAGATGTATGAAATGTACATCTATTATACATGTTAGAGTTTGCCTGCCTATCTGTCTGTTCAATAATTCCTCCTAAACAGTAAAAGTTATGATAACTAAATAAGATATACAACTTCATCTCATCGAAATTTAATCCAAAGTAAGGGTTGGTACCCAAAAAAAAACGATTTGATAAGGCTTAAGAATGCGTAAAGAGCTCTTAATAATAGACGTTATGTGCAAAAGAGTTCAATATTTAAAACTTCAAAAATAAGCGAAAAATATATATCTGTTTAATAATCATTTGTAATCTTCAAATACACCCATTCCCCGACTAACACGATTTCGGTTTAGCGTGATTTTCAAAGTAACCGTGAGTAAGGTTTCTGACTAACGCCGATTGGTAATTTCTATTTATTGAGAAGCATATTGGTCTAACATTTAGGTCATGTTTACACGAGGCTCGCGGATTAGTGAGGTATCAAAGGACAGATGTATTTTTGTTTTGGAATAGTTCACGTTTCTTTTTTTGACGAAACGTGAACGATTGAATCGATTGAAAATGATTTTACGTATTCATAACTTGATAAATACTCTATTTTTGGTCACAATTTTCATTTAAGAAGTTCCCTCTTAAAGCGCCGTATTACGTTAACAAAAATGGAGCCCTTATCTTTAATAAAAGTATATTTCGAGCATGGAGCCTCTTTTTGCTATAAATCTATATAAATGTTAGCCGTATTTGTTAATGGGTTACGAGCGGTTAGCGCGCTTGGCTACTGATCTACGGGACCTAGGTTCGAGCCCCGGATAAGGCATGGATGTATGTATCGTTTTTCTGCTGAGGTCCTGCCATCCTCACAGACCTTCTACTATGGCATATAAACTGACAGGCTCCTGTCAGATCTCTGTGGCAAGCAGCTGCTCCAGGGGGTATTTATTTTTTTATTTATTTTGAATTAAAATTTGATTACGTTGATATTCAAAATATCCTTTAACGGAGTTAAAGAAACACTTAAATTTCCTCACCTAAAAACAAGGGAGAATTAGGTAAATAATTACAGGGCGTAACGAATTATATCTGAGATGAAAGCTACTTATGTAAGTAATATTATGGACTAGCTCATATTATGTCCTATACTTTCCAACTCGGAAAAGAAGTGGAGAATAACCCATTTAAGTGATCATTACCTTCCACAAGCCTTTACGACGGACAGCAGACTTTCCAAGTCCAACAGTGTCATCTTTCTAACCAAAGACAGAACGGAGGTTAGCGGTGAAAACTCTCAACGGAGGCATACTTGGGACTCGAACCTGGGAACTGCAGATTACGAGCCTGGCGCTCTACTGGCTAGCAAACTCTCTGCACAGATTGAATAAATGGGAAATCAACCAAATACGCATAAATAGGCACATAAGTCATGATATTATGGAATAATAGGTTATAATAGAACATTATGAGCAGGGTCTGATATAGGGGAGGTGACAAGGGGGCCATGCCCCCCCCCCCGTTTCACAATGCTAGTAAGGGTAATAGAGACAAATATTTATCAATTGATATATGTATATATATTTCATGAAATTTCGAGAAATTTTTCAGGACTTCTAAAACCGACAGCGAAATGCTATACTGCAATGAAAATCCAGGGGAACTTCCCCCTCTTACTTTTTCAGGCTTGATTGACTTCCCACCTCCCCCTATACATACACCTTTTACTCCAGCTCGACTGAGTTTCTTCCCCCTCCCCCCAGTTTATTTTTCCCGGCTCGATTGAATGTCTTTCCCCATCTTTATTTTTTTCTAGATCCGGGCCTGATTATAGCCATATATAGAATAGTATGGCGAAATCGCCAATCACCAGTATGACAAGCAGCAAGGAGCCTCAATGCAAGCAGTGGTAAATCCAAACAAATAACTTTATGAAAGAGCAAAAATATACTTCAGTATTTCTCCTTAGTCAGAGCAATGCAATAGATAAATGACTTGTTGGTTAAAAGCTTTTTCGCAGTAGTGATCGGGGATCTAGAATTACCACCGAAAGCAATTAGTTAACACGCACTTCAATTTATATTGATTAGCTTTTCAGAAAATTTCGATATACTCATTAACGGATAGTATTGACTATTTGTTAATTAAAATTATTATTACAGGTAATTAATCTGTAAACCTGTTAATCAATACCAAACTAAAGTAAACGAACTTCTGTAGTAAATTATAAAGTGAAAGAACTACATTTCAGAATCCTCGATCGTGATAACTAGATATTAATTTGTTTCATTTAATTATCATTATTAATTTGATAACGTAGATTATTAAATCGCTTCTAACTTTATAGACTGCTAAAGTGGCAGAAAATAATACCTACTTTTTACCCACTCTGCTTAAAGTTTAAAAAATTTCAAACTTAAGATAAACGACAACTAAGGTATAAAAGATTTCTAACCTAGAATGCTAAGCACTGAAAATCTGTAGTTTAGTCTCCATCCCCAGTTTGAAAAATTCAATAATAAAGTGAAATTAGTAATTTCTAGAAAATAAGAAAATTTATCTGCTTATACAAAGATTGAGCGAATAGTTCTAAAATTTTGTCAGTTCGATATTAAAATTAAAAAAAATCTAAATTTACTCCTCAAGCAAGTGAAGAACACAAAGATCTAACAGGAGCTTGTCAGTTTAATATGCCATAGAACAGATCTGTGAGGAAGGCGAGACCTCAGCTGTAAGATAATCCTTGAAAAGAAATATCCGTAGAAACCAGGTCCGTTTTTGATCAGTAGCCAATAACGCTAACCATTCAGTCCGAGGGTTGCTTTAGTCGTTAGCTCTAGGCTCGTAATCTTTAGTACCCAGGTTCGAGTCCAGATGTGCCAGTGTTGAGGTTCAGTCAGAAAGGGAACACCGATGGACTTGCAAAGGCCGTCGTCCGTCGGATGGGACGTTAAGCCGTAAATCTGTGTGCATGATGACCATATCCTCTGAACGTTAAAGAACAGGAACTCTTAGGAAACAGATGGAAGCTCCACATCAAGTCATCCAGTCTGGCCTTGAATGACCTTGATGGCATCCAAGGCTCATCAAGACTGGAATACTTTGATGGGGGGGGGGCTTCCATTTGTTGACCAGAAAACTTCGATATACATCATGTGTCAATAACTTTTGCTAAATGGCCAGGTCACAAGGATCCAAAGGACCCTTGTGACCTGGCCATTTAGCCCATTGTGTGGAAAAAAAGGCCGCTCAGAGGTAAAACATCCCAAACCCAATCCACTCAGCCACCTTGACAATAATATTTGCAAGAAACAACATGCTTCTAGTATCACTTTGATAATATATTTGTAAAAGTTAACAGCTTTAAAAAATTATTTAATAATCAAACTAAGCAACAAAATTCGATCAGCAGCCAAACTTTCGAGTATACTACACTGTGAAATTATAACACATTAACGCTCAGCACGAATGAGTTATTTTCTACAAGACATTAGTTAGCGTGATGACCTAGACTGCTGGTCACTTATGCAAATTGCACCTTAAAGAAGCTATTTGTTGCAATCCACGAGCTCTGAAAGCACAAGCACAGCTGATTTAATTGCGGCCTTGCAACTTGTATAAAAGAAAATCTCACTTTGATACATTAAAGAAACGAAGGTCAGAATCGTTAACAGGAAGCAGTGAGAAAAAAAATGGTTTCTTGATACACTAATGACTTTGACGAACGTGCCTGAAAGTTATAAAAAGTTTGTGATCCATAAGAGGAAGTTAAATGCGTTACCGCGAACCTTATTTTTTGTTTCTCCCTTTTGTTTCTCTTTATTTTTTGTTCCCCTTCTTATTTTTTGTTTCTCCCTTATTTTTTGTTCCCCGTCAACTGAGGATTGTAACGAGTAGAAAATAATTGTTGCCTTTTACAGAGGGCGTTCAAAAGTTCTTGACACATGTCTATAGATTTGCACTCGTTCCTCCAAAGTTGATGAATCATGTTAAACACAAAAACCATATCATCATTTCTCTCTTCTCTGGACGGCGCGTAAAGTTCGGCCTGATAATCTGTGTGTTGTTGCTATGGATCCTACTAAGGACGGGGAAAGAGTTTACATTTTCACAAGGTGACAGGAACAGCAACTAGAAAAAAAATGAGGACGAAGAGAAAAAAATTCGTGCCGATTTATCACAAGTATGTGGATCATGCCTGTTTATGTGGTTCTGTTACAGATGGATGCGTGAATTCAAAGGAGAACGGCAGAGCTTCGAAGACCTCCCTCGCGCAGGAAACCGAAGGAGGACGTGAACGAGAGAATCATCGCTGCTGTTCGTGAACTCATTAAGGAAAACCCACATATCACCATTCAGCTAATAAGTTTAGATGTTAGTGTATCGATTGGCAGTGTGGAAACAATTGTTCATCAACATTTAAAGTTCCGAAAGATTTGTGCGGAATGGGTACCCCACAAACTGACAGAGAGCAAAAAAGGGCTAGAGTCGACTCGTGCAAGGAGATTCTGGCAATGTTTGAACTTAGTGGCCCAAACGGTTAGCACACATTGTCAGAGGTGATGAGACGTGGTTTTATTACTATACAACATCAGAAAGATCGACAACAATGCTTGGGTGCGCATCTCCAAATCCTCCGACAATACTTTTGCTCAAGGAAGAGGATGTTCACATTTTTTTTTCAATTTCCAAGGACTGGTAACCGTGGATACCTTACCTGCAAAAATGACTATAAATGGCCAATATTACACCGACATTGTTTTGCCCAACATGGTTTAAGGAGATGAAGTTGCAGCGTCCAATAATAGGCGTGTCAAGGGTTCTCCTTCTTCATGACAATGGCAGTGCTCACAGAACCGGCCTGTTATGGCCTAACTGGAGCAGGAAAAAATCAAACACTCACCCCATCCTGCATATTCATCCGATCTTGCATCTTGAGATTTTTGGTTGTTTCCAAAAATTGAAAAGGAACTTGTTGGTAAGCATTTTTTCAAGGGTGCAAGACCTTGCAAAATGTGTTCATTCAAAGTTACGGAGTATTCCCCAATAGCGGTATCACCGAGCGTTCCAGAATTGGCAGAGACGTCTATAATTTTTTTTATAATAATAATAATCTTTATTCATCATCCAGTTCAACCTCAACATATATTTTTTATAAATTAAAATACAAAGCTTTGGAAAACATTTAGTCTAGATGTGAATAAAAACATCAAATGAGAAAAACAACAATACAACTGAAAATTAAACAGATAAATAAATAAAATTAGTAAAACCAAAACTAAAAATATCGTTTTTTAACATTTTGTGCCAAGGGGTTCAAACCTGTTCAGGCTACAAAGTTCACTTCTAAATAAAATCCAGGCAACAATCACAGCTAGATATGACACACACTACATAAAATCATCAATTGGAATTGATACTCTCAAAATATGCTATTTACCAAAATGTGTAGCCTAATTGAATCAAAAAACAAAACAAATAAAGCTTTCGTAATCATTTATATTACTAATATATTTTTTCCATTCTCTTTTAAACAAAGAGTAGCTTTTTTTCATTCCTAAGGCTATAATCTAAAGTAGGGGTTCTCAACGTGGAGTACGCGGTAAAATATTTAGGGGTACGCCGTGAGAGCTCAAAAGTCGCTATATCTAGTAAAAAAATAAAAATAACCATTGTTATGCTATAACTATAGTATTATCTATCTATCTCTACAAGGGGTACGCCAGTTACATACACTTTTCCAGGGGGTACGTGAAGCATAAAAGGTGGTAACCACTGGTCTAAAAAATTGAACACTTTTGATGCTATGAAAATAAAATGATGTTGATAAATATTTTTATTGGCCTTTGGAACATGAAATTAAATTTCATTTCTTTTGGTTTAAACCAGTCTTGATTAGAAAACAAAAACAGTGAGATTCTGTATATAAAAAGTTGCCTAATGTTTTAAAAAGGATTACATGGGAGTCCCAAATATTCAAAATTAAAAACCTTTTCAATTATTCTTTCATGAATATTATATAATGACAGCAGACTAGTCTTGTAGTCTCCTCCCCAAGTACAGATGCCATACTGAATTCGGTAATAAATCCATGCATATTCTAATGTATGCAAAAATTTTGGTGGAACAATTATTTTATCACACTACATAAGAAATATCGCAATCTTTTCTGTAATAATTGACTTTACACTCGGCATTTTCGTAAATTTTGAAATTATTTACGTTAAAATAAAATTAAATTGATTAAACGTACAATTTCGGAAGCTTTCAAAAAGGAAATTTTTGTTTTATGCCATAAATAGTAAACGTAACAGATAATTATACTAATTTTTTTAAACTTCGTTTCTTTTAAACAACTTTTGTACATGTTATGTTAGTTTTAGTTTATGAGGAAATGATAATTATATTCTTAAATTTTGTCGAATAATGGAAAATTGATATTCGAAAATGTTACTAACATAAACTATGAATTTGAGACTATTAGTGGTAAAGTCGTAGTTTTATCATAAAAAAAGAGCAAATGGCAGTGGCGCCTGCTTTTTAGCTTCGTTAGTAAAAAAAAATAGAACAATGGCTATGACATCTGACTTTTACTTTAATCGGAAATAAAAGAGCAATGTCTATGCTTGCGATTTCTCTGGTGTGTCGTGGTGGAAGATTGATCGGGCCGACTGGAGTGGTTTCGATCTTGTGTGTTCGATCACCACTCGGTCACCCAGGAGCCAATCAATGTTGCAGTGGTGGACAATGGCACCGACTCTTTAGTTTCATTGGGGGGAAAAAGCAATAGTTATAGCATCTGCTCTTTAGTTTCATTGGGGGGAAAAAAGCAATAGTTATGGCATCTGCTCTTTAGTTTCATTGGAAAAAAGCAATGGCTATGGCACATGCTCTTTAGTTTCTCAGAGAAAACAAGACCAATGTCTACGGTACATGCTTTTTAAATTCAATAGAAAAAAGAACAAAGGTTGTGACATATTCTCTTTTGTTTTTTATAAAATTTTTAATAAATTAATATTTTAATTTTAATACGGAAAACTGATATGAAACTGTTGCTAATTTACGTAAACTATTTTCATTAGGAAAAAGTAGAGCAATGGCTACGGCACCTGCTTTTTTAGTTTTATGAGATACAAAAGAGCAATGGCTAGGCACTTTTTATGACGCCTGCTCTTTAATTTCATCAAAATCAAAAGAGCAATGGCTTTGACAACTACTCTTTAATTATATCAAAAAAAAGATTTTGGCCATTGTTATTTAATTTTATTAAATGCAAAAGAGCAATGTGTTTGACAACTGCTTTTTAATTTTCATCAAAAACAAAGGAACAATGGCTTTGACAATTGCTTTTCAGTTTCATCAGAAAAAAGTGAGGGGGAATATATTACTGCGCAGTTGCCATCTCAACACCTCAGATACATCCGATGTCGATTGACAGCTGCTTGATTAGCCATTGACCTATGATCTCTGAGAACTGTCGAAGTATCAACTGCGCAATCTCATAGTCTCCCCCTGTCACTCCCACTACGCCCCAATAAAAGAGCAACAAAGTGGAATGGATATTCATGCATAACATACTCCTTCCATGAAAACAAGTTAGCAATTTATAAAGCCTTGAGCATTTCTGTTCTGTTTAACTCATCACGAATTCCAACTTTGTAGGAAATCTTTCCACTTTCCACTTTAAAACAAAATGTTCGGTTATTCCCCTGATATGGACTGTTCTTTAAATTCTGATTCTGTTCTTAAAGATGATACTCAGTTGCAGGATAATTTCAACAAGGTAACGATCAGATATCATACCTGTTCTCCTTATGCTTCGGTGTTCTTAACAGAATGTAAAGATCAGATTCCTGCCCGATCACGTCAAAGAAATAAAGAGATGCCGATGGACATGCAAGAAATATAAAGAAGCTACCATCACCGAATGCAGCACATAAAGAGCAATAAGACCACACCTGTGCAGATCGAGAAGAGCTATCTATGTATCGTTAAAAGATTGGGAATCATGGGTTGGCTTGGGTTGTTTTACCTCTGAGCGGCACTTTTTTTTTGCACACCATGGGCTAAATGACCAGGTCACATGGACCCGAAGACTCAGAGAAGGTTGGGGGAGGGGACCCACTGGAACAGCTGTTGGAAGACAGATGGTAGCCTCCCGTCAAGGCCATCCAGCGTGTTCTTTAACGTGCACAGGGTATGGCTCTCCCGCACACGGGCCACGGCTCAACGTCCCATCCGACGGACGGCGGCCTTTCCAAGCCCATCGGTGTCCCCTACTGACCGTGGGCAGGGCGGGAAATTTTTGTGGAGATAAATGGGAATCATGGAATAACTGGTCTATTGTGACCTGAACCGAGAAGAAGAGGGGATGGAAAATATTTGTCTTTAGCTTCTTTTTTGCGCACGAACTTCGAGTTACTCGGAGGGTCAGGCTCCGACCAGGGAACCTAAATATGGATCGAAAACGGTTTTATAATCGGGAGCCAGTGTTTGGCAAGGATTCGCTGTAGTAGGCGGCATAGCTAATTATAACAGAGAATAGCTTGTAATTAGTGCGTGTCCCTCCCTAGTGGAGAGCTTCAAAATTCTTCCGTTCGTTGGAGGGGACTTTAAGATGTCGCGTGCAGGCAGAAGCGGACTGGCACTTTTCTTTTTCGGGACACAGCTGTAGCAGGACAGCCTGGGCTGCGATAAAAAATTCGGTCTCATTTTCAAGATTTCATTGCTTATTTTGTTAATAGTTCGTAGGTGACGCTTAAAGAGATTTTCCCAAATTCTGTGGAATATTTGTAAACTAACAATTATTATTATTAAAAATCCTGCTCCTTTGAGGTCCTAGGGGCCCCCAGCGCCCCTTGCCAGTCCACGCCTGTATGCAGGAGCAAGGCCAGATGTAGGGGATAGCTAGGAGACCACACATCCACTTGAAAATGTTAATAAAAGTACTGGAGGCAAAAAATATTAAACTTGTTCATGTTTCAAGTATTTTTCAAAACACTTTAAAGATCTCTAAAACAGGAGGAAATATGCTATACTGCAGTGGAAATCCAGTCTCTGGCCCCTCCCTCTTTTTACTCTGTTTCTTCACTGCCCACACCCTCTCCCACACCACCCTCACACACACCCTTTTTTTTTTGGCTCTTCTTTTTTCTTTTTTCTAGATCCGGGCCTGTGCATGAAGGCCATATGTGCACGTGAAATAACACTCTGTTTGGTCCTAACAGCTGTCTATTGATCCGCTTTCCCAACCATCTCGAGCATCTCTGATCTCACTATGACTTGGCCATTTAGTCCATTGTGTGCAAAAAGTGTCTCTCGTAGGTAAAATACCCAATTCAATCCAGTTGAGGGCCTCAATTATACGCTTCATGTATATTTATTAACTATGCAATTAAAATCCAGTTGTACAGAGTCATGTGCAATTTAATGTAAATTGATTTCCACACCCAATTCGGCTAAAGCTTTCTGATACCTAAAACATTTATTCCAATGCCTTCAAACAAACGCGCAAGAGCTGTGGGATCGGTTTTGACATATTTACATCCGTTGTTATATAGAACTAGCCCGATTACTGTAACATGTCCTGATTTGATGATTGCGTTTTACAACGATACATTTGGCGATATCTTTATATATGTCATTTTTTTATGCAATAGAGTTCTGAGTTGCGCTTGCGTGAAGGGTGAAGAGGTTCTCTTACTAACTTTCATCCGGACCCTTAAAAACCTTGTTTCGCCACTGTATTGTTGTGTTTGCTTTGATCTGCATTTGATGAAGACTCCGGCCTTCAGAACGCCACGTTCTGAAGTCCGGAACTTTCTCACATTAATATGATGTTATAACACTACAATACCTTTTCTTTCAGCAGACGCACTTGTTTATTGAACTGAGCCAAACGTTTATCAGTAACAGAAACCTTGAAACTCGTTTTCATTTCCTAATCATTTAATATTTCAATAATTTCTCTCTTTCCTCTGTGATGAGAAAACGGTGGTATCATCAAAGGGATTGAGAATCCGGTTATTAACGCATCACATCGCTGGGAAATATTATTATCAATGTGTTGTGTTCTTTCCTTTGCTTAGCAGAAGCAGGGGCGGGGGTGGCCCAGTCGGTAGGGCGTCAGGCTCGTAATCTGCAATTCCCAGGTTTGAGTCCAAGCTGGGCCAAATGTTGAGATTCATCTACTCAAAACACCCCGTCCACCCTGACAGTCAGTAGGGGACACCGATGGCTTGGAAAGACTGCTGTCCATTGCATGGGAAGTTAAGCAGTGGCTCCATGTGCAGGAGAGCGATACCCTGTGCACGTTAAAAAAACATACTGGAGGGTCTTGACGGGAAGCAACCATCTGTCTCTCAGTAGGTCTCCTCCCCAAACTTCTCTGAGATTCCGGAGTCCTTGTGACCTAGCCATTTAGCCCATTGTGTAAACAAAAGTGCCGCTCAGAGGTAAAACAACGCAACCTTTGCTTAGCATTTGATTTATAACACTTCCATTTAGGTTTTATGTTCATTATATATATGTAAGTTTATATTAGAATAATTTTAGTTTGTAAGTATTGGCATTTTCCAATAATACTTTTCCATTAAAATATCAGAGTCTACTAATGAAATCTTTTTTCTATGATTTTGATAAACAAAACAGCAATTAAACAATAAAAAATTGCGCGAAAAATGTTTACCACTAAACTGCTTTATTGAATAAACCACCGGTTTGAAATAGGCAATAAAAATGTATTATTTTTGACAAAGAATTTCTCGTCATATGCATTACGGAAGTAGTTTAATTATTCAAGATGAATTTTACCTCCAGCTGCTTTAACTAGGCTTAAACACGACCACTCCGCATAGCAATGTGAACTTAAGCTGCGATGGACTTGCATCCCACCACTTGCTAACGCTTGTGTTTAAAGATGCGAGGTGAAATTTTGCTACTGCGTTTGGTGCTTTATACTTAACACAAAGGAAAGATACTTAAGATTCTTCTCAGTATGAAATCTAAATGGTTAATCTTCAGCTTTTTTTTAATGTATACCTCTGCATGAACCTTTACAGGAATATACAATTCACCTGAAAGGTTTTGTTTCAAAAAGCAAAATTATTTCTGTTTATCTTGAACGGATATTGAAAGAAGAAACTCTTAATTCGAAAATAGCTGCAACCGTCATAAAATGATAAAATATAGATCACAAAAATATCTCCATTAAAGAATTTCTTCCATGAGCTCCTGAGAGTTGGGTTTGGTTGTTTTTTACCTGTTAGAGGCACATTTTTGCAAACAATGGGCTAACTGTTCAGGTCACAAGAACTACGAGGACTTTGAAAAGGTTGGGGGGGGGGGGCAGGGAACCCACTGGATAGCTGTTGGGAGACAGATGGCAGCTTCTCGTCAACGCCATCCAGCGTGTTCTTTAATGTGCACAGAGTATGGCTCTCCTGCACCTCTCCTGCACAAGGGGCTACTGATTAACGTCCCATCCGACGAACGGCGGTCTATCCTTGTCCATCGGTGTTCCCTATTAACCGAAGGTAGGGCGGGGAGTTCTGCGGAGATAAATCTCGATGCTATCCCAGGCAGGACACGAACCTGAGAACTACAGATTAAAAGTAACAGAAGTGCCATACTTTTACAAAGTTAATCACTATAATCTGAGCACCTGTCTAATTTGGGCAGTGTTCTTGCAAACCTAGTAAGAAATAAAATCTGTTAAAAGTCAGCAAAATTTAAAGATGCAATGAGACAAAAAAAACTTTGTTATTAACAATCTGAGGACCATGAAGCACTTGTAACTTGAAAATTAATGCTAGTAATCTTATGGGTAGGTATTTAGATATTAATGAATTCCTACAATGATTTTTTTATGATTCCTTCATTTTCCTTTTTGTTTTATAACAACTTTCTATTTCGCAATAACATATTTTTTTCTATTCTACTGCATTTTTTTTCTTTTCATTTGAAACTATAAGCAAAATGTTGATTATTGATATTTTGATTCGCCTATTTTTATTATTTATTATTATATTACATTTCGTTAAATTTTTTTATTCAAGTTGCTATGGTACTGTTCTATGCAGGCATTATAGGAGAAAGATTTTAACCTTCGTGGGCAATCAGGGGCATACGGGCATCACCCCACGAAAAATAATTCACAAAAATTATTAAACGAATTTAGTATTCATTATCTATCATATTTAAATCAACAGAACATCATTTATATTCGTTTTGTAACAGTTTTTTTAGCGTGGACATTCACAATATTTACTTTGCTAATCGGGTGTAAGTCGTCTGCTTTCATATTGTCAATAAGAATTTTTCCATTACGGCCACCCTCCGCAATCGTAGCATTATCTATTATAACAACGACACAAATGCGCATACCCTGAAATAGAATAGCAATAAACTGCAGGGGTCAGTTGACCTTTTCGAAATGTCCCGTGATACTTTATTGGCTGATTCTACCAAAGCAGCAAATAGTCGGAGATCTTGTTACTTAGCAAACGTCTTCATTTGATTGTGGCAGGCTCAACAAGCCTAAACTTTCCTGGAACTATATGTGTTTGAACTGAATTGCGAACTTTTTATTTTGCCAAGAAAGGATATTTATGTATGCAGAATTTAAAAAGGACATTAAATATGAAAATATAAAATTAACTTTAAATATACAGAAAACTAAATTCATATATTTGTAGCTTTAAAATAGTAATATTCGTATACATATCAAATATCCCAAACAAAACTGTCTTTTCCTCCAAAGCTGCAACTGTCCTGTTTTAGATATTTTTTGTAACTTTAAATACTTAGACGTGCATCTGGATTCTAACTTGAAAATCATTACCATGCAAACATTTTGACAAAAAAATTAATATATGTTCTATTCAGATTTTATTATTTGAAACTAGTGTGCCAAAAAAATTAATTGGTTATACTATGCATCGGTTTATTCTGTTATTCCGTATGGAATATGCAGCTGGTGAAGTGGGTGTGAAAATAACACTAGACAAAAATATTTAAGCTATTTTTTTAATAACATTGGTCAAATAGGATGTTTTAACTAATTTTAGAATGCTGAATTCAAATATGGCTGCGAAAAATCTGCAGTACATACAGTTTTTTTTTTAAATTGCATATTGAGTATTTCAAATTTCCATGAATACGCATATCTGGGAAATGAAACTAAATGCGACAATTTTATTAAATTGCAATTTAAAATTCGTTAATTAACATGATTACAGTGAAAAAAAATTAGAAACGTCATAGTTATAGACCACTGATATAAATAAAATACATAAAGTAACAAATGAAATAATATTGAAACACAAAACAGGAAAACATGGGTAAGGATCTTTTATACTTACAAGAAGTTCATTTTTGTCTTTTATATGCTGAGAATCTTCCTTCTGCAAGAACCAGCAGTGGTCACACATCATTGCTGGGTCCCACCTACCTCTGTATCTCTCCTCCATGGTTCTAATATTCTGGTGAAATCTTTCCCCTTGCTCATCATTGACAGCTCCTAAGTTCTTGGGAAAGAAGTCGAGATGCGAGTGCAAGAAATGGATTTTCAAAGACATTCGGCAACCAAGATTTTCGTAGTTTTTGAGAAGATCTTGAATGAGCTGATGGTAGTTTTCGTCTTTGTGATTCCCCAGAAAACCCTGGACCACAGACGTGAAAGATTTCCATGCAGCGCACTCCTTCATATTCAATTTTTCTTGGAAGACAGTATCATTCAGTAGCTTTCTGATCTGAGGACCAAAAAAATCCCTTCTTTGAGTTTGGCGTCACTTAGTTTTGGAAAAATTTCCTTCAAGCACAAAAACAATTTACTAGTTTTGTACATAGACATTGCAAAGTTTTTCATCAACCCCAGTTTGATGTGTAGTGGTGGGAGCAGAACATCACAGGGGTAAACTAGAGGCTTATACCTTACATTATTCTTTCCATGAATAAAAACATATCTTTTGAGTCAGTCTTTTGTAGTGTTCCTTTCTGGTCCTACCGTCCCACAAACACAGAAAAAAACAAAATTTTGTGAAGCCTCCTTAAAGCCCGAGCAAGAGAGATATGACTTTTAGATCACTACATTTTGTCTACTTAAAGTGATCATATTTTATAGCAGTGAGTATTTTTTCCATGCTTTTATAAGTTTCCTCCATTCCGACAGCGTGTGTAATTGAAATAGAAGGTTTTTGGTTTCCTATATGCAAAAGGACAGCTTTTAAGTTGAATTTTGATGACTCTATAAATAGACACCATTCCTTAGGGTCGTGAGTTGTTCCAATTTCTTCCATCAGCCCTGAAATACCTGTGCAGAAACATAAGCCATCTTGCATCTCGTAATAAGCAGGTAAAGCCAAATTTCTCTTTCTGAACAGAGAACTCTGGTACCCTTGGCCAGAAGATTCCACTCTTGAAGTCTTGAACCTAAAACCTCAGTTTGTTGTTTGGAAAGTCCTAGGTCTCGAACATGATCATTTAGTTCATTTTGCTGATTCAGATGAGGCTTGTCGAACTTTTTAGTGGTGTATGTAGGATCAGGATTTGTATGTGCCTAAAAACCTTCCTCTGATGAATGTGAATCTATTTCCTCCCAGTTGGTTGGAGGTGTTGGAAGATCTTCTTCATGAGTAACTGGCTTTATGGTTGAAGGCACATTTGGATATTGTATTTTGCTTTTGTTCTTTTTTGAAAAACCCGACATTTTAGTTAAACAAAAATAGCAATCATGCAAGTGACTAGTTGGCTTACGCCAAACCATTGGAACTGCAAAGGGCCTGGATTTTATCTCACCTTTCAACCATTCACTGGCCAACAAAGCACGAAATGCAGCACACATATGGAGCTCATGTTTTGTCCTGATCTCCAACATGACATCCAAAATACAAGTTATAGTTCCAAAATACAAGTATATATTATCTTTACAATCTTTGTCAAAGAACGACTATAATTTTCACACACAACAAAACTTATCTGGCACATTAACACATCCGCGACGCTGCCTTTGTGCCATTTAAACGCCAAAATTCACTCTTCGACGTATAGCACGTGTTTCTCCTATAATGAAAACAACAAAAATGGCGATTGGAGGTTAGGTTACTGTCACATGTTTTCTCCCACTTTGCAATCAGTGTTGCCAGCCACAAAAAGTAAAATAGCTTGTATCCTCCCAGTTGTCTGATGTGTTGGTATAAGATCTTAATAGTAGTCAAAATGACCAATAACTTAAAAACGTGACGTGCTAGACATTTTTTAAGGTCAGATCTGAAATCAGCACCTGAAAATTAAAGGTAGCTACAATTGTTCATGTTATAAAAACCTTGTAAACCAGTGTAATCTTCATAATTTGATTTCAATTCATTAAAAAATGTAAACTAGTCTTTAATATTTCTTCCTACTCTAATATTCATACCTTAAACATGATATATTTTTATAACATTAGACAAATATACCTATACTAAATTCTTTTATTTTTATATTTAAACAGATGTTGGTTCCTATTTTTCACGGCCCCTTATAATTCTCGACGAGTTGACTTGTCATACAGGGTTCCATTTCCACATTAAAATGCAATAAAAAAAACATTTTATTTTCCTAGCTCCTAAAATTTACGATAGTTTAGACTTAAATATTAGAAATGAAATTAGTTTAGTTTGCTTTAAAATATAAAATAAAAAATACATTTTTGATATTATTACTTTAGAACATTTTTTAAAATGTTGAATATCTATTTTCTTTTGTTATTTTTTTGTTTGTTGGGTGTCCTTTGAAATGGTCATTTGCTTTTTTGATTTTGAATTAAAATATTTAATGGCATATAATTTGTAAATTCGAAACATTTATTCATTTACTAGAGATATAAGCTCACCGAACAAAAAATTAGTCACCCCTGGTTGAATGTCACTAATAGCACGTAACGACTCCGTGCGATCGAATGAATGAAGAACAGCCGAAATCCTGTCTGGCATGGATGCCACCAGTGTGCGGATGCAGTGCACATCAATATTCATCCACTCTTCCAGCAGCAAATGCCGCAGTTCGGCTAGATTGGCCGGATGGCTGGGACGGTACTTCACTCATTGCCCCAAAGAGTCCCATAAGTTTTCTATGGGATTCAAATCCGGGAATTTGGTGGGCCAGTCAAAATGTTCGAAGGCTTCAGAATTCTCGTCGTACCAATTGACACACTTCGAGTCCTGTGCACGTGACAATTGTCGTCTTGCAAGACTGGGGTATCCTTCTGGTGTTAAATGTGGAGATGCGACACAAAAGGAAACATGTGGTCGTGCAGTAGCTTCATACAGCCCTTCTGGTTCAAGGTTGGGTTGGGTTGTTTTACCTCTGAGCGGCACTTTTTTGCACACCATGGACTAAATGGCCAGGTCACATGGACCCCGAAGGCTCAGAGAAGGTTGTAGGAGGGGACCTACTGGAACAGCTGTTGGGAGACAGATGGTAGCCTCCCGTCAAGGCCATCCAGCGTGTTCTTTAACGTGTACAGGGTATGGCTCTCCTGCACACGGGGCCACGGCTTAACATCCCATCCGACGGACGGCGGCCTTTCCAAGCCCATCGGTGTCCCCTACTGACCGAGGGCAGGGCGGGGAGATTTGCGGAGATAAATCTCAATGCTGACCCAGTTGGGACTCGAACCTGGGAACTACACAATACGAGCCTGGTGCGCTACCGACTGAGCCACCCCCGCCCCTTCTGGTTCAAGTATGACGTCACCGCAACCAAAGGACCAATTTCCTCGTACGTGAAACACCCCCAAAACATCACAGAGCCTCCTCCAGCTTGAACAGAACCTTGCACACAGTCTGCATGGAAGGCTTCATGCGGCTTACGATGTACCCGCCGCCTTGCATCATTCGAGTACAAGCAGAAATGTGATTCATCCGACCAGATCACACGTTTCCAAGAGTTTACAATCCAGTCTTTGTGGCGCTGCGCCCATTGTAGCCATTTAGCCTGGTGCAGCGCTATTAACATGGGTCTCTTCTACGGTACTCTGCTCCAGATATCCATGGCATGCAGTTCCCTTCAGAGTGTTCATTTGGAAACAGCTTGTTGTAGGCCTGCATTGACTGACTGGAGAAATTCCTGACTCGTTGCAAAGCGGTTTCCCCTAATAGTGCGTGACACATTGCGGGAGTCCCTATTGGTGAGCACAATCTTTCTGCTGCAGTTCTGGCGACGATTAGCGGTGGACTGCGATGTACGCTACTGCTGGACGACCCTTTGAACAGTACATTTCGATACATCTGCAAAGGTAGCAATTTCTTGTATACTATGCCCTTTGGCTCGGTCAAACGCAATAACACCTTTTTGCCACTCATTCACATCTTTGGCGCGACCCATCCCATGTTCGTGAAACATGGGTCGCGCCAAAGATTGGAATTGATTGATTTGGATTGCTGCTGAAAGAATTGATTGATTGGATTGCTGCTGGAAGAGTGGATGAATATTGATGTTCACTACATCCGCACACTGGTGGCATCCATGCCAGACAGGATTTCGGCTGTTCTTCGGTCGCACGGAGGCGTTACGTGCTATTAGTGACATTCAACCAGGGGTGACTATATTTTTGTTCGGTGAGCTTATATCCCTAGTAAATGAATAAATGTTTCGAATTTACAAATTATATGCCATTAAATATTTAATTCAAAATCAAAAAAGCAAATAACCATTTCAAAGGACACCCAACAAACAAAAAAATAACAAAATAAAATAGATATTCAACATTTAAAAAAATTCCAGTGACTAGCACACACGTGGCACACAACCACTTCTTGTCATTGTATGAACCCGTAGCGCATGACACAGCTATTTGTAGGACGCGTTTATTACTGATGCGCCCTCTGTTGCTGTCGAATGGACGTAACCCTCTTACAGCAGGAGATGACTAATTTTCTGTCCTTGTTTTTTTGTCCATTTTGTGATGATTGATTTTTTTGTCCATTTGTTGTGAGCTTTTTATTATCAACGTATGTGTTGCCACATGTAATAATATTTTACTCATTCTCGAATCCTGGACGGACATAAAGTGCCCCTTGGTTCTCGACAACGGTAAGTCAAAAAAAAATGTTTTCTTTCTTTCCATTTCTATGTTTTCTTTTTTATCATTACAATTTTCTTTATTTATTTGTAACTGGTGTCATTGTTATTATTTTATTCTTTTTAACTATATTTGTTTCCTAAAATGCCATATATATAATTGTTATGTAATATGATTTTAGGAGAGAAAAATAAATAATATGCATAAAATGTGTTGAACATTTGGTTAACAAGAGAATAACAATAATACATTTTAAAATAATAATTCATTAATAATGTTTGGCTCGGTCGAGAGAATTTTTTTCTTCTTTTTCACTGACTCATAGGTTATCGATTCGATCTTAGCCTCTCTCAAATAGTTTTTTTTTTATCATTTTTTCTTATAATTCATTTTTATTACCATATCACTCTTTTACAACTAATTACAATATATATATAATTTAATATCGAATATTTTATATAAAATTTTAATATTATAAATAATTATAACCAAAAGAGACTACTGTTCAAGTAATAATTTACTACGAGTAATTCAGTTTAAAATAATAAATATAAATTTAAAATCGGAACGGAGTCAAAAAATAAAGAGTATTTCTATATATTAGACATAATTTTCAAGAATTATTTTTTAAAAGACCATTTTAACGAAGAGGAAAACTACATAAATATTTATAAAATATTCGTTATTATCACAGTGAAAGAGCAAGAACATTTCTTAAAGTTTGTATTTTCCCCCTTTTTTGTTAAATGTCGAGTGGTTTAGCATGCTTAGCTACTGATCTAAGAGACCTGGGTTCGAGCCCCGGGTAAGGTATGAATGTGCGTGCTTTTTTTCTGCTGAGGTCCTGTCATCCTCACAGATCTTCTACTATGGCATATAAACTGATAGGCTCCTGTCAGACCTCTGTGACAAGCAGCTGCTTGAGGGGATAATGCATTTTTAGAATACCTGTAATATATTATATATACATTTCGAATATATATATATATGTGTAAACAATTTATTCCGATTCGGTTCAATTCAATATCAGGCATCTCCCCAATATTTTTCCCTACATCTGGACCATTCCTGTACTGGTCAAAGTGCCCCTTAAAAAATTTTAATAACGAGTCGCCACTAGTGGTAATTCCAGATTAAGTAAAACATTTAGAGGTAGGTGGGAGGGAAAGTGACTGGATTGAAACGGAAGGGACAATCACTGGTTCACTGAAGCAATTAACATATAAGAAGAATCAGAAAGCCATATTTGGGAAAGATACTACAGAAATGGCAAATACTAATTGTTTTAGATGGCTGTGACGAAATCTGCTGGGAATCGTATCCCAGTAAAGTATTCTGCGAAGGTATAGAAGCGCCGCCTTTTGCCGGTCCTTTAAGGCACTCTTTGACAGATTTATTTCGTGTAGTTTTACCTCTATTATCAGAGTCTTCTGCAAGTAGTGAGTACGGCCCAAATAGGAAAAGCAGTCCCGGATCTTACCCGGAAAATATATTTGAAAATAACATTAAATGGATTTCTTTTAATTTGTTAAAGGTTAAAAACAAAATATAATGATTATTAACAATTCGAACAAAACGAAATTATTAGGAGCTGAAACTGGATTTGATCATTACCTTGTTAAAAGTGTCTTGCAACTTAAACTCAAAAAGTGTTGTGCTAGGGTTAAAAAATTTACTTTTAATACTGAAGCTGTGAAAGATCCAGTTATAGCCAAAGCTTATCATGATAGGTTATTTAGTCATTATGACAGTCATGGTATGCTTACTACTGAAGTTGAGGAAGAATGGGACCATTTTAAACAGGCTTCTTTGGACACTAACAGTACTCTTTTAGGAAAAAAGGAGCATAAAAGGCAGAATTATCTGAATAATAAGGTACTTGAGCTTATTTCGGAAAGAAAGAACTGCAGGAATGTCCTTAATCAATACCTACTAGAAAGCATTACAGAGAACTTAATAAACATGTAAAAGATCAGTTAGCTGCTGATAAGAATCTTTGGCTTGATGGTTTGGCTGACAAAGCCGAGGAAGCAGTTAGACACCATAACAACAGAGAGCTGTACCAGATATTTAATGTTTTGTGTGGTAGAAAACGAACAGGTATACAGGGATTGAAGGATAAACAAGGTAAGGTTGTAGAAAGTGAGGATTCTGTCATGGCTAGGTGGGCTGAGCATTTCAGTGATGTTCTAAACAATGTGGTTAGTTCTATTCCCATTGTTTGCAATGATGATAGATGCATTGGTGGCTTTAATGTTGGCCCTATAACGCAATCTGAAGTTATTTTGGCTGTTTCTAAACTTAAACTTCATAAATCCCCAGGTGTAGATGAAATTACTACAGAAATGCTCAGAGCTGGGAATGTTTCAGTTACCACTTGGATGACTGAAATTTTGAATAACTTTTATGATAAAGGCATGGTTCCTAAAGATTTTACCTGAGTTATTATTATCCCTATTTTCAAAAAAGGTGATCGCAGTTCTTGTGATAACTATAGGGGTATCAGCCTACTCTCTGTTCCTGGTAAAGTTCTTTCCATGATTGTGCTTAATAAAATTAAGAATCTGGTTGACAGGCAATTGCCTGATGAGCAATGTGGATTCAGAAGTGGTAGGGGATGTGTGGATAAGATATTTTCACTTAGGCAGATTCTTGAGAAATGTTTCGAGTTTCAGAAACCTTTGGTTGCTAGCTTTGTTGATTTCAAAAAGGCTTTCGACTCTGTTGATCGTCATAATTTGTGGTTGATTGTGAGATCATATGGTATACCAGACAAGTTAGTTAACATAATGAAAGCTCTCTATAATAACACTGAGTCATGTGTGAGAGTTGGTAAGGCTTGTAGCAATTGGTTTAGCATTACGTCTGGTGTTCGACAAGGGTGCATTTTGTCTCCTTTTCTCTTTAGTTTGGTTGTTGATTATGTTATGCGAAATTCACTGAAAGGGAAAGATTTTGGCCTTAAATGGACTGGAGATACGAAAATTGATGATTTAGATTATGCTGATGATTTAGCCCTTTTGGCAAATGATGTTGATGAGATGAACTCTTTCATTTGAGCTGTTGATGAAACTGGTAGTAGAGTAGGTTTGGTTATAAACAGAGAGAAAACTAAAGTGATGAAAATTGGTCATGCATTCTGTGATTCAGTTAATCTGAATGGTTGCAATCTTGAGTAGGTGTCACAGTTTAATTATATTGGGAGTTATGTAACAGATAATGGTGATGTGCAGCATGAGATTAACAGACGAATAGGGATTGCTGCAGGGACTTTTAAGAATCTATGGAGAGTGTGGAGAAATAGGCATATACAACTAAAGACTAAAATTAGACTGTATAATAGTTTGGTTCTTTCTAGGTTAGTTATGGTAGTGAAACTTGGACACTTTGTAAACAAGATAACAGGAAACTAGATGCTTTTGATTCTAGATACTTACGCAGTATCTTGGGCATTAGGTGGTTCAACTTTGTAACTAATGATGAGGTTAGGCAAAGGAGTTTTCAACCTCCTTTAAGCAGCATATTGTGCAGAGAGAGACTCTGTTGGTTTGGCCATGTTGCCCGTATGAATAATTATAGATTGGCGAATAGGGTTATGAACAGTGTGCCTAAAGGCCTCAGAAAGAGGGGGAGACCTAGAATGCTGTGGGCAGACAATGTCAAACAGGACCTTATTAGAATCGGTGTGCAGTGGCCAGATGCAGTAGATGTAGTTCAGGACAGACTTGCTTAGAGAACTAAATTGCTTGGTCTGGTTGGACCTCCGTAGCCCATGGCTGCTTGATGATGATGATGATGATGACGACGACGCATCTATAAAACTATCATCTAGAAAGTTAAATAATATGGCAGTGTTTATCACCTGCTATATTTTTTACAACTTTTTTGACATTGAAAATAATGAAAATGAGATTCGAACAAGTCTCAGCCTTTCCTCTTCTAAAACAACCAACACCACGACGTTACAATTTTTGCTAGGAAAGCTTACAATAAGAGCTAAAAACACTGTAAGAATAGTTAAACAGTTTAATTCACAGCACATCATTGATTTACTAAGTATTTAATCATTATTAGGCCAAGTATCATGACGACAATGGGTGCAGAGAAAAAAAGTGTCTACATCCATGTGGGATCCGAACTCACGATCTTCTGATCACATATCGGAGCACCTGACATGTCATCAGGAAACTTGACAGCTGAGCTACCACCGCTGATCAAGATTCCTTTATTTCTGATGTTGAGTCATACACCATAAGCTTAATCGTAAAACAGAAAGTGATTAAATGTTTGGTGAATCAACGATGCGCTATGGATTAATTTATGTAACTACAGGTTACTGGTAATTATACCAGCAGCGAAGTGTACTCAAAAGGAAAAAGTCAATTAAGTCACCCTTGACACGCCGTATCCAAAATTTAGTTTTGGAGGGGTTCCGAGAACAAGATTAAAGTAGTTTTCTCAAATACTAAAATACTCCACCGGATAGAAATGGTTAAAATTATATTATGCATGGAATAAAATTTTTGGATTATTTTTAAATCTATTTTTAGTGCTAGCACAATATAACATGCGTCAAAAATAAAATTATACTCTACCTGTTCCGAATTTCAAAGAAGGTAGAAAAATTAAGAGTTTGAACAAGACAATAGGATTTCATTGGAGGATACGACCTTGCCCCCCCCCCCCCCCCAACGAAATCTTATTCAGCAGCCCGTAGCCCAGCGATCAGAGTACCTGGTATGTCATCAGGAGATCTTAGGCTCAAGATAATTTTTCCTCTGTATACCTTTCCATCATGATACAACAGCCTAATAATTATTGAATGCGTGGTAAAACTGTAAAAATAAATCGATCTTTCGTTTCTTTAATGTTTGAAATTTCATATAGATTTTAGTAACTTCCAGATCTGCCTCATGCCTCAATGGTGACAGAAAGTGCCACTCAAGACTCACACATCCAAACCTTAAACCAAAGAGTGTCTAAGGGAGAAGAGAGCTAGCTTCCATAGACGTAATGTAAACTTTTCGATTGCAGCGCCCTCTAAACATGGGAAATTCGTGTATTGCAGTGAAGCCACCTAGCCAGGGAGAGGAGCCAGTTCCTTGCGTTATTTTTCCACCTCCCAGCAAGGTTTTCAATAGCTTACACCACGTGACTAATTTTACATACACTTTGACTCTGTTCAAAGTGTTCAAAGTGTTCATTTCTTAAATTTTACCATCATGATTTGCTTTTCACAAGGATTTGTTAAAATTATTTTCCTTAATAAAATCCCATTTTGTAAAACAAGAGGTAGCTATGCTCAACATAGAAATTTTAATATTTTGAACATTCTACTATATTTAATATATTATAATAAATTGAAATTTATGGCTTAATGCGAGACAACATGTTTTGTTTAATTATATTTATTAGATTTTAGGATATTTTCAATTAAAGTCACATCGAGTTTCTTACTTGTATAAACTGTCAATAGATGGCAGCAGGCACTTCTCGTATCAACCATAAAATATCTACTATTAGAACAAACTGCAGACACCTATATATGTCGATATGCTCCAGGGAACACCAAACTGCAACATACATTGACTTACGTGTTCGCAAGATGATTAAATGTATTAATTTACATATTAATTTTAAAAATTCTGCAAAATTACTCAAAATAAACATACAACGGCTTTTCCAGGTATCGTAAAATATACTCCTGAACGGGATAAAATACTCACTGAATAACTTTAGGGTCAGCTATCACTATGCCAAACAGTCATGGGTGTTAGACAGGTTGAAACACTGATTAAATCGCTATAAATATACCAAGAGTACGACAAGCCACAGCTGCAGTGGACTAAAAATGATTGCACTGCGCATGCGCAGATCGCCCCTTACAGTTGTTTTTGTGCATGCACATCAATTTGCCACGTTCAGCTTCGGTAAAATTCCGCAGAACGGCGCCACTTACGCTTGTGCGAAGCTAGCCTTCTTCTCCTTAGACCTTCTTTGCTTAAACTACAGGTACTGGACAGAAAAATGGAAATAGTTCCAAGTTATCTCAATAGAAAATCACAATTAAGAGCTCAATAACTTCTTAAAATGGAATTTTTAATGAAAAATATATCTAAAGATAAATTGAAGATATCAATCAATAAATCAGTAGTAAATAATCACAGGATAAGTCCTGTAGATATGGAACTCATGAAATGATGAGCTGAAAAAAAATTTGGTTTTGTTATGAGTGGGATTCGAACCCACGTCTCCAGGAAACATGCCTGTTATGCTACCACTACACCACCAATGGCTAATCTTTTCTCAGCTTATATGACCTTATAAACCTTCCGGATTTTATTTATTTGATTCGCACTAGTGGCGTCATCTATCCAGGAAGTGGACAACTCTGTTGCCTCATTAGAGATGGAATTAATATTTGTCACTCATGCTCAGGGCGTTAAATCAATAAATCAGTAGTAAATAATCACAGGATAAGTCCTATAGACATGGAACTCATGAAATGATGAGCTGAAAAAAAAATATTTTCGCATTTTGTTTCAGCTCATCATTTCATGATATCAATCAAATCTATCTATATCTCGATTTTACATAATATTTATTTTTGCAGTGTTCAAAGAGGTATGAAAGCTGGAATACATAACAGGCTACAGAAAAACTAACCCCAAAAATTTAATGACAACAAACACTCTAATAGAGTACCAGGTGCAATGCACCTGTACTCTGTTAAAGTCAATTGTGATCTCTGATCTCTTAATCTGTTTTAATTTTCTAACTTAATATTGAGATCATTTTTTGTACCCTGTTAAATATAAATTATTCAATATCCTTTCAATATTGAACAAATATTGTTTAAAATCGAGATTTAAATAGATTTGATTGAGAAAATTAATTTCTCTTTGCACATTTTTCATTAAAAATCACATTGAAGAAGTTATTGAGTTCTGAATGTGATTTTCTTTTGAGGTCACATGAAACTCTTTCCATTATGTTGCCCAGTACATTTGTATAGCAAAAAAAAATTTTTTCCAGAGATTTTTCCCACCTTCTTTCACTCGTATAAAAACAAAATTTAATTGTTCTTTTTTACTTGAGAATTTGTTAATAACAGATATTGAATGCAGAATTAATGAAATTTTTCTTTACCCCATTTTCGACTGGACTACAATTCCCCAATGTAGTTACCAAAACAAAGAGCGAAATCGGTATATTGAATCTCAAAAGGCATGACTCAGATTTGGAGCTTGTTATAAAAATTTCTGAAGGTGATTTTGTGAACTTTTTATAACATTAATTTGTACCTTATTTCTAACTTCCCAGTAAATGAAATAAAATAATATTAAAATATATATTTAACTTTTTTCATGCGCTTGACTCTTACAACAAAAATGTTCCAAAGGCACAGTATCCTCACACTTTTTATAGAAAAAAAAAAGCAATATATAATAATAATTTTAATAATATTTTATTTAAAAGTATAGAACTGTTTAAATAAAAAAGATCAGGAAACATCAATTGGCGAAACGGTGTTCCGGGTTAGTGATTCTGAAACATCGAATATCGGGACAGCGTTCCGCTCAATGTTTCGGAAACATCCGATTTAGGTGTGCCATTGCTTTTGGTAATTTTTCCTGCACTCAAAAAGTCACGCTTCGACACTGTGTTCCTATGATTATTTGACACCATGGTCCTATGATTATTGTTTATGATAACCACGGTCATGATCATAATCATACATTGCGGGAAATAACGGATATAATAGAAATATCTCTTAGTCAAATTACCTCAAAAAAGTCCCAAAGTATCGCTAACAGTATTTCTGTGGAATGATATAAGGAAAATATAAATAATATATAAATAAGGTTTTTTTTGGTTTTGAAAAATTGAATAGCAGATAAAGATCTCAACCAAATATATCAACATATCGATTTTAAACAATATTAGTTCACTATTTAATGAGTTATGGAAATTTGAATATTTTGCAATAACAATGCCAGTCTTAAGAAACTTTTACAAAACTGATGAATAGTGAAAGAATTCTTTGCAGAAACTTTTAAAATACACACTTATTTTATTTAAGCATTTTTTAAGGAACATCTTGAATTTTCCGATTTCTTGAACACATATTTTCTTCACAACTAACCAAATTCCAAACTTTCTCTCTTAATTTCAGTAGTTACAGATAGCATTCGCAAAAGTTGCAGCTGAGAAGCAAATCGAAATTTCTGTTCAATTTTTTAAAAAATCTCTTAGAAATTTAACTAGCAAACATTAAAGTTTTGACTCTTCACTTACTTGCAGATTAGTACTTTAATCCACTGTTTCTGCCTAACTCAGGATTTCAGTGAAGTGAACTATGTGATCCGCAAGAAACCTCCATTAAAATATAAAAAATATAATTTATTTTTTTTTTCATTTTTTGTATACAAGAAATGTGATTTTAATTTTTAAATATGTGGAATTAAATAATATGTTGATCTCATATCCTTGTTTACATTTATTTATTTTTTCCTTACTTATTTGTGGTCTAGTGTTTTACCTTCATATAAAACAATTTTATTAAAAGTTTCACAAAATGTTTTCGAATGTGAAAGGGTTCCGTGGTGAAATTAAATTGGGAAATACAGTTTTACTCTATAATCACCAGTTAAACAAAAACCCTTTATAATGTGGGCATCTGCCTAATATAGACCTTTTCAGATATTTGCATGTGACACAGTTTATACACGTTTTGCTGTATTTCGTTGCTTTTATCTTCCAGGCGCCTTATTAATGCAAATATTGTTTCTACATGAACTGAACTGAGTAGATACTTGCGTTGATCAGGGGCCACATTCTCGAACAGGGCTTCACTTTTAATAAGGGAAATATTTAATTTTTTTGAGAAAGATTCCAATAAAAGAGATAAAGAAACAGTGAGATAAAAGAATGCCAAATTTGAAGTTGAGGAAAGCTGAGACCCCCCCCCCCAGCATTAATCTCTTATATCTATCTCGCTCTATAAGTTACCTAATATATTTTCCTATAAATAAGACTAGCTACGAAACATCTGCAACACTTTATAATTTAATTAATATGTTTTAATCATGCAATATAATTGACTTTGTTTTGCAATTCTTAAGTGAAATTGTAGATGCAATCCAAGAAAGTAAAAAATAAATAATAAAATGAAAAATATTACCTATATTAAATCGCTCAAATCAGCTGTCATAACAAAAATAAAAATTAATTTTTAATTTTTATTATTGTTGTCCGTAATTGCTCATGCATTAAATTTGTCCCTATTAGATAACTTGGCACTGATCGAAGGGAGATAGAGGGGTATTTTTCGAATTGGTCCGGGTTCAAAAAATTTTAATCCGCTATTTCTTCTGCGTCTGTTATTACAATAACTTTGAGTTCAGCTGTTTTACTCTTAAATGCATCAATTGATGTAGATGTTTCTAAGTCAAAGGGCAATCAAAAGGCGAAACCTGGTTATAAGTCGTGATTTTGCTTATGGTGATCAACGAAGTAACCAGCCGTAAAATAGGTAAGAGACTTTAGGTAAGCATTACTGCTCGAAGCGATGGTCTGATCACTTAACCTACTTGGAGCAGAGTGAGTTACGAATCAAAGAGTTGAAGAATCTGTCCCGAAACCAAGAGTTAATTGTCTGACTACTATGACCTCGACATAATTTAAAAATCCAAATCCACTCAAGCAAGAAGGAAGCTCTGACGAATAATCCCATTTCTCGGGCATCGTGGTTTAGGGATCCCCTCTCCACGGGTTTGTAATTTAAAAAGTTACTAATTTCACTGGTTTTCATAAATTAAGGCACGACCCTATCCTATATCAGTGGGAAGCTAACGTCGAAACTCTATATAACTTCTAAAATAAGATTTTTTTTGGTTTTGAAAAATTGGATAGCAGATAAAGATCTCAACCAAATATATCAACATATCGATTCTGAACAATATTAGTTCACTATTTAATGAGTTACGGAAATTTGAATATTTAGCAATAACAATGCCAGTCTTAAGAAACTTTTACAAAACTGATGAATAGTGAAAGAATTCTTTGCAGAAACTTTTAAAATACACACTTATTTTATTTAAGCATTTTGATACAATATTTATTACTAAGTTCTAAATAAATTCTGAAGTCAGTTTTTGTGACTGACATTATTATTGTTAAGTATTCAATCTTCCGTAACTCGTTAAATGCTGACGAATATTGTTGAAAATGGAGATACAGTAGACTCTCTCTTATCCGGTCTCGGCTAAACCGACCTCCATTTTAACGGGTCGTTCGAAGAAGCGGAAACAAGTCGCTTCTTGTTTTGTTTATTTGCTTCAATTCCAAGAAGAGGAAGAATGTCGCCGGTGTTTTGTTTTGTAGTACAGTACATATTTGTTTCAGTTCCTCTTTGTGAATATTACAGTGTACAATGCACTGTGCGTATACAGGAGTGTGTGTTGTGATTTATTAATTATTGTGTTGTACATGGCCGAGTGGTTAGAGCGCTTGGCTAGTGATCTAGGGACCTGGGTTCGAGCCCTGGATTTCTGCTGAGGTCCTGCCATCCTCTCAGACTGTGGCATATAAACTGACAGACTCCTGTCAGACCTCTGTGGCAAGTAGCTGCTTCAGAGGGTATTTATTTATTTTTATTTTACAAAATGAGTGGGTGCAAAGGTTAGCGTAATATCGTTACGATGGAGATGAAATTAAAAGCGTTAGAACTCATTGACAAAGGTGATCCAGTAAAGCATATTTGTGATGGACTTGATGTTGGTAAAAGCACGGTAAATGGCAGAGAAGGAATAGCAAATCTTTACAAGATTTTTGCACTCATGTCGAGTCTGAAAAAACGCTTTCATCTCGGTGTACTCTTAAAAAGCCGAAAAATGAAATTGTCGATGATGCACTTTGGTTATGGTTCATGCAAGAGCGTCGAAAAGAAATACCAATCAGTGGGCCAATCTTGAAAGAAAAAGCATTAATCCTTCATTCTAAAATCGATAATGGAGGAGATTTTTCAGCAAGCGAGGGATGGCTTTGTCGCTGAAAAAAAAGGCATGGTGTTCATTACCTTGGTGTTTGTGGTGAGAAATTGTCAGCTAATCCTTTAGCAGCAAAGGAATATTCAGAAAAACTTTTAGTAGTTATTGAAGAAGAAGGCCAATGCGCAGCACAAATCTACGATGTAGATGAGACTGGGTTAAATTTTAAACTTCTTCCAACGAAAACGTTTGTGACCGTGCAAGAAACCTCAGCATCAGGATTTAAAACAAACAAAGAAAGAATCACTGTGGTCATGGTATGATTATTAGGTATCTTTCACTATTCATCAGTATACAAATGCTGCAGATATGCACAAACTTCCTCTTTTTGTAATTGGGAAATCAGAAAACCCCCGAGCATTCAAGAATTTAAATTTAACTGCTCTGCCAGTTTACCACAAAGCTCAAAAGTCTGCTTGGATAGACTCGTATGTGTTTAAAGAGTGGTCCTTTACAGAATTTGTTCCAAAAGTAAAAAATCACTTGAGAAATCATAAAATGCCTGTAAAGGCCCTACTCATTCTAGACAATGCCCCAACACACCCAAACGAACTCATTTCTGACAACATAAAAGCCATGTTTTTGCCACCTAATGTAACATCTTCAGTGCAATCAATGGATCAAGGCGTGCTTGTAAGTTTAAAAAGGCGATACAGAAGAAAGCTTCTTTCAGAAATTATACAGCAAACCGAAAATGACAGAATAGGAGTTTTAAATTCTTTGAAAACAATAAATATCAAGGATGTGATTTACATGTTGGCAAGAGCTTTTGAAGAAATGCCTCGTACAACGTTTGTGAAGTCATGGAGAAAACTTTGGCCCGAAGTTGAAAACTGTGTAGAAAGTACCAAAGACGGCAACACGAAAGTACAACAGCAACACGGCAATACGAAGATGGCCAAACACGGCAACACGAAGATGGCCAAACACGGCAACACGAAGATGGCCAAACACGGCAACACGAAGATGGCATTGAAAAATGGTTAAAAGGTGATGAACAGTTGGAAAATGAAACACTGAATGATGACGAAATTATCAATGCAGTCTGCCAAGAAGGGAACGGAGAAGAAGCGAAGAATGAAGAAGAGGAAGAAGGGAAAGTTAACCATGTTGAAGGAAAAGAAGCTTTTGATGTTGCAAATAAGATACATTGAACAACAGCAGGCCTCATCTGCGATTGATGTGATGTTTATTGAAAAATGGCAAGACTTTTGAGGTAAAAACGTCTTAAGTTCAAAGAAACAAAAGAAAATCACGGACATTTTCAAGTCAGTGTGAGTAAATTGTTAATATTGTACAACAAATTATTAATTAACATTTACAATAAAAAGCGGGTGTACAAATCTAGAGTTCAGTTAGTATTTTTATCATTTGCCGCTTTTATTTATTTTCTGATACAATTTTCGGATAACCGGCCTGTTATTCATCCGGCCAGGGGTCGGGTCCCATAAGACCGGATAAGAGGGAGTCTATTGTATTAATATATTTGATAGAAATCTTTATCTGCTATTACACTTAAAAACCATTTTAGAAATTAGAGCTTTGACGTTAGCTTCTCAGTTACATAACATGGGGCGGTTCCTTAATTTTTGGAAACCAGTTTAGTTATTTTTGCAAAATCCGTATGTATCCGTATATATAAGCGTACTATTAATTATACAAAAGAGCGTAATAGTAGTCTCCCACATAAATACCATGAAAAAAATCAAAACGTACTTTTATTAAGATATAGTAATAATTTTTTTACATGCACAATTTCCATTTTCTCTCATAATTATATTTTATAAATGAAACCTTACCGTCCATACTAGCTATAAACTTTGAAAACTGTACGAGTAGAAGACGTTTCTGCGTAAAAAAGAATGCTTAGATAGTCACTGAAATATCAGAAGAAATCAAATGACGCAAAGCTATGATTTTCCTGATGTTTATCGGTGTTATTTGCTTCGCCGATTTTAAGACAGACTTCTCTACCTAATTACAATTTTGATTCTTTTCCTACATTTTATATATTGCTCTAAATGTATGTTGCACTTAATTATTATTATGCTCTGCAAAATATGCATTTTGTTGTTAGGTTGTTTCATCTCTGAGTAGCGCTTTTTGTACACACAATGTTTTAAATGGCAAGGTTACCAAGATCCCAAGGGTTCAGGGAAGGGCACCCATTAAACAGCTATTAGAAGACATGATAGCCTCCCGTCAAGGCCATTCAACGTATTCTTTATTCGTCCCATCCCACGAACGGAGGCTTTTTCAAGGCCCATCAATACCTTTTAAAAGAAAGAAACAAAAAGTTCATTGTTTGACTCCCTTTGACCTTGTTGACCCTCGACATAATTTCAAAATCCAAATCCACTCTAGCAAGGAGGAAGTTCGTGACGAGTAATCCCATGTCTTTCTCACCGAGAGCAGGCTGGTTGTTTGCAGAGATAAATCTCAACGCTGTTGCAGAGTTAGGACTCAACCTTGGTTTAGTAACTACTCCAGTTAGCTAACGACTGAATCAATCCAAGCCCGCTTTTTATTGTAAATGACACATATAATTTTTCGTTAGTAAGACAATTCCTTAAAGATTTTGCACTAATTCACGCATAGTCTGATCTCATGACGTCTCCCTCTTTCTAAGATTGCGGAGTTTTCAAGTAGAATCGTAGAGGGTAAGGTTAATTTAGCAGTATAAAAAAAATCCATTCAACGAATAATCAAAGAACTAAGAATAAATTGACATTCCAGGAGTTTTACGTCTACTGGCTGGTAATTGCCTAAAACTCCGATCTTGGGGTTTACGAATTAAAAAGTAAATTAAGAATTAAGAGGAAACATTGACAAAACATGAAATGTTGAAATAAAATGAACGATATGGAAAGAGTCATGTGTTCTAACAATGGTTCTCAACCTTTTATGCTTCACATACCTCCTGGAAATGTGTATGTAACTGGCGTATTCCTTGCACTGATAGATAAAACTATAGTTGTAGTATAACAATGGGAATAAAATAAAACATATATATATATACACATTAAATTTTGCATTCATAAATTACATATATCGATAAACACAAAAAATGACATAAACAATTTAACAAATCTTATAAAATTATAAACATTTTACTGGGTAATCAGTGAAATGGTTGCCCTTGTTTACTCCTGCACAGTTCATCAATGGTTGGAGTTATCTTGCTAAGGAAGAGTCGCAAGTCATCTTCAACATCCAGCCTGTTCCTATATTTATTTTTTAAAGCAGTTAAAGATGAAAAACCAGTAAAAGTATTGTATAATCAGTAGCAGTGTTGCCAACTTAGCGACTATTGAGCTCTCACGGCTCACTCTCTCGGCAAAATATTTTACCGCGTACCCCACGTTAAGAACCCATATTCTAGAAGATACTTAATAATGGTTTGCTAGTGAGCTGATCAAACCATGGAAGTGAAAGACACATTCCTTGATGTAGTAAGTGCACATCAGCATCATGAAGGGAATTGTCTTCATGATACCGCGTACCCCACGTTAAGAACCCATATTCTAGAAGATACTTAAATAATGGTTTGCTAGTGAGCTGATCAAACCATGGAAGTGAAAGACACATTCCTTGATGTAGTAAGTGCACATCAGCATCATGAAGGGAATTGTCTTCATGATGCTGATGTGTAGTGTAGTAAGGAACAAGATCAAGTTGGTAGAAATTAATTTAAGTTTACCGTACGCTGCCGTACCAAAATAATAGAGAATTTCCATATTTTTCAATGGAAATCTAATTTGAAATCTCTGTAACTGAGACTTAAAATAAACTAAATATCATAATCAAATCTATTTAAATCCAGATTTCGAACATTATTTGTTCAGCGTTTAGAGTTGTGGAAGCTGGATTAATATTTCGCAACAGTAATACGCCATAAGAATAAAAAACTAAAATTGATTAAAACTTAAATAATAGGTATTGTTTCAAACCATTTAATAACACAAATATACACTTTAGAAATGGTGTAATGATTATTTCGAAATCAGGCAATTATGATTTTTATGAAACAAGATTATTTAAATAAAATAATTATCCCCTCAAGCAGCTGCTTGCCACAGAGATCCGACAGTTTATATGTCATTGTAGAAGATTCTGTAAAGATGGCGGGACCTCAGCAGAAAAACAGCACAAACATCCGTGCCTTAGCCAGGGTTCGAACCCAGGTCCTTTAGATCAGTAGCTAGGCGCACTAATCACTCGGCCATGGGACTTGACTGATGAATATTCCAGTTTTTATAACTCTTTAAATACTGACCGAATATTAGTTGAAAATTGGGATTTAAATAGATTTGATAACGATCTTTAATTTATATTCAGAAGAATTTATAGACTTTTGGAATCAGATTCCCATTGGCATAATGGAAATTCTTTAATGCAGTATGTTGGTAGGGAAATGTATTGATAAATCAGCATTCAGAAAGTCGTGGTCAAATGAGTGCAACATAAGTTTTTGTGCTCTTAGCCGGATAGTTCTTAAATTTTATATTTATAGAATAATACGGAAATTAAAAGAGCAATCTTCTTTACTGCTGCTGTTACAGTTGCTCTACAGATAACAATCAGATAACCTCATCCTCTCTTTATTTCCTCGTTTTTGTTCCTTACGTGCAAATCAAAAGAGCCTACTTTTCCTTCAGATCTGCATTTTTATCTATTTATAACATTTGCATACTGCTAGGAATCACTCGTTTATTGGGGCGGGGGTGGCTCAGTCGGTAGCGCCCCAGGCTCGTAATCTGTAGTTCCCAGGTTCGAGTCCCAGCTGGGTCAGCGTTGAGATTTATCTCCGCAAAAATTCCCCGCCCTGCCCACGGTCAGTAGGGGACACCGATGGGCTTGGAAAGGCCGCCGTCCGTCGGATGGGACGTTAAGCCGTGGCCCCGTGTGCGGGAGAGCCATACCCTGTGCACGTTAAAGAACACGCTGGATGGCCTTGACGGTAGGCTACCATCTGTCTCCCAACAGCTGTTCCAGTGGGTCCTCTCCCCCAACCTTCTCTGAGCCTTCGGGGTCCATGTGACCTGGCCATTTAGCCCATGGTGTGCAAAAAAGTGCCGCTCAGAGGTAAAACATACCAACCCACTCGTTTATTGGTTTATTATTCTCTACTACGTATTTTAGAAAGTTTGTTGTGTAAACAATATCCATTTGGCTCTTACATGCTGAAGGCGTGGACGCTATAAATCCCGGATTTTAGAGAGGCCGAGTGGTTAGCACGCTTGGCTACTGATCTATGGGACCTGGGTTCGAGCCCCGGAATTAGGCATGGATGTGTGTGTCGTTTTTCTGCTGAGGTCCTGCCATCCTCTCAGATCTCCTACTGTGGCATATAAACTGACAGGCTCCTGTCAGACCTCTGTGGCAAGCAGCTGCTTGAGGGGGTATTTATTTTTTTTTTTATACCGAGTAATTGAGTAATTTTGGAGACGCACATTTCAATAAATATTAAGCACTGCTAATCGAGCTCGTTTACATCTGAAAACATTTATTAATGACTAAAAGATAATGCTACTGGCTACAGATGTTTATAACAATTCAATTTGTTAAATGTAAACAAACGACTGAGGGGCACTTTTTTTGCACAAAAGGTCGCAGTTGTTCTCATATGTACTATAACGTTAATTTTAAAAACATTTCTAGTACTCACTTGTTTTATTTACCTATTGGACTTCACCTAATTGATTATAAAGAATCACGAGGGTAGTTACAACAACATTCAAATGTAATAACTAGATATTTAGCAAATGCTCTTTCAGCGACCTTATGTCACATAATGTTGACGATCCAATATTGTATTCTTGCATAAGTTTGCTGCTTTTTTCCCTCCGCTTTCTAGCTTCTATATTATTTAAAAAATTTTAACTAAATTAAGTGTAACATGTTTATGTTCAGTCCTCTCTATCCGTCTTGATTTTTACTCGCCATAGTTGAAGGACGGGGAAGAAATTTTGCAATAAAATAGCACAAGCAAAATGAAATAGCAGAAGTTAATGCTTTGGTACCTTCAGAGAGTATTTATTAAATCACTAATCAGCGCAAATCACGTGTCAGGGTTAATGTTTGGTGGTGGTTGGGTTGTTTTACCTCTGAGCTGAACTTTTTGCACACAATAGACTAAATGGCCAGGTCACAAAGACCCCGAAGGTTCAGAGAAGGTTGTGGAGAGGGGACCCATGAACAGCTGTTAGGAACAGATGGTAGTCTCTCGTCAAAGCCATCCAGTGTGTTTATAAGTGTTCATTAAGTAAGTTCTTCCGCACATAGTGTCCTAGCTTAACGTCCCGTCCGCGAGCGGCGGCCTTGCCAAACCCATCAGTGTCCCTTTTTTGATCAAGGGCAAGGCGGGGAGTTTTGCGGAGATAAATATCAACGCTGGTCCAGCTGGGAACTGCAGATTACGAGTTGGCACGCTACCGAGTGAGACACCCCGACTCCTTTGGTGCTGGTAAAACTGGAATATTCTTAAAAGCAAATGCGATACTTCCAGAAAGATTTCTGAATTGTAAAATGTTTTTTTTTTTGTAAAATATGCCATGTTTCAAGAATTCTGGCTTGTAAATTGACTGTTTTTAAAGGGTTTACTGTGCTGCTGTTTAATTTATCATATTTTACATATAGGTTAATATCTGAAGTCGAACTGTAGTAGATTTGACAACATTAATAAAAATTAAAATATTTAAATTAAATATTACGACCCTATGTCCAAAAGGATCTTTAGGAACTTTCAACCATGTTGTATCGCTAAGGGAGTTATATGACAAAAAAAAGCAAAGTTAAACTAGAAAGCTCATAGAACAATCTACATTTCTTTTGAATAGAAAGTGCCAGTTGTCAAATGTGTAAAATATAATGTGAGGAGTCAATTAAGGGAAGACTAAAGGGCAACGAATATGCGAAAAGTGTTAGATATGCTTCTAAGAAAATGGGTTTGTTCTTAATAGAAAAATTTCTTCAATTTTTGATTTCACAGGTTTGAAAACGAAAGTGATTAGAAGAGCGTTCTGTTGTTTTAAAATTCTAATACGAGATTAAGCGAATTTTCTTAACGTGTAAATCGGAGGTGCATGATAATCAAACCAATAATGACACAAATCCTGCTTGTTATTACTTCTGAACGGCAATTTTTTTCATACAATGAAATAAATGCAATGGTTACAAGGACCCAAGAGCAAAGTGTTAGGTAAGGGATAAGGAACCATTAGACAGCTGTCAGGAAAAAGATAGAAGCCTGCCGTCAAAGCCATCCAGCATGTTTCTTAACGTGCCCAAATTATATAGCTCCAGCATGCTTACCTTTATATGGAACCACGGCTTAACCTTCCATCAGACAGACGGCGGCCTTTCCAAGACCATCGAACAAATTCTGTACATGAAGAATGGAATGGGAATGCAGAAATGATTTTTTATGGCTTTTCTTGCAAATTATATAACGAAACACACTTGAAGAATTTAATGAAACCATCGAAAAGGGATTTTAACGCCTTCAGACCCTATGCACATTACATTTTAGAATTTTTTTAAGCACAAGAAGAGATGCATGTTTGTAAAGCTAGCCAATCTTCACTATACTAGAACTTGTTGCTTATAATTATAATAGAAACTGCATATAATATGATCGAAGATAACTGTGTTTAAATGCAACAAAAACGGTTTTGCTGCATTTGACGTGAAGCTACAAGAACTGTTTTGTTACATATCACAGGTTCATTCCTTTGATGCGTTTATCTTGACAAAGTGCCTATCAGCTAGCATTCTTTTGTGTTCCTTTTTAATGCTTTCTGAGATTTCACGATTTTGCAACTTTTGGAATGGTTTCTACATTAAAACGCGCATGCTGAATTTCAGTGAAATAAGTTTAAAAATATAGTCTTTGTATATTCTTGTTCTTCTGGTCGTAAATAAAACACATTTAAATGGAAACATTTCTTCTACATGAAAAAAAATCAGGTCTGAAAGGGTTAAAGAGACATATTACTTAAAGCTGAACTCTTAACTTGGTTTAGTACAAAGCGAGGTCAAAAAAATTTCACAATTGACCTCTCTTGTTTATGACTACTAAATGCCAAATTTGCCAGCAGGAACAACTCCATTTAGAAATCATTTACGCGAAAAAAATCTAACATACAGTGACAAAAATACGTATACTGAAAGATATAGCAAAAAAAAAGGCAACTCTACCTAAATGGTGCAACGCACGACAAAACAGTCAGTTCCGTGAAATGTTACGGAAGTTACGAAGGAGAATGCGGAAAGACAACCCCGACGGCTACGGAGGAAGTGGGTGATCCGGTTCAGGCCATCCAATCGACTTATGATACAAGGAAAGATTTTCGAACTTAAGAGGATAAGATTATTGTATTGAAGAAAATGTATTCTACGGATTCGGAACCAAAATGCATGTTAACCTTCTATGGTTTCAATCGTTTTCCAGCATTGATAAACCTTTAATAAATGTGGATGATAATGACCTACATTTCAAATATTACCTTCTTTTCATTCTAATGGAAGTTCATTAATAAGTCAGCCAACTTTAATAGCTTTAAATTTGCTCTTTCATTCTTACCAGGATTAAAGAAGGAAGCTCCAATTGTGTTAACCATTAATTTTTTGCTTTTAGTGGGAAATGTTTCAGGGATAGTTCATTTAAGGCTTATAAAGGTCTTCAAATATTACAACATGATGTTTAAAAATAAACAAGACACGCTTGATACATTCAGAGGTAAAACAACACACAAACTTCTTGATTTTGTTTTCGATTTTAGAGGAAAAATTTTTTCCCGTCTGGTGAATCGCGCCGCCCAAAGACAGCTTTTCTTCTGCAATTGATAACAATGTTGAAGGGGTTTGTGTGAGTATTAGATTACAAAAGACAGTTTTCAGATTTTTTGCAAATAACAGATTTTTATGTACGTTGGAAGTTGCATTTCGAATACTCTTGTGCCCAATCCAGTTTCTTCATATGAACAGAATTTCTCGAAATAAAAGTTCATAAAAAAATTCTTTGAAAATCATCGGTACATAAAGTAGAATTAGGCTGGCGCATAATCTCAGTTAAAAATGAAATCGCCATAAACCTTAGATATCAAAATTAAAAAGTTTTTATCTTAAATATAATCACTTACACTATTATTGCTAAATTTATATTTCATTTTGTTATTAAAAAATTCACTTCGTTATTAAATGATTTAATTTGTTCAGAGTCGGATTATGGGGGGAACAAGGGGTCAATACCTATTCACCCCTTACATATATATATATATTACATATCTTTTGCAAGGAAAATCTTTTGAAGACCATTAAAACGGGGAAACGTTGTATATAATGGAACGGAGAAACGTTGAACGGGGAAACGTTGAACTATATAACGGCTGAAACGGGGAAACTATATAAACGGGGAAACGTTGTATATAGTGGAACGGAGTTCCTGTTCCTTCGTGCTCGATCCCTTCACACGATTCCTTCACGATCCCTTTCTCACAAATATCTTTCTATACCGCGCTTGTTTTTATTTTCTAATTTATTTCGAATTTAGTACAAGATTGTATAATAAATTTGAAAAATCATATATATTTGTGATTTTACCCTGCAATCTTTTCATCTAAAACGGATTGCAAAATGTAAAATTCCTTGGAACAGTAAAAAAGAAATAAGTAAATTTCCTTGAGGCTACATTTGTTCGGAGGAAAGGATAGCAAAATTAACTTGTCTGATCGTTGGTTAAATTCCAATTATGAAGCCACGTTAAGGTGGCTTCATAATTGGAAATTGAAATTGGAATTGAATAATTGGAATTCATAATTGGAAGGAGATCAATATCGTCTTTTAAAGAGAATCTGCTAAGAGTCCGTTTAGTACTGTTCTAGGCTCATAACTGTTATTTCCAGGATTTTGTTACAATATTGCCAGCAGAGAGATTTTATGCGATTCAGCTTTGACCTGTGTGCAGGAAATGCATATTCTAAATTCGAAACGAAGACCATCTAATTGTTTCATATCGGAAACACTGGATAATCTTTGCGAAAGATTTTCATCATCCTCTAACGGCTGTTCATTGCAACTCATTGAACATATCTTACCCTTGCTCAGATGTGTTCAGTGCCTCCAACTCTCCCTCTCACAAGGCCACAACTTTACGCCCCATCCGATGGACGGTGGCCTTTCCAAGCCCATTAGTGTCCCTTACTGACGGAGGGCAGGGTAAGGTTTTGCGGAGATAAATCTCAACGCTGACCCAGGTGGCACTCGACCCTGGGAACTGCAGATTACGAGCCATCTCCGCCCACAATTCAGATATCAATATTATTTTTAACAATCTCTTTGGATATCAGCAGCATTTTACGATCACTTAGGATATCAATAAGAGTTTTAACTACAGCTTTTGATATCAAAAATATTTTTTACTGCCGCTTAAGATATTAATAATATTTTTTACAACTGCTTAAGATATCAATAATATTTTAATGACCGTTTTAGTATTAGTAATATTTTAACTCCCTCTTTGCATATTAATAATATTTTTAGCTGTGGATCGGATATTAATATTTCTAATGACAACTTCCGATATCAATAATATTTTACGACCGTTTCAGATATAAAAAATATTTTTAATGACCACTTCAAATATCAATAATATTTTTAACTACGGCTTCGGTTACTAATAATATTTTTAATAAACCACTTTGGATATCAATAATATTTTTAATGAAAACTTCAGATATTGAAAATAGTTTTAGCAACAGTTTCGGATATCAATAATATTTTTATGACGGCTTCAGATATCAATATTTTAACACATCGAATAACTAATTAAATTAACTAATACTTCGCATTTCAATGATATTCTTTAAGACCCCTTCGAAAATCAATAATATTTTCAACGACGGTTTCTACGACCCAGCACCAATCAGTTGGATGATATCTTCCGCTCTTCCTTATAATTTTACTTGCTTCTCTGTCCCCTAGCCTATAAACAAAAAATTATCTAATCTTTGGTCCAATCGGTGATTCCCAAAGGGGAGTTGTACAAATTTATGGGAGTGTCGTCCCGTGGCCGAGTGGTTAGGGCGCTTGGCTACCGGTCTACGGGACCTGGGTTCGAGCCCCGGGTAAGGCATGGATGTTCGTGTTGTTTTCTGCTGAGGTCCTGCTATCCTTTCAGATCTTCTACTGTGGCATATAAACTGACAGGCTCCTGTCAGACCTCTGTGGCAAGCAGCTGCTTGAGGGGGTATTTATTTTTTTTTTATTGTTTGGTTTGTCAAACCGATAACGAGAACACTACTGCCATCTGGTTTTCAACTAGTTTTACAGGAAACAATTAGTTTTATTAACATGAAGGATGTGTTAGAAAATTGATCTTGGTAAGGTGTATTGGAAAGGGGGTGCTAGAGAAAACCTCATAAAAATAGAGCGTTGGTCTCAATAGGTTGGATAAAACTATCTCTCCGTATATAAGGGACTACTCAACTATGCTTCATAAACCGTTCATCAAATTCGATCATTATTAACAAAATCATAATATGCAATCAGAAAGCATCTGAATATTTAATTAATTGCTGAAGGCTTCCTGATATTCTGTTTATAAAAAGTACAAGTGTTATTACTATAGCAAACTGCATAAAATTAGAAATATTTTTTTTAAACCCATGTTTGGACATTGAGTTTGTTCTCTATTCCACCAAACTATTAAATCCCTTTACCTCGAAACGTACATCATTTTTGTATGTGTTTTGACAGATTAAAAAAAATGTCAAAAATTAAATACTTCATAAGTTAATTTTTTCTGATATTTTCACATTCTATTTTAATACTTTTTTATTCCAAATCGGACTACTGAATTGGTGATCAACTGCTTTAGGTCAATTGTTTTAGGCAGACTGTACATAAATTTCTTTACAAAACTTCTAACTCTTTTCCACCTTTAACTGAAGAAAACACGAATTGGTGCAAAATTGTTCTCCCTTTGTTTCCTTTTTGAATTTCCTTTTACAGAAAAACGAGCTTTCAGAAATATATCCAAACATATACCTTTAAATTTCACGTCTCACGTAGCTTTCTTATTTGAACTAGAATTACCCTCACATCAAAACAAAATAAATCTCGTGATTTACCTGAAATGTAGAGATTCCTTCTCCCATCTTAACACTAGAAAGAAAAGTTTCTATTAAACTTCTACTCAGTGTTTAGAAGCCACACAGGGTACAATACTCTTTTATCTAAATCCTTCTCTGAAACTTCTCTGGAGCTCCTAAGCGCTTAGATAGAAACAAGCGCCAGTTCATCACACTCGTATAGCGAACAAGCCGAACTTCGCCATCGGACGTTTGCCGGGCCTCACTCTTGTTTCAAAAGTAGCCGGCCGTGGGGTGGATAACCAGTGGGACGGTGAGATGCGTGAGACGCATGGGCAAGGTCGATGCCGTTGGCTCTTCCGCGACCCTGACCGCACCAGTACACACGGCCACGGACAGCAATCGCCTTCGGGGGTCTTGCTTTACTTGTCGTTGGCAAGACGTGCAGCTTCTATAGGGAAGAAAAGATTACGATTTATGTGATGTGTCAAAATCTGGTATGTCTTCTTAAAGTGCCATGTTTAAATAGCAGAGATTACTTCCTATTTACTGAAGTGCTTTTGTCAGTGACATACATAACGGAAGGCAAATAGAGCTAAACTTCGTGAGATTAGAGTCAAAAGCTTATAGAAATGTATCCTAGATTTCTTTTGCGAATCATTTATTTTCTTTGACTAAAAATTCACTCTGTGACCCTGATTACATACGATAAAGAGTAAATTTTTCTACAACGCAATCAATCTTCCGAGACCTGTAACTGAGTGCCATCCTTCGGATTCAGAGCCTGAAACGTCTTAGTATTGAAAAAGAGCACTTTTATATGCTTAGTTTTCTTAACAGGTATCAAACAAACAGAAAGTAACGCATGGAGTTTTGCCGTTGTGTAGGGGATTAGCCCAGTGGATAACACACCAGTCTGTTAATCTTCAGTTTTCAGATTCGAGTCCTACTTGGGCCAGGATGAAGATTTATCTCTGCAAAACCCCACCATGCTCTCTGTCAGTAGAAGATAGTGATCGGCTTGGGAAGGCTGCAGTCCATCGGGTGGGACGTTAAGCTGTGGGCCCATGTGCGGGAGAGCTATACCTTGTGCAAGTTAAAGAATATATTGGATGGCCTTGATGGGGGCTACCATCCCTCCCCCAAACCTTCTCTGAGCCCTGGGGGGGTCCTTATGACCTGGCCATTTAACCCATTCCATGCATTTAATGACATATGAGTATCGTAGCGTTAGTGGCAATTGAGGAGGTTATGCAGTTAACACTTCAACAGTTCTCATGGATCACTATCAATCACTTCTCAAATAACCTATGATCTGTAAGGACTATCGACGCTTGACTCCTGGTCTCCTCAGTTAGTACTTATGCTGCGCCACTGAGACATACTCACCGGCCATTGAATTATGACTACCCACCAAATACCATTGAATTATGACTACCCACCAATACTCTTTGGGCTCAAGGATTGAACATGATGAAGCACGGATGAAATTAGTTAGATGTACCTCTAAAGATATGTTCAATGAAGCTGACTGTAAGGCAGAGCAGCTAACTGATACTTTACACGTTTATTAAGCTATCTATAATGCTTTCTATTTGGACCAGTAGGGTATTGATTAAGGACATTCCCTGCAGTTCTTTCTTTCTGAAATAAACTCAAGGGCTTAATCATTTAAGAAATTTTGTCTCCTGTACCTCTTTCTTGCTAAAAGAGTACCTTTAGTTTAAAGAAAATCCTGTTTAAAACGGTCCCATTCTTCTTCCACTTTAGTAGTAAGCAAACCATGACTGTCATAATGACTAAGTAACCTATCATGGTAAGCTTTAGCTATTAATCGATCTTTGAGAGCTTCAGAATTAAAGATAATTTTTTCAACCTTACACAACACTTCTTAAGTTTAAGTTGCAAGACACTTTTAACAAGGCAATGGTCAGATGCAATTTCAGCTCCCCTATATGCCCTTGTATTACTAACAAAACCATCATATTTGCTGTTAATTAATATATAATCTATCGTATTCTTATGCAGCCCATCTGGTGAAATCCATGTGTACTTATGTATGTTGCGGTGTTTGTAATAAGTGTTAGTTATTCTGAATCCATTGAGTTTACTTACCTGTAGGAGACGTTGCCCATTGCCATTGCAGCTACCAATACCAAAAGGGCCTATTACTCCTCCCCAAAGGTCAGAGTCAGTACCAACTTTGGCATTGAAGTCACTTAGAACAAGGGTAATATCTCCTTTCTTCACAGAATTCAAAATATTCTGAAGTTGTCCCTAAAACATTTCCTTCTCATCTTCATCGGCATCTTCAGTGGGTGCATAAAAGCAGAAAACATTCAAGTCTTTAATGCTTGTCTGAAATTTTGCTGTAAGAAACCTTTCATTAGTGCATTCATATCCTAGAAGAGCATCACTTGCGTGTCTGCTGAGAAGCAGACTTACGCATTGGTGATGTTTATTATCGTCCCTCCCAAAAAAAAAAGAAATTTATTGTTATTTTTAAGAATCTGACATTTATCTGTCCATCTGGTCTCTTGCAAGCCGAGAATATCTAAATTAAATGGTAGAATTCTTGTGTGAGGACATCAAGAGAATAATCTCTGTGCAGAGTCCTCACATTCCAACTATCCAAGGAGAGAAAATGATTAGTGGGATGTTTAAAGAAACTATGTTTATTAAGAGAGCGAATGTCGACAATATCAAATAACCCCCTAATGGCAGACAAGGGGCAAAGACCCGTTCCCCCACTTCTAAAGGCTGAAGCCATCTATACTGGAAGACTTCCTCCAATGTAGAATTTGACGATGCCAGTAGAAGCAAGAGTTATCCTTGTACCCTTGCTTGCCTTCGTTCTCTGGTAGAGATATTCCATACCTTTTACAAACAATCAATATTTAAAACAACTATAAACGACAGCATTTTGAAAAAGTCAGGTAGAGGTTGAAAATGCATTGTAACTTTCAGAAAAAACCAGGAGGATGAAATTACAATAATACGAGAAATAAAATAGAGAAAAACGCGTGATACCGAGTGCTTGACATTCAAGGGCACAAAATGTCTCACTCAGATGCTGAGCTCGTGGTACTGAACAGTACCACGAGCTGGAAAAAAGGAAAAAGGAAAGGAAGTCGCTTTTTTTGCATCTTTCTGTCATCAAATTTCTTTTGTCGCTAATGAAGTGTATTATACTGAAAGTAATAATTCAATCACTAACTCAAAGTAATATCTAATATATTGTCAATGTTGCATGATTAACTGACAGTTGACAGGGGATCATGCTAATTATAAGCTCTATGCAAAGTCCTCACTTCCAACTACCTATGGAGAGAAAATTGTTAGTGGAAGTTTAAAAAAACTATGTTTATTAAGAGAGGTAATGCTGCCAATATCAAACAGGACCCTAATCACAAGCATGGGGAAAAGACCCGTTCCCACACTACTATAGGCTGAAGCAGGAGACTTCTTCCAATGTAGGATTTGATGATGCCCGTAGATGCAAGAGTTCAGGTGCCTGCGATTACCTCTGCTCAGAATTATCCACCAGCTGAAAATGGTTTTTGTTCTGCAGATTCACGTCAAGAACGTTTTGAATACCCCTTGTACAGCCTTGAAGAGGAAGGGAGATATCATAGAACTCTAACCATACTACCTTTTTTTTTCGTGGGGAGGGGGCAAGGTTACAGAACAAAAACCATATTCTGTGAATCTATTCACCTGAGGCTGTCAACCACAAACAAATAGAAAACACAGCAGGAGATTTTCCTTCCACTAAAGCCCACCAGTGCAGCAAATTCATCATCCATAATCATGATCAATGCCTTATTCCAGTCTGGTCTGGTAAGTGTATATGGTCAGCACCAGGACCCTGGATGGTTGACCACTCCTCAGCAGGGCAGAAAAAAAAAGAAAAGTAGCCATAGTTTTCATACCAGTAGGTCACACTGATCTGGCAGCCCTCCCCTTCCGTTCCCTGCCACAAAAGGTATCTCTTTCGAAAGCTACTAATGGCTTGCACCACGAGAAGGCGGCTTTGGGTATTTGGCGATATGCCTGTCCGGTTCTATACATGATCACAGGGATTGATGCATAGCTTTCCTTCCAATGAGTACCTAGCTACCATTTACAGATCGTAAAGCCATTATCAGAGAAGTATCAATGATTCTCAGATTCCTGTAAGTAAGAATTGAAAAAGCCGCAAGCAGCATTGCTCCCTCCTTAGTGCCTTCCTGTAGTGATTCAAATTCCAAGAAACTGAGCTTATCAATATCTAAGGGCTCATTACCCTTTTAGAGGAATTATTACCTTTCCCTCTTCGTCTATCGGCAATAGTAACATTGGGCAACAAGGCTTCCTCAACAATTTCGAGGATTCCTGCATGTCCAGAAAAAAAAAGACTGTATCCACTCCTCGTAAAAAGCTTTCAATTGCATACACCTCCATCTCTCACTCACTAATCACACCAACTTTGTTATAAATTCCACTTGAATCCCATAAACTAGTATAAAGTTAGAGATGTAGCACACGTATATGTGTAAACTAATCACCGATGCTGCTCTCCCTAGAGCATGTGCTTCATGCTACTCCCAGCTGATCGCTAATCATGAAGGAGGTTGGTAGTTACAAGCAGGTGGCCACTGCCCCCCCCCCAAAAAAAAAATATTAGTATGGTTATGGTCTTATGATACTTCCCTTCCTCTTCAAGGTTGTACAAGGAACATCTTGAATGTCCTTGACATGAATCTACAGTACAAAAAACATTGCACTTACCTCAAAAACATTTACTGTTCTTCAAAGTACTCTCCTCCAATATGTATGCAAAATTGCAGACGTCTACGCCAATTATGGAATGCTTACTGGTACTGCTGTTGGGGGAATACTTCATAACTCTGAATGGACGCATTTTGCAAGGTGTTTCACCCTTGAAACCGGCTTACCAGCAAGTTCCTTTTTAATTTTTAGAAACAAACAAAAATAGCATTGTTGCAAGGTAAGGTGGATATGCAGTATAGGGTAATTGTTTGACTTTTTTCTGCTCCAGATAGACCATAACTTGACGGGTTTTGTGAGAACTGGCATTGTTATAAAGAAGTAGAACCCTTGACATGCCTGTTGTTGGACGCTGTTCCTACATCTCCTTAACCATTTGGGGGAAAACAATATTGGTGTAGTATTGACCATTTATAGTCATCTTTTCAGGTAAGTTGTCCATGGCTATCACTCCATGGGAATATAAAAATCCTCTTCCTGGAGCGAAAGTCTTATAAGAGGATTTCGGGATGCAGTTCATCTTCTGCAATCCAACATAGTTATCGATCTTTCTGTGAGTTGTATAGTAATAAAACCACGTCACATCCTCTGTGACAATGTCTGTTAACCGTTTGGGGTTTACTAGGTTCATACATTGCCAGCATTTCCTTGCATGAGTCTATTCTAACCCATGTTTGTTGTTCTGTCAGTTTTTGAATAGCCATTTGGCACAAATCTTTCGGAATTTTAATATTGATAAATAATTATCTCCACACTTCTAATCGACTTCTAATCTGACACTTACAATTATTAACTGAACGGTTATGTATAGGTTTTCCTTAATGAATTTACGAACAGCAGCGATGATTTTCTTTCATGGCCTCCTTCGGTCTTCCTGCTCGAGGCTCTGTTTTGAAGCTCTGCCCTCCGCCTCTGAATTTGCGTATTCATCTCGTAACAGTGCCATACGAACAGGCATCATCCTCACAAATTGTGACAAATCAGCATGAATTTATTTTGAGTCATCCCCAAGCTGCATCTTTGTGAAAATATGAAATCTTTCCCTGTCTTTAGTAAGCTCCACAACAACAACACACAGATTTCGCAGACTGAACTTTACACGCCATCGTTGATGAGAGAATGATGGTATGGCTTTTGTTTTTAACAAGTAATGACAAGTTTGGACAAGCTTTCAAACAAGTCTAGTTCGTTAACTTCGGAGAAACGAGTGCCAATCAACAGACACGTGTCAAGAACTTTTTGAACACTCTGCATGTAGTGTGGCTTTACCTGTGATTTGAAGTACGCAGAGGTTAAGAGTATACAAATTTGGATATGTTTGACACATACAGACCTAGTATTCATAGGTTATGCAAGATTTATAGGATGTAAACCGGTACAGGCAAACGAATGGAAGAAGGTGGTATTGGGTAACGAGATGGAATAGGTGGAGTGAACAACTGCTGTGTTGCAGCGCCCCCAGTCTGAAGGTAAAGTAAGCTCATTAATGCCCACCCTTTACATGGCCGCCGGCATGTAAAGTAAAGGCAATAACCTAATAAACGCCTCTTGCTTAGTATTGTGCTTACATGCTGTGATAGTCCACCCATTTACTTTTCCTTAACCAGTTTTACTTTATTTACGTTATATTTATTATTTTGGAGATTATTTCATTTTTTTGGACGTCGCAATTCTCGTTTCCGAGCTGTAGGAGTGACGCATGCGCAACTTCGAACTTTTGATTGTTAACCGCTAAAGAGCGCTTGTAGGACACGACCCTTCTTGCGTCATAGCTAGCGAAATCTTTATATTATTCAAATGTTTTTTTCTGGCGTGCAATAGACAAGTGTCGGATTTGTACACATGTTATAACTAAGTGACGTTAGGTCACAGAGAGAGAATGAGAAAAGTAGAGTAGTGACGTTGGGTCACAGAGAGAAGTATAGTGGTGACGTTGGGTCACAGAGAGAGAAGTATAGTGGTGACGTTGGGTCACAGAGAGAATGAGAGAAGTAGAGTAGTGACGTTGGGTCACAGAGAGAAGTATAGTGGTGACGTTGGGTCACAGAGAGAATGAGAGAAGTAGAGTGGTGACATTTGGTCACAAAGTCAAATTATGAGTCAGTAGTCAGAGTTAGTAGAGATGTATGAGTGAGAAGTATTGTGAGAAGTATGTGGTGTAATATGGAAGGAGTTGTTAGTACTCCAACTTTTGTATTGAATTGGGTGAGTCTTTGAATTTTTTGGAAATAAACTTTGCTTATTTGAAAAACTTTTGAATTTTTGTTAGTTTTTTTCTTCAGCAACGATAATGGATTATTGATTAGATTTAAACTTTAATTAAACTTGGCAATCCTTTTTGAATACTTACTCGATAAGTAACGCTAAACAAATACGGAACAAACCCTATTTCGACTTTATTTGGCAAGTTATTATTGCCTGGCGCCCGATACAGCTATCCGGAATTTGAATAAATTTGGATCAGACAAAAGATCTAACTTTAAAAGTTAATAATCTTTGGAGCGTTACAATTCCTTAATAAACAAAATAGTTTCTATTTTCATTAAATTGCAGTTCCAAGCAAAATATATACTTTCAAAATAATATAGAAGTCAATGAATCTTTCAAATGAGTATTTTTTTTCTTAATTTAATACAATATAATTTATAGGATATCAAAGTTCGACGAAAAAGATTGATTGACCTTTACTCTAAAACGAAAACTTAACGTAATTTTCAAAAAAAAAAAATTCAGCCTACTTGGGCTTACTGCGTTAAAGTCCATACTTTAAATTTCTGCGGTCGTGTAAAGGTTGGGCAAGACCTCTTTCAAATCGCTTCAACCTTTGAAGCCAGTTACATCCTCTATTTACTTTAGCTCGTTAGCGTTGGGTGAGTATTGATACATATACTGCTAGTGACAGTACGAGTCTTCATAAAGTGTTCCAACTGACAGACAAGCTGAGCTTATCATAAACAGTTTAGGAAGGGCATTTAGATATAAAAGTGAAATAATACATTGGGCATTTGGTTTACGAAAGAATATTAATAAAAATTTTAACAAAGCATTTCATCATCAATGTTTTGCTCAGTACAATGCCTTTTGACTTACAATGTAAAGATCTCTGATACTAACTGCCTCTCATCATTTTTCCACTCATTTTTTTAATTCATTGCATGATGAACTAATACATATATATAATGAAATAGATGTTCGATAAAATAGATGTGTAATAAAATGGATATATAACGAAATAATATTATAAATTAATAATTATAACCAAAGAATTCAGTTGATAATTAGTGACGAATAATTCAGTTTAAAATAATAAATATAAATTTATAATCTGAATGGAATCAAAAAGAATAGTAAACCTCTATATTACATAGATTTTGCACAGCATTTAAAAAAAATAACTCCACAACAGAGAGTAGGAATACATAAATATATAGGTGATCATTATAGGGAGGTACAATAACTGAATTGAATTTGAAACAACAGGGACGTCTTTCCAAGATCGTTTTATTTCCCTAAATATTTCGCTAAATAATGCTCTTTGAATAGCTTAATATAAGATAAACATTTCGTTGGTCAGTTTTAGAAGATTTTTACATCACCTTAAATCACAAAATATTATTAAACAAAAATTAAAATAAATAATAATCAATGAAGCAAACCTATTTTGCGGTGATCAACTTGATTATATAAAGCAGTAAATATAAAAATAAAATGCAAAATGTGCCAAAATTCTTTCATATAATAAAATACAATCTAAACATTGATAATAAGAATGTAAAAAGGGTAATTCCACATATAAATTCGAATGTGGACAAATTTAAATAAATTTTGTTATTATATCATTTAAATTATTGACGACAGCAGTAGGATAATACAGATAACTCTCAGTTATCTGGAATTTATGAGGAATGGGAGTTGCTAGTTAGATGAAAATGCCTGTTGTATGACAAATATTTTTATAGAAAGCAAATACAGTAGGTACAATGTTGCATTCAAGCTTAGTTGAAATAAAAATACAGTTAAAAACAATGATAACAAAAATAAAATATAATGCCCTTAATGTAAATGCAAATACTTTAATTTTTTATTGTATTTTATACATATTTTCACACTTAATGAATGTCTAATCCGTGTAATTAACAAAATCTTCTGGAAGTGCGTCGCTGAAATCCACCATGGAAAGAGTTGTAATTTTGGTCATCGGTTAGCACTGACTCCAGTAGTACAGTATTTTCTTAACTCTCCAGAAGTGGCATACGGTCTGTCAGGCCGATTGAGAATATATTTTCTAATAATTTGGCAACACAAAGGTTTAGGCAAGAGCACTTTAGTACTTTCCTAATATGATATACTGAACCTAGCGTTGCAATGTTTAGTTTGTCCGATTACTCTGGGTTAACTTACATGTCAACTCGATCTATCACACTGACGTCAATCTTGGTGTTACAGTTTTAGCTTATTTTAGATATCATTCTGTTAACAAAATAAACTATTTTTATTTAAATTTAAGTCCTATAAATAATCCAAAAGGTAAGTAATTGACTCTAATTAGCAGCAAGTATTTACTTTTTTTACTTTTTTTTCATTAATGAATACCTTAGTTTATCAGTAAACATTTATCAGGCATTTTTTTAGAATGTATTTTTTGTTTCTTTAAACAGTTTTTTTTAAAGTGTGTTTTTTAATTAAATTATCATAAAATAAGCAAAAGGAGAACGTTTATTTCGAATTTATTTATTATTTATTTATTATACACTTTTGGAGAACATTTTTGCAAATCGGTCTGGGAGACCGATGCCACTTCTTTATATCATCATTCCACGCCACTCTGAATGGTTAATAACGAAATGTGAAAGATAATTTTTGAAAGGTAAAGTCAGTAGAAAAGCGTACACAGGACAAACAAATACTAACAGAGAAGAGAGTAGTGAAACTAAGTTAAACTTTAATTTTAGGGGGGAAAAAGCAAAACAATTTATGTGTTGTTTAGTTTACTGGATAGGTTCTAGAACTCATATGGCATTTCATCAAGGTCATCCACTGAACTAGCATTTGATTCTTGAGCAGCAGCTGATGTTGAGTGTTGAGATGACATAGACTTAGCTCACGTGCCATCAGGGAGAACTGCAATGAGCACTAAAATTTGCCAATACCAATTTTCCATTCGATTCGAAATTTATGGCAGTTTTATGAGAATTCCGATTGCTTGACTATGGGATGATCAAGAGTTTACTATGAAATGAAAAAAAAATAATATTTCAAAATTAATGCACTTGTAAAACTCAACCATATACACATATGGTTGAGTATTACAAGTGCATTTGATATAAAAATATAAAATCATTTTAGCAAAGGATTTATGTTATCCAGATTCGTCCAATCCTTTGTCAATCCCAAAACTTTGCTATTAAAGCTTGGGGAATAGCATTAAAAACTGCTTGCCAAGTATACATAATATCACTGAATGAAAGACTGTAATATCTTTCAGTACAGTCGCTCAAAAAAGTGTCCGAACACTACGGTTGATTACAGTGTTCAGAAAAAATATCTGTGAACGATTTTTTTAGAAATTAGTGATCTGGCATCCTTCGTGTCTCGTTTCACGTACTGCCAGATCACTAATTTCTAAAAAAATCATTGCCAGATATTTTTTCTGAATTCTGTAATCAACCATGGTGTTCGGAAATTTTTTTGAACGACTGTACAACCAATTTCAATGTCTAATATTCTTTAACATCTTAATAATAGATAGATCCCATGTTTTTTAAATATGTTTGATGACTTAAAAATGCACTTTTTTCTTACCCCTAAAATTTCAGACCTCTATAAATGTGACTGAAACTATCATATTTTCTTAATTTCATTATTGGTTTAATTTTATGATTCTGAGCACATTGTAATGGTTTTATATATGATGCGTAAGCTCCTCCTCAAGACAATATACCATACATCAAATACACTGAAGAGCCAAAATATTATGACTACCTGCCTAATATGATATTGGTGCAACAGGAAACGAGATTCATGCACCAGACGAACTTCTTTCAATCATTCAAAGTTCAGTTTTGATGCTTGCGTGCCCATTGTAGATGCTTTTGATGGTGAACCGAGGTTAGCATGGGCACTCGGAGCGGCCTACAGCTATGCAACCCCATTTTCAGCAGGGTTCGATGTAATGTATAATGTATAAAAATTACTTGGTTCATTGTAAAAATGAGAGTTAAAGCTCATCTTACTTCTTAACTATCTTATCTCACTTACTTCTTAACTAAATCACAATACCCTTCTTTACTCTCTGTTCTGCTCTGATATGGCTCTCCGACGAATGAGAAAGAGATAGCGATACTACACAACATGAAAGTTCTAGTGTTAAGCCCTCCACTTTTCCCCTTACCCTGTAGTGTTCCCATCTAAATACTGTGTGTTGTGGCACATTACTCTTGTCACCAGAATTCAAACTTCTTTACTGTGTACTGACACATTACTCCCTTCACCAGCACTGAAATTGTGGTAGTGTGCATTGCAGCATTCAATTGTGGTACAGAATTCTGTACTGTGTGTTGTGACACATTACTCCCGTCACCAGCATTCAAATTGTGGGCGAGTTGCACCACACTTCTGTTGGCTCATACCATATGAGATAGCCTCCACTGACCTGCAGCATCGATGAGTCGTGATTAGCCCACACTTTGCTGGTGAGTCGTGGTTTTTCCCTCCTCAGACCAGTTTTTGAAGGTACTAACCAGGACTGACCATGAGCACCCCACAAGCTTTGCCATCTCGGAAATGCTCTGACCCAATCGTCAGGCCATTACAATTTGGTCTTTGTCAAACTCATTGAAGTCCACTGCCTTTTCCATCTGAAGTACACGAATAACACTGATTAACAGAGCTCAGTATCAGGTGTTATTTTTACCATTTCGTGACCTTCACTTGCGCTGTCATTTACCTGTAGTTTCGATTTGCCTAAAGACGCGTTGATCATAATGTTTTGGCTCTTCAGTTTAAGATTTAACACAGTCAGAGTACATAATTTTGAAAACCGACAGATCAACAATATTTGTAAAGTAATAAATTTTTGGTGTTAATGAATTTAACTGTTTTAGGATATCATTAATATGCGATTTCCACATTAGTTTCCTATGAATAAACACATCAGAAATGTTGATAATTTTCAGTACTTGTAATAAGAGGAGGACCACAATATATTTTAGCACATAATTCTCTGTGATAAATAATTTTGTAAATAAATTAATCAGGACAGTTTCTCTTTATCTAAAGTTAATATATTTGGTTTTCTTCATATTTAAAAACAATTGATTTGAATTAAATCATTTTCTAATAGCTAACAAACAGAGTCTTCAGCAAATACAATGAATTTACCCAAAACTTTAGATCACAAAAAACCTTAATAAATATTAAAAAAAAATAATGGTCCCAGAACTGAATATTGTGGTACACCATAATTAATGTTCATTTTAGTAACAAAGGAATTTAGCAATTCTGCACATTGTTTTCCGTTAATTCAATAATTTTTAAACCACTTCACCATTACATTTCTAATTCAATATAAATCCCGTTTTTTTTTTATATATAATTCTATGTGGAACTGAATCGAAGGTCTTTTAATTTATTTTTCAAATTGAAGAACTTTTCAGTAAGTGACAAAGTTTCCCCTGTGAAACGTTTATTTTATTTGTATTATTCAGAAACAGCAGAATTTCAATTCATGTCCGTTTTTACAAACATCCCATTTTGGCTTTTTACGAAGTATAGGGTTAACATTTGGGGATGATAATGACTGTCGTTGGGATTTCGCTTTGTGGTAATATCACCTCGTTGATTTGAATAACACTTTTTTAATTTTTGTATTAAAATTAATAGTTTAGGGCAAGGATTTTCAAACTTTTTCCAGTCATGACCCTCTCACCATTAACAGAATTTGTCCCCATACATCCCTTTGTCATTGGCGAGAGTAACTTGAATTGAAAGAAATTTACTTTAAGGTAACATTGACGAAAGTAACTTGAATTAAGAGAAGAATATTTTCCCATCAGAATCCTCCAGGCTATAAATGTACGGCGCATCGCCGGAAAGTTCTGGTAAACTAAGTAGAGTTACCAATTAAAGAACGGAGGGATAGAGTTGTGTATGTGGATTAGATTTAGATGGGAACACTACAGGGTAAAGGGGAGAAGTGGAGGGCTTATGATTTTCACTTTCCTAATCTCCCAGAAGTTATAAATGTGCCCTCTAACTGTGGAAAAATTTGAAAATTCCAAAATTTCAAATTAATATTCCAAACGATGTATTTATGCTAGAAATTTGAAATTTTGATGGTTTTTTTCTGGGTTTAGGTTACGTTGTACCTTTGCAACCGAGTAAACCACTTAAACCCAAAGGCGTGGGAAAATGAACTTTTTAAAGAGAATATTGTCTGTTTATATAGATAAATTAAAAACTGATCTGGTGCTGCATAGTTATATACGAAATATCATGATTTTCACTTTCCAAAGTTAGAATTATCATGATACCCTGTCAACTGTCAGTCAATCGTGCAACATTGACTATATATTAGACATCACATTGAGTTAGTGATTGAATTATTACTATGAGTATAGTACCCTTCATAAGCGACAAAACAAATTTGATGTCAGAAAGATACCAAAAAAGTGACTTCCTTTCTCCTTATTAACCTGTTCAGTGTCATGAGCTCAGCATCTGAGTGGAGAAATTTTGTATCCTAGAATGTCAAGCACTCAGCATCATCGCGTTTTCCTCTGTTTTATTTCTCGTGTTATTGTACTTTCATCCTTTTGTTTTTTTCTGAAAGTTACAATGTATTTTCAACCTCTATCGGATTTTTTTCAAAATGATGTCGTTTATAGTTGTTTTAAAAATTGATTCTTTGTAAAAAGTATCGAATACTCTATCAGAGAACGAAGGCAAGCAAGGGTACAAGGATAACTCTTGCTTCTACTGGCATCATCAAATTCTACATTGGAGGAAGTCTTCCAGTGTAGATGGCTTCAGCTTTCAGAGGTGAGGGAACAGGTCTTTGTCTCATGCCTGCGATTAAGGGGATATTTGATATTGTCGGCATTCCCTCTCTCAATAAACATAGTTTCTTTAAACATCCCACTAACCATTTTCTCTCCATAGGTAGTTGGAATGTGAGGACTCTGCACCGAGATTATTCTCTCGATGTCTTCACAGAAGAATTCCACCGTTTAATTTAGATATTCTCGGCTTGCAAGGGACCAGATGGACAAATAAATGTCAAATTCCTAAAAATAATCTTAAATTTTTCTTTTCAGGGACGGACGATAATAAGCGTCACCAAGGCGTAGGTCTGCTTCTCAGCAGACACGCAAGTGATGCTCTTCTAGGATATGAATGAATTAATGAAAGGTTTCTTACAGCAAAATTTCAGCAAAGCGTTAAAGACTTCAATGTTATCTGCTGTTATGCCCCCACTGAGGATGCCGATGAGGATGAGGAGAGGTTTTATGGACAACTTCAGGATATTTTGAATTCTGTCAAGAAAGGAGATATTACCATGTTCTAGGTGACTTCAATGCCAAAGTTGTTACAGACTCTGACCTTTGGGGAGGAGTGATAGGCCCTTTTGGTATTGGTAACTGCAATGGCAATGGGCAACGTCTCCTACTTGTAAGTAAACTCAATGGTTTCAGAATAACTAATACTTATTACAAACACCTCTACATACATAAGTACACATGAGTTTCACCTGATGGACTGCAGAAAAATATGATCGATTATATATTAATTAACAACAAATGACCTAGTTCTGTTAGGAATACAAGGGCATATCAGGGAGCTGAAATTGGATCTGACCATTACCTTGCTAAAAGTGTCTTGCAACTTAAACTTAAAAAGTGTTGTGCTAGGATTAAAATTTTTATTTTTTAATATTGACGCTCTGAAAGATCTAGTTATAGCTAAGACTTACCATGATAGATTACTTCGTCTTTATGACAGTCATGGTTTGCTTACTACTAAAGTGGAAGAAGAATGGAACCGTTTTAAATAGGCTTTTCTTCAAACGAACAGTACTCTTTTAGGAAGAAAGGTACAGAGGAGACAAAATTACTTGAATGATAAGACCCTTGAGTTTATTTCAGGAAGAAAGAGCTGCAGGAACGTCCTTAATCAATACCCTACTAGTCCTAATAGAAAGTATTACAGAGAGCTTAATAAACGTATAAAGGGTCAGTAAGCTGCTGATAAGAATTTTTTGTTTGATGGCTTGGCTGACAGAGCCGAGGAAGCAGTTAGACAGCACAACAGCAGAGAGCTGTACCAGATAGTTGATGTTTTATGTGGTAGAAAATGGACAGGTATACAGGGATTGAAGGATAAACAAAGTAAGATTATAGAATTTCAGGATTCTGTCATGGTTAAGTTGACTGAGCATTTCTGATGTCTAAACAATGTGGTTAGTTCTACTCTCATTGTTTGCAATTATGATAGATGCATTGGTGGCTTTAATGTTGGCCCTGTAACATAATCTGAAGTTATTTTGGCTATTTCTAAACTTGAATTACGTAAATACCTAGGGGTAGGTGAAATTACTATAGAAATACTTAGAGCTGGGAATATTTCGGTTACCACGTGGATGACTGAAATTTTGAATATCTTTTATGATAAAGGCATGGTTCCTAAGGATTTTACCAGAGCTATTATTATCGCTATTTTTAGAAAAGGTGATTGAAGTTTTTGTGATAACTATAGGGCGTATAAGCCTACTTTTTGTTCCAGGTAAAGTTCTTTGCATGATTGTACTTAATAGAATTAAGAATCTGGTCGACGGGCAATTTGCGTGATAAGCAATGTGGATTCAGAAGCGGTAGGGGATATGGAGATGAAATATTTTCATTCAGGTAGATTCTTGAGTAATATTTAAAGTTTAATTCTCTCTTACCATGGTACTATTCAGTGCCCATTCAAATTTTCCACATATTTCTGTCGACATCTTCTAACTTTGTAGCAACATTTCGAGAATTACTCACCTCTAAATCGCTGATGAGCTCATTGTTTCTCCAATCTCCATGCGTTACATTTCTGGTTTCTGAATCCTCTCAATCCAATAAATTTTCAGGTAAATAGGTCAAGCTACGGTTTCTTCTTAAATTATTATGCAATATGCAGGAGGTCATGTGTAGGGGAATCTATATTTTCTGAATTTAAATTAATTGTAGTATACAACACTCGGAATCTACTAGCTATTTCTCCAAAAAAAGACAGCAATTAGCTGCAAAAGTGAAACTGGCTAACTGAAAACCAAAAAATTATTTCTTTTAATGTTCATTTGAGAAGCGAGCTAATGCTTCCACTTTGTTGTCTGTCTATGCCAATGATTATTCGTCTGTCTATCCATCTCTGTTAACTATTGCCTGTCCATTTGTCTTTCCACCTGTCTGTCCGTCTAGACAATCATCTTTTTAACTTTTAGATATAAATGAAAAATTCCTTTTGTTTTGATAGGTGTTGAAGAAATATTGCGATTCGCAATTTTGATATTTGCCAATAGCTTTAATAGCTTCATCTAGCTGTGGAAAAAGATGGAAAATGCCAAATTTCTAAACGAATATTGAAAGCAAACTATTTACCCTGGAAATATGAAATTTTGGTAGTAGAGTGTTATTGTCAGAAGGTTTAGAATGACAACAATTCTTTGCCCTCTTCGTCAAGAGGGGGTGCAAAAATGGAACTTTTCAGTTTAAGAGATAAATGAAAAATCTCTTTTATTTTGTTTTACAGGTACTAACAAAATATTAATATTTACATTTTTTGAATCTCCATCAGGCGGAATTTGCACTTTTAGAAAGTGCTAAAGGTGGTATATAAAAACTGGAAAGGTGGCCTCTAGCAGCTGAAAAAACGTGAAAATACCAAATCTTTAAACGAATATTGCAAAATATCTACTTCTGAGAGAAACGAAAATTCTTGGTCATAGAGTGTAATGGTCAAATGGTTTACACTAATAGTAATGATTTGTTCCATTATAGCAAGGCTGGTAAAATGTAACTTTTCTGCTTTACGAGATAAATTAAAACATTTTTTTTGTGTTTACAGGTACTGATAAAATATTAATGGTTTATTTTACCAATTATGCAATAGTACGAATTTCCACTGTCAGATGGTACTGAAAGTGTAAAATAACTAGAAGAATGCATATCGCCTCTGGCGCTTATGGGAATTTCGTTTTCAAAGAGAACGAAGTTCTTCCTTTGCCTACTTTTTCACTCCTTAAAAGGTTAATTATGGATGTTGGTGTTGTTTTTCTGCTCAGGTCGCACCATCCTCAAAGAATTTCTACTATGGCATATAAACTGACAGGCTTTTGTAAGACCTCTGTGGCAGCAGCTGCCTGAGAGGTTATTTATTTTTATTTTTTTAATGTATGATGGGAGAAAAATGTACATAATAGTATTTCATTAGTAATTATATAACATAAAAAGTATTTGTCTTCTAGTTCTTAAATTAAAAAAGATGCCTTCTCCCACTGCTCTGAAAATAATGGGCAGATCATTGCTGTCAGTGGAATTTCTACCATAACAGAACTCTACCATCAAAATTTCTACCAAAAAACAATTACTTGAAGCATTGATTAAAAGTTTTGTCGTTTTGATGTTTAGTGATCTCTAAGCTGAGTGGTTAGCGCGCTTGGCTACTGATCTAAGGGACCTGGGTTCAAACCCCAGATAAGGCATGGATGTATGTGTCGTTTTCTGCTGAGGTCTTGCCATCCTCTCAGACCTTCTACTATGGCATATAAACTGACAGGCTCCTCTCAGACCTTTGTGGCAAGCAGCTGCTGAGGGGGATTTATTTATTTTTTTAAATGATATAAATTAAAACTTCCTTTGATAACGGGGCGGGGGTAGCTCAGTCAGTGGTGTGCCAGGCTCGTAATCTGCAGTTCCCAGGTTCGAGTCCCAGCTCGGTCAGCGTTGAGATTTATCTCTGCAAAACTCCCCACCCTACCACGGTCAGTAGGGGACACCGATGGGCTTGGAAAGGCCATTGTCAGTCGGATGGGACGTAGAGTCGTTGCCACATGTGCAGGAGAACCATACCCTGTACACGTTAAAGAACACACTCGATGGCCTTGACAGGAGGCTGCCATCTGTCTCCTAACAGCTGTTCCAGTGGGTCTCCTCCTTCAACCTTCTCTGACCCTTCGGGGTCTTTATGACCTGGCCATTCAGCCCATTTTGTGCAAAAAAGTGCCACTGAGAGGTAAAACAATCCAACCCAACCTTTGAAAATGCAAATTATATTTCATTAGTACCTACTAAAAAAGAGATTTCCAATTATCTCTTAAAACAAAACCGTTCCGTTTCCTACCTACCTTGGGTGTAAGGATCAACTCCTTGTTGTCAATGAAATCTTCAAGACTGTCACATTTCGCAACCAAAATTTCAAATTTATGGCAGAACTACATCGTTTGCAATATTCCTTTTAATTTTGGGATTTTTGTCACCGTTAGAGAGCGCAATTATAGCTTTTGAAAGATTCGGAAAATACAAAATCTAATATTTCATCAATATCGATCCAACCCCAAAAGATTGTGGCCGAGTGGTTAGCACGCTTGGCTACTGATGTACGCTTGGCTACTTGATCTAAGGGACCTGGGTTCGAGCCCCGGATTAGGCATGGATGTGTGTGTCGTTTTTCTGCTGAGGTCCTGCCATCCTCTCAGATCTCCTACTGTGGCATATAAACTGACAGGCTCCTGTCAGACCTCTGTGGCAAGCAGCTGCTTGAGGGGGTATTTATTTTTTTTATTTTTATTTATAAACCATGGAGGTAGGAAGAAAAGAAGACGGCGACTGTACTGCAGCCATGTTCTATTCAAAACATTGTTGGAATACAATGTGTCTTGCGCTATAAAAAATTTATTTTATACGATATTTGTGTTATGTTAATTTATTCAGCGTTTTCAATGCACGAATCACCCTTCAAAAAAGATACCAGGAATTGCCTTTCATCTGTCAGTTTGTCACTTTTATAAAGTTTAATTAATTATATAATGATACAAGTATCTTTGCGTTCTAATTACACCGCTATGAAATCAGTTTTATTTCGAGTTACAAACCTCGATTCTTCAACATTTTTTTTATTTTCTTAAGATTGTACTCAGTGATAAATGTCAAGATGTACTTCTTATATTGATTGATTGGTTGATTTTACGTTACGCTTATTTGAGAATTCCTTCTGCAGGCTTTCTCAGTTAAAAAATTCTGTTGGCTGTAATTGAATATTAGTGTGTATTCTATTTAATGGATGATGAATTTACATACTTTTAAATAGAGGTGATTAAAATATAAGGGAGATTGTTTTTTGTTTTTTATTTTATTTTAGGTGGAAGTATTAGATATTATTATTTTGTTTAAATGTTTGAGTGTTTAAATTCCTCTCTCTTCCTGATTTAACAAGTTCAGTGTAAAAAGTGAAAAGTAAATTACAATAAAGTATTTTCATAAGGTGGCAGGCTGTGATTCAGCTAATCTGAATGGTTGCAATCTTGAACAGATATCACAGTTTAATTATCTTGGGAGTTATGTAACAGATGCTGGTGATGTGCGGCATGAGATTAACAGACGAATAGGGATTGCTGCCGGGACTTTTAAGAATCTATGGAGAGTGTGGAGAAATAGGCGTATACACCTAAAGACTAAAATAAGACTCTATAATAGTTTGGTTCTTTCTAGGGTTAGTTATGGTAGTGAAACTTGGACACTTTGTAAACAAGATAACAGGAAACTAGATGCTTTTGATTCCAGATGCTTACGCAGTATCTTGGGCATTAGGTGGTTCAACTTTGTAACTAATGATGAGGTTAGGCAAAAGAGTTTGCAACCTCCTTTGAGCAGCATATTGTGCAGAGAGAGACTCTGCTGGTTTGGCCATGTTGCCCACATGAATAATTATAGATTGGCGAATAGGGTTATGAACAATGTGCCTAAAGGCCTCAAAAAGAAGGGGAGACCTAAGATGCGTTGGGCAGACAATGTCAAACAGGACCTTGTTAGAATTGGTGTGCAGTGGTCAGATGCAGTAGATGTAGCTCAGGATAGACTTGCTTGGAGAACTAAATTGCACGGTCTGGTTGAACCTCCGTAGCCCATGGCTGCTTGAGGAGGAGGAGGATGATGATGAGAAATATAATCTTTCTTTTTTTTAATTTGGGTAGCATTTAAAAGTTTTGTTTAAATGCCCCCCTTTTTTGGATTGGAGTCTTATCTCTTTGAATTTCTTTTTAGATTAACTTAATGTGTCTGGTGTAAATTGTCATAGGTGAGTGACAGAGATCATTAGTTGGGGTGAAAATTTTTTAAATTGTTTAAATAATTTTAGGTAAAAGAGGAGAGGAGAGTGTAATGCTTTTCTCCTTATCGTTAATTCTTTTGATAAGGTTCTAATTTTTCCTTTTAAGGTGAATGCTGAATTTATTTAATTCTGTATGGATTTTAAATAGAGCGAGTGTATTGCTTGCAGTTATTTTATTTTTACTTTGGTTGAGGGGTAGGTTAGGCATTCATAAAGGGAGGTGTGAGAGACTGAGGAGTCAGGCACTGAGATGTTGGGTTCGAGCCACTGTGTCTGGAACGTTGCTTTTTTTATTTTATTTTTTTAAATGGATATTATATTCCCTTCACTCTTTGGATATATTTTTCCCTTTTCTTTCTGTCTTTTTATACTTTTTTTAAATTTATTATTTTTGCTTAGTATAATTTTTAGTTGCTTTTTTTATAGTTTTTTCAGATATTATTTCGAATTTTTCCTTTGTGGCTGAGGAAGGATGTGTTTCAATCCTTATGGGATTTTTTTTAGAGATTGTAATAATTGTGTATTTCATATTGATTGTTAACTCTGTTTGAGGGAGGAGAATGAGCATGAGACGGGGGAGAGATGTGAAGCTGAGGGTACAGACACAGAGCTGGTGGGTTCGAGCCACCATCTGGATTTTTTTTTTGTATTTATTTACTTTTAGTTCTTTTTTTTACTTCTTATATTAGCAACAGCAATATATTTATAAATAAGCAAAAATTCAGGGGTGTAGCTATCTCTAAAAATGGGGAGTGTCATCACACCAGAGATTTTTACTCCTTTTACGAGTTTAGAGGTATGTTACAAATTTTACATATTTATTTTAAACTTAATTCTATGGTTTACTGTTCGGTACTGTTTTATTTAAATAAATTTCTTGAAAAGATGCTTTATTTTTTTGCACTGTAAATTAAAATGCAGTGTCAGCTTATGGCCAATACATAGAAATTATCTTTTATTTCAGCTTTCCATTAAATAAAGAGAGACGAGAAGCATTATAGATAACAGTTTTGCTAATGTTTCTGTTTGATTAGTTTCATGAATTTTTGACTTTATCACAAAACAAAGAATTTTGATGATGACACACATTGTCTGTAGATGTTAAGTTCCTCATCTATCAAAAAATATCTTGGATAGATGTGATTCTACCTTTATCTATTATCTGAAATATTAGAAAATTTTAAACAAAGTCAGTACAAAGTTTTAAAAATGTGTAATCAATACTTAAAGGATACTTATGTGCTATAGATGAAGCCCTGAGATCTTGGGGCTTCATATCAAAACAACACACATATTGCTACAATCAGAAGAGTGAATATGAATAGTATAACTGCAATTTAAGGTTTTTAATAATGATGTAATACAAACTAGGTTACAAGTGACTTCCAGCAGTTAAAATTTAAAAAGTTATAACTAAATGTTATAAATCATAATATTAAGCTAATTTGCATCACTTTTTGCACTTTGTTGTCAGAGAAGGAAACAGTTAACAGAGAAATTCTCCAAATAAAACAGTAGAATTAATTTATCAATAAATAGTAAATCCAGAGTTACCTGTTGACTTTGAAGTCAAAATGAAAATTCAGTACACTCATAATTGTCTTAATAGTGGGTGTCATAACTTATTAACATATTTTTGGAGTTGAATCTTTACTATTGTGAAAAATCACTGGAAAGCATTTTAATGTAGGTGTGTTAAAGATGATATCTCCACCAAAGTTTAAAGTGTTTTTAAAATCTACCATTTTGGCTCCTGCACTATTGGCTTTAATTAGTTTTGTTAGGCAAATTTTTTATTCTTGTGGAATCAGCATTTTTTTTTAACATAAAATAGCTATTTTCTGAATCTAACAAATGTCATTTTTTGCGGTTAAAATGCTGCTATTGCACATAACTTTTATGTTTTATCCATAAAATGTTTTTCTACTGTTATCAGTGCAGTATAAATATATTTTTAAAATCATGTAATTTTTTGTCATTGTCGTATGCAACGAAATACATAAATAGTTCTGCTATACAGTAATTCTGTATGGAAATATTCTTTGCATTGAAAAAAAGCAACATAAATTCCAAATAACTTAAATGGGCTTTCTCTTAGTCGTAAAAAAATAATCTTCCCGTATACAATGCACAGTAAAACTGAGTATAGCACGTGAAAAATAGGCTTGATTGCAGCGGCAGACGATTTGTTTTAGAAGCAACAACATGGATACCGCCGTGCTGCGTCAGCATCATGACCTTCGACAGGGAAAGCGCGTTCACGGAGGTATGAATGAGAGGAGACACCCTTATGCGCTTTCCTTGTCCAAGGTATTGATGCTGACGCAGCAGGGCAGTAGCCATGTTGTTGCTTCTAAAACAAATCGTCTGTCGCTGCAATCAAGCCTACTTTTCACGTGCTATACTCAGTTTTACTGTGCGTTACATGCGGGAAGATTATTTTTTTACGACGAAGAGAAAGCCCGTTTAAGCTATTTGGAATTTATATTGCTTTTTTTAATGCAATGAATATTTCCATACAGAATTACTGTATAGCAGAACTATTTATGTATTTCGTTGAATACGACAACAACAAACAATTACCAGATTTTGAAAGTTTATTTATACTGCACTGATAATAGCAGAAAACATTTCATGGATAAAACACTAAACATTATATGCAATAGCAGCATTTAAACTGCAAAAAATCACATTTGTAAGATCCATAAAATAGCTGTTTTACGTTAAAAAATTACCTACCTCCGTGAGCGCATTAGGGCGTCTCCTCTCATTCATACCTCAGTGGTATAAACAAAAAAGTGCTTCCAATCCTGACCCCTGAAATATGTATCAAATATTTCCGTACCCTTTTCCGGAATCCACAAGTATCCGTGCAATACCATTCAACTTTGCACGCCAAACAATCCGAACTACGATAAAACATGGCGTCCAATTTTGAAATGGCAACCTCTATCCAAGGCTATAGTTAAATGAATATATTTTACCTATAGAATTGGCAACCTCTATCCAAGGCTATAGTTAAATGAATATATTTTACCTATAGAATTGGCAACAGAGATTACAGTGATTTACGAACATGGCGCAAATTGTATCAGCCGGTATTAAACGAAAACGTACTGATGATACCAGTGATGGGAGGAAAATTAGAAGTGAGTGATATATATTTTGACTTATCCTACAGATTTGTTTATGAAACATTGCAAAAAATGATATAACTGTACAGATTATTTTTGCAAAACAAATAATTTTGTATTTGATATCAAGGAACTCGACTATTGTTTTTAAATGCTTAAGTCTTGTTTTTGGTAGAACGTTTTTTATTTTTGCATAACATATTTAAGATGAAATCTAGAGGTATAATGTTCATGTTGATACATCTGTTGCTATTGTATTAAATACTGTTTCTACAACTTTCTCAGTTGAAGTTACTGTTCTGTCAGTAACGTTAAAAGTGTATTAAATGTAGGTTACAGTTCTTAGTTGCCATTTTTTTCATACAGTGGAACAATGTTACTTTCTGTCCAGTATGCCATCCAAAATCTAATTCCAACAGAGATCTGTAAGAGCTATGTTTTGCATTTGCACTGTTATGATTAGGTTTCACTGCCATTTTGTTCATTATAATCTTAAACTATGATCACTATCAGTGTCAAGTGCAAACAAGAATATTTTTGACAAACTGGTAAAAAACCATAGTATTTAAAACAGCAAAGGACCACCATAATAGAAGTTAGCAAAAGTATTCAGCAAATGGTCACTGATCCCAGACTTTCTCATAGTACGACAGTACCATAATAAATAACAGCATATTCTTGGTTTTAAAAGCCACTACTTGGCAATAGTAAACACTAATAAGAAATGTAAGCAATGCATCACCATTTAACACTTAAAAACCATAACTAAAGGATTAATCTCATCAGTAACAACTAGCTTAAAATCATAAGAGTTAAATAATCATATCAGAGATATAAAAAAAAAATCATGAAAGAATCAGGAAGAACATGAAAAACAAAACAATGTACTGCCAATCCACATAAAAAGCACTCAAAATTAAATCATAGGTAACTTCTCCTAAAACACAAAAATTGTTAACAATATACCACAGAGTTATATTTGAAACTTCAGAATTGCATAATGCATAATCCTGCATATATTATATATACCTCCTCTAGATGGCCAATAAGAATACCCCTGGCTGGAATAGGAAATTACACTAAATTATTAAAGTATTAGGACATATCTGTGATGTGTAAGTGAAAAGCTATATTCAGAGCTCTCTAACAGTAAAATAAGCCTTTTGCAGCAAATTGTCACAGAAAATAATTTGAAAATCTTTTTAAAAAAATCAAATTTCATTTTGAGCAATATTTGTGTAATATTTAAAGACATCTAGATGCTAACATTTAATAGCAGCATTTCTAAGTGCAAGAATTTACTTCAAAAGTTATAATAAGTCATTTATTAAAATAAATGTTATATTAGAAATTTGTGTAAAATTTTTTTAGTTCCATCAATTTTTAAAGTGTTTGGGATGAATGTAAACAGTAGATTATGCTTTCAAATATTTCAGCTTCAATAACTTTAATTATTAAATGAATTTACTCGAAATCAAGATTTAAATAAATTTGAATGAGTTCATGCAGCTGCTTGAGGGGGGATTTATTTATTTATTTATTTTTTTTATTTCTATAATTTATCTCTTGTGACATTTTTGCAAAAAGCTTATTTGTAAAGTTATGGAGCTTCAAATGTGTGGTTTTCTATTAATGTACACTGACTTCCATAAATTAAGGAAAATCCCTATGTTAAGTCAATGGGAAGCTAACATCAAAGCTCTATAACTTCTAAAATAAGTTTTTTTGCTTTGAAAAATGTGATTGCAAATAAAGATCAATCAAATAAATCAATATCTCGATTTTCAACAATATTCGTTCAGTATTTAATGAGTTATGGAAGTTTGAATATTTAGGGATCACAGTGCTAGCCACAAAAATTGACTTTAGAAATTAATTAAAACTTAGTAATATTTATTATATCAAAGTGTTTAATAAAATAAATTTGTATTTTAGAACTTTTGTAAAGGATTCTTTCACTATTCTTCAGTTTTGTATAAGTTTCTAACACTGGCATTACTGTTGCTAAATATTCATACTTCCATAGCTCATTAAATACTGAACAAATATTGTTGAAAATTGAGATATTGATTTATTTGATTGAGATCTTTATCAAAAATTAGGTTTATCTGCAATCACATTTTTCAAAACAAGAAAACTTATTTTAGAAGTTATAGAGTTTTGACGTTAGCTTCCCATTGACTAAACATAGGAATTTTCCTTAATTTATGGAAACCAGTGTAATATGAAAGTGTCCTAGTACATTTGATAATATGCTATGTATCTGAACAATCCGTAACTTTCAAAACAAGGTGCACAAATATTTTTTGGCTTTGTGTCAGAAACAAAAATATGTTTGCTATGGGCCATTAGTTTGGAAGTGGATGTTACACTCATCCCAAACACTTTAAATATTGATGGGAACTAAAACAAATTACATAAATTTCTAAAATTACATTGCTATGGACCAATAGTTAGGGAGTGCAATAAAAATAACAAAAATTTTAACTTGGTTAACATTCTGCTTTCATTGATGCATATGTTTTACAGTTTTTACTTGTTATATGTATAAGTACAAAATATATTGCAAATATATTATTTTGCAAAATATTATATTGTAGCAAAACTATTTATTGCATTTTATTTGTTATATATAAAAGTGCAAAATAATAAGAAAATAAATTAAAACATCAAAACTGAAGTTGGCTTGTCGAAGCAGTATGTGAAGAATAGGCCTGGATTCCAGAAATGAGCTGCTTCAATGACAGTGTACCTAGTTGCATAATGTTATTCAAATTTTTATTGTATTAGAACATCATTTACTGTAGCCAGATAAAAAAAAAACAAATTTATATTTTTCGTGCAGATTGGATAAAATTGTTAAAAAATGTGTGAATTTGTGCATGCCTGCACAAATATAGATTTTGACAGAATTCAAAATGAGAGGCCCAAGACATCTGTTTGTTTTTAGTACAACAAAAAACTTTGATTTAAAAAAAATAGATATTGTGGATGGAAAATTTTGCTTATATATATATATCATGTAAAAATGCAATTCGAACTTGAAAAATAATGATTTCCTTTTTTCATTTGATGCATATTTTATTAAACTACAATACAAACAATTTGGGAAAGCTATCTGATTGCCATTTCTTAGAAGCACTGTATAGTATTTCTAATTTGTTTGTTAATCTGTGCTGAAGCAACTCCCTGATTTAAGCTCACAAGTTTGAACTGATATCAACAAATTTTTCCGGAATATATTGAATGTACAGTACTCAGATAATTTAGAGGTTTGGATGTTTGAAATCATGGTAAACTGGTGTATTTCAGATATATAAACTTGGGGCAGAAAGTGCCTTTTTGAAATTAAAATTAAGTATGGAATAAGTAGCTTTTTTTGTAAGGGATTTAATAATTCATGATGTATTGGGAAAATATCCAATTAATACATCTGGAAAATGTATGAAACATATGAACAATAGCTAACAGAACATCAACAAGATATAAAAAAATTAAGAACCCAATATGGCTTTAGCACAAACAATTTTAGAAAATCAGTTACAGATAGATAGTTTAACATAGAAAACTACAGCAGCATCCTGAACCATATTTCAGTTACAGTATATGGAAAACATCACAATTAATTTACATAGAGATTATGTATGCAACAGTGAGATCCTGCCCCTTCTGGCAACTTGGAATCTCCAGCTGCATGAATGGAATAATCAAAATCAAAACTAAAACAGGGACAGATTCTTATTTAAAGTTTTACATTGTGACACTCGCTACCAGATGAAGCCCCGCAAGTGCATGGGGAGAAACATGTAGCTGAATTAGAATGTTCGTCTGCTTCAATTTTAAAGTTCTTATTTTGATATTTAGCTAGTTGAATGTTTTTTAAAATTATTAGTTCAGTTAGTTAAAGCTGTTTGAGCAAGGGCTGTGTGCAATATGATTAAGAAAGGACGCAATCAACATAACCAATGCCAACAAAGATTAGTGAAGTGTGACTTCAAAAACAATGTCTATATTTAAGAAGGACAGGTACAGTGTTAAAAACATAACTTTAGCATTTGACATGCCCCAAGGTAGTGCTGACATTCAACATTGGAAAGCTGCCAAACAGCAAGAAGGGCCCTTCTAACAACCTCATTGGCAACAAGACCAGTTGAGCCAGTCTATAAGATTCAAGAAGATACCAACTATGATAATATACATTTCTATCTTTACTTTGGAACTTCTAAGAATTAAAATCTTCCTTAAGTAAAACAATACTTAACACACTTTGCTGTGTACTGGAATTAACTGAATATTTTGTAAGGAATACCTTTATCACGGAATATTACTGTTGTTGTAATGTTACGTGTATGGAGTTGTGAGTAGAGTGAGTTGGTAGTGGCATACGGATATGATGGAATATCATATTATGGCATATGAGTAGAATTTGGTGGTAGATAGGAGTGAGTGGGTGTGTTAATGTCACGAATAAGTGTAGTTCTGACGTGCTGGAATTCTATTCATTCAATAGGTATTGTGAGGAGTTTGACACATAATTGCATTTTTTATAGTTCTTTGGAAAGTGATTGGTTGTTGCTGTGCTAATTGAGGAGAGTTTGAAAATTTTGTTATACTAGATGTTAATGATGAGTGGATTATGAATATTAATTGAGGATAGTGGTGTGTGTTCAGAAAAGGAAACATGGCTTGGGCATGGATAGTGTTAAATTTTGTCGGGGGTTTTAGGTTAGATATGTGACTTTTGGTGTCCTTTTTTATACATTGGGTTATTTATCCCCCTGGGACTTTTTTTAGTGCAGAACAGTGGCTCAATGTTTACAATTTTGGGCATTTTTGTGCTTATTTTAACCCATTGTATTATTTAACCCCTGGAGTTTTTTTAGTGTTGAACGGTAGTTCTTTTTTGATTTTGCGCTTTTTTGTGTTTGTTTCAGCCCATTGGGCTATTCAACCCCTGGGGGGGGGGGGGCTTTTCTTCAGTGAGGAATGACAGTTCATTGCTTATGATTTTGGGCATTTTTCATGCTGTTCATGTTTTTATGTTTATTTTGATTTTATGGTGTTGTGTATATTTTTTGAAAAAAAAAATCAATGTTTTTCAAATGCAGTGGTTGGAATGTATTTTGGTTTTATAGCAAGGAAAACTGATATTTATAAAAATGGAAGATTTTGGAAGTAATTGCAAAATACGTATCTCTGTTTTTTTTTTACATTCTTTTCTACCTTAGACCTACATAATTTCTAGAATTATTTTTATCCATTATATCATTTATCCCAGCATTTTATGTGTCATTTCTGCTCCTCAAATCAAAACAATAACTAAAAAAAGCCTTCTTAGCTAGAGAAAGTCCAGAGCTTTTTGAAGACTGCCTCTAACATAAACTATATCATGGCAAAGCAGATGCTGTGATCTAGTTAATTGCTGACACATGCAGTCAAGTGGCTATATAGTGGATTGTTTACAGCATTCTTCCCACGCATTGTAATCATCACTGTGCATTCAATTAGTATCTGTAGATTTATTTTATTTGCATAAATTATAGATCTTTCAGTCAGCTGATCTATGGATAGATTATTATCAATCTTTTAGAGTTATGCTATGACGGATGATTGACTTGCAAATTGTTGTTGATTAACATTGCATTAGTTATATGTTAATTTCTTTTATTTCTTCTTTTCCAAGTAAATCTTTTTTTTATCTTATACAGGGTGATTCAAAACTCTTGGGCCAAACTTTAAGGGGTGATAAAACACACCTAAACAAGCACTTTTCGTCATACAATGCATGGTCAGAACTCAAGCGGTGAAGCGTTAGGGGTTAGCAGTTACTGTGTCAGGAAATGAAGAAACACAAGAAAGACAGAAGTGGTTTGAAACCATTGCAGAAAGTACAGAATTTTATTGAACAAATTACAGAAACTGCTCAAAAGAGCGACCACCAACATTACTGCAGGCTTCACACCTTCGACGTAGTGATCGGCGTACATGGGTGAAAACACCAGGCATTTCATGTATAGCAGCGGTAATAGAAATCCTGGCAACGAGGTCCTCATTGGAATCGATGGGGCTATCGTAGATGAGACTTTTCATATGGCCCCATAGGAAAAAATCCAGACATGAGAGATCGGGCGATCATGGCAGCCAAGCGATGGGATCACTGCAACCAATCCATTGTCCTGGAAATGTTGCATCCAAGGCATTCTGCACATCCACGCTGAAATGGGGTGGCGCTCCTTTGTGTTGGAACCACATACGTGTTTGAATATTTGCTGGAATGGGGTTCAGTAATTCTGGCAAGACTTCTTGTAAAAATATGAGGTACGTTCTCCCTTTCAGTCGGGCTGGCAGAAGGTATGGGCCAATCAAATGGTCATGGAGGATTCCAGCCCAGACGTTTATGGAGAAACACTGCTGTTTCGAATGTGGACGTATGGCGTGCAGATTACTGGTGGCCCACACGTGAATAGTGGGTATTAAAAATGCCCTCACATGTAAAGGTGCATTCGTCAGTGAATAAGACGTGCATCAAAGTCCAGTTGCACTGCAGTCTGCTGCAGGAACCACTGTGCAAAATCCACACAAGGCCGATAATCTGCAGGTGTCAAGGTGTGCACCCTCTGTGCATGGTAGGGGTGTAATTGTTCATCTCATAGAACTTGCCACACCGTCGATTGGGGCACACTTAAGGCATGGGAAACTGCTCGCGTGCTACATTCGGGATGATCTCCAACTCTGCATAGAATTTCCTGTGTAACGTGGCATCCTCACACTCCTTGCACGCCCTGTATCCTGGAAGCCACTGACAAAGGAGCCCGTTTCGCACAGATACTGGTGCAATCGCTGAAAAGTTTTACGATCAGGCACGCCTCTGGTCAGAAAGCGCTCCCGGTACAGTCTTTGGGCTTCTCTCACATTCCCGTCCGCAGCTCCGTACGTGAAATGCATGTCCACCTTCTGATTCGTGAAACAATCCATCTGTTCTGCAATCCACAGTAGAAATGACGACGAGTGCAAAACCAGCGCTTCTAAGTGTTCACTGGAAAGTGCCCTTTAGCGCTTCACCGCTTGAGTTACGACCATGCATTGTATGACGAAAAGTGCTTGTTTAGGTGTGTAACAAAGTTTGGCCCAAGAGTTTTGAATCACCCTGTATCATTTCCTGAAAATGAATATGGTTTTGGATACAGAAGCAAAAAGGACTGGCACGGAAATCAGTCTACCTGTGGGAGGGGGCAGGGGTGGCTCAGTCGGTAGCGCGCCAGGCTCGTAATCTGTAGTTCCCAGGTTCGAGTCCCAGCTGGGTCAGCGTTGAGATTTATCTCCGCAAAATTCCCCGCCTTGCTCACGGTCAGTAGGGGACACCGATGGGCTTGGAAAGGCCGCCGTCCGTCGGATGGGACGTTAAGATGTGGCCCCGTGTGCGGGAGAGCCATACCCTGTGCACGTTAAAGAACACGCTTGATGGCCTTGACGGGAGGCTACCATCTGTCTCCCAACAGCTGTTCCAGTGGGTCCCCTCCCCCAACCTTCTCTGAGCCTTCGGGGTCCATGTGACCTGGCCATTTAGCCCATGGTGTGCAAAAAAGTGCCGCTCAGAGGTAAAACAACCCAACCCAACCTGTGGGAGGGCAATTTTACCAAGTGTTTTTAACCCTCCCCCTACACTGAAGGCATTTTACAATTCTGCTTCCCCATGGCAGAATTTTATTTTTCTTTAAATTACAATTTTTAAGTTTAAATTTTACATTTTTAAAATATTTCCCTCCCCCCTAAGTATATTTGCTGTGCCACTCTGACCCCCCCCCCCTCCCAAGAGGGAACCACCTTGTGGTGGGTGGGCTGAGGGCCTGTGTGAAGTTGAGGGCTTCACTGACTGGTATTGGGGAGTGTCTGATCAGACAGAGACCTTATGAAACAGCTGGGCCTCGGTGAAGTTGAGGGGCCTGCTGACTGGTTTTGGGGGGCACCTAGGTTGGATGGGGCCCTGGCGGAGGGGCCTGGTAAGGCGTGACTAAGAGTTCCCACCACGGAAGCTGAGGCAACTTGGATATATATATCCTTGTTTGTGGCAAAAAGGGGCGCAGATTAAATTTAGGTTTCGACCGATGAATGAACTTTACTTCTATAGTACTGTTCGCCATAGGTATTCGTGGGGCGAGCTGCATCTATATGGTGCTGTCTTGCCCTTGACGTAGGTAGTGGAGATTATGGCATTATCCCTATAAATGTAGTGCTATCCATGTATAGTGGAGCATCTGGGTTTTGTCTTCATTACTAATTTCCTGTGCCACTCTGATGATATAAATGTATTTTTTTATACTTGGTTCATAAACTTCCAGCACTTAACCAAAAATACCAAATTTCAACCGAAGAAAAAAATCCATAATATATAGTAAAAAAAGATAGCTAAGAAAGCGTTTTTCCATTTCATAAACAGAACAGAAAATCCCGTTAATGTGAGCAATTCACATCACCTTGTATAATGCTGGCCCATGCTTTAAAATATAAAAATAAATAAATAAATACCCCCTCAAGCAGCTTCTGCCACAGAGGTCTGACAGGAGCCTGTCAGTTTATATGCCACAGTAGGAGATCTGAGAGGATGGCAGGACCTCAGCAGAAAAACGACACACACATCCATGCCTAATCCGGGGCTCGAACCCAGGTCCCTTAAATCAGTAGCTAAGCGTGCTAACCACTCGGCCACAGGACGGCTGCTTACCACACTAAAAAGAATCATTGAAAGAAATAAAAATCTATTTCAGGTAAATATATTATTCAGAAAGAAAAGAAATTTCCTTTTAATTAAATATAATTTAACTGTTTTTATTCACCAGGTTTACGAAAATTAAGCCTTAATTGCACAGTCCGATCTATTTTTTTGAAAAACAGTTTTATTAAAATTAATTCTTCCTGAGTCCAGGTCATTTTTGTATGTTGACAGAATCTGCAATAAGTGGACATTTTTAGTACACCAAAAAAATTTATTAAAAAAAAATAAAATTACTGTTTGAAAATTTATATATATATATACACAGTCGTATCAGAATAATATGACCACCTACCCAATAATGGGAATAACCACCCTTGGCCCAGATGACAGCAGCGAGATGGCATGGCGTGGATGCAATGAGGCCCTGGAAGGTAGCCAGAAGCACAAGTGCCCATTTGGACTGCAGCAGAGCACAGAGGTTCCGGAGATAATGTGGTTGTGGGTCTGCATGCTGAACCTGTTGATCCAAATGGTCTCACAAGTGCTCTATGCGATTGAGGTTGGGCTATTTCGCTGGCCAAGGGAGAACAGAGACATCTCTTTCGTATTCCTGGAATCAGTCATGCACCACCTTAGCAACATGGCAGGGCACATTGTCTTTTTGGTAAACACCATCACCACCAGGGTAAACGTCCAACATGTAGGGATGCATGAAGGAAGTCAGCGAGGATGGACTGGTAGCTGTTGGTGTTCAGGGACCCATCCAGTGGTACCAGCAGTCCCAGGTCATACCAAGAAAACATTCCCCAGACATGCACACTGCCGGCCTGTACTTGACCTACAAGCGTGTCCGGGTGTTGGTTCTCATGTGTCTGACACCGTATCCGCCACCGCCCATCACTTCTGTGGAGTACAAACCTCGATTCATCAGAGAAGGCAACCTTTTTCCACTCTTCCACTGTCCAATGATGGTAGTCTCGTGCAAATTGAACATTGTTGCCAATGGACCTTGGTTAACATGGGTGCCTTTACGCAGCATTGACTTCGGAGACCCATGCATTACAGGGTTCACTCTACTATTATCAAGGACACATACCTGGGTGCCTCAGTGTTCATTTGAGTGGTCAATTGCTGCACTGTTGCGTGTCGATTGCCCTTTACCAGTCAATGGAGGCGACGTTCTCCTCTGGGGTCGATGGCTTTTGGGGATCCACAGTTATGATGTCTGGAGGTACTCAGTGTGCCAGCGGTCCATTCTTGGTACACCCTTGCTATTGCACCTCGCGAACAGCCCATGAAATCTGCTGTTTCCGAGATGCTTCAACCCTTGGTGCAGTAGCCGATGATCATTCCTTTTTGAACATCCGTCAAATCAATACTTCTGCCCATTGTGTCCACGTTATACACTATGGCTCATCTATCCTGGCTGGCCACTTATTTCTCCATGTGACTGGCCTTGTCGTGTGCACTCTGTGACGTGCCTGGGCGGGTACACTGTGACTCTGTCGGTGGTCATATTATTCTGATATGACTGTGTATGTATCTTATAAAAATACGTTATTTAGGCTTGAAAAATACTTTGATTTTTTCTTTTGGTGCATATTTTATTTAAACTAAGATATAAATAATTTTTCAAAGCAATCTAATCACCATTTGTTAGACCTGATATATACAGTGTTGCCAATTTATTTGCTAACATTACTCATTGTTGAAGCACCCACTTGATTTAAGCTCATGTTTCATTCGAATTATTATCAACAATTTTTTCCTTAAAATTTCAAAATATTCGAAAATGAAAAAGCTGCTATTTTTAAAAACACAATATTTTGGAAGATATTTTGAAGCACCTACCTCTGTTGTTTCTTTCATTTTACATTCTTCTCTGCCTTAAACCTAATATTTCTAGAATTATTTTTATCATTTATCTATGTATCATTTCCACTCTTCAAATCTAAATTATAAGTAATAAGAGGGTTCTTAGCCAGAGCAAGGCCATAGTTTGATGTTGTTAAAGACTTCCTGCAGCATCACTGCAGAGCAGGTGTTGTGACCTAGTTATTTGCTAGCATGTAGTGGCAGTCAAGTTGCTACATAGTGGATTGTTTACAGTGGGCATTGTTCTCACACTGTGGATAATGTCACCATGCATCCAGTTAGTATTTGTACTTTTTATATTTAAACCTTCATTTTCATTTGTGTAGATTTATTTTATTTCCATAAATTATTGATAATTCAATTGGCTGATCTATTGATAGATTATTACCTATTATTCGGAGTTATGCTACATCGACTGGCCGGCTTACAAGTTGTTGCAGATATGTTATTTCAACATTGCATTAGGTTATACATTAATTTTTCTTTTATTTCATCATTTTATGACATATCATTTTATTTAACACATATTGTTCCCTATTAATAAATTACCAATTACCACTTTGAAGTCGATTCAAACTTTTAGAGGAAAAATTGTCTTGAGCCGGGTTGGATACAAACCCACGATCTCCTGATAACATGTCAGGTGCTCTGGACCACTGAGCTACTGGCTGCCAGTTAAGATCTCCTCTAATTAACACAATGAACATTCTGTTATGTCACATATAAGTGCTATTCATATATCATCTATAAAAATGAATGACGTCTTGGTGGAGTCCTGTGAGAGGGCAATTTTTGGCTCTCCCTCTCTCCCCCAACTATACTGAGGATGTTTTATCCTTCTCCCAGGCAAAATTTCATTTCTTTAAAAAAATTATGAGTTTTTGAGTTTATATTGAATAGTTTTAAGTAGTTTACATCCCCAACCTCTGAAAATCTTGGTTATGCCATTCTGATGACATTGACGGTTTTTAGCTTTGAGTGCCAACTTTTCAGCCCTTTGCCAAGGTCCCCAAAATTCAATACCCAAAGAATAAAAAGAGAAAAAAAATCATGTTTAGTTAAAAAAAATAAGCCAAGAAAGTGTTTCTCCATTTTATAACCAAAACAGAAAACCCATGAAAGTGAGCAATCCAATTCATCCTGTAATAACACTGGCTCATGTTTTAAAATATACCATACTGAAAAGTCATTAAAGGAAGTAATAAAAATCATGTTTTAGGTAAATATTATATTATTCGGGAAGAAATTTCCTTTTGATTACTATATAATTTAACTTTTTATTCATCAGGTTTTCTAAAATTAAGTCTTAATTGCATAGTCAAATCTCATTTTTCCTTATATCACTGAAAAATAAGTCACTAAAATTAATATGTTTGTGAGATATATAACATGACCTATTTTGGTTGATTGGTTATTTCTAAAAAAAAATCTAAAGTTGACTTGTTTATTTGACTCAGCACAGTTGGTAAACCCCGAATAATTTTCTTGTTTCAAGTAAAAAAATATTTTTTTGTTGTTCAGTACTAAATAGCCTCTCTATTCATGTGTAGTATAACTGTTTCTGTCTATTAGTTTTTTTTTAATTAATTTTTATTTGCATTGCCAGATGCATTTTTTTACTACATAACTCTAAAAAAAGCCCTGTTAAGAATAAAACTAGTCTACTTTTTTTTGGTAAATATTTTATTTTCAGAAAAATTCGGAATTAATGCTGATTAATTTGGCATATAACATGCCATAATTCCTTTCATTAGTTATTTGGCAAAAAAAAGTTCTAAAGTTAATTTTATTTTTGCTGAATATGAGGAGAAAATACCTGTGTTTCAGGCTCGACACTGGAAGGGGTAATATATTTTTTTTTAATTTGTTTTAATTTTTAATTTTCATTTAATTTGAAATTAAATTTTGCTTAATCTGGTGTACAACATGCCTATTTTTGTTGATTGGTTATTATCTTTTTAATTCTAAAGTTGACTTGCTTGACTCAGCATGTTGGCAAAAGCATGAACTTTTCTCAAAATATGGTATTGAAAAAAAGTTGCAAAACAAGAGTAATTTTCTTGTTTCAAGTAAAAAAAAAATTTCTTTCAGTACTAAATTGCCTTTCTATTCATATACATTATAATTACTTTTGTCCATTAATTTAATTTTTTTTAAATAAATTTCATTTGTATTGCCAGATGCTTTTTTTGCAAAAAATTAGAGTAGAGGTACACAGTGTGGTAATTAAAATTAAAGTTATTTAATTCTCTTATGACTATATATACTATTATACTGTGACACTGTTAAATCCATTCGCACTAAGACAGGAGTGTTCTTACTCCACTGCCATGTGGCTCAGGCCATCAAGGTGAAATGCACTGAAGAATGCATAGTACAATATACACATACAGTAAGAAGCCTACAGCTGCAAGGCAATCACATCAGTAGTGAGTAGCCCTTTGCGTTCAGCAGTTAGTTATTCTTATGTGTTTTGTGTGTGTGGCGTTTACCTAAATATTGTATACCATTGGCATAATTATTGTGTTATTTGTAATTTGTATTCAGAATGGATCAGTGGCTTAACAGTGGTTCATTGAAACGGAATATAAGTAAAATCGATACGACTCCACATGGGCCTGCTAAAACTAAAATCATTGATGATCGTTTTCAAACCAGTTGCTCTGTTATCGCCAAAAAACAAAAGTAATATGTAAACAGGAAATATGATGAAGATTACCTGAAAATGGGATTTTATTGGACCAGTGAACTACTTGCACTTAACCCTCTTTGTGTTGTGTGCTATAACACTTTGTCTAATGACGCGATGAAACCTTCAAAACTTTCACGGCATTTTCAAACGAAACACGCAGATTTGACCCATAAACCTGTTGAATATTTTCAAAACAAACGTAAAGTGATTCTGTCATAACAGAAATCAATGACTTCTATTGCTACAGGTGGGGAAGAGTGTAAAACTAAAGAGGCATTATTCCAACTGGCTTTACTTGTGGCAAAAACTGGTCAAGGGCATACCGATGCTGAAACACTTGTAAAACCAGTGGCTAAATTGATGGTGAATATTATGCTTGGGGAAAAGGCAGGATGAGCAATAGACAAGATTTCTTTGTCAAATGATACAATTCAACATTGCATAACATCTTTGACATCTAGTGTGGAGGAGCAATTAATCACAAGTGTGTGTGGTAATAGTTATTTTGCTTTACAATTGGACGAAAGCACGGATGTAAAAAAATTCTGTCAACTTTTAGCATATGTAAGATACACTTACGAAAATGAAGTTCATGATGGCTTTTTGTTTTTTATCATTAAAAACTCAATACAGGAGATGATATTTTTGGTATAGTTAATGATTATTTCATAACACACAATTTGGATTGGAAAAAATGTGTTGGAGTCAGTACTGATGGTGCGTCAGCTTTGTGGGGGAAAAGAAAGGGTTTTGCAGCAAAGGTAAAAGAGTTAGCCTTACTATAGTTCAACTCTCTGCTTTATCCACAGAGAACAGTTAGCGGTAAAAGCAATGCCTTCTGAACTGGATCTTGTATTGAAACAAGTTAAAGTGGCTAATTAAATCATGATCAATGAACTCTCATCTTTTTAGTGTATTGTGGGAAGTGTGCACAAAAATTTACTATTCCACACCAAAGTACGGTGGTTGTCAAGGTGGAAAGTGCTTTCAAGAGTTTTAGAGCTGAGGGATGAGATCAAGATTTTCCTTCATGACACTGATGAAGTAAGTAAATCTCTTTTCCACGATTTCAAGTGGCTAGTGCAGGTGACATATCTGAGCAATATTTTTAGCATCCTGAACAGCCTAAATCTGTCACTTCAGGGGTGCAATGTAACCATTTTTAAAGTGTAAGATAAAAGCATTTCTACAGAAATGTGAACTTTGGAGTAAATGGCTTGGTCATGGGGAGTACGATTCGTTTTCTGTACATGATGATTTTTTGCAATCTTCAGGGGAACTAATCGATGATGAATTAGTGCCATTATTTCAAAACCATATAACAGTTCTGCAAGATAGCATAAAAAAAATATTTTCCAGAGCCTGATGAAAGTAAGGAATGGATTAGGAATCTTTTCAGTGCTACATCTATGACTGAGTCCTTTCAGCTCATATGTGTGATCAGCTTATTTGAGTTTGATGGAGCACTAAAAATCACGTTTAATGGGAAATCCCTCACAAACTTCTGGATCCATGTGAAATCAGAGTACCCTGAACTCGCCAACAGTGCCATCAAGCACCTGCTACCATTTCCCACAACGTACAATTGTGAAATAGGATTTTCTGCCCTGGTTGGATTAAAAAGTGTGAAAAGGAACAGGCTTAATGTTGAGCCTGACTTAAGACTGAAACTATCTTCCATTGCACTAATGTAACCAAACTGGTCACAAATTGCAAGCAACACCATTCTTCACATTGAAATGGAGAATAAAAAATTTATTCATTTATTTGCTTTCTTGAAATGTGCTAATACTATTTTAATTCTAAAAATAATTATGCTGTTATTGTTTCTTATCCCTTGGTCTTAAACAGTTCCATGAGGTTATATTTTTTAATTCACTTATTTATTTTTGTTCATCATCTTGAATTATTTTCTTATTGACCCTATATATAGAAAGATATGATTTGGTGTTGATTCTTTTGCATTTCATTTTGTAGAGACTTTTGTGCCATCAAGTATTTTCATTGATTTGAGATGCCTAGTTCTAAATTTTGATAATGCAGTTTGTTCTTTTCTGTTTAATGTTGTGTTCAGTGATTTGTCATGCTCTTTTGTGTTTTGAAATATAATAAAAAACTAGTACTTTTTTATTAATTTATTTTTAGCTTTTCTACAATGAAATAACTGTAATATCAAGTTTTTATGATGATAATGCATTTTAATGAGTTGTTAAATCATTATTCCTGCATTTTGGTATTTGAATGGAAGAGGTGCCGAGGTAGGTGGTCTGTGTTTGGTTGACAGTCTACATCTAGTGGTCCGTGCTATAGGAAAGTTTGAGAACCACTGCTGTAGAGGATGGGTAGTAGCAGGAACTTCCTGTTACTACTCACCCTCTATGGCATGGTATGTAAATCTCTCCTTAATAACTGTTGATACTTGATAGCATAGTCCATGTGTTGAAGTGTTTAAAAACATTTAACAGTATCATTGAGAATTAAATAACTTTAATTTTAGGCTTTTTTTTACTGTATGAATCTAAAACAGGCCTGTAAAAATAAAACTAGTCATCTTTTTGTAAAACGTTTTATTTTCAGAAAATCCAGAATTACATGCAGAATAATTTGGCATATAGCATGTAATAATTCCTTTAATTAGCTATTTGGTAAAAAAGTTGTAAATTTAATTTTTTTTTAGTAGAGTGAGTTTTTTTGAGGGAGTGTAAACTAGTTTTTCAGGTGAGAACCACTCTTTAACCATGGATATTTCCTACTAGATTTTTAATTCCTTCTAAAACTTGAAAATGGAATAATTTTGTTGATACTTAAGTAAAAAAGTAACATTTTGACTTCTGGTACCCATATTATGTTGGTATTCCTAGGCAAATGCCTAATGTGGCTTTTGGGAAATCTGGTGCTACACACCAGTGACCATATCAACCACCACTATTCTTCAAATAAGACTCTATAATACATTAATTAGCAACATCAAGTTCTACGTATACAGTTCCCAAAGGCACAGTTACCAAATAAAAAGTTGCTAATTTCAAATAAAGTAAAAAAAAATAATAAAAGTACCTCCTCAAGCAGCTGCTTGCCACATGTCTGACAGGAGCATCTCAGTTTAATATGCCATAGTAGAAGGTCTGGGAGGATGGTGGGACCTCAGTGTAGAAAGAGCACACATCTACGCCTTACCTGGAGCTCAAACCCAGGTCAAACCATGATAGCACACTTGGCTATCTGCTCAGCCACCGGACGGCCAATTTCATAACGAGCCATAATTCATATTTATAAAAGTTACAAACAACTACACAATATCTTTACTTAACCCTTAACATGCCACAGCTGGGTATACCATTTTCACTTTTTCCAATTCTTGAGGTGCAGAGTTGGTCTACCATTCCATAATGCAAGATCGTATTTATATATATTATTTTTTAACCAAAATCGGCATTTTTTTTAATGTTTCTAATTAAATCATGAAAATAACATTTCAATCTATGATATATATATTTTTGCTTACTGATTCTGCTTGAAAAAAATTATGAAAAAGTTAAAAATATAAACTTATTTGAGTTTGTAGTGATCATATGCACATGATGAATCACCATAAATAGAAAGAAGTAACGGCAAATTAATTTGTGCCTTTATTCTGCTTTATCATAATAGATTATTGATTGGTTTTTGATTTCTGGTATGTTGACCCACTTATAGCTGTAGCAGAGTTTGTAATGCTTTCTAAACTCTTAACGTAAATTATTGATTTTATTACTATCGGAAGTCATGTCATCCCATAACTTTGCTGAATGCTTTCATTCAATATTTTAGCATACTTTCATTTTCAAAGATTTTCTTTACTCTGTTGCTTCAGGAATTATTTTTTACTGCTTTTCAAGTGTATACTGTGATTATAAAGAATAATTTGAAATGATTGAAAATAAAGCCGCTAGTGATCTCTGGTTGATATCGGAAGAAATTGTAGGATTAGTGTAAAAGCACAATGTTTAAAAGGTAGAACTTATTTTAGCAATAATTTTAATTATATTTTAACCAAATACACTAATTAACATTAGAATATTATGGTTTTTAACTGAAATTTTTGCCTAAATTTTAAAAATAAACTTTTCTCTAGCAGTTATGTACCTTTATATTAAAATGATTCATTCTCTATTGCTTTAGTTAAACTTTAAATGTTTTGAGATATTCTTATTCGGTTTTTTTTCACAGTTCTTTATCTTTTTTTAGATATATTTCTCACTTTTTATTTAAATTATCTTATTTTTTACAACATTACTTTCCTTAGGCTTAGAGTTTGCTGATCGAAAATCTAAGCACATGCATTATGTGTTATTTTTATAAATGACTAAAAATAAAAAAAAACTAAATAAATGAAAGATTTGAGCATTAATGGAATTATTATGAACTTATTTATATTAGAATAAAATAATTTGAAAAAAAAATACTTTCTTTTTTTTTAAATTTTTACTGAGGTAAAAATAGAAAAAAAATAGAGTAAAATTTTGGAATATTTTAAAACTTTAACTAGTATTTTATTTTTCTTTGAATTTTATTAAACACAATTAAATGCTCTTTTGATATATAAGATAAATATTTCCTTTCATTGTTTACTTCATGATGAGGTTCTAAAGTTGTAATTTTATTTTCTGGAAACACTTTAATATTAACTTGGCCACCAGAATGAGACCAGTTTCAGAACCTGACACTTTAAGGGTTAATACACTAGCAAATGTAACATTTATGCAAAAATCTGAATACTTAAGAATTAATATTAAAATCCATAACTGGTAAGTATTAAAAAAAAAATCCCCAACTCCTGAATGTACCCAATATTGCTTCTACATGGTAAGCTGACTTTTCTGGTTCCTCTTCGCAGACCATTTTTATAATATGCACTTAGCATCAACTGTCATAACCATTTCTAAGAGGAGGATCTGAAAACCTGCATTTGGCCACTTCAGAGCACATTGCAATGACCTCCTCAAGACACACTGCATATACCATTTCCTCCCAAGTCTGCTTCTCTCAAAATCCCCATGAAACATGAATGCTAATTCTTACTATACTACCATTTCCAAACATTTGAATCCTTAGCCATATGCCATTTCTCACCATACTTTCTGTACAACTGCTATTGCACACTATCCATGCTATTGTATACAAAGGGAGCAGAGTAGTTCTGACGTGTCTCCCTTCCCCACTTGATGGTTTGCTTCACACAACTTCTTTGCAATAAAGGCTTTCAACAATAGCCTGGGTAATACTTCCATTTTTTGAGTAACCTGACAATATAATACATACCTAACATCCACAATGTGACTATTACAATAAATGCATTAATTTAAAATTATAACTACTCTACCCTATTTTCATCATAGTTGACAATAGAGGGGATCATAGTTGACAATAGAGGGGAAGGTTGACAATAGAGGGTAATACTTCCATTTTTTGAGTAACCTGACAATATAATACATACCTAACATCCACAATGTGACTATTACAATAAATGCATTAATTTAAAATTATAACTACTCTACCCTATTTTCATCATAGTTGACAATAGAGGGGAAGGTTGACAATAGAGGGGAAGGTTACTCTTACTACCTCTTTAAGTATGCTAAAAATATCTAATATATTTAATCACAAATTACAAAAACACATGTTCCTTCCTCATAATTACACAAACACCTACTGTCCCAATGCAGTTGTGAATAACTCTTAAGAAATTCTTGTCAAATCCTCTGATTTCCTCTCTGATACAAGATTTCAGATTATCCATTCCACAAAAACAAATCATAAAGCATAGCCATCACCATTTCACCATTAGTCTGATGCTACATTTCCAGTTCACACTATATTCATCATTATTTTTCCCTGGCCAACACGGGGCTAGGGTGACTCAGTCGGTAGCATGTTAGGCTCGTAATCTGCAGTTCCCATGTTCGAATCCCAGTTGGGCCAGCATTGAGATTTATCTCTGCAAAACTCCCTACCCTGCCCATGGTCAATAGGAGATACCTCTGGGCTTGAAAAGGCTGCCATCCATCAGATGGGACGTTAAGCTGTGGCCCAGTGTGTGGGAGAGCCATACCCTGTGAATGTTAAAGAACAAACTGGATGGCTTTGACAGGAGGCTACCATCTCTCCCAACAGCTGTTCTGGTGGGCCCTCTTCCCTAAACTTCTCTGAGCCTTCAGGGTCCTTGTGACCTGGCCATTTAGCCAATTGTGTGCAAAAAAAGTGCCATTCAGAGGTAAAACAACCAACCTCGCCAGCACCATCTCTTAGCTGAGAACTGCAAAATGCCACCTGGCCTAAATATTTTCTTTCATAGTTTTAAATCTTAATCTGTGAATAGATGAGCCATTTTTTTTATATTAATTGGTGTGTTTGGCCATTTATGACTGAAAACTAAAGCTCTTTAAAATATTTTACTCTAAAAAAATCATTGAACTTAATTTTCCAATTCTATACTAAGGCATTCAGAAAATAATTTGTTCCCTCCCTCCCATAACAAAATATAATTTGAATATTCCTACATACAAATATAAACAGGATGCAATGAGAAAAAGGCTAAAAAAAGTTACATTTGATTTTACCCATTGTTTATATAACATGCTTTTACTGCTGTAAATATATATATATATTGAAAATACAACGTATACAAATTTGGAAAAAAAAATTTAAAAACTGAAACGAAAAAGAATATGGGCAAGATCAGCAAATCAGGATGTCAAGAAAAGACCAAATGTTTATATTACCCTTAGCATGCCTTCTCCTAGGTTAATCTAGTCGTAGTTATGACATTTCAGATTTGCAGAATTCTCTGTAAATGCTTACTGGCTTTGTTAACAAAATGTGTATTGCAAAATGCAATTATTTTTTCTTTCAGAAATCAAAGTAAACCCAAGAGATAAGAGTAGAAATTGCCCATATCTGGATACCATAAATAGGTAAAAATTTTGTGTGGAATTTTATAGTAATAAACAAAATGTATAATATACTTTTGTTTTGTTTTTTTGGAGGGGAGAGGCTTAAAGATTAATCAAATAGTTAATAAAGATATAGAACAATGAAAATTTTACATTTCTTACAAATTTTGACTTAGTAGACAAGTTTTGTTGAGCTCTTAAAGTTCCATGTTTCTAAAAGTTGATGCATTTATGACCAAATTATTTCTCAGCGTTTTGTGAACAAACTAAATCCTGCCTTATCTTTAAATAACAGACATGGACCAAAAGAGAAAGAACATTCTTTTCTGAAAAATATGACAGAAAAATGTCCACATAAGCCTTTTTTAGAAAAGATGCTTTCACACTTGAGACACTCTAAGGGTTAAAAGCAATAGTTTTACATGCATCAAAATGGATTTGCAATACAAATATTGAGTGATGCCTAGGATGAACAGATTTCAATTGGTAAAAAACTTGGACAGTTTAATAAAGGGTCTGATTTTATTTTACTGAAACTGGAACATTTCTGCTTGGAAGTGCAACCCAACAGACAAGGCAGTTTTACAGTGGCACAGTAGACATGATAGACAATTCACAGTAGTGGGGAGAAGCAATAATTCACTCACTCTAAGTGGCGTTTCAAACATGCATTTAAGGTATTTAGGTATTTTCTGCTGGAAAAGAAAACTTTGTGTTCAGCAAGAAAACTGACGATATTTGTTATATAAAAGCTATTTGATATAACATTTTTTTTAATAAACTGTTGCTGAAATCATTCTATGCATGTTATTGTTTTGCTTTCTCGTGTGTTATACATGTCTGACTTCAATTATGCTGATTTATTGCATTAGTTTAATGCATTAGTTTAACAAGAAAGAATAATTATTATTTCCCTCCATGGTGTCATTTAGGAGGCAAAAAAGATTGGAAATCTCACTGCATTGGTTGCTTTTATAATATTATTTCAAATTCTACTTCATCAGAAAGCATTTTACAATAGGAAAATAGTAATTTTCATTTTCCTTTCCATCAATTCAATGATGGAAAAGATATGCTAAAGTATACTAAAGAATATGAACTTTTATTAACTGTTACACTGCTCGACATTGAAAGTGCCCCACCCAGAAGGACATGTCGTACAATATGCAAATAGAAGGGTGGGTGTGCGCAGTTGAGATATGCAAATGATGATAATCCGGAGCCATTGATGTATATGACACAAGAGATAAAAGGTGCAAGAAGGAACAGGTATGGTATTGTGTTTATGCAGGTGGAAGTCGTGCAAATGGTTGAGATTAGGTGGTTCTGTTTGGAAATTGTTCAGCAAAGACTGAAAATGCCTGGTACACGCTGTCGGCAGGTTTATCGGCATTTGGATGCTTGCTAGTTGAGAGAGAAAAAAATATAGGCCTATGTGAAGTTGGATGGACTACACGTCATGTTGCTGCCCATGTTCATCGGGATGCACAAACTGTTGGATGCTGTTGGCAACAGTGGCAAAATGAAGTTTCTAGCATGTGTTCCAGAGGAAGTAGTGCCATTCGACAGCTTGATAGGCACATTGTTTGACATGCTCGTTTATCACCACAGAGCATTGCAGGTGATATTCAACTGTGTCAACATCCATGGGCATCCCCATAACAATCCGAACAGTAAACCAAAGGTTGTATGAGGCACACCTACGCTCTAGGCAACCATTACGTTGACTGCCATTGACTGCAAAACATCACAGTGTTCATCTAGCTTGGTGCCGAAGTCATGTGAACTGGGGTAATGAATGGAACACTATTGTGTGTAGTGATGAATCCTGTTTCTGTCTGGGTGCTGACAATCAATGAGTCTGTGTATGGTGACAACCTGGTGAGAGGACAGATCCAGCTTTTGTTCGTGACCGTCACACTGCCCATCAGCCAGGCATAATGGTATGGGGTGCTATTGGATATAACAGCAGGTTACCTCTTGTCCACATCATGGGAACATTGACAGCTGCACAATACGTTAGTGCGGTTCTGCAGCCCGTTTTGTTACTGTTCCTGGGAGGCATGCAGCAGCCCATTTTCCAGCATCACAATGCCCGTGTACACACTGCTAGGGTCTCCAGACAATGTTTGCAACATGTTGAAGTATTGCCATGGCCAGCACGATCTCCAGATTTATCCCCAATAGAAAATCTGTGGGACCACATTGGAAGATATATGCAATCCTCTCACCAGCCAGCACGGAATATCGATGAATTATGGGAGCAAGTCAACGCTGCTTGGTGTGCAATTCCTCAGGACCATATCCATTGACTGTGTTGCTGCCTGTATTGCCGTTCACCGTGATGCAACCACCTACTGAGGCAGTCATGTGCTGCATTATCACATTTTCTAACCACTGTAAGTGGCTGCAAATTAAATCATGGTATGCCAATATGTATTACTATGTGTGTACTACATTTCACCCTATCTCCTCACTCCTGGATGGGGCAATTTCAGTGTCGTGCAGTGTATGTCATTGACAGCAGCATTATAGGTATGAGTAGCAGTCAAATGGTAGTTATGAAACCTGTTTGAGTGCAAGTAGCAAGGAATGTTAATAACTTCTACCTAGTGCACAGGGTTGGGTTGGGTTGTTTTACCTCTGAGCGGCACTTTTTTGCACACCATGGGCTAAATGGCCAGGTTACATGGACCCCGAAGGCTCAGAGAAGGTTGGGGGAGGGGACCCACTGGAACAGCTGTTAGGAGTCAGATGGTAGCCTCCCGTCAAGGCCATCCAGCGTGTTCTTTAACGTGCACAGGGTATGTCTCTCCCGCACACGGGGCCACGGCTTAACGTCCCATCCGACGGACAGCGGCCTTTCCAAGCCCATCGGTGTCCTCTACTGACCGTGGGCAAGGCGGGGAGTATTGCAGAGATAAATTTCAACGCTGACCCAGCTGGGACTCTAACCTAGGAACTACAGATTATGAGCCTGATGCGCTACCGACTGAGCCACCCCCGCCCCAGTGCACAGGCACACGAGCATCAACCAGTATATGCAACATATGGTCCCTGAAGTGCATCATTAGCAATAACATAGGTACAACTTCAATATTTTATTCTCATTATGAAAACAATGACCATACTCCAGATTTGGTACAAAGTTTCTGTTGAGCATAATGTACAGCATAAGTAAGTTTCAGTTTCTTTTCTATAGGGCTATATCACTTTTTTTTTCTTCACAATTTAAAATTGTTAGTTTTTTAAAGTTCGCTCTGTGTACCTCCCTGCTGATGGGTAGTTCAAGGTTATAGGTCTTATTTCAATACGCTGGTTCAAGAGAGTTAAAAAATTGGTTATTACAAGTATTTTGGCTCATATAGCTGTGAAATGTTTAGAAATTTGAGATCCTGTATCATATTCAAAGTCAGTTGGAGACTGACCAATTTTCATCACTTTAGTTTTTTATATTAGAAATCAATCAAGATGTCTGATTGATTTCTAGTATATACATGTAAGCAGGCCCAAATTGAGAAAAGAAATTGAGTAGATGGGTGGGCAAGAAACACAAACCTTAAAATTGTAAAAGGGTGGGGGGAGGGCAAGAGATTGGATTTACAATGCAGTATATCACTTTCCCCTCCATTTTCATCATCTTGAAGCAGCCATGGACTATGGAGGTCCAACCAGATCATGCAATTTAGTTCTGCAAGCATATCTGTCCTGAGCTACATCTGCTGCATCTGACCACTGCACACCAATTCTAATCAGGTCCTGTTTGATATTGTCTGCCTACCACATCCTTGGTCTCCCCTCTTTCTGAGCATTTCAGCACTGTTCATAACCCTATTTGCTAATCTATAATTATCCATAAGAGCAACATGTTGAAACCAAAGGATTGCAGAATATGCTGCTCAAAGAAGTTTGTCGATTCCTTTGCCTAACCTCATCATTACTTACAAAGTTGAACCACTTAATGCCCAAGATACTGCATAAGCATATAGAATTAAAAGCATCGTTTCCTGCTATCTTGTTTACAAAGCATCCAAGTTTCACTACCATAATTAACCCTAGAAAGAACCAAACTATTATACAGTCTAATTTTAGTCTTTAGGTATGTACACCTATTTCTCCACTCTCTCCATAGATGGAAATAATTAAAAACAAAGGAATGGAAATTAATAAAAATTGTAAAAAAAAAACCAAACAAACTTAAAATCATTTATTAGAAATTAATTTAAATGATAATATTGTATATTTTTCCACATAGTTCCACTGAAATAGCAAATACTTTAAACAATTATTTTAGAAATATAGCTACTGAATATCAAACTGACAATTTGGAATCAGATTTGGAAGTCCAGAGATCTCAAGTTAAAAGACAGAATATTGATTTCCTACGTCAGTTCAATGGGTCTGCTAGCAGTTTCACTGGAAGAATTGACAACTTAGTAAAAAAATTTAAAAAGGACTTATTCAGTTGGCTGGGATGATAAAAATATGAATAATTTTAAAGCAATATATCCATCAGTATGAACAACATTGGATTACTTATTTAATGTATCTTTATCATCTGATGTTTTTACGAATGCCTTAAAATGTTCAATAATAATTCCTATTTACAAAAAAATGAAACAAAACCCATATAGAAAGTTATCAACCTATTGCTTTACTTCTGATAATGTAAAAAATACCAGAGAAATTATTTTTTGTTAGGTTGAATGATATTTTTACTAATGTTTAATATAATAGCAAAAACCAAATATGGATTTCAGCAGAGTAAAGCACAGAAGAAGCTATTTTACATTGAACAGATTCATTGATATGGTCTCTATGAAAATTTTAAAACATTTGCAACTTTTTTGGACTTATCAAAGGATTTGATGTGGTAAATTATGAAATATTGTATGCTAAGCTTTATAAATATGAAATAAGAAGTACAAGTTTCATGTGTTTAAAATATTACTTGGGAAATCATTCACAAATGGTCCAGATAAATAATATATATACAGTAGTATGAAGGATTTAAATACAGGTCCACAAGGTTCTCTCTGCTATTTTTATCATATATAAACAATATATTTGACAACAATCTTGGCAGAAATTATTTCTTATGCTGATAATATTGTTTTTGGTATAAAAGTAACACCTGTGAGCAATTATACCAAGTGGGAAATAGAGATATTCATCGACTCTATCAGTGGCTAACATTGAATAAATTAAGTGTAAATAAGTCTAAAACATGTTATATACAATTCCAGTTGAAGGCAGCAGTTGACTCTGGAATGATTTCTCATCACAAGGACTGTCACCAATATCTAAATTGCAGTTGTGAACTCCTTACAAAGGTTGATCAAATTAAATACCTAGGAGTGATTATTAATAAAAATCTTTCATGGAAGTATCACACTGAATATATTGTTGATAAAATGAAACCTTATTGCTAAATTCTATACCCTAATATTGATATTGGATAAAAGAAGTCTAAAAATGTTTTATTTTACTTCTGTATTCACAGTCATATCAGAATGATATGACCACCTACCATAGTATATGTATGATAAGTGGTTATATTATTCTGATACAACAGTGTATAGTCAGCTACATTATGCAATAAAATCCTGGGGAGAAGCTGCAAAAATTAATTTAAACAGATTGCTGATTCTGTCAAAATTTATTGTTAGAATCATTGATAATAAAGTTTGCTTCTCTGAATCACGTCCAATATTTTTAAAAAAATGGGGTTTTTGACTGTCTCTCAACTTTACCTTTTAAAGGTTTTTAAATATGTTCACACCAATTTATATCTATTTCAGGTTTGATAGGCATATATACTACTTAGAGACTCATCATTGAATTTCAAATACCATGCATATTAAAGCAAGCTACTACTCATAATATAAACTGTATTACATGTAATATAAACTATATATTTATTATGTATATTATGTAATAGTATACTATATACTATAATATTATGTATAGTATATTATGTAATATAAACTATATAGTAGTGTTCCAGAAAAATAAAGAAAATCACTTCAAAATATTTATTTAAGAAATCTCTATTTGAATGGATTATAAACACTGAATGATTATTGTATGTAAACTAATTTTGTGACTGCTTTCATCATAGATTGATTCAATTACCATCTGTTGCCGTATTAGATTTCTTTTTTATATTTATTTTTATTTTATCTACATACCAGCACTCAAGTATTCACTTACTTCAGCTAGATACATGTTATTATAATTTTGTATTGATATAAATTGGGTTTAATAAAAATTGAATTGAATAGAATGTTATAGTCAACTTGGAATCAAATCCAGCTTCTGAATCTGGGTTCCTAAAAATTCATCTGGATTCACTGTGGGAAGCAACGAAATGTTTTCTAATAAAAGCACAGTTTTCTGGATTAACTTTATTCAAAATATTCAATGCAAGATCTCATGAACCAGATTCAATAAGAAACTAATAAAAGAAAAGACACCAATATTTGCCCAACACTTGGCAATATTCATAACAGTGCACTGTCAAGTGCCACACTAAGTTAGAAATCGAAACAAAAACATTCATAGCTATTATGTGCTAAAAAATCGATTTTTTTTTCTTTTCATAAGAATTATCTGATAAAAGATAAAAATAATTAGAAATATTGAAATAGTTTTAAATGGCAAAATGGGAAGAAAAACATGTATGACTGCACTTTTCTAATAGTGACCCAGAACCCCCAATAAAAACATTGTAAACTGGTGCATTTCTAGGTATATAATTCAAAATATAAACAGAAAAATCTAATGAAACAAGTTAATTAACTTACTGGAACAGAAGTTATTTAAAGCACACTTCCACACTAGCTAAGATATTAGCTACAGAGATGCCATAATTTGGGTTGTGTTAATGTCAGTTTCAAGAGTTGCAAAGGTTTATTACTTCCTGATGCATCAAGTTGAGGAATAAATCGAAAAAATTAGCATTGTTTAGGATCTCTGAAATGTTTATTTTTACTCTCTCTGTATATAAATATAACTTAGCTCAAAATTTTATATATTTTTTAAATTTATATTTCATGTATATTAAGTTTACAGTTTAGCTTTCATGACTATTTATATAGACTTCGTTAACTGCATTTTTGTAGTCTGGCATCATAAGATTTAAACTCATTTTAATGAAATGAAAACGTCTCACTGATCTTAAACAAAATTTCTGATAAAATTAATGTTCCAGTGAATGAAGGGGATGCCAGTTCACAGTGAATGAAGAGGAATAACTAATAAATCAAAAATCAAACCTATAAATTGTAAAATTCTGAGCCAAGGATATTAGAGATAAGTGGCTTCAAGCAAACAAAAATGGTCAATATAGTCTCACTTGCTCTGACATTGACGTAAAATTAAAAAAAAAATTCAAAGTTTATTTAAATGAACACTTGACTCCTGCTGTTAAACAACTCTTGTTTAAGGCTAAACAGTATGTAAAACATTCTAATTTTAAATACAGCTGGATTAAGGATGGAAAAATATTTGAGGCTTTCAGAAAATTCAAAAATTTGGAGGATTAGAAATGAGTCTGATTTAAATGATACTTTGAGGGAAGATGGAATGGCCTGTTGATCTTTGAATTAGAATGGAAAGTTGTAAGATTATTGTGTCTCTTAATGGCTGATAATGAGAATGATAATTTTTTTCCTGATGATATTGTCTCTGAGTACTTAGCTTTTGATAAATTATTTTCATATAACCAACAACAGTGGGTTAAATATGTTAAATATTAATATTCATAGTATCAGGCATAAATTCCATCATATTAAAGAAATTGTTTATAACAGTAATTATCAGTTAGATATAATTATTGTGACTGAAATCTGAATAAAAAGTGATGAGGTATGTTTATATAATTTAGATGACTGTATTAAATTTAATAACTGTAGGCAATATAACAAAGCTGGTGGCATATTAATTTTTGTAAAAAATGTCCTAATTGTATCACAAATAGAAATTGAAATGGTAACAACAGAATCCTTATGTTTGTCTATAAGTAAACAAGATTTTTATATACTTGCTTTATATCATTCCCATCAGTATACTCCATATTAGTTTCTTGAGGAACTGGATACTGTATTAAAATGAATAAAAGTAGAAATGTAATTCTAACTAGTGATCTCAATATTGATTTAATATTAAAAAATGATTATGTGAATGAATATTTAGATCTTCTCTCATCTCAGGGATTCCAGTCCTATGTAACTAGTGAAACTAGTACTACTGTTTCATGTCTAGATCATGTTTTTGGTAGGAAAGCAAGTGGTGTTAAAATTAGTGCTGCAATAGTAAGAACTGATATATCTGACCATTATCCTGTAGCTATTAAATTTGAATTTCCTAATTCAGATAGTTGCTATTCTACGAATGAGCCTCATAATATCATATATGGAATAAACTATTCTGTTCTATGTGATAATTTAAAGAAATGCAACTGGGATGCAATATTATTTGACAATAATCCTAACTCTTCTTGCAAAGTTTTTCTTAATCAATTACTGGAACAAATTGAATGTTCTAAGCAATACACTGGTAAAAGGAAGATAAATAGCAAAAATCCATGGTTTTCTGATGATATCAGAATATGATTAAGCTAAGAGATAAAAATGTATCAATTGCACAAAAAATATCCATATAATCTTCTTCACAAGTCATTTTAAAACCATTAGAAATAAACTAAATATGACAATTGTAAATGCTAAAAATAATTACTATAGAAGACAATTTGTTAATTGTCATGGAGATAGCAAGAAACAATGGAAGTTTGTGAATAATTTAATTGATAATAGCAAAAAATGCACAGTTCTCCAAATTCTTTGGACAAATTAAATAATGATGTGATCAAAACATTAGCAAATGTCTTTAATTTGCACTTTATTAGTCTTACAGAAAATATTAGGAGAGTATAGTCTAAAAGCCTAAATAGAAATATTCATCGTGTTACTTGAAATGATAATACAGTGTTTTTATTTCTAACAAGTGAAGATAAGATATTAAATATAATTCTGAAATTTCATGATAACAAAAGTGTGGGGAATGATGGGGTGTCTGCAATCATTTTAAAAAAGTGTAAGGATTATATTTGTCAACCCCTAGCCCATATTTATAATTTATCTCTTGAAAAGGAAATTTTTTGTGATGAATTGAAAAAAGCAGTTGTAATACCTATATATAAAAAGGGAAATAAAAATATATATTCTAATTATAGACCAATATCAGTGATCTCAATTTATGGGAACATTTTAGAAAAACTGGTCAAAAAATGACTGACTGACTTTCTTATAAAGTACAAATTTTTCTCACCAAATCAGTTTGGATTTAGGAAAGGCTTGGGTGCCGAGGATGCCTTAATCAACTTTATTAAAATAATTTATAAAAATATTGACAAAAATAAACCAACTCTTACTGTGTTTCTGGATATTCAAAAAGCATTTGACACTGCATCACATGGGATTTACTCTGTAAACTAGAACAAATTGGAATCAGAGGCACTGTTCTACAATGGTTCAGAAATTATTTATGTAACAGAACACAAGTTGTAAAAATACATGGTACTATTAGTTCTGAAATGACTATTACATATGGCTTGCCTCAAGGGTCAGTTTTAGGTTCAATGCTTTTCTTTATTTTTATTAATGACTTTTGTTCCTTTAATATAAATGGAAAGATCAATACATTTGCAGATGACACTGCAGTGACATTCTGTGCTGATAACCTTGATGGTATGGTTAGGATTGATTACTAATAATGAATTATCTGTTATTGGTGATTGGTTCAAATTGAATGAGTTTAACTATCAATATTTCAAAGACAAAATATACATTATATTGTTTAAAGAACAAATAGAACAGTTCTCTTAATATTAAAATTCATGACCTTAGTTGCTCTAAAATCATTGACTGTAAATGTAATCCAATAGAAAATGCCAAAGAAATTGATTATCTTGGAGTAAAAATTGATAGAAATTTAAGCTGGAAACCTTACATAAATAAACAGACCAAAAAAGTTAGATCAATGCTTCATAGATTGTACTATTTAAGAAAAATATTGAATACTGATATGCTAAGGGTACTGTACTTTTCTTGGATCTAGTCTGCCTTGAGTTATGGAATATTATGCTATGGTGGAACATATAAAACTGCACTTAAACCTATGTTTAGGTTGCAAAACAAAATAATAAAGAGTATAACCATTCCACAAAAAAAATTAAACATATATGACAAATACTGTGAATTAAATATATTTCCTTTAAGATACCTTTTATACATATATGCCATCCCGTGGTTGGGTGGTTAGCACGCTTGGCTATTGATCTAAGGGACCTGGGTTCTAGCCCCGGGTAAGGCATGGATGTTCGTGTTGTTTTTCTGCTGAGGTCCTGCCATCCTCACAGACCCTTTATTATGGCACATAAACTGACATTATTACAATGTAAATAACCCAAGAGCATATGCTCATCCAGGTTATTCCTCTGTTGCAAGCAGCTGCTTGAGGGGGTATTTATTTATTTTTATTATTCGTACAAGCTAATGCTTTATCTTTATAAACATAATTCTGAGTTTGAATTGAAAACTTATAAATACTGTTGCAAAATGACAAAATGACATACGTAGTTCCCAAAGCAAAAAAAGAAATACTTCACAAACAGTATTTATATCTTGCACTTAAGTTATTTAATTCCTTACCACCTGATCTCAGAAATTACATTTGTGAATATTCCAGATATAAAGAAAAACTGAAACAGTTCCTCCAAAATATAACTGATATGGAGCCTCACTTTCATACTTTAAGCTAGCTCCTTGAAGTTTCACTTTTCTGTCTACACAAACACAAAAATTATCTGTGTAGAAAAATGAAATCACTTATATATATTTGCCACTGTTGTTCGAGAAAAGGATTTTTATACTTTTCTGTTAATGCACACTCAATTATCATTGAAGATGTTTAAGATTGTACATATATATTATATGTTGTCACTATTTTATTCCTGTGTTAATTATTACAATAACCTGGATGAGCATATGCTCTTGGGTTATTTACATTGTAATAATGTACATTTATATCAAAAATAAAACTAAAAAGTTCAAGTTCAAAAAGCAACCCACTTCAAACCAATTAAGCTGCATATCCAATGTAATGTAAAAAATTCTTTTGTTGTTTAAAAAAACCAATTTTTTATAGCCATTTGTGAAATTAAATGGAAAGCTACCAATATGGTCTATATATGTATCTACAGTATATGATCAAAAGTATCTGGATACTCACTCAACCACAGTCTCCCAGTAATAGAAAATAATTAATATCGCATAGGTCCACCCTTTGCTGCTATCACAACCTCCACTCTGCGGGGAAGGTTTCCACAACGTTTTGGTATGTTGCTGCAGGAAATGCTTGCCATTCTGCCACAAGAACATTAGTGAGGTTGGTCACTGATGTTGGGCAGTTTGGCCTGGTTTTCAGTCAGTGTTCCAATTCATCCCAAAGATGTTCCATGGGGTTGAGATCAGGGCTCTGTTCAAGCCAATCAAGTTCTTCCACACCCATTTCATCAAACCATTCCTGCATGGTCCTCGCTTTGTGGATGGGGACATTCTCATATTGGTACAGGAAGGGTTTTCACTGAACTGTTACCATAAAGTTGGGAGCTCAGAATTGTTGAAAATATCATTATAGTCCATGGCATTCAGAGTCCCATTCACTGGAACTAAGGAGCCCAGTCTGAACCATGAAAAACAGCCCCAGAGTATGATGCCTCCTCCACCAAACTTCACAGTTGACACACACACAGTCAAGCAGGTAGCTTTCACCTGGCATCCTCCACACCTAGACTCGTCCATCAGACTGCCAGATGGTGAAGCATGATTCATCACTCCAGAAAATGCAGTTCCACTGCTCAAGACTCCACTGGTGCCATGTTGTACACCACTCCAACAGATGCTTGGAATTGATCCTGTTGATGTTAAGCTGATGTGTGGCTTCTCAGCCATTGAAACCCATTTCCTGTAGCACATGACAAACTGTTATGGTGCTGGTGTTGCTTCCAGGGGCATTTTGGAAATCAGTGGTGAGTGTTGCAACCGAGGACAGGTGATTTTATCACACCACCCACTTCAGCACTTGGCGGCCCCACTCTGTCACTTTACGTGATCTACCAAGTCATGATTGTGCTGTTGTTGCTCTTAGGCATTTCCACTTCACAATAACATCACTTACAGTTGATCAGGGCAATACAGCAAGGCTGAAATGTCCCAAACTGACTTGTTGCTAAGGTGGCATTCTATGACTGTGCCGCATTGAAGTCACTGAGCTCTGCTGTACAGTCCATTCTACTGTTCAGAGTGTCTATGAGGTTTGTCAGGTGACGTGCATCCTCTCATACCTGTTTGGGCCATGACTGTGGCTATATGGGCAAATCCACTACTCAGAAGGGATGTCCAAATACTTTTGATCAGATAGTGTATGTATGAATTGGTGGAGTTATATGGTTTGCCATATTAGTGTAAAATTAAGTGTGAATTGGTGTAATGGTAGCCACCAAATGATAGCATTTGCTTCTCTTTTACAGAAATGTTCTGGATTTTGATTTTGAAAAGCTGTGTTCTGTTTCACTTTCACGTATAAATGTATATGCTTGCTTAGTTTGTGGAAAATATTTTCAAGGTGAGTAATTTTATAATTGTTCCTCTATGTTTAAATATAAGGTAAATGTTTTAAAAAAGATGGCATTGTTCTATATTTTTACCAATAATAAGGCCATTAACCCCTTCCAGGGTCAAGGATGTCTATAGCTTGAAAGATAATATTTTCTTTTTGCATTTGATATATATTTTTTTACTACAATAAATAATTCGATAAAGCCATCTGATTGCCATATTTTAGAAGTGCTATATGGTATTGCCAATTTGTTTGTTAATGTTACTCTGATTGAAGCAATCACCTGATTTAAGTTCACAAGTTTGATTTGAACAATTATCAACATATTTTTCCTTAAATTTTCGAAAATCTCCTAAGAATTAACAAAAAAACTGATATTTTTAAAAACAAAAGATTTTGGAAGTAATTATGAAATATGTACCTATTTTTTCAGTATATCACTGTAAAAAGTGTTATTAAAATTAATATATTACTATAATGTTGTATTTTTTACTTCAGTAAAATTCATAATTAAATTCTCTTTGATATATAACATGACCAATTTCTATTGATTAGTTATTTATTAAAAATATTCTAAAGTTGACTTGTTTATTGGACTCAGCAATGAACCTGGACTTTTCTCAGAGTATGGTATGGAGAAAAAATTACAAAACAAAAGAAATATTTATTTTAAAAAAGAGTTTTTTTGTTGTTCAGAAATAGCCTTTCTATTCATGTGCATTATAATAATTTCTGTCTATTAGTGTTTTTTAAATAAATTTTTATTTGTGTTGCCAGATGCATTTTTTTACTACATGAATCTAAAAAAGTCATGTTAAAATAAAATTAATAGTCTTCTTTGTTAAATATTTTATTTCCAGAAAATCCAGAAATAAATACTGATTAATGTGGCATATAGCATGTCATAATTCCTTTCATTAGTTATTTGACAAAAAAAGTTCTAAAGTTAATTTTTTGCTTGCCTGATCAGAGTGAAAAAATAGCTGGACTTGGGAAGGGTTGAAAAGGCTTTATATGCAGGAGAACCATACCCTGCACATATTAAAAATGCAATGGATGATTTTGAAAAAGCTACTCTCTCTCTTAAACAGCTCTCTACTGAGTCTCCTTCCCCTAACCAGCTCTGAGCCCTTGAAGCCCTTGTGACCTGACTTTTATTACATTTTATTCACAGAAGTACCACTGAAGAAACAGCCAACCTTAAAGTGTTGAATTTTTAATAGTGTACTAACTGATACTGGTCTGTAAATGGTAGCTAGGTAGCCACTGGAAGGAGAGCTATGCACCAATCCCCTGTGATGATGCATAGAACCGGCCAGGCCCAGCACCTAATGTCCGACCCCGACTTCTCATGGTGCAGACCGTTAGTACCTTTCAGAAGAGATACTCTCTTGTGGAAGTGAACAGAAGGGGAGGGCTGCCACATTAGTGTGGCCTACTGATCTGGACAACTATGGCTACTTTACTTTTTTTTTTCTATCCTGCTGAGGAGTGGTCAACCCACTAGACTGGACTGAATTATGGCTCTGAGCTTGATTATGGATCCTGAATTTACTGCACTGGTGGGCTTCTACGGAGGGAAAATCTTCCGCTGTGTTTTCTGTTTGTTTATGGGTTGACAGCCCCAAGTGAATAGATTCACAGTATATGTTTATCAGCTGGTGGATAATCCTGAGCAGAGGTCATCGCAGGCACCTGAACTCTTTGCGTCTACTGGCATCGTCAAATTCTACATTGTGGGAAGTCTTCCAGTGTAGATGGCTTCAGCCTTTAGTTTGTGGGGGAACGGGTCTTTGTCCCATGTCTGCAATTAGGGGGCTGTTTGATATTGTTGGCATTCCTTCTCTCAATAAACTTGGTTTCTTTAAACATCCCACTAACCATTTTCTGTCCTAGGTAGTTGGAATTTGAGGACTTTGCACAGAGCTTTTTCTTTTGATGTCCTCACACAAGAATTCCACCGTTATAATTTAGATATTCTCGGGTTGCAAGAGACCAGATGGACAGATAAAGGTCAGATTCTTAAAAATAATCTTAAATTTCTCTTTCAGGGAGGAACAATAATAAACATCATCAAGGCATGGGTCTGTTTCTCAGCAGGCATGCTAGTGATGCTCTTGTAGGATGTGAGTGCATTAATGAAAGGATTCTTACAGCAAAATTTCAGACAAGCGTTAAGACTTGAATGTTATCTGCTGTTATGCCCCCACTGAGGATGCCGATGAGAAGGATAGGTTTTACGGACAACTTCAGGATATTTCGAATTCTGTCGAGAAAGGAGATATTACCCTTGTTCTAGGTGACTTCAATGCCAAAGTTGGTACTGACTCTGACCTTTGGGGAGGGGTGATAGGCCATTTTGGTATTAGTAGCTGCAATGGCAATAGGCAACGTCTCCTACACGTAAGTAAACTCAATGGTTTCAGAATAACTAACACTTATCACAAACACCGCGACATACATAAATACACATGGGTTTCACCTGATGGGCTGCATAAGAATGTGATTGATTATATAGTAATTAACAGCAAATGGGCTAGTTCTGTTAAGAATACCAGGGCATATAGGGGAGTTGAAATTGGATCTGACCATTACCTTGTTAAAGTGTCTTGCAACTTAAACTTAAAAAGTGTTGTGCTAAAGTTAAAAAAATTTACCTTTAATTCTATAGCTGTGAAAGACCCAGGTATAGCTAAAGCTTACCATGATAGGTTACTTAGTCATTATGACAGTCATGGTTTGCATACTACTGAAGTTGAGGAAGAATGGGACCATTTTAAACAGGCTTTTTTGGAAACTAACAGTACTACCCTTTTAGGTAAAAAGGAGCAAAGGAGGCAGAATTATTTGAGTGATAAGACACTTGAACTTATTTCAAAAAGAAAGAACTGCAGGAATGTCCTTAATCAATACCCTACTAGTCCTAATAGAAAGCATTAGAGAGAGCTTAATAAACATGTAAAGGATCAGTTAGCTGCTGATAAGAATCTTTGGCTTGATGGCTTGGCTGACAAAGCTGAGGAAGCAGTTAGACAGCACAACAACAGTGAGCTGTACCAGATAGTTAATGTTTTGTGTGGTAGAAAACGGACAGGTATACAGGGATTGAAGGATAAACAAGGTAAGGTTATAGAAGGGGAGGATTCTGTCATGGCTAGGTGGGCTGAGCATTTCAGTGATGTTCTAAACAATGTGGTTAGTTCTACTCCCATTGTTTGCAATGATGATAGATGCATTGGTGGCTTTAATATCAGCCCTATAACACAATCGGAAGTTATTTTCGCTGTTTCTAAACTTCATAAATCCCCAAGTGTAGATGAAATTACTACAGAAATGCTTAGAGCTGGGAATGTTTCAGTTACCACTTGGATGACTGAAATTCTGAATAACTTTTATGATAAAGGCATGGTTCCTAGGGATTTTAGCAGAGCTATTATTATCTCTATTTTCAAAAAAGGTGATCGCAGTTCTTGTGATATCTATAGGGGTATCAGCGTACTCTCTGTTACAGGTAAAGTTCTTTCCATGATTGTGCTTAATAGAATTAAGAATCTGGTTGACAGTCAATTGCGTGATGAGCAATGTGGATTCAGAAGTGGTAGGGGATGTGTGGATAAGATATTTTCACTTAGGCAGATTCTTGAGAAATGTTTAGAGTTTCAGAAACCTTTGATTGCTAGCTTTGTTGATTTCAAAAAGGCTTCTGACTGTTGATTGTCATAATTTGTGATTGATTTGAGATCATATGATATACCAGACAAGTTAGTTAACATAATGAAAGTTCTCTGTAGTAACACCGAGTCATGCGTGAGAGTTGGTAAGGCTTGTAGCAATTGCATTACTTCTTCTCTCTTTAGTTTGGTTATTGATTATGTTATGCGAAATTCACTGCAAAGGAAAGATTTTGGCCTTAAATCGGCTGGAGATACGAAAATTTCTGATTTAGATTAAAATAAATAAAAATAAATAAATACCCCCTCAAGCAGCTGCTTGCCACAGAGGTCTGACAGGAGCCTGTCAGTTTATATGCCATAGTAGAAGGTCTGTGAGGAGGCAGGACCTCAGCAGAAAAACAACACAAACGTCCATGCCTTGTCCGAGGCTTTAACCCAGGTCCCTTAGATCAGTAGCAAGCGCGCTACTATGCTGATGATTGAACCCTTTTGGCAAATGATGTTGATGAGATGTACTCTTTCATTCAAGCTGTTGATGAAATTGGTACTAGAGTAGGTTTGGTTATAAACAGAGAGAAAACTAAAGTGATGAAAATTGGTCAGGCAGACTGATTCAGTTAATCTGAATGGTTGCAATCTTGAACAGGTGTCACAGTTTAATTATCTTGGGAGTTATGTAACAGATACTGGTGATGTACGGCATGAGATTAAAAGACAGGTAGGGATTGCTGCCGGGACTTTTAAGAATCTATGGAGAGTGTGGAGAAATAGGCGTATACACCTAAAGACTAAAATTAGACTGTATAATAGTTTGGTTCTTTCTAGGGTTAGTTATGGTAGTGAAATATGGACACTTTGTAAACAAGATAACAGGAAACTAGATGCTCTTGATTCTAGATGCTTACGGAGTATCTTGGGCATTAGGTGGTTCAACTTTGTAACTAATGATGAGGTTAGGCAAAGGAGTCTTTAAGCAGCATATTGTGCAGAGAGAGACTCCGCTGCTTTGGCCATGTTGCCCGTATGGATAATTATAGATTGGCGAATAGGGTTATGAACAGTGTGCCTAAAGGCTTCAGAAAGAGGGGGGGGGGGGACCAAGGATGCATGGGCAGACAACGTCAAACAGGACCTTATTAGAATTGGTGTGCAGTGGCCAGATGCAGCAGATGTAGTTCAGGACAGATTTGCTTGGAGAATTAAATTGCACGGTCTGGTTGGACCTCCGTAGCCCATGGCTGCTTGAGGATGATGATAATGATGATGACAATGATGATGACTAACTGAAGTAATTTTTTTTTCTTAAGTTTTATGAAGTGAAAAGTTTTTTCCACTTGGTTTGAATGGTGTTCTGAAATGCTGAACATAACTATGTCATGTTTCATACCAAACAAAATATTTGATTGAAAATAAAATTAGAACAGATTTGACTGAAACAGGAAGTCATACTTTTCCAGTCTTTTTTTAGTAATCTTTAAAACAAAGTTTTAATTCATAAAACACATGACAATCTCTACATTCGTAGATACATTTTTTGGAAGTGCACACACATTTTCTGCTTTGCTGTTTCTTCTATTGTAGTTTTGAGATCTTCATAGCAAAATGCCTATCATGACTGAATTGCCACAGAAGGAATGATTGAATACTTGCTTTGCCTATCCACTTAATTTAAGCAACTCCCTCACCAGAAAACAATCTAAAATACAGTGATTAAATCTTTTGCTTATCTCATTTCATAAAGTGTATGCAATGGACTAAAGCAAATTTTATTAAATGAAAAAACATTTTTTCCCACCATTTCAAGGCTTTTATTTCTTTAGTGGATAGTACTGTAGATCTACATGATCAGCACTTCTCATTTGAATATTGTATTCTAGCATTCAGCAATTTTTTACGCCCATAGCACATTTGTTTTGTAAACCAACATCTGGAGGAACAGTGTAGTATTTCAGTTAAGCATGAAGTAATCACATTATTCCCACTTACTCTTACAGTGACAGGCCTGAAAAGTTGAATTGTACTTGGTGGTCATGCTTTTTCCTCAACTATGTTCATCAAAATAAAAGTAAACTTTAGAATTTTTTTGCCATTAAAAGCACTGTAGCAATCTCTCAACACATACCAGTTAAATAGGTGAAGTCACTGAAATATTTATTAATGAAAAATATTAACTGCATGGAAATTACTTTGTAAAAAGTACCTCCTATACTAGCTGTTAAAATTTGTAATGAAAAATCTCTACAGAAGATGATACAGGAAACCTTACAACAATAATGCAATATTGTCTTTCAATAAATAACAATGCAAACATTTAATACCATGAAGTAAATTAGCATGTGATACCAGTGTGACCTTATTGGATACCAAGCAGCATGAATTATCAAAATTGAAAAGTAATGGTAGTGACTAACACCAAACAAAAGATTAAATTTCCACCTTATGGTTATGTAAAATTCTTAACTATGTCTAATAAGCTCATGATTGCCCACCTATGCATAACAAAGCTAATAAATGAAGCTGAAACTAACCCTATTCAGGAATGATGAACAACAATATAATCAGTTCCTCAGAATAGTAGGGTAGCAAACTTAAAAAAGGAATTATGAATTCAAATAGTATTAATTGAATAACAAACTAAGATATAATTTGTCATGAAAGCATGACTGAGGCTAGACCATTTAAATTAATATACAATTAGTTAACCTTGAGATAATTTGTGTTTGTTACTTTCTGAATTTTAAAACAAATTTCTGAACAAGAAAATAAATCATCAGTGCTAAACATAAAAACCAGCTTAGTTGCAGCACTATGGAATTGCAAAGATAGTGTATTTAATAAAAATAGTAATTAGTAGTTAGTAAAAGTACAATATTTTTCAAATATTCATTGGTAATGTTTTTTCAGGGCGTGGACCTAATACACATGCATATATGCACAGTGTTCAAGCTGGGCATCATGTTTTCCTGAATCTGCAAACCCTTCGTTTCTATTGTATTCCTGATAACTATGAAATTATTGATTCTTCTTTAGACGATATTACAGTGAGTAACTATAGCTTGTTATGTGTCTTTGGATATTCATTGGTTAATGTACATAAAACATCTTTACATTTTCATTGTATCAAAATGTATATTTATTCTACTACTAATCTTTCAGAATGTGATAAAAGTTATATAATGTATAAGAAATATAGATCGGCCTTCAGTGATTCTTGATTTCTCAACCATCAATCTGACTCCTATTTGATCTTGAAATCATCAGAGGATCTGAAATTTCTTAACATTTCTGAGATCTACAACATGGAAAACTCCTAAGAAACCAATGTTTACATTTCTACCACCTGTTGATCAAGGTTTGACCTCTATTGATTTTAAAGGACATGTTGGAGATCAAATTTTGGATTTTTCATGAGATTTACAACCCAGATTACTCCTAGATGCAAAATTTTAGAGCTCTACCACTTCTGCATCAGAGTTAGAATTAACATTATCCCCCTCTCGCTAACCCCTTACTCACTTGCAATCATCTATATATATGATTTGACTAATGAGAGAGCTGTAAGAGGGAAGAAATGTAAATTGCTCCATTTATGTTAACAGTGCTTTGAAGAGCATGATAATTGAAAAGTCACAAAGAGAAACATTGTGCTTAACCTAGGCCTGCAAGAATAAGATTAAAAATAGCTTATTAGTATTTTAATTTAGTAACAGATGAAATACTTTATGTTATCTATTGATTTTGTTTCATATTGGTTTAAATTTATAGTGTAACATAAAAAACGGTTTATAAGTAACTAAACTGATAGGTTTTTATTTATTGATTGATTGGTCGGTCAATCAGTCACTCGCTCGGTTGATCAATCAGTCAGTCATACCTGATTGATTGATTTTTGTACATTTTATGCCATCTCAACAAAGAGTAGCTTTTGTGTCTCCTGAAGAAGAGAAAATTTCAACTATGATTTCAGATCAGTTATACAGCATGATTTAAAAATTTGCACAATTGATAAAGCATATGCACTCAGAGCATAAATTGAAAGACTTATGTGAAGTAGATTGCAAAATTGCAAGGAATATAAAAACCAGAAAAATCAGTGGTTGCTAAGGGTCAAAATTTATATTTCAATAATTATAAAACAAAATGTTCCACATGGCACCTACATGTTCAAAGCATATTTGTAATATTGCTGTTCTTCTTTTACTTCTATCAATGTTTATTTGCTGATCATGGCTATCCTATACACTGTGGCCCTCTTCACTCTGTGAATCATATAAAGGGAATTTTGATAGAACCTAGATTTGAGGTGTCTCCCACAAGAAGAGTTCAAAGGTGTCATGTAAAGTGAGCAAAAGCAGCCATTCAATGTGACCTCTCCATCCAATCTATTTTCGAGGTAGGTTACAATGTAATCAGTCCCAAACACTTGTAACATAATATACAGGTACACATCCTGTCGAAAATGGTTTCCTTTAGAACAGATAGAGGTAAATTGTCAAGGGGTCAGCACATTTTCCAGCAAATCAAGGTAGGTCTGAGGATTTATATTGTTCTGAAAGCAAATGAACCATTAAATTGATAATAATGAATTTGCACCAGACTATCACCTGAGTATCTTGAAGTTCCTGCTACCAATGTGAGTTCTAATCCAATCAGTACCTGAAGGTGTGATGATTCATATGACCTGAAAAATTTCCTAGTTCAAATGCATCTGATGTCCAATATTCTGCTGAGCTAGTGCTCATTCACAGAACTCTACTGTGCTATCATAATCTAAATGGACAAATCAGAATTGCTGCCTCAGTGACACAGTGGTATTGCATTGGTTAAATGATGACACTGCAGCTGCTGTAATCTGAGTTTAAGTCCTGGGATTACATGGTAATTTGTTCTATTATGACCTGCAGATAAGCTAGTAACTTTATGGGTCTGACCACAAATGAAAAAAAACTAAATTTGTACAGATGGAACCAGTATTTTTTCTGAATGGGATTCACTGAAGTTTGGCTGAAGTTACATTCCAGTGTCAGCATGTGAGTTGTCTTCTTTGGATTTTCAGCAATGAGTGCAATGCATCTGATATAAAAGACTCCTATTTCTGAGTAGGACAACTAGATTTTGGTGAATTATTGACATTTCCTGTTTTCTTAAAGTGTTTTACAATATCCTTACTGTTGAATCTGTGATCTTTCTACATTAGGGAAACATCACTTTTGCATCTTGTGACCATTAAATAACAACCATACTTAGCATACAAACATCTTTTGAAATATCACCATAATGCACTTTTTCAAGTATACACAACATTCTCTGCATGTGCAGTTATGAACTGCACAACAATGATATAGCTTCCCCCCCCCCCCCCCCCCCCCCGGAAGCATCGTTTTCCGGGATGACCTTGATGACCTCGTCTCGCAGCTGCCTTCCCCCTTCCTCATCATGGGGGACTTCAATGGACACAGCCACTCTGGGGCAGTGCTGACTCCAACAGGAGGGGCCGAGTCCTGGAGCAGTGTCTCCTGGATCCATCGCTCTCCCTGTTGAACACCGGTGTCAGTACATACTTTCACACCCCAACCCGCACATTCACTTCCATTGACCTCACCATCTGCTCCTCCTCGATCCTTCCACTCTTTACATGGGAGGTCGAGGACAATCCATATGGAAGCGATCATCTCCCCATGGTGTGCACCATCTCTCGTGGGGGGCCTTGCAGCCCTTCGCGTGTCCCCCGGTGGAGGCTTGATCGGGCTGACTGGAGTGGCTTCGAGCTCTGGTCTGAGCTCGATGAGCACTCTGTCAGCCAGGAGCCCATCAATGTTGCAGTGGTGGATTGACAGACTGCATCGTCCATGCAGCTGCCTCTACTATTCCTCAGACCTCGACTTGGTTTCCACAGTTCCCAAAACCGTGGTGAAATCCCGACTGCACCCCAGCTCGTAAGGCTCAGAACAAGGCTTGGGGGTGTTTCAGAAATATCCGACGTCCCCCAACCTAGAAGCATTCAAACGTGCCAGAGCGAAAGCCCATTTCGTCTGGCGCCAGAGCCAGAAGGAATCTTGGATCACATTTACGTCTTCTATCACCCGCATGACCAGTTCTAAGGTTGTGTGGGATAAGGTCCGGAAGATGGGTGGGAAGTACACATTCCACTCATTATTAATCCTGGAGCACAATGGACAGGCAATTGCCTATACTCTGGGGGAGTCATTCTCCACCATCTCTTCTCTGTCCTCCTACTCCCCCGAGTTTCTTGCCCAGAAGAGCAGGGCCGAATGCTCTCCGCTGTCCTTCCATTCGAATGGCCTTGAGTCTTACAAAAGGCCATTCACAGCGGAGGAGCTTCACCTTGCTCTGCACACGTCTTGTGCATCTGCTGTCGGGCCAGACAATGTCCATTATGCCATGCTCCAACATCTCTCACCATCGAGTAAGGATCGACTGCTCCGACTCTTCAACCGTATTTTCATCGAGGAGCAGTTTCCGGACTTCTGGCGGGAGGCCATTGTCTTGGCCTTCCCCAAGCCAGCAAAGATCCCAAGATTCCTTCCAATTATTGTTCAGTTGCGTTGACGAGCTGCGTCTGCAAGATGTTGGAAAGGATGGTAAATACCAGGCTGACCTAGTATTTGGAACATCACGGTCATCTTTCCAACACCCAGTGTGGCTTTTGCAGGCACCGGTCTACTTTAGACCACCTGATCTGCCTCTAATCGGTGATCAGAAATGCGTTTTTACATCGAGAACACCTGGTGTCAATTTTCTTCGACATCGAAAAAGCGTACGACACAGCATGGAGATCGGCATTCTTCGTGACCTTCACAGCTTCGGCTTGCGAGGTCACATGCCGATCTTCATCGCAAACTTTTTATCTTCTCATATTTTTCAAGTTCATGTCGGCAACACTCTATCGTGGCCTTTCCCCCAAGAACAGGGGGTGCCACAAGGCTGCGTCCTGAGTGTTACGCTTTTCGCTGTCAAGATAAATTCCATTGCACGGCAACTTCCTCTGACTGTAGGCAATGCCCTCTATGTTGATGACTTTAGCATCTTTCGCTCATCGTCTAGCATGAATGTCATTGAACGACAACTGCAAACTGCCCTGAACAATCTCTCGGTTTGGGCGACGGCCAATGGGTTCCGATTCTCCCCACAGAAGACCGCTTGCTGCACTTTTGCCGCAAGCGTAATCTTCATCTGGACCCCAAGCTGTGGCTCGGGAGTAACATCATTCCAGTTGTGGCGAAGACCAAGTTTCTCGGTCTCATCTTCGACCAGAAATTGACCTTTTTACCTCATATTCGCCATCTTAGGTCCAAGTGCACGCAGGCATTGAACATCATCAAGGTCCTCTCCTCCCTCTCTTGGGGGCGGACCGATGTTCTTTGTTCCGCCTTTATCATGCGCTTGTTCAGTCGAAACTGGACTACGGATCCCAGGTGTACGACTCTGCCCGGTATTCGGTGGTGAAGGTGCTGGACCCCCTCCATCATCAGGCCCTCCGTGTTTGCACTGGGGCCTTCTGCACTTCACCGGTTCAGAGTCTCTATGTTGAGACCGATGAACCATCATTATTTATTCGCCATCAGCAGCTGTCCCTACAATATGCAGCAATATTGCGATCCCTGCCTGGTCATCCCACTTGGGACTGCGTTTTTAGTCCCCAGTGGGAAATGTTGTACCAGAATCGGCCAACTGCCATTCGTCCTTTCGGTTTGCGTGTCCGAGGTTACCTGCAAGATATCAACACCAGTCTCGATAGCATCGCACAGTTGACAGCTGAGCCACTTCCACCTTGGCTCACTGTTTCCCCTTCCTGTGATTTTTCCCTGTGCAGGACGGGGAAGGCCTTTACACCCGACTGTGTGTACCGGCAACTCTTTGCCAGCCATCGTGCTGCGCACCCGGACTTCTTGCCTGTCTTTACAGATGGCTCGAAGTCCAGTACATCAGTGGGATCGGCCATGGTCTGCTGTGATGTAATCATTGCAGACCAGATCACACAGCAGTGTTCCATCATTACTGCAGAGTTGCATGCTATCAGCAATTGCCTTGGACCACATAGCAGCTAAGCATCATTGTCGGTGTGTGCTTTACACCGACTCGCTTAGTTCGCTACAGGCTTTGATCTTGGTGAGGCATCAGCCTCACCCTGTTCTCTCCATGATCCACCAGCAGCTCCACTGTCTGGCAGCCGCCACCATGATTATCTTCTGTTGGGTGCCCAGTCATGTCGGAATCAGGGGCAATGACTTGGCAGACACTTGGCAGCTGCTGCCAAGTGAGCCATGCCCTTGTCCAACTCTCCGTTGATGGTTCCATATGTGGACTTCCGGCAGCGTTTTTCCACCGAGCTCCAGGCACTGTGGCAGAGATCTTGGTCTGAACAGGTTGCTAACAAGCTTTTTGAGATCAAGCCCATTGTCAAACCGTGGCAGTCTTGTTTTCGCAGGAATCGCAAGGAGGAAGTTGTACTTGCTCTCACAGGAATTGCAAGGAGGAAGTTGTACTTGCTCAGCTCTGCTTAGATCATTCGTTTATAACTCATTCATTTCTTCTCAAGGTGGATGACGAACCTAAGTGCGAGTTTTGTGACACCATTTTAACTATTAAACATATTTTAGTCGAATGTCTGTGTTTTAATTTCGAACGTCAATGTTATTTTAGCTTTCATAATTTTATGTCCGAGCCTCTTACACTCAGACATCTTTTATCTGATCATTGTGTTTTACTGCCAGTTTTTACCTTTTTGAAGCATTGTGGTTATTTTAATCGACTTTGATTTTACCTTGTATTTTTTATGTCTAACCCAGGCTTTACACCTGGGTTGTTTTTTACTATATACATCTTGTTGTTTTTGTTATATTTACATATTGTTTTTATTGTTTTTCTGTTATATCTTTATATATTTTGTTGGTTTTATCTTTTGCCTTTTATAGCACTTGGTTTTAACTTTGGTTCAGGGGCACTTGACTTTTAGCTTCTATTTATCTCATTTGGCACATTATAGCCTCAGTAGCCCATGCACCAAAAAACTCCAACCAACCAACCAACAATGATATAGGGATGATTGCATCTATGCTGTCATTTACATAAAATAGCATCAGTGTACTGAGTTCATTATTTGGCATAGCAACCATTGACTATTTTACATATCACTATGAGTTTGTGTTCCAATTTTCACTTATTTCAGTGAACTTGTCCACACTATTGAATCATAATACACTTCCAAAGTATCATATACACACTTAAAGAACTTGATTAAATTAGTTAACTGTTTAACATCTATAAATCAATAAATATTTTATGGAAAAAATTTCGCTGACACATGGGACTTGAGCCCGCAACTCTCCAGGAACATGCCAGAGTATTCAACCATTGACGTAATGCCAGCTGTATTTTTTCCACTAATTTTAAGATTAAACTCTTCACCAATGATTTCAGCACCTACCATTGGCACTATCTGTGATCTCAGGTGGCAACTATTTCTTTTTATATTGCGCTGAGTAAGATGGAAATAAATAATAGTCTCTTCACACTATTTAGTGTTATTAATGATTTAAACATAGATGACAATCCAGCATTACCTGTTGACTATTTAACATCTATAAATCAATAAATGTTTTGTAGAAAAAAATTTTGCCAACATATGTGATTTGAAACTGCATCTGTCCAGAAACATTCCATCTTACTCAGCACAATATAAAAAGAAATAGTTGCCACCCAAGATCATAGATGGCAGCAATGGTAGGGACTGAAATCATTGGTGAATAGTTTAGTCTTAAAATTAGTGGAAAAAATACAGCTGGCGTTAGGTCAATGGTTGAATACTCTGGCATATTTCTGGAGATATATGGGTTCAAGTCTCATATGTCGCCGAAATGTTTTCCACAAAATATTTATTGATTTATAGACATTAAAATGTCAACAGGTAAGGCTGTGATTGTCATCTATGTTTAAATATACTGCTCATAAAAATTAGGGGATATATTATCGCTTCATATTCATTTTGAAATATCTCCTAATTTTTGTGAGCAGTATAGTTAACTGTTGTTTTAAGGAAGTTAGGAACTGTTTCTAAATAACTGAAGCTTTCAAAGGTACAAATTATCATTTGATTTTTTCGATCAATTATCATTCGGTACAAATTATCATTCAATTTTGGATTTTTTTCTCACTAAACTTTTTGTCATGCATCCATGTTGACACTGTCCATTCTGCAATTGCATTTATCTTCACATATTCCTGCTTAAGTGAGGAGTACAGAAAATTGTGGTCATATTTTATATCTCCATAGCCAGCTCTCTGTCATGTGATGCATCTTTTGTGATAAGCTGTACTAAGGCTGACAACATACCTTGCAGAATTTCCAAGCATTTTTTTTTCACAAAGCAATGTAGTGACACACAGTTGAAAACTGTGACTGACATGCAGAAAATTCTGTTTGTCAGTCACTGACAAATAATAAGTAATAATCCTGAAATCTTCAGTGCCCTCTAGTAGTGACCAGGAAGCAGGATGAATGATGGTTTTTCCATACAGAATTTTCAGTAAATGTGTCGCATTCCATTGGCAACAATAATTTGAAATATTTTTTTAAATTCCATGATAATGTATTGTTTTCCACTATTAATAAAACTACTTTCTCTAAATAAGTTACAATATGAGTTGTAACTTATTTAGATGCTTTTTCATTTAAGTTTAAATCTAGGGAGAATTTTGCACTTATGTAAAATTGTGAATCATGCCTGAGTAAAAAAAAATGAGTATACTGTGATATACAGTAATATCCTCCTTTGTCTGTAAAATGTCTATGGCTTTTGCATTTATATTTTACAATTTTTGCGAACTTATTTAATTTTTATTGATTGGGGGGAAAAGCTCTCTTCATATACTATTAGAAACACATGTGAAATTATCTGTTTAATGATAGTGAAACTGTCACAAAGCACACAGCATTGAAGTTCTATCTGATAGTTCTGAAAAAGTATTGAGCAGTTCAGTTCTTTTTATATTTACTGCATATTTTAGTTATTCTCCCAATATGTATAATTCTTATTAACATGCATCCTTCTGTATTTTTTAGTATGTGCTGAAACCAACTTTCACACTCAAAGAAATCGCACATCTGGATATAAATGACAAATTATCAAGAGCTTATAATGGTACTACATATATGCCAGGTAGGTCTTACACACAAAAAAAAAAAATTAAGTGATATGTAAAAAAAAAGTCTCACTGTCCCCTAGGGAACTTTTTTATTAAAAAAATAATTAAACATATTTATTGGAGTTGCTTATCTTCAGCAAAATTGCAAAACATGCTTAAGTAACTTAATGCAAAATTGAAACATATAACTTATTTTTTGCTGGGTGGGAAATATGCTTATTGACCTCCTCATAACATGTCAAATGGTTAAAGCATCTATCACAGTATTAGAATTTCCTAGTCTCATATCCTATCCAGCACAAATAAAATTTTCAATGAACATTGTGTCACTGATCATTTTTATACCAACCAATCTACTGAATTTTAACTCATTTTCCTGGTTAGGACATTTTTCTCTTGATTTTCAAGTTGGCAGTTTCATTTCTGACCATTTTTTGTTGCTTTTTCAGATTGTTTAATATTTTTTATGTTCCTAACATTAACAATATGCTATGGAAAGTAATGAAAATGAAAAATTAAAGTTATATGCATTTGAATTTTAGGCACACATAATAATGATCAAAATATAAACTTCTTTAAATTTCAGAATAATTAATATATATATATTTATGTCTAACGACTGATTTTGATAACATCTTTTATAAAGACATGACAGAGTGTTTTTTAGTTATTTAGGGCTTTTAGTTATTTAGGGCTTTTTAATAATATAAAATGAAAAATAAATACCCCCTCAAGCAGCTGCTTGCCACAGAGGTCTGACAGGAGCCTGTCAGTTTATATGCCACAGTAGAAGATCTGAGAGGATGGCAGGACCTCAGCAGAAAACTACACAAACATCCATGCCTTACCCGGGGCTCGAACCCAGGTCCCGTAGATCAGTAGCCAAGTGCGCTAACCACTCGGCCACGGGACGGCTTTTTACTGCTTGGAAATCTTTTTCTGTCGATATCATCAGCTCTGCTTATGTTACACATTGAGAGGTGTGATAAAAAAAGTACTGGTTCTAAATTTACATATAAAAATATCAGAGACACAGCAAATGTTTAAAATAATTTAATTTTAATATAATTATAATAGTGTTAAATGCCTTTTAAAAATATTAAAACATCAGAAACCTAATACAGAACTATCTCAAATAATAATAGATAATTAAGGGGCATAGGAGTTTCTCAGCCATAAAAAAAGGCAATTTTCGTAATTTTTTTCGGCGCCAATAAAAAAGGAATAATATTGACTTTTTTTAAAATGAAAGTACATCTCATGTAGTTATAAAAAAAATTTCATTCAGTCAAATTTTCAAAAAAACCTCCACCACAGCTCTGCCAATATTGGCCTCCACACCATACAGAGGTCTGCGGTACCGGTAAAATCGCCCTGCACATTCATCTGAAACTAACATAAACAAAAGAAATTCTTAAAGTACATTAAATTTTGAAGTCTCTGTATTGGATGGGATTTTTAAATTTCAAATTTTTAACAAAATGGCAACCTTTCAAAAAAAAGTAAATTTTTAGCTCTTTTTTTCCAGTTTTAACTATAAAAAATATAAAAAATTAAAATTTTCAAAAAAGCATCTGATAAGGACTAGGGTTGGGTTGTTTTACCTCTGAGCGGCACTTTTTTGCACACCATGGGCTAAATGGCCAGGTCACATGGACCCTGAAGGCTCAGAGAAGGTTGGGGGAGGGGACCCACTGGAACAGCTGTTGGGAGACAGATGGTAGCCTCCCATCAAGGCCATCCAGCATGTTCTTTAACGTGCACAGGGTATGGCTCTCCCGCACACGGGGCCATGGCTTAACGTCCCCTCCGACGGACGGCGGCCTTTCCAAGCCCATTGTTGTCCTCTACTGACCGTGGGCAGGGCGAGGAATTTTGCAGAGATCAATCTCAACGCTGACCCAGCTGGGACTCGAACCTGGGAACTACAGATTACGAGCCTGGCGCGCTACCGACTGAGCCACCCTTGCCCCAAGGACTAGGGAATTTTATGGGTAAGGCATGGGTGTGTGTGTCGTTTTTTTCTGCTGAGGTCCTGCCATCCTCTCAGACCTTCTACTCTGGCATATAAACTGACAGGCTCCTGTCAGACCTCTGTGGCAAGCAGCTGCTTGAGGGGGTATTTATTTATATATTTTTTTTTATAAGTAGAAAAAAGAAACAAGTCAATTGAGTGATTTGTTATTGAGTTATCACCGGTACTGACTTTGAAAACATAATTTCGAGAAAAACGCAGTTGAAAGCTTGAAATAAGTTTACACCAATATAAATCTGCTTTTTTTACAATTTACATGAGTTTTTAAAGTGCTTTTCTTCAATCATTAAAAAGATATTGCATCTCCTTATTACAAGAAATTGCTTTTCTTCAGTCATTAAAAAGATATTGCATCTCTTTATTACAAGAAAGTGCTTTTCTTCAGTCATTAAAAAGATATCCACGATAAAATAATAAATTTTTTTTTAAAGTGTACCAACGATTGACTGAAAAACGTCTTTTTCGTGAATAATCCTTCTGAATTGCACCACTATCGTGGGCCTCACGAGAACCTTTAGCTTTACTCGTATTGTACTTTTTTTATTTGAAAATTACACGCCCGCAATAACGCAACGACACTCCATCAGCAGACTCTTAAACAACTGTGAACTTAGTTTATAAACTGTATTCACGAAAGTAAAATGATTACGACATCATCTGTTGAGAAAAATATGAATGCTTTACCCACAGATAACTTGCTCTTCAAATAAGGACAAAAGAAACCATTATTCAATGGGTCCAACGTTCCTACCTACGAGCTGCTGTGAAACGGGCTCACCAAGGCCCATGCACGGCACTCGACATAAAGTGTTATATATTCTGTAATATTTCAATATTTTAAAAACAGTTTTGGATTCTCATTCTTAAGGGTAAAACTATCAGAAAATGCGAAAAAAAAAAAAAAAATTCGATTTTTTCAACCTGAGAAACTCCTATACCCCCTTAATTAAAAATAAAATAATTTATGAATTAATTCACTAGCAGCCCTGCAAACATGCTTCAATTGCTATACATGGAAAATAACATGATTAACATACATAGGGAAAGTATTTGCAACCTGGTTACCACCACTCCCAGCAGCATGGAATCATCTGTTGCAGCAATAATAATAATAATTTATTCAAATTAAACATTTAGCAGTACATATTTAGTCAACTCACCACAAGAGTTTAATTAATTCGCTAGTGGATTAATAATATTATAATTTTTTTGCTCATCACATTTAATATATAAAAGCATACATTGGTACAAAGGTTCTAACAGAGTAGTATTTGGTATATACAAAAGAGTATATCAGTTTGATACATATAATGATTATTGCCTTGATAGAAATAATTTAATTTCTTTTTTAAACATTATAATATTATTTATATTTCTTGTATCTTTTGATAGGTTTTTAAATATTTTATACCCCCTCAAGCAGCTGCTTACCACAGAGGTCTGACAGTAGCCTGTAGGACCATAAAAACCAAAATATTTTTTAAATAATTCATTATTTGGTTTAGGAACAATTAGTTTTCTTTTTTCATAGATCTAGTATTATAGGAGTTTTCAACCCTGTGAAACGTGAATATTTTTATGTATAAATATTAAAAGTTTAAACTTATATATTTGTTCAACATTTAATAAATTTGAAAAACAGAAACTAACACCGGAGGACATTCTTTTATTTAATGCATTACCAGCATGGAGCTAATTCTATGAATGTTATTTACTGTTATTGTTTTTAAAGATGTTTTAAAAATTTTTTTGTTAAATGTTCGCTTTAGTTAAGTGTTAATATCCTTGTTTAAAAGTTAAAGCTGCTTGTGCAATAGCATATAAAATGACATAGCATGAATGAAAGAAATATACCCAATTTAGTTTATGGTCTGCAAAATCTCAGCAACAATAAAAGTGCAACTCCATATTTTACATGTTGGAGGATACCTTTGGCCCAGCTACAGTTAACTTCAAAGCTCATGTGTTTCCACAAACTAAAATCACTGGTATGCAAACTCTCATAACAGTTGTCAAGCAATATCAACCAGCGACAGAAATTTAACATTACCTGATGACAGCAACTATTTGGTTAGTCTTGAAAGCAACAACTGGTGATTGCCACCAACTGACAATTACAAGCCCATCTAAGCTAGTCATAGGATTTACAACATAATGGTGCTAATTATCTTGTGTTATCATAGAGTTGGTACCATTGCATAGGAAGCAATGAGAATTAATAAACACATAGAAATGAGCTATAATTGCTCAAAAGGAATTTAATGCTCTTACAGCATAATCATGTTAAAATTAAATGATACTAAATATAAGTAACTCCCACTTCCATTATTGGCCACCTGGAACATAATATGTGCTGTTATTCAAATATTCGGGAATTTATTGGTCTTCCAAAACTATTAAATTGAGAGGCAAAATGAAAAAAAAACAGCAACAACAACATGAGAATGGAAGGAAAAAGTAACTGTAACATATGAACTCAGTCTATTATAGGTAGAGACCTAGGCAACATGGGGTGGCTTGTAAGATTGTGCATGCAAAATCAGTCATGTGTATGGAAATTTGGGTGTCAAAAAGTTCTAAAAGTATATAAATCAAAATTTTTTCAGTTAAAAGTTCTGACTCCTGTGTTTGACCCAAATGTGCACATAAAAATATGCCTGTGTGAAAACTTAATGTTAATAAATGTAAAAAACTGTGCATATGAAATATATGGTTGCATATAATATATTCTTCTACATTCTTCTCTGTTTTGATGAAAGAAAAATATGATGATAATATAAATATGCAGTGTTTCTTTTTTGTTTAATTTTATGAGGTATATTTTAAATTGGTGTTCATATTGCTTTAATAAGTGTTCATAAGAATTATAAACTCTGCATAGAAGTATTTCACTAATTTTTATTTATATATTTGTTTTCTTAAATCTTATGGTGCATGACCATGAAAATCTGGTTCATAAAGCCTGCATATATGGATATACAATAAACCTCATCATTAGTACCATAAAAATTAATATATAATTTTTTTAATTAATATTTAAATTTTTTTATGGTACTACCCAAATGTTTTGAGCTGTATCATAAACTTACCTCCCCCTCACAAAAAAAAATAGGAATAATAATGACTACCAACAAAGTAATGTTACTCATTTTTCATCTAAAAACAACATTTTTTTTTTTGGTGGAATTGCCTGAAAAAAGGTCAAACTACTAACAGCTTTGTGTATTCAAGCATGATTAAAGGCAAAGCCTTTGTTCTGCAGCTAACATAAAGAACTATTATAAAAATAAGTGTTTTTATAGAATGACAGTGCATTCTCATACGCAACAGATTTAACTAAAGATGCCACTAAGAATTTTGGCTTTGAAGGTTTAAATCACCCGCAATATTCACTTGATTTGGCCCCAAGTGATCTATTAATACTATATATTTGTAAATTATTTTTATTGAAAATTTATTGTTATAAATTTATTTTATAAACATTTGCATATATTAATTAAAATTAAGAGCCAAGTTTATTAAACAAATTGTGAAATTTTAAAAATGAGATCCAAAAGAGTGTAAAACATTTATTTTTAATCATTGTGCTCACTTAATTATTTCTTAAATCTCTTTAATATATAAAGCTAACTATGTTCTATAGATAACCATATTTTTTGCATTTTTATATTATTTCACTTGCATAAGTTTTAAATGATCAAGTTAATAATTGAAATCTGTTATTTGTAGGTATTGTTGGTCTAAATAATATCAAAGCCAATGACTACTGTAATGTAATTTTACAAGTAAGTGATTTTGTGTTTTCTATTTATACACTACTGTACTATCTATGTCAGGGGACTCAAACTCAAATTTCATAGAGGCTAAATTAGTTACTTCTCATTATATGTAGGGAGTGTTCTTGGAAATTTTGCCACAAGTGGCAGACAATGCCATATAGATGGAAAATATTTCTTACAAGTATACTGATGATAAATAATGAAATAAACTTGACATATTTGGTATCTACTAATAAATTACCACTTTGAAGTTGATGCAAATTTTTAGGGGAAAAATTGTCTTGAGCTGGATGGGATACGAACCCACAATCTCCTGATAACATGTCAGGTGCTCTGGACCACTGAGCTACCAGCCACCAATCGAGATCTCTAATTGTTCATATGAGCTTTTCAACCTACATTACATCATATGTAGGGAGTGTTCTGGCAATTTCGCCACAAGCGGCAGACAATGCCTTGTAGATGGAAAGTATTTCTTACAAGTATACTGATGATAAATAATGAAATAAACATGACATATTTGGTATCCACCATTAAATTACAACTTTGAAGTCAATTCAAATTTTTAGGGTCTGTAAGTGGTAGCTAGGCATAAACTGGAAGGAAAACTGTGTACCAATCCCCAGTGATGATGCACGGAACCGTCCAGTTCTAACGCCTAATGTCCCACCCTGCCTTCTCATGATGCAGGCCGTTAGTACCTTTCAAAAGAGATATTCTCTTTTGGAAGGAAACGGAAGGGGAGGGCTGCTAGTTTAGTATAGCATACTGATCAGGTCATCTATGGCCACTTTTTTTTTTAACCCTGCTGAGGAGTGGTCAACTTTACAGGGTCCTGGTGCTGACCATTTATACCTACTAGACTGAAATTGTTTATGGATTTGAGCTTGATTATGGATTCTGGACTTGCTACACTAGTGGGCCACTGTTGAGGGAGAATCTGCCACTGTATTTTCTGTTTGCTTCTGGGTTGCCAGCCCTAAGTGAACAGAGTCATGGGATACCTTATATCAGCTGGTGGATAATCCTAATAAGAGGCCATCACAGGTATCTGAACCTCATTTAGCTAGTTGAACATCGTCAATCATAAACTGGAGTAATGTGTCTCAGGCAGGCCATGACTCTTGAAAAAGTACAGTTGAGAAAGTGGTGTCTTAGTTCCTACCAGCATCAGTGACTTCAGCCTCTAGAGGAGGAGGAACAGGTCTTTGCACCATTCAATCAGGAGGCTGTTTGATATTGTTGGCCCTACCTATCTCAATAAACCTAGTTTCTTTAAAAATCCTATTAATCATTTTCTCTCTGCAGGAACGGGGAATGTGAGGGCATTACATAGAGATTATTTTCTTGATGTCCTAACACACAAATTCCAGTTCTATAACCTAGATATTCTAGGCTTGCAAGAGACCAGATGGACAGGTAAAGGTGAGATACTTAAAAATAACTTTAAATTTCTCTTTTCAGGATGGGAAGATGGAAAGCATCTCCAAGGTGTAGGTTTGTTTTTCAGCAGACTTGCCAGTGATGCTCTTCTAAGATATGACTGCATTAATGAAAGATTTCTTACAGTAAAATTTAAAACTAAAATTAAAGACTTGAATGTCATCTGTTGTTATTGCACCACAGTGGACTCTGATGAGAACGAGAAGGATACGTTTTATAGCCAGCTTCAGGATATTTTGAATATTTTGAATTCTTTGAAGAAAGGAGATATTTCTTTTGTGCTAGGTGACTTCAGTGCTAAAGTTAGTACTGACTCTGACTTTTGGGCAGGAGTTTTAGATCCCTTTGGCATTGGTAGTTCCAGTGGCAATGGGAATGTCTCCTACAGGTAAGTAAACTTAATGGTTTACGAATAACTAATGCATACTACAAACACACCGGGACATTTATAAATATATATGGGTTGCACAGGAATATGATAGATTATATTTAATTAACAGCAAATGGGCCAGTTCAGTTAGGAATACCAGATCATACAGGAGAGCCGAAATTGGGTCTGACCACTACATGTCAAAAGTGTGTTGCAGCTGAAGCTTAAGGTGTGCTAAAGTTAAGGAAATTACCTCCAACATTGAAGGTCTGAAAGATCCAGATATAGCCAAAGCATACCATGATAGGCTACTTGGTCATTATGACAATTGTGGTTTGGTTATTGTTGAAATTGAGAAGGAATGGGATCAGTTTAAGCAGGCTTTTCTTGAAACCAACAGTACTCTTTTGGGTAAAAGGGAAGAGAGGAAACAAAATTATTTGAGTGATAAGGCTATGGAATTTATTTCTGAAAGGAGGAAGTGCAGGATTAATATGAATCAACATCCTACTTGTCCTAACAGAAGGCATACAACAAGCTTAATAAATAATGTACAGGATCAGTTAACAGCTGATAAGAATCTTTGGCTTGATAGCTTGGCTGGCAAAGCAGAGGAAGCAGTTAGAGAGCACAACAGCAGGGGGTTGTACCAGATTGTTACTGTTTTATGTGGGAAGAAACAGACAGTACACAGGGATTGAGGGATAAATGTGGCAAGGTGGTTGAAAGTGAAGATTCTGTAATGACTAGGTGGGCTGAGCATTTCAGAGATGTTCTAAATAATGTGATTATTTCTACTTCCATTGTTTGTAATGAGGATAGATGCATTACTGTCTTTAATGATGGCCCTATATGACATCCCACAGTCACTTTGGCTATCTCTAAATTAAAACTGCATAAATCCCCAGGGGTGGATGAAATCTCCACTAAAATGCTTAGAGCTGGAAACATTGGTGTTGTCACATGGCTGACTGAAATTTTGAATATTTTTAATGATAAAGATGTTTTTTCTAAGGATTTTACTAGAGCTATCATTGTTTCAATTTTTAAAAAAGGTGATCGCAGTTCTTGTGATAATTATAGGGCAATTAGTTTACTTTCTGTTCCAGGTAAAGTTCTTTGCATGATTATACTTAATATTATTAAGAATTTGGTTGATGGACAACTGCGTGATGAACAATGTGGATTCAGAAGTGGTAGGGATGTATTGATCAAATATTTTCACTTAGCCACATTCTTCAGAAATGTTTAGAGTTTTAGAAACCTGTGGTTACTAGCTTTATATATTTCAAAAAGGCATTTGACACTGTTGATCGACATAATTTGTGGTTGACTGTTAGATAATATGGAATACCTGATAAGTTAGTTCGTGTAATGAAAGCTCTCTATAATATCACTGAGTTGTGTATGAGAGTTGTTACATCTTGCAGCACTTGGTTAAGTATTGCTAGTGGAGTTAGACAAGGGTACATTTTGTCTCCTTTTTTCTTTTGTTTGGCTATTGATTATGTTATGTGAAATTCACCTCAAGAGAAAGTTTTGGTCTTAAATGACCTGCAGATCTAAAAATTTCTGATTTAGATTATGCAGATAATTTTGCTTTATTAGCTAAGGATGTTGATGAGATGAATTCGTTTCATTAGGGCTGTTGATGAGACTGGTAATAGAGTAGGATTGGTAATAAACAGAGAAAAAACGAAAGTGATGAAAATTGGTCAGGCATGTGGTGCTTCAGTTGCTTTGAATGGCTGTACTCTTGAGCAAGTGTCTCAGTTTAATTATCTTGGGAGCTATGTAACAGATACTGGTGACTGTAGTATGAGATAAATAGAAGAATAGGGATTACCACTGGGACTTTTAAGAATCTATGGAGAGTGTGGAAAAATAGGAATACACACATAAAGACTAATATTAGGCTGTGTAATAGTTTGGTTCTTTCTAAGGTTAGTTATGATAGCGAAACATGGACCCTTTGTAAACTTGTATCAAGTTGATTCTAGATGCTTATGCAGTATCTTGGGCATTAGGTGGTTTGACTTTGTAAGTAATGATGAGGTTAGAAGAAGGAGTCATCAACCTCTTTTGAGCAGCATATTGTGCAGAGAGAGAGAGAGTGCATTGGTTTGGCCATGTTGTTCATATGCATAGCTGTAGATTGGCAAAGAGGATTATGAACAATGTGCCTAAGAGTATCAGAAAATGGGGGAGACCTATGTTGCGATGAGCAGACAATGTCAAACAGAACCATGCTAGAATTGGCCTAGAGTGGCCAAATGCAGCAACTGTAGCTCAAAAGAGACGTCTGGAGAGGAAAATTGCAGTCTGGTTGGACCTTCATAGCCCATGGCTACAAGAGGATTTTATATGCATGTATGTACATTTTATTTTAAGGAATCAGTGGCAGGCTGCATTTTATTATAAGCAGTAATAAGGAAAACGTAGTAATTTACGTTGCTTTAGTATTTAGATCTTACATGTATTTAATACCAAAACATAAAGCTAAATTTCATTTCTAGTGATTTATTTTTTGGCTGAACACAACTATATTCTCCATACTTAATTACAATCATTGCAATTACCAAGCTAGTAGGCTACAGTTCACTACTATGATTCTGATAGAGCATATTGCTTTCAGGATACACAAAATTACTTCGAGGGTGTATGTATAAGACCCCTGATCTATGTCACTTTCAAGTTCAATACACTGATTCTCTCTGAAGCAATGTGATATTGTTTGTTATTTTATAAGGAAGAAGCAAAGAAATCAATCTTCACAAATTCAGCACCAGTTTTCATTTGTCATATGCTAAGACTGAATATTTTACATTTTGCTGTCACATTTGATAATTAAATATGTGGCATTTCATTTCAACTACTTAATAACATATCAAAACTTATTTTTGTGTGAAGAATTAATGTGTTTGGTTGGGTTGTTTTACCTCTGAGTGGCACTTTTTTGCACACAATGAGCTAAATGGCCTGGTCACAAAGACCTGAGGGCTCAGCAAAGATTGGAGGCAAGGGACCCACTTGACAGCTTTTGGGACACTGGTAGCCTCCCATCGAGGCCATTCAGTGTATTCTTTAACGTGCACAGGGTATGGCTGTCTTGCACACAAAGCCATGGCTTAATGTCCCATCCATTGAACAGTGACCTTTTCAAGTCCATCGGTGACCCTTACTGACTGAGAGCAGGGTGGGAAGTTTTGTGGAGAAAAATCTCAATGCTGGCCCAGGAGGGACTCGAACCTAGGAACTGCAGATTATGAGCTTGGCATGCTACTGACTGAGCCACCCCCACCCTTGAAGAGTTAGTGGCAAAAATTAAGTTTAACTAGATTAAGGTATGATTCCATAACTTTCTGATAATGTGAGGTGTTCTCACAACTAAGGTACTTTCATTTTTCAATTAACAGCTTACTAACACTGTGAAAAAAGGTCAATAATAGTGTGGTACTTGTACACCATTTGTCATTCGTGAATGTGATAGAAACTATGTTGCCAAAAGTGTTTGAATACTTCATATTAGGTGAAGGGAAAGTCACATTCAAAGCTCCCTAATCTTGAAAATAAGCTTTTTCGATGGAAAATGCCATTGGAGATGAATTGAAGCTCTTACTCAGATCTCCCTAAATCTCAATTTTCAACAATATTTACTTAATATTTAAAGAGTGATTAAAGGTTGAACATTTAACAGCAGATGTTTAATCATAAGAATTTACTTCTGAAGTTAAAGCATAAAAATAGTTGTTATAACAGATCATTCACTGAAATAGTTTCATTTTAGAATTTGTATAATGATTTGGTTCATTTTTTTTTAATTTAAAAATGGTATCAAAATGATTAACAGTAAGTATCCTGCAGAACGTAGAGCAGGGCAAGACTGCTTAAAATCTAAATTTTAACAAGAATAAGGGTTATTATGCTCTCCTGATATAATTTTGTGCTTGTTATTTAATTTGTTGAATTCTGATATAATTTAGATGCTATCCTCCTGATACAATTTCAGGTGCTTTGCTATCTGTGCTATCACTTCCTCAACTTACATTTAATTCAGATTATGAAAATTAAATGTCCATGATCATGTAGTACCCTGGAAAACTGGTCAGGAGCCCTACTTAACATCAAAATTTAATTTCCATCTAACTTGTTGCTTGAATTGCTCATTTGTTCAAAGTTCTACAGGTATTTGCTTGTGAGTTATAATCGAATTTCTCATTGACATTGTGTCTGGTGATACTCTGATGTATCCTTTCTCCCTGAACAGTGCCATGAGCACTGCACAACCATTGCCATTTCTTCATTGTTTTAACTGTAGGTTGAGTGATGGGATAGCACAGATGGTAGAGCATCTGACCTGTTATCTGGCAGTCACAGTATAACCCACTTCAACTGAGTTGTTTCTTGTTCTAAGTGTACTTACCAGCTGCTATATAAGTTCTACTTCATTTTGGCACAGGGTTGGTTCAGTCAGTAGCATGCCAGGCTCATGATCTTCAGTTCCCAGGTTTGAGTCCCAAATGTGCCAGCATTGTCTCTGCTAACCCCAACCTGCTATCAGTAGAAAGATCACTGTCTGTTGGATAGAAATGTAAATATCCTTGTGTGTAGGAGAGGCATACTGTGCATATGTCTCCTAACAACTGTCCAGTGGGTTCCGTTCCCCCAACCTTCTCTGAGTTGTTGGAGTCCTTATGACCTGGCCATTTAGCACTTTTGTTCATAAAAGTGCCACTCAGAGATAAAACAGCTTAACCAAAGCCTTCCTTTGTCTGTGAGTTATTTATTTCATGTAATAATGTTTTATTATACTTATGATTAAAATGGGATTTAAAATATTAAAATTAGTACTGTCTTTTAGAAATAATATTTTATTACATCACTGGATAACAACTTTTGAGTTTTGCTACCTAGTGAATCAGTCACATTAGCAATTTGCATCCTCTAATCAGTTTGTTTCATTTAGGTAGTTAAAATTTTAAATAATTATTCTTTTATTCATTGAATTTGAAGTATATCTTAAGAATAATAAAAATAACTCAAAATAGCAGAGCAAAAATAAAAATCCTATTTTAAAATCAAAGAGTTATTAAAATATGAATTAAAAATAATTTAAAATTCTCTGTCATTGAGCAATAAAATTTTAGAATTATCCTTCAAACTATTTGCATGTTAACTCTAAAATTTTATTGCTCAATGACAGAGAATTTTAAATTATTTTTAATTAAATTCTGAGCAAGAAGGTCTTTTTAATTGTATACTTAAAATATGAAACTGAACTATTGTATTAGTTGCTGGAGATGTGATTTCTACTAAAGATAAAAATCGATTTTGGCCATTGAAATTTTTGAAAGCATTGCATTTTCTTGACAAAAAGAAATACATCAGTGTGATTTGAAGATACATCATTAACATGTATCATCATGATCTACAGGGGCGGGGGTGGTTCAGTCGGTAGCGCGCCAGGCTCGTAATCTGTAGTTCCCAGGTTCGAGTCCCAGCTGGGTCAGCGTTGAGATTTATCTCCGCAAAATTCCCTGCCCTGCCCACAGTCAGTAGGGGACACCGATGGGCTTGGAAAGGCCACCGTCCGTCGGATGGGGCGTTAAGCCATGGTCCCATGTGCTGGAGAGACATACCCTGTGCACTTTAAAGAACACTCTGGATGTCCTTGACGGGAGGCTACCATAGGTCTCCCAACAGCTATTCCAGTGGGTCCCCTCCCCAACCTTCTCTGAGCCTTCGGGGTCCATGTCACCTGGCCATTTAGCCTATTGTGTGCAAAAAAGTGCTGCTCAGAGGTAAAACAACCCATGATCTACATGCAACATTACTACTCCCCCCCCCCCCCCACCACCACACACACTCAAGAAAAATAGTGGGAAGGAGAAATATGGTTGATGCTTATGGGTCATAATATCAAATGAAAGTTTCTGGAAAGAGGTGTTTTTAGTGACAAAGAAAAATATAAATTTAAAAATTAAAAAAAAATCTTCCTATATGCACCCTAAAAAGTAGAAAGTAAAAGTAAAGCATATCAATGGTGCAATCAGTCACTAAAATAAAATTCACTTCAAAAGAAGTGGTGTACTGATTTATCTGCTCAACAAGAATGATGGCACCCTATCTTCTGTTGAAGTGAATATGAATTTAGTGACTGATTTTGCCATCGATTGCCTTTGTTTTATTTTTTTTACTTTTTAATGTGCATATAGGAAGATAGCTATTTTGTTAATTTTTTATTTTGCATTATTTAAGTTATGCTATGCAACTTAAATAATGGTAGTTATGCTATGCAACTTAAAACCAGTAGGGAATATTTTAATATTCATTTGCATACAGATTTTTGAATAGCCTTTGTGGGTATCAAACATCTTTAGCATTGTGAAATCAATTTTAGTTTCTTATGTAAAAAAGCATGAAGTAAGTAGACCAATGCTTTATGGAAATATGCATTAAATAGTGAAAATTTGTAATTGTTAGAACATTCAGAGTTATATGGTCAATTTCTGAAATTCTCATTTCAAGATGGGTGAGTTGCCTTTGCTTAAAAAATATCCAGAAATGGTAATTTTCCCTCATTTTCAGATTTGTACATGAATTGCTAAATGGTAATATGGTGTTCATCTCATCTAAAAGTAAGTTGTTAACTGAAATGGAATAAAAAAAGGAATTTCTTTCCCCTTTCATTGAAGACTGTATTTTGCACAAGTTGTTTATGACATTAGCCATTAATTCAGGGAGAAGTGAGCACATTGGGACCTCTTCTTAAAGAAATATGATTGTAAAGAGAAGACATCTATTTTTTTGTGGCCAAGTCCAGTGTCTCATGCTTACTTAAGAGTACCTGGGTAGTGGAACTTCTTAACCTTCAACCACCTTAACTTCAGTCACTTCTTGCCATCCAGCACACAGGTGTGCTGATCTTATTTTTGAATGTAAGACCTTAAATTCAAAAGAAAGTTAAAAGTGTTTGTTTTTTTCCTTTTTTGCATGTATGCTTATATTAACAGAATTGCATTTTCAGTTTTTTTCTCTAAATTTCATTTTTCAAATTCCAACAACATTGCTGTCATTTTTAAGAAATAAAGAATCACAACTAGTTTAATAATGTTTAATTCACATGAATCTTAGCTGTTACATTTAAGAATTAAAAATTTCAGAAAGAGTGCACTAATGCACATACTGACATATTGCCATTCTGTTACTGCAATCTTCCATATTTTTCGTGCTTAATACTAGCACCTCCTTAGAGCAACCTTTTAACCTGTAAAGATGATCAAGTTACAGAAAAAATGAAGAAAAGATATTTGTCGATGCAGAGTCTCTTCAATTGCTGGTACAGGTGCAGCCACCAAGTGACGAATTTATCCCCACAAACCGTGAATTAGATGTTTATAATACACATGTTGGCTTCTTGCACTCTTTCTTACCCCTGGTTTTTTTTTAATGAGTCTTGTCTTCACTGTTGCCTGGACATAATTATCCCCTGCTATGGTTGCTTACCGGTCTTTGTTGAGAAGGCTAAATTGCAGAAGTTGTTATCGTCCACAAGATATTGTAAATCTCATTATTAATATTGTCTAAGCTGCATACTGGTTACATTTCTCTGATGTTAGAGAAGAGCATTCTAGGCACATCCCCAACATTTAAAACATATAACTTTTAAACATAGTAAACGTTTCTAAAAAAATTAAAAACATCAACTCCCCCTCATTGGCTGCACGTTTTGCCACTAATTCCAATTCTTTGGCATCAGGTATGCTCTTACTGTCAACTAAGCTTATATACGTGTTTCTCCAGTTTCATGAGTATTCTGCACATTGGTTGTATGCACATGCTTGCGCAGCAGGAGACCATGCCGCTGGTAGGGGTGGAATCTGTGTTGCACAGCGTGTGCTGATTAACATGAATAAAGACATTTTCTGCATAATTAAGCTGAAATTTTGTTTTAGTTACTGCTGTTGGTTTATACATAATATTTTCTATTTCTAACTCATTATCTATAACTTGTGCTAAAGCTGTATTGGGTTGTTTCTTTTTAATGTCTTGCTGATGTTCGCACATTCTGTTTTCATGTTTTCTATACATTTTGCCTATGTATTTATTTTTTCCTTTTAGTTTGTTTAACAGATCAAGTATTTGTACTTTGTAAACTCTGCTTGTTGGTAATTTTTTATCCCTGTCATTCACTATTAATTTTTTAATACTTTAATCAATCGTAACTGATAACTAGATTTCATATTTTTGCAAAATGTTATCTAATGTATCAGATATACCTTTAACATACGGAAAGCTGTACTTATATTTACTATTGGGTTTCTGTGGATTTAGAGTTGGTTGAGAATTTTTCTGCATATGATATCTCACTGCCTTTTGTAATCTTTTTACAATATGAGTTGGATACCCACCCTCGTATGCTATTTGCGTATAAATTTCAATTCTCGCATTATAAAGTCTCTGATTCCATGCAATATTGAAATGCCCTGATAAAATACGGTATAATAGTGGATTTTTTATATTTTAGGGGATGAGCTGAATCATATGGAATAATATTTGATATATTTGTCAGTTTACGATATACCTCCATTTCCAGCTATTCGTTTTTCTTTTGATTAGTGTATCCAGATATGGTAACTGATTATTACTTTCTGACTTATGTGTGAATTTTATCGATGACATTACATTATTAAAACTTTCTATTAAAGAATTTAATTGTTCATTACCGTAATTCCAAAATAATTAATATATCGTCGATGGAACGAATGTACACTGACTGTGTATATTTTGCTTTATTAAGGGCTGTAGTTTCAACATGTCACATAACAATATCTGCCATGAGTCCAGACAGGTTCAGTCGTGGATCCAGACCAAGGGTGTCCCCCATTTGGGACACCCTTGGTCTGGATCCACGACTGATACTTACTTGCTTTCCATGTCTGGAACACCAAATTCATATTCTCCCTTTTCAGTATGCAGCAGCAGCAATCGCCTTGTCATTTACAAGAATCAGATCATCCATGGTACAGGGTTCTCCTATATTTTGGCACATCAGCAGGTGTGCATAATCCTGCATCTCCCTGCAGTTGCACCTCTCATGTTCGATCCGTATGTTCCACTTCTTCAGGTTAGTCTTGCATTGGGTAACTCCAGTTCTCAATCTATTTAATGCTTTCCAGGCAGCATATGGGAGTTGGTATCCAGGTGCGGGTTCCTCCTTTGATTCACTCCACACACTTGGGTTTTGTTCTTTCCAGGGGTCAACACAGCATCTTTCTGGAGGGATCTCTGGTTGGTAGGTATTTCTCATAAAGCTCCTCCTGGACTTGAGTCTTAATCTTGCTGGCTCGTGCCCATAAAGGGGATGTCTGAGGTCTGTTTCTTGTTTTTGTTTTTCCACTTCCATTGCTACTTTCCTCCAGATGTTCGATGGGGCAATGCTAGACAATGAGTATATTTTTCCAATTGGGGTTGGTCTTAGTGAGTCCAGTTGGGGTATATTTTCTCAATTGGAGTTGGTCCAATTAGAGTTGGTCCCCGTTATAATGTGACAGGTCTCAGTTATTGTCGCATCAACCTTTTTTTGTGTGTTCTGAGATACTCCATAACTACCGGTGCTGCATATTCAGCAGTGGAAAAACAGAGAACAAGAGCTGATGTTCGTAGCACATTAGGCTGTGCTCCCCAAGATGTTGCTGTTTCTGTATAATGTTGTTTCTAGTAGAAATTTTTTCCTTATTATTCTGGCAATGTTGTTTGAAGGAGAGAGTTCGATCAAGTGTTATGCCTAGATATTTTGGGAAGTCACACGTTTGTAGTTCTTGTCCTCTTCATGTAATCTTTAATTTCTCTTATGCATCCCTGTTCCTTAGGTGGAATACACATGTCTGGGTCTTATTGGGATTACGTCTCAGATAGTTTTCTTCATAGTATTCAGCCAGCTTGTTTAGGGTTCTGGATAGTTTAGTTTCGACTTCTTGGAAACTTCCTCCTTGAGCATCCACAGCAGTGTCACCTATGTAGATAAATTGCTTTGTATGTCAGTGTATAAATGGCTAGTCATTTGTATAAATGTTATACAGTATGGGGGTTAGCACACCCCTGTGGTAAGCTGTTTTTCTGTTCCCTCCTACTGTTTTTACCCTGCAATGCGACAAAAAAGTGTCTATTTTGCAGGAAGGTTCTAATTAAAGTTGTTAAGTGAAAGTCTTTTGTAACATTGTATAGTTTTAAAAGTACTTTCTTATCGTTCACTGTGTTGTAAGCAGCTGTTAAATCAATGAAAATTGCCCCTATAATCTGCTTTTGTTAAAATCCGTCCCCAGTGTGCTGAGTTAGGTTTAAGATCTGTCCATAGCACGACTTACCAGGTCTAAAATCTGCTTGCTCTGGTATTATGAGCTCATCAGTGCTGTTCAAGATACAGTTTAGTATCATTCTCTCCAATATCTTGAAGAGATGACAAAGGAGAGAAATCGACCTGAAGCTTTTAGGGTCAGCCGGGTCATTCCCTGGTTTCAGAATCACTATGACCTTGCACCAAATTTTTGATATCTGGGTGGTATTGACACAACAATTCATCTGTTCATTAATCCATATAATGGTTTTTTACTCCAAAGTTCTTGATTTGTTCAGTTCTTAGGTCATCTAGGCCCACCGCTTTATTATTTTTCATCATGTTAACTGCATTTTTCAACTCATTTATCATAAACGGTGTTGAGAAAAAAAAATCATTTTCATTATTTAGGTCTCTTTGCACCCTTGTTTTACCACATTTTCTCTATGTTTTTCCATTTAATAATAATCGGTGTGCTATTTCGTCTGGTGTCACTTTTGTTAAGTTTAGTGGAGGGCTGGAAGAATTGTTGGTTAGGTTCTTAATAAGCTTCCATGCTGGTCGACTACTTTGTTTAATGTCAAGATTCTCCACTAGTTGGCACCATCTTTCTCTTCTTGCTTCGGATATGGCTAGAAGTTCTTCACCTGCCTGGATGGTGTCCTCCGAAAATGGATCATCTTCATAAAGCCATTGATAGTATTCCATTTGGCTCTTGGTTTCTTCAGTAAGTCCTGGCATGTATTCAGTTCTGCAACTCCTTGGTAATGTGTTTCCTGGAAGTTTTTTTGACAAGTTCTATAAATCTGTCATAGTTTCCAGGTTTAGGTTCTAAAGAGTCAATTTTAGAGTCTGTGTCTAAAGAGAAGCTTCCCATTTCACCTTTTTGAAGTTGAATCTCCTTTTGAAAGGCACAACCTCTGATCTTACTGCCACAGCCATGGTGCAGGTAATGGGTCGGTGTTGTGTTTTTGGGATTGGTTTTTCTATATATTTTGATGTTAAAGGTGAAAGATGGTCGCTCACAAAAATGCTATCTGGATTATATCCTCTTTTCCATCTACCACTGTTGAAGGATGTTGGTAATTTGGGGTCATGTATGAGTTGCAGGTCTGTACGTTCCACCAGTTCTCGAGCTCAGTGTCATTCTCGTCTGTTGTATTATATTCCCATGTTGTACTATGATAGTTGAAGTCTCCCATAACAATTTTCAAATTTTGTAATTGTATGTTCGTAGTCTCCTCATTCGAAAACAGCATTAGGTGGTTTATATATAGATGTTACAGTGAGGGACTGTACTTCAGCTGTCAGGATTTCGATGTCATTTCTCTAAGTTATGTGAGCAGATCAGATGTCGATTTCTGGCTTGGCAAAGATGGCACTGTTATACTGGTCATGTGGCCTCTCCAAAACCAGTTTCATACCTTGTATCTTGTGTCTTCGGCTAGTGATATTGCTGTGAGTTTCTTTTATTAGTAAGAAATCACTCTTTATGTGACTGCATAAATCAGATAATATCTTCTTACCTCTAGAGAGGCCCTCTATATTAATAGAAGTTGTCATTAAAATCCTCATAGGCATGGTTTTGTTGTCTTGTTTGGTGTAGCCGATAGTGTACTATCGTTTTCAAGGGACACCCGAATGTACTTAAAGAAAAAAAAAGTATAAAAGGTAGTAAAGTAAAAAAGTAGAAAACGTAGTAAAGTAAGTAAGTATGTGAATTAAGTAATATTGCTGCCATTTCTTTTGCTTATGTATATAAACTTTAGCCATCCCATAGCTTAGTGTTTAGCATGCTTGATTACTGATAAAAGGGACCTGGGTTTGAGCCCAATTAAGAATGGATGTTTGTGTTGTCTTTCTGTTGAGGGCCTGCCATCTTCACAGACCTTCTACTATGGTATATACACAGTCATATCAGAATAATATGACCACCTACCTAATAATGGGAATAACCATCCTTGACCCTGATGACAGCTGCAAGGTGGCGTGGCATGGATGCAATGAGGCCCTGGAAGGTTGCCAGAGGCACATGTGCCCATTCAGACTCCAACATAGCATAAAGGTTCCGGAGATGACATGGTTGTGGGTCTGCATGCCGAACCTGTCGATACAAATGGTTCCACAAGTGCTCTATGGGATTGAGGTTGGGCGATTTCCTCAGCTAAGGGAGAATGGAGATATCGCTGTCGTATTCCTGGAACCAATCACGCACCACCTTAGCGACATGGCAGGGCACATTGTCCTGTTGGTAGACACCATCACCACCAGGATAAACTCCAACATGAAGGGATGCATTGTGGTCAGTGAGGATGGGCAGGTAGCCATTGGCATTCAGAGACCCATCCAGTGGTACCAGCAGTCCCAGGTCATACCAGGAAAACATCTCCCAGACATGCACACTGCACCGCCGGCCTGTACTTGACTGACAAGCATGTCTGGGTGTTGGTTTTCATGTATCTGACACTGTATCCACTACCGCCCATCACTTCTGTGGAGTAGAAACCTCTATTCATCACAGAAGGCAACCTTTTTCCATTCTTCCACTGTCCAATGACAGTAGTCCCATGTGAACTGCAGGTGTTGTTGCCAATGGACCTTGGTTAACATGGGTGCCTCTATGCAGCGTTGACTCTGGAGACCCATGAGTAATGGGATTCTCTCTACTGTTATCGGGGACATATACCTGGGTGCCCCAGCGTTCATTTGAGTGGTCAGTTGCTGCACTGTTGTTTGTCGATTGCCCTTTACCAGTCAATGGAAGCGATGCTCTTCTCTGGGGTTCATGGTCTTTGGGGCTCCAGGGTTATGATGTCTGGAGGTACTTGGTCCGAGTAACATTCTTGGTACACCCTTACTATTGCACCTTGCGAACAACCCATGAAGTCTGCTGTTTCTGAGATGCTTCCACCTTTGGCATTGTAGCCAATGATCATCCGTTTTGAACATCCATCAAATCAATACCTCTGCCCATTGTGCTCACGTTACTCATTATGGCTTATCTGTCATGGCCTGCCGTTTATATCTCTGTGTGGTCGACCTTGTCATATGCACTCTGTGACATGTCTGGGCAGGTACACTGGTTAACATGGGTGCCTTTATGTGGGTAGTCATATTATTCTGATAAAGCTGTGTAAACTGACAGACTCCTGTCAGACCTATGGCAAGCATCTTCTTGAGGGGTATATAAAGTTTTATATGTAATTTTTTTTAATTTTGTGTCGTATTCTAACTACTCCTTTGTACATGTTAATAAAATTATCTCCTCAAGCTGCGCTTGCCACAGAGGTCTGAAAGAAGCCTCACAGTTTATATGCCCTAGCTCTAGTTTATTATGACTTGTTTGAAGATCTGTGAGACATGTTTTTTTGTAGCTTAGATTAAACTAGCAATTTCCTACCTTTTAGGATTAGATCTAGGCAAAAAAATTCTTTTCAGAACTAGTCTACACTATTTCCTTTAGATTAGAGAAGACAACCATGACTGATGCAGAACTACCAAGATTCTTCAAAATCTTTCACCGTGATATAGATTTCCTACAAATAATTAAGAATACTATCCAAAGATGCAGAATTGGCAGTATAGAAATAGCCCAAATTATTAACAGGGACCTCATAATAATCATTGCCAAGATGGCAGAAGCAGCAAATGAAATCATCGAATGGAAATCCAATCCAATCATCATTAACCCTTCCAGGGCCCAGGCTGAAAAACAGGTTTCTATCCAGGGGCCAAGCTATTTTCTGCCTATTCTCAGCCAAAAAAAACTTTAACTTTAGAACTTTTTTGCCAAATAACTAATGAAAGGAATTATGGCATGTTGTATGCCAAATTAATCAGCATTTAATTCTGGATTTTCTGAAAATCAAGTATTTAACAAAAAAGATGATATGTTTTATTTTAATAGGACTTCTTTAGAGTCATGTAGTAAAAAAATGCATCTGGCAACACAAAAATTTATTTAAAAAAAAAACAGACAGAAATGATTACAATGCACATGAATAGAATGACTATATATTTCTGAATAACAAAAATAAAATACTTTTTTTGGTTTTAGGTAATTTTTTTTTCTCGTTTTGTAATTTTTTTCCCAGTACCATATTTTGAGAAAATTCCAGAGTTGTAGACAACTGTGCTGAGTCAGATAAACGAATCAAATTTAGAATTTTTTAAAAAAATAACCAATCAATGGAAATAGGTCATGTCATATACCAAATTAAACAGAATTTAATTACGAATTTTATGAAAATAAATAATATAAACAAATTTACAAGCATATTGATTTTTAATAAGACTTTTTTAATGTGATATGAATGGGAAGACTTTTTCAATGTAATATGGATGGAATTCATGTAATATGGTGGGGAAAAAATCACACTATATAATTAAGATTTCATTTTGGAAAACCTGCTGAATAAAAATAGTTAAATTACATTTTTATCAAAAGGAAATTTCCTCCCGAATAATATAATATTCAACCTGAAATGTGTTTTTTATTTCTTTTAATGATTCTTTTCAGTATCGAATATTTTAAACACGGCCAGTGTTATACAACGTGACTTGACCTTCTCATATTCACAGAATTTTCTGAATAGGTTATGAAATGGAAAAAAAATTCCTCCCAAATGATGGCCAATTTCTGCAGAAAGGAAGTCTATTTTGCTTCCATATCCAAGACATTCAGTTTCAGAAAATGGTACAAGCTCAAAGTTTTTTTATTAAAAAAACAAAAAAAAAAATGAAAGAAAAATTACATATAACCTAATGGAATGTTAAATAAAATATTTGCAACAACTTTTAAGTGGCCTCCGATCTAGCATAACTGGAAAGATCGATAAATCAGCCCATTGAAGATCGCTAACTAATGGAAGTAAGTATGCAGAAATGAATTTGCTTTCATATCCAAGACCTCATTTATTTTCAGAAAATGATACTATATCAAAACAAGACTGTTTTAATAAATTTTCCTGCAGGTTGGAAAACTTATTAAAACAGTCTTGTTCCCACACTCCCATTTTTTGTTAGCAATGGTGAAGTGACCGAAACTATGAAACTACGATGAAGTAATTGACATCCAAGATGAATTACACAAGTAAAAAGAACTTCAAGAGATGAAAACGGGAACACACATTTGCAAAATCAAACTAACACAAGAAATTCCAAACTTTTTAAAAATTTGTTCTTGTACAGTGATTATCAACTACCCCAGCATTACTAAAGTTTGCAGACATTTCAGAAAGAGGGACACTTCATATTGAAATGCCCACTAAATGAAACAAAGAAAAATGAACCAATATACTTCACTGGCATAGTTGAAAAAGCCATGACAGAAGAAGCTAAAAAAAAAATTCAGAGAATCCAGAAAGGAAGAAACATGAAATAATAACATAAAATAATAACCCTGGAAGCAACGCAAAACAATGAAAAAACTTTAGAAGAAACTAATGAATCTAAACATAGTGAAATTTCATTCACACAAAATCAAAGTAACCTTCAAGCAGAGAAACTACTCTGGATCAAAGCAGTGAAATCCAATACAACCTCTGCTCCCACTGAAAAAAAAAATGATAAAGCAACAAAAGAAAAAGAAAAGAGCTACAAATAAGAAGCCAAAAGAACCCATAAGAAGAAGTGATGAAGAAGAAATAGAAAATGAAAAATTATATAACACAGATTATACCACAGATGAAGAAAATGAAACTGCATCAACTAATTATAGAGAAGATGAAACCAAGATATTCAAAAAATAAGAAAGTAATTTTTTCATAGTATCTACACTTTGTTATGCATTAACTATTGATCCAGAAACCAATCAAACAAGAGAAAATGAATTTGACTTCCCCATTAGAAAACTACTTAAAAAAGAGAATGAAAATTGGGAAATCTCTAAATTATATCACTCTCTCTATGTCAGGATGTACCAAGAAAGTCTGCAAATTTGGATCAAAGTTTTAAAGAAAGCTGCAAATTTTATGGAAATGTACGAAAAATAAATATAAAGGGTAAAACACAGTGTGTTGAATTAAAGATAGATTGAGTTAACTCTATAAACACTGTAGGTGCTGGACTAGTCACTTGTTATCGCGACAAACAATTGGCTCATTGACACTAATATGGTAATTGGTGGTCGTAGAGTGGTGCAGTGAAGTTTAGGTTAAATAGTCATACCTGCATTTTCTTTGTTCTTCAGTGGTAGCTTTGTCAGTTGTTCAAGGGGGGCAATTCTGGGTTGTGTGCTGTTCTTGGTAGCTGTTATTTTCACAGGCCTGATATTGTTGCTCCTCACTTGGTGATAGTTCTTAAGTGTGGTGGTGTTGCATTTTGCTGCCTCTGTGGTATGAGTCACATCATTCTAAACTTTGCACTCCTATTAGTGCACTGAGCTGGTTGCCTATACAGGATGTTGGTGACCAGGCAATGTGACACATTTCATGCTGTCTACTTCAGCACGTCGTCAAGTAGGCACTGTCCTGCCAGCGGGATGAGATAGAGACGCAATGCACTTGATTGGTGGATGTACATATGCAGGGCTGGATTAAAGCCAACAGATGCCCTAAGTACAGCTCGACAATGGTGTCCCCCTCAGCTCTTCCATTTCTTAACTGACAAGATATTAAGACTCAATAAGTGCTGAAGTTATAAGTAGGCAACAATTCAATAAACATTATTTTGCATCTCTTGATCCATGTATGCTGAAATGCTATGTATCTTCAAGGTTAGAAAGCAAGGGAATAAATGATGTTTTACTTCCTACAAATAATGATATTTCTCCATTAGAATTTCTCTTTTAAAAATTGTTCACCAACATCGATTTCTATAGAAAGAGGATTTTCAAAATTGAAACGTATCCTCTCGAGAACATGTAATTGAGAGTTAAGGGCATGATAGCTAGGGGGAAAAAGCATGTTCTGAAGTGCTTATTTTGCTTAATGATTAATCCATTGCAGCACATGTTGCTTGCACAGGGTCACCAAGGTCAAGCGTGGACCGGGTGTTGCCCTGAGGTGCCACGCAAGGGGGATGAATCAGAAGTGTTCTCCGAGCTGCACTGGGCCTGTGCATTCAAGGATTTATAGAGCAGTACAGAATTTCAGTATAATATAATAGAACATTGTAGATACATTGTCTAAGTTCCAGAAAATAAATTACTGGGTATTGGGTGAACTTTATGTGTCTAAAGTAAATCCTATCTGTCAAAACCAGTATTTATAGATAGGAACCTCATGTGGGAATTACATATAACAAGTATAGTAAAAAGCTTGAATATTAGGCTTTCATGTATATGAAATTATAAATTATACTTTATTTGCAGCTTATATAATATTACACTTTATTTGCTAATATAATATTACACTTTATTTGCAACTTTTGAATATGTCCAAGTTAAAAGTAATATACAGTTCTTGGAAACACCTTATTTGGAACAAGTGCTATTTCATCGGTGCCCATTCGAAATCTTCAAATTATGTGTTGAGGTGTATGCTCAAAAAACGAAAGTTTGATAGTATTTGGAATTATTATAGTTCATTACAAATGTTACAAGTCCAGAATTATTTAGTAGCCCCTTGTTAACATGTATTGTCAATGATTGGGATGATTCAAGTGTAAGAGTGTTCAATAAATTTCCACAGTGGTATTTTAAATGTGGTTTCTCCTAGAAAAATGGTTGTTTGTAAGCATTATGTAGGCCAGGCTCCCAAAGTATTCAACTGTTTACCTAGTAACATGCAAGAAGTCTTACCATTTTTAATTAATTACGAAATGAGTACTTGGGTAAAATGTAGAAAATCAATTATAGTGATTATACCTCGCCTGGTTATAGTGCTAAATAAACATTTGAGTCATAATAATGTTAACGGGTTTATGATATAATGTAGGAAAAAACAAATAATATAGAAGTTCAACTTGAAAGCGACATTAAGCTTGCTCCCACAAGACATATGTTCATCTAGAAATATTGCCACCAGCTCTCTGTTAAGTTTGGAACTTTCGATTCCTGATCTGGTCAGACTCGCACTTCTGCCTTAAACACGTGTTGCCTCTTTATTTTCTCCTTCCATAAAATATAATTTTCTCTTTGTGGACTAAAAAAATTTTTTTATGGGTTTGTGGACTCTATACATTAGAAGTCAGATATAAATCAGTAGTAGTGAAGATATTAATAGTAGTAGCATGCTAACCACTTTTTTTTTATAAGGGACAGCTATTTGCTTATACAATAATTTATTTCAATTTGGCTAAATTTAATTTTTCACTCTTACCCGTAATAATCCTGTTTTTAGCCAAAGCCAGCATATGTTCTTTTAGACCAACCCATGTACATTTTTGATGGCCACAAATTTATTATCCAGCATATGCCAGCTTATCTAACTAGCTTGAAGTGTTCTCTCTGTGTGGATATAAAAATATCTTGAAATTCAATAAAGCATTTTGCTGTGCTGGTCTAAAGAACCATTGTGTGGCAGGTAATATTAGCCATCTTTCACATAATCTTTGCTTTCCTTTTTTCCACTGCATTCAAATTGGTGATAAATTTGTAAGATGCATTTAAGGTATGTTATGATAGAATATGTACTAAAATCCATGTTAATTACACTGGTTTCCATAAATTTATGAAAAAACCCTATGTTAAGTCAATGGGAAGCTAACGTCAAAGCTCTATAACTTGTAAAATAAGTTTTTTTTTTTGAAAAATGTGATTGCAGATAAAGATCTCAATCAAATAAATCAAATATTTAACAACAGCAATGCCAGTCTTAAGAAACTTATACAAAACTGAAGAATAGTGAAAGAATTCTTTACACAAAGTTCTAAAATACAAACTTATTTTATTAAACACTTTGATACAATACTTATTACTAAGTTTTAATTAACTTCGGAAGTCAATTTTTGTGGCTGGCATTGTTATCGCTAAATATTCAAACTTTCATAACTCATTAAATACTGAATGAATAGTGTTGAAAATCGAGATATTGATTTATTTGATTGAGATCTTTATCTGCAATCACATTTTTCAAAAGAAAGAAAAAAAACTTATTTTAGAAGTTATAGAGTTTTGATGTTAGCTTCCCATTGACTTAACATAGGGATTTCCCTTAATTTATGGAAACTAATGTATTTCAAATGCATATGAGACAGAAAAAAAATGACAAAGCAAAAAGTGTTAATTTTTTTTAGTTTTGCCAGAATGTAAAGCATATAATAATATATGTACATTCACTCCAGAACATATTGTAGAAGTATGAAAAAAAGCTAGAATAGGTTGTTTAGAACAGAATCTTCTAAAAAGCATTAGTTTATATTCAGAGACAGCTAAAAATTAAAATTTACCAATGTAATATTACCAAAATCATACACTTATTGTTCACCTACAATATGCAATGGCTTATTTCTGAGTTACAAGTTTTCTGTTAATCATAAAAATAGTCTGTATTGGTAAATTATTTTGAAAAAATATTTTTATTAATCTGTTTCATACATTTTCATACATATAATTTGGTGTTGTACTCTATTTTCAATTTTATGTTCATACAAATACAGAAAGTTAGTATTCTAAAATGTTCTGCAATGTATTGTTATTTCTTAGGCTCTCTCACATGTTCCACCATTAAGAAACTATTTCTTGAGGGAAGAAAGTTATTCATCAATTAAACGTCCACCTGGTGATAACATGTTTCTTTTAGTTCAGCGATTTGGTGAATTGCTTCGAAAGCTCTGGAATCCACGTAATTTTAAAGCTCATGTTAGTCCCCATGAAATGTTACAAGCTGTAGTTCTCTGCAGTAAAAAGAAGTTTCAAATTACCGAACAAGGTAACATTTGATTTTTATTTTAGAAAATGTGAAGCATTACAGGAATATTTCGAATTCAATTTTATTAACATAAATTAATATATAATATCTAACAATTTTAGTTAAATGTATAGTGGATCTAGAATTATTTAAAAATTAATATACCATTTAAATAAATGATATCTGTAAGCTTCAAATTGTAAACACTATAATCAAGATATGTATTATGTGATTGTGTGTTCTTAACATATCTGTGATATGTAATTTTGCTGCTATCTCTAGTGTCCTAAATGCTTTCCCAAAATTTTTGTTGCGTGCAAAACATTCTGACATAATGGTGCTGGACTGAATTTCAGGTCCCTGTTTAACCACAGTAAATATTTTTCAATATCTCTGATTATTTACTGTAAGTAAAAATTTGTGCACCTCATGAGTAGTTTATTATTATTATTTGCATTAAGTTATTGATAGAGACAGTTATATCTAAAATTGTCTTTTAAATCAATGTGTCCCAAACTGTGGTCTATGACCACAAGTGGCATCCAAAGGCACCGTACTTAAGTACAAAAAGTGGTCTTTGGCGTAGAAAATGTGGAGAGTTACATTGCACACTAAGATTTAATAACAGTTTTAAATTTATACTAGAAGTAATGATGCAACAATAAAAGGTTTAGGAAAATATCTAAAGCAGATACTTTTCAACTGAATTTAAAACTGATCATGGTGTGGCATCCAACATAGGAAATGCCACACCATGAAGGAATGCATGAAATGAGACAAAACTTACCACACATAGTAGACAAGTAGGTGGGAAAAAAATGATTTCATTTCTGAGGGATTACACGAATGTCATGGGTGAGGAGACATTATAATGTGGCCTGAGACAGTAGGTCGTATGACCCGCCATGCTGCGCTATACATTTGGCAACATGGCGTGGCATTGAGTGGAAAAGTCCTCGGGTGGTGTGCTGAAGTATCATGGGCCATGCATCATTAACCCTAGTCCATAATTCATTGACATTGTGAGGGGGTCATGCAGAGGCATCTGCCATGATGTCCCACACATTCTCTATTGTGGAGAAGTCAGGATCGCACTGGCCAAGGCAGCATCTGGACCTTGTAGATACTGTCTGCTGATGGTGACAGTATGCTGGTGGGCGTTATATTGAAACTGGGCATCAGGGATACTATGGAGATACGGCAACAAAACGGACTGCAGCACCTTATCGATGTGTCGTTGTGCTGTCATTGTACCCACTATGCATACAAGCGGTGAATAGTTGTTGAAATTGATAGTGCCCCAAACCATGACACCAGGCTGAAGAGCCATATGATGTTCACGGATGTCAGCAATCATCGGTGCTGAGACAGAAGTGAGACTCATCGCTGAATACGATATGATTCTGTTTGTTGTGCCACACATATTAAGTATATCACCACTGCAACCTTGCACAACAATGTGCTGCGGTGAGTGGCAGTCATCACAGTGGCTGTCGAGAATGTAAACCAGCCTCAGCCAATCTTTGATTGTCGATATGGGGATGTCCATAGCTGCCTGTACACCACATCGAATGTCATCTGCTCTGGATTGTGGGGCTGCTATGTCTTGTCGAATGTGGTGATCAAGGCATTCGTACCTTCCTCCAGCCACTGTTGCCAAATTTGGCCAACAGTTATTACATCCTGATGCGACACAGGGACCAACCAGCCATACATAGCCCTATGATGAAGGTGTTCATGTAATGGTAGGATTCCCAATGTCACCCAGGCATTCTCACTCCTTACATGTGCATTTGCCACTGAGATCACTCCAATGCAGTGGTCCACATGCCCAGGTGAGGACAACCAAATTTAACTACACTAAGCCTTTTTGCCCTGTTATCTCCCTCACCTACCATGTGATTGCTTCACAACTGCACTCATTTCCATAATCTAACTGTCAACACATACCACTTATTTGCATGGCGCTTCGACAAATACTTCATGGTGTGTCATTTTCTATATTGAGCAGTGTAATTTCATCAAAGGCCTCTTAGAGCCTTTCAGACCCCTTCATCAGCAATGTCAGTTTTATTTCCACATGCCAGAAAAATAATCTTTCCTGCACACTTCTTAATACTCTTTGGATAGCTATCTAAATGTATAAGAGTTGTTCAAATTAAATGTGTGCAACCTGTATATCTGGGTAATGGACTAATAAATCATTGCATCTTCACACAAGGAACTCATATATATATATACAAAAGAAATTCAACACCATAATCAGCATACAGTATGAGAGTGAATATGATAGTCTTTGTGTGAATTTCAGTCAGTCCCCTCACGGAAGTATCCAGAATTGAACAAATATGGGGTTATATGGTTTTTAGTGTCAGAAAGAACATCATCATTATCATCATCTGATGTTTACAGGCATATGAAGGAAATGTATGATGAGTACTGTTTGGGATATTTTAGAGGAGAAGAGTAAAGAAGTGAATATATTTTGAGTAATTATTCCCTAAGTCAGAAGTTTCTAAATCAAAAAATAGTATTGCCTCCTCAGAAAATTGAAATTTTCAAATCATTTCATACCCAGCAGAGTTGCTTGGATGCAATTTGCCAGGCAAGGTAACTTCATAACAAAAAAAAAAAATTAAATATGGGTAAATTCTGTATGGCAGGTTTGAGTTGTGCAAAAAAACATGTGTGCACCAAGAATATAATCTTCACTGAAAATAAAAATCTTATTTATTATTTAATGCATTATTTAATACATTTATTAATTAATATATTTTATAAACTATATGTTTTTTAATTTAAAGTTTTAATAAAATAGACAATGAAAATGTACATTTTTCAAATTATACTAATTATTTTAGCATCCGATACAAATTCTCAAGTTCCCAAAGGCCTTATGAGTGCTTTAGCCATTTACCCATTTCTGAAATAATTTCTTTATCATGGGAGAACAGAAAGAACTCAGTTGAACTACTACTTTTAAAGACAACAATTATTTCAACAATCAGCTAATGATTTGAAAAATTAAAACCAATCCATACCAGCCAAAGTTTTGACTGACCCCAGTGGAGTTTCAGGACTTGCTGTAGTGACAGTTTCCACCAGTATATTTGCACATAGCCTATGATCTTCCCCTGGGTGAAAGTTCATGCAAAATTTGTGCCTCTAACTCTTTAGAGGGCTAAGAGCATAAGCTGACACACAATTTTCTTTTTTATATATTAGATGGTTTGGGAATAAGAGCTAGAATAACATAATGAAAATTTTTTAATTCAAAAGATTATATGCAACATTAACATGAGAATTCATTGTGACCATTCTTTGATTAATAGTAAAATTCATATATGTATGTTTTAAAAAAGTTTTGCATGATTTTCATATTAATACTAGCTACATTTGCCAAAAATTTAGCATGAAATGTGTGTCTATTGATAACTTTTTCTATTCTCCATCGAAGCATACTATTCCATAACTTCTAAGGTACCTTGAGGTGATGGCAATATCCCCAGAAATTTCAACAGGTTGTATCCTGGTTCAAGACAGCTAAGAGCTCATTCTCTCAACCAACACAGAACCACATACCAAAACCAACACCGGAAGAATCAGCACACTAATTTTAGTACCAGTCAGGTATTTGTTAAATTTTACAGGGTGCCGAAATCTACCAGCAAGCAATGATGTCATCATGGATGTACAAGAAAAATATGTCCTTGCACTCTTACATTCACCTGACCATTCATTCAGAATTATGCCTATTATACAATGTTTAATGCAATGCTTTAAATAGGAAAACAAAGTAATCCTGTAATTGATGCACAATTACACTTTACATCAATATCATTCAGTGTGAAATAAGAGTTTTGAATATAAGTACTAGTTCATGGTAAAAGTAGTTTGGTGTTCTGATTCATTACACTTTACTTTGAACATAGTTGTATGTTAAATGAATAAAGATTGCTACATTTATTGTTTACATGAAACTTATTGAAAGTTAAGTGTACAGAAAGATCTTTAATTACAAGTGTTTGAATAAACTAATATTTCAAAATTTTTACAGGTGATCCAATAGCATTTTTGTCCTGGTTTTTAAACAGCTTACACATAGCCCTTAATGGAACCAAGAAGGAAAATAGTAGCATTGTGTATTTAGCTTTTCGTGGATCAATGCGCATATACACTCGGACAATTATACCTATTGATAAAGTAAGCCATTATAAAGCCATTATATTAATTAAGTAACTCAAGGTAAAAGTATGTAAAACTAACTTTGAAAATAAAATATTTTGTGTTCAAATTACAATGTCTAGATTCTTTTAGAATTTTTGGTTTAAAAAAAAAAAACTTTCTCGGGCTACATAGGTGTTACTAGGGCCTCCCAGTGTAATACTCCATAGAGAAAACAGGGATGTAAATCTTAGCAGAAAGAAAGCAAACATCCATGCCTTCTCAAGGAATTCAGTCCTTTTGCTTCACAACTCATCTAGTGCTTAGCCATTATTAAATGTAAAAAACTATTTATCAGCAGTTTTACATATTGAATATGACAATTTCGGTATTCACAGCTTAATATCAAGCTTTATTATGGTAAAAATTATTTATTCATCACTAAAAGTAATTTTTCAAAAAGTCATTTTTAAAAGTATTTTTTCATCACTAAAAGTAATCTATAAAATGCTGAAATTGATTTTAAAAAGCAAAAAAAAAAAGTAAGAAAGATTGATTATCAAGTGAAGAATTTCCACCAGAAAAATATGAAATAATTTCTTTTCATATTTTTCTGGATGGCAGGATACTACATATCGATTTGATGTGCTGCATGCAGCAAAAGGAGCACATGTTGTCAGAATGCTTTGAAAAAAGTTAAGTATTGCCATTATGTTTGAAAAAGGATATGTCTTCCTCTTTCTGTTCCAAAGTTATGAAATATCAATGTTGTAGAGGTTTCATATGAACACCTGTATACCCAGAGGTGTTCAGACTACATTTCACATTTAATTAGCAAGCACAAAAACTCGGTGCATCATATTCTGTAGATTTTGAAAGGAAAAAAAAATGCTCATTTGCTTTCTAAATGTAGCATCTCATGTAATATTTTTAGTAACTCCCAACATTGTTTTTTGCCTAATTCATGACATTAGCCTCCATTGTTAATTCTTAAAGTAAGGTTTCTCTGGTGTGCAAAAAAAAAAGTGCTACTGAGAGGTGAAGCAACCCAACAACATCTTTTATTACCTATATGAATAAGACTTATCAAATAGACATGTAAAATGTAATTGCTGCAATTCCTAATTTTGAAAGTATTACTGAGTTATCTTAAAATTGTACCATCTAATACAGTAAAATGTCATTATAACAAATGACAGAGTAATGAAATATTCAGTATAATGAAATTTTATTCTGTCTCCAGCCAAATTACTATGTATTACTGTGCAAAAAGGTTTCCTTTTAAACAATGCCATTCTAACAAAAATATCAGTTTAACATAAATTTATCCCATACAAAAAAATATGATCATTATAATGAAATTTGTAAATAGAAATCCTTAAAAGATAGTGATTTAAGTCACAGTGCAGATCTGAAATTAATAAAATTACTCTTTGTCATTGTAATGGTCAGAAAAGCTGAGATAGTTGGAATTATTATCTACAAAATCACTTTAGTTTTTTCTTGGATTGATATCCAAAATATACGATTGCTTCTATTGTACTATCTGTAGTGGGTAGTACAGTCTATGTTATCATGAATTCACAGATGTTCTTGATTTGCTATTGTTCTTGGTGGAGATTCTGTTGCAGGTTGACATCAATTTGGAAGTGGCACAGAGAGACAAATATAATGTTGGAACCTATGATTTGCTGCACATGTTAACCAATGTATTTGTAGATTTTCAACATCTGTCACAACTTTTCAAGAAAAGCGAATAGTGTATTCTTTTACAAATGTGTTATGCGTTTCACATTGTTACTCCAATGCATCATCAGGTGAAATAGTTGTTTTGCGGCATGAATAGATGTTAGCATGCTGTAAGTCAGTGTTTGTTTATGTTAGGCTCGGAGCTCATTGTGTGGAGGAGTGGGTGGTAGTTACTTCTGGTGCTGAGGGGTTTGGGAGAGAGAATATTAAAGTTTTGTTATATTGTTGAGGACTTTATATGTACAAAAGTGTTGGATAATATGTGTGGTGATGTAAAAAAGGCAGGTACATGGAGGAGGGGTTTGCTTAATTTAGTTTTAATGTTTGAGGGGTGAGATTATGCTACCTTACATTGTACCTGCCTGTACTTGTATTGCCCTTAATAGAGGGCACCACAAGTACTACCACCCACCCTTTCACACAAAGTGCTCTGAGCCTAACATAAACAAAAACTGACCACAGCACGCTAACATCTGTTTTGCCCCAAAACAATTATTTTTCTTGATGATGCATTGGAGCAATAATGTGAAACGTGTAGTGCATGTGTAAAAAGAATGTATTATTTGATCTTCTTGAAAAGTTGTGACAGACATTGGAAATCTACAAATACATTGGTTAATGTGTGCAACAAATCATAGATTTCAACAATGTATTTCGTGTTTGCATGTCACCTCCAAATTGATGTCAACCTGCAACAGAATCTCCACCAAGAATAATAGCAAAATCAATAAAATCTGTTAATTCATAATAACACAGACTATATTACCCACCACAGGACAATAGATCAACCTATATCAGATATCAACTCAAAAAAAAACTACAGCCATTCAAAGCAACTGAACACCACATGCCTGACCAATTTTCATCACTTTAGTTTTTTCTCTGTTTATCACCAATCCTACTCTATTACCAGTCTCATCAACAGCCCTAATGAATGAATTCATCTCATCAATATCAGTAGCCAACAGGGCAAAATCATCGCATAATCTAAACCAGAAATTTTGAAATCTCTAGACCATTTAAGGCCAAAATCTTGCCCTTGCAGAGAATTTCACATTACATAATCAATAACTAAACTGAAGAGAAAAGGAGACGCAATGCACCGTGGTGTAACTGCACTAGCAATGCTAAACCAAACGCTGCAAGATGTACCAACTCTCACACATGACTCAGTGTTATTATAGAGAGCTCTCATTACACATATTATCAGGTATTCCATATTATCTAACAGTCAACCACAAATTATGTCGATCAACAGTATCAAATGCCTTTTTGAAATATATAAAGCTAGTAACCACAGGTTTCTAAAACTCTAAACATTTCTCAAGAATCTGCCTAGGTGAAAATATTTGATCAATACGTCCCCTACCACTTCTGAATCCACATTGTTCATCACACAGTTGTCCATCAACCAAATTCTTAATTCTATTAAGTATAATGGTGCAAAGAACTTTACCTGGAACAGAAAGTAAACTAATTGCCCTATAATTATCACAAGAACTGCAATCACCTTTTTTAAAAATTGAAACAATGATAGCTCTAGTAAAATCCTTAGAAAAAACATCTTTATCATTAAAAATATTCAAAATTTCAATCAGCCATGTGACAACACTAATGTTTCCAGCTCTAAGCATTTTAGTGGAGATTTTATCCACCCCTGGGGATTTATGCAGTTTTAATTTAGAGATAGCCAAAGTGACTGCGGGATGTCATATAGGGCCATCATTAAAGACAGTAATGCATCTATCCTCATTACAAACAATGGAAGTAGAAATAATCACATTATTTAGAACATCTCTGAAATGCTCAGCCCACCTAGTCATCACAGAATCTTCACCTTCAACCACCTTGCCACATTTATCCCTCAATCCCTGTGTATTGTCTGTTTCTTCCCACATAAAACAGTAACAATATGGTACAACCCCCTGCTGTTGTGCTCTCTAACTGCTTCCTCTGCTTTGTCAGCCAAGCTATCAAGCCAAAGATTCTTATCAGCTGTTAACTGATCCTGTACCTGAGGATGTTGATTCATATTAATCCTGCACTTCCTCCTTTCAGAAATAAATTCCATAGCCTTATCACTCAAATAATTTTGTTTCCTCTCTTCCCTTTTACCCAAAAGAGTACTGTTGGTTTCAAGAAAAGCCTGCTTAAACTGATCCCATTCCTTCTCAATTTCAACAATAACCAAACCACAATTGTCATAATGACTAAGTAGCCTATCATGGTATGCTTTGGCTATATCTGGATCTTTCAGGCCTTCAATGTTGGAGGTAATTTCCTTAACTTTAGCACACCTTAAGCTTCAGCTGCAACACACTTTTGACCAGGTAGTGGTCAGACCCAATTTCGGTTCTCCTGTATGATCTGGTATTCCTAACTGAACTGGCGCATTTGCTGTTAATTAAATATAATCTGTCATATTCCTATGCAACCCATATATATTTATAAATGTCCCGGTGTGTTTGTAGTATGCATTAGTCTATGTCTATGTAATGTCCTCATGATCCACGTTCCTGCAGAGAAAAAATTATTAATAGGATTTTTAAAGAAACTAGGTATATTGAGAGAGGTAGGGCCAACAATATCAAACAACCCCCTGATCGCAGGCATGGGGCAAAGACCTGTTTCTCCTCTGCTAAAGGCTGAAATCACCGATGCTGGTAGGAACTTCAGGCACCACCTTTTCAAGTGGACTTTTTCAAGAGCCATATGGCCTGCCTGAGACATATTACTCAAGTTTAGGATTGACGATGTTCAACTAGCTAAATGAGGTTCAGATACTTGTGATGGCCTCTTATCAGGATTATTCACCATCTGATATAAGGTATCCCATGACTCTGTTCACTTAGGGCTGGCAACCCAGAAGCAAACAGAAATCACAGCAGTAGATTCTCCCTTAACAGAGCCCCACCAGTGCAGCAAGTCCAGGATCTGTAATCAAGCTCAAATCCATAAACCAGTCCAGTCTAGTAGGTATAAATGATCAGCACCCGGACCCTGTGAGGTTGACCACTCCTCAGCAGGATTGGAAAAAAAAAATGGCCATAGATGACCAGATCAGTAGGCCACACTGAGCTGGCAGCCCTCCCTTTCCATTCCCTTCCAAAAGAGAATATCTCTTTTGAAAGGTACTAACGGTTTGCATCACGAGAAGGTGAGATCGGACATTAGGCGCTAACCTGACTGATTCTGTGCATCATCACTGAGGACTTGTACATAGCTCAGTGATGTAGAGTAATTTTATTAATTTTAAAAAATTCTGTTATATTACCTGTATATACCTGTTATATTTTTTTCATTCATTAAATTCAAGTCATTATACTTTGTTATCATTATTGTTTTAGTTAAGCTCATTAATTAGTTATATGTTTGCCAGTGGTATAGTATGAAGGAAAAGGAAGAATAAAAGATAATATAAATAGAAGAAGCCAATATATCATGAAGTCTTCGCCATTACATAATGACATAGAAATGTGTTCCCCACAATGTGTTGAAGGGTTGCCACATGTTCTAGAAGTCACAGAAGGATTCTTTTTAAAACAAACAATTAAAAAAAATTGCAACTTTTTTTAAGAAGTAAACTCAAGACAATAAATTTCTTTCATTATTATTATTTTGTAGTAGGTAATTATCATAGCACTTTTTTATTTCATTTCACTATAACGGAATTTCAGTATAACAATTATCTTTTGGTCACTTGCATAAGTTTGTTATACAGACATTTCCCTGTAATATATAGAGCAAGATTAGAACAGGTGACTAAAGCAGACCATTTTTAGCATCATCTTATGAAAAGACTCAGTTTCTACCTGTAACATTTACAAACTTCGCTTATCTTTGTGTGAGGACCTGTAAATTAATATCTATTATTGCTTGGAAATTTAATGGTGATATTATGATAATTGTTAAACTGAAAATATTTATTAGTTGTGTGAGAGGAAGTTAATAGTGTTCTTAGTTTTTTAGGATATAAATTAATTTAAAAAATTGGAAAAACAAAGGCTTTTTAATTTTAATGACATCATAGTTCCTTTAAGACCTGTATATAAGTTATAAAGAAATGATTATTTTTAATATTGAATGCTTTTGGATGATTTTAAATTTTTTATATTTTTCAGAGTGAAGAGGAAAAGAAAGAACTTATGATGAGTGAAGAATATCAAGGTAATATTAATTAGTTATTGATTTTTCTGATTATGTAATATATTGAGGTAATATTTGTGATTTGCATATATAGTAAATACTTATCAACATAGTTAAAAGTGGTTTGAAATATATTTATATTAACCTTGTTTCTGATGAATATAATCAGCGGTCTTGCTTTTTTTTTTTATAAGGAATTTATTGCAATAATGAACGAAGATTGAAAAATTATCTGTTTTACCAGTTAAATGACAATCTTATGCATAAAACACCTGAAATTACCAAAAAAATAGCAGATCTTCAAACAATTTTAGTGCTGGTTTTGGAGTGGGGGTGGGGGGGATAATATAGTTTTCATAATTATCTTGAAAACATTGAAAGGAAGTTTGACAGGGTAAGAACAATGTCAAAAACAGGATTTAAGAAATCTTGATTAGTTTTACCCTGGCACTTTGTTCTATATGAACTAATTGTCCAGGTCACAAAGACAAAGAGTAACTATTAGGGATAGATAGAATGATAGCATCAAAGCCATGCTTACTTATGTTTTTAGCTTTTGTTGTTAGAGGTTCTTTCAGAGCTGTAGTGTTCAAAGTTCTCTTAATTAGCACATTTCGTAATATTTCATCTATTAAAAGAAGAAATTTTATTTATGACATTAATAGGCTGTCAGGGTATAAGAAGCAATTCATAACAAAAATCCACAAATGTATCAAATTTAAGAGCAGAGCAGACACACAAATAACTCTGGCCCAACACACTAATACTACATAGGCAAAATTTACTGTAAGTTTCCCGTATATAATTGGCTTTTCTCAATCATTAAATAATATGTCAGAAACATATAATATTAAAGCCCCGAGTGCAGTAATTAATGCTATTAAGCTATTGGCGATAAATGATAGAGATAGCTCACCCCTCAGGAGGGATGTACTCTGTCAAAATAAATGACCCCAGAAGAATATTAAATAAAACCAATATGTAGAACAGATATATAGAACAATAGAAATCGTATTTCCAAGCATGAAGCAGATATTCAAAAGAAAGAGAGCCTTACGCTTTATCAGTTATTTTTGTAATATCAATTACCTTTTAGTAAATTACAATATAAAATTATATCTACACCACCCACAAGATACCAATTAAATTACATGGAAACATAATTGTTAATTTACATTAAGAAACTCCATGTAATACCAACTTAACTCCTACCAGTACTACAAAATTACTATATGAATCCGTAAAGCACAGCCAAGGGACATCCTAATAAAAGCATGCATTGTTAACCATGAAATGTCTGATGAATCTATTGAAGATATAGAAGTGCATAATAAAGGGAATTTAACTTGAAACTTTTATCTTTTCTATGTATTGAGCTGAAACGCCAGTTTTTTTCAAATGTTTAAATGCTTTTAAAAAAGAACAAGAACAAGAAAAGTAACACCTTACCTAATGTACCATCATTTGTTGAAACATTAGCAACTGGATATTTCAAAGGTTTGTCATGTCTAAACAGCAACAAGGATTGTGTTTCTCTGCTAATGATATTACGAGCAAGATCTTAGTGTTGAGAGTACCAGCCTTCAAATAACATCTAAATGACATGAGTATTTTCATGATGAGCAGTCAACTGGCTCATCATGGACATGGTCACTTCATTGTGATATACCTAAAGGAAGTTTTACCTTATGGCGTGCCATGATGGACTATTCTTGCATCAAATGCTATGTGAGTATGACCAATATGCTCATTTCTTCAATGAGTGTATGCAATGATATCAACATGTGAAACTTTATTAACTTAAAGTAATACTATGCTATATTCAAAGATCTCTATTCCTTGGGGTGGAGATGGCTCAGTCAGTAGCATGCCAGGCTCGTAATCTGCAGTTCCCAGCTGGGCCAGATTAAGATTTATCTCCACAAAACTTTTCTGCCCTACCCTCAGTCAGTAGGGAACACTGATGGGCTGGAAAGGCCACCATCTGTCCAATGACATGTTAAGCTGTAGCCCCTTTGGGAGAGCTATAACCTGTGAATGTTAAAAAAAAACAGTGGATAGCCTTGACGGAAGGCAATCATCTGTCTCCCAACAGCTGTCCAGTTGGTCCCCTCCCACAACTTCTCTGAGCCCTCGGGGTTCTTGTGACCTGGCCATTTAGCCCACTGTGTGCAAAAAAGTGCCATTCAGGTGTAAAACAACCCAACTCTGTACTCCATGTTATATAGTACAGCAATTGAGTTAGTAAAGTTAAATCTGTATCTAAGCTTATGAGCTTATTTTGAAGGCATATAAAATATTTTATACCATTGCAACTACCACTGCCAAAAAGACCTATCACCTATGCCCAAAGTTTAGAGTCAGTGCCAACTTTAGCATCGAAGTCACCTGCTGCAAGAGTAATATCTTCTTTCTTGGCAGAATTCAAAATATCCTGAAGTTGTCTGTAAACCTATCTTTTTTAGTTTCTTCAGAGTCCTTAGTCAGGGCATAACAACAGATAAATTTCTTAAGCTATTATCAAATCCTAATTTTAAATTTATCTGTAAGAAATTGTTCATTAATGCATTCATATTCTAGAAGTCCCATCAATGGCATGTCTGCTGAGAAGCAAATTTACATCTTGCAGATGTTTTCCATTGTCTTGCCTGAAAACTGAAAACCACACAGTGTTTTTTAGCATGTACAGACTTCAGATATTCCTGCAGATGGCTTAACCCTTTAATAATCATACTGACTGTGGTTTGAGATGTAATTACACAGATAGTCTTATTTGTTTGTCTTTACTAGCCTTTAACACCTTTTGGGCTGTTTTGGGCACTAAAGGATTAATGTCGAAGCTGACTGGTCATTTCAAATCCGACATGCTTTTTTGTAACCAAGTGTAAGGTATAGACAAGCAGAAGAAACTATGTTATTGCAAGAGGAAAAAGCTGAATGATGCCTTACTTAGAGTTTGCAACACTGAAAAGAATTCTGGAACTTTCTGATCTCTGTACTACAGAAATAATTCAGTTTAAACCTATTAAGATTATTTTCACTGTGGGAAATTTTGATTATGGTAATAGCTTAAGGAATTTAAACTTTTGCTGGGAGAGAGAAGCTAGAGGGATCTGATACCTTATTTAAAGGACAGATGCAATCTAGAAGTTTTAACTTGTGCTTGTTTCTCATACAACATAAATACTTACACAAGGATATACTTAGTGACCTATGCTATAGTCCTCTCGGCTAACTGCTATTAACCCCATACTGTGCTGGGTTTTTTTCTCTCTCTAAAAATGCAACTTCTGAGCCTAATTATGAAATAATTAATGAGTGAAATAGTTTACATACTAAAAAAAGGCATTTAATTCTGAACAAAATATGTAAAAATTAAAAAGAAAAAATGGTAGGTAAACATAAAAAAACATGTTGCAAGCTCATTTGTAGTGATTTTTGAAAATTAATTAGTCAGCCTCCTACACTTAAAGGGTTAAAGGGTCGATTTTTATCTCATTTTCAAAGAAAATGAGATAATAGTTTCACTTTATCGTTGTCTGTCCATCTGTGGTATTGAATTTTTTTGTTTATAGAGATAAATAAAAAACTCTTTTTGTATTGATTGTATATTGTATTGATTTTGTATTGATTGTATATTTTGTATGATTGATCTTTTTGTATTGATTTTGTATTGATTGATTATTTTGTATTGATTGAAATATTATGATATTAATTTTACGAATCTCCTTAAAGCTATAAATGAAATTATTATGAAAATTCTAAATTTCAAGCAAATATTGCAAACAATGTATTTATGCTAGAAATTTGAAATTTTGCTGGTGGAATGTGAACATTATGAAGTTTCCATTGGGAACAATGAATTGACCTCTTAGACCCATGGTGGGCTGGAAACACTATTCTTTTTTGCTTTAAAAGATAATTTTTTGTTTATAAAGTTAAATTAAAAGTTCTTTTTAGGTTGGATAGGTATAATGAAATATTACAATTTGTACTTTCCAAATATCTCAAAAGCTATAATTGCACCCTCTGATGGTGTAAAAATTAAAAAATTCTAATATTGCAAATGATGTATTTATGGTAGAAATTTGAAATTTTGATAGTGGAATATGAAGGTTACCACGTTTTCATTGGTAACAATAAAAGTGATAATTGGAAAATTCATTTACTTAAATTGGTACTAATAAAAAAAAATAATAAAAAATATTATGATTCATATTTTTCAAATACTTAGGTAATTTTAATTCATATCATTACAGATCATTAAAACATAGGAAAGGTAAAACTACTAATGACTTTTGTAAGTGATTTGTATATAACAGAAATTTGAAATGTCGGTGGTACTTTTCAAGAGTGATACCACTGCGGATAATAATGTATCCACTTTTCTCAGAATGGTGTGGTAAATGCAACTTTTTTTATGTTGTATAATTGCTAATAAAATACTATTTGCCTTTTTCCCCATCATCCCATTAGCTTAAATTAAAACTTTTAAGGAGTGAAAGAGTAGGAAAAGGAAAAACTTCATTCTCTTTGAAAACAAGATTCCCATATGTGCCAGATGCAATATGCATTCTTCTAGTTTCGTTTAAATTATTTTTTATATCAATTTAAGATTATATATAGAACTAATGATAGATTTACAAATTTGTTATAGTGATAAAAAATATTCAAGCAGCCCATTTGCCAGAGAGGTATTCTAGGAGCCATTCAGTATAATATTTCACAGAGATCTTGTGAAGTATTTGAGACCTTGAGAGAAAGACAGTATCAGTCAGAAATGAAACATCCATGCCTTCATCCAGGTCAAGATTTGAACCCTGGCCCCTTTGTTCCACATCCAAGAAGATTTGCCACTCAGCCACTGGGATTACCATTTTTAATACATCATGGATGGGAAATGACTATCATCGTTTTTCCATAATCAATGTAGAGCTGCCAACTACTCCATTTTTATTTTTATTTTTTTTCACTTTTTGTCCAATTTTTGGTTTAAAATCCGATTTGGTCATTGAAATCTGTTTTTTAGGATTTTTTTCAGTTTTGCCCATATGAAAATCTCCAAATTTTACATTATTTTATGCTATTATGTAATATTACATAATTTCAATGAAAGGAAAGAATTGTTCCCGATTTACCTGTTTTACTATACTAAAAGTGCAGCTGTGTCCCCACTCCCTAATCTATGCTTGTGGGGCTTACCTGCACATCAATCAGAGGAAATTTATAAGACTTCAGCTGACCATTTCTGAACAGAACACATGGCAAAGTCCACACCTAAATTCTTTTGGGGCAGGGGTGGCTCAGTCGGTAGCGCGCCAGGCTCGTAATCTGTAGTTCCCAGATTCTGAGTCCCAGCTGGGTCAGCGTTGAGATTTATCTCCACAACGGTCAGTAGGGGACACCGATGCCCTGCCCACGGTCAGTAGGGGACACCGATGGGCTTGGAAAGGCCACCATCTGTCGGAAGGGGTGTTAATCCGTGGCCCCATGTGCGGGAGAGCCATACCCTGTGAACGTTAAAGAACACGCTGGATGGCCTTGACGGGAGGCTTACCATCTGTCTCCCAACAGCTGTTCCAGTGGTCCCCTCCCCAACCTTCTCTGAGCCTTCGGGGTCCATGTGACCTGACCATTTAGCCCATGGTGTGCAAAAAAGTGCCGCTCAGAGGTAAAACAACCCAATCTAAATTCTTTTCCAGAGTTGAAGGTTATAGATTGTTTCTAAATGGTTGTTTATTGAAACTATACTAACTCTCCCTGCCATGGCCAACTAAACACTAGTTGGATTACTTAAAATCGGAAACTTCACAGTGAAGGAAATAATACATATTACAGAATTTCCTTGCTCTGTGGACCATAATTGACATTGCAACTTGAATGGATCTCATGCATGTCTATTGTTATCTGGATTGGGCTAATTGGTTGATAAGGGATTAAAATTTTTCTTTTGGTAGAGTTGAGGTAAGTTAACAGCTGGGCTACTCTGACCTTACAGCTTAACTTTGACCTTTCGATTGGCTGATCAAAGCTCTTCTCTTTGGTTTCAGCACTGTAGTAGTACTGTCTCTGTTCTTACCTCTGCACTTCGAGTCGGTAGTGCGGCAGGCTCATAATCTGTAGTTCCCAGGTTTGAGTCCCAGCTGGGTCAGCATTGAGATTTTTCTCCGCCAAATTCCCTGCCCTGCCTACAGTCAGTAGAGGACACCAATGGGCTTGGAAAGGCTGCTGTCCTCGGATGGGATGTTAAGCCATGGCCCCATGTGCAGGAGAGCCATACCTTGTGCACATTAAAGAACACACTGGATGGTCTTGATGGGAGGCTACCATCTGTCTCCCAACAGCTGTTCCAGTGGGTCCCCTCCCCCAACCCTCCCTGAGCCTTTAGAGTCTATGTGACTTGGCCCTTTAGCCCATGATGTGCAAAAAAGTGCCGCTACCACTGCACTTTGTCATTTGCTGTTGTGTGTAAACAATTTCATAACTAGTTTTGTGTGAAAATTTTTATTATCCCCCCCAAAATGTCTCACAATCAGAAATATTTGCGACTTATTCCCAAGAATTTTAATGTGTGTAACCATCTTATAAAGGGGAAACATTTACTTTTTTTCAAATTCTACAACTGTGATATTAGCATTGAACATGGAAGCCTGAAGATATATTTTACTGTATAGCAAGGAGTTATAATCAATTACTGTTATGTTACTTCCTATTGCACTTTACTTGTCATTTGTTGGCCATTGTCAGTTTTGTTTCACCAAAACTTTGTAACTTGGCAGTTGATTACAAGAGGTATGTATTTGAATTGTTTTACATCTGAGTGGCATTTTTATGCCACTCAGAGGCTATTAGTCAATTATTAATCAGTGAATAATATTTATGTATTGATTGTTAGTTTTTAATTATTAGCTATTAGGTTAACTTTCATAATATTAAAAGTGTATGGATGCAGTGACTTGTCTGCACGAAACCACTGCTTTTCCTGTCATGTGACAAGCTGCCACTTCCAGCAATCTAGTGCTTTCTCAAAGAAAACATCATAGAAAAGGGCTGAACAACATTTGCTGTTATTCCCTGTATTGTAATGCTAACTTTTGCAATATATTGATTGATCTATAATTGATAAGGTAATGATGCCTACATATTATTTATTAATTATTAGCAGTTAAGTTAACTTTCATTAATGTCAAAAATGTATGGATGCAGTTGAGTTGGCTGCAGTGAGACTATTTCGTGTGCTGCACGAAGCTTGCCACTGCCAATGATCCAAGCATTTTCTTAAAAAAAAGCTGTAGAAAAGTTCACAATAATTGTTACTGTTCTCTCTGTATTGTAAATCTTAACTTTTGTAATATATCTATTGATCTATTGTTTATCAGTAGATGATACCTACTACTACATATTGTTCATTATTAGCAATTAAATTTAATTTTGTTAATGTCAAAAACCATATATTTTCTACCTTATCAGTTGTTATGCCATATATTTTCTGCACTGCAAAAATGTAACTAAACTGATTTAAGTTCTTTTGGTATAAAATAGGAAATTTTATTCATAATCAGTTAATGAGTGACATAAAATGATCATTGCTAAACTCATATTGTTTTCACCCATAACTGATTGAGGCTTACAAGGTGCCAAAACCTTTTTATTGTACATAAATTTACTTAATAATAACTAGTAGCTAATAATTAATATGTATTTATGTATTGATTAATAATCGATAAATTGCGTAAATTCTGAGAATTTGGGAATTTATTGGTTTTCATAAGTGGTTCAATTTCTTTCAACTTTTTATTCTTCCAAATCATAATTTTAATTGTGCAAGATTGGCAGCTCTATCAGTGGACTTTCAGCCAAAATCAGAAATTTGTCTTCATAAACAATGGGAATTACTGACTTTCAGTTTTCACCTGTCATTAATGTGTTAATACAAGTAATTTTACATTAACATATTAATGACAGACAATCTATCATCCACAATGAAGTATTTGGATAAAGATAATGATTATTATTAGAAGTAACCTGCAGTGTAATCCAAGAATTGAACTGAAAATTATTGTAGTTTTTGGGTGATTTACATTTTTTTTGTTGACAATTGAAATTCTACGAGAATCATCATAGTTCCATAACTTTCAAAACATTTTGGCTTCTCTTGTATTTGCATATATTTTCCCCTCTTCCCAAGATTGTTGTTTTAATTAAGTTAGATAAGCACAGTTTCAGTGCTGAGTGGTTAGCCTTCTTGACTGTTCAAGGTTCAAGGTGTTGAGTTCATGGTTCATGGCAGTTCCTTGACAAGCCACTACTTGAAAAATAATTTATTTTTTAAGCAGAATTGTTGATTTTTTTAAGTGAAACTTTATCTTCCTCTAGTCATTTGATAATTGAAATTGCTATATACATTATTATATGTAATATGTAAAATTATTATTATATATTTGGTAAAATACTTTGGTAGTTACTCTTTAAGCTATGCATATTTAACATATATTATTATATATATATTTAACAGGTATTGAAGTACTGACTCTTTCAATAATGTTTGGCTGATGCTGTAATAGTCAACCCAATATTTTCACTTTTTTATATAATTTTTTTTTCTTACTCAAAAATTTATTAAGAGCATAAAAAGTGTGAAACAAAATGAAATTAGAAATTTTGAAAATTTCAAAAAGAAAAGCACTGTAGAATTAACTTTTTAATCTAGTTTCTTAATTCTAGTGTCTTAGATTAATTTGTGTTAGTGTAACCTGGTATAGTTTCATGGGTTTTTACCAATTTCAGATATCCCCTTGTTGGATTCTTTAATCTGAATTGATTAATGTTATTGAACTATATTTTAATTAGTTTTAAAAGTGGAACTAATGTGTGTTTCTTTATATCCATAGAAAAAATGGAAGAGTCAAGTTTTTTGTACTTAACCGTTGATCTTCCTCCTCCACCATTATTTAAAGATGAATTGAGAGAAAATATCATACCCCAAGTACCACTCTTCACAATACTTTCAAAGTTCAATGGAACTACAGAAAAGGAATATAAGTCTTATAAAGATTCTAAAATGAAACGTTTTGAGATCACTACTTTGCCACCATATTTAATATTGTATATAAAAGTAAGTTGATAAAATGTATTATTTTAATTTTTTTTTTATAATTTAGGTATAATTATATATTATTTTAAGTGAAAAACTAGAGAAATATTAAGCCATGAAGAACTTTTTATTCACTGTAATGTGTATATTCTCCCTGAATTGACAGAAATTAATTTCTGGCAAATAAGAGAATGCAATAAAATGTACCAGTAATGTTATTTATAATTTTATGAAATTATTGACTATTCAGATTAATGTCATTTGTTAGTTTAAACTGATGGAAAACAACCAGTTTTAATGTCTAATATAATAAATCTTGTGTAATAATCTTATGAAATGCATATGACCAATGATAGACTGGCCATATGAGCAGTTGCCTAAAAGCTGTGCTTTGAAGAGCCAGCAGGATAATACATCTATAATGGGCAAAATAATTTTTAGAACTCTTGAAATATTCTCTCCATTTAGATGCATTATGTATAATTAGTGCATTGTTATTAGACATATATGTATTAATGTTTAAAAAAATAGGCAAAAAATACTAAGGATTAGGGTCATTAATTTCTGGCAAATAAGAGAATACAATAAAATGTACCAGTAATGATGGTTCATTTGCTGGTGGTGTGTAAGTAATTGCATAGATCAGTCTAGTGCAGGTATGGTGAATCTTTTTAGATACCTACTAAAGATAACTAAAACAATATGTATTTAGTTTTTTTGTATGACATACCAGTAGTAATATTTATATATATAGTATGTATATATTATATATTTATGTAATATAATATATACATACCACTAGTAGTATACATACCAGTAGTATTCCTTATAAAATATAAAATTTGTGGGTCATACAGGTGGTCTTTTCTTTATACAGATTTTCAATTATAGTTAGAAAGATGTCACATTTCATTGCTAATTTTGAAAACAAAATAGTTTTATATAAAAGAGGATAAAATATACAACTTAAAAATAAAGTTGTAATCTATTCATATAATATTTTTTTAAACAAATTAAAGGCAAACTTTACACACAATCCTTCTTGTTGTAAAATACAGTGAAAGCTCCTGGCAATGTATGTCAAATGTGCATTGCAAGCAAAGGTGCAAAACTTGCTTCCCTGCCAGTCATTCTGGGTGTACCATCAGTGGTGACAAATACTTCTTTTGAAAGGCTGCCATCCATTGGATGGGATATCAAACTGAGTCTGTGTGCAGGAGAGCCATATTCTGTGCACTAAAGAACATGCAGGATGGCCTTGACCGGAAGCTTCCATCTCTCTCCTAACAGCTGTCCAGTGGGTCCTTCCCCAACCATCTCTGAGCCATTGGGTCCTTGTGACTTGTCATTTAGCTCATTGTATGCAAAAAAGTGCCATTCAGAGGTAAAACAACCAACCAACATCTGAATAGTCATAATTGTGTATTTTTCATTTCATTTACAATTAACTGCCTTACATTTATCTGTTCCTGTAGTAATTCCAGGCAAAGTTACCAAATCAAGTATTTCTCTAAGTATTTCATCACTTGTAGGATAATGAGCAATAATAGCTAATTGAGCTGAAAATAAATCTGTGCTTTCATCATGATGTGGAAAAGAAATGAGATAGACTGATAACATTTTAGCTGATCTGCTATATCAAGTAGGGTGAAGATATATGGAGGGCATTCGAAAATTCTTCACACATGTCTCTAGATTTGCACTCATTCTACCAAAGTTAATCATCTAGGACTTGTTTGAAAGCTTGTGAATGTGTCGTGTTAAAAAGAAAGGCTGTATTTATCATATTTCACTCTTCATTGGTGGTGTGTAAATTTCAGCCAGTGGAATCTGTGTATTGTTGCTATGGAGCCTACTAAAGACAAGGAAATATTTTATATTTTCACAAGGATAGAGCTTGGGGATGACATGAAAAAAATTCATGCCAATTTATCACAAGTATATGACAATCACGCCTGTTCATATGGACTGTTATGGGATGGATGCGCAAATTCAAAGAAGACAGCTTCAAATACCTCCCTCATATAGGAACACCAAAGGAGGCAGTAAATGAGAGAACCATCACTGCTCTTTGTGAACTCATTAAGGAAAACCCATACATCACCTTTCAGGTAATAAGTTTAGATTTCAGTATATCAATTGAAAGTTTAAAACAACAACAATTATTCATCAATATTTAAAGTTCTGAAAGATTGTGCCAAATGGGTACCCCACAAACTGACAGAACAGCAAAAAAAAGTGCTACAGTTGATTCGTGTAAGAAGATGCTGGCAATATTCCAGCATCTTATTACATGAGCATCATTATTACTTTTTAGTGGCTCCAAATGTTTAACAGATTGCCACAGGTGATGAGACATGGTTTTATTACTACAAAACTTCCAGAAAGATGGTCAAATATGTTTTGGTTGCAGTAGATGAACTGTGCCCCCAAATCCTCTGACAAGACTTTCACTCAAGGAAGAGGATGTTAGTGTTTTTCAATTCCCAAGGAATGATAGCCATGGACACCTTACCTAATGGATCTATAAATGACCGATACTGCACCAACATTGTTTTGCCCAAAATGGTTAAGGAGATAGAGACAGTGTCCAGCAACAGGTGTGTCAAGGGTCTTCCTTCATGACCAGGCCAGTGCTCACAAAACCCAATAAGTTATGGCCTATATGGAGCATAAAAAAAAATCAAGGCTATCCCAGCCTGCATATTCATCTGATCTTGCAGCATGAGATTTTTGGTGGTTTGCAAAAATTAAAGAACTTGCTGGGAAGCCTTTTTCAAGGGTGCAAGACCTTGCAAAATGCGTTCATGCAGAGATGCGGAGTATTCCACAACAGGAATACCACCAAGCATTCCAGAATTGGCGTAGACATCTGCAGTTTACATAGATGCTGTAGGAGAGTACTTTGAAGGACAGTAAAAGTTTTGTTGGGGTAAGTGCAGTGGTTTTTGTTCTGCAGATGCATGTCAATAACGTTTTAAGCACCTCTATATATATATATGGTGGAGGCTGTGTTTTACCAAGGTCATTTTGGTACCACTCAGAGGGCACTCTCAATGCATCACAATGGAGACAACTGAGCTAAAGGATTTTTTTTTTTGTGTTTTTTTCATGTCTTTCTTTGTTCTGGTGAATATTTCTCTCTGATGTCTTTCAGGAAATTTTTGTTTTTGATTATGCCCAATTGTGCAGTAGCAAAGGTGCATGAATTATACTTCGAAGAATAAGAAAAGCAACATTTCTTATTCAATCCCATTAGAAGAAAAATTAGTGAGTGATACAATGTCGACATCAACATAAATTCAATGTGCAGCATGCTAAGATACGTATTAAAAAAATTTTAGATGCCTATTACAATTGTGACCTATGAAACAAACTCTTAGAACTCCTTTTAGACGTAAATTTAAAGGATAATTCTATTCCAGACAAAAACCTGCCACATGAAAAATCAATCTTGGTTACTATGACCAATTCTACTTGAATCAAATGAATGTTTGTCTCAGGAAAAAATGGAAAAGTGTTGGGAAAAAAATCGATAGCCCTGAAATTATGTGCTATTTTCTTGGTAAATTAAAAACTGTTTACACCAGGTCAGATTAAATATTTTTTGGAAGGTAAAAATTTTGAAATGTACTTCAGGCAGCAAAAATTTAATTTTTCTTGAGATTTTCATTATGATTATTAACATAGTAGAAATAAGTTATAATAAATTGAGATCATTTGTTTTAATTCTATCAAATTAAATTTTAAGATCAAAATAATTACTCAGAATCAACTAATACAACTTCTGTAGCAATTAGATATGAAGTAACAATAACGAAATCTGTAATATCAGTATACACTCAAATTGCCACTTTATTAGGGGTGGGGTGGCTCAGTCAGTAATGTGCCAGGCTCATAATCTGCAGTTTCCAGGTTCAAGTCCCACTTGAGCCAGCATTGAGATTTATCTCTGCAAAACTCCCCCCCCCCCCTTCCCTCGGGTCAGTAGGGGGGCACTGATGAGCTTGGATGGGATGTTAAGCCTGTTGCCCCATGTGCAGGAGAGCCATACCCTGTGCACATTAAAGAGCACACTGGATGGCCTTGATGGGAGGCTACTATCTGTCTCCTAACAGTTGCCCATTGGGCTACCTCTCCTAACCTTCTCTGAGCCCTTGGCATCCTTGGGACCTAGCCATTTAGCTCATTGTGAGCAAAAAAAGTGCCACTCAGAGTTAAAACAACCCAACCCATGCCACTTTTTTATTAAGTAGTTTTGTGGTATGTCATTAGCAACTCATATACAGAACTCAGTAACTTCTTAAATAAGCTTCTTATGAAAAAATGTAACTGAAGGTGATTTAAAGATCTCAAATTTGTTTAAAGTATAAATCTTGATTTCTAACACTATTCTTTCAGTATCTAAAGAGTTTTGGAAGCAGAAATATTTTGCAAGATAACTCATTCTGCAAAAAATCGTTCAAAATTGGCAAAAATCAACATAATTGTTGTGCAAACTTTCCATAACACTCTATATAGCAAATGAATATTGTTGAAAAATTAAGATTAAAATGGATTTGATTGAGATCTTTAAATTATCTTCAGTCACATTTTTTCATAAAAAGCTTATTTAAGTTACTGAGCTGTATCCAAGTTACTATTCAGATAACATAGAAGAACTGCATTTAATAAAGTGGCTGTTAAGTGTATATCCATAACAATAAATACTTTCCTGATAGTTACATAGATTTCAATTATACAAAACTAAAATTGTAGTTTTTCACTTTTTCTATCTACAGAAATCTACTTTACATACACTTCTTATAAGATTTGTTTACCATCAGTCTCCCTGCTATAACATGAAAACTCCTAGACAAATAACATGAAGAAATGCTTCCTAATGAAGTGGTATTACCCTACTTTCATTCACTCTGACATCAAGTCTGATTTTCATGATTCTTTTACTATATTTCTTCTTAACAAGCAAATTTTGTATACATTAAAAGATTCATACCTTATTTTGAAAATCTTTAAAAAGGAAAGGTGCAGATTCTAACTATGATTTTTTATTTTAGTCTTCATCTTTAAAGGTTTGTACATGCTGAGTCCTTGTGTTGAGTACTGAACTTACTTTTTCAAAATTAACAGCAACTAACTTTGAATTACCACAGTTACCAATATCAAATTTCATAAAAGCACTCAACAATAGCTTTTTTTGCATTAATAATGAGAAATGTATTCCTTTTGAAAAAAATTATGATTTATAGTGTCATTTCACAGATGAAGATGTTTAATGCTTTATCACCATTTTTAAACATGCCATATTTTGCAATTCACTGTTCTTGAAAAATATCTCATGCTACTATCCTTTTACCTGAACAATTCTGTTTTAAGTTAGTAAATATGGCATTGTTATAAACACAATATAATTGTTGCTGAAAAAACAAATGAAATAAAACTACCACAATTCAAGAATACAGTACTGTGGAGAATTGGACCATTCATTTTTTTTTTCTCTTATTACACAACTGGTTACCGTAATAGTATCCTGAAGAAAGTTGCAGCAATGCAACTTAATCATTGGTCAAAAATACCACTCTCAATAAAAATAAAGTGGAAACATGATTAGATGACTGACCTCTCCACTAGATATGTGTTTCTGTCAGACAAAGAAAGAAATCTGTTGTTTGTTTCATTGTTTCTGATGCACCCAAAAGATGCATCAGACAGCAATGAAACATCTGGTCAGTAGGTTATTTGGCTAATCTGCCTAAGAAGCAAAGATGTACAGTACGAGCTACCCTTGCCCACAAATGGTGTAAACAAAAGGGGCAAATTGGGCAATCCATTAGATATATGCTTCTGTCAGACAAAGAAAAATGTGTTCTTGCACCCAAAAGGTGCATTAACCCTTCCAGTGTCCAGCCTGAAAAACAGGTTTCTATCCAGGGGCCAAGCTATTTTCTGCCTATGCTCAGCCAAAAAAAAATTTAACTTTATAACTTTTTTTGCCAAATAACTAATGAAAGGAATTATGGCATGTTGTATGCCAAATTAATCAGTATTTCATTCTGGATTTTCTGAAATTATAATATTTAACAAAAAAGACCATGTTTTATTTTAATAGGACTTTTTTAGAGTCATGTAGTAAAAAAATGCATCTGGCAACACAAATAAAAATTTATTAAAAAAAAACTAATAGACAGAAATTATTACAATGCACATGAATAGAATGGTTATATATTTCTGAATAACAAAAAATATTTTTTGGTTTTAAGTAAGTATTTCTCATTTTGTAATTTTTTTTCTCGGTACCATACTTTGAGAAAATTCCAGGCTTTTTGCCAATTGTGCTGAGTCACATAAACACATCAACTTTAGAATTTTAAAAAAAAAAAAATCAATGAATGGAAATAGGTCATGTGATATATCAAATTAAACAGAATTTAATTACGAATTTTATAAAAATAAATAATATAAATAAATTTCCAAGCATATTGATTTTAATAAGCCTTTTTCAATGTGATATGGTGAAAAAAAGATCGCACTATACAATTAAGGCTTCAGTTTGGAAAACCTGCTGAATAAAAATGGTTAAATTATATATTTATCGAAAGGAAATTTCCTCCCAAATAATATAATATTCAACCTGAAATATGATTTTTATTTCTTTTAATGATTCTTTTCAGTATCGTATATTTTAAACACAGTCAGTGTTATACAATGTGACTTGGACTTATCACGTTCACGGAATTTTCTGAAATGGTTATGAAATAGAAAAAAACTTCCTAGGCTGCTTTTTTTACTAAATATTTCGAATTTTTTCTTTGGGTGTTGAATTTCAGCGATCTTGGCTAACTGCAGAAAGGTTTGTGCATCAAAGCACCAACCCTTCGTGAAAATAATTTCCGTCCCACATGACTGCCGATTTCCATAGCAATGAAGTCTATTTTGCTTCCATATCCAAGACATTCATTTTCAGAAAATGGTACAAGCTCAAAGTTTTTTTACTAAAAAAAAACAAGAAATAATAAAATAAAAATTATATATAACCTAATGGAATGTTAAGTAAAATATCTGTAACAACTTTTAACCAGCCTCTGATCTATCGTATCTCGGAAATCGGCTGATCGTAAGATCGCTAACGGAAGTAAATCTACAGAAATGAATTTGCTTTTGTATCCAAAAACTCATTTATTTTCAGAAAATGATATTAGATCAAAGTTTTACTGGAAAAGTAATAAATAATAAAATGAAAATTAACATATAGCCTAAAATATCCACAGCAACAAGTTGTAGGCAGGCCATGCTGTATAACATAACTATGAAAAAAAAATCAATACTTATCAATCGGCCAAAAGATCGCTAATTTCCGAAAATAAATCTACTGAAATGAAAACTAACTAAGGTTTAAATATTAAAAAAAATACTAACTTGACAAAGAATATCCAACATGCTGGGCGAAAGCTGAAAAAAAACACAGCACATGGGAACAATGGAGATATCACATTTCATCCACCTGCATCTTCTTGACTCAGTGAAGCATAATTAATTAAATGCAGCTGCATCCAGAATTTCTAAGAACGATGTGTTTACTTCCTGTTTCGATTTTGAAGGTGGGAAAGATGCATAGAATGCTGGGGAAAATGATAAAAATAACTTGGGAATACTGAAATACGTTTATGACAAAAAAGTGTGAAACGGAAAAAAAAAATTGCAGTACGTATTTTGTAATTACTTTCAAAAAATACAATTTTTAAAAATGGCAATTTTTTTGTTAATTTTTAGGAGATTTTTGAAAATTTAAGGAAAAATTTGTTGATAATAGCTAAAATCAAACTTGTGAGCTTTAATCACAAGGTTGCTTCAGCAAATAGGAACGTTAACAAGCAAATCGGCAATACCGTTTAGTGCTTTTAAGAAATGGCAATCAGATGACTTTATAAAATTATTTATGTTGTAGTTTAATAAAATATGCATCAAATTAAAAAACAAAATATTATTTTTGAACACTGAATTATATATTTTTATAAGATATATATTTAAAAAAAATATTTACAACAGCAATTTTTATTTTTATGAAATAGATTTTTTTTTGTTGTACTAAAAACGTATGTATACGTCATTGGCCCCTTAATTTGGATTCTCCGTACGTATACATACAGGTTGGACACTGGAAAGTTTAAACAACAGTGAAACATCTGCTCAATAGGTTATTTGGCTAATCTGCCTAAGAAGCAAAGAAGTTCAGTGTGAGCTACTCTTGCCCTCAAATTGTGTGAAAAAAAAAGGGAAAAATTCGGCAGCCAGAAGCATGTGCGAATCAAGACTTTTCAAACTAACCTTAGAAAGCCTGGTGGCAATCAGGTGACCAATTTTTAGAGTCCAAGAGCACAATGGCATTAACAACTACAAATATTACTGCCAACTTTTTGATGAATGTTAACCAAATTGCTTATTTCTTTTAGGACTAAGGGACATTAACAAGCAATGTCAGTCTTCATCCCACTTCTAATATACTCTACCAAATGTGAGGTATAAGATAGTGAGATCTTAGTGGACAAAATGTTAAGTGAATATTGTCACCAATCACCAGGTTCAACTTTTGTTTGCATGATAAATTTTTTATGGTAGCAAAAGAGTATGCTTGAATGATAAACAAAATCGACCACCTTTAGTGTAGTATTACCATTCTTTGCTTGTTTGGGATCATTAAAAGAGGAGAGAATGGCATATAGCCAATATACTTCATCCTTTAAATTTTATAGCAGCTTTATTAATAATTTCGAATTGTGTTCATAAAGTAAAAAAATTAAAACATTTTCCTAAAGTAACAAGCAGAAATATGTCATGTGTCAAAAAGAGTATTTATTTTTGAATAATAAGCAAAAATTCAAAGAAAAATAAAAGGTAAGTAAAATTTTTAATATTATTTTTAAAAGGCAAATTTTATTGAATATTTTTGTTTTAACATCAAATACAGTATACATTTCAACATCAAATGCAATATAAAAATATTGATTTTACTATATTTTCTAAATTGTTTCATTTATCTATTTTTTTTTTAATTTTCTAGTCATTTATGCAAATAAGGTAAAATTATACTTAGATTTTTTGCATTCAGCAAACTGTAAGTAAGGAGTAATACCCGAAATACTTTCAGTTTATTTCCAAGTTTCAAATTATTTGTATATTTTTAATCACATTATATACATTCAAGAAGAATAAAAAGAATTCTAGAAATAGCAAGGTAAAAACACTTTTTAAATCAAAAATCTACTGAAATATTGACCTAAACAATGCATTTAGTTGCTAAATGACACTGCTGCTAATAATGAAAATCAATATATTTCATTAAAAGTTTTGAAAGCATTTCAATTTTGCTAGATGTAAAATGACATCAAGAACTGTGAACCAAAACTAATTGATAATCTATGTAATGTAGGGAAGGGGTAAATATATCCATCAGTAATTCATGTTACTTACTGTATGAACTACTGATGGGCAGTACATATTTTCAAATGTGTGAGAGTGATTGCTATGGATTCAAAGGAAATAATCAAGTATATCACACATATATTAGAATTAATTTCTAGGGAAGACTTCTCTTATAGCATTCGTGTACTGTGATAACTAGATAGTACTGCACTAATACATCACATGTTTCGTCTGACTAGTTTTGACTTTGTCAAGCAATACATACCTTTGTTTATCAGCAGTAACTTCGTTTCCACCTTGATTACCTCTAGCTTTAAGATATTGCTTTCACTACTGATATCCTGCATAAACAGCTGTAACTTTTGAACTTTTTTGAATCCTTGTCATCTTTAGTAATGTAATGTAGAATTTGCATCATTTATTCAACCAATTCATATGTTTGAGACTTCTGTACTCAACAAAAAACATTGTGACCTGCCTTGTTAGAACTTCAGAAAAATTTTAGAACTTCAAAGAACTTTGAAAAAGTTTTAGAACTTTGAAGTTATTTAGAATTTCAAAGTACCAGACTTCATTTAGAACTCCATAAAATTAGCCTTTAACTTAATTTTCAATCTGGGAAGTGATTAGCTGAGTGATCTGGGAAGTGATTTTATACCATATGCAAAGATATAGGCCATTGAAATTCTCTCTTGGGCATTTTTTGGGCAGAATTTATATACTCTATCTTTCAGATGCCCTATATCTGAGGATAATTAGATGTGTTTTTATGTTTACTAATTTTTTAAAGTGATGTTTTTCATTTCTTGAAAATATTGTCCTGTGACTTCCTTCTTTAAGTTTAACTTTTATAGTGCTTTCATCTTTTTTTTTTTCTTTTATCATTGTTACTTTGTCTTAATTGCCACTTTATTCACTTGATAACATTTTGATGTTGCAGAGATTTACGAAAAATACATTTTTTATTGAGAAAAATCCTACAATTGTCAACTTTCCTATCAAGTAAGTTCTTTAAAATTATTTTATATATTAATATTTAAACAATTTGTAGCAGCTACATCACAATATCAATCAAGGGTCTTGATTACCTGAGATTCTCTACTATCCAAGATGCAAATTGGCTAGATATTGATTTTTTACTCTTTTTTTTTTTGTGCTCTATTTCCATACATAATTTTATCCAAACAAATATACTTGTGTGGAACTATGAAGTATGGCCAGTGCATAATCATGTTACAGAAAGGTCTGCTGCTAGTATTTACCAGTAGCCAGCTTCTGTACAGAATGGGATTTTAATGGAAGATAGCATACCAACATACATTGCCCATGCAACCTAAATGTACCTTGACTGTGAGCATTACCTAATCTTTCACAGACAAGGCAATTGCCTTGTCTGTGAATGTCCCCATTTTACACATTGGTTCATCATTGATTATGCTTTGCACAAGTATCCATACAAACCCACCTCCATGGTTGCTTAGGTACAGTTCTGCAGGAAAAATTGTACAATTGTTATTAGTTATATAGAACTGTATTACATAACTAACAGAACTAGCTTCTGATATATCATTAGCAACCATGTGCAATGAACTGTTTTGGCTGAATAAACAGATGCTTTCCAAATATATTGTAAATTATATATATATGTTTTTACTTACGAACAGTCTCTATAATTGCCTGATTTGATCACAAGACTTCTCGTAATAATCAAAGTTTAGGAACGTGCAGCATATTGTAAATATAATTTCAGGCAAACCTCATTTAAAGCATCCCCTCAAAGTAATGCATTTATGTGGTTGTGTAATTGTTTTCATACTTAATTTAATAACTGCTTTTCCACATTATGGCACGTTGTAAAATATTGTGAATGTTCATAGCATTGCCTGACAAACATTTCCTTTATGTGCTTCATTAGCTTAAATACCTTCAAGAATGATAGTCTTGTTCTTTGAACAATCGATTAACTAAACTACCTTACTTTCAATTGTCTTGAACTGGTACAACATCTAAAAATTGTATATGATGGCAACAACAGTTTTCTATTTAGAATTCTGAAAGTTTTTACTGTTTTTACACTGACAAACTCTGTATGCTTTGTATTTTCTTCTTTGGAATGAAATAGCTAAAATATTTTTAATAATGAATTATAAGATAGATGCATTTGCAGCTAAACAGCTGCTCTAAATAAGCCTTTAAGTGTTACAATTGTGCAAATTGCACATATTTAGATAAGAGAGCACCTACTATATACATACACCCACTTTTCAGACACTTTATTAAATTTATTAAGAAGATTGCAATTGCTATTTAAAACTTTAATTGCAGTCATCCTTTAGCTATCCATTTCTCAAAACAGAAAAAAATTTGTAGTATTCATATGTGAGGAAAAGTAATTTTCCCAGTTGTTTTCTTCTCATTTCAATCAATTTTTAAATGATTACAATTCAAATAGATTTTGAAATATTATTAATATTTCAAAATTTTCATACATTAATTAAAAGTAATTTTGTTTCCTCTAGAAATGTGGATTTAACTGAGCTGCTGCAGCCTGAACTTCGTGATAAGCATCCCAAGGGTATTTATGATTTGATTGCAAATATTGTCCATGATGGTGAACCAGGTTCTGGAAAAGGAACATATCGAATTCATATTTTACATCGGGTGTGTATAAACATTTTTGAAGTTTATGTAGTAAAATTTTATATGCTATTATTTACACTGAAATCACAATTTATTTCCCCCCCCCCCCTGCATCCATCCACAAACTTTCCCTACTCCTCCACAATAATGCAGCTAGCCAAAACCCCTTTCAGGCTATAAATAGGTCAGATAACTACCTGCTGAATAGCATACCTGTGACTGTTATGATGGGTAAACATGGTGACCTGAGCAAGTTTGATCATGGGCAGATAGCCAGTGCAAGGAAGATAGGGTACTCCACATATGTGACTACAGAGTGTATGGGATTTCTGTGTGTGACAGTTACAAATGTGTACCATGACTACATTAAAACTGGGGAAAATATGTTCATAACTAGGCCATTGATGTTCGAGGTGAACACCACCTCTCCACCATCATAACATTAAAATGGGGGGGGGGGGGCACAGTGCAGATGATAACATTGGCATTCAATGATAGGGCAGCTACAAAGGTTTGTGCAAAGGCCATTCAACGTTTTATGGCACAACTAGGTTATGTCAGCTAATGAGTACATCAAGTACTCTTTTTAACAGGATGTCACTGAGCTATGAGGCTGCAGTGTGTGAAGAAGCATTACCAATGGACTGTGAAATGCTATAAATGAGTAGCTTGGTCCAACAAATTGAGGTTCCAACTACAACACATCAATGGAAGGTTGCATGTGGTGCACAGCACATTAGGCCATGAACCCCAATTGTCAAGTTGGGGTGTTACAAGCCAGCGAAGGTAGTGTAATTTTTTTGGGGCATGTTTACATGGGCCACCTTGGATCCCCTCTTGTACCTATTGATACCACCATCACCACACAGGACTATGTTGACATACTTGCTAACCACCTACACCCATTCATAGCTATCCATTTCCCACAGCAGGATGTCATTCAACATGACAATGCTATGTCTCATTGCTCCTGATTAGTGGACTGATTGAAGAAGAATTGCAGTGAGTTCACCATCCTTGTATGGCCCTCTCACTCCCTGAGCCTTATTGAGCATCTGTATGACAAAGTGGAGCAATGTATTCAAACCTGAAATCCACCACTGGTAACACTTGGCTCTTTATGGATAGCTGTCTTGGAATCATGGGCCACTGTACCACCTAAATGATTTCAACACCTGCTAGATTCCATGCCATGATGTGTTACTGCTGTTGTGAGAGTGAAAGGTGAACCCACACATTATTAGGTGGGGTTTGTACAAAAAATTGTCCTTTCAGTGTATATTATATAGCTTTCTTTATATTCTAATAGATGTTAAAACAGTCAATGTCATAATTTAGTATATTCTCTGCTGTGCAAAATTTAGTATATTCTCTGCTGTGCAATTTATACTGGAAAAAAATTTTAACCCTTTGGGGGCCCTCTGTCTGACTCTGACTTTGCAATTTCTCTGTTCTGGGCCAGTGTTAGACACTAGACAAAAAGGTTAACATCAATTAAATTTGTAGGGATGGGGAGTGGAGGTGGAATATAAAGTGTTTGAATAATACATTTGGACCAGTATTCATTAATGTTCTAACATATTGTAGAGCATTTGAACAGTGTCTTTAAAAATGAAAATTTGACTGCTGTTCCTTGCTGCAGATGATTAGCTCATTTTGCTGCTTTTTCAGACTTTGGTAATATTTGACTACATTGTAGGACATTTATTATTGAATGCATTTAACTTGTTTTATGCCTTGTGGTGTAAAAATGAATACAATTATAAAATAATGAAAAATTTATAGGAGAACATGCATATGGTCATAATCACACAAGACTTTTAACTGTAGAATTAACTGATGTAACCAAAGTTTATGTAATTAATATACCTTTCTCCAAATTTTTGTTTGCACTCAACCATCCTATTTTACTGTCAGTCACATTGTACCCTGTGTTAAAAATAAGAAAGTCATTTGTGTTTACCACTGTCACTAATTTTTGCATTTAGACAGTTTACTTCTCAAAATATTACATTTAAAATAAATAAATAATAATATTTCACTACATAAAAATCAGCTTAATTGGCAGTATATACAGAGAGCATTTATTCTTTGAGGAAATGCTTCTGCTTTACTGATGGCAACAACAGTTTTCTATTAGAATTCTGAAAGTTTTTAGTTTAAGCCAATTATTGTGTTTTTCAATGTTGCATATTCATGTACTTTAAAACATGTAGTCATTTATCACAAATAACTAAAATTTTCATTCTACAAAAATTTGGTTCTAAGAAGAGGCTTATCATCACTGGCAATTTTAATTTAAAACTGACAATATTTTGTAAAAATCAACTCTTCCCCTATCTACAAAACTGCATTAACCACATCAAAATAACACTTTTTTTTATATTGACATACAGGACAGAGAAGAATCCTAGAAGTTACTCCTAACTTTTACAGGCCTTCTCATACAAGGATATGCCCTACTAAGATCATAGTCATTGCTGACCACCTCAATTAGAGGTAACACAAACTTGATTTATTCTTTTAAATTAGGAGTAATTCAAGAGTAGAGAGATTTCATGAAATTTTGGACATAGTTGCATATTTTTAAACTACCCCAGGATATTTATGTACATTATGACAGTTGCAGAGTTAAAGTATCTGCTGCATTATGCATTTGGGATGCACTGAGTATTTGGTGTTTTATTTTGTATAGCATATTTGTAGTTAAGTGTCACTCTGCCAAAACTCAATTTCTTCATCTTTCATTTGTTCAAGTTAGCAGGACATTTGCCCTAGAATTACTATTCCTGAAAATCCCAATGATAACCACTGGATTTAAGTTATGCTATAAAAATACATATTCCTGTAGACATTAGTTGTATTTCTATTGACAAATGATGCCACAAACACTCCCCAGTCATGGAAGTATCTTCATAGTTCCTCATTAGCTGAGTATTGAACAGCAACTAACATTTATTGGAATTTATTGGGAAGTTGTGAGTTTAGGTTTCATTCCCAAAATTAAACTTTTGTATATAGAAAGTCACCTACACAAAGACTAACACTTTAACAACTGTACACTTATCATAGTAGTAGACTTAAAAAAAGTCACACTGAAGCAGAGATTTTCAAACTTTCTAACACTGTAACCTCCTAGAATTGTAATAAATTTATGCAACCCCCTAGAATCATAGATAAAATTTTGTGGCCCCTTCCCTACAATATAGGAACACATTTAAAGAAGTTACATACAATTACATATTTAAAGAAGAAATTTTCATTAAAAATACTAGCAAATATAAAACTAGCAGAGGTTTGCAACCCCCTTACAAGCTGCCCATGACCCACAGTTTGAGAATCACTCAGCTAAAGGATTAACATATGCATTCACTATAATATTGCAGTTTTTTTAATGCATATATATATTATGACTGTTTTAATTTATATGACCAAAGTGTGTGCATGATAGTTAAAACAGTTGCACTCCAATGAATAATTTTAAAATGTTATGTGGTATTTGGAAAAACATGAAATATTTTCATGCAGGTATTTGATATTTGCTGTTAATTGACATTTGGTATTCAGCAATTATGGCTGTCAGTACAATCTTAATACACACACATAATTTTGTCAATGTGATATTTTATATACCACCACCTTTAATGCATAAAAGTCTGACAAATATGCAGTTGTATTGAATGTATGCACCGAATTATATGGTTGTAGTGATCGAGTGGTTAGCACACTTGGCTATTGATCTAAGGGACCTGGGTTCGAGCCCCGGGTAAGGCATGGATGTATGTGTCGTTTTTCTGCTGAGGTCCTGCCATCCTCTCAGACCTTCTACTATGGCATATAAACTGACAGGCTCCTGTCAGACCTCTGTGGCAAGCAGCTGCTTGAGGGGGTATTTATTTTATTTTATATTAAAAAACTAAACTAATTTTTATGCACTTTAATCATGAACATAAATATCTGAAAAATAGTTTTTCCAATTTAAGTAGATTACACTTTGTTATTCCAAGTTCAAATGCTTATTCATACTCCTTGTTCCATCTTCTCATCTGTGTTTCCATACTTTTTAAAGGGATCTGGAAAATGGTATGAAATGCAAGATCTTCATGTAACTGAAATATTGCCACAGATGATTACCCTATCTGAAGCTTACATCCAGGTAATAATTTTAATATAGGACTGTTATATGTTAATTATGTTTGACTTTAATCAGTTAACATTATCTCAAAATATTGTTAAGATTATGTAAATTAAACTCTTTTTGTGTTATTATGATATGTTTTGTTCCATGAACATAAGTAGGTTGATTGGAAAATAAGAATAAAAAGGTCATATTGTTTTTACAGGCAAAAGTTAGGGTCATTAGAATTTATAGTGTAGGAACACTGTGTGTGACCTAACACTGCAACATCTGACAATTGCATGCATGGCAAGGATATGCTGTTAGAGCAATTCAAAGGGCAATTCACCTGGAAATATGGTTCTGTGAGGAGGTTCATATCATTGCTCAATATCTGTGCCAAAACACACATTTTCAGTTGAAATACCATCAACAGCTTATTGAAGAGTGTAGTGAAAGTGTGTTGAAACATTGCAAAGTGGTGCAGGCAGTTCAGTGATGGAAGGGTTCATATTCAAAATGACATCAGGTGTGGATGGCTGAATGCATCATGTACAGAAAGCAATGCAGCATGAGCTGATAAACTGTTTTTAGGAAACAAAAGTGTGACTTGAAGCGTAATTTCCACCAAGATTGGCATTGTTCATGATGAGCTGGGATACCATAAAGTTTGTTTGCTGGATGCCTTAAGAATGGATGAAAGATCATGAAAAACAATGTATGATAGTCTGTTTGTCAACTCTTCAACAATATGCTAAGGAAACCAATTATTTGTTTGATCATATCATAACTGGGGTTAAATTGTGAGTGCAGGTGCATCACTTTACTTTTGAAATGAAGAGGTTGTCAGTGGAATGGAAGCATGACAATTTTATAAGGCCAAAAAAGATTAAAGAAATTCCCTCTGCAGGAAAAATGATGGCTACCATATTCTGGTATCCTGAAGGGGCATTGATGTTGGACTTTATGGAGACTGGGACAACAGTCAATGCTGACTCCTACAGTGAAACACTCTGAGGTTTACAAGGGTGGATAAGAAGCAAAAGACTAGGACCTCTCTCAAAAGTAATTGCCATTCTGTATAATAATACTAGGCCTCATACAACTTGGTAAACACAAGACTTTTTAGGAAAATTAAGAGAAGAGCATTACAAACACCCTCTTTCCCATGCAGCCCTGATCTAGTCCCAAATGATTATCACCTGTGACTCTCTTAAGAAATATATTGGATGCAGCAGATTTGCATCAGATTTTGATGTTCAGTAGGCATTTGAAAATGTCTCTGTCCATGGAGCCTTGAATACTGTACTTTTGGTATCAACTCACTGATTTAACATTGTGAGAAATGCCAAAGTCATTTATTAAATTGTGAAAAAATAGTCAACATATGTACCTATGAATGTGTAACAGTTGCATTTGAATATAAAGTTATCTTGATGCAATATAGACTGTGCATTCTTATTTTGCAATCAACTCATCCTACTTTATCTACCTAATGGATTGTAGACCTAATATATAATTTTGAAGCCCTCAACAGAACTACAGCCTTACCAGTCAATTTGTTTGAACTCTAAAACTAAAGTCTAGATAAGTGGTTCCCAAACTTTTTTTTATAACACCAAATACATAGCAGTTTTTTGGTACCAGTACTAGGTAAATCTGAACTTATAAAACATTGTTTTGCAAAGGAACAAAGCATTTTCAAACGATGTATATGAATAAAATAGATAGTACTGAAAAATCATCTTTTTCTTACATTTATCTTACTACAGTGTGTGCAAATCTGTCTGTGAATAAATGATCCACTGAACTCACATACCACTGGCAGAAGCTTTATGTACTACAGTTTCGGAATTGCTGGTCTAGATGGCATGAAATAAAGATGATTAGTGTTTAATACAATTATTGTGTTTCATTTATTAATTGTTCACTGGTATCTCTTGAATAACACCAACAGTTACTGAATGAGATATAAAAGGTAAGTGTCTGTTCCTTTCTATCTGTCCAAAATGTGATGCCTAAATATTGCTTTGAAAGTCCAATTTACTTGGTTATAAATTGCCAATTTTTGATGATACCAAATTAAATTTGGCATAAGATTTTTTTCTCCGTTACTTATACATATGCTATTGATTATATATTTCTTTGGTTGCTTGCCCTTCTATTTCAGTTTCCTATGCCACCCTTCAGTTAAAAAGTTTCTCCATGCTTGAAATAACCTTACCCTATATTTCAAAATTTACATATTCAATTCAGCATATATTAAAGCTTTATAATATGCAAATCCTTGTCACATTTATTAATAACATCAAACATCTGATATTAAATGATAGGGACCAAAATCTACCTATAGCAGGAATATATAAGATAAAATTAATGATTGTAATGAAATTTTAAACCATCAAGATATGTATCGGCAGAACATATTGCACACTTAAAATCAGAATCAAAGGACACCTTCACAATTACATAAGAATCAACTTAAAATTGTGTTAACATAAACGATAATTCAAAACAATATACCTAAAACTTTTTATCACTTAATATAATTATCTTCACTCTCCCCATTCCTGTCACATCCAGTTAAATTGTACAAAGAATTTAATAATTCATATTATTGCAAAATTATTGCAATATTGATATTATATCAGTGTCCTCCATTTGGAATTTATTATTCAAAAATTATAAACTCATGGGGAGCCAATAGAGAGCCATTATATTAAATATCTGTTGATACCACTTAGCCACCTGATTATTCTAAAATATGGTCCAGGAAATTATTTGTGGCAGTTAATTTTTAAGATTTAAAGAGTATTGAACTGGAATAGCCTATTTATTTTAATTACATATCGAGTTGCTGGAATAATGACAGTAACATCAGTCATTAAAATTAAAAATTGCATACCATTAACTGGATTGTTAATTCCAAAGAAGACTGTGCTTCAAGATCTGTCAACAATTGCCATCAGGTGAATCATCGTGAGTGAGCATAATAATGCATGTTTCAGATCAGTAAACCTTGTCAGAAGGAAAATGGCACTCTATAAGAACTACCACTCAACTTTAAATTTAAAATCTTTGTCAGGATAAACGTATTTATGAAGTTACAAGATTCTACACCATCACAGAAGTTTCTGTTACTGCATGTAATGAGTAGTTAGATAAAATCCTAAAAAAAGATTTAAAAGACCCCTGGCTAATATATTTTTTTTTAAATTATCATTAACAGTGAAATTGTCAATACTAAACTTTTTAAATATAAAGGAATAAAGAAAGTGCTCTTGTTGTAAAAAATGACTTAAAAATATTTACTTAAACTCACAAAAGTGATTTATACATATATGTAACCTTTAACGAAAAGAAATTTATGTTTTCTATTTTGTTTTCAGATATGGGAAAGGAGGAAGCTGAAGAAATCTAAATGAAGATGAATGTAGAAAAGAAACACATCTGTATATATAAAATCACTTAGTGGCATAAATACTTTGTACATAAATTACCATTGTTGTCATTTCTAAATTACTGTCATGCTAATATAATTTAAATTTAATTATTTGGGGGTTGATTTCTTATGAGATAATTTTTTTCATTTATCTCCCCACTAATGAATAATGAGAAAATTCTCCACCTATTGGTTTGTTATTAAAAGAAAAATCTTTAAACAATATGTACAATGTACATTTTAGCATCTGGCAATGCTGTGAAATATCTAACCAATCTTAGCACTATGAATCATATACAATTCTATATCACCAGCATATGTTTTTGGCAATCTCACTACATGAAATAGATTGATGGAGCCTCAACAGAAGAATGCCAAGCAAGTAGTTGAAGCCAACATTTGTCATATGACATGGTCAAGGATCTCGGTTGGCATTAATTTCTCTCCTAAGAAAAATTTGAAGATCTTTTTTGAAAAATGTTTACATTTTTTGTCTTCACACCAACCTTTTGAATTTCTAATACAAGTAATCGTAGTTTTGTGTTGATATGAAACAGTTAAAAGTCTATTAACAGTAAAAAGCTATTCTCAAGGAAAAGACATTTCTGTGCCTTTTTCTTGAGAATGTTTTGAAATTTACCTGAAAGTATTTCGTTTTGGCATATATACAACAAATTACTAGATAATGTTTTTTAGCTCATTTCCAGAAAAGGAGCTAATGTTTTCCTTTGTCATTTTTCTCTCCATCTGACTACAACTTTTTTGCTCTTAGAGATAAAAATTCTTTTGGGATTGGATAGGGATTGATAAAATACTATAATTCACATTATCTAAATCTCCATTATAAAAATATGACCGATGAAATCTTTCCATCTTATGTAATGACGCTAATCAAATTTTTTGAACATTGTGTTCCAACAATAAATACATTTTTCAAGCTAATTCTAATATTTCACATGTAATGCCTAGGATAATGATTTTGTTTTACCTGCTAATCGAGGATCTTAGGCCATGGACAACATAAAATCCAAAAAGCTATTTGCAGATTTTTTTTCTTCCAGACACATGCGCAAAAATTTCATACTGGTCCAACTTTCTCATTTGTATTTTCATTTTGGGATCGATTTATTCATCTTTGGCTATGGCAATAACCAAACATGAATAATTCACTCAGATTCACTTCAGATGAATAATCACTCTTTACCATAATTGGTAAAGAGTGAAATTATGTATTATCTGCAGTTATACATAATCTCACTCTTTACTAATAAAGCAAAACAAATGCAATGAACAAATTTACATATGAAATGATATCTCATTGCAACCATAAACAGCATAAGTATGAGTGATCTTCACTAAAATAAAATTTTAAAGCTGTATTTAAAGTCAGCCTATTCCACACAATGCCTCTCAATTATTACTCAAAAGGTTTTTAGACCTGCATTATGTGACTTTCACCTTCCAATGGCTTCAGCATTATAACATCATGCTCTGTGTACTATTATTTGTCTACTTCGAGATCTATGTGGCTTTTGGATGACCATTCGACTCTACCATATTGAAACACGTTATAGAGGCCTGTAGCATCGGTAACAAATTATTTCGTTCTTTGACAACTTTCAGTTTGAAACAACTGAAATGAATGTAGTAATATTTAACTTTTTTATAGCAAGTAATTCATGTGCCTTTTGTAACTTAAGCAACAATCATATCCAGTTGCAATAATTTAGTCTTTTCAGCAAACTTAGTTTGAAGTTTAAAGGCATCTTTATCCAGGACCAGATCTCAAGGTTTTTTTAAAAGAAGCTCTAGAACGAAGGGGAAAAATGTCTGCAATAGATATCCAGTCTTTTGCTCCCTCATTTTTTTCCTAGATCTGTGCCAGCTTTATCTATTGGACTTTGTCATCGAAGTGGCAGATGCCTGGAATGTGGTGGCACACCCAAGAGAGAATCCCGTCCTCCTTGAAACACAGATGTTTATAACACCCTCATGGAAAATGTGTTATTCACGAGTGGTTGAATAACCATATAACATTTTACAATGAGAGATTTTGGGTATTAATAATAAAACACCAGGTCATAGGAAAAGGGGCGGGGGGGGGGGGCTCAGTCGGTAGTGTGCCAGACTCGTAATCTGTAGTTCCCAGGTTCGAGTCCCAGCTGGGTCAGTATTGAGATTTATCTCTGCCAAATTTCTCGCTCTGCCCACGGTCAGTAAGGGACATCGATGGGCTTGAAAAGGCCCCCATCCCTCAGATAGGACGTTAAACCATGGCCCCGTGTGTGGGAGAGCCTATTTTGGATGGCCTTGACGGAAGGCTACCATCTGTCTCCCAACAGCTGTTCCAGTGGGTACCCTCCCCCAACCTTCTCTGTGACCTGGCCATTTAGCCCATGGTGTGCAAAAAAGTACCTCCCAGAGGTAAAACAAGCTAATAGGAAAAGAGGATTGAAGAAAATTTTAAGTATTTTTGGATTCTTCCAATTTCCATCAATTATTTTTTATAAAGAGTAAGTGATTTGAGGTACAGGGGTTTATATAAATAATGGAAACACTGACGGCGACGTCACATGGGATGTGAGGTATATAAAGGGGAGAAGTACGATGTCTGCTATCACGTAACAGTGGTACAGGTGAAACAGCTGTTGTGTAATTGTCAACCTCCAAAAAGGCATGATCATTGCTGCACGTCTTGCAGGATCTTTGATAACCAGAACGGCAGAAATAATAGGTGTAACATGAGGAACTGTATCGAAGGTTATGACTACCTATCAAAAAGGATGGCTTTGTCTCCAAACATGCAAATTATGGACGCCATATGAAGTTGTCAGATAGAGACAGGTGAACATTGGCATGGATTTTATAACAGAAGTACAAGATCACGGCACCGCAAATAGCAGCAGAGATCAACATCGATCACGATGTAGTTTGGCAGGAACTTCCGTCGTGCTGGTATTTATGGCCATGCTGCAATCCACAAATCTCTGATTACCATCATCAATGAAACAAAGCATGCAAGGTAGTGCAAAGCACATAAAAACGTATCCTAAAGACGCAACGTGCCATCTGGTATGAATCGTGCTACTCATTGTTTCCCACCACTGTACGTCTGGCAAAACCACCCCACCTGTGAAGTTTGGAGGTGGATCCTGAATCTGTGGGATGTCATATCATGGCATTCTTTAGGGCCATTAGTTATTCTGCAGAGTCGTGTCACACCCGCAACGTACGAATTCATTCTTAAGGACCACCTGCACCAAATGTTGCGGGCATTGTCCCCTAATGACTGTCCCTGATTTCAAGCAGATAATGCACCCGTGCATTGCGCGAAACGTCTCAAGTTGTGGTTTGCAGAGATGAGGTACAGCAGCTACCCTGGCCACCTCATTATTGAACATTTGTGGGAATATTTGGAGCACAAGGTCAGATCACACTTTCCACCTCCAGCATTACTGGCACAGTTAAGCCATATTTGACAGGAAAAATTGCTCCACATTCCATTACCGTATGTGCATGACATAAGTTTATTCCACATGGAACTGCGTCTGTTCGGAATGCCCGAGGTGGGCCTACAGCTTAGTAATAAAATGTTCACAAACAGAAATGTTTCCATTCTTTTGATAAATCCCGGTATAACCACCCTTTTTTTTTTCAGGAATTTGTTTTCCTGATCAATCATTATTTCATATTTCTAAAAAAAGTGAAGGAAATTTTACCCGAATCCTCCCTCCCCTACACACACACCTTCCAAAAATACTTGCCTCGCTATTGCCCCCACGTGTTGCACATTGTTAATGTTTTTATAATTTCACACGTAAAGACAAACCCCAATTTAAAAAATTCAATAAAACAGCAAAATTTTATTAGTATTTCATTTTTAAAAAAGTTGAGTTTTCAATCAAGCCTAGAACTGAAGCAAAAAAGGAGACAAATACAATTTAGAGACAACGTGTAGAAAGAGAAATACATGCCTTTTAATAAAAACCCATAAATTTCTTAATTGAAAATTTAACTTAATTTAATATTTAAATATTAAACTTTTTGTCTCATATTAAACTATAGCTTTAAATAATGCAATGGAATTTTTTTTCAAATAATGCATTTGAAAACATGTTTCGATCTTGGAAGACATTTATTAATAGCTGAAAGGTAAAATCAGAAGTTGTTGCAAAATCTAGTGTCGTATGATGCAGAAAGGCCTATTTTATTTCTCCAACATTTGCAGTTTTATGAAATTCTGAGAGTTTGTGTAAGTCAACCCTTCCTGGGTCAAAGACGTATGTAGATAGATGTTTTTGTAGAACACATGAAATTTCGATTTTTTTTTAAATTGTCGTTTGAAATTTTTCTTACATATATCTTTTAAAAATATGTAATTCAAGCTTAAAAATATATTTTCTTTTTTCATTTGATGCATATTTTATTAAACTACAATATAAATATTCGATAAAGCCATCTGATTGCCATATTTTAGAAGCGCTATAGATTGGATTGCATTGTTTTACCTCTGAACGGCACTTTTTTGCACACCATGGGCTAAATGGCCAGGCCACAAGGACCCTGAAGGCTCAGAGAAGGTTGGGGGAGGGGACCCACTGGAACAGCTGTTGGGAGACAGATGGTAGCCTCCCGTCAAGGCCATCCAGCGTGTTATTTAACGTGCACAGGGTATGTCTCTCCCGCACACGGGGCCACGGCTTAACGTCCCATTCGACGGACGGCGGCCTTTTCAAGCCCATCGGTGTCCCCTACTGACCGTGGGCAGGGCGGGGAAATTTTGCGGAGATAAATCTCAACGCTGACCAAGCTGGGACTCGACCTGGGAACTACAGATTACGAGCCTGGCACGCTACCGACTGAGCCACCCAAAGCGCTATAGGAGTTGCCGATTTCTATGTTAACGTTACTCCGTATTGAAGCAATTACCTGATTTAAGCTCATAAGTTTGATTTGAACTATTATCAAAATATTTTTCCTTAAATTTTCGAAAAATCTAAAAAATTAACAAAAAACTGCTATTTTTAAAAATGGAAGATTTTGGAAGTAATTATGAAATATGTGCCTATTTATTCGGTATACCACTGTAAAAAGTGTTATTAAAATTAATATGTTACTACAATGTTCATATTTTTTAGTGCAATTAAATTCTCTTTAATGTTTAAACAAGAATTTTTTTGTTATTCAGAAATAAATATAATCATTTCTGTCTATTAGTGTTTTTAACTAAATTTTTTGTGTTGCCAGATGCATTTTTTACTACATGACTCTAAAAAAGTCATATTAAAATAAAACGTAATTTTTTCCGTTAAATATTTTATTTTCAGAATTAAATGCTGATTAATTTGGCATATAACATTGCCATAATTCCTTTCATTAGTTATTTGGGGAAAAAGTTCTAAAGTAAACTTTTTTCGCCTGATTAGAGTGAAAAAATAGCTAGACCTGGGAACGGTTAAAGATTATTGCAGATGTTGCTAAAAACTGCATTCAGAGATATAAATATCTTTAAAAAAAAATAGTTGTAAAATTCTGAGCTATATTGTAGCAATGAAATGATTTTCATGCAAAAGATAACTGTACATATTCAAAATGCAATCAATAAACTGAATATACACAGTTAAATTATTCATTGTGGACATCTCTTTTTTTAAAGAATAGTTGCTAAACTTCCTCAGACACTGCAAGTTTAGCACTCAATTTGCACAAATTCATTTTTTCATACTACCATATGTCATTAGCTTAGTTTTAGGTGAATATATAGTTCCCTAAAACTTATTGATAATAGTTTTCAGTGGAAGGTCGCTCATTAAAATTCATTAGGAATTTTTAATATAAATATAGAACTTTATTACTAAGCTTGTGCAAACAAGTGGTTGATGTTGCCATCCTGTAAATTCTGCATTAATATACCATATACATTTGTTATGCTTCTATTTCATTCAGAAGAATTAATCTCACAGATTAACTAGGATTCATGACTCACTTTTTAAACTAGGGTACATTTAAAAACTATTTTGATTTTTCACTAAATGTATGTCACATCTGAATAATTTTGCAACTTATGAAGAACAAAATTATCCACAAGCAGCTATTTATCACAGAATTAAAAAATAAAGGCTATTAGTATAATATACCACAGAAAAGAACACTGAAGAAGTGAAGAAAGCAGAAAGAAACACGAGAAGCCTTATCTAGGTGTCTTTATTCCATAGCCAAGCATACGAACCATTTGACCACGGGAAAAAGATTAATATAGAAGAAAAAATCCTTATTAAAAAACATACAATCGTGTAAACAAAATAGTCACATAGTTCTACCAAATTATTAAATAATTTTTATGTTATTACTACAGAAGACGAAGTTAGAAACTCAGTGACTTGAAAAAAATTTGGTTGAAGAAATAATTTGAAGATGTATTAAGATATAAATCGACTAAATCTCGAATTTCAACAGAATTGAGTATATTTGTGTTATGAAAACTGAATTCAGAACTCCACCACAAAACATTCTGTGCATATTCTATTAAACGATTTGATAATAACAATTATGTTTGATTAACTTTTGGGATAAATCATAACTGGCAAATTTTGCTGTTAAATATTCTCGCTTCCATAACTATTGAAATATTGATGAAATTGCTAAAAATTAAAGAAATTTGCAGACTTTATTTAGATTTTCAATTTACTTCAGTAACATTCTTATGGAAAGTTTATTCTTTATGACACTTAGTTTCCAATTTTGCTTTTCGGTAGCATAACATGGAAATTTTCTAATGATTCGGGCTCTGTATGTGTCTTTAGGTAATAAAAATGAAAAGAAAAATAATATAATTTATGAAAATATCAGGTTAGCATTGTGAAGAATGTTCGCTATGGCAAATTTCCACTCTGTAAGTTCCCAACCTTATGACAAAGAAGGTTAAAAATTATTTGAGGATATCCATACTAGTATATGCACAAGAAAGGTTGAATTTCACACTTTAAACCTAAATTACTAGCCTGGGGCACTGAAACCATACTAAAAAATAGAATTATCTCAAAATATTTTGTTATTGATTATGAAAATCACAGGTAAATATAAAATGTTTGAAATATGGAAGCACCACAGAAGCTAAGTTATTTTTCAGAGACATGATTGGTAAAGTGAGATAGGATAACAAAAGCACAATGGAAAAAACAATATCACAGGAAATAATTATAAGAAAATATCATTCAAGTGAAATAGAGTGCTTGCAGAGATTATCATAACATACAAATAATACCTCAAAAACTAAATGTAATGGTGACCATTTTCCCAAAGAAAATTTTTGTAAACACTGTATCGATATTGGCTTTTTTTTTTTGTGTTTGATGAAAGTCTTTGAGATATAGATCTACATCTTGTAGAAGTTTCAAGTAACATAAAATATTTCAATGCAAAAATTTGCTTTCTGTTTCAGAATTTAACTTTTATACAGGGTCATAACTAATAAAATAGAAATGTATCTTCTTACCCAAACGTGGCTTGTTGGGTATAAAGTACACTAAATACTGGAACTAAGTAAGAATTCAAGTAAAAAAATTTTCAGTACAGATAAAATCATATAACCATAAACTTTTAGTTAATTGTGTATACCCTCATTGAAGACAAAATATGCATTTTCTAAATTTAAATATTTTCTCTTTGACATAAAGTAAAAGTTATAAACTCTTCTTAATTCGCTACTCTAAACAAAACCAGTTAGTTTTTTCATAATTACGTGATTTCCCACTGCAAAATTTAAATTTATAATTTTTTCACTTCGTCCACTGTTCCTCAACGGATTTCATCATCATCATCGTCAAAAAAAAAGTCCCGGTCAAGCAGCCTTGGGCTACGGAGATTCAACCAGATTGTGCAATTTAGTTCTCTAAACATATCTGTCCTGAGCTACATATACTGCTGCATCTGGCCACTGTACACCAATTCAAACAATGTCGTTTATGACATTGTCTGGATACCCGTCCTAGGTTATAAAAGGCCTTTTGTTCTGAGGCTAAACCAACAGAATCTGCACAATATGCTGCTCAAAGGAGGTTGCTGACTCCTCTGCCTAACCTCATTATTACTTACAAAATTGAACCACCTAATGGCCAAAATACTGCATAAGCATCTAGAATCAAAAGCATCAAGTTTCATGTTATCTTGTTTACAAAGGGTCCAAGTTTCACTACCATAACTAACTCTAGAAAGAACCAAACTATTATACAGTCTATAGGGGTATACGCTTATTTCTCGACACTCTCCATAGATTCTTAAAAGTCCCGGGCAGCAATCCCTATTCGTCGGTTAATCTCATGCCGCACGTCACCATTATGTGTTTACATAGCTTCCAAGATAATAAAACTGAGACACCTGTTCAAGAACCACAGCCTGCCTGACCAATTTTCATCACTTTAGCTTTCTCTCCGTTTACCACCAAACCCACTCAACTACCAGTCTCATCAACAGCTCGAATGAAAGAGTTCATCTCATCAACGTCATTTGCCAAAAGTGCTAAATCATCAGCATAATCTAAATCAGAAATTTTCGAATTCTTAAAAGTCCCGGCAGCAATCCACCTATTCATCTGTTAATCTCATGCCGCACATCACCGGTATCTGTTACATGACTCCCAAGATAATTAAACTGTGACACCTACTCAAGACTGCAACCATTCAGATTAACTGAATCACAACGTGCCTGACCAATTTTCATCACTTTAGTTTTCTCTCTGTTTATAACCAAGCCTACCTACTACCAGTTTCATCAACAGCTCGAATGAAAGAGTTCATCTCATCAACATCATTTGCCAAAAGGGCTAAATCATCAGCATAATCTAAATCAGAAATTTTCAGATATCTAGACCAGTGCTGTCCAACTTCTCTAAGACCGCAGGCCATTTTTCCTTTCGCCAATATTTTGCGGGCCACTTTTTCTTTCGCCAATGTTTTGCAGGCCAAAAAAAAAGAATAGGACAGGATAGGCAATTGAAAGGTCAGTTCATGTCACCTCAAAAAATTATTTTATTTATACGAAAAATAATAAGTAATAATAAACCAATATAAATTTTCTAAACCATATCAAATATTTAATAAATTTAATGAGAGCATTGTGGCCGTAGTTGTTGGGCAATAAGAATAGAATGAGTAAGTTGAAATAATGGAATAATAATTGCAAATAGAATGAGTAAGTTGAGGATTGCATATCAAGTAAAGTAATATAAGTTGACACAAAATTATAAGGTGGATTATAGATATTTATTTAAATTTTCAAGTAAAAACTTGATTTTGTTCGCGGACCACAAAAACCTTGGCTGCTAGTTGGTCAGCGCTGATCTAGACCATTCAAGGCCAAATCTTTCCCTTATAGTGAATTTCGCACGACATAATCCATAAACCAAACTAAATAGAAGAGGAGACACTCAAATACTAGAAACTCAATATCTTAAATTTTGTTTGAAGGAATGGAATAAATTTGAGGTGTATTAAGGTATAAACCTAGTAAATCTTGAATTTTAGTAGAATTGAGATGCTATTTTCTTTCCTTGTAGCCTTTTATTTTCTCTCCCTGAAAAAAGAAATTTAAGATTATTTCTAAGAATCTGACCTTTATCTGTTATCTGGTCCCTTTCAAGCAGAGAATATTTAAATTATAATGGTGGAATTCTTATGTGAGGACATCAAGAGAATAATCTTTGTGCAGAGTCCTCACATTCCAACTACCTAAGGAAAGAAAATGGTTAGTGGGAGGTTTAAAGAAACTGTGTTTCTTGAGAGAGAGGAATACCGGCAATATCAAATAATCCTCTAATCACAAGCATTGGGCAAAGACCCGTTCTCCCACCACTAAAGGGGGACTTCTAAAGTGAGTTCTACACTGGAAGACTTCCTCTAATGTACGATTTGACGATACCCGTAGAAGCAAGAGTTCAGGTACTTGTGATGGCCTCTGATAATCCTGTGAATTTGTTCCTTTGGGGCTATCAACTCATAAACAAACAGGAAACTAGATTTTTCCCTCAACAGAAGCCTACCAATGCAGCAAAATCAAGATCCATAATCACGCTCAGAGCCATTATTCCATTCCGCTTGGTGCATATGTCAGCACCAGGACTCTGTGTGGTTAACCACTCAACACGGTTAAAAAAGTTGCCGTAGCCACACTGATCCTATTCGTTTTCTTTCCACGAGAGGATATCTCTTTTGAAAGGTACTAATGGTCTGCACCACGAAAAGATTGGGTTGGACATTAGTTGTTAAACATGGCCAGTGCTATTTTTCAGTCCCCCCAAAGTACTCTTTAATATTTTTTAGTACATTACAATAGCATCTTACCCAGATCTAGTTAGCTAAACAAAATGGTTTTTATTGAGTAATTTATACTTGGCTAAATAGAAAAATCTTGTTTAACTTTTGCCATTGATGAATTGAACTTTAGCCTAAGTGTAATTTTTTTACATGATGATACAATCTTATATTAGCATAAAGGCATGCAATTTTTCGAACCATTTGTGTGGTGTGCAAAACTGAAAATCGGAATTTACCGAATAAACTAATCCTAGGGACTGTAATTTTGTGCTATTTTCTGCTAGACAAAAGTGTTTGACAGCAGAGCTGACAATATCATCAAATAAATGATTTTTTCTCTTCCTTAATTTAAGGAAAATGGTTGATATCTTTTTCACTATACCGTAATATTTGGAATAATACATCTGAAACGAAAATCATTATTCTAGATACTCAGTGTGGCCTCATGGGATACGGAGGTCAAACCCCACAGGACAAAATAAGATGTCCTGTAATTATCAAGACACATAAGAGTGATGCAAAAATGAGAGACGTTGTTAATCATTGCTAGACACTCCATGAAAAATAATTTTAAATTAATTTTTCTTATTATGTATCCTGATATATAAAAAAAATGTTTTCTTGCGTGTATGACAAGGAGCCTTTGTTAATACGGGAGATGCAATCATCTAATAAGTTGTCAGAGCCAGGCGTAGTTTCTTTTAATAATCTTTTGCTTCATCTAAATTCGAAAATGGACCACCGTGGAATGTTGTAAAGTTTCAAATAATTACTCTTTGTACTAGGACACACTGTTTCTAAATAGTTTTCTGAGTGCCCATTTGAAGTGTTCAACATTGGGATTGTTATTTGATCTCCCTTGTAATCTAATACAGTAGTCCAAGATGATCTGTGACAACTTATACGTTAAAAAAATATTTTTAGAGGAATACTATTTGCACGCAAAAGCCTCAAAGCTAATTTTTGAGCACTTTCTGCACACTATGAAACCAAGCACAAATATTTTGCATGCATATTCTAAAATTGGTAATTCACATAATTAATACTGTCTTTGAAGCCTTTTTCCCAAAATCTAGGTTTGATAGTTTTAATGGCTTACTACTGCCAGCATAAGGTCTCCTGCTGTTTAACATATCAAATATTTTATCAATACGTCTAATTAAGGAGACGATTGCTTCAGAACTACGGAAATCAGGGTGCTTTAAATGTATTAAAAATTCCAAGGCATCAGCAACATCTGAACTTAAAGTTTGTGCATTCAATTTAGCATTCATTTTCTTATTCTGATACCTGACATGCACACCTGGTAAGATATGCAAATCGAAATTTTCCTTTTCTTTAATTTTGACTACGAAATCCCGTTTTAAAATTCCATCAGCTGATTTTATAAATCCCATTTGACTTAAATTATTTCTAGCCAACTTCAACATATGACGAGGATCAAGAAAAATATAAACTTCAGAATGTGCAACAGGATGGAAGAATGAATCACCTAATGAACCATCACCATTTTATTTAACCCCACAAGTTTAAGAGTTGATATATTCGAGCTAATACCATTATAAGTTACTGAATGAATACTTAGACCAACATCTTCCAGTTTTCCAAGACAGATTTTTAAACTTTGTGATTGTAAACTAGCATCAATTTTAGTTTATGACGAAATAGGGGACATTTGAAATTTCCTGTTAAGGAGACTAATTCAAAAACTAGGGCTTCTGATGCCAATCCTTCAGTTCAACTTCTACAATTGCTACACAATCTACGTATCTATTAAGCTTACCGAAATTTGCATTACATATTACTTGCTTTTTAATCGCAAATGAGTCCAATATCAAGCAACAATCCTTCCAATGTGGCTCCTTAATAATAGTTCTTTCCAAATACTGGCAAATTTCCTTTGAATATTCAGGTTCACAGTCAACCGAAGATACCTAGTACAGAGTGGTTATAATTAAGCTGACACTACTCAGAGCGATGTACAGAAGGATATACTCGACTGATAATAGTGAAAAGTGGTGGATACCTTAATAAGAACATGGGGTAGAGAATTCGCGAATAAAAAAAATAATTAGTGTTAGTGCTACCAAGTAGCGTGGGTGCGCTAAAAAGTCACACGTGAGAGTCGCATGAGGCACACTATAAAATGTGATGTCTTTCCTGCAATCACTAGACGGAACCATGGGTATCTGCAAGAAGGACCGAGGTTTGCTAGTGAAACTCTTTTATCGAAACGACAGTAATGCGTTGCTGCATTACGCGAATTTCGTCGTCTGAAAGATATAAATGTGGAAAACGTCACACTTACCATTGCAAAAATCCAGTCGCAATCGGAGCTACCCATAGTTAGTGCGAGACAGGTATCTTTGTAACTGCAATTTCCCTGTCCGTAAAATTATACAATGATCCATCCTGAAATGGTAACCTAATAAAATTCATTGGGTGAGCAGCTGCAGTCAAGTGACCCTGAAAAGCGCACCAACTTCGCTTTGCGATTTCTGATGAGGATGCAGTTCGATGACATCTGGTCTTCGAAAGCCTTATGGACCGATGAGGCGCATTTTTCCCTGCATGGAGCAGTGAATATGCACAACTGCCGAATATGAGGACCTACACATCCCCAAGCTGTGCATGATGTTCCCCTACACTCCAACTATGTAACTGTATGGCGCGAATTTATCGCAAACTTTACAATCGGACCATTTTCCGTTGAGGAGACACGTCTCAAGGCACCCCCGTTCGTCAATCGGTGAATGGACCACGTTACACAGATCTCCGCCGCAAAATTATTTCGACTTTGCAAGAAAGAAATTGCTTAGACTCCATAACTTTGATGCAGGATGGGGTGCCACCCCATATTGCACGTACGGCAACGCAATTGTTGCATACCACATTTCGTGATGACAGAATAATTTCTCCAACGTTTTCCAATGCTTGGCCACCACGTTCCCTAGACTAAACCCATGCGATTTTTCGTTATGGCGTTATAAAAGCCGAATTTACCAAGGCAATGTTGAATCGCTTCCTGAACTGAGCATGTTGCTCAAACTCAAACAACTCAAACATGTTGCAGCCATTCTAAGAGACATGTTTCAAGCGACTGTAGACTATGCCGTATTACGTTTCCAGCACATTTTGCATACAAATGGTTCACATATTGAGAACTTTGATTGTAAAATAAAGGTTATGTTTGTTCAACTTGATATTTTCTTTAATTTGACGCACCCACGCCACCTGGTGGCACTAACAGTGACTATTTTTTTATTCACAAATTCTTTACTCCATATTCTTATTAAGGTATTCACCACTTTTCGCTGTGATCCATCGAATAGTTACTTCTCTACATCGCTCTGAGTAATGTCAGTTTAATTATAACCACCCTGTATTTTACGGTGCTTGGATGTGGCAGAGAAGTTAATTTGCAAACATAACGATAAGCTTTGGGAGAATAAAAGTACAAAGTGAGACAAATTCTCTTATTACGTTACTGTATCTTTCACCACCATGTGAAGAACTATTTAGTTTTCCTTTTGATTAATGAGAAATTTAAGTGGAAACCCAGTAAAATTGTTTAAAAGCACTTGTTCCCAATTTTCAGTAAAGTTTCCATTTTTTTTTAGTTTCGCAATCAGATTCGTTATTATATATTTTATGGTCTCTTCTTTTCAATTGAGCTTGCAGTCTTCTGACTTTTTTCTTTTTCCAGATTCTTTCTCTTTGGGTTATGAAGTGAGTATTAAAGTTTTGACATGAACTTGTAGGCTGTGCAATTTTAGGTTCTGATTTCACTAAGATATGTTTCTTTCAAAATTTTGAAAGATGGAGTTAAAAGCCGAAAACCGATGATACCGCATTTTCTCTTAATAAAGGATACTGTGCTCCTGGTCTTGGTGAAAAGAAGTCCTCTGTGAAATGAGCGCTACATAACCTGTTGAAGTTAGTGATCTCCTACGACTGCGTCAATCGAACTTGCCAACCCTTCTGGGCATCTAAATAGAAACTTAATAAAACCAAAGTGAATGAGGATTCCTGTTTTGTATAATGATGGGCTTATTTTAAAGTCAGTAAATTTTTATATTGGGATCAAAATGCTTTGTTTTAAGTACAAATTGGCACACTAATGTGCCTATGTATTGGGATTATGCAATATATAAATGTTATTACCATTTAAATTTAAGAGTACAAATCTGCTTTCACCTTTGATAAGATAAGAATAAAAGGCATAGTAATGTATGGGTCAACAGAGCAAATACTGCATAGTTTGCCTTTTTAAAATTCCATGTGAATATTTAGAAAGTGGAGATATAACTATCAAATATAAAGAGTTTTTAAGTCATCTCTTGAAAGTTTTATTTACAAAATTTATGGTTACTTGAAATAGTTGAAAAAATAATAACTGCATAGCCATCAAAATTATTCTGCAGTAACTCTATATTCCGTATCATACTAATTAATCGGTACTCTTTCTTATTATTGCCGGTATTGAGGGAAGGTCATCCAAGTTCTCCATCTACATCCATTATTTAAATTATATAGATATTTGTTAAGAATAAGAATTAGATATGATTTCGAGCTCATAATATATTACAAACATTTCTTATAATTGTTTAAAAAAAGTAAGTAATATTCTAAAATATTTTTAATTATTATAACCATTTAATAATTAAAAATAAGAAATATGAGCTTTTGATCATTTTTTTTGGAATTCTCTATTTTTAATAAATGAATGGCTCTTTGCGTTTATAATGATATTACTCACGAACTTTTAATTTCTAACAGTATTTCTAACGTTTTTCATTCAAATATCATCAATATTTTAATTTTGTCATAAAATAGTTATAATTAATAATATAAAAATAAATAAATGATTAGTGGCATTCATTTCTGTACATATATGCCTTATTGATGTATCAGAAAATATTTCCTCCAAATCGGACTCAGCAATTGGTTAAATGGTTCGAAAGTGCGCGGGTTCGAATATTAGGATTTGCATTCTCTGAATCTCCCAATAGTTTTAAAAGCGCCTTCTAACAGTGGGAAGAGATTTACAGAGATTTGATTTAGAATTTTAACTTCAATCACATTTTACCACAAAAACAGAGTACTTTAGAAGTTACAGAGTTTTGAGGTTAGTTTCTAATTGACATAAAATGGGGTTGTAATTTGACATTTGTGCACTAGTGTATTTGTAACTCTACACCGTATTTATGTACTATACTCTAAAAGACCAATGGTGTAACGCAAGTTTTCAACTCCGTCCCCCTTTCCCATACACACACAGAAAGAGCTACACCGTTTAAAAATAATGCGCAATTTTGCCCATGTACTTCTTTACATCACAGTCGATGCGATTCCAACTAATAATTCAAATGTTTCAGCATATACTACCTACCTGCTTCAATTATTCATCAAACTGATTATGAAAGTAATTGCTGGAATAATGCAAAATTACGTTTTCCCCCACATGCGAATTCTAAGAGTCATTTTAATCAGTTTTTTCCTAAATCGAATGACCTTGTCACCGAATGATGATGATGCTACCGAAGAATCGCATTAGGTCAACGGATATCTCTTCTTTATATTTCCGTCTCCTGTTCCACGTGACAAGACGCAGCTATACTTCGCGGAACTTATTGCCAGAGATTCATAATATCCGGACGAAAGCTACATTAGCATGTCAACTGGAGAGAAGTCAAACGTTCATCTTAGGTGTACTGAACATCTTTGTAAGTATAATAATTATATATATAAATTTCGTTATAGATATGCAGGGTATACCATTTAAAACTCATCCCAATATTGTGTATTCAAAGTTCGCAATATATTACAGTATATATATTTTCAAAGTTACCTTAGATACAAATGTAATGAATAGGTTTCAGTGCAGTTACAGTAGATGCTGAAAATGTCCACCACCCTTCTGAAGACAAACACCTATGTTTTTAATATAACGTAACCTTGGCATATTAAACTAACAGGCTCCTGTCAAATCTCTGTGACGAGAAGCTGCTTTAGGGGAAATTTTTAAAATTTTATTTATTAAACCAGACAGTCAACCAATACACAGTAATATACTGGAACCAGATCGTGAGAACTACAAAACTTTATAAAGGTAAATGCTCTAAAATTTTTTTTACTCTATGCCTGTTCTGATTTTTACCATAAACCACCCTAAACCTACCAGTTAAGGAACAAACCATAATCACCAATTTTTTTCGTATTTTACAACTATATTCTCTACTGATCTTTTTTTTAATTTAAATCCAGTGGTTCAATTCTTTTTGTGTAAAACATAGCCTCAAAGTCGAAAAAAATCTGAAAACAGCAATTTTTAGACACAAATCTCAGTAAAATGAATTAACTTCAAATACTGTATTTTAAAATTTCCCTGCAAAATCGGGTTTTCTAGCTAAAATAACTATCTTTAAGTTATAATTGTTGCGTATTACTATTTTTTAGAGTTAAATTATTTTATTTTTTGCAGAAAAAAAAATCTATGTACTCTCGAAAAAACTCAAAAATTACTTAAATTAGGTAGAATTTTCTCAGAGCTGTCGATGAGACTGGCCGTAGAGTAGGTTTGGTGATAAACAGAAAGAAAACTAAAGTGATGAAAATTGGTCAGGCAAGCTGTGATTCAGTTAATCTGAATGGTTGCAATCTTGAACAGATGTCTTAGTTTAATTAACTTGGGAGCTATGTAACAGATACTGGTGGCGTGCGGCATGAGATTAATAGAGAGATTAAGGATTGCTACTGGGACTTTTAAGAATCTATGGAGAAAAAGGCGTATGGAGATCAAAAGGCTATAAAGATGGTAAATTAAATCTTATATATGTTACTTTGATTGTCTTGAATGGACAATTGAAGTTAGGGAGAATTTGATGAAATATTTGTTTCTATTTCTGATTGATTGAAGTGGAGAGAGAGAGTTTTCGTAAAAAGATATTAATCTCTTGAATGAATTGAAATGAATTTGTGTTTATAGATTTTTTTTATTTAATTTTGCTCTTTTTATTTACGTATTTAAATGTGCTTTGTTTATGATAAAAGGAATAAGATTGTATAAAAGTTATTTAACGTCATTTGACTAAAATTCAGCATGTACATTATAATGTAAAAATCATAAAAAAATTCTGAAATCACAAAAAGCAGTAAAAAGGAACACGAAAGAAAATAATCATAATTTATGTGCATTTTTATCGTAGTAAATACATCAAATGAATGACAAGTGTGAAATGCAGCAAAACAGTTCTTGTTACTTGTCAGGCAGAATTATCTTCAATATTATTGTGTGTTGTTTCTTTTATAACTATAGATGGCACCAGGCCCGGATCTAGAAACAAATAAGTGGGGGGGGGGGGGCAAGCACGTGACTTGATCGAGACGGGAAAAGGTATCGGGGAGGTATGAGAGTGGGATTAAGCAGCCATCTTTTTTATCTCGTTTTCAAAGAAAACGTAGTAATAGTTTCGCTTAAATGCCCGAAGACATCGAACGTTTTCGTTTATAATAAATTAAATTTCCCCAATAGAGCCTTGAGGTTACCTCTGTTCTTTAAAAGATAATTGTTTGTTTATAAAGATAATTTTCGTTATTATAAATTAAAAATTCTTTTGAGGTTGAATAGGTATTGGTGAAATATTACGATATGTACTTTCCGAAAATCTCTAAAGCTATGATTGCGCCCTGTAAATAAAAAAATAAATAAATACCCCCTCAAGCAGCTGCTTGCCACAGAGGTCTGACAGGAGCCTGTCAGTTTATGTACCATAGTAGAAGATCTGTGAGGATGGCAGGACCTCAGCAGAAAAACGACACACATCCATGCCTTACCTGGGGCTCGAACCCGGTCCCTTAGATCAATAGCCAAGCGTGCTAACCACTCGGCCACGCGCTGTAACGATAAAAAAATTTAAAAATTCCAAAATTTGAAACGAATATTGCAAACGGTGAGTTTATAATAGAAATTTGAAATTTTGGGGTTGGAATGTGAAGGTTACGAAATTTGCACTGACAAGAATGAATTAAACACAGAACGGGGGGGGGGGAAACTCGACTTTTTTGCTTTAAAAGATAATTGTTTGTTTTTAAAGATCGATGTAGCGATGGAAAAAGTTGTAAATGGAAAAATGTAAGCAACTTTTACAAAACGATGTAATTAGGTTACAAATTTGAAATTCTGGTGGTGTAATATGAAAATCACGAATTTTGCATTGAAGACCAATGATTTTTCCCTTTACTCTTTGGGGCGGGGGTAGCTCAGTCGGTAGCGCGCCAGGCTCGTAATCTGTAGTTCCCAAGTTCGAGTCCCAGCTGGGTCAGCGTTGAGATTTATCTCCGCAAAATTCCCCGCCCTGCCCACGGTCAGTAGGGGACACCGATGGGCTTGGAATGGCCGCCGTCCGTCGGATGGGACGTTAAGCCGTGGCCCCGTGTGCGGGAGAGCCATACCCTGTACACGTTAAAGAACACGCTGGATGGCCTTGACGGGAGGCTACCATCTGTCTCCCAACAGCTGTTCCAGTGGGTCCCCTCCCCCAACCTTCTCTGAGCCTTCGGGGTCCATGTGACCTGGCCATTTTAGCCCATGGTGTGCAAAAAAGTGCCGCTCAGAGGTAAAACAACCCAACCCTTTACTCTTAGGTGAAGAAACGAAGTTTTTTAATGGATAATTATTTGTTTCTACAGATGAATGTTTTTCAGTTGAAAGGTATTGATGTAATATTACGATTCACAACTTTCGAATCTCCCAAAAGTTTCAATTGCGCCTTTAAGAGTGGAATGATTCTCTCATAAAACACTCATGATTATTTTTTAATATTTGGATGCCTTAGTTTTCTATTGAAAAATGCAACTATCGAATACATGTGTAAGGGACGAATCTAGGTGGGGAGGGGCAAGGGGTCAAGCTTTCATCCCCTGAGAATGCTGGTAAGGGGAATGGAAACAAAAATTGTTAAAATTTATGTGCATTTCATGCATCTTACAAGAATTTTGTTCAACACCTCTAAATAAAAATAAATAAATAATAAATACCCCCTCAACCAGCTGCTTGCCACAGAGGTTTGACAGGAGCCTGTCAGTTTATATGCCAAAGTAGAAGGTCTGAGAGGATGGCAGGACCTCAGCAGGAAAACGACACAAAGAGCCATGCCTTACCCGGGACTCGAACCCAGGTCCCTTAGATCAGTAGTCAAGCATGCTAACCACTCGGTCATGGGACGGCTACACCTCTAAAACGGAGGAGGAAATACTATACTGAAATTGAAATCCCGTCTTTTCCCTTTTATTTTTATGTAGATCCTGTCTGCACTCTTTATACAACAGTCCATTGTGTAAAGTTAGTAGGATATTTAATGTTTCGAAAAGAATTGATTTTTTTAAATAAAAAATTTATATTTTTTATTTAATAAGCTCAAAAACATTATTTTTTTACATCTGCATAAAGATTTCTCTTTATAATATTAAATATATATATATATTAATACTTTCCCCAAAACGGAAATTGAACTGAAAAACTTTTTTAAGTAATGCAAAATATATGTCATCGTTATAGTTGCCAGAAGAATTATGAACTGCAGTTGAAAAACAACAGGAAATGCAACGCACTAGTGTTGTTTTCTCCTGCCGGATTTGCGTAGATCGCGAACTACATTCTAATAATTCACAAGACCGGTACCTTGTGTCGCGAATTAGCTCGTTTCGAACTAATTCTCTTCGGCGAACTAGAACTAAAGAACCAGTTAACCATAGTGAACTCTTCCCATCTCTAGTAGGTTTTTCACTATTATATACTCTTTGCACTCAATCTTAACACCGTTTAACCGATTAACTCATCAGGGAACTTTTCAAAGCATCAAATATCAATATCTACAACGTAGCACTGCATATTAAACCATTGTAGAGAGCCAACTATCTACCCTCCTCTCTCAAGTCTCTTTCACAAGTCTCAGAAGTGCATGACTGACTCCCCCAGAAGAAGTGAAGTAACTGAAAAGTCTCGGAAGGAGCGACTGCTCGAAGTCGAAGTGCATGACTCTCTCCAAAGTAGAAGAAGAACTAACTGACTCAAAAGTCTCCTCTCACAGTTCATAGTCACCAAGGAAGCTATCGTGGAGAATTCTCATTGGCTCTCTCAACTCTCCGCCAGGGGGGTTGGAATAACGTGCCGGACGAAAAATGGAAACTACCAGGGTCCGCGTCCTTGGCCACAACCACGTGACTGTCCTTTATGGGACCATTGTGCCGTGAGTCGGTGGAATCCCTTTCAGGGTTGTCAGACAGGAGGGCAGCCCTGTCGCCAGGCTCTTCAATTCCAAAGGTGAACCACTGATGCGTGGGCGCTCCCCTCTGTAGGCGTTAGTCCGGGATTAAGCTGGCTTACCGACAGGTCGACTCAGCTAGGCGGTGCATTAAAACGGTCCTGTCTGCCTGAGATGCAGGCTCAACGGGCTTGTCTTTCATAATAATCCCTCGTACGGCACCGCTCCGATGGAAAGGAAACTGCAGTGGAACTTGAATTTCGTTCTGCGTGAACTATGCAAATTCACGCAGAACTGCCAAGAGAGAAAAAAAGCGTTTCTTCGTTTGCATTGCTAAGCCTGGCTCTGGGCTAACCTGGAGGCAGGCATCTGTGACGGCTTGGGACATGCTGATTGGCTATATTTGGAAGGCAATGTTTGGCCATGGTGATTCAATTGTTTGTGTCTTGTCCAGATTCCTTCTTCCAGATGGAATCGGCATCTTTCAATGATTTTCGAAGTGTTTATATATATATAATTATGTGGAGAGAATTACTCCATATAGTTAATAGTTATGTAAGACCAATGGATAGCACTGTAAAGAAGCTGCTACAAAGAAGCCTAATATAATAAGACTTATTTTATTCAAATATTCTCATTTTTAAATGCGCGATTTCCACTGTAAATATTCCGAATATTTTTTTCTTCCATGATGAAAACCAATGTTAAAAGTGTCTTGCAACTTAAAGTTAAGAAGTGTTGTGCTAAGGTTAAAAAATTTACCTTTAATTCTGAAGCTCTGAAAGACCCAGTTATAGCTAAAGTTTACCATGAAAGGTTGCTTAGTCATTATGACAGTCATGGTTTGCTTACTACTGAAGTGGAGGAAGAATGGGGCCGTTTTAAACAGGATTGTTTGTAAACTAACAGTACTTTTTGAGGAAAAAAGGTGCATAGGAGGCACTTGATCGTATTTCAGAAAGAAAAAACTTCGGGAATGTCCTTAATCAATACCCTACTTGCCCTAATAGAAAGCATTACAGAGAGCTTAATAAACGTGTAAACAATCAGTTAGTAGCTGATAAGAATCTTTGGCTTGATGACTTGGCTGACAAAGCCGAGGAAGCAGTTAGGCAGCAAACAGCAGAGAGCTGTACCAGATAGTTAATGTTTTATGTGGTAGAAAACGGACAGGCATACAAGGATTGAATTTAAACAAGGTAAGGTTATAGAAGGTGAGGATTCTGTCATGGCTAGGTGGGCTGAGCATTTCAGTGATATTCTAAACAATGTGGTTAGTTCTACTCTCATTGTTTGTAATGATGATAGATGCATTGGTGGCTTTAATGTTGGCCCTAAATCACAGTCTGAAGTTATTTTCGCTATTTCTAAACTTAAACTCCATAAATCCCCTGGGGTAGATGAAATTACTTAGAAATGCTTAGAGCTGGTAATGTTTCGGTTACCACTTGGATGACTGAAATTTTGAATATCTTTTATGATAAAATGCATGGTTCCTAAGGATTTCTCCAGAGCTATTATTATTATCCCTATTTTTGAAAAAGGTGATCGTAGTTCTTGTGATAAACTATAGGGGTATCAGCCTACTTTCTGTTCCAGGTAAATGTCTTTCCATGATTGTGCTTAATAGAATTAAGAATCTGGTTAACGGGCAATTGTGTGATGAGCAATGTGGATTCAGAAGTAGAAGGGTAGGGATGTGTAGATCAGATATTTTCACTTAGGCAGATTTTTGAGAAATGTTTGCTGTTTCAGAAATCTTTGGTTGTTAGCTTTGGTGATTTCAAAAAGGCTTTCGACTCTGTTGATCGTCATAATTTGTGGTTGATTGTGAAATCATATGGTATACCAGACAAGTTACTTAACGTTAGCTCTCTGTAATAAAACTGAGTCGTGTGTGAGAGTTGGTAAGGCTTATAGCAATTGGTTTAGCATTGCTTGTGGTGTTCGAGAAGATTGCATTTTGTCTCCTTTTCTCTTTAGTTTGGTTATTGATTATGTTATGCGAAATTTACTGCAAGGGAAAGATTTTGGCCTTAAATTGTCTACAGATATGAAATGTTTGATTTAGATTATGCTGATTGTTTAGCCCTTTCGACAAATGATTTTGATGAGATGAACTCTTTCATTCGAGCTGTTGATGAGACTGGTAGCAATCTCATGAGCAAAACCCCGGTTCCGTCTCAGGACACTACTAGTTGAAGGAATTGCCATGTGTTAACACTATCTACGGTCAGGGCAAGACTATACCATATAGATATAGCTCATTCCCGACTATCCTATGGCGAGCAGTCCTATAGAAGGAAAGCTCATCCATCGGTCAAAACCTAAATTTAATCTGTTCCACGGTTTTATACAAGTTTATATAGATCCGAGTTGACTCGGCTTCCGGGGTGGAAACTTTTAGTTGAATCCAGATAGAGGTATTTTAGTAGGTAGTAGTAAAGTAGGTAAAGAGAAAAGGAGACAAAATACACCCTTGTTTAACTCCACTAGCAATGCTAAACGAATCCCTGCAAGACGTACCAACTCTCACGCACGACCCTGTATTATTATAGAGAGCTCTCATTGCACTAACTAACTTATCAGGTATTCCATATGATCTAACAATCAGCCACAAATTATGTCGATCAACAGAGTCAAAAGCCTTTTTGAAACCTATAAAGCTAGCAACCAGGTTTCTGAAACTCTAAACATTTCTAAAGAATCTGCCGATGTGAAAATATTTGATCAATACATTCCCTACCCCTTTTGAATCCACACTGTTCATCACGCAGTTGTCCATCAACCAAATTCTTAATTATATTAAGTATAATCATGCAAAAAACTTTACCTGGTACAAAAAGTAAACTAATTCCCCTATAATTATCACAAGAACTGCGATCACCTTTTTTAAAAATTGGGACAATGATAGCTCTAGTAAAATCCTTAGGAACAATATCTATATCATAAAAAATATTCAAAATTTCAGTCAGCCATGTGACAACACAAATGTTCCCAGCTCTAAGCATTTCAGTGGTGATTTCGTCCACCACTGGTAATTTATGCCAGTGGTGGACGGAATCTATTTAACATATCATCTATTTAACATAATAAATCATTTAGACATAGCCAAAGTGACTTGGAATGTGATGTAGGGTCATCATTAAAGCCAGTAATGCATCTATCCTCATTATAAATAATGGAAGTAGAAATAATCACATTATTTAGAACATCTGTGAAATGTTCATCCCACCTACACATCACAGAATCCTCACCTTCAACCACCTTGCCATATTTATCCCTCAATCCCTGTGTACCTGTCTGATTCTCCCCACATAAAACATAAAAATCTGGTACAACCTCTTGCTGTTGTGCTCTCTGACTGCTTCCTCTGCTTTGTCAGCCACGTTATCAAGCCAAAGATTCTTATCAACTATAAACTGACCCTATACACATTTGTTAAGCTCGTTGCAATACCTTCTGTTAGGGCTAGTAGGGTGTTGATTCATATTAATCCTGTACTTCTTCCTTTCAGAAATAAGTTCCATAGTTTTATCACTCAAATAATTTTGTTTCCCCTGTTTCGTTTTACCCAAAAGAGTACTGTTGGTTTCAAGAAAAGACTGTTTAAATTGATCCCATTCTTTCTCAACTTCAGCAGTACCCAAACCACGATTGTCATAATGACTAAATAGCCTACCCATGCTTTGGCTATATCTGGATCTTTCAGACTTTCAGTGTTGAAGGTAATTTTCTTAACCTTAACACAACATTTCTTAAGCTTCAGCTGCAAGACACCTTTGATCAGATAATAGTCAGACCCAATTTCGGCTCTCATGTATGATCTGGTTTCCTAACTGAACTGGCCCATTTGCTGTTAATTAAAATATAATCTGTCATATTCCTATGCAACCCATATATATTTATAAATGTCCTGGTGTGTTTGTAGTATGTATTAGTTATTCGTAAACCATTAAGTTTACTTACCTGTAGGAGACATTCCCATTTCCACTGGAATTACCAATGCGAAAGGGATCTAAAACTCCTGCCCAAAGGTCAGAGTCAGTTTAGCACTGAAGTCACCTAGCACAAAAGAAATATCTCCTTTCTTCAAAGAATTCAAAATATCCTGAAGCTGGCTGTAAAATGTATCCTTCTCGTTCTCATCAGAGTCCACTGTGGTGCAATAACAACAGATTACATTCAAGTCTTTAATTTTAGTTTTAAATTTTAGTAAGAAATCTTTCATTAATGCAGTCATATCCTAGAAGAGCATCACTGGCAAATCTGCTGAAAAACAAACCTACACCTTGGAGATGCTTTCCATCTTCCCATCCTGAAAAGAGAAATTTAAAGTTATTTTTAAGTATCTCACCTTTACCTGTCCATCTGGTCTCTTGCAAGCCTAGAATATCTAGGTTATAGAACTGGAATTTGTGTGCGAGGACATCAAGAGAATAATCTCTATGTAATGTCCTCATGATCCATGTTCCCGCAGAGAAAAAATGATTAGTAGGATTTTTAAAGAAACTAGGTGTATTGAGAGAGGTAGGGCAAACAATATCAAACAACCCCCTGATCGCAGGCATGAGGCAAAGACCTGTACCTACTCTGCTAAAGGCTGAAGTACCGATGCTGGTAGGAACTTCAGGCACCACCTTTTCAAGTGGACTTTTTCAAGAGCCATATGGCCTGCCTGAGACATATTACTCCAGTTTAGGATTGACATAAGAGTGACAAAATATCCTGGGGCTGGCTAAAATATCCTGAAATATCCTGAATGCCCAATTAGCTAAGTGAAAGGCCTCTGATGGCCTCTGATCAGGATTATTCACCAGCTGATATAAGGTATCCGATGACTCTGTTCACTTTGGGCTGGCAACCCAGAAGCAAACAGAAAATACAGCGGCAGATTCTCTCTCAACAGAGGTCCACTAGTGCAGGATCCATAATCAAGCTCAAATCCATAATTTAGTCTAGTCAGTCTAATAGGTAAAAATGGTCAGCACCAGGACCCTGTGAAGTTGACCATTCTTCAGCAGGGTTGAAAAAAAAGGAAAAAGTGGCCATTGATGACCAGATCAGTAGGCCACACTGAACAGGCAGCCCTCTTCTTCCGTTCACTTCCAAAGGAGAATATCGGTTTTGAAAGGTACTAACGGCCTGCACCACGAGAAGGCGGGGTCGGACATTTGGTACTAGACCTGGCCGGTTCTGTGCATCATCACTGGAGATTAGTACACAGCTCTCCTTCCAGTTTACGCCTTGCTACCATTTACAGACCATGGAAAATAAATAAGATATTTTGGACGTAAAGGTTTAGCTTAGTTTGACGCATTTTGTGTTTTTTTGCAATTATAACTGTTATTTTATATTTCAGGGCATGAAAAGCACAAATACTAAGAAAATGACTATGAAATTTTTCGTCTACTCTTGGACATTCCCAAATGTTTTGAAAGTTGCTGCCTTTTTTCTTGTTTTACAAAATGGTAAGTAAATGATTTACTAATTGGCTGCTGTAGCTGACGGTAATTAACATATATCTAAATAATTATTCATAACAGTAGTTGCATGACAATTTGAAATACCTTAAATGGTAAAGTGGTTAGGGATCTAGCGATTATTCCAACAAAACGAAATTTTTTTTGTGTTAGCTCTAAGTGAGACGGTGTTCTTCATTAGTGACTTCGGCCTTAATAGGGCATGCATTTGTATGAGAAGGCTAGTAAAAGTTAGGAGTAGTTTCTAATACAGGAGTCCTTGAAGTTACTCCTAACTTAATAACTCTGTCCTGTATGTCCAAATGAAAATAAAAATTTGTTTAAAACCTGTAGAACGGCTATTCAAAGCACTTAGCATCTATTTCTTTACTGCAGAGTACATAGCGAGAGAAAACTTAAAACAAATTCATTAATAAAAATCGTTAATTTCTGTAAAATTCCCATAAATTTTATTGCGTATATTTTAAAGTAATATTAAAATTGAGATCTGTAAAGTTAAAGCCAAAGTAATTCAGGTAATAGAGAATTAAGCTTCACATAGCTTTGGGGAAAAGGAAGAAAATTAATTGGATTGTTTTACCTTCGAGCGTTGCTGTTTTTCACACAATGGGCTAAATATCCAAGTTACAAGGACTCCAGATGCTCAGAGAAGATTGAGGAGAAACGAATTCATAGTACAGCTGTTAGGAGACAGATGAAAGTCTCCCGTTAAGCCCATCAAATGCGTTCTTTAACGTGCACAGCAATATATATGGACTAACGTCTCATTCGACGGACGGTTCTTTTCCGAGCTCAAAGGTCTCCCACTCGGAGCAGGGAAGAAGTTAACAGATATAAGTCTGAATGCTGGCGCAGCTGGGATCCGAATCTTGGGATTTCAGACTACGAGCCTGGCGACCTCCCCCCCCTCCGCTCCGACAAAAGTTAAAAAAAAAGAGCATTATATTTAAAGTTAACATTATTATAAAGTTAAATAAAGGCAAAAAAATTGACCAGTAGGGCCGATTCTGTCGGTCGAAGAAAGTTGGGGGAGTGGGGCGATAGGCCATGATTCTCAATCTGAATTGTTTTAACCGTCAGAACGGAGGAATAAACTAGAAGAACGCATATCGCCTCTGGCGCACATAAGAATCTCGTTTTCAAAGAGAATGAAGATTTTCCTTGCCTATTCTTTCACTCCTTAACAGTTTTAATTTGAGCTAGCGGATGATGAGGGTATGTAAATAGCATATTATTAATAATTATACAACATAGAGCTATTCGTCTTTTCATTCTTAAATTTAGAAAGTTTCATTTTCCACACCTCTCTCAGAAAAATGGGTATATTGTTAATCAGAGGAAATATTTTAAGAATCTACCACTGAAATTTTAAATACTTATTATATATATATATTTGAAAAGTTATTGATAGCGGTAACGTTTTCGTATTTAGGGATCTGTAAAGAGATATATATTTTAAAACTAACTAAGTATTTCAAAATTCGAATTAAAATGTTTTGTTAGTACCAATCCAACTAAAATAGTTTTCTATCACTTTGCCTTGTTCCCAATGGAAACTTCATGACTTTACCATTCCACACCACCAATAGTCGTTTGAAATTTTAGAATTTTAAAAATTTTTTCACTGTGAGAAGGCGCAATTATAGTGTTCGAAAGATTCCGAAAGTGTGAATCATAATATTTTATCAATTCCTATTTAAACCGAAAAAACCTTTTTCATTTATATCTAAAAACAAAGAATTATCTGTTAAAGCAAAAAAGTTGTGTTTTCCCACCCCCCTGGGTCTAAGTGGTCAACTCATTGTTGGATTTTTTGTGGAAATTTTCGAACCTACATATTCCCCCACCGAAATTTCAAATTTCTAACGTAAATACATCGTTCGAAATATTCGTTTGAAATTTTGGAATTTTTAACCTTTTCCACCGCTACAGGGCGTAATAATAGCTTTAGAGAAATTGGAAAAGTGCATATCGTAATATTTCATCAAGGCCTATCCAACACATTTTTTTTATTTATCCCTGTAAAAAAAAAAAGAGTTGATGTCTACAGACGGACAGACAGATAGACAGACGGAAAAGCGAAACTATTATCTCGTTTTCTTTAAAAACGAGGTAAAAATAAACCGATACTGTGCGTTTCTTTTTTCTAATATTATATACAAAAAATTTTCATCACGTCTTCTAAACAGAATTAAATCTTTGTGATTCACAAAATGCTTGACTGGAGTGACCCAAGTCCCTCTTGTTGTTTATCCCCCTGGTCACTCCGAATTGCATTAAAAAATTAGAGCCCTATCTCTGGTAGAATCCGCGTTCTAGTTAAAATTGTTTTTTCTTGCATTTGAAAGACCATTAAAAAAGCTTTATTTTTTGATTTTCGACGTCAAAACCTCCACCTTCATTGGAGCCGGATGCTTCTCAGACGGAGCGCAGGGGCCTCCCCTAAACGTTGAGAAACAAGTTCCCCGCGGGGAGATCGGAAAAGATGTGCAGATGAGGAAATATTGTGTATCAGACAGATGAGGAAATATTGTGTATCAGACAGATGAGGAAATATTGGGTATAAGAAGGCACTTATTTCGTGCGAGTTGGCTTTGGTAGTGGCCAAGTCAGTTTCCATCTAGGCAGAGAGATGAGCATAGAGTTCACTGAGGAAGGTATAAAATTGTTTATTCCCTGGAAACGTTTAGTTGAGCTATGCCAATCTCAAGATAGAAGCTGTTGCGATGAGCAGAATGTAGTTACCGAAAAACATATACATATGATCTGTTGTAAAAGGGGTATAACCTTGCGTTTTAGCCCGCATTTCTATGAGGAGGCATTGAAGCACGTTCGAAGTTCAGCTCCAGGAGACAGGGCTGTAGCGGAGATACCCCAAGCATCAGGTTCCTCTAATGTCCCATTCGCTGAAGATAATAAAATACTAATCATACATTCAACTAAGAGGAGGAAGAGGAGGTTGGATTTATTGACTCCACCACCCCTCCTACGAGAGCTCCACCTGTTCGTTCTACAAAATGCAGAAGACTCTAAAGGTTTCTACGGTTTCGATCTTCTTTTCGTATTCACCTCTTTTATTGATATTCCCCCCCCCCCCCTTCAAAAGGTTCTTTTTAGGACTGCTTAATTGGACCAAAGGATTTGCAAGTTGTTTCCTCTGTATTTAGCATTAAATACGACATGTATTGATATTTTTACAGATGTATGAGTCGGGTAAGTTTTTTTAATACCATGTTATCATGTGAAAAGAGTTTATTGTGTTTTCTCCTTATATCTTAATGTTATATATAGGGTCTTTATAAGACTACCCCAGAGTTCAAAGTGTTATATTTTATTATATAATTTCCTAACAAAGTAATTGTATGGAGAAATGTGCAGAAAATGTCAAGAAACTCTGAAAGTTTTGTTTTGTGTTTTCGTAACAAAGTAACTGTGCAGAAAATGTCAAGAAACTCTCAAAGTTTTGTTTTATGTTCAACAAACTTCCACATGTGGCGCCAATCCATAAGATATTTAATTTCCGTCCATACTTGGCTCTATATCTGGTGTAATACTCGCAACAGCTACAATGATTTTTTTTCCTTTTAAAATTGCTATTATTAAAGTCCGAAGAGGTCAGAAGAGATTTCTCCATACAATTAAATTCTCGATTTGAATTCCCGATTTGATTTTTGTGATATTAACTCCGCGCCGTCATATCGAGGAAATTTTGAGAGTTTCTTGACAATTTGGATACACAATTGCTTTTGTTACTTAATTGTTTAATTAAATATTACATTTTCAAATATGGATTTTCGTTTATAATAACTCTATATTTTAGCAAACTATTATATTGCTTTTAGATTAATTAAAAAAATTAACACCTCCTATATTAAATACTCTTGTATTTAAATGAAGTAAAAACCAGCTGCTTGCCACAGTGGTTGGGTTAGGTTGTTTTCCTTCTAAGCGGCACTATTTTGCTTTTTTTTTGCACACAATGAGCTAAATGGCCAGGTCACAAGGACACCAAAGGCTCAGAGAAGGTTGGGGAAGGGGACCCACTGCAATAACTGTTGGGAGACAGATGGTAGCCTCCCGTCAAGGCCATCCAGCGTATTCTTTAACGTGCGCTGGGCAAACTATTATATTGCTTTTAGATTAATTAAAAAAATTAACACCTCCTATATTAAATACTCTTGTATTTAAATGAAGTAAAAACCAGCTGCTTGCCACAGTGGTTGGGTTAGGTTGTTTTCCTTCTAAGCGGCACTATTTTGCTTTTTTTTTGCACACAATGAGCTAAATGGCCAGGTCACAAGGACACCAAAGGCTCAGAGAAGGTTGGGGAAGGGGACCCACTGCAATAACTGTTGGGAGACAGATGGTAGCCTCCCGTCAAGGCCATCCAGCGTATTCTTTAACGTGCGCTGGGCATGACTTTCCCGCACACGGAGCCACGGTTTAACATCCCATCCGATGGACGACAGCCTTTTCAAGCTCATCGGTGTCCCCTACTGACCGTGGGCAGGGCGGGGAGTTTTGCGGAGGTAAATTACAACGCTGACCCAGCTGGGACTCGAACCTGGGAACTACAGATTACGAGCCTGGTGCGCTACCGACTAAGATCCCTCCCCCCGAGATAGTAAGGGATAATTTTGATACGTTTCAAATGCTTATCATATCGTTAGATTAAATCAGTGGCATACTTAAGGGGTGGTTTGAGGGGTTCAAATCCCCAAAATATATGTGTATATGTTCGAATATGATGTTTCAATTTTTTTGACATTTTAATTCTTTTAGTACATTTAGTAACTGATAAGCATTGATGCGAAACATATCACTGATTTTTATTTGCTTATTGGTTGCCCTTTTTTATATATATTTTAACTTTTTGAAAAAAAATCAAATCATTCCCCTTCCCCCCCCCCAAAAAAAAAAACAACAAAAAAACATGTTTTCAAAATATGCCAATGGATTAAATAGCTATAATTTAAAATGATTTCATCACACACTGACTTTTTTTTTACAAATTCTTGTACTGTTTTTAGATTAATTACTAAGGGTTAATGTTGATACATTTTAAATTCTCATCAAATCATTAGATTAAATAGCTATATTTTAAAATGATTTCATCATACACAGATTTTGCTTGCAAAGAATCAAGTCGGTGATTTTACTTGCTGCATTTTTATTGCTAAGCTTTATTAAAAACGTGTCTCAATTCTAGTCAGACAAATTTCATTGCTGTCGTTTATTAATGAAATTTTAATGTTCGCGACCATATGGACAAATTTGTCATGAGAATTGGAAAGAGTTAAGACATATTTATTTGCATTTAAAAAATTGTGCAAAATGCTGAATACAATAAAATTAGATTTTCAAAACATTACTTTGAGACATAAATATATTTTGCAATAACGATTAGTTCGCAGAGTGTTGTATTTTATCATAGCAAACTTGTATTACATAATGCTAAAACAATGCATTTACTTTAACCATAATCTTAATCTTCATAGCAATTTTCCATCATACATAACAGTATTATTAATAATTATGATAGTAATCTGTTTATTACAAAATGTTAGAACTTTGCATTGAACCATAAACTTATTTTGTCATAATATTTTCCACATTACATAACATTATTATTAATAATAATCTTCGAAATTTGTTATATAATGCTAGAATTTAATTTTCAGCTATTACTTTGCATGTTACATTAATCTCATAACTATTAATTGTTATAGTAACGTGATATGTTACACGATGTTAAAACACTGCTTTGAGACTTAGTTTTATTCTTCCACAGTAGTTTTGCATATTACATGACCTCAGTGGCGCATTCAGAATTTAATTTGGTGGTGGTGGGGGGGGGAGACAAGGGCCCGCTGGCCCGACTCGGGCAAACGAAGTAGCGCTCGGTCCGCCCGATTCGTTCGCCTTGTGTTCACAGCGGCCGTAATTCCCGAGAGCTGTAGGGTATTCCCACCTTCGAATAATAACCATTTTTCTCTAACAATTAATTTAATTTTAATAACAATCATAACTTTATCATTAATAATCGTCATATCCTGCTGCTGAATTACATACCTTATGTATATTATAATCGTTATAATCTTATTACCGATAATCGTCATAACCTATAAATGAAAACAGACCTTAATCTCGGGGGACCGTGTCTCTATTTTTTTTCACAACTCGATGCAGTCACTTAAATTTTATTTTTTTTTTCACAACTCGATCAGTCACTTAAGTTTTACTTTTTTTCACGACTCGATGCAGTCACTTTACCTTTATTTTTTCTAGATCCGGGTCTGATTGAAAACGATTGCTCACAGGAAAATATTAAATTGTAATTTTAATGTTTTCGAAGAAATATATATTCATAGTTAAATAATTAGTAGAATTATATAAATCCATAGAAATATTCTTTCAGTAAAACAACTAAATGTTTTTCTATGGCATGATATTGTCGTCGTCTATTTCCTTTGGTAATAAGTAGATTTCAAAAAAGGAACCTTTGTACTATTAATGGAACATTGCGCATTATTTCGATTTGTATAAACATAATTTCTGCATTGTTCTGTTTCCAACCAGAGAGTTTCAGCGAACAGTTTTTCCTGGATTCCAAGCTATTAAATTTTGCATGTTAAAATGCAAAATTTAATAGCAAACTGGAAAAAAAAATTGTTTGGACGTGAGTGGCATTCGAACCCTTGTCTCCTATTAACATGCCAGGTATGCTAACCACTATACCATCAACAACTATGCTTTACTGTTCCGCTAATGTAACATACAAACTCTCCCTTTTTTATGTCATATTAGCTGAAGAGCAAAATGTCAGCCGCTGATGGTCTCTAGTGGTTGGCATACCTTGCATGTCTGACAAACCGACAAACTATAGAGACACAGTTCCCTAGATTAAGGTCTGTTTTCAATTATAGGTTATGAAGATTATCGATAATAAGATTATAACGTTAGACGTGGCTTCGAATTCCACTCACGGCAAAATCTTTTTATTTTCAACTTACTATTTCATGAGTTCCATGTCTACAAGACATCTCCTGCGATACTTTACTACTGCACATATAAATATTTAGTTTCCGTTTATAAACTCATGGTTGATCAAGGATGTGTTTTTAACAAATTGTTAGCGCTAATACATCTTTCAATAATAATCGAATGAAGAGTGGCAGATAATAGTCCCATTGAAACTATAAACATTTCTGGGCAGACGTTGAAAGTTGCTGTACAGTGTTTTTTGTTATTTCAGTGATGTTCAGTTTTGTTATTTCAGTGATGTTCTAAACAATACGGTTAGTTCTATTCCCATTGTTTGCAATGATGATAGATGCATTGGTGGCTTTAATGTTGACCCTATAACACAATCTGAAGTTATTTTGGCCATTTCTAAATTTAAACTTCATAAATCCCCAGGGGTAGATGAAATTACTACGGAAATGCTTAGAGCTGGGAATGTTTCAGTTACCACTTGGATGACTGAAATGGGCCAGCGTTGAGATTTATCTCCACAAAACTCTCCGCCCTACCCTCTGACAGTAGGGGAACACTAGTGGGTTGAATAAGCCCACCATCCGTCAGATGAGACATCAAGCCATGCCCTATGTGCGGGAGAGCCATACCCTGTGCACGTTAAAGAACACTCTGGCTGACCTTGACGGGAGGCTTCCATCTGTCTCCTAACAGCTGTTCCAGTGGGCCCCTTCCTCCAACCTTTTCTAGGCCTTCGAAGTCCTATTGACCTAGCCATTCAGCCGTTGTGTGCAATAAAATGTAGCTCAAAGGCAAAACTACTGAACCCAAATTTAACACATAATATTAAAAGCACTCGGTCATTTTTGTCTGCTCATTTTGAAAACCCGCACAATAAATAATAAATAAATAACAATAATAAAAAAAAATATTAAAACCTTAAAAACAATAATGTCCGAAGAGAACTACAAAAACAATCAACATTCGTCACCACGCGTCAATTTTTAACTACTGCTCAGTGTGTGCTTACTTATCATAGGCTCATACATATATAGTAACACTACAATGAGCCATCGAATCATGCGCATACAAGCATCCGTGAACCATGTATGCTTAAAGTGTATGTAGTGGTAGTCATAGTGCAAAAAAAAAGCTGTTTTAAAGCTTGAAATTAAAATGTTTAAGAAATTTAAACAAATTGTTTTATCCCCTATGAGCATTATAAATTTTAATAAAGTTTTAACGCGCCCTTTTTTTTTTCCAAATAGCATTGTTTCAATATTTTACGATAGTTATCCTGTTTTCAAACGAGATTTATTATCTGGCCATGTTTTTTATTCCAAAGGAAGATAAAAGCTGGTATTTGTTTTCGGTACCTAGACTTGGGCCTAAAAATCGGGACGTACGTATATGACACATCAAACGCAGGTCACTAAATAGTAGTAGATTGTGCTTGAATTGTAGCTAAGTAGCATCGAAGAGTCTACAAATAATGGCCGGGTAATAGCGAAAAATTTGTAAATAATGGGCGGGTATTAGTGAAGAATTTGGAAATAATGTCCTGGTAATAGAAAACAATTTGCAAATAATGACTGGGTAATAGTGAAGATTTTGTAAATAATGGCTGGGTAATGGTGAAGAATATGTAAATAGTGGTCGGGTAATAGAATAAAATTTGTAAATAATGACCGGGTAATATAAAAGAATTTTTAAATAATGTCCTGGTAATAGAAAAGAATTTGTAAATAATGGTTGGGTAAGAGTGAAGAATTTGTAAAGAGTGGCTGGGTAATAGGACAGATTTGTAAATAATGATAGGTAAATAGCGAAGAATTTGTAAACAATGGCCGGGTCTCAGAGAGGGATGTTGATTTGTTTGGATATGCGAATTTCCTTTTCGTGAAAAGGAAACTGTACGGTTACTTTAGGAAAGTGTTAGATTTGAAATGGAAATATTTCTAAAATATTTATATAGAAAACTGCAACAGTTGTGTACTTTTTTACGCAATCATTATGTATATGCATTAATTGAAAATTCTCCGCGCAATAAGTGAACGGGCTTCAGCTAGTTTTAATTTGAGTCTCTGAACTCAACTGACTCAAATTATAGCCAGCCTCTAACTGAGCTCCAATTGTAGTCGGATACAAGTGCGATTTTGTAAATTGCAGCCCTGTCTACTATTCGAACATTTACGGTATATAGATTTGGCATTTTAATGTATTTATTACATAATCGAAACTGAAATATAATGAGTGGTTTCTAATGCTGAAATCTAATTCTGCTAAATTTTCGGTTCATTTCAGGATCAACAACCGATGTAGAGGAAGCTTCATCAGTGACTTACACTTCCTTTGAATATCCAGTCGATCTTCCTACGCTTTTCTGCAACACAAAATCAACAGGTTACAATTTCGTTAGGTGGTACAAAGATGACGTCATTGTCAAATCCTCTGCTGCTGACTTTGCTGGCCATCATCTCTCTCTGGATTCTTTGATGAACCAACAGTTTTTGTTCTCTTCAAACAATCCTTTGAAGCTTCAAGGTTACTACTGGTGCGAAACTGATTCAAACTCCAGTCACACTTCGCCAAATAAATTCCTTTTCCGGATTCCAGGTCAGTTGAGTTTTGTGTCTTTATTTAATTATGTATTCAATCTTATCACTATTTTAATGTATTTTTTAAGAAAGTTTTTTTTTAAAACTTTGTGCTAAGAAAAGTTGAGTTGGGTTGTTTTACCTCTGAGCGGCACTTTTTTGCACACCATGGGCTAAATGGCCAGGTCACATGGACCCCGAAAGCTCAGAGAAGGTTGTGGGAGGGGACCTACTGGAACAGCTGTTGGGAGACAGATGATAGCCTTCCGTCAAGGCCATCCAGAGTGTTCTTTAACGTGCACAGGGTATGTCTCTCCCGCACACGGGCCACGGCTTAACGTCCCATCCGACGGACGGCGGCCTTTCCAAGCCCATCGGTGTCCCCTACTGACCGTGGGCAGGGCGGGGAATTTTGCGGAGATAAATCTCAACGCTGACCCAGCTGGGACTCGAACCTGGGAACTACAGATTACGAGCCTGGCGCGCTATCTACTGAGCCACCCCCGCCCCTAAAAAGTTGAGTTATAGAAAGAAAAGTAAACATAAATTTATTCTGTAAGTAACATTGTCTTTAACAAGTGCCGGAACTTTGGGGGGGGGGGGGGGTAGGTGCAAGGGACCATGCTCCTCCCTTTTCAGAATGATAGTAAGATAGTAAGGCCAATAGAAGATAAAATGAAACTTATTTATATTTAATGTATTTTTTAAGAAATTTTTAAACACCTGTAAAACGCAGTGTAAAGTGTTATATTGTATTGGAAATTAAGCCTCTTGCCCCCCCCCCCCCCCACTATATTTTTCCAGTTCAGTTGAATTTATCCCCTCCCCCGTCTCGCTTTTGTTTCCTACTTCCGAGCCTGTCTTTATATAATCTCATTAACATGAAGATAAATGACATGAACTGATAATAATACTGCTCGTGAGAATGAGTGGGAGTTTTTCGGCGGAGGGAGGAGGTAAAAGTTCTTTCAGAGACAGGCAGAAAAATTTCCAAGGGTAAAGAATACAAATCATGTTTCAAGATAGAAATGTTTTGGTCGAGTCTTTCATTAATGAAAGCATTTGCAAATATAGCAATCATACATAGAGTCATGGGCTGATAGCAAGTGGCATATACGTATCCTGTATATTAGCCCTTAATAACCGTGGAGATTTTGCAAGTGCTTGAAATTCTGATGTATGTTTGCGAGTAACAGAAATCAGTGAATAGTTTAATAATGACTAATTTCACTGATGTTCCATTGAATTAGGGATAGCAACCTAGTAACGTGTTGGACCTCCTCTGGTCCTGAAAACGGCCGCCACACGACAAGGCAAGGACTCCATAAGCTTGCGTAAATGTTCCACAGGTATGGCGACCCATGCATTCTCCAGAACTATCCACAATTCTCTCAAGGTCGTCGCTGATGGGACACGGGCCCGAACACTCTGTTCGACGGTAAAAATTCCAAAGATTTTCGATGGGATTTCAATCTGGAATTCTACGTGGCCAATTACAACCATGCAGTAGCCAACCTGGACTTGTGAGATAAACAGTTGTCTTGCTAGTAGACGCCATCCCCATTTTGGTGCGTAATGGCCATAAGTGGTTGTAAATAGTCTGTCATGAGTTCTATGTACCGGGATGCATTGAGAGTCATCGGTACACGTACAAAAGGTCCCACAGACGTCCAACTGAAGACACCCCAGACCATGACTGAGCCACCACCAGCTTGTACTGTTCTGACCTGACATGCAGGATCCATGGCTTCCTGGAGTTGGCGCCATATCCTCAGTCTCCCATCGGCGTAATGAAGTTTAAATCGGGATTCATCACTCCAGGCTATCCGTTGCCAATTTTCGATGGTCCAGTTTCGATATTCTTTAGCACAGGCAAAGCGTTGAGCCCGATGTTGTACTGTTAGAAGTGGGAATCTCATAGTTCGGTGACTCCCGAAGACGAGATGATGAAGTGAGCATTGCACGGTCCGTGCACTAACTTCCCGGCTGAACCCAGCGTTCAGATGAGAGGTGATTTCAGATAATGTCTGGCCCCTATCGGTCCGTACGATGCAGGTCAGATGGCGAGCCCACGATCGTTCAAGGCTGGTTGTCCTTTGCAGTTTGTCCGGGTGACAATGGACAAAACATGGACTCTGTAATAATATGCATGGAAATTAGGAAAGGGGAAAAATGGAATGGGGTAATATGTGAGTATGGACAGATTTCAGCGATAATATTCAGAGCACTTAATTACATAGAAAAATATTTATATAAAATCCATGAATGTTTTCGGTGATTTTAGCTTATTTTATACAGCTATTATTACAGATTATTGCATTTTTATTCTGCTCCTTTATCAAAGTAACAGAATGAAAAACTTTGGTTTCGAATATAATTCAAAATGTTTTACTGAATAATTAACTACTATTAAGCTGTTTTAATAGGGAAAATAGTTTTTATAGGGAAAATTGTTTTGAGTTGGGTGGAATCTGAACCCACAACCCCCTGATAACATGTCAGGTGCTCTGACCACTGAGCAATCTCCTCTACTGCTGATGTTATGCTATACACCATCTGATCAATTACTCGCTTTTGAGTGCATTTGGCGACTCTATACTTCAGATCCTTCCTAGGCCTGTGCACACGACCTGCTCCTGGCTGATATTATTTTCATTCTGTTAGTTAAAACAGATTAAGAGTGGTTAAATACTCAATAAATCAATGATGAGCTGTGAATTCATGTGTCTAAATATAGTTTGCTCACAAAAATTATATCATCCAGGAAATTCGTCGTGTGCACATGCCTAGGAAGGCTCTGAAGCATAGAGTCCCCAAATGCACTCAAAAGACAGTACTGATCAGCGCGATCAGTAGGAGATGTACCAGTGTGCTTCGAAAGACAGTGACAGTGATGAGTATAGCATAACATCAGCAGTAGAGAGGAGATTGATCAGCGGCCAGCAGCTCATTGGTCAGAGCACTTGACATGTCATCAGGAGATCGTGGGTTCAGATCTCCCACCCAGCTCAAGACAATTTTCCCATCTTCATCTTGTTACATAAAACTGCTAATAGCGGTTAAATACTCAGTAAATCAATGATGAGCTGTGAATTCATTTGTCTAATTCAAAATGTCATCATACATTCAACTTTCTCCTTAATAGGTACAGATCCATGTTATGTCAATAGTAACTCAGATATAGAATTCAGTAACTTCTTAATCCTTTCAGGACCATAAGGTTTCTAAGAGTAAAAAATTAGTATGTAACTGTTATTTTAGTTTGTTTAGAAGTAAAAGAAATAAAAATCATAAGAAAAATACATAACAATGTGTAGTTTTTTGGAATTTTATGGGAAATATTTTTCCCAATGGACTATAAAGGTAACACAAATTATAGTTAGGCTTATTATGTAATGTCTTTTATTTATTGGTTTATTAGAGCAAAATGTTAACTAAAATAATACGAAATTATGAAATAAAATTGCTATACAAAATGATGTGCTAATTATGATATTCTGCGAAGCAATTTCTTTTGGTAGTGAGGCAAAGATGGACATTGCACATAGTACATATATTATGCGTCCTGACAGTTCTTTTTTTGATTTCTAAACGTTCCCGTTTACGTAATTGCGTTCGGCATACGTTCTATTTTGACATTCTGTATAAAAAATGCAGATAAGGTTATAATTAAATACGACAATCACCAATTTTAAAATGGGAAAAATGTTTCCCTTAGTCGTGAAAGGGTTAAACAGTCTTTTGGGGTCATAAAATCTGACCGAAAATAATTTAAAGATTTCAATCTCATTTTTAACAACAGTCGTTTGGTACTTAGAGAATTACGGATATTAGAATATTTAACAGCAACAATGCCAGTTTTAAAAATTGCTTCTGAAACCAAAAGAATAACCATTATAATGAATTTTACTAACATATTTTAAGAGTTTTTTTTAGCAGTTAATGCAATAATGATGTTTAATTTTCGCCAATTTCAAATGATTTCTCCCGAACGATTTAACTTGTTAAATGTTTCGGCTGTCATATTCTTTAAGTATTAAACACATATGCAGTACCCAGGTTCGAGTCCCACCTGGGGCAGCGTTGAGATTTATCTCCGCAAAACTCCCGTCCTGCCCGCGATCAGTAGGATATACCAATGTGCTTCGAAAGGCCGCTGTCTGTTAGAGGAGATGTTAAACCGTGGCCCGAGTGCGGGAGATCCATACCCGGTGCACGTTAAAGAACATGCTTGACGGGAGTCTTCAATCTGTCTCCTAACAACTGTCAAGTGGTTCTCCCAACTTTCTCTGAGCCCTCGGGGTCATTATGACTTGGCGATTTAGCCCATTATGTGTAAAAAAGTGCCGCTCAGAGGTAAAACAACCTAGCCCATTTGAACATATATTGTTGGAATACGAGACTTAAATAAATTTGCTTCAGATCTTTAAATTATCCTCACTCACATATTTTCATAAAAAATATTTAAGAAGATGCTGTGAGATTTTAATTTGAATTACTCTTGATATAATATGGAATTCTACAGTCGCTCAAAAAATATCCGAACGCTATGGTTGATTACAGAATTCAGAAAAAATATCTGGCAACGATTTTTTTTTAGAAATTAATTATCTAGCAACTTTCGTGTACGTACACGAAGGTTGCCAGATCACTAATCTCTAAAAAAAATCGTGTACGTGCACGAAGGTTGCCAGATCACTAATCTCTAAAAAAATCGTCTACGTGCACGAAGGTTGCCAGATCACTAATCTGTAAAAAAATCGTGTACGTACACGAAGGTTGTCAGATCACTAGTTTCTAAAAAAAATCGTTGCCAGATATTTTTTCTGAATTCTGTAATCAACCATAGTGTTCGGATATTTTTTTGAGCGACTGTACCCAGTAAAACTGCCACTGAGTGCATATTTCGAGCTATTTACTAAGCTATTTCCTTTCTCTTAACACAGATGTGCGTACGTACGTTGGTATTTTAACTGCTACGAAAGATTCACTCAAAGAGAACTCTGAGCCCGTCTCAATAAATAGGATTTGGGAAAAAACTAAACAATATGAGAATGAATTTCGAACGAGAGTATTCAGTTTCTTGTCGCAACCATATACATTTGTGACGAATGTGACAGATACAAGGTAAGTAGTATTTATAGTATCTTTCGTTTCAAAACTCATTTATTATTTCTAAATGTTGGGGCGGGGGTGTCTTAGTCGGTAGCGCGCCAGGCTAGTAATCTGTAGTTCCCAGGTTCGAGTCCCAGCTGGGTCAGCGTTGAGAATTATCTCCGCAAAATTCCCCGCCCTGCCCACGGTCAGTAGGGGACACCGATGGGCTTGGAAAGGCCGCCGTCCGTCGGATGGGACGTTAAGCCGTGGCGCCGTGTGCGGGAGAGCCATACCCTGTGCACGTTAAAGAACACGCTGAATGGCCTTGACGGGAGACTACCATCTGTCTCCCAACAGCTGTTCCAGTGGGTCCCCTCCCCCAACCTTCTCTGAGCCTTCGGGGTCCATGTGACCTGGCCATTTAACCCATGGTGTGCAAAAAAGTGCCGCTCAGAGGTAAAACAACCCAACCCAACCCAAATTTCTAAATGTTACGAATTTTAAAATTACCTAAAAAATTATTAGAATCTACACAAACTCCAGTAATGAATTATATAAAATGCGATGTATTTGAAAATAATTTATAGTAATAGACCATGAGATTTTAAGATAATATAAAATAATGGAGCAGAAACTTATAGAAATACACAATAAGGTATAAACGCTCATTCAGAGATTTTGTTTCGTTCTACTATGCAAAAAAAATTAGATTTTTTTCAACGAGTTTTTCTTCGTTTTGATGTACAACAATCGTTTCAATCAGTTTATGCTTTTTTTTTCTTTCTTAACGGCCAAATGGCTATATGGAATATGTTTAACGTTAGCAAGGTGTCAATTGCCTAATCAATATTGACCATTAATATCACGTTTAGTTGATGACCTGAGGAAAAGTTTGTTAAATATTATTGGAATGTATTCTGTGATTAAATCAATAGATCCAACATTGATTTCGTTTCTTGGAAAAAATTAAGTGATCCTTATAAAGATTTAGATCTACTAGACATTAGATACTGCTAAAATGCTAGAGAGCTAAATATTGGTGTCTAGGTCGTAGATCTAGGAAACGCTAAGAAATTTGGGATCAGGAGTATCCTCCGAGTTCAAAGGTTATATTTATATCTACCGGTGGTTGGGAGATAAAAATTGGCGAATGAGGGTATTTCGGTTTGCAGATATCAGAAACGTTTTGAAATTTTGGTTGTGATGGGCATTTCGCTGTTAATTTCAAATTTCCATATAAAATTGCTAGAGAACTAAAATTTGGTGAACTGGACTATTTCGAGCAATATAATAATAATAATTTATTCAAATTCAACATCTAGAAGTATATATTTAAGACAAGTCACTACAAGAGTTTAATTAACTCGTTAGTGGATTAATAATATTAAAATTTTTTGCTCATCATATTTAGTATATAAAAGTGTACATTGGTAGAAAGGTTCTAACATAATAGTATTTGGTATGTACAAAACAATACTCAGTTTGATACACATAATAATTATTGGCTTAATAGCCATAATTTAATTTCTTTTCTAAACGTTATAATATTACTTATATTTCTTATATCTTTTGGTAGATTATTAAATATTTTAAGACCAGAAAAATCAAAATGTTTTTTTAAATAATTCATTATTTGGTTTGGGAACAAATTAGTTTTTCGTTTTCCATAGATCTAGTATTATAGGAGTTTTCAACCCTCTGAAACATGCGAATATTTTTATGTATAAATATTAGAAGTTTTAACTTATATATTTGTTCAACATTTAGCAAATTTAAATCCAAAAACCTTTGACAAGAAGAATTATATTTTCTTTTAAATGTCATTACTTTTAACACCTATTTATATATCTGTTTTTTTTTATTTATATTAATTATATTATATTAACGGACCAGACGAACCTGGGACCTGAAGATTACAAGGTTAATGCTCTACCGACTGAGCCACCCCCGCTCCAGAGCACAGTGGGAACCCGAACCTTGGACCATCACATTTACAAATCTGGCACACTACCAAAGGAACACATTTTAATAGAATAAATATTAAGGATGTTCAGATCCGGGTTGTGTTCAAGGTCAAATGGAATGGGTCGAACGGAATGCCAGTGACGGGAAATCAAAAGGTGCTAAATATACCGATTGATTTCTAATATTAAATATTCGTGGTATTACGTGTTTACAAATAAATGCCTATATACAAAGTTCTGACACTTTCTTTTTGAGTGGGATAGTCGAATTGAGGGTGGCTACTTTACAATTTACTCTTTGGGGTCCTGTGTCGGACTGCAAACGGTTAAATAATATCTTCCTTGGCAAGTTTTCGCTCTAAGAAAAAAAAGACTGTCAATAGCAGCTGTGAACCAACCCTCAAACGCTACAATGGAATCCAGCTATAGGGGACTTGGTCGAACTGATGAAATACATTTCGTTGTAGACGAAGTTGGTAATATGAGAAGTAGATTTCTGAAATATTCTTCCATGCAATTCTAAAAACATTCGACAACATACCACCAAACATTTTGAGTTGTTTGTCTCTAAGTAGTACTTTTGTGCACACGTGGATTAAATGGTCAGGTCAAAAGAACCATGAGAGATCAGAGTTGTGAATTAGAAGATAATCTACCGGGAAACGCTTAGGAGAAGGTAGGAACCATCGTCCAGGCCGTTCACTTTCTCCTGCATGGATTCATGGGTTAACATCCCATCGACGGGAGACTGTTTTTTTTTAACTCAATGGCGTCTCTTTCCTCACCGAGGGCAGAACACATTAGGTTGGTTGGATTGTTTTACCACTTAGCGGCACTTGTTATGCACACAATGGGCAGGTCTCAAGACCCCGAAAAGGTTGAGGAGAGACGACCCACCGGACCATTGTTAGGATACAGATGGTAGCCTCCCGTTAAAGGCATCCAGCATGTTTTTAACGTGTACAAGGTATAGTTCTACCGCACACAGGACCACAGCTTAATATCCCACCCGACGGACGGCAGCCTTTCCATGCCCATCAGTGTCCCCTAGACTGAGGGCAGGGTGGAGGGGAGTTTTGTGGAGATAAATCTCAATGCTGGACCAGACGAACCTGGGAACGGAAAATTCCAAGCTTGTTGCTCTACCGACTGAGCCACCCCTGCCTTAGAACACAGCGGGAACCCGAACCTTGGATCATCACATTTACAAATCTGGCACACTACCAGCGGAACACATTTCTGTCCACCACCAGAAAGAGCAGAACCACATACTCCTCTTGGAGCCTAGCTGGCTATGAAAGATAAACGTTTTCACACTATTCGTTTTACCGTCATGCAATGGGGCGGGGGTGGCTCAGTCGGTAGCGCGCCAGACTCGTAATCTGTAGTTCCCAGGTTCGAGTCCCAGCTGGGTCAACGTTGAGATTTATCGCCGCAAAATTCCCCGCCCTGCCCACGGTCAGTAGGGGACACCGATGGGCTTGGAAAGGCCGCCGTCCGTCGGATGTGACGTTAAGCCGTGGCCCCGTGTGCGGGAGAGCCATACCCTGTGCACGTTAAAGAACACTCTGGATGGCCTTGACGGGAGGCTACCATCTGTCTCCCAACAGCTGTTCCAGTGGGTCCCCTCCCCCAACCTTCTCTGAGCCTTCGGGGTCCATGTGACCTGGCCATTTAGCCCATGGTTTGCAAAAAAGTGCCGCTCAGAGGTAAAACAACCCAACCCAACCCGTCATGCAAGTATACTTCATATGTTTTTCTCTCATATTGCGTAAATAATAGATTTTTGCTACGATTATTTACCAGAAATGTCTGTTTTTATTTAATTTCGTAATTTTTGCGTTTTCTTCAAAATTTTGCTTTAAATAGAAAAAAACTTTCATCTGTAAATTTTCCTGTAAATTAATCTTTCTGATTAACTTAATTCTTTATAATGCTATTTATTCTTCCTTGTATATTTTTGTTTTAAAACGTTTAAATGATTTTTTAATGTTAAACAATTTTAGTTTTCAATTATTGTTTATTAGCTTCATTTTAAGGATTATGAGATCTCAGGAAGATTTAGAGATTTTATATATAATCAATTGATGAAAAAGGAATTATTTACAGTTATAATACAGGGTTATTATAAAAGAATGCACATTTCAAAGTGCTATATTTTATTAAATAATTATGAAAGGGAAGTAATTGTTTGTACAAAATGTCAAGAACTCTTAAAGTTTCGTTTGGTATTCAACAGACCTTAATGTGGGCCCCATTGTTGTCCTGATATTTAGTTTCTATCCATACTCGACTTAACATGTATGGTATAATACCATACATGTTAGGACATAGCATTAAACGTGCTTTACCGCTATGTCTAGTGAATCTTTCCTTTAAATGCCGCAAAGTGTGAACTTTTTTCAGAATAAACTATATTTTTATTTTATTCGTAAAAAACGTCCAGTGGTGTTAAATCGGGATCTCATTGGCCGCAAGTTAGGTCCATCTCTACCAGTTCAACTATTCGGAAATTTGGCATTTCAGATATAATATGTTATATTAATTCCAAGCCGTCATAACAAGCAAACTTTGAGAGTTTCTTGATATTTTGGACATAAAATAACTTATATATTTAAAAAAAATATAAGACTTTGAAATAAGGGTATTCATTTATATAACCCTATAATTTGTGTATGATAGTGTTAATCTGACTAACACTATCATGCTATTTTTGATCCTATAATTAATAACTTAAAGTAGATTGAAATATATTTTAATAACTTGTCTCTGCTTTTCAGAAACGGCCTTGAGGTGAAGTTTTTCCTTTATGTTGGCAAACAGCTTTTACCAAGATTTTCAAGGTATCAGCTGGAAGAAGATCAGCAGCAGCTTGAAGATATTATCGCTCATCTGAACAACAAGACACTCATTGATGAAGAATATCTTGAAGTGCTCAATCATTGGTTGGAAGATCGAGGAATATCAGTTGATGATATAATTCTAAGAAGCACAGGTAGTGTAATCCAAGTTTTCTGAATTTAATATCATAACAGCTGATATTTTAGAGTTCCTGTTTTCTATATTTATGATGAAGATATTAATACATCATTAATGCAGACAAAATAAACAAAGCCCAGATCTAAGGGCGCACATTTTATTTGACATTTGTGGGCGAACGTATGCTCAGAACAGTTATAAACTTTGTTGATCATAAGATAGGAAACTCAACTCTCTATCGTCTCAGGACCAGAATAAAAAAAAATAAGGGCGGGGAGGTGCAGGAGACTGAATTTCCTTTGCAATAAAATATATCCCACAGCGTTTAAAAGTTCTTTTAAAAATGTCTTCAAAATGCATGGAATATATATATATATAAGTTTAACATTTTTTCCCCTTTGACATTACTAGCATTTTCAAGGGGGGGAGGAACATGATCTCCCCTCTTTCCCTGTATCGTCCTATAGATTGCATCTTTGAGTCTAGTAGGATATGATTTTTGAATGCAATGTAAGATGGCATGAGCGATATAAGATGGCACATATAAAATCCAGACCTATTTGAATCCCCTTCACTCAATGCATAATTTGAATTTTGAAGGATGCCTTTACTGCGGAAGTGGCCAACATCACTAACGAAACTTTAGTTGCAGTCAGTGAACCCAGACACAAGCGTGTAATTTGAATACCATGCCTCTTAAGTTTTGAACAATGTATTTGCCATTTGGTGTTAGTTTGTCATATTATTTTGTATATGCTTTCCAATATTTATTGTGATGTGGAAAATGTTATCGTTGCCAGACTTTCCACACATACTATGCAGTACTCGAAATTTCCATATAAAATCAACAATTTTATCACCATACTGGACAGTTTCAAATTAACGATCCCACTTTCAGATAGCGCCATAGTTCAACAGCGAAGTGCTTTCCGATTTTGACGTCAAAGGATTTAAACCAAGCGAAATTTACCATGGAATATGGAGACATTTGTTTATCATCAAAACACGTGTATATTTGGTGTGCACTGTTCAGAAATGGTCGCACAAGTGTAGAGGATGAACATTGACCTCCTGCGCTGGACAACCGACGTATCACATCGGATGATCGTGCCATAGTGCATGACAAACTGCGATGTGTGACAGACGGATCCCAAATCAGCGACAGACGTTCAAAATGCGGTGCATAATTTGACCACACTCTGTACCAAAAACCGTGTCCTGTAATGGAATTAAATACAAGTAAAAGATGATATTATTGAAAAATTATGTATGTTCATGTTTCTGGAGTATACTTTTCAAGTTATATTTAAATTCATTTTTTTGACGATCCCTGGTATTACTTTTTTGAAAGCGTATAATTATCGTTCTTTACATGCTTGTATCTTAATTCTTCTTCCTCAGCTTAATGTAAGTATTTGGAAACACAATTAATTATTTCGGTCTCTTTCTCTACAGCTGGATGCTATCCTGAAGAGACGCCAACTAGCGGAGAAGCACTGGAAGTTCTTACCTGGTCCTTCGCGTTACTCGGCGAAATTTCTGTGTCTGAAGAAAGCTGCTCTACTGAGCGTAAGTTTAATTCGTTTTCCAACTTAAATTAGTGTGGAAACGTAAATTTAACTTCCACCTAGTTCCACCGCACTGCAAAATATTAATTTGGATCCTGTTATTAAAAGAAAAACATTTTTAAAAAACAAAATTGATCACATTATAAGTGTAAGATGTGCGACAAATAATGGTGAAATTTCGGGAAGCACTCTTCCCAAATACACAAAGCCATTACATTTAATGTTATACCTGTACATTCCCCACTCACTTTCTCGGGCGAACACCATAAGTTTTTGGCAGATGTTTCTCAACAGGTATTACACAATTTTTTTAGTGCAACATTTTCTGACAGCTGGATTGGCAGAGATCGTTCAATTCTATGGCTAGCAAGAAGCCCTATTTGACAACCATTTGACTTTTCTTGTGGGCTTTGTAAAGAATTGTGGCTAAATGGATGAAATTCGAGACCAGAATCATTTGAAAAACTGATTAAGAGAAGGAACTGAGCAAGTAACAAGGGATATGCCTCAGTGTGTATGGAAAGAAGGGGATTATCGTGATTGGATATATGCAGGGTCATGAATGGTGTACATTAGCTCCAAAACTCTTTCAGGTACGCTCTCAATTAAAATATTACTTTCTTCTGTATGTATATTATTTTCCTACATATTCATCCTCGAAACCCCAACATTATTTTTCGAACACTTGTACACTAAAAAATGAAAATTTATTACATTTGTCTTCTAAAATAACAAATGCCAAAATATTTCAGAATGCGTGAAATATTCATGCAAATTTACCTAGAATGAATTAGAAAGGTTTATCTAGTGAAGGCATATCTTTGATTTATAGAAAACCTAGGGATGTGCGAACTTTGCTGACCATAATTAGTTTAAAAATATATTAAAAGATATTTTTCTCTAATTTAATTTTACCTCTATAAAGTTTTACCTCGTAATGCACTTGAATAACCAAAAACAAGTGTTGATTGATAATCTCAATTATCTTACTTTAGATGGTCTGGCAGTTACCAGAACATGCCAAGGAACCTTCACAACAGGAGCTGCCTGGGGTACTGTGGATGGAATGTGTGTCTTTAAACCTGATGAGCTAACAACAGAACTCAAGAGTCTTTCATTGGTAAGTTCGTAGTTTGACTGATTTCCTATATGATACTTACTGTTACTATATATATTTAGAATTTATTTCTTAATAAGTACAGCTCAATAAATTCTTATAATAACTGTCAAATGTTAAGTAGCCGACTAAACTAGCAATCGCAATTGTTGGCAGCGAAAGCTTTATCCAACATATCCTACTTTGGTAGGGATGAAACTAGATATGTTGTATAAAGATTTAGCTACCAACAAATGAAATATTGGCTTTATTAAATTTCTTAATACCAGTTTTGAAAAGAATAAATAAATGAAGAAAGCCAAAAAAAAAGAATTTTTAAGAAGTGATTTGCATATTTTAGCAGTATCTTTAAGTTGGTTTTGATAGCTCAATGTAACTCTTGCTGCTCCAGGTACATTAAATTACTAAAACGTAATTTAATGATTGCGTCAAAATTCCACTGGCAAAGTTGTAGATTAGCACCGATTACGTACAAAATACGTCGTTGCTACCAATGAAATTGAATTAACTATAACTGAGAACCACAACGAAATGTCATTTGGAATTTTTCCTCTCTGATGTTTTTATAACCAGGTGTATGGCAAGCACGTTCACCAGGCTGTACGTAACAATATGGAAATAGATACACCGGTTATTCCCCTGATACAAACACACAGATCGCGCATCATCATCATTCGGCTTGAAGTTGACTGTAAAATTTGTCGCTACCATTCCGAGGAAAACATTGGACGTTGTTCAACCGGGATTGAGCATCATTCCTGAGTAGTCACACGTTGAGTAATGCATGATTGTGATTTTGTATGGGGAGTACCAGCGCATTTCCTGTACTGCTGTACAGCTTATACTTTAGTAATCATTGTCAAGTTACATAATCGGAACCTAAATAATATAACACATATATCAAGACGTGTCTTAGATATAAAAGTCATTATAATATATTAAACAATCTATATCGACAACCTTCATTAACCAACGTTCTAAATTTAAACTATAGATCATTGTACAATCATGAAGCTTCCTTTTAAATGTGTAAATTGGTCGAATCCTTTTCAGCTCATCAGGAAGTTCATTATACATCTTTGAGCTATATAGTTTGTATTTGGTATATACAAACTATATTTTTTACTCCTATTTGGATGTTTTCTTTATAGGTGGCACAAATAAATTTTCCTCACTTTTTCTTAATAGTATCTAAAAAATTTTCATTTTAAGAGTCAATATTTTTGTGGACATATTTTATTGAACACAGGTATTATTCATACTGTGTTGAAAAGGTAGTGAGTAGCAACTATTTAACGTGAGATATCTGCAAGCTCGTCATCCTACTTACCGTAGGATCTCTGATGTGTTTATACTCGTCATGTGAGTATACATATACCAGAAGAGCTTTGATGTGTGACTACTCAGCGGGTGAATATGCACACACCAGAAGACTTTGATGTGTTGATACTGAGCATGTGAGTATGCACACACCAGAATATCTTTGATGTATGGATATTCAACTTGTGAGTATGCAAGTATGATCTTATAGTTAACTCCACGACACAAATAGCTGTGTGATCTATGCATTTACATCATCGGAATAACCGGCATGGCCATCTGTATATCATTGGATACAGGATGAGCAGCACCCTGTCGTGAGAGTTTCCGAGGAGTGTGCGAGATACCATTCAGACAAGAAGTAACTTTTCCCGTGGACATGCTAAACCATAGCCAATACCAAGCGAGGTATTGGATATGGTTTAGTCAATACCAAGCCAATACCTCGCTTGGTATTGGCTTGGTACTGCGTAACTCGCAATACTTGGTATATCGTAACTCGCCAATACCAAGGTGTTTAGCATCAGCAATGGTTAGTTTCGGCTGATCATTCTTTGGTTCTCAGTCTCCATTAATCCAATTTAACTGAAAATTATCCTATTCAATGGTGGCAACGATGTACTGGTACGAATCGTGCTGCTCTACGACTTCGCACTTGGACTTTTGGCGCCATCTGCAATATTTCCGTAGTTAATATTGCTGAGTTCCACACTTCGCCATCAAGAGCTCTGCTATCTTATTAATTGAGAAGAACACTCCCACTTTCCTATATGCATATGTCGGTTCTATCTGCGTGGGATCGTTACGTACCGAGTTATCGCCCTGCAGAAGGACTTGACACACCAACCTCTATATACAGTCAACTCTTGATTATTCAGGGTGAATCAAATGGGTCGAGGATTAACCACGGTAAAAAATAATAATTGATGATGCATATGTAACCTTTTGGCCTTTTTCCATCAAATAACTTATTGGTATTTTGTGTTCCTAAACAAGTATTATTTTTATACTTATGGATGACTTCTGTAGAACGGTAAATGGGCTTCTAAATATTAGAGGTAATTTTAACTATATAATTTTACATTAAATCCAGTTTGTACAACGTTTCGGTTTAACAAAACTCGTGATTTATGGTTATCCTTGAGAGTAAATCACTTGTATAATACACGTGATTTATGGTTATCCTTGAGAGTAAATCACTTGTATAAATACACGTGATTTATGGTTATCCTTGAGAGTAAATCACTTGTATAAATACACGTGATTTATGGTTATCCTTGGCCTCGCCCCTCTCTCATTACCCTGATTAATTAAGAGTTGATTGCATTTAAAATATCACTATAAATTCCAAAGGGACTGCAAGTACCATTTTTAATCATATATCCAAAACTCCAGATGTGTTTTAATGCTAATTTTATGTCGATTTACAGTTTTTTGTTTTACTTTTAAATGCTTTTACTTTAGTAATTGTATTCACCATTGAGTGACGAGGCTTCTAATGGCCTGAAATTTTTAACTTTAAATTTTCAAATGGCAAATCAAATTAAATCTAAATGAATTTTATGTCTTCATGCAGAGTTTGAGGCAGCAGGATTATGTAGAGATAATCAGAAAATTAAAGCTGCTGACCAGTAATCCTGAATTGTTAGGCATCATAGACCTTCACATTATAACTTCAATTGTACAAGACCTTTCTGCGATTTCCAATATAGATGACAACGTAAGTATTATAATGATGTTTCATTTTTATTCTTAGATTTGCATAATAAATTCATACGATTACAGTGTTTAAATTTAAAGTCTTTGATCCCTGTTTTTCATGCAATTGAGTTCATAAATACATTAAAATAGTTTCAATGGATCTAACATGATATTCATAAAAGTAAAGGAAACAATAAAATTCTGATATAATGTCTAGGAACTGATAATTCCCATGATTCCCATAATTCAGATGTATGAAATCTAAAATGAATAAGTTTTTAAGTGTTTATGTTTCCGTGTTTGTTAGAGATGAGTTTAGAATTTGAATCAATGCGGATTCGGAATCAAAATTTGGATTTTTAATTGAAATTCAATGAAAACACTGTCGTTTTGATATACGAGTAGTTGATATATCAAATATGATCAGTATCTGTTACATTTTGTGATGGAGTTGAGGGTTCCTCTAGAGCTGATTTTTATATTCAAATAGTCTATATGAGATTTTTTATGTATAATTAACAATATGCTCGGAATATACACTGCTTTACCAAAATGTTAGAGAATTATCATGTTATGCCAATGGGAATCTGACTTCGAAGTTCTATAACTTCTAAAATATGCATTTAATGGGGAAATGCGAGTCATAATAAATTAAATATCATAAACAAATCTATTTAAATCTCGATTTTCAAAAATATTCGTTCAGTATTCAAATAATTATGGAAGCTGAAATATTTCACAACAGTAATATATCGTAAGACTTTAACTCAAAAATTTGAACTTCTATATTCAGTGTTGTTTCAAACTATTTCATCATCATCGTCTTCAAGCAACCATGGGCTGTGGATGTCCACCCAGACCATGCAATTTAGTTCTCCAAACATATCTGTCCTGAGCTACATCTGTTGCATCTGGCCCTGCACACCAATTCTAACAAGGTTCTATTTGACATTGTCTGCCCACCGCATCCTAGGTCTCCTCCTCTTTCTGAGGCCTTTACGCACACTGTTCATAATCTCTATTTGCTAATCTATAATTATCCATACGGGCAACATGGCCAAACCAACGGAGTCTCTCTCTGCACAATATGCTGCTTAATAGAGGTTGTCGACTCCTTTGCCTAACCTCATTATTATTTAGAAAGTTCAACCACCTAATGCCCAAGATGCTACGTAAGCATCTAGAATCAAAAGCATCAAGTTTCCTGTTATCTTGTTTGCAAAGGGTCACGTTTCACTGCCATAATTAACCCTGAAAAGAACCAAACTATTATACAGTCTATTTTAGTCTTCAGGTGTATACGCCTATTTCTCCACACTCTCCATAGATTCTTAAAAGCCCTATTCGTCTGTTAATCTCATGCCACACATCACAAATGTCTGTAACATAACTCCCAAGATAATTAAACTGTGACACGTGCTCAAGACTGCAACCATTCAGATTAACTGAATCAGAGCCTGCCTGACCAATTTTCATCATTTTAGTTTTCTTTCCGAATATAACCAAACCTATTCTACTACCAGTCTCATCAACAGCTCGAATTAAAGAGTTCATCTCATCAACATCATTTATCAAAATGGCTAAATCATCAGCTTAATCTAAATCAGAAATTTTCGTATCTCCAGACTATTCAAGGCCAAAATCTTTCCCTTGAAGTGAATATCGCATAACATAATCAACAACCAAACTAAAGAGAAAGGAGACAAAATGCACCCTTGTCGAACATCAGAAGTAATGCTAAACCAATTGCTACAAGCCATACCAACTCTCACACACGACTCAGTGTTATTATAGAGAGCTTTCATTATGTTAACTGACTTGTCTGGTATACCATATGATCTCACAATCAACCACAAATTATGGCGATCGACACAGTCGAAAGCCTTTTTGAAATCAACAAAGCTAATAATCAAAGGTTTCTGAAACTCTAAACATTTCTCAAAAATCTGCCTAAATGAAAATATCTGATCTACACATGCCCTACCACTTCTGATACATTGCTCATCATGCAATTGCCCGTCAACCAGATTCTTAATTCTACTAAACACAATTATGCAAAGAAATTTACCTGGAACAAAAAGTAGGCTAATACGCCTATAGTTATCACAAGAACCGCAATTACCTTTTTTTGAAAATGGGATAATAATAGCTCTGGTAAAATCTTTAGGAACCATGTCTTTTATCATAAAAGATACTAAAAATTTCAGTCATCGATGAGGTAACCGAAACATTCCCAGCTCTAAGCATTACCGTAGTAATTTCATCAACATCCGGGGATTTATGAAGTTTAAGTTTAGAAATAGCCAAAATAACTTCAGACTGTTACAAGGCAACATTAAAGCCAGCAATGAAATCTATTATCATTGTAAAAATGGGAATAAAACTAAAAACATTTTAGAGCTAAGATTGTTTAGCACATCACTGAAGTGCTCAGACCACCTAGCAATGACAAAATCCTCACCTTCTATAACCTTAACTTGTTTATCCTTCAATCCTTGTATACCTGTCAGTTTTCTACCACACAAAGCAACTATTCCTCGCCTTTGTCAGCCAAGTCATCAAGCCAAAGATTCTTAGCAGCTAACTGATCTTTTAGACGTGTATTAAGCTCTCTGTAATGCTTTCTCTCAGGACTAGTAGGGTATTAAGGACATTCCTGAAGTTCTTTCTTTCTGAAATAAGCTCAAGTGCTTTATCACTCTTATAATTTTGCCTCCTCTCTCCTTTTTTCTTAAAATAGTACCGTTAGTTTACAGAAAAGCTTGTTTAAAATGGCCCATTCTTCCTCAACTTCAGTAGTAAGCGAACAACGACTGTCATTATTACTAAGTAACCTATCATAGTAAGCTTTAGATATAACTGGGTCTTTCAGACCTTCAGAATTAAAGGTAAATTTTTTAACTTAGCACAACACTTCTTAAGTTTGAATTGCAAGGCACTTTTAACAAGGTAATGGTCAGATCCAATTTCAGCTCCCCTATATGATCTGCTATTCCTAACAGAACTAGCCAATTTTCTGTTAATTAATATATAATCAATCATATTCTTATGCAGCCCATCTGGTGAAACGCATGTATATTTATGTATGTCCCTGGTGTTTGTAATGATAGTTAGCAGTTATTTTGTATTGTTATTTTCACTCAGTTTACTTTTTATTTTACTTATTTTTATATAGTTAGTATTTTTGCTTATTTTTATTATTTACTTTTACTGACTTTGTAATAAATATTAGTTAAGTGTTTGTAATAAGTGTTAGTGTTTGTAATTCAGTAGTAAGTGTTAGTGTTTGTAATAAGTGCAAGTTTAGTTTGTAAACCCCGGTGTTTGCAATTGGTGTAAGTTAATTTGTAAACCCCGGTGTTTGTAATAAGTGTAAGTTAATTTGTAAACCCCGGTGTTTGTAATAAGTATAAGTTTAGTTTGTAAACCCCGGTGTTTGCAATAAGTGTAAGTTACATTTTCTAAACCCCGGTGTTTGTAATAAGTATAAGTTACATTTTCTAACCCCCGGTGTTTGTAATAAGTGTTAGTTATTCTTAAGCCATTAAGTTTACTTACCTGTAGGAGACGTTGCTGATTGCCAATGCAGCTATCAATACCAAAAGGGCTTATCACCCCTCCCCAAAGGCCAGAGCCATTACCATCTTTGGCATTGAAGTCATCTAGAACAAGGGTAATATCTCCTTTTTTGACAGAATTTAAAATATCCTGAAGTTGCCCGTAAAACCTATTCTTTTCATCCTCATTGGCATCCTCAGTGGTGGCATAACAGCAGATAACATTCAAGTTTTTAATTCTTGTCCCAAATTTTGTTGTAAGAAACCTTTCATTAATACATTCATATCCTAGAAGAGTATCACTGGTGTGCAAGCCGAAAATATCTAAATTTTAATGGTGGAGTTCTTGTGTGAGGATGTCAAGAAAATAAGCTCTGTGAAGAGCCCTCGCATTCCAATTACCTGTGGAGAGAAAATGGTTAGTGGGATGTTTAAAAAAACTATGTTTATTTAGAGACGAAGTGTCACCAAAGCACCCTAGTAGTACGCACGAGTCAAAGACCTGTTTTCCCCACCACTGAAGGCTGAAGACATCTACACTGGAAGACTTCTTCCAATGTAGAATTTGACGATGCCCGTAGGAGCAAGAGTTCAGGTGCCTCCAATGACCTCTGCTCAGGATTATCCACCAGCTGATAAAACATATCCTGTGATTCTATTCCTTGGGGCTGTCATTGACTCTATTCATTGTCATTGGCCTACAAACAAACAAAACAGCTGCACATTTTCGCTCCACAGTAGCCAACAAGTGCATCAAATTCAGGATCGATAATCGAGCTCAGAGCCTTATTCCAATCCGGTTACTGTATATGATCAGCATCATGACCCTGTGAGGTTGACCACTCCTCAGCTGGATAAAAAAAAACAACAAGAAAACTAGCCATAGTTGTCCAGATGAGTGGGCCAGACTAATTTTGCAGCCCTCCGCTTCCGTTCACTTCCCCAATAGAGTAACTCTTTTGAAAGGCACTAACGGCCTGCACCACGATAAGGCTGGGTCGGGCTTTAGGTTCTAGGCCTGAGCAGTTCTATGCATCATCACAGGGGGATTGGTGCATAGCTGTCATTTCAGTGATTATCTATCTATCGTTTATAAATATATATATTTTAGAACTTTACATAATGCTTAAACAATTCAGCTTTATGAAACATGATAATAGATTGTTGAATATTCCAGTCTCCATATCTCTTTAAATACAGAACGAATATTATTACAAATCGAGATTTAAATAGATTTAATTAGAATCTTTAATTTATGTTCAGTCACATGTTTTCATTAAATGCATATTTTGGAGGTTATAAAGTTTCGAAGTTAGCTTACCATTGACGCAACATGGGAATTCTCTAAATGTGTACGTATCCACTTTGAAAGTTTCTGTCTTCCTAAAGTAATTCGGAGATAGAGTCTTCCTAAAGTGATCCGAAGATGAAATCTTCCTAAATTGATTCACAGATGAAGTTTGAAGTTAGAAGCAGAAATCTGTTTACTTGGACCGAAATGAGTTAATGAAGCGACTTCTTTGGAGTTGTCTTCGGACATTGCCTCCTCTGCGCCTTAAATTGGTTCCACGACACGCAGATTTCTGTACCTAAAGGAGTTATAAGAGCGCCATTTTCCTGAAGTGTAATTTTTATCACTTTTTGTGACTGGTGCAAAATGCTCTTAATTTAGTTAAATCAGCAATTTTTATTGGTTTTCCTTTTAAGTTTATTATTTAAAAATTATATATATTATTTAATTCTAATTAAAATTTTTTCCCCTAACTTTTTCACATGTTTACTAGGATGCATTTACTAAATGCGATTTTAAAGTTTATTCTATTTAGGTAAAAAAAATTCCAGTTATTTTCAAATGAAGAATGGTTGTTTTCAGAGAGTTTCAATCTTAGTTTAGTGTTGAGTTGTCAGTAATAGTAGTGCTTAATGTTTAGTTGTGAGTGTTAGTAAGTGGCAATTTTCTTTCCAATTTCTAGGAACTGAACGATATTTTCTTTGCTGTGAATAGCGTGTTGGAAGCTAATCAAACCGTACTTGATGCTGCTAAAAACACGCTTCGGATTTCAAACAGGTAAATATTCATTGTGAAAATACCTCTGATATCCGACTACTTCTTGATAAATTTGTTGTCAAATTAAGCACTATATACTAACGTGAGAAATTGTGTTCAATGTTGTACCGTTCCTAATTATTTGTAGTTTATCTAGAATTTTACTGTTCATTGTCATTTGTACAGTAAATGTTTATACGAGAGTGAAAATATTCAACTCTTTAGTCGATGAAACGATTAAACCTATTGACAAATTTTCGATGAGAAACAAGCGAATTCCAGAACAACATAAAAAGTAACCGTAGCACTTAAGATTTTATCATGAAAGATGCTAACAAAAATTAATGAAGAAAGTTGTCGTGGACAACATTTTATCTGCTTATAATATTATGATGTTAACTAAAGTATCACTATAGTAAACGGGCGAGGGGGGGGGTGGATGCTCAGTCGTTAGCGTGCCTACTCGTAATCTGCAGTTCCCAGGTCCGAGTTCCACCTTGGCCAGCGTTAAAATTTATCACCGCAAAACTTCCCTTCCTGCCCTCGGTCAATAGGTGACACCGGTGGAAAGGCCCTTGCTCGTCGGATGGGACGTAAAATGATGGTCCCATGTGCAGGAGAGCCATACCCTGTGTCGTTAAAGAATACGCTGGATGGCCCCGATGGGAAGCTACCATCTGTCTCCTAACAATTGCCCAGTGGGTCCCTTTTCCGACTTCTCTGAACCGTTGGGGTCCTTGTGACCTAATTATTTAACCCATTGTGAGCCTCTCAGAGGTAAATAACCCAACTCTCTATAGTAGTTTGTTGTGATACGATTAAAGTCTATGATTAATACGAAATGAGAATTCAGTGGAGTCAAGCAGTGAAAATTGTACCAGTAGTGGATTTGGAGTTATAACCACCTCTCCATACACACATCACAAGCCAGGTTAAAGGGTTTTTTTTTTGTTAAGTTTCCGACGCTACAATGCCATGCCTTTCGATACCTCTACCCCGATAGGAAATAAAGAAATTTTAAGCAAAAGTTTACAATCACTGGCTTTTGTTCTTCTGGCGCTTAATCCTCTTTGGCAATTATCAATTCATTTTGAAATTTAAAAAATTTTCTCTCGTGATTCTTAAAGTAGTAATTTTTGGATGTTTCCTTTGCGATGGTTCTCGTTAAAATCTTTAAGAGGTTTGATTTGTAGTAACAACATGGGGAGGAGAGTTCAAATGATTTTGTTTTCATACTTTTTGTACACATTATAAATAACATGAAGCGAAATTAATGATACTGCATTAAATATGAAAGTTCATGTCGCAGTTATTTCTAGATTTGAAAGTTACACGCCATGCTAGAATCTCGACACTTGTATATTGCATCATCATCATCATCATCAATATCCTCAAGCAGCCATGGGCTAGGGAGGTCCAACCAGACCGTGCAATTTAGTTCTCCAAGCAAGTCTATCCTGAGCTACATCTACTGCATCTGGCCACTGCACACCAAATAGATTGGCGAATAGGGTTATGAACAATGTATATTACAGGGCATTTTATTTCCCTACGATATTTTTAAACAGTACGAAATTATCTTCAAATTGCAAGTCAATATATTTAAACCAATCATTCTACGTAGAATAGAGCATTACAGAAACATCAGGGGACGATCAAGGGAAAGTCTCTTTCTTGGGCGTTGAGGTTCGAGTATGCTGTTCAACTCTTGTTGGAGACGGTCGAGCAATAAGCGCTCATCGATTGACATTTGCTCTTCATCAGCCATTTTCACACTCTATCAGCACGAATTTCGCTGCTTATATTCGAAATATTTTAATGATATTCCTGTTAAGTCGTCCAATCGAGGTCAAGAAAATTTGCACTGAATATAACTATCCCTTCACCAAATAGGAATATAGCTAACCTTTCATTATATCAACGAGAAAATTACTCGCAATTAGTCGCAGTGTAGAAGACACGTTCTCATATCAATGAAATTAGTTCTTGCTGTGACGAAATCTTCTTATAACAAAGAACTTCCTCTCTTCAACATGATAATTATCATATATAGCGCGTGACAAAACCACACTTTCTTCTTTCCCAGGAAGTAACCTTATGACACGACAAGAGTTTGTCGCTATATTATGAAGTATTTCTCCGTATTTTCAGATCGATGGCGTGCAGGCTCAGTTGGGTTGGGTTGTTTTACCTCTGAGCGGCACTTTTTTGCACACCATGGGCTAAATGGCCAGGTCACATGGACCCCGAAGACTCAGAGAAGGTTGGGGGAGGGGACCCACTGGAACAGCTGTTGGGAGACAGATGGTAGCCTCCCGTCAAGGCCATCCAGCGTGTTCTTTAACGTGCACAGGGTATGTCTCTCCCGCACACGGGGCCACGGCTTAACGTCCCATCCGACGGACGGCGGCCTTTCCAAGCCCATCGGTGTCCCCTACTGACCGTGGGCAGGGCGGGGAATTTTGCGGAGATAAATCTCAACGCTGACCCAGCTGGGACTCGAACCTGGGAACTACAGATTACGAGCCTGGCGCGCTACCGACTGAGCCACCCCCGCCCCTCGTGCAGGCTGAACATCTGGCTTTAGTCTATGATGTAAAGTGAACACTTAAGGATTATGTAATTTCAGATCGATTTGATCCTTTCTTGTACACTGAATGATGTGATGAACATCCGGTTCTTCTACGATGTAAAGTGAACGCTCAAGGGTTTATGTAATGATACAACGACTTAACAATAGGAAGCAGGATTTAACCGTCTATGACGAAAGCCTGCTGTGTTATTAGATAACAAATTATCATCGCCTCGAGGATGCAGGTGATTCTTACTTAGTATCATCTGCTAGAGCATATGAAGGTAATGAAACATCTGTCGATCATCAGAGGTGTCCACAGCTGATTCTTTTACTAGCAAAGGACAAAAACTCTAAGGACGTCTCTAAGGACAAAAACATCTACCGATCGTTAAGCCCTCTCGAGCCGCATCAGTTACTCTTTCCTATAACGTAAGGATTTTTATTGGTCGCTCGTGAGAATTGATCCACCCTCAGATACCGAAACCAATAATCATGTTCAATAACCAATAATCATGTTCTCGAATCACACACACAAATTTCAGAAGCGAGCAGGAAAAGAAGGTTTTTTTGCTGTCACATCAATTGAAGATCCTAGAGTTCCACACAGATACCATTCTTATACAGAAAAACGCAACTTTCAAAACGTACAGAGAGAGGATTTTTTCATCTGCGGAAGAGTTTTTCTCAGAATTTTTACATTTCCCATAATTTCCTTTAAATTAATGATTTTTCCATTTGTATATCTCATTTGCATATCTCATTTGTATACCTCGTTTGCACACCTCATTTGCATACCACATTTGCATACCTCATTTGCATATTTGCATAAATTTGCATTTCCTGTAAATTAATGACACCTTCTACTAACATCGCCAAACACAGCAAACTGAAATTCTTCCTGTTTTCCTGCACCACCTCGTCATTTTCATTTCAAACAATATGCTGTTCAATCAGTCGGTAATGCTCCAGGCTCGTAATATGCAGTTCCCAGGTTCGAGTGCGGAGATTTATCACAGCAAAACTAACCGCCCACCGTCGGTCAGTACGGGCCAGCGATGGGCTTGAAAAGGACGCCATCCGTCGGATAGTTTGTTTAGCAGAGGCCCCAAGTGAGGAAGAGCCATACCCTGTGCGCGTTAGAGAACTCGCTGGATGGCTTTGAAGGGAAGCAACACCTGTCCAGTGGGTTCCCTTTCCACAAGCTACTCTGAACCGTTGGGGTCCTTGTGACCTGGCCATTTAACCTTTGTGTTTCAAAAAAGAGCCACTCAGAGGTTAAACAACTCAATCAATGCGAAATCGATAGTTAAAAGTAAACATTGGTAGGAAAACAATTCCATTCCAAAAAAAAAATAACTTGCATCACATATTAATAGAGTATTCTTAATTATAATTCCGCAACCGAGTTTTAGTCACAAAGATCTGGGAGAGAGGTTTTAAAAAAATGTAAGATAAATGTAAAAATGTAAGATAAATAAATAAATAAATTTAACTAAAATGTAAGATAGTAATCAAATCTATTTAACTCTCGATTTTCAGCCTCATTCTTTCAGTATTTAAAAAAGTGTCAAAAGTTGCCAAAACAGCAATGCGTAATAAGAATTAAAACCAGAAATTAATTAAAACTTGAATAATAAGTATTACTTCAAGCCATTTAATAAAATATATATGTATTTTTGAAGCTTGCTTAATAATTTTTATTAAACAAGGTAATATATTGTTCCAGCGTCCATAACTCTTTAAATACTGAAAGAATATTATTGAAAATTGAGATTTAAATAGATTTAATTATGATCTTTAACCTTCAGTCACATTTTTCGAGTATATGAATATTTTAGAAGTTATAGAGTTTCAAAGTTAGATTCCCATTGAAATAATATTGAAATTCTCTAATATTTTGGTACGGCAGTGTGTAAAAAATATTCTTTACGATATAACTCACTAATGAAATAAAATCTGATCATGAGTGATTTTTTATCCGTTTACACGAGGTCATTAGTAATCATCTTTTCGCAGTAAACATCAACAGAAGTTCGACGGCAAATTGAAAATTGATGTCTTTGCTGTTGAATGTTGAAAAAGACCTCTTTATTCTGAATGACTGATATTGACTGAATTTCTACGTACGAATCTCCACCTTTTTCCTAAGTTGCGATTTTTTTTATTAATCGCTAATCTGCCCTCAATGAGAAAGGGGGATATTGATGGGCTTGGAAAGACCTCTAGCTTCGGGTGGGACGATAAACCGCAACCGTGTATAGTGGAGCGATACTCTGTGAACAATAAAGAATAAGCTAAATAGTTTGATAAAAGGTTTCCACTTGTATCCAGATAGATGTCCAACCGATCTTCTTCCCTATCCACTTCTGAGCCATTGGGATTCTTGTGACCTGGCCATTTAGCTCATGATGAGAAATTAAAAAAATACCTTAAAAATTTAGCATTGCGGTTGTTACAAAAAATCCGCAAGATTAATTATTTTTTGAATGAAAAAAACCCTAATTTGAAAGCTGAAAGTAGTGATTATCTATTTACGGTGAGTTGGGTTGTTTTACCTCTGAGCGGCACTTTTTTGCACAACATGGGCTAAATGGCCAGGTCACAAGGACCCCGAAGGCTCAGAGAAGGTTGGGGGGAAGGTGATCCACTGGATCAGCTGCTGAGAGACAGATGGTAGCCTCCCGTCAAGGCCATCCAGCGTGTTCTTTAACGTGCACAGTGTGTGGCTCTCCCGTACACGGGGCCACGGCTTAATGTCCCATCCGACGGACGACGCCCTTCCAAGCCCATCGGTGTCCCCTACTGATCGTGGACAAGGCGGGGAGTTTTGCAGAGATAAATCTCAACGCTGGCCCAGCTGGGACTCGAACCTGGGAACTACAGATTACGAGACTGGCGCTCTACCGACTGAACCATCCCCCCCCCCCGTGTTGTCGATGATGTTCATATTAAAAAAATAAAAACCTAAAAAAAGTTGTAACGAGAAATAAAAGTGTAAACAATACACTTTTGCCTAATAGCATTTTTCGGCTCGAAACATATACTTAATTATTCTATAGATCTAGGCCTGGTCACATAAGGTTTTGTTTACTGACAAGACAAAAAAATTAAAAAACGAAAGTTTTCCGTTACTTTCAAAAAAGAAATTAGAGAATCTGTGCTATTTTAATACTTTCTAATAAATATATTTTGAGTTAACCTACTTTAACACCATTTTCTCATAACCATTTCAATATTTGTTTCAGGGTAATGAATGCTGTGGAAAAGATTATAGAATCCATTAATAACGAAGACAAAGAGTTTCACGTTGCCAAATCCAGCATACTTATGAACACGACATTAACTCAGCAGAGGGAAGAAACTGTTATAGGATTTAAAATCATCTCCTTTGTGGGAAAGTCTCTGGAAAACAGTTCTGTGAAGGTCGTGATCAATGGATCTCACTACCTCTCGTCTCTCAGTAAGGCGGGATTTATTCTCCCTAACGAACTGATTCTGCAGCGGGAAGAGGAGTCTCCGTTTCCTTGCAAATTGAATGTGGTTTTATTCAAAGACTGGCATTTGTTTTCAGATCCTAAATTAATCCTTAAGCAGAGAAATTTCGAAGTTCTTCAGACACCAGTGATTCACGTTTCCCTTTCTGGAGGACCAGCTTGGAACCTTAGCCACCCCGTTGTATTGTTCTTCAAAGACGAGGTAGGTTGGATGCCATAAAAGTTTTGATTAACGTAGAGTAAAACTGTCTGATGGATTTGTGACATATAGGACAGAGAAGAATCCTAGAAGCTACTCCTAGCTTTTACAGGCCTTCTCATACAAGGACATGCCCTACTAAGACCGAAGTCACTGCTGACCACTGCCTTAGTTAGAGCTAACACAACACACAAAGTTTGCCTTGCTGGAACAGTCGCTAGCTGCCTAATCACTATGCCAGTTAAGGCTTAATCTCAAAGACTGGCATTTGTTTTCAGATCCTAAATTAATCCTTAAGCAGAGAAATTTCGAAGTTCTTCAGACACCAGTGATTCACGTTTCCCTTTCTGGAGGACCAGCTTGGAACCTTAGCCACCCTGTTGTATTGTTCTTCAAAGACGAGGTAGGTTGGATGCCATAAAAGTTTTGATTAACGTAGAGTAAAACTGTCTGATGGATTTGTGACATATAGGACAGAGAAGAATCCTAGAAGCTACTCCTAGCTTTTACAGGCCTTCTCATACAAGGATATGCCCTACTAAGACCGAAGTCACTGCTGACCACTGCCTTAGTTAGAGCTAACACAACACACAAAGTTTGCCTTGCTGGAACAGTCGCTAGCTGCCTAATCACTATGCCAGTTAAGGCTTAATCTCTTGGGAAGTTCTTCACCAGCAATGCTGCATATACACAGTGCATCTGAAAGGTAATGAAGCCAAAATCCTCCAAAAAAGGGAATTTTTCAGAAGAATAATTTAGGATGAAAATCATTCAAAACACATACCATGGAACTCTTACACACTTGTTAAAAAAAATACCCCTCTCAACCAGTTGCTTGTAACAGAGTTCTGGCAAGAGCTTGTCAGTTATACATCATAGAAAAGATCTGTGACTTATATACAGAGTGAATCTGAAAAAGTGGGCAAAACTTTACGGGGTGGTAGAACGTAGCTATATGAGCAATATTCGTCATAGAATGTATGGTCGGAACGCAAACGGCGAGCCGCTAGGTGGCGTTGGAAATGGTATAAAAGGGTCGGTCCTCGCACCCAACGGCATTTCTACCGTTAATTTGCGAGATGATGGCTGGTTATACTAACCACGAAATGGCGGATATGCACTTTGTGTACGTTATTTTTATGCCGTTGGGTGCGAGGACCGACCCTTTTATACCATTTCCAACGCCACCTAGCGGCTCGCCGTTTGCATTCCGACCATACATTCTCTGACGAATATTGCTCGTATAGCTGCGTTCTACCACCCCATAAAGTTTTGCCCACTTTTTCAGATTCACCCTGTATAAGAATTTTTTACATTGTATATTCTTCTATGTAATGTTATTATTGCTTAATCATATTCTAAATATTTCAATTGCTTTGGGGTAGAAGTGTACAACTAGAAACCCAAGAGGCATATAATGTTAAATAAATAATAAAACCTGCGAGGCAGGCGGCACCTCAACAGAAAGGCAACAACAAACATCTATGCTATATCAGGTGCTCGAACCCATATCCTGTTGATCAGTAGCCAAGCACATTAACTTCTCTGCCACTGGACGGCTGTACTTATTTATTACATTTTCCTTTTAATCGTTGAACACATTCTTGAAATTCCTCCAAGGTTATTTCCTTGAGATGGTTGGTCACATTCTTTTGGATGCGTTAAGTGTTCGAAGATTTATTTCGGAAAGCTGGGTTACTGAGATCAATCCGATTTGGTAGATTTGGCCTCGGCTGACTTCTTCCTCTTTTCGAAGTTAAAAATGAAGATGAAACGGAATGATTTTACACCATCAAAAATATCGAACAAAAACATCTAAAAGAATGTGACTGACTATCTCAAGGCGATAAATTTGGAGAAGTTTCAACGATTAAAAGTGAGGCGTAACAAGAATCCCATGATCATTATTTTGAACGATTTTTCATAATAAATTCTTTTTCGGAATATTTGCTGTTGTTTTAGAATGTTTGTCTTAATACTTTTCAGACGCCTCTGTATGTTAACACTGAAATCATGCTAAGCTTGATTTTATCTTAATGATTCACCTAATTTATTCTTAAGTTTCTATTTCCCCGAATACAAAGAAAGAAGATAACTAATAAACCTGATCTGGCTTATTCTCATTTCTCATACACTCTCAGTATGACTTACCTTTTAATTATGTTTTTTTTTTACTAAAATGAGATATTCGTGTAAATTATGAAATATTTTTATTTTCTGGCTCTCTATAGAGCATTTTAAAAGTGACATTTCTTTCGTCATACGATTTTCACACATTCCTTCAGAGTGATATTTCGCATCGTCATCTACTTGGGAATGTCTTCATTTTACAAAGAATAACTGTGCATCAAATCTTCGGGTAACGATCTGTGCTGGTTATTTTGTCGTTCATAACACTACTAGAACTTTTCTCACAGCAGGTAGGCACATATTACTAATGAATGTTCGCTGACGGGGCGGAATGTTGGATCGGTAGCGCGCCTGGCTCGTAATCTGCAGTTACTGAGTTCGAATATCACTTTGGCAGCGTTGAGATTTATCTTCTCCGGAACCCTTACCCTCAGTCAGAAAGAGGACATCGATGGGCTTGGTAGCTCTATGCAAGTGTAGGGAGCGAAAGTGTACTGAACTTAAATCCACCCGTTCAGATCATAATGGAACAGTTAAATGTAAGTATGAGTCTATTTTGTATTCAGCCATCTAATTAAACTGATTTTCTTCCGAAGCATTTAATACCAAATTTAATTTAATTGGAGTGGCCAACTGAAACTTAGCGTAGAATTCTAGAAAAAAGATATATTTTTAAAGAATCAGAGGGAAATTTTTTACTTTAAAACAGAAACGTACTTTTCTAATGGGTCAGTATGGGACACCGATGGGCATGGAAAGGCCGCCGTCCGTCGAATAGGACGTTAAGCCGTGGCTTTGTGCATGAGAATCATACTCTATGCATATTAAAGAACACGCCGGATGGCCTTGATGGGAAGCTACCATCTGTCTCCTAACAGCTGTCAAATGGATCCCCCTTCCCCGAACCATCTTTGAGCCTGCGGAGTCTTGACCTGGCCATTTAGCCCAATGTATGCAAAACAAGTGCAGCTCAGAGGTAAAACAATCCAACGAACCTAACACATTTAATTACTGCTGCCATCTATCACTAAGAGCTTCAACAATTGTTTCATATTTTTTTCTTGACTCGCATTAAATAAATAAAAAATAAATACCCCCTCAAGCAGCTACTTGCCACAGAGGTCTGACAGGAGCCTGTCAGTTTATATGCCACAGTAGAAGATCTGAGAGGATGGCAGGACCTCAGCAGAAAACAACACGAACATCCATGCCTAGTATTAATGAAATAATCCCCTTTCCAAGATTTGATTGCCACAGAGTAAAGCTGTTCGTAAACAAAAACCACAGGGTGAATCGTAAAGTGAAGCTGTTCTTAAACGTTTGACTCCAAATAAATATATTCATCAAAAAGAACAAAGTGAATCCAATCATCCACTTCATTCACTCATCATTCGATATGTCCTCTTCTTGGTGCGGGGATTCGTTCAGTCGGTAGAGCTGCAGACTGCCTCGAGATTTTTCTCTGCCAATTCCAGATCTTTCCTTGGTAAGAAAAGGAACATAGGATTCGAAAGGTCGCTGTTTGTCGGATGGGATGTTACTGTGTCCCCGTAACAACGGGTATTGTAAATGAGGTCATCTTTGGTTTTCAAATTAATTTTAAAACATTAGCACAGATTGTCCTTAATTTCATCAGCTCAGATGACTCTTTAAGATGACGCATCTGGAACTGAATTTTTATTCTATAATATCGCTGAGTAGAAATACGACTAGGTTAATTATGAACCGATCCTAATTTACGGAAACGAAACATTAAATAGAGTAGGGTCCCCAAATAAGCGAGGATTAGGTTCCTCAAAACCCAACATAAGTGCTAATTCGCGAAAGTTGGGGTTCTCATTGCAGAAAATTATTGTACATATATACTAAGATAAAACTACGAGAACTATAAACCATGTACGCATATATTTAAATTTTATTTGCGTAAATGTACATTAAATGTGCATATATCTTAACGAGTACATTTTCATAAACTACTCTAGCTGAATACTGTATTTCTTTATCCTTGATCCTCTTCTTCCGACTCCTCGATAGAGGGCATTTGTGATCGACTTCGGCTTTAGTTTTGACAGACACCTTGCTCAAAGATTTCGTCCCCTTTTTCATGCAGGGTATAAAACAGGAGTGTACCAGGAGGCTCTTTACGGCATTGCGATGGGAGACTTAATGACTGCAGAGGATGGAGATGGCATTCTTTGCGGCGCTTTCTTGAGGAACATGGTCATAGAACTTGATGAACATAGTGCTTCTTATTGAGCTGGAGTTCCTCGAACATCTCTCTTAACGGGAAGAAATATCTGTTCACTTCCCGAGAGATCCTTAAGCTCCTTTCCATTAAAGGATCGTAAAGGTCGCCGTCCGTCAGATGGGATGTTAAAGCCGTGGCTCCGTGTGCGGGAAAGCCATACCCTGTGTACAGTAAAGAACACGCTGGATGACCTTGACGGGAGGTTATCATCTTCTCCCAACAGCTGTTCCAATGGGTCCCCTCTCCCAAACCTTCTCTGAGCCTTCGGGGTCCTTGTGACCTGGCCATTTAGTCCATGGTGTGCAAAAAAGTGCCGTTCAGAGGTAAAATAACCCAACCAATTGAAGGATCCTACTCCAGCACCGTATAAATTAACTATTGTTTAAGGAGTTTAAAGGTTTCGCTGAACTTATGAAGATCCCACAATGTCCTTTCAATCTGTTCTTCCTTTTCTCGCTAAACTCCCATCTTGTCCTCGGTCAGCAAGTGGACACCGATGGGTTTGGAAAAGCCGTTTAACCGTTGGTTGAGCCGTGGTTCCGTGTGCAGCTGAGAGCCATACGACGTGCACGTTAAAGAATACGTTAGATGGCCTTGACGCAAGGCTTCCACCTGTCTCCTAAGAGTTGTTTGTAGGTCCCCTTCCCCTACTTTCTCCGAATTCTTGGGGTCCTTGTGATCTGGCCATTTAACCCACTCTATGCAAAAAAAATGCCGCTCAGCGGTGGAACAATCCAACCGAATTCAATCTTCTAATTCGTGTTCCTCCGTACTCTCAACAAGTTCTTGTCTGAGCTCACCCCATCATCATTCATCAATTCTTCTACATCGTCTTCAGCCATGTTATTGAATCCTTCGTTGCCTACCCAACTAACAACATTAACAATCTTCTTGGGGGTCAGTAGCGTACGATCGTGGTCGCGTAATTTGAAACTCTACTTGCATAATAAAAAATGTTACGAATCGCAGACATGCTTTGAATAAAATGAACAATGTAATGTAAAATAGACATTTAAATGTTTTGGTGCGGCATTAAAAATAACTTTTCATTCCAGTTTCAGACCGAAATTGAACATCCCATGTGTGTGCATTTTGATAAAAAATTGAATGATAACTTTGGAGACTGGTCAACTGAAGGATGCTCTTTCGAAGGTTTAAAAGATGGACACTACATCTGTCATTGCTACCATTTGTCCACATTTGCTGTGATACTTGTGAGTTGCGTTTTCATTTTCTAATGGACGCTGTCTATCAATGAAATGTTAGCCGATTTCGTTTGCGTTGGCTTTTACCATATGAGGAAATTTACATATAATATATGTAAATAAACATACGTATCATCAAAAATGCAGTTTTTTTGTTTTTATATTTTCTTTTGATAATGCATAACACAGTAGTAATTTGAGTTCATTTTATCTTGTACACTTTATAAGGTTACACCAGACCCAGTTCTAGAAATAAAGAAATGTGTGTGCGTGTGTATTTGTGTGCGCCCCCCCCCCCCACTTCACATTTCTTTATTTCTAGAACTGGGTGCCAAGCGTCGCAATCGAACCGAAAAAATATCAAACGGAGGGGGCCAAACACTGGATTTTCATTGAGGTGTAGCATATCCCCCTTCGTTTTAGTGGTTTAAAAAAAAGTCTTGAAAAATTCGCAAAATGTACACAAGTTAAATAATTCTGAAAAGGATACCATGCCGTCTCTCCCCCCCCCCCCCTAGATCGGCCCTGCTTAACAATAATTTTCTTGTATGTGTATTAGTGCTTTTATTTGGCTTCGTATTACAAAAGGAAAATACAATTTGATAGATCGATTAAAATAAAAGTTTCGTGGATTTTACTACTGTACCGGTTTAATATTTTCGCTTTCAAGTGCCTTTAATTGTCACTCATATTTTTTTAACTGAAGAAGGCAACCCATAAAATATCTTCTAAATTAGTGGTTCCCACCCTGTGGTCCGCGAGCTGATTTAATATGAGAAATAGCTATAATAAAAATTGAATCTTCATCGCGATTACCTAGCTGCGTCAAATTTTATTGCTTTCGCTCTCATTTCTGTATGACAATCATGGCTAGCTGATCGCAAACTGTCGGCACACTCATCGAATGTTTCCACTGATGTGTTTAGATTCGATTTACAACTTAGCCAATAAAAGCACAACAGATAAAGAATTAGAGATATAACCCGTCCTTGGGACTTTTTAAGCAACATTCGTTGCAAAAGTCTCTATTTTAGTTAAGCAAAATATATCAGATAATCAGTACCGTAACTAGACATATTTGTGCCATGTGAAATATTTTCTTTTTGTGTCCCGAATTTTCACGAAAATAAGACAATGAAGCAGATATTAAACCACTCTGCTAGATGCTGAAAGCAAAAAAATATATACATATGTAATCACTAAGTAGTCTAATCAATAATAATGATACTTTTCTGCTTTACTGAATTTTCAAGAATATTGTTAATCAACGTTTCAAGAATATTGTTTAATATTTTTATTGGATTTTGCGCTTCTCCTCACGCTGCGTCCTGTGCCAATGCATCTTTTGCACTGTCTGTTTCGTCACTGAAGTTAACGATGAAAAAAGGAATCGCAGAAAGAATGAGATTTCCTAGAGGAGTCCGTAGGAAGAAAGAATTCATAGGGGAGTTCACAGGAAGACAGAATTCGTAGGGGAGTCCACAGGAAGACACGATTTGTAGGGGGAAGGGGGTCTATTGAATGACAGTTTTCGTAGTGGAGTTCATAGGAAGACACCCTTCGTAGGGGAGTCCACAGGAAGACATACTTCATAGTGGAGTCAATAAGAAGACATGATTCGTAGGGAGTCCATAGGAAGACACACTTCATAGGGAAGTTCACCAGAAGGCACACTTCGTAGGAAGTCCAAAGGAAGACATAATTCGTAGGAATCTATCTTCCTGAGGACTCCCCTACGAAGTGTGTCTTCCTATGGACTCCGCTACGAAATCTGTCATTCGGTAGACCCCCCCCCCTCCCCCTACGAATTGTATCTTCCTGTGGACTCAATACTGGGACACATAACTCTGGTGGCGTTAGTTCTGTGGAATTTCATAGTGTAGTCCATACTGTAGGGAAATCCACAGAAAGACAGACTTCGTAGGAGTGGCTACTGAAAGACTGACTTCATAGGGGAGTCCACTAAAAGACAGACTTCGTAGTGGAGTCCACAGGAAGACACGCATCCTAGAGGAATCCCCAGGAAGGCACACTTCATAGGAGACTCTACAGGACGATAGGCTTCGTAGGGAGTCCACAAAAAGACACCCTTCGTAGGGTGGTACACAAGAAGACAGACTTCGACGGGGAAGGAGGGTCCACAGGAAGAGTCTTTGTCGGGGAAGGGAGTCCACAGGAAAACACACTTAATAGGGGATTTTACCGGAAGACAGACTTTTCAGGGGTTCCATGTCGCCAAAAAAAATGTAAGAACCACTGCTTTTAAATCTCTGCATTATGATCCCAGAGAGATAACGCTTCTCGGCACAGTGTAACAAAAAATGCGTAGTACGAAGAAATTTAATTTTTAAAACCAAAGCTTGCAATAATCATAGATTAATATAACTACGTAAAGATACGACACTCCCATAGGGCCCATGGTGGCTTTCGCCTAGTATGCACCGCTCCTATGTGCATCAGGTGGAAACTAACATAGTCGCTAATGCGCATGAGCACCTTAGGCTGTTACGCTTCCTACTCCATAGACTAATGTAAAGCAATCGAATCGCAGCGGCTTTGCAACATCTTTTTACGAGATAAATATTTCCTGTCTTCAAGTATTGACTGATGATTAACATGTTAAAATGATATACTAAGATTTTGTTATAGGACAAATGTTCAATGTAAATATTCTCATATTGTGTTTGATAATGTAATAAGATCGATTAGGCATGTAATCTTAAAAGCTTTATAAAGCAACTAATTGATATAATTATTTCGTTTCTTGCTATTTCAGCGCAACTAACTCCCACCATCGTTAGGCTTAATGCGGCTACGAGGAAGTTCTCTATATGAAACGAATCCATTCGATGTAATTACATTATCGTGCGATTAGTAATACTATGAACTGTTCCGTATTCTTTTAATCTCTCACAACGAACATATTTAAAATTTAACCTCGAAGATTAACCTTGCCAACGTAAATCTCAAAACGTTGCAATTAAACGACAACTGAATGATCTCTTAAGCTATTACTGTTATCGACCGAGTCAAATTATGATCTGAGTAGTTCACCCTGGTTACTATACGAGCAGCACTCTCGTTACTGTCGTACCTTTACATAGTTATATTTATCTATGGCAGTAGTTCTCAACCTTTTATGTTTCACGTACCCCCTAGAAATGTTTATGTAACTGGCATACCCCTTATATAGATAGATAAAACTATAGTTATAGTATAACAATGGGAATAAAATAAAACCCATATATAATATATATCTAGCGACTTTTGAGCTCTCACGGCGTATCCTAAAAGATTTTAACGCGTACCCCACGTGAAGAACCCCTAATCTACGGCAATAAGATGACTTGTCTCAACTGTTTGGTTTACTAAACTACAGATGACTCATTTTTTTGTTGAATAAACTGATATTTTTTCTGTTTTTTTTATTTTACAGTCTCAGCAGCCAAGTGTAAAATTTGTCTTCAAAATGAATTATTCGATATATGTAGGAGGAGGCCTATCTATTGCAGCTCTGACGCTTACTGTTCTCATATTTGCTTTTTCGAGGTAAGTGTGGAATTATATTTCATGTTAATATAAATCTAATAAAAATTTATAGGCCCTTGTTGTTGTTGCTGAAAATGGTGCTTTTTATTGGGATAATTAGCACCTTTGGCTTTTGATCGCAATTTTTAACAAGAATCATGCAATGAGCTCTTCTAGAAGATTAGATAAGTCCATTATCGCTGAGAAAGCAAAACTTTTCAGGAAAAAGGATGCAATTTTTAAAATCTATGGGATTGTCTGATGAAAAGTTCAAGTTTAGGATAAAAAGTTTTTTGAAGATAAAGAAAAAATATAAATCACATAAGGTACATTCGTATGTAGTCCATGTGATCTGAAGTAATTGATCATTGAGGAACGACTTTTGTCATTTCGTTGGCATTGTAGAAGGAAATGTGAAACTGTTTCAAGCTCTCCAGATGCTGGGCACTTATTGGAATTACTAAGCCGACATCGAAACAGGAAATCTTGTAGCGATGCTACATTCAGTCTTAATCTAGTGATAAAGAGTCTCTATAGCCCTGGAGGAAATATCCATGTCCAAAGGCTTCGGGAAATCGAGAGATGTGTGGATATATTTCACTTAGAGATGAAGAGTCCCATTCTTCTCTTATGGTTATCAATGTAAGATTGTTTGCATGTACCTAATATATCTTCTGCATAATATGGTGAATCCGGATGAACATAAGAAATGTCAAGAGCCCATTTTGCAAGTGAATCTGCTTCTTTATTGAGAAGATTGCCTCGGTGACCCGGGACCCAAAGTATTGTGATTGATGAACCCTGAGCAGCAGAAGAAATTAATGTTTGATGCATATTTTACAGGCCTTTTGAGGGTAGAATGCAATGCAAGATATCTAGCTGTATATGTTTAGCGGTTGCATTCTCTAAGCTTTTTTACAATATCTATTTAATAATTAATACTCGAAATTAACCTCTATACATCCATTACAATTTCTCCAGTTCTGAAAGTTTAAAAATATTTTTTATAATCTAAAAATCTTTAAGAAAAACCTCTGCGGAATTTTATGTCAACAGTTAATCTGTGTATTCACTATTGATAGAAATCTTTATATCACTAATATTGAGATCATAAATTTTTATTTTATATTTCAGCATGTACCGAAATTCCGAAGATTCTTCTGAATTTTCCAAATATTTAGGATTGGGTTGTTTTACCTCTGAGCAGCACTTTTTTTTCACACAGTGGGCTAAATGGCCAGGTCAGAAGGATCCCAAGGGCTCAGAGAAAGTTGGAGGAGGGGAACTATTGGAATAGCTGTTGGAACACAGTTGGTAGCCTCCCACCAGGACCATCCAGCGTGTTCTTTAACGTGCACAGGGTATGGCTCTTCCGTACACTATGACCATGGCTTAACGTCCCATCCGACGGACGGTGGTCTTTCCAAGCCCATCAGTGTCCCCTACTGACCGTGGGCAGGACGAGGTATTTTGCGGAGATAAATCTCAACGCTGACTCAGCTGGAACTCGAACCTGGGAACTGCAGATTACAAGCCTGGTGAGCTACCAGAGATATTTAGGGTTGGGTTGTTGGGTTGTTTTACCTCTGAACGGCACTTTTTTGCAGACCATGGGCTAAATGACCAGGTCACATGGACCCCGAAGGCTGAGAGAATGTTGGGGGAGGGGACCCACTGGAACACCTGTTAGGAGACAGATGGTAGCCTCCCGACAATGCCATCCAGTGTATTCTTTAACGTGCACAGGGTATGGCTCTCCCGCACACGGAGCCACGGCTTAAAGTCCCATCCGACGGACGGCGGCATTTCCAAGCCCATCGGTATCCCCTACTGACTGTAGAAATTTTGCGGAGAAATATTTAAGCAGTAGATGATATATTATTTAATGATTTTCAGCAGCTGTTGGGTTGTTTTACCTCTGCGTGTCACTTTTTTGACGCAATTGGGTTGAGAGAAGATCGGGGGAAGTGGAACTGGGAGAGAAGATCGGGGGAAGTGGACCTGGGAGAGAAGATCGGAGGAAGTGGACCTGGAAGACAAGATGGAAGCTTCTCGTCAAGACAGCATGTTGTTTATTGTGCACAAGGTATGGCCTGCACATGCGGCTGCATCATAATGCGCCATTAGACAGACGAGGACATTTAAAGTTCTTCGGTGTCACCTTTCGCACCGAGGGCAGGGTAGGAGTTAGCGAAGATAAATTTCAACACTATTACAGTTAGGACTCGAATCTGTGAATTGTAGATTACGAGCCTGGCGCGCTACCGATTGAAACAACGAGAAGAGATTCCCACTCTTTTCCAGCTCAACGCCCCTCTTTCGCCAAGTATTATTTTCTAAAGACCCTTTATATAAATAATAATACTTTATACTGTATAAAACTAGTTGAAAATAGATGACGGGGAGTGCTCCCATTATAGGTTGTTAGTTCATAAACAGTACAATGTATGGAGGTGTAAACTATGTCCACTATAATTATTATATGAAGATTATGTTGAATAATAGACAATCAGAAGTAAGCGCCTATAGAAGATATACATTAAATAATCATAGAGAAAAAAATATTTTAAGCCTAGTGGGATCCGAATCCACGACCTCCGGATGAGATGTAAAGTGCTCTGTCATCAGTGGGTCATGGGATCAGATCCAACCCGGCTAATGATAATTTTTCGTCTATAATTATTTAGTATGTAAAGATTACTTTAAAACTTTTGAGCAAGGAGCACATAATTCATTATAGAATACAATAATGTCACATGTCCAAAAAAACCTGTGCACAGTTAAAAACTTCAAAAGTGTTTTGAAGAATTCTGAAATTAGTGTTGTTTGAGTGTATCTTAAGCTTTGTTATTTAATCAGTAAGGTGTGCTTCATATAAACTAATTTAAACACCATGAATCTTCTTTGTATTAAGCTTTTTTTTTTAATTTACGTCACGGAAATGACTATTAATTGTTAGTTATTTTTAAAGAGATTTAACAGGATGCAGGTCATGAAGCTAGTTTAGTGTGTGAAGATAAACTTTTGATTATTCAGATTTATTGAATTAATATCTTTTATATTTTCTTTCAGCACATGGCATACGAAAATTGATCATTTCAACCTCTTTTTCCTTGCATTGGCTTTTCTCTTCTGCATGATCGTATTGTTAGTCAATGATGTGAAGTCTCATTTGGAGCCAGGATGCACATTAAACACAATGATCTTTTATTACTTCATTTTCGTTACTTTCTGTTGGTTGTTGGTGCAGAGCATTGTTCATCACATGCGCTTTGCCAGGAAAAACGATGTCGAGGACATGTCATCATTTCTCTTAAAGGCTTCTGCTTTCTCTTGGTGTAAGTATTGTTTCTTTTACTTATATGTCATCCATTTGTATTGAATATGTATTGATTATGAGTAATTGACTGAATGTAGGGGATAATGTTATTTCTAACTAAGATGCCGAAGTAATCAGGTACATTAGATCATAGGTGGTTAACGTACCTGATTAGTGAGTTGGATTGGGTTGTTTTATCTCTGAGCGGCACTTTTTTGCATACCATGGGCTAAATGGCCAGGTCACATGAACCCCGAAGGCTCAGAGAAGGTTGTGGGAGGGGACCCACTGGAACAGCTGTTGAGAGACAGATGGTAGCCTCCCGTCAAGGCCATCCAGCGTGTTCTTTAACGTGCACAGGGTATGTCTCTCCCGCACACGGGGCCACGGCTTAACGTCCCATCCGACGGACGGCAGCCTTTCCAAGCCCATCGGTGTCCCCTACTGACCGTGGGCAGGGCGGGGAATATTGCGGAGATAAATCTCAACGCTGACCCAGCTGGGGCTCGAACCTGGGAACTACAGATTACGAGCCTGGCGCGCTACCGACTGAGCCACCCCCGCCCCCCTGATTAGTGAGCACGTCCCTGTGTTTGTATGCTGTATGAGAAACCATGATAACTGATTATCTCTATGTGAAAGAGTTGAGTTTATTTTCCTCAGAGAAGCAACGTTTTTGCACACAATGGGCTAAATTGGTGAGGTCACAAGAACCCCGAGGATCCTTGTTGCGGCTGGAAAAAAGTGGGAGAAAGTTGGGAGGAGTGTACTCACTGGACAAATGTTATTGTTAATGTACTATTTTCCCTTTAAAAAAACGAAATAAACAAAAGAGGGCTAGCTCTGAATTTTTGCACCTAGGGTAATACAGTTCGTAGATGCTGGGAAAAATCCAAAGTTTGATCTCCATTTTGTCCTTTATGGTGAAATAGAGGCCATAGAGCTTCAAATCTTGGTTTTCAAGTACACTCCTTCGTACCAATGCCAAGGGCAGGGGTCCAACTAGCGGCCCGCGGCCGCATACGGCCAGCACAAGGATTTTGTGGCCCGCGAACAAAATCAAGTTTTTACTTGAAATTTTAATTAAATATCTGTAATCCACCTTATAATTTTTTGTCAACTTATATTACTTTACTTGATATGCAATCTTTAACTTACTCATTCTATTTGCAATTATTATTGCATTATTTCAACTTACTCATTCTATTCTTATTACCCAACAACTACGGCCACAAATGCTCCCATTAAATTTATTAAATATTTGATATGGTTTAGAAAATTGATATTGGTTTATTATTACTTATTATTTTTCGTATAAATAAAATAATTTTTTTGAGATGACATGAACTGACTTTTCAATTACCTATCTGTCCTATTCTTTTTTTGGCCAGCGAAATATTGGCGAAAGGAAAAATGGCCCACGGTCTCAGAGAAGTTGGACAGCACTGACCTAGGGTGTTTCGGGATGCAGATATTAGAAATGTTACGAAATTTTGGATTTGTAGCATACTTCGAGGTCGAAGATCAAATTTCGATCTACAGACGCTGAAGAGCTAAAAATCAATTCCTCGGGGAATTTCCGATCGTGGGATTCAGTAACGATGTGAAATTTTGCATGTGATGGGCCCTTAGAGGTTCAAGGTCAAATTTCTATATAGCCGTGCTAAAGAGCTAAACGTTGGTGAATAGAAGTATTTCGGTTCATAGATCTCCTAAATGTTGGGGGGGGGGGGGGTTGGCTCATGTTGGTTGGCTCAGTCGGTAGCGCGCCAGGCTCGTAATCTGTAGTTCCCAGGTTCGAGTCCCAGCTTGGTCAGCGTTGAGATTTATCTCCGCAAAATTCCCCGCCCTGCCCACGGTCAGTAGGGGGCACCGATGGGCTTGGAAAGGTCGCCGTCCGTCGGATGGGACGTTAAGCCGTGTGCGGGAGAGCCATACCCTGTGCACGTTAAAGAACACGCTGGATGGCCTTGACGGGAGGCTACCATCTGTCTCCCAACAGCTGTTCCAGTGGGTCCCCTCACCCAACCTTCTCTGAGCCTTCGGGGTCCATGTGACCTGGCCATTTAGCCCACGGTGTGGAAAAAAGTGCCGATCAGAGGTAAAACAACCCAACCTAAATGTTAAAAAATTTCAGATCTCGGTTCGCAGTCAAGGTCAAATGCAGGTCGGAGTGACAATATAGAAATCAAGAGATACCGATTGTTTTTTGGTAAATGTATGAAATTTGATATTTATGATTTCTCGCCGGAGGTGGATCAGTCATCGGTAGCGCGTCAGGCTCGTAATCTGTAACTTCCATATTAGAATCCCAACTGTGCCAAATTTGAGATTTTCTCTGATGAAACTCCACCCGGCCCTCGGTCAGAAAGGGGGAACGGATTGATTTGGATAAGTCAGCTGTTCGTTGGATGGGATGTAAAACCGTGGCCCCTTGTGGAGGAGAGCCATTCCATTTGTACCTTAAAGAAAATGCTGGATGACCTTGTCGAAAGGCTACCATCTGTTTCCTAACAGCTGCCCAGTGGCAATACATAAGAGTGCCTCCCCCAACCTTCTCTGAGCCATCGGGGTCCTTGTGACCTGGCCATTTAGCCCGTTGTGTGCAAAAAGGTGACGCTCAGAGGTAAACAACAACAATCAACATCATTTCTTATTAATGCGAAGTATTCCTACTTTTCAAAAGTAATTTATTTATTTTACTAGCTCTGGTTCAAGAATATTAAGCAGATTGGTAGCTACAATAAAACAATGTAGCTCCTAAAAATAGTTGATGTGGGGAGCGTTTAAAATTTGGCCCCTTACATTACCAAACCTTTTTAAATTATGTGTTTTACCAACTAAGTGTGTGTGTGGGCGCATGCCGGTGGAACATTTTACCAGTTATATTTTAGCTTATTGACTTCTTTCTTCAAAATCTACCGATACTGCGAATTTTGGAATAATTTAAAGGTTAAGTTAACTAATTAAGTGGTTTTGAAACCGGATACCTCGAAATGTTGATACAAACTTCGATATTTTGTATTGTTTCATAACTACTTATCAAGTTTCGAACAATTAACTTAATGTTTGTTTTATACACGTTAATATTGTTTGGTAAATCAGTTTACAAGTATTATTAATTAAAACTCTTGTTCCCAGACGGCGTTAATCGAAGGTTAAGGAAATGTTACCATTTGATTCGTTTCACACTGGATGATGAAACAGACCTCAGATTGCAACTGTCACCCATTACACCAAATTTACACTTTTTTCGCTCATTAGAACAACCACATCCTTCAACTGAGAAATTAGAATACAATTCATTTTGTTGAATACTTTATCGAATAAAATAATTTTTTTATTGTTTTTTTTGCATTCTGGCATTTATTCTCTTATGTATTGCCAATTTTATTTAGAGTTCTGCGAAAGGTTTCAGTTTGGAATATGGTTTTGTTCTATATTTCAGTTTGAAAAAGAGTTCCGCGAAAGATTTCAGTTTGAAAAAGAGTTCCGCGAAAGATTTCAGTTTGAAAAAGAGTTCCGCGAAAGATTTCAGTTTGAAAAAGAGTTCCGCGAAAGATTTCAGTTTGAAAAAGAGTTCCGCGAAAGATTTCAGTTTGAAAAAGAGTTTCGCGAAAGATTTCAGTTTGAAAAAGAGTTCCGCGAAAGATTTCAGTTTGAAAAAGAGTTCCGCGAAAGATTTCAGTTTGAAAAAGAGTTCTGAGAAAGATTTCAGTTTGAAAAAGGGTTTCGCGAAAGATTTCAGTTTGAAAAAGAGTTCCGAGAAAGATTTCAGTTTGAAAAAGAGTTCCGAGAAAGATTTCGGTTTGGAAAAGAGTTCCGAGAAAGATTTCGGTTTGGAAAAGGGTTCGACGGTAACAAAAAGTTTCAGAATTACTGGGTTAAGAAATGAGTTAGAAAATGATTCACAGTAATTAGGCACGTGTGAAAAAATCCACCAGTTCACCTCCTGGGCTCAAAATTTCCCAGTTATGCGCCAGTTGCTCTACCAGTAGAGATCAGGTGGAGGCGAATCACACCTCCTTAAGCATGGTGATTGTGCTATGAAGTTTATCCAAGTGGTTCAGTTCGTCACTAGTTTTCAACAGCGAATTTTGCTGAAGATTTCTCCAAGTCATCTTCATTACTTTGAATGAGGTTATACAGTACCCTACAAATTATTAGAGATTTCCCACAGAGAGAGTCAATGGAGCGCCAAATTAAAAACTCAATACAGTATTTTGGAGGATAAACTTTTTATGGAAATGAAGCTGAAAGTAAATTAAAGATTTAAATCGAATCTCTCTAAATCATAGATTTCAGCAATATTCATTTAGTATTTAAAAAGTTATGGCAGCTCAATATTTAACAACAGCATCACACGTCAATATTAATTTCTTCGAAAGTGACAAAAATTGAAATAATTATTAGTCGGACTTTTAAATAATGAATTTTTTGTTAAACAATTTCATGTAACACTTATTTCTTGTTGTTCCGATTTGCTCTTGGGATTAAATACTTATGATTGGCAACTTTTACTGTTAAATATTGCAACTGCTATAACATTTTATATACTAAACGAATATTGCTGAAATTCAAGATTTAGAGAGACTTCATTTAGATCTTTCATTTACTCTCAGTGTCATTCCCATATAAAGGTTAACTCTCTAAAATATTGAGCTTTTAATTTGGAGATCTATTGATATAACATGGGAATTCGCTAATTATTTGTGAAGGCTCTTTCTGACGACTAGATGTACGTTATTCTGCATAATATAAATTTCTTCTTAGTATGCAAGCTCGTTGTGTTTTATCATCTGATCGATGGATCTTTACTGCAAAGAAAGAGCTTGGGAGTTACTCACATTACAAAAGAGCCACGTGACTTTCCTTACTTGATTGTTTTATTTCTGAGACGCACTTTTTTGCGCACAATTGGCTAAATGGCCAGGTTACAAGGACATCAAGGATTCAAAAAAGGTTGGGGAATAGGATTCACGTTCCCCAACCTCGCTTTTAGGAGACAAATGTAAACTTCCATCAAGGCCATTCCAGGTGTTTTTTAACGTGCACAAGGTATAATAGGTCTCCTGCGCAATGAGCTGCGGTATAAAATTTCATCCGACAGACTGTGGTCTTTCCAAGACAGTTGGTGTTTCACTCTTTCCACACCAAGGACAGGCAGGATGATGGTTAGAGAGATAGATCTTGTTGCTGGGCACAGTTACGACTCTTCGAACCTGGGAACTTCAGATTGCGAGCCTGGCACACTACACACTGAGACCTTTTCCGGCTTTCCAAGGTAGTGTTTTCACAGTAGGGTCATACAATTTCTAGGTACTTAGCTAGTGTCTCTATCGTAAATGAATTTTTATCAGATTTTCATGCCAATTGAAACTGTCAATTTCAAGGAATGTCAGCGTAAGATTATCAAATATAGTGTGGCAACGTTCTCACAGACGGTTAAAACCTCGGCGTTCTCTCTGGCGTACACTATAACATTTATGTAATAATAATGATTTGAAATCAATATGGTTTATCCGCAAATTAAAAATGTTCATTTTAGAAATTTTTTAAACAACAAATCAGAAATTTCTACGTTATAAATAACTTTTTTAGTTTCAAAGTCAGAAATAAACGATTTTGTCACCAATTCTCCCATAACAACCAAAATCGCGTCTCATAGCATTAGGATACTTATTATATTTTGCTCTTGGTATCACGATACGTAAGGAAAGCCCTAAATGACATTGTATAGGAAACACAAAAATAGAAATACAGATCCTCCTCAACTTACGACCATGATACAATCGGTAAGTTCAACAATTGATGGGTGCGTAAGGGTCGATGTGTTCGTATTGTCCTACGTGTCGGCAGCATCCATGTTGTATCTGGTCCCTTTTTTGCCACGGTTTACTCTGACGCTGTATATTAGGGTGTCTTATAAAGTTAGCGAACAGTTGATAAACTATGCATATAAAGTATTTACTACTTACGATTACTTTGACTTACGACCTGGTCGTCAGAATGGTACCCTGTCGTAGGTCAAAAAGCTCCTGTATGTGGAAAAAAAATTCAAATGCCTTTTCATTCTTTTTATATCTGTGTGTATATATTAAACATAAAAGTTTTGTTTCTAAATATTATTGAAAATTTTCTGATAGTTCAGCCTGAGTGTCAGGTTTATTATTTAATTTAAGTATAGTGTTTTTTTTCTTTAACATCAGGTCTTCCGCTTCTTATCATTGCTATAATGTGGATCATTAATGGATCGAAATACACACTGCATCAAACGTAAGTGGAACAATATACATTTTAAAAGATACTATATCTGTAAAGTAGGGTCGGGGGTGGCTCAGTCGGTAGCGCGCCAGGCTCGTAATCTGTAGTTCCCAAGTTCGAGTCCCAGCTGGGTCAGCGTTGAGATTTATCTCCGCAAAATTCCCTGCCCTGCCCACGGTCAGTAGGGACACCGATGGGCTTGGAAAGGCCGACGTCCGTCGGATGGGACGTTAAGCCGTGACCCGTGTGCGGGAGAGCCATACCCTGTGCACGTTAAAGAACACGCTGGATGGCCTTGACGGGAGGCTACCATCTGTCTCCCAACAGCTTTTCCAGTGGGTCCCCTCCCCAACCTTCTCTGAGCCTTCGGGGTCCATGTGACCTGGCCATTTAGCCCATGGTGTGCAAAAAAGTGCCGCTCAGAGGTAAAACAACCCAACTCTGTAAAGTACTTAGATATACCGAAATAGGATCTGGGTTAAAATGCGGCATCAGGCGTGTCGTTTTTTAACTTTCTCGTTAAGCCTGGTCTCCCTTACAAGATTGACATATGAGTTCACTGCAATTTACCTTCATTGCGTCTGTCTCTTCTGAATACTGAGGACATTATTCACAGATCGTAATGATTATTTGTTATCGGGAAGCTAATCGTAAAGATTAATCGGTAGGGTAAGGTTGCCTATTTCTGTGATACCTTTAATTAAGCGATAACTATTTCAACACCTTATTGATAGCATAATAAATATGAGAAACTTGCGGAGGATGTTTTTTACAAAGACATTTATTGTGCTTCGAGTGTTAGGATTGGATTGTTTTACCTCTGAGCGTCACTTTTTTGCACACCATGGGCTAAATGGCCAGGTCACATGGACCCCGAAGGCTCAGAGAAGGTTGGGTGAGGGGACCCACTGGAACAGCTGTTGGGAGACAGATGGTAGCCCCCCGTCAAGGCCATCTAGCGTGTTCTTTAACGTGCACAGGGTATGGCTCTCTCCCGCACACGGGGCCACGGCTCAACGTCCCATCCGACGGACGGCGGCCTTTCCAAGCCATTCGGTCGAGTGGTAGGATTATTGCATCAAAGTGAGTTTAACAATTGTGTGTGACATCATCTTCTTCAAGCTTGTTCCCAGAATACAGAACCGTATATGTAGCGTACTTTCCTTAATTATTATAAGTAGAAAAAAAAGAAAGCTTATGTTAAGTTTAATATTTTGTGTTGTTCATTTAAGTATCACGGTGTTAGGAATCATGTCAGTTAGGATACCATTATCACAGAATAAGGAATCCTATCACGGAATTAGGAACAGTGCGGGACATCTAATGAAAGATTTTATGTGAAAATGGAACATTTATTAAGTCAGAAACTATAAGGACATGTAGTCCATTGTGTGTAGTCTTTCATGTGGAATAATTATATTTAATTTTAGCAACAAACTAGACAAGAAAAGTATCACGGAATTAGGCAACTGTAGAGTAAATATCAGTGTCATAGTGTGATTTGATTGGCAACTGAGGTGATTATCAGACTGCTCAGTTGATGCTTCGACAGTTCTGATAGGTCAGAGACTAACAATCACCTGCCAATCAATGTATGAGAACTGTCGAAGCGTTAACTGCGCAGATTCACAGTCTCCCCATTAATGGAAACTATGCATTCAGTTTTCATTAAGTTATGACAATGGAAAGCAAATTGCGGTGCTGTAGAACTTCTAAAATAAGCCTTTTATGGTAAAATATCACTGATGATAAATTGCAGATATCAAGTACATCTAACTAAATCTCGTTTTTTAAAATTATTCACTAGGTGTTTAAAGAGTTATGGAAATGTGAATGATTAATATTAGTAGTACCAATAACAGTAAGAATTTTAAACAAAACGGACTTACATCGATAGAATTATTTGAATAAAGTTTTAAAATATTAACTATTATTAAAATATTTTTATTAGAAAACTTTTATTCTTAAAATACTGCTTTTTTAAAGATCTGATTTTGAGGTAAATTTTTGTCTTGTGTTATTGCAGTTCAATATTTAAACTTTATAATTCTTTAAATACTGAGTGAATAATTTTAACTACAAGGACGCATATTGGCTCTGGCGCATATGAGAATCTCGTTTTCAAAGAGAAAAATTCTTCAATATTCGTTTGAAATTTTGGAATTTTCAAACTTTTTCATCATTAAAGGGCGCAATTATAGTGTATGAAAGATTACGTAAGGGCGAATCATAATGTTTTATTAATTCCTATCTAACTCTAAAACAGATTTCTTTCATTGGTCTCTAAATACAAACAATAAAAATTTCCAATGGAATACGTCATATGCAATGGAATACTAATATGCAATATTAGTTTTTTCTTTACCTACTGTTTCATTCCTTAAAAAGCTTCAATTTGAGCTAGAGGATGAGGGGAAAAATGCAAGTATTATTTTATTAGTAATTATACAACATAAACGCATTCATCTTTTAATTCTTAAATCTAAAATGTTGCATTTCCCACACTTCTCTCAGAAAAGTGGGTAGATTATTGATGTCTGTGAATATCTCTATACCACTAATTTTTTTAATTTCTATTCTATAGATGTTATTTGTAAAGTTTAATAAACATTTGCAGTTTAGTGATCTGTAAAGGCATATATATATTAAAAGTACTAAGTATTTGAAAAATGCTAATTATAATATTTCATTAGTACCACTCAAATTAAAAAAGAGTTTTCTAATTATCCTTTTCATTGTTTCCAATGGAAACTTCATGACTTCACATTCCACCACCAAAAGTTCATATTTGTATTATTAATACATCTTTGCAATATTCGTTTGAAATTTTGGAATTTTCAAACTTTTTCATCATTAAAGGGGGCAATTATAGTGTATGAAAGATTACGTAAGGGCGAATCATAATGTTTTATTAATTCCTATCTAACCCTAAAAAAGATTTCTTTCATTGGTCTCTAAATACAAACAATTATCTGCTAAAGCAAAAAAGTCTTTCCCCCCCCCCCTGGGTCTAAGAACGTTGTTGCCAACGAAACATTATGGCGTTCAAATTCCACCACCAAAATTTAAAATTTCTAGCTTAAATACGTCGTATGCAATATTTGTTTGAAATTTTGGAGTTTGGAAATTTTTCCACCATTAGAGGGAGCAATTATAGTTTTCGGAAGATTTAAAAAATGTGAATCATAATAGTTTATTAATTCCTATCTAACCCAAAAAGATGTTTTCATTTATCTCTAAAAACAAACAATTATCTTCTAAAACTAAAAAGGTGTGATTTCCGACCCCCTCTGGGTCTGAGGGGGGTCAACTCATTGTTGGCAATGGAAATTTCATGACCTTCACATTCCACCACCAAAATTTCAAATTTCTGGCATAAATACATCGTTTACAATATTTGTTTGAAATTAAGAAATTTTCAAATTTTTTCAGCGCTAGATGGCGTAATTATAACTTTAGAGAGAGACGGAAAATTTTGATTTTTTTCCATCCACCGTTAGAGGACGTAACTATAGCTTTTGGAGGATTCGGAAAGATATGATACAAGATAAATTAAAAATCCTTTTTTATGGTGGATAGGTATTGATGAAATATTACGATATGCCACCTATCCACCATAAAAAGGATTTTTATTTTTTCTCTGTAAACAAAGAAGTTTGATATCTACAGACAGACAGACGATAAAGCGAAACTATTATCTCGTTTTCAAAGAAAACGAGATAAAAGTCCAGATTTAAAAATATGTAGTTGAGATCTGCAATTTATCATCAATAATATTTTACGATACATGGTGTATTTTGGAAGATCGGGAGCATCGGAATTTGCGTACATTGACATTTTTCGTTGACTTTTCTATGGAGTGGAGTAGTTGAATCAATGAACACTGAGTGAGTCAAAATATTGTTACGACAGATGAATGTGCTGCAGTGAGTGTATGATAAACGTGACCTGAATGCTCGGGTATGATTCTGAGAGAGATTTATGTAACAAACGAATTGGAACATAGAACCGATATGAAATTTACGAATGGTAGAATTGTAACGTTGGAGTTGTGGATATGTAAAAAGAGGACGCAGTTACTCTCAGTAAATGCGCGATAAGTGGAAATAAAGAAGAAATATTTTTTGTATATGGTGAGTGCGCGGGAGGTTGATTAGTTTTATTAGTATTTTGGGTTGGGTTGTTTTACCTCTGAGCGGCACTTTTTTGCATACCATGGGTTAAATGGCCAGGTCACATGGACCCCGAAGGCTCAGAGAAGGTTGGGGGAGGAGACCCACTGGAACAGCTGTTGAGAGACAGATGGTAGCCTCCCGTCAAGGCCATCCAGCGTGTTCTTTAACGTGCACCAGGGTATGGCTCTCCCGCACACGGAGCCACGGCTTAACGTCCCATCCGACGGACGGCGGCCTTTCCAAGCCCATCGGTGTCCCCTACTGACCGTGGGCAGGGCGGGGAATTTTTGCGGAGATAAATCTCAACGCTGACTCAGCTGGGACTCGAACCTGGGAACTACAGATTACGAGCCTGGTGCGCTACCGACTGAGCCACCCCCGCCCCAGTTTTATTAGTATAAAATCTAATGAGTAACACAGTAACTAGAATGATTTTGTGTATGAAGTGAGGAAATAAAAAAAGGACGTTGACTTTAAAAAAATAAGATTGTAAACGATGATCAATTGAGTAGACAGAACTAGTTTTAACTGTTCTGTAGGAAAAAAATATTACTTTATGTACAGTCGCTCAAATATATATCCGAACACTATGGTTGATTACAGACTACAGAAAAAATATCTGGCAAACATTTTTTTAGAAATTAGTGATCTGGCAACCTGCGTATACTGCAGACGAAGGTTGCCAGATCACTAATTTCTAAAAAAATCGTTGGCAGATATTTTTTCTGAATTCTGTAATCAACCATAGTGTTCGGATATATATTTGAACGACTGTGCGATATAATTTAGTTTGTTTATAAGTAATTTCATCCATTTCCCATTGTAATAAATTGCATTGTTTTGTAATTTGTATTGTAATATATACTTACTTATAACCACGACCAGTATTCATCCATTATAAATTTATAACAATATCTACACACTAATATATGTATGTCCCTTAGTGTATAGATATTTTGATGAACATGTGACTGATGGGGAATTTCTGCACTAAAAGAATTCATACGTCTATAAAATGACCACCCTTAACTTTTTAAAAATTTTTTTGAAGTAGTGTCACAACATTATGTAGATGTATCTGTATCACATTTCTATGCGATTAAAGCCTTTACAGAAAGTAACTAACTGTGTCTAATGTTTTTGTACTCTAGTTGCTGGCCTACAGTTGCCGAGATTTCGAAGATGGCTTTCATTCCTGTCCTGATCTTGCTCTTCCTAACTATGTGCATCAATGCGAGCGCTGCTTACGCTATCACGTGCCATTTCAAGAAAGACTTGACTGTTGGTTGTACGAATTACAAAGAAGCGGCTTTGAAATTTAGAGTGTCAATAAGTATCTTCGTGCTGTTTGGTGAGTAATATGTAACTCATCGATATCGAAGGGATAAAAGTGATGGATCAAATTCTAAGAAATGTCAGTGAAGTTTAGTATGTGGTGCAAATAATCTTGTATCATATCTTTCCGAATCTCCCAAAAGCTATAGTTGCGCCCTCTAACAGTGGATGAAAAAAAATCAAAATTTTCCGTGTTTTTAACGAATATCGCAAATAATTTATTTATTCTAGAAATATTAATTTTATTGGTGGAATGTGAAGTCATGAAGTTTTCACTGGCAGCAATGATTTGATTGATCCCTTATGCCCATGGTGGATCGCCATTGTTTTAAGAACTGATTGGAAAAACTTTTTTAGTGGGTTTAGTAACGAAATATTATAGTACGTATCTTTCAAATCCTTAGGTAGGTTTAATTTACACATGTCGTTAGAGATCACTAAATATAGAAATGTCAAAACTTTTAACGAATGTTGCAAGTGATCTGTTTATGACAGAAATTTTAAATTTCTATGATAGAGTGTCATGTCATATTACACTGGCAGCAACAACAATCTGACCCATTTCTCAGAAGGATTTGAGAAAAGCAACATTTTAAATTTAAGGAATAAAAGATAAATAATTTTTATATTGGATAATTACTAATAAAATACTATTTTTGCCATTTTCCCCGTCATCCGTTAGTCGAATTAAACCTTTCGGAGAGGAAAAGTAAATAAACGAAAAACTTAATTGTTTTTGAAAACGAGATTCCCGCATGGGCCAGAGAAAATATCTGTTCTCTGAATATTTTGAAATTAATGGCGAAATTTTTAAAAATAAGTAGTTATCAGCTGGAGTTTAAGATATATAACTTTAAAATACCTATTTATTAAATAAATTATTTTTCTCTTATTGTTTAGTCCAGGTGTGATATGATCCCAGGCCCGAAATATGATATGATTCCAGGCCAGGTGTGATATGATCCCAGGCCAGTGATCCCAGGCCAGATATGATATGATCCCAGGCCTGATATGATATGATATGATTCCAGGCCAGATATGATATGATCCCAGGCTAAATATGATATGATATGACCCCAGGCTAAATATGATATGATATGATCCCTGGCCAGTTATGATATGATATGATCCCAGGACAGATATGATAGTTACTCTGGATCAACCCATATTAGGCGATAATATAGAGTCAGCTCTAATATTGGCATCTGTCAGCAGTCTTGTTTTCGGTCTTATAGGGCTTTTCTACAGACTAGGGGTAATTTTCAGAATTCTTCTCTGTCTTATACGTAGCAAATGGAAATCAAAATCAAAACTGTTTTCAATACTTACATTTTCTCTTTTATTGTTGAATTATACACATTTAACGAAGGTAAATTAAATGTTTCGATTTTTTTGATAATAGCAAAATGTAAAAAATTTGTTTTTAATATAGTATTTCTTTCCGGAATAGTGTTGTCCTGGATATTTGGTTACCTCGCATTGCATAACAAGCCAGTTGTACTGCAAGTTCTCTTCAGCATCAGCATAACAGTGACTGCAATCTACATCTTTTTGTACTTCGTAAGTCAATATCATTGTCATTTTTCGTTATATTCAAAACGTTATTGCCATTTGCATATACATTAAAACATCACTAACTAGAATTAATAGAAGAAGGGGTGTTCAGAAGTAGTGAAACGTATGAATTTTAGAACATAATTATGCTTTTGAAATTGGTATTTCATAAAAATGAGTAAATTTATTCATAATCCAGCAATAATGCTAACTTGATGATATTAGGATACATACAGTATGACGAAAAGGAAATTAATATGTGTATACATATATGATGCCTCCACCTGTTTGGGGGGGGGGGGGGCTCAGTCGGTAGCACGCCAGGCTCGTAATTTGAAGCGTTGCCCATGGTCAGTAGAGGACACCGATGGGCTTGGAAAGGCCGCTGTCCATCGGATGGGACGCTAAGTCGTTGGACCGTGTGCGGGAGAGCCATACCCTGCGCCGTTAAAGAACACACTGGCTACCATTTGTCTCCTAACAGCTGTCCAATAGGTCCCCTCCTCCAACCTTCTCTGAGCCTTTGGGATCCTTGTGACCTGGCCATTTAGCCCATTGTGTACAAAAAAGTGCCGCTCAGAGGTAAAACAACCCAATCTCCACCTGTTGCCTGTTTCTCACCAACCTTCGGCAGCGCTTTCTTTTTCATAAGAAATAAAAATGTCATTGGAATAGAGTCTTTTTAAAACTAATGAATTTTAACATTTCTGCATATTTTGCTCGCTTTAAAAAATTATAAATCTATTAGAAAACGGTTTCTCTCAGCTTTTTTCATGTCTGAAGAAAATATTTCATTAAAAGGATGGAGTTATTAAATTAATTTTTAAAATTATTGTATGTTTATCACTGGTATTATTTTTCTTTCACCAAATTTCGAGAATCATAAGAAAAAAATATTCGTGTTGAATCATCGGAAGCCGAGAAATGACATTTTGTGTTTTATAAAAAAAGAACTTCGGTTGCAGAAATTGGTAATAGAAATCCAAATTATACAGGGTGCAAAAAATTATAGGAGTTGCGTAAATTATAGCCGACGCGAAAATTATGGGGGGTGCGAAAATTTTTATAGGGGGTGCAAAAGATTTTATGGAATGCGAATTTTTTTTATAGGGTACGAAAATTCTTTTAGCGGGTGCGAAAATTTTATTAGGGGATGCAAAAGTTTTATAGGGGTTCAAAAATTATAGGGCGCGCGAAAATTATAGGGGGTGCGAAAGTGAGTTTTTAGGGTATTATGGTTTGGAACTTTTGTTAAAATGTGAATATTTTATATTTAACTTGAAACAATTCTAATAATGCTTTGATCTTCCACAATAGCATGACATACACTGAAACGAGTTGTCCAGCAACAAAAATTATGCAAAAATATAACAAATAAATAATTAAGTGCTTAAAAAGTTTCAGTACTAAAAACTTCGAGATAACGAAAAAAAAAAGAGAAAAAATATATTCTTTTGTAGAATAGTAATATTCAAAGTTGTCGCCAGAACATTTGAGTCGTGACGATGGACTTGGAAAGGCCATCTTCAGTCGGATGAAATGTTAAGCCATGGCTCTACGTATAGGAGACATACCTTGTGCACATTAAAGAACATGCTGAATAATCTTGACGGGTTCTTCCATCTTTCTCCTAAGAACCATCCATTGGCTCTCCTATCCAACTCCTAGTCCTTAGGATCCTTATGATCTTCTCATTTAGCCCATTGTGTTCACGAGGTGAACCAACAACCCACTCACTAACAATCAATAATTTCCTCATAAACAGGCTACATTCAACAAAGCAAATGAAAGCGAGGCTTCCTGTGACAAAATAATAGCAATTCCTTCATAACGAATATTTTTTCGTAACCTATCTTCCTATAGGGCCTTAAAAAGTAGAAAATTAACCTAAAAATATCGATGGTGCAATAAGTCACTGAGTCTTTACCTACTCGACAAGATTGCCAATTTTACGAACTCAGTGATTGATTGCACCTCGATATGTTTTAGGAATATTTTCTACTTTTTAAGACGCTAAAAGAAGATAGTTATTATTTAAATTTTTTTATTTGTAATTTTTGACACTGCACACCAATTCTAATAACGTCCTGATTTACATTCTCTGCCCACCTAATACTAGGTCCCCATTTTCCTTAGGCTTTCAGGCAGAGTGTTTAAAAATCTATTCTCTAATCTTTTGTTTTACCTACGAGCAACGTAACGGAACTAACGCAGTCCCTTTCTCTGCATTTCTCACAAAGAAAGTTACAGGCTACTTCTAACCTCATAATTATTAGCAAAGTCAAATCACGTGATACTCAAGATCTGAGTAAGCATTTGAAATCAGAGGCATCAATTTTTCTATTATCTTGTTTACAAAGGGTCCATGCTTCGCTACCATTACTAACTTTAGAAAGGACAAAACTATTGTATAATCTAATTTTAGTCTTTAGGTGCATACGCCTATTGTTTTCATACTCTCCATAGATTCTTAAAAGTCCCAGCAACAATCCCTGTTTTCTGTTTATACCCTGTTTCTCTGTTATCACCAGTACCTGTTACATAACCCCTGAGGTAAATTGAGAAACTTGCTCAAGGATGTAACCATTCAAAATAACTGAACCGCAACATCCTGACCAATTTCCATACTGAAACTCTAAATATTTCTCAAGAATCTAAGTGACGAAATATGGTCTATGCAACACTTACCATATTCGAATCCGAACTATTCATGAAGCTGCCCATCCCAAATTTTAATTCTATTGAGCACAATAATGCAAAAAAATTTATTTGGAACGGAATGTACTGATATCCCGGTAATTATCACAAGAACTGCAATCCCCATTTTCCTATAAAAGGAATAATCATAATAAAAAAATAAATAATAAATACCCCCTCAAGCAGCTGCTTGCCACAGAGGTCTGACAGGAGCTGTCAGTTTATATGCCATAGTAGAAGGTCTGAGAGGATGGCAGGACCTCAGCAGAATAAACGACACATACATCCATGCCTTACCCGGGACTCGAACCCAGGTCCCGCAGATCAGTAGCCAAGCGTGCTAACCACTCGGTAGTTCTAGTAAAATCCTTAGAACACCTTTATCATAAAAAAGTTCATGCTTTCTGTTAACCACGTGACCACAGAAACATGCATGAATATAATCATTTCAGTAGCAATTTATCTTATTTGTGTAGCTGTAAATTTGAAATACTGAAAAAAATATGAAGTATAAAAGAATAGTATTATTTATGAAGTAAAAAAGAATAGTAGAATAGTAGAAACAGAAAAATAAGAAATTAAAATCCTTATCGAAAAAAGGTTAATTGGTTGGTTGTTTGGGGTTTTATGATGCATTGGGAACTACGGCTACGATGCGCCAAACGAAATTAAAAAAAGTGAGTAAGAGACAATATCTAAAAAAGTAGGAAATGGAATAGTTTAATGTGCAGTAAAATCTTGATTATTCGTATTAATTGTAGATGTAGGTAGTTCGGATAATCAAAAATCCGAATAACTGATTTCAAATAAATAGGTATATTAAATTTTTAATTGCGTATTAAAAAGTATTACAATAGAAATCACTTAGCTAAAATTTGGGCAAATACCCAAATAATTCTTATTTGTGCAGCTGTAAAGTTTTATATATAAAGTAAAAAATTATATACAAAATTAACTAATAAATGCACGGTGAGCGATATTTTTCAAAATGTGACAAGCAGTTCGGATAAACGGATTTCTTCTGTAATATTTCTTTCTTATTCACTAGATTTCTTTTTCTGAGATGTTTAAAAATGATTTTCAAAACTTTTTTTTTACGAGCGAAAAATTATTATAATCGAAGACAACGTTTTAAAACCAGTGATGCTAAATACGATGCAAATAATCTGTTTAATTTAAATGTAATATGTTACCTGCGTAATTTAATTTTAAATAAAAAAGTAAAGCAAATTTTGTTTCAGCTCTTCCAAGACCATTCACCCAGAGAATTATGGGGGAAGTTCAAAGCCAAGAGATCGAAAAATCTTGTATCATCGTCAACTGTTGCTTCTGCTGACAACCTTACTACTGATGAACAGAAATCGTATAATTCGACTAAATGATATTTGTTTGCCTTATTCTCTCATTTTATATATATATAACTTTATATCAAATAAAGATATAAATATAAAAAATATATAAAATATATCAATATAAATATAAAATTATATTATTATAGTGTTGTATTAATCAATAATTTTTCCTGTTTTCGAAATAAACATTTGGTCAATAAAGTTCTGCATTCATTTTTGTAAATAGTTGTAGTACTTTTATTTATCTGCAAAACAACCTCTTTCCATTCTAAGAAGGTGTTTTAGTTTTTGAAATTAAAAAAAAGAAGTATGATATGTAATTGATTTTTGGACCAACGGTGATGTGGCTTCTTTTGGAAACTTGCCCTAACGGAAACGAAATTCCTCTATGTAATAATAAATTATGGGAGTAAGCGGTAGCCTACACAGAAACTTAACATAGCTTTTTTATTTTGCTGACTTGCTTGAGTTTCGAATTTTCGGGGACTTCCTAAAAATATGATATTAAAGACCTCAAAGGAGTGAGGGAGGTGTAATCCAACAATTTCTCCCTCCCTTGAGTATGTATGCCACTAGAAATAAATATATATTTAAATTTTACTTTAAATAGGTGCCAGAGACTAGATGTTTATTAATATTAATATTGTTTTTACTGGGCATTAAAACACATTGATCAGAGCATAAAATAAAATCGCTGCATAAATCTATTAATTTCGTTAATTTTCTCTAATTTTTAACATTTTGAAGGAAAAGGCTTCAAATTTGCGTAGCTGTAATTTTGAAATATTACAAAGAAATGAATTGAAAAGAATAATAAAAATTACAACAAATTAAACAGTAGTAAAATATTTATTTAATTTTCTGAGACTGTGGTAATATACTTCTTTACTATTCACAAAACACATGGAAAAAAAGGGATTTTTAATGCATTCGTTGATATGTTAATCAGCAGGAAACCAGCACTTCCGTTTTTCTTAAAATGCTTCTGTTCACCAGAATTCTCCTTTTCCCTTCGGTGTTGGAACGAGGTTAAATTCGTTTCCTTTACAAGCGTTGTGGCTCCAAAGAATTTCCGCCTACGCACACAGTTCAGCAATGTTGCCGTTTCTGCGGTACAGTTGATCTGAGGTTTCCTGTAGAATTTCAACGTGAGTGTGAGATCGTGGAGTGAATTCTGCTTTGTTAGTTTTGTTCGTAGATTGGATTGAAAAGGCAGAGTAAAAATCAAGTGAAAACGCCAAACTGCATGCTTTCCAGTTTTCGCGACCCAGTGGCGAAACTAGATCGTCATGTTCCATGGTGCAAAATATTGTATGAAATGGTAGCTTCAAGTCCCAAAATGGCTCCCATCACCATGGGTCCCGGTGCATTGAACAGCTTTCACCAAAGATAGTTTTCGCACCTGTCTCGATCCAGATGACATCGATAGATTGCAAAATACTACTGAGTCAAAATTGCAAAAAACAAAGGATTAAAAGAGAAAACTCTTAATCGCCATCAAAACGGTTAGTAAAAAATTATCGGAGAGAAAACGAGAAAAAGTTTCCGTCACAGCTGCATGTTGAATTTTTTTCGCAGCAGGTTTTGAAAAATTTTGCGTACTTCTGTGCAGCACTTTAGCAGTTACATTGTCTTTTGGTAGCTTACGGAACCAGTACTACCAATTCTTTCGAAAGTGTACAACCAATTTAACGTGCCAGATGAGTCCAGCATATGTGAAAATTTCGTGAACCTGTGTCATAAAACTTTTTTTAAACTATGCAGATTCCATGAAGAACATTTCTCTGATTGGATCTCATTTAGTGAAAAGCTGAATTGAAGAGAGCTGAATAACAATCTTCATATTGAGATCTCTTAGTAAGCATGATCGAGGTACATCATTTCTTCTAGCAGTGATGTAGATGAAAGTTGCAGATTCGTTTTGGGGAAAAAAGTCAGCATTCCATAGTTCATACTATTGCAAATGCTGAAATGAATATTATTAAATATCGAGATTTAGGTAGATTTGATCTAAAACTGTAAAAGGTTCCTTTAGTGTCATTATCAGTGTCGTAACTAACTACCTAATTTTGCGTCTGAGGCAAGGATATAAAATTCCCCCCCCCCCCAAAAAAAAAGAAAAGAAGTTTTTTGTTTTTAAACCAAATTGTGGAATAAACATTTTTAGTGTTGCTGCTCTAATAACTTAGCTGCAGGCTTTTATTAAAAGTATCAGCAGTGTTGGGTTTCTCACGTCCGGGTAAAAAAATTCTAAATTACGCCCCCCCCACTCCGACGGCAGTCAATTATTATAGATTTATGCACTAATGAAATTGCACAATGATGCATATTTCACCACAAAGATATCGTAATCGCAAAGCATATAATATACAAAAGGAAAAGCATTATCCATATAATGAAATAGAAATCGCAAAATCGAAAATCACAAATGATAATAATTATTAAATATAATATGACTTTTATATGTTTTCTGGATATAAATAGCAGCAAATTTTTAATGGTGTTAATTTTTGATTTTGTAGATTACAAAAAACTAAACGAAATTACAGGCTGCTGGAGTTAGAGGATTACCATTCAAATGGTTTATTACTTACCTAACAGCATACAGTGCATTGAAATAGGACAGTATTATTACAGATATCTTGGAAATTTGGAAATACATTATTTTTACGTGATTAAGTTATTCGTAAAAAACAAGGCGTGTGACTCTGTTGCACAGAATTTCGAATTCTGTTTTCACTGATACGACGTTTTCGTCGTCGCTCTCTATATCGTCCTCGGACTATGGTTTACGACCCGTGGAATAATATTTACGTAGTAGAAGTTGACGATCGGTCTATGCAACGAAACTTACTGAGCAAGGACAAAGATCTGTTTTGCTAGGTAAAACCAGAAAGATTCTACCATTACTACTGCGTAATCTACAGGTCGACAATAGAATGTGAACATGGAACAGTGAAGTGACATTCTTCTTGGAAACAGCGTCACGTGCTATCGAGAGAGCGGACATGATATTTCATAAAAATAGGCACTGAGATTGCAATCAGGAATGCGGTGTTTGTTTTAAAAAGCCTCTTGTTAGACACATTCGGCCATCTGAAGGTCTACGTAAAAGGATTTTGTCGGTACTAGTAAGCAAAGATTAATAAGAAGCAGTTGAGGTGGCGAGGATAACAAAAGTTTTCTCTGATAGAGGTAAATAAATGTTGTTATTTTTCTACAGAAAGTCGAAGTTTTTTTTGTATGAAAATTAGGTATAGAGGGTCGTTTCAGTCGGTAGCACTCCAGGGTCGTAATCGCAGTTACTAGATTCGAGTCCCAATTGAGTCATCATTGAGATTTATCTCGACTAAACCTCCAACGTGTCTTTGGTGAAAAAGAGAACACTGATGGGATTGGAAGTCTGTGGTTCGTCGAATGGGAGTTAAAGTTATGGTACTTGTGCAAGAGAGCCACACACCTTGTGCACGTTAAAGAACACGCTTGATGGGTTTGAAGGGATGCTTCCATCTGTTTCCTAACAGTTGTCTGGTTGGTCCCCTTTCCTCACTCTGAGTCACTAAAGTCCTTGTGACCTGGTGACTCAGGTGCGCACAAAAGAGCCACTGAGAGGTAAAACGACCTAAACTCTATAATTACCATTCAGAAAAAAGTAAGAAGGGAAGGTTAAAAAACGAGAGAAATTTTGTGATATCTGTGGAAAACAAAATACGATTAAATTCCATAGTAAATAATATTCCTGATTTGAACTTGTCGTTCCAAATATATTTAAATCGGTTATGCAGTTCAAAAAATCTTGAATAATAAATTGGTGTCTATAAATAATAAGGAAAAGCCCCATGTTATGTCAATGGAGGCTAACGTCGAAGCTCTATAATTTCTAATTTATTTTTGTTTTCAAAAATGTTAGAGCAGATAATGATCTCCATGAAATATATCAATATTTCGATTTGAACAACATTTGTCCAGTGTTTAATGACTTATGCAAGTCTGAATATTTAATATTTAACTGATATTTGAACAATAATTATTCCTATTTTCAAAGAAGGTAATGAAACTGACTTAGGAAATTATAGGCCAACTGCTTCACTTTCATTACTCTATAACATATTTGAAAAAAATGTAAAAATAAAATTATATGAATATTTAGAAAATAAATCTTTTTTTAATGAAAATCCATTTAGTTTTAGAAAGAAATTAGGACTGATGATACATCACTGAATGCAACAAATAAAATATATATATCTATAAATAATAGTCATCATACATTGACAATATTTCTAGATATAAAAAAAGCTTTTGATACTGTAGATCACAAAAAAACTAATAGCAAAATGACAGGCTGCTGGAGTTAGAGGATTACCATTAAAATGGTTTATTAGTTACCTAACTAACAACATACAGTGCATTAAAATAGGAGATGTATATAGCAATTGGAGACAAATCGAACATGGTGTACCCCAAGGATCAGTTTTAGGGCCTTTACTGTTTATAATATACATAAATGATATAAATTTTATTGGATTAAATGGCAAATTAAAATTATTTGCAATTGACACCTGTTTAACATATACTTTCCAGAACTATTCTGATATGTTTTCAGATGCAAATTCTGATTTAAAAATAATGCGTAACTGGTTTAATAGTAATTTATTAAACATTAATTTAAATGCGACAAAAACTATGCTATTCTATTTAAAGAAAAATAACTTAATCTCAAGTATATTAAATAATAATAAATTATTTTTTCATGAATTATATTGTCAAAATAATGAAGAAAGTAATTTTCCTGAAATACCCATAGTATTATCTATCAGGTACTTAGGTACTTGATTTGATGCTTGTTTAACTTAAAAAGAACATATTGCATGGATTAAAAACAAAATGTTTTATTGTTTAGCTCAGTTATATTCAGTAAAAATATAGTATTATATAAATTTATGAGTATATTATATTACACATTAATAGTTCCAGATTAACCTACGGAATAAAATCATGGGGAGGTATGTATAATTTTGAAACAATTATTCATTCTTCAGAAAGGAATTATTCGTTTAACGACTAATAGTTCATATATTCAACATATATTGCCATTATTTCGACATCTGCAAATTTTACCATTAAGACATGATTGCACTTTCGAAATTGTCAAATACTTTTATTTTAGAAATGGAAAAAATTACTTGCTTCCACAAATCATTATAAGTTAAAATCGAATGACAACATTAATTACAGAATACCAAAATTGCATAAAGAAATATTTAAACGTTATTATTTATATTTTGCTCCGAAAATTTTCTCCTCTGTCCCGAAGGAAATCAAAACGATTAGAAATTATCATTTATTCTGTAAAAAATTTAAATTATATATTCTAAACCTTGATGACATAAATACGCTTTTACATTAGTAAATAAAAAAATAATAAATACCCCCTCAAGCAGTGTTTGCCACAGAGGTCTGATAGGAGCCTGTCAGTTTATATGCCACAGTAGAAGGTCTGAGAGGATGGCAGGACCTCAGCAGAAAAACCACGCGAACATCCATGCCTTACATCTAAATTTTTTCTATGCATGTTATTCGTATTTTTTCTAAATATAATTATATTTCATGTATTGAATCTAAAACATATTTTCTACATTTGTAAATATATTAATTTTCGGTACTGAAGACTCACGCAAGAGAATACTCTTGTGACCTTTTCACTATATTTATGTAGTAATTATGTAGAAAACGATCTCAATGAAATATATCAACATCTTGAACAATATTTGTCCAGTGTTTAATGCATGTGGAAGTCTGAATATTTAATAACACCAAATTAGGAAACTTTTATAAAAACTGATGATTATGTTATGAACTGATATTTGAATCAGTGAGAAACGTTCAGGACGGAACGACAGACACGAACTGCTCCATCTGTTTAAATGGATTGTTTATGGCCTCTTACAACAATTTCTGACTGCTGTAAAATTGGAGAATTCCGTGGGAAATCAGCCTCCTGAATTCTAAAGCAACCTGGGCTTACGCAGATTTTTTGGGAGCCCTCCATTGACAATAATGTACGGGACTGCAACTGACTAGAACAGGGAGAGACCAATGGAAAAGGTGCAGAACGACGTCGAACACGTCTTCTCGCGCTAAAATCTAGTTCTAGAACACTCTTGCAGATTTACAATGTGTCGGTTAGACTCCCGATGTCTCCCGCCTGAACTTACAGCCTTCCGCTGGAGCCATGAACGTCGTGCAGTGTCCTCAGTCGTGTGATGCTCCTCGACGCCTCTTCTAAGTGCTCCCGTACGTACGCATTGGAAATTGATAGTTCTACTGACACGTGTAAGCTATCGGCACTTCAGCCCTCCATCCTCTGCTTCCGTAATGACAGACCGCCAAGAAAGACAGGATAAGAGAATGTCGGAAACAGTCTTATCTTTCCTGTCAATCATTTGGCAAAATAAAGGCATTCTTAGGATTGTTTTGCCTAGCTCCATACATAAAAACGAAAACTAAATTTTGGTTCTCACGACTATCAGTCACGCACAAGAGAAGCCCCCTAATTGAATTTATTTAATTTGTGAGAACAAGCAACCCATGAGAAGAAAGCAGCTTCATTGTTTTAATGCCCTCTCCTCGCCATTGTAAGTGTGTTCAATCATCATTAAAACTATTTTTAATGTTATAAAACCGGATCAGAGTATTCTTACTAAATTGTGTTTCCTATATGGAACGTAAATATTCACGGCAAAAAAATGAGTTTTCAATTGACAACGCAGATGTACGAATATAAAATTGGAGAGGGCAAACCAAAGAATATCCACCTTCCAACAAATAGTAAAAGAATTCTTCATGCAAACTTCAAAACATACACTTATTTTATCAAACACTTTGATATAATCGATCCATAGTAAATGCACAGCTAACCTGTAGAGATAGACTTCAAACATCATTTAAAATATTCAAAAAAAAAAAATTCATCGGCGACAATCGAACCCGGAACTCTCGAGATTCGTGCCAGAGCATGCTACCGTTACACTACGCATCGTACAGGAAACCTTTTTAGAATAAAACCTTATAAATTTTCCCTGAGACGTGGCGGACACAGCGCCATCTATACTCAAGGAGATGCAGCTTTTTTCAATCGTTTCTATTGATTTTTAGATGTTAATGAGAAGGTCGATAACGCTCAAGCGTATATATAATTAAAAATCGATCCATAGTAAATGTACAGACTACCTGTAGAGATAGACTTCAAACTTTAGTTAAAATATTCTAAAAAAAACATTCATCGCCGACACGGCGGGAATCGGGAGATTCATGCCAGAGCGCACTACCGTTGTACCACGACTCGGACAATGAAATTTTTCAGAATAATGCTGTCATGCGTTCTGGCATGAATATGGAGAGATGCGAGTTCCATTTCCGCCGTGTCGGCGATGAATTTTTTTTCAGAATACTTTAACTTTGTTATAATACTTATTACTAAGTTTTAATTAACTTCTGAAGTATTTTTTTGGTGAATTCTGTTATTGGTGAAAAAGGCATTAAAATGGCAGCCATGTAAGTATGAGTTTTTCCTCAGTTACGTGTTGTGATCTATTATTAAGCTTTGCTTTTAACAAAACGAAATCAACATTCATTTCGAATTTCCCCTTGTGTCAACATGCAGTTAAACTTCTCCTATCTCTCATTTAAGCAAGTGAATGTTTTCACTCACACAGGATTCATTTTGGAATCTTTGTTGGAAATATTACTTGCAAGATAAAATCTATTTGCTGTTGAAAGAAAAATACAGGTTAATGGCGAATAATGTCCCGCAGATCGAACCGAAGGCGAAAATCACATACGTTGGGTTGTTTTACCACTGAGAGGCACTTTTTTGTACACAATGGGCTAAAAGGTCTGGTCCCAAGAATCAGAGAAGGCTGGAGGAAGCGGACTTACAGGATATCTGTTAGAGTACAGATAGAAGTATCCCTTTAAGGCCATCCAACATTTTCTTTAACGTGCACAGGGCATGGCTCTGCACACGGAGGCACTGCTTAACGTTCCATCCGACCGACGACGATCTTTTCAAGCCCATCGGTGTCCTCTATTCACCGAGGGTAGGGTGAGCGTTTTGAGGAGATAAATCTCAGTCCTGGCCCAGGTGGTATTCGAACCTGGGAAATGCAGATTACGAGCAAAGCGCGCTACCTACTGAGACCTCCTCGCCTCCAAATCAGATACCAAAAATGTTCTGAAGAACCTAACCCGAAGCTTAGGTAGTAGGAAAAACAGCCAGAACGCTGTGGTACAGCAAATGTGGTATTCGTTACCTGGTATTGTGAAAGAAACGTTATAGAGTCATTCGACAATAGGTATTTATTGCTCAGAGAAGTAGGAAAGTGCTTTTGAGATTTTAAAAAAGTGGACTGAGGAAAAATGTTTCAAAGGTTTGAAAAGGCCCCGTGCATCGTGGTTCCCTCGTCCGGACAACCATACCCTGAATACATTAAAGAACAGCTTGATGGGTGGCTTGACATATAACCACTGTCCGTGGGTTCCCACCTAATTCTGAGACCTTAGGGTCCTTGTGACCTGGCATTTTATCGAACTGCAAGGCAAACAGTGTCGCTATGAGGAAAAAAACCCGACATCTATCAAAAGACCCAGTAAATTTTGGTAGAAAATAAAATAAAAAGGTTCCATTACGTTCTCGAACTATTGAGGTCTTCCCGATTACCTAAAAATAACTAATTATATGCCACTTTAGAACATAAACCTATTGTTTTAAATAAATTGTTCAAGAGATTAAAGAGTATGCAGATGCATTGTGTGTAGTAATCAAAAGGTAAATGTGAAAAGCTTTTTATCGTCTGGTTTCACGTGCGAGGATGAAGAGAGCGACTATGAAGATGAATGATCCAAAGGACTCACAGGAACTTCTTCATCAATAAATATGACTAGAAATCCGTAGCATCCCCATGTAAATGAGCTTGTAATTCTGAATTTTGTCAGCTGTAATGTGAAATTATTAGAATATTTTGATTGTAAGAGTGCGGCAATTCATTGGCCTCATTGCTTCGAGCCATCTAAGTTGCAAATTAAACAAATTTGGGTTGTTTTACCTCTGAGCGGCACTTTTTTTGCACACAATGGGCTAAACGATCAGGTCACAAGGACCCTGAGAGCTCAGAAAAGGTTGCTATTAAGAGACAGATGGTAGACACCCATCAAGGCCATACAACATGTTCTTTAACGTGCACAGGGTATGGCTCTCCCGCACCCGGCTTAAATTCCCATCCGCGGACAGCGACCTTTCCAAGTCAGTCGATGTCCTCTATCGACAGAGGTCAGGGCTGAGATAAATCTCAACGCTGACCCAGACGGGACTCGAACCTGGGTACTTCAGATTACGAGCCTGGCGCGCTATCGACCGAACCACATCCGCTCCAAAATAAAATAGAAATAATAGATTACTTCTCCAGAAACTGCTTGTCACAGAGGTCTGATAGGAGCCTGGCAGTTCAAATACATCATAGAGAAAATCTATGAGGGAGCCTGGAGTTTTGCATGAAGACCCGAAAACAAGGAAAACACCTAAATGTATATCGCCTAGCACTTTAAATCCGTTAATGAAATATTAGCAACAAATAACGTACAATTTATAACAGTTATTACATTTAACAAATCACTCTACAAGAATAGAGAGAAATATTACTGAATATATCGATGGACCTTGTGGATGGGTGTTGCTCAATATGCATTGCTGAATAATGAGTGTTCTGCGTAATGATAAAAGTTCCGCTTAGTAATAAAATTGTTCTAAAATGAAAGACTATACAATTGCTGAAATGTGTTAAGGGAAAACTCGTTATTAAGATGATGACTATTATTACATATTTTTTACCGTGTTCTGGCTCACCAGTTAGCAAACTACGGAACGTGGGATATAAGATTATTATTAGTTATTGCACCAGAACGTTGCAGGTACAAGCCTTGAGGTTTATCGCATTGAATGTACACAGAAAGAAGATAACAGTAAGATAACATTGCGCTATGTTCATACGCTGAAGAGAATGTTACGATCATTCACACCTTCGGAGATACACATATGCTGGTTTAGCTCTACGGTTGTTTGGTCCCTTTTATCGCTAAAACACACTTACACAGGGAGTAAAAGAGGGTTATTCAACTGAAATCAATGCATGATGAGATAGAGTCATTGAAGCCGGTTGCTTGACGTGCATCTTGATGGCACATATTACTAGAGGATTTTGTAAAACTAAAACATAAAGCACTCTGATGGATAGTTTTCACGCGTCGAAAGAAACAGTATTGTGCACATCAAGGAACTGGACAAATTAATTTTTTTAAATATCCCCTCAAGCAGCTGCTTGCCACTGAGGTCTGACAGGAGCCTGCCAGTTTAATACGCTGTAGTAGAAGATCTGTGAGGACGGTGGGACATCAGCAGAAAGACAACACAAACATCCATGCCTTACCTGGGGATCGAACCCAGGTTTCTTTGATCAGTAGTCAAGCACGCTAACTACTCGGCCACGGGACGGATTGGAAGACAAATATTCGACACAAAACATTGCATTCATGTTAGACGTATACAGTATATATTCAATTTTTTAATTCAATTTTTATTCAACATAGATATGTATCAATACAAAAATTTATGAAATATACCCAGCTAAAGTAACTGAATACTTGAGCGCTGGTGTATAATTATGACAAAAATATAAATGCAAAAAATTTACAAGGCAACAATTGATAATTGAAACAATCAATGATGTAGAAGTCAAAAAATTGGTTTTACATACAGTTATCATTCATTGTTTAGTATTCATTCAGAAAGAGATTTATTAAATAAATATTTAGAAGTAATTTTCTTCATTGTATCTGGAACACAACATGTACTGTATATATGTCGACTCTACATCTTTTTGAAGTTTGACGCCATTGGTAACGTCAGATTCTTAGTCTCTGAGAAAAAAAAATATCAGAGGGTGAAACCTACTGAACACTGAGGGTTCTATGATACCGGTAATTAAATGAGCCCACAGACAGGGCCTGATATCATTGGACACTGATAGTATACCCTCTTTGTTCTCCTTCTCTTTACTAACTAGTGGATAGCGAATCCGAAGAAAACGATTATTTTTTCAATTTGTGATCAGCCGAAAAGCTACTAGCTAATCTGCAGGTTATGACAGAACAATTACCATGCCATAACTTGGACTCGAACCCGAACCAACGCGGTACCACTGCGCCGCCGAGGGGCGCAGTGGTTTTACGTTTAATTCTCGTTTTTCTTAATTTCAATTGTTTCATACCACAATTTTAAAACCCTCTCGTGTACCAACTTGTCTATCGACATTATTTATTAAGATTGTTATGCGAACTATCTACCAACCAAAGTCGAACAATAGCTAAAAGACAGGGCCGAATCTGGGGGAGGGGGCTGAGAGCGGGTAAGGGGACCAGTCACCCCATTTCAGTATGCTAATAAGAGTGATAGAGACAAAAAAATATTTATCTTATTTATATTTCATGCATTTTTCAGTAATTTTTAAGGACCTGTTGAAAGGAGGGGGAAATGTAATACAACATTAGAAATCCATTCTCTTTCTCCTCCCCCCTCCCCCGTTTTGCATTTTCCTGCTCGATTGTGTTTCACCCTCCCCCTCTCGTTTTTTTTCTAGGTATGGGCCTGCAAAAGGATATGCATATTTATGTCGAGTTTCAAGTCGAAATTTTGACATATTGATGAGTTGCATGTTTAGTGAGCTATCCCTAATGGTTCAAGTATATTGAATAATTCTAGAAAAAAAAATGTGCTTATGATGCTTAAAACTGTCTTAAAATATTTCTACTGGTTTGGAATTCATAGTTAAGCAAATTTTGTTATGATTGTTGCTTGCCGATTAAACATACCAGTATCTCAGTGGTTATTTGCTTGACTGGGGTAATAAGTGGCCGGATCGGAATCTTCGCTAAAGCGTAGATGTTTTTCTTTAATTTGTATTTCCTTTACGTTGAGGTAGCAGTTTCTTCATAGTTATCCTTCCGTACTTCTGAAGTAAGTAAGCTACTTCAGAAGTAATTTATGATTTTTATGAAGTTCAGCTGTTTCTGGTACTCACTTTCTTCTCTTCACAGCTTGGGTTCATTTTCGCAACTGAAACATACTTTTGTTTAAAGAATCCAGCAGTCTGCAACAAATTTGAATGGTGGAGAGGTAAGTGGATAAGTGTCTGAACTGAAATGCACCAGAATATAGTTCCGTTTCCTTTTTATTTCGGAAATTATTTTCACTGCATAATCCTCTCCGTTTCACTGGTATTTTAAAATATATTCTTGCAAAATACGTGACATATATATATTAACTAAAGTCCTCCACACTCGAATAGAAGACTCAATACCTTTTTGAAACATTGGAAATTAGATGGATAGATAGTCCTGTAGACTAGGAGAGTCTGCAGGACTATCTATCTATCTATCTAAAGTCCCTTCCCCACCTGTATTCGGCCTGAGAGTTAGTTGCTGAAGTATTGTGGAACTGACAGCAATTTTGAAGTGTCAAAGGATCTAATAAAGTGAAAGAAGGATCTCGCTATCCTGAAGTCTTGATTGTCTGTCTTAAAGATGGCAGTCCCCGCAGTGGCAGAAGAGCAGACAATGAGTTGGGTTGTGGGTTGTTTTACACCTGAGCGGCACTTTTTTGCACACCATGGGCTAAATGGCCAGGTCACATGGACCCGAAGGCTCAGAGAAGGTTGGGGGAGGGGGACCCACTGGAACAAGCTGTTGGGAGACAGATGGTAGCCTCCCGTCAAGGCCATTCAGCGTGTTCTTTAACGTGCACATGGTATGGCTCTCCCGCACACGGGGCCACGGCTTAACGTCCCATCCGACGGACGGCGGCCTTTCCAAGCCCATCGGTGTCCCCTACTGGCCGTGGGCAGGGCGGGGAATTTTGCGGAGATAAATCTCAACGCTGACCCAGCTGGGACTCGAACCTGGGAACTACAGATTACGAGCCTGGCGCGCTACCGACTGAGCCACCTCCCCCTACTTTACAGATATAGTATCTTTTAAAATGTATATTGTTGCACTTACGTTTGATGCAGTGTGTATTTCGATCCATTAATTGTTCCTTATGTGCCAACAGCGCAATAGTGAAACTACCCAGACAAGGATATTTGTAATGAAGATATGACAGACTCTTAAAGAAGAATTAAAAAAAAAGTAAAAATATCAAATCAGTAATTTTTACATCTTAAAATCTATATTTATAGCTCCTTCAGAAATTTTGAAAATTGATTTTTAAGGTATAAAAATTAAATTTAAGATATCACAACCAGAATTAATATAATAAAATTAAAGTAGGTTATTGCTGCGATTCCACCACCAGAAGACGCGTTATTTCAATAAAGGTAACGTTATATCTTGATCTATATCAGAATCGTTCAACCAGAGCCTCCTTTATCATAACGAGCCTGAACAGTGCAATAACAGAATTAATTTTAAAATATATAAATTTTTCAATACATCTCTATCTCCTAAAGTATTATTATCTCTTAAGTATCTCTCTCTCTGTTCTCTTAAAGTTCAACTAGCAGTTAACTAATTGTAAAATTTGCTGAATTTTGAAATATCACAATTTTTCAATAAAGTCATAATGAATATGTTATTTTATTTCACAATGGTTTAAAATAAACAGCTGATAATTAAAATTTAGATAAATTAAATAATTTAAAAATTTAAGAATATTTAATATTCTTCGTTTCTTTCCTCCTTTTGTTCAACGGCTCTCCGGGGCCCGGTATAACTAGGAGGGTACAATCTGACTTATTTATTTCATTTTTTTTTTCGAAACATTTTTAGGTGGATAACCAAACGATTTTGCCATCTCACAGTACTGATTAAAATATTATTATTGTTTATTAATCAAGATTTTTTCTTGATTCCTTAAAATATTTATTATTATTTATATTTTTTTTCTGCAGTTCTTTGAGAACATAGGTTTTTTTCAAGTGGCTCTTCACTAAGTTTGGGTTGGTCAGGCTGATCTATACAAAGAACAAGTAATTTTTATTACTTCCTATCGAAATAAAAATACTACGTTTTCCTTCAAAGACCTTTCTGCTGATGCTGGTTTTCAGACGAGAAATGCCACAATTTACCATTAAAGTCGTTTATTAATTACCTAACTAACAACATACAATGCGTTAAAATAGGGGATGTATATAGCAGTTGGAGTCAAATTGAATGTGGTGTACAGTCGCTCAAAAAAGTATCCGAACGCTATGGTTGATTTACAGAATTCAGAAAAAATATCTGGCAACGATTTTTTTAGAAATTAGTGATCTGGCAACCTTCGTGTACAGTACACGAAGATTGACAAATCACTAATTAAAAAAAATCGTTGCCAGATATTTTTTTCTGAATTCTGTAATCAACCACAGCGTTCGGATACTTTTTTGAGCGACTGTACCCCAAGGATCTGTTTTAGAGTTCTTAATTTTATAATATAGATAAACGATATGAATTTTATTGGAATAAAAGGCGCTTGATTTTAATGCAATTCGTTGGAGAAAAGAATTGTTCACTGTTGAAAGATGAACCAAAAAACGTGAAGGACCATGTATTTTCTTGCTCAGAACCTTTGCTCCCAAGTAGTCTTCTCGAGAGTTTTTCGAGAAATACACGGTTTACAAAATGATCGCTTTTCGAGAAATAATTATTTTTCTCAAGAAATTTGCTAGTAAATTATTATTTCAGTAAAATTAATTATTTTAAAATATCATGTGTCGACACTTATACATGACCATAATTTAATACAGACAGGTTCTATGAAGTGTACAAAATAACCCGAAACAAAAAATTTCTGTTGGAAGTTTTTTTAATTGTAAGACCAACATCATAATGAAACGAAACTTTTATTTCAAAACAAAGGGAAAAGATTATGAGATGAAACGATCGATGCCTGTTGTCTTAGGTTTTTAAGAGCATTACTTTAAATACAATGCGCAGGTAGTTGTTATAAATAATATTATTGTATTAAAAATTAAACATTAACAAGAATACTTTTCTTTAATAATATTTTTTTGTTTTAAATAAATGTAACACTATACAAATGTTTGTTTTATGATTACAATGTGTTGTTTTTGTTAGTAATTACAATTTTGGTTATTTTAATAAAATTGTTGAGAAAAATCTAAGAGCAAAAATTATTTTTTATAGAGTAGGATTTTTCGGTAATTATTCAAAAAATTAAGATATCTGATTCCCGATTGTCCAGAAATCAGAAACCATATTCCTGACCCTTAGATTTAATTGTCCCATTCCTTAGATTGGCGAAGGTTGAGACACAGTGCTGCCTATTATGAAATACTTAATTTCATGCATTGAATGTTTTGTGCATGTGTTTTTAATTCAATTTTGTAAAATCATTCAGAAGTAATTATAAGGCAAACAATTTAAATCATCTTACGTATTTACTTTGTGATATTCTCAATCTGATTAAAGTGAGGCAAAAATTTTATTCCTAATCTGGTTAAAATGATGCATATTTGTTTCATAAAATTCTTAATCTGGCGATCGTCATTGGACGAGTCACATCATTAATTTATACTTATTGATTTTTATTATTCTGGCCGTTTTCCATTATGTTATCATCAGCAGTTCATAATAAGTAATACCAAAGCTGGATCTCAACTGGGAGATGCTTACGCCATTCATTTGTTTTTTCGTTTACAACACCTAGAAGAATCCTAGAAACTACTCCTAGCTTGTGAAGGCCTTCTCATATAAAGATATGATTCACTAAAACCAAAGTCAGTTCTCACCACTGCCTCAGTAGAGCTAACAGAACAAGGTTGGCCTGCTGGACAGTAGCTAGGTCCCTAACCATTATACCAATTAAAGCTTAATTAAACTAAAGTTAAGGTTTTGAAAATGTTAGTAACCGGAATGTAGCAAAAAAGTATTAAACATATATAAATATCCCATATATTTCAAGAAATTTGTTAAAGACTATTAAAAGGGAAAAAAAGGTTTCTACCGGAACGGCGTTCCGGTTCATTTCAAAACAATTTTGTCCCCTCACTTTCATGTTGGTTACTTGGCTCTCCCTTTATTTTTCCCTATATACGGGACTGTGTAATATTAATTCTTATGCACAGTCATATGTTACAGAGACTCTAGGTACATTATTTTCAATTTAATAATATATAAAAATTATTCAATACTTTCAATTGCCAATTTTCACAGATAAAAATTTATCAAATTACCCCATGTTCCTCTTACAGTATAAAAAATTATCAGTTAATATTTCGTGCTTTTTTTTGGCAATTTCTCGTTAAAAATTCTCTACTCCGACCAATATTACGACCGTTTTATAACTTTCCCTAAAGAGTCGCTATATCGCAAGTTACTTTATTTGAGTATTAAAAAATTACCAAAGGTAGGTTTCACAAGAGGTTCCAAAATGCTCTCAACATTTCAAAAGGGTCATTGCAACAGATTTTTTACTGGTATTTACGAAAAAAGGGGCTGGTACATTGTTTCGTTGCTTACCACCAGTGAAAAAGCTCTGCGTTTAAGAATACCTCAGGTTTCGATGGGTCAATGAGATTGATGAGACATCAACTACCTGATAGTTTATACTCGTATATTTAAAGTCTGTTTGCGAAAAAGTAAAAGAAAAACATTATTTGTTTCATTCGAAAGTAAATCAACGTGTTATGAAAACAATTCGACTGGTTGTTCTGTGTATTCGTTTTTTGTGAAGTCATACATTTCACAAGTACGTCAAAAAAAAAGAGTTGATTTTTCAAGTTGTTAAATTCTGTAGTTTCTGCTCGTTAAAAAACAGAGTACAGGTAACTGACTTCTCATTTCTTATCTTTCGTTTGACACCTAGAATACTAAATCCTGAAAACGAGGTTAAGAGCAGTGATTTAAAACATGAGAGACATCTTCTCGACGTCATCTACACCATCTGCTACACTTCTGAAAGCGACACTCTGTTGTCTCTAGATAAATGCCTCATGATGACCACTTTAGTAAAAGCGAATGCAAATAAAAATCCTCATCTTACTCTTATCATTACTATATTGCAGGCACTTGTGGCAATCCCTCATTATGTCACCTTTCACAAGGTCAGCGTGGTTTGTTCTTCTGAGTTCATCTTATTTTGTCTTATCCCATGAAGGAAGTAAGTGATATTTTCCATATTATTATTGTAAGTTTCTGTAAAATATTTTTGTGATTCTTTTTTTGAATGGCTTAGTAGTACTTGAAAAGAGAAAGGTAAAAATTTAGCAAGCCAGTGGGTTTCATCATTTTATTTGTTGAACTATTTAGGTGGTGGGTGATATAATTAAGGAACCCAAAACCAGGATCCGTTTGGAACAAAATGTAGAGCATTCTCTCGGTTGGAGATGCGAATTAGTACTGTCGCTCAAAAAAGTATCCGAACACTACGGTTGATTACAAAATTCAGAAAAAATATCTGGCAACGATTTTTTTTAGAAATTAGTGATCTGGAAACCTTCATGTCACGTGACACGAAGGTTGCCAGATCACTAATTTCTAAAAAAATCGTTGCCAGATATTTTTTCTGAATTTTGTAATCAACCGTAGTGTTCGGATACTTTTTTGAGCGACTGTACCAAGAAAATGTAGCTAAAGACAAATTTCTCCATAAGAATTGAAATAAATTCCTTTCATTCGTGAGAATTGATGAATGAAATTTTCTGGCCAAGAAGTCTTTAAGGTACCCATACTTAACATAAATAATGAATGGTAAATAGGAATTATAAAAATTAGAATATAACATTCAAACGAATACTTTATTGTAAATTAAATTTTCAGTACCCATATAGAAACACTAGCTGTAAAATGCTTCAAATTAATATGAAACTGTTAAATAATATATTTTCTAAATCGTTCCTACATGAGAATATGAAATAAATTTACAATTAAAAATGGAGTGTTTCAATTTTTTATTTGTAATTTTTCCATTTACATGATTTTTAATGTTTTTAGCGAAAGATGTTTGTTTCGATTCATAGCATTAATAACGTGTTCCAAATGTTATTAGAATAATCAAACGAATTCTGAACGGAAATATATGCAGTACTGTAGTGAGAAATAGTACTTAAAAATTAGGGCAGCTAAATGCAAAAATATTTACGGGGAGAAAGCATCAGAGTTACAGTATATATTTAACAGGTAATATTAACAGGGTTAATATCATCTGGCGCTAACAACTACATGTTACTCGTAAGTGGGGGCGGGGTTGCTCAGTCGGTAAAGCGCCAGGCTCGTAATCTGCAGTTCCCAGGTTCAAATCCCAGATGGATCAGGGTTGAGATTTATCTCCGCAAAACTCCCCGCCTTGCCCACGGTCAGTAGGGGACACCGATGGGCTTGGAAATGTCGCCGTCCGTCGGATGGGACGTTAAGCCGTGGTCCGTGTGCGGGAGAGCCATACCCTGCACACGTTAAAGAACACGCTGGATAGCCTTGACGGGAGGCTACCATCTGCCTCCCAACAGCTGTTCCAGTGGGTTCTCTCCCCCAACCTTCTCTGAGCCCTCGGGGTCCTTGTGATTTGGCCATTTAGCCCATAGTGTGCAAAAAAAAGTGTCGCTCAGAGGTAAAACAACCCAACTCGTAAGTATAAGATTTCTAATACTGTTAATGTTAATTTAAAATATGTTTAAAAATGTCCACTTTAATGTAAAATGCATGATCCAAACTTTTCACACTGTTACATAACCTGAGTCAAATTGACCCAGTCTCCAAAACATTAAAGATGCAATAAATGAATGCAGATTTTTATTATTTTGATTTAAATATATGTTACAGTTTACTTTTGTTTCTTTGGCTAAAGGAAAGTATACAAACAAGAAAATATTTCCACTAGATTTTCTAAGTGTAGTTTTTCACATTGAAAAGCAAAAAGCTTTTGTTAAACTTAAAAATTCAGCTTTGACAAGATCTATTTGGTTTTAAAAATGGTTACAGTTTAGGTACATTATTCATGAATAATAAATAACTGAATGATTTGCAAATTATCTTTCTGTACACTGCTCAAAATATCGAATATTTTCTTCATGAGACTTCTATGTGCAGTCGCAACACCGCTTTCATTTCCTGTTATAGTCCGTTTCACATAAAGAATGGAGCGGCAAGTCTTCAAAGAGTTTTTCGTCCGATCGTGGTTTATTACGCCAAACCATGAAAGCCAATGGAAAGCAAGATTCTACGCCTGAAAACGTATCAATCCTCAACGGCTTGGGAGGTTCTATGGCAAGTGTTTTACATCTATAATAATAAAATATGTCCTTGGTCGTCAAAACTCTTGGCATAAAAGAGCTTGGAATCTGGAATTTTGGCAGAAGATTAAGAGTAGCATGAGAATGTACAGTGTAAAATATAAACACGAATGGTTGATAGTTGGAAATCACAATTTTGGATAAAATATCTTTTTATCCCATCCTCCATTCGGAGCTTCTGTTCATCCACTAATTCGCATCGAGAAAGTCACCAACCATTGTCAGATTCCTCACAATCCAAAATATATTGTTAGGACAGATGAAGGTGCAACAACAAAACCAGAACAGATGTGTCATTTGACACTCGTGTTATGCTTCAGCGTGAGAATTACGTCACTAGTCTATTTAGGCTTGCCATATGTCCGGGAATGGCCCGGACTGTCCTGGATTTCAGTAGTTGTCCGGGATTTTGTCCAGGGCTTTAAAATGCCCTGGATTTCAAATTTTCTTCACTCAAGTGTCTACCAACATTTTATTTGCTTAATCGATAGGCTCTTTGAACGTGTTGTAGTTGAGTAGCAACACGGTACTCGCTCAAGGCTGCAGGCGCAAGTATTGCACATGCGCAATAAGCGTGTTTTCGTTGGCATTACCTAGTAACCCGTAAAATTTAAAACTAAGTTAAACCCTAAAATGAATAGTAAAAGAAAGTGAAAGTTTAGGAACAAACTTAAAGAAGAGTACAAATATTTAAAAAGACAAAATGACAACGAAAGTCTTGTACGTTGTACTATTCATAATCGGTGTTTCTCATTGATCGAAGATCATATTCGCAGTGACAAGCACAAATGGGCGGTAAATGATCAGTCTTCCTGTATTACTTCTTATTTTAAGTCGCGTGATCTAAATCAACCTGATTTATTATGTGCAGCTAAGGAAGTAACTTTTGCCTGTCATTCAGCTGTACATGAATTCAGCTTCATGTCTGTGGATTGTACATCCAAGTTAATCAAGCATTTGTATGATTCGAAGGTTTTCTCTGGAAAAATCAAGACTGAAGCCATCATGACCAATATTATATCACAGTACATTTTAATAAAGTTTTAGTAGACTTGCAGAAAGTAATTTTTTCCGACCTATAGGACAGAGAAGAATCCTAGAAGCTATTCCTAGCTTTTACAGGCCTTCTCATACAAGGACATGCCCTACTAAGACCGAAGTCACTGCTGACCACTGCCTTAGTTAGAGCTAACACAACACACAAAGTTTGCCTTGCTGGACCAGTCGCTAGCTGCCTAACCACTATGCCAGTTAAGGCATAGTGGTTAGGCAGCTAGCGATCACTATGCCAGTTAAGGCATAGTGGTCGCAAATATAATTTCATTAAGGTTATTTATAACCACTATGCCAGTTAAGGCATAGTGGTTATAAATTTCGTTACAATCAGTGTCGACGCTTCCAATAGAAAAGAAGTAAAATTAGTTCCGATTATTGACAGATATTTCTCGTTGGATACTGGGAGTCAGGTAAAGCAACAAAATTTTGAAGAAATGCCTGGGGAGAGTTCCGATATACTCATTATTTATATAATGGAAACTGACAGAAAACATAAAGAAAATTATTTGCTTCTGTGCAGACAACACAAACAGTAATTTTGGTGGTGTGAAATGAAAGGGAGATAATAACGTACACAGAAAATTAGAGTGCAAATTAGGACGCCCTATTTCAGGAGTTGGATGTGCAGCTCACATTATTAGTAACTCTGTACAAATAGCTGCTGATCAACTTCTTATTGATACTGAAGTGATAATTGTAAAAATGTATAAGTATTTCTACATTTACATAGTAAGAAATACCAAATTAAAAGCCTTTTGTGAAGATGCAGAGGGAGAATATAAAATAATGTTGTCGCACAGTGTTACACGGTTTTTAAGTCTGCTATCTGAATCTCGGAGAGTTCTTGACATATTTGATAAATTGAAATTATTTTTTATGAACGAAGAAAATCGTCCAACAATTCTAAAATAATTTTTTGAAAACTCGGAGAACGAGGTATATTTATCATTTTTCCACTTTTTCATAACACGAAAAAATCTACAGAATCAAATGATATCATTGCAATAGAAGTTGCTTCAAAATATTACGACCTAATAACTAAACTTAGAGAAAGAAGGGCTGCGAAATAGCTATTGTTAAAAGTTAAGAACGAAAAATCTTAAGGCGAACTATTGACGCACTTTGACTAGTTCTGCAAAACGAGAGACAGCATATTTAGAATTATGGTAATCGAATTTCAAAAACCTTAAAATATTTTCCTGGATAATTCTAAAATCTAAATTGAAATGGGCTGATATCGAAAAAGTGCTCAATACTTTAATTCTCTAATAGGATAACAACCACAAACATTTTTTAATATTGACAAATTGTTTGATGAACTATCATTAATTAATCAAATTTATATGAATGTAAAAATTTAATGATGACTCAAGTTTAACTCAGAGATGGATGCGCATATTTGAAATAGCTAAGAAAGCTAATATTTGCATTCTTAACATTTTTAAGCTTGTGTTAGTTGACTTTGTTTTATATATGCGGTCACTTGGGTTCGAGCCCCGGATAAGGCATGGATGTTCGTGTTATTTTTCTGCTGAGGTCCTGCCATCCTCTCAGACCTTCTGCTATGGCATATAAACTGACAGGCTCCTGTCAGACCTCTGTACCAAGCAGCTGCTTGAGGGGTTTTATTTATTTTATTTTATACCTTTCTAATAAATTAGTCATATATACTTTTTGTTGCTAAGCATTGTTTTGAACTGACGCTCAGTTTTTCTATTAAAATTTGTTTACAATGTTATTATATTAAGGCATTGCAGGAAGGAACCTGATTTTTTTCACCAACATGGGGCCACAAAGGGTCATCATTCGATCAAGTACTTCGGGATTACAGGGGACCAAAATCTGTCGAAATGGAAAATAACAATTTTGAAAATTTGCATAGAGATGAATCCACGGTCTATAAGACTGCGGCGCGCTGACGTCAACAACGACTTAAGCAACACCGGGTAATTCTTCCAATCGCTATTAAATTAATGATTGCCAATCCTTCATAAGGAGGGACAATTTTTGTCATCATTCTTTGGTTAGCAGCGTACCATTTTCCTAATTTTTTTTGCATTGATTTATGTACTGAACATGTCTTTTTTAAGCATTCTTCATGTTAGCTGAAATAACTCGCGCACCAGTCATTGGCATGGATAAGACAAGTTGCCGTTCCCTGGTTAAAGATGTGAGCCCATTATCAGTAAGATAAAATCCGATGTTTTTCGACGTATTGCCCAGAAATTTCGAAGTTAAGAAATCTAGGTCTCTGAAACTTTGTCTAGTAATATTTTTTTTGCAATATTCAAGAAGAGAGGTTCTCAGAAGATATTTTTTCGTGGCTTCATTACGTCCACGAACGTTTGGCTTGGCTGCAATAAAAAATAACTGAAACTTAATGGTAAACATGTTTGTATAGACTTGTAAATAAAAAAAAATTAAGAATATAAAAGCTTTGATTTTTATTTTTTAATATATAATTAATTAATTATCATCAAATAATATGCATAGAATGTGTATTGTTAGCATACTTTTTATGACTCTGGTTCAAAAACAGACATAAAAAATGAAATAACTAATACTGTAAGATCGAATATATACTGATGCGCTTGTTTGAAAAATCTCCTTTTTTTGGAGAACTTTATGATAAATAAAAATTGTTATTAATACTTCTTTTTTATTTCAAATTTTCTGTTTTCCGCACTTGAGAAGCGCTATTCTACAATGTTTATGTACATTTATATAATCAAATGTAGTATCTTTCACTAAATACGAATGTTACGATTTGGTTTAGAAGTTTAAACTGACAGTCTGTATTTCCAGTAACATACATCCTAAATGGACCGGATCTAGTGGGGAGAAAGAGTGGGCCATGTCCCTCCCCCCTTTCAGAATGCTAGTGAGAGTAATGTAGGTAAAAATTATTAAAGCTATTTATATTTCATGTACAGGGTATTTATAATTAAACTGGAAATACTCAGAGTGATGTAGAGAAGGATCTATTCGACGGATCACAGCGAAAAGTGGTGGATACCTTAATAAGAACATGGGGTAGAGAATTTGTGAATAAAAAAGTAGTTAGTGTTAGTGCCACCAGGTGGCGTGGGTGCGCTAAAACATGGTAGAACATGCTAATTCAACGTGACATTGCAGTCAATCACATGTGAGAGTCATGAAGCACACTATAAAATGTGATGTCTTCCCTGTAATCGCTAGAAGGAACCATGGGTATTTACAAGAAGGACCGAGCTTTGCTAGTGAAACCCTTTTAACAAAACGGCAGTAAACGGCACTGCATTAGGCCAATATCGTCGTCTGAAAGATATAAGGAAAAAACCTTTGTCGCTAAATGGACTGAAGAATATGATACAGAAATTCGAAGAAATAGGCGAGTTGGGTGTGGCTCCGGGTAGAGACCGGTGGCCTGTTGAAGAAAGCAATGTGGAAGACGTCGCACTTACCGTTGCAGAAATCGACTTAACTTTGCGATTTCTGGCGAGGATGCAGCTCGACGACATCTAGTCTTCGAAAGCCTTATGGACCGATGAGGCGCATTTTTCCCTACATGGAGCAGTGAATACGCACAACTGAAGAATATGGAGACTTACACATCCGCGTGCTGGGCATGATGTATGTAACTGTATGGTGCGGGTTTACCGAAAACTTTATAATCGGACCATTTTTCGTTGAGGAGATCACGCCTCAAGGCCCCGTGCATCGATCGGTGAATGGTTGAGAGATGTCCAGTCCAAAACAGATTTCATCACAGGATGGGGCGCCACCATATATTGGATGTACGGCAACGCAATTGTTGCGTACCACATTTGGTAAGGACAGAATACTTTCTCAAACGTTTTCCAATGCATAGCCACCACGTTCCCCCGACCTGAACCCATGCGATTTTTGGTTATGTGGGGTTATTTGAAAACCGAGTTTACCAAGGCAATGTTGGATCGCTTGCTGAACTAATATCTAGGGAGCTCCCCCCCCCCACCTAGATAACATAGCATGTTATAACACAGCATGTTGCAGCCATTCCCTAGATAACATAGCATGTCATAATACAGCATGTTTCAGCCATCCCCTAGATAACATAGCAAGAATAACACAGCATGTTGCAGTCATTCCTGAGAAATGTTTCAAGCAACTGTGGACCATGCCGTATTACATTTCTAGCACATTTTGCATACGAATGGTTCACATATTGAGAATCTTGATACGTAAAATAAAGGTTATGTTTGCTCAACCTGGTATTTTCTTTATTTTAGCCATCCATGCCACATGGTGGCACTAACACTAATTAATTTATTTTATTCGCAAATTCTCTACCCCATTTTCTTATTAAGGTATCCACGAATTTTCGCTGTGATCCGTCAAGTAGTACTGCCAGTTTAATTATAACCACTCTGTATTTTTCAAGAAATTTTATAAACCTGTGAAACGGAGGGGATTTGCTCTACTGCATTAGAAATATAGTCCTTTTTACTCTCTCCCTTTTATCTGTTTCCCGCTCGATTGTGCTTCTTGACCTCCCCTCCCCCGCTCTACTTTTTCCCCTAGATCCGGGACTGCATCCAAATACAGGTAAACACTGTAGTATGTTAAAACTCTTGAGCATAGAGGAAAGGGGCGGGAGTGGCTCAGTCGGTAGCGCGCCAGGCTCGTAATCTGCAGTTCCCAGGTTCGAGTGCCAGCTGGGTCAGCGTTGAGATTTATCTCCGCAAAACTCCCCGCCCTGCCCACGGTCAGTAGGGGACACCGATGGGCTTGGAAAGGCCGCCGTCCGTCGGATGGGACGTTAAGTCGTGGCCCCGTGTGTGGGAGAGTCATACCCTGTGCACGTTAAAGAACACGCTGGATGGCCTTGACGGGAGGCTACCATCTGTCTCCCAACAGCTGTTCCAGCAACCTCCCCCAACCTTCTCTGAGCCTTCGGGGTCCATGTGACCTGGCCATTTAGCCCATGGTGTGCAAAAAAGTGCCGCTCAGATGTAAAACAACCCAACGCATAGAGGAAAAATTTTCTTCAGACGAGGGGATAGCAATCCAGCACCTCCTGACATCTCAGGTATTTTGACCACTGAACATAATGGCCAGAGCAGCTGACATGTCAGGCTCAATACAATATTTCCTCTACACTCAAGATTTCTTTCTTTCATGAACAGAGAACAAAAGTATTTATTATGCTTTATTTTTTGATTAATTTAGATGGCCGAATAACCTGTTCACCAGGATTCGTCACGAATGAAGTCTCAGGGGCGAAGAATGGCCTTTTCTGCTTCAGATTGTTTCCTGATAATGCCTCATGGGAAAATGCACGCCAAAACTGCATGGACAATTTCAGTTTCTTACTTGACAACGAATTCTTCAATACAACCGATCTGCAAAGATTCTTGACTGAGACTAAAGGTAAGTGTTTTAATTTTGAGAAAGTATGTTTATATGTGTAGGGGACTGGGGACAGTAACTACTGATGTTCAATGTTTAAAAAATGAGATGCAAAAACGAAAATTCCTATACTTAGGACTCAGTTCAAACGTATATTACAACAAGATTAAGAAGATGTCCGTCCCATGACCGAGTGGTTAGCGCGCTTGGCTACTGATCTAAGGGACCTGGGTTCGAGCCCCGGATTAAGGCATAGACGTTTGTGTAGTTTTTCTGCTGAGGTCCTGCCATCCTCACAGACCTTCTACTATGGCATATAAACTGACAGGCTCCTGTCAGACCTCTGTGGTAAGCAGCTGCTTGAGGGGGTATTTATTATTTTTAATAATCCAAACTGTTGAAACCATAAACTATGCATCTTTTCGCTGCTGGTAGACAGTCTCTCTTCATCAGCGTAGTGTAATGAAAGTCCCGAAGAACCTTTTCGTCCGTTTACGTATTTGTCAAAATAGTTATTAAATCGTATCTTTCAAACATTGTGCCAGAAACATAATCAGGATTTAGTTTCTTGCTTTTTTTTGGGAGGGGGAGTAAAAACTGATGCATGTTATTGGGAATACAAAATATACCTGACCGGACATGAAAAGTTAAAATGAAATTCTATATGGAATAAGCTTTTATAATTATACATTTCTTAAATCTATTCAAATATATGGACTAAAATAAAATTATGCAAAAACACTTGTTTCCGAATTCAAAGCAGATAGACAAGTTCGAGACTTCGTATAAGATGACGGGATTTTTGAGGTGGGGATACCTTGGACCGTGACTCCCCCTAGATAAGTCCTCGACTGTGGACTCATAATGAGTTATATACGAAATGAAAGACCGTGACGAAGGAAGTGTCCTAAGCAATTAAAAGTTTTACTCTATTGTTTCTTTCCTCATTTTTTCTTCCGCTTTTATAATAAAATAACGAGTAATTAGGCCTATCTCACACAGAATAGGGAGATTGTTTATGTTTGCCCTTAGGGGCCCAACTAAGGGTGGTTTACTTATATATTTTGTTCTTACTCATGGCAAATAGGCATATCTTTATGATCGAGATGGTTAGGGGTAAAATTATTACCCGGTACAGCGAATATGATTTTACGATCTGCGATCTACGGTACGGAGATTGTCGCAAATGAATTTAATTATTGGTTCCTTGTATCTCTTCATAACCAGATACTATCACTGTGATTGATATCATCTCCGGTACTCCGATAGAGTGTCTGGCTACGAGTAGCATCTGGTAAGTATATATACACTTTGCATAAAATTTTGTTAAGTTCTCCGTCGGTTTAAAAAACCACACTGTAATTCCCGACCATATGAACTAACAAGAATAGAAATCCCAGCACTACTTCTTTCATTGAGGCGGGGGGTATCAAGGGGATCTCTAATCTGCAGTTACAGGTTCCAGTCCAGCCTGGGCCAGCGATGAGATTTATCTCCATAAAACTACCCGCCCTGACCTCTGGTCAATACGCGACACCTATGAACTTGGAAATGTGGCAGTCCGTCAGATGGGACGTTAATCCATGGCTCAGTGTGCAGGAGAGCCATATACTGTGCATGTTAACGAACCCACTGAATGGCAAACCTTCTCCGAGACATCACAGTTCTTGTGATCTAGCTATTTATCCCAGTGGGGCAAAAAAGGTGTCTCTCAGAGGTAAAGCAACCCAACTTCTTTCACTCTCTTAGGTAAGTATGACAGTAGCAGAAAAGTTCAAGCTTAAGGAAAGTTTGGGTCTGTTGAACCCTTATTCCCGAATGTGATAGCTCTACTGCCTTAGTTTATCTGGTAGAGCAACTGGTGTGGAATTAGATTTCGAGGCTGTAAGCTATAAGAGTCTCACTAGCAGCAAGGAAAGGGGAGCTGTTTGGAGAGGCCATTGCTTCATCCCATGGCTTCCACTCTCCAAACAACAACAGGGCAGCCATTGCGACAATGAAGGAAGGTGAAGCATCCCTGCTTCGTGGTCAGTTGAGGTCAGATGAGGGATCGCCGGGTGTTGGAGACTCTAAGTGTGACCCTGACCTCTGTCACGTGACGGAACAGAGAAGATATTCTCTCGCCGGCCATTGGAGACTGAAGAGCTTTGTCTTAGATATGAGGCAAGAAGTGAGACTGCAACCTCAGGCTGAGTTTTAGCCTTGTTCTGTAGGTCTTTGTGAGACCTTGTGATGTACATATGTCAATAAATTGGTTCCTTGTATCTCTTCATAACCAGATATTATCACTGTGATTGATATCATCTGATGTACCCTGCCACCAGTAGTCTTCCTCATCCTGACAAGAGGTAAAAACAAACGTAGCAATTTACATTCCTACTTGGGTAGTTCACTTGGCGTCAGCACAGATAAGGAAGTTTATAGAGGCGGATGTTGTGTTTTTTTTATTCATGGTCACCAATCTCTGATTTTTTATTTATAAACTTTTTATTAATTATGCATTAAACAAGGTAATGAGGACAAACTGCTACACATTTTGTTCCCAATCAATTATTTTGTCCACATTCAAATTGTCTTAAATCATGCGAACCAATATTAATTACACTTTTTTGTGATTTTTCACGTAGCAATGGTCTGTTTACTTGTAGTCGCCGTTTACCTAAAACACTGTCTGATTGGTCTAATTGGTCAACCATGGTCTAATTGGTAGTTCTTTTAAAAATTAGTTTGGTGCAAAAGCGGACACTGCAAGTCTTTTTCAGGGACCCAAGTATAGGAGGGAGCCAGGTCTACGATAAAAAACTCGATTCCGATTTGTTGCAAAAATTAAATACTTATTCATTGACAGTTCGTACTTACTGCTTAGTTTTTTCCCCAGTTCTGTGGAACTTGTGTAAAATAAGAATTATTATTATTATTATCAAAAACGTTTTGCTCTTATGAGGACATGGGGGCAAGGGACACTAAGAGCTCATGGTGCTGAAGTGGCAATTACCATTGCATCAGTACCATGTCAATGATCAACCACAGTTTCAATGTCAAGTGAGCATTTTCCGTTGCATCAGTGCCATGCGCATGATGAGTTACGGTGTCAGTACCCAGTGGGCCAATTGCCGTTACATCAGTGCCATTTCCGTGATCAGCAACAGTATCAGCATCAAGTGGACAATTACTGTTTCATCAATACCATGTCCATGATGGGTCACGTCTCAGTACAAAGTGCGCAATTTCCTTTACATCAGTACCATGCCCATGATGAGTATCTGTGTCAATATCAAATGGGAAATTACTGTTGCATCTGTACCATATCCATGATGGGGCACGGTGTCAATACCAAGTGGGAAATTACTGTTGCATCTATACCATATCCATTATGGGTCACTGTGTCAATACCAAGTGGGAAATTACGGTTGCATCTGTACCATGTCCATGATGGGGCATGGTGTCAGTACCAAGTGGGAAATTACTGTTGCATCTATACCATATCCATGATGGGTAACTGTGTCAATACCAAGTGGGAAATTACTGTTGCATCTGTACCATGTCTATGATGGGTCACTGTGTCAATACCAAACGGGAAATTACTGTTCCATCTATACCATATCCATGATTGGTCACTGTGTCAATAGCAAGTGGGAAATTACTGTTGCATCTATACCATATACATGATGGGGCACGGTGTCAGTACCAAGTGGGCAATCACCTTGGAATCAGTACCATGTCCATGATGGGGCACGGTGTCAGTACCAAGTGGGCAATTACTGTTGCATCTATACCATATCCATGATGGGTCACTGTGTCAATACCAAGTGGGAAATTACTGTTGCATCTGTACCATGTCCATGATGGGGCACGGTGTCAGTACCAAGTGGGAAATTACTGTTGCATCTATACCATATCCATGATGGGTCACTGTGTCAATACCTAGTGGGAAATTACTGTTGCATCTGTACCATGTCTATGATGGGTCACTGTGTCAATACCAAACGGGAAATTACTGTTCCATCTATACCATATCCATGATTGGTCACTGTGTCAACAGCAAGTGGGAAATTACTGTTGCATCTATACCATATACATGATGGGGCACGGTGTCAGTACCAAGTGGGCAATCACCTTGGAATCAGCACCATGTCCATGATGGGTCACTGTGTCAATACCAAACGGGAAATTACTGTTCCATCTATACCATATCCATGATTGGTCACTGTGTCAATAGCAAGTGGGAAATTACTGTTGCATCTATACCATATACATGATGGGGCACGGTGTCAGTACCAAGTGGGCAATCACCTTGGAATCAGTACCATGTCCATGATGGGGCACGGTGTCAGTACCAAGTGGGAAATTACTGTTGCATCTATACCATATCCATGATGGGTCACTGTGTCAGTACCAAGTGGGAAATTACTGTTGCATCTATACCATATCCATGATGGGTCACTGTGTCAATACCAAGTGGGAAATTACTGTTGCATCTGTACCATGTCCATGATGGGGCACGGTGTCAGTACCAAGTGGGAAATTACTGTTGCATCTATACCATATCCATGATGGGTCACTGTGTCAATACCAAGTGGGAAATTACTGTTGCATCTGTACCATGTCTGTGATGGGTCACTGTGTCAATACCAAACGGGAAATTACTGTTCCATCTATACCATATCCATGATTGGTCACTGTGTCAACAGCAAGTGGGAAATTACTGTTGCATCTATACCATATACATGATGGGTCACTGTGTCAATACCAAGTGGGAAATTACTGTTGCATCTGTACCATGTCCATGATGGGGCACGGTGTCAGTACCAAGTGGGAAATTACTGTTGCATCTATACCATATCCATGATGGGTCACTGTGTCAATACCAAGTGGGAAATTACTGTTGCATCTGTACCATGTCCATGATGGGGCACGGTGTCAGTACCAAGTGGGAAATTACTGTTGCATCTATACCATATCCATGATGGGTCACTGTGTCAATACCAAGTGGGAAATTACTGTTGCATCTGTACCATGTCTATGATGGGTCACTGTGTCAATACCAAACGGGAAATTACTGTTCCATCTATACCATATCCATGATTGGTCACTGTGTCAACAGCAAGTGGGAAATTACTGTTGCATCTATACCATATACATGATGGGGCACGGTGTCAGTACCAAGTGGGCAATCACCTTGGAATCAGTACCATGTCCATGATGGGGCACGGTGTCAGTACCAAGTGGGCAATTACTGTTGCATCTATACCATATCCATGATGGGTCACTGTGTCAATACCTAGTGGGAAATTACTGTTGCATCTGTACCATGTCTATGATGGGTCACTGTATCAATACCAAACGGGAAATTACTGTTCCATCTATACCATATCCATGATTGGTCACTGTGTCAACAGCAAGTGGGAAATTACTGTTGCATCTATACCATATACATGATGGGGCACGGTATCAGTACCAAGTGGGCAATCACCTTGGAATCAGCACCATGTCCATGATGGGTCACTGTGTCAATACCAAACGGGAAATTACTGTTCCATCTATACCATATCCATGATTGGTCACTGTGTCAATAGCAAGTGGGAAATTACTGTTGCATCTATACCATATACATGATGGGGCACGGTGTCAGTACCAAGTGGGCAATCACCTTGGAATCAGTACCATGTCCATGATGGGGCACGGTGTCAGTACCAAGTGGGAAATTACTGTTGCATCTATACCATATCCATGATGGGTCACTGTGTCAATACCAAGTGGGAAATTACTGTTGCATCTGTACCATGTCCATGATGGGGCACGGTGTCAGTACCAAGTGGGAAATTACTGTTGCATCTATACCATATCCATGATGGGTCACTGTGTCAATACCAAGTGGGAAATTACTGTTGCATCTGTACCATGTCCATGATGGGGCACGGTGTCAGTACCAAGTGGGAAATTACTGTTGCATCTATACCATATCCATGATGGGTCACTGTGTCAATACCAAGTGGGAAATTACTGTTGCATCTGTACCATGTCTATGATGGGTCACTGTGTCAATACCAAACGGGAAATTACTGTTCCATCTATACCATATCCATGATTGATCACTGTGTCAATAGCAAGTGGGAAATTACTGTTGCATCTATACCATATCCATGATGGGGCACGGTGTCAGTACCAAGTGGGCAATCACCTTGGAATCAGTACCATGTCCATGATGGGGCACGGTGTCAGTACCAAGTGGGCAATCTGCGTTGCATCAGTACCATGTCCATGATGGGTCACAGTGTCAGTACCAAGTGGGCAATCTGCGTTGCATCAGTACCATGTCCATGATGGGTCACAGTGTCTGTACCAAGTGGAAAATTTCTACTGCATCAGTACCAAGATGGGTAACGATATTTTTCTTCTCTCCCACCCAAGCTTAGCCGAGAGGGGGGAAACAGGGGTGGAATAATGCATATAAGAGAATTTGCGTTGTGGTTTCCTTCTCTTTTAAAATATATCGATTTGATAATTATGATCGTATAGTGAAACAATGATTTAGTTACCTTCTCTGGTGGTTTCGACAATATCAGTACCAACTGAGTAATTACCGTTGCATAAGTACCATGTCCAAGATGGGTCACAGCGTCAGTACCAAGTGAGTAATTGCCGTTGCATCAGTACTATGCTCAAAATGAGTGATGATATCAGTATCAAGTAGCGAATTACCATTACATCAGTTCCATGCCCAATTTATTGTCACTTGCAGTGCTATAAATTAGAAATTTGTTATTAGTTTCCCCAGTCAATCTTTTGTCAATGGTAAATTAATTTTATAAATTGACGGAAAAACTACACATAAATGAAATTTTTTTCTGTTACTTCACAAAACTGTTCTTTTACTTTTAGATTCCAAACCAATCAGATTTTTGTTTTGTATTGAATTTACACTGCATATTGAATCTTTAATTCTGATAATGGAATTTATACTGAGAAGTAGTAGTTATTTCATGCTACTTGTTCTTTTAATGGTCAAACAGGGTAGCGAATACTAGTGCCCCCTCAGTGGAGCTTTAAATATTCATTCCGATTATAAATAACGAGTCTTCCATCTATTCACAGGTTTAATTATTAATTTTAGATTAGTCATGAAAAACGTTTTAGTAAACGCATAATCTATCTGGTAAGAAAGAATTGTAGATGTAATATATATGTAGACAATTGTGAGTGACTGAGGTCAGAACCTACCCAGCGTCGGGGGCATGGAATACGGAATCTTTCCCTTCCCACCGAAAAATCTCGTCGTCTTATACGAAATCTCAAACTTGTCTCCGTTCTTCGAATTCTGAAACAGGTAATTTTGTATAACTTTATCTTAGCCCCATAATATATGTCCGACGCTAAAAATATATTTAAGAAACAACTATAAAAATTTATTCCATATAAAATGTCATTTTAACCTTTTCTGTCCGGTGGAATATTTTCAGTAACTGAGAAACCCTTCTGAAGCCTTTTTGTTCCCCTCCCCCCCGAAACTAAATTACTCCTTCCCCCTTCCCCCTAAGCTAAATCTTTGGTACATGCTTGACTGAGATAATCGAGTGAATGAATGACTGAGTGAGTGACAGAATATCATGCTAATTCTAACTACGATGCAGAAATGGTACATCGCGGAAAATTCGTATATCGAGGTAGAAAAAATCTTATATTTGTCATCCAACGGATTCTTAAAGGTTAAATAGAGGTCACACAGAAGTCAAACTTTGAACTACAAGTGTTAGAAACGTGAAAAGTGGTGCCTATGGATTTTTCTGTTTTTTGTAAGATTTCAGAAAGGTCACGAAATTTTGAATCCGGGAGGTCTTCCGAAGTTAAAGTCAAATTTCAACCTACCGGTTCCAGAAAACTAAAAGGGATAAATTCGGACACTATGGGATTCGGGATACAGCAAGTCCTTCGAAGTCACAGGTCAAGTTTCGATTTGCTGCTTCTAGTGGGATAAAATTGTTGCCTAAGGGTATTTCGTGTTCTGAATCTCAGGTAAACATTGCAAATTTCCGAATCCGACTAGTCCACAGAGATCACAGATCAAATATTAATCTGCATATACCATGAACCCGAAAATTGATTTTTGGGAGTAGTTCCGTTTCTATATCTTAAAAATGTTGTGAAAGTTCTGATTCGACTGGTCTCTCCAAGTCAGAAGTCAAATTTCTACCTGTGCTGCAAAGGTGAGATTTATTCTTAGCGATATTTCGCATCACAGATCTCAGAAACATTAAGAACTTTCAGATGCGGTGTCGCGTTCAATATCAAATAGGGGTTAAGTGAGGGTCGAGAAATCAAGGGGAGGCGAAGACTGGGATTGATTTCCCATATTATATATTAATTGTTCTTATTTACACTATATTTTGTAATATGGAACGGGGGTGGCTCAGTCGGTAGCGCGCCACGTTCGTAATCTGCAGTTCCCAGGTTCGAGTCCCGCATGAGCCAGCATTGAGGTTTATCTCTTTGCCCACGGTCAGTAAGGACGCCAATGGGCTTGGAAAGGCCGCCATCCATCGGATGGGACATAAAGCCGTGGCACCGTGCACAGTAGAGTCATATCCTGTGCACGTTAAAGAAACACGCTGGATGGCTATAACGGGAGGCTTTCCCAACAGCTGTCGATTGGATTCTCCGTCCAACCTTCTCCGAGCCAAGGGGTCTTTGTGACCTGGTCATCTATCCTATTATGTCCAAAAAAGTGCCCTCAGTGGTAAAACAACCCACACATATTTTTTTCTTTTTGCTACTGAAAGAAAATTTTCAGTCTCGTAAGTAACCAATCTACGTCTTCTTAGTTCTGACCAGAGGATTGTAAAATAGGATAATTTTCTTACTTTATTTTATTACATCATTCAACACGATCTTTACAGAATATTTAATTTTTTTTGTTTCATTGTGTGCTAGCGACAGTTTCCGGCACCGGAATCCTATCCACTACTAAAAATATGCTTCCACCTAAATTTTTCCAATCTTAATCCCGCTCATGAAATTTGTATTTTAAAATCATATTGGATGCTTATATAAAATACGAAAAGTGGGGCCACTCTGGGAAAAAATATTTTCCCAGGTCCTTGAAGAATTTTGATTTATCACTGTAGATCAGTGATTCTCAAACTTTTATGCTTCATGTACCCCCTGGAAATGTGTATGTAACTGGCGTACCCCTTATATAGATAGATAAAACTATAGTTATAGTATAATAATGCCAACTTAGCGACTTTGTTACTAGAACTAGGGACCTTTGAGTTCTCACGGCGTACCCCAAGAAATTTTACCGCGTACCCCACGTTGAAAACCCCTGCAGAGAAAATAACATTAGCAAACTTTTTTTCTATTCTTTTAGGTCTTAAATTCATATGGGTAGGAATCAAAAGAGTTTCTGGATTCTATGCATGGCAGACGTCTTCTCCTAGGATTTTCAGGTTCGTAGTTTCAAGTTCTGTAAATGGTTGCCTAATTTTAATATTTCGACAGATTACAGTACTGTGCAAATTAGCTGGGACAATAGTAAAATGCAGTAACAAAGACAACAAAAATATTTATTTGTTTAATAGTGTAGTTAATAGTGAATGTGACCCCCCTTAACCTTAATTAATTCTTTCACCCTCTCAACCATTGATGCCACTAGCTTTCCACACATCTTCTTCACTTCAGGGTCGTGGTACCACACTTTCATGACACTTTCTATCATTTTGGTTTTCGTCGTGCAATCCATCTTAGATAGGCGCGCTTTAATAATGGCCCACAAATTTTCAATGGAGTTTAGATCGGGTGAATTTCCTGGCCACTCAATACCTTCAAATGTTGCTGGGTAAAGAAGCTCTTAGCAAGCTTCGAATTGTGGCATGGAGCCAGATCCTGTTGAAATACCCCATCGCCGTTAGGATACAGCTTCTGCAGTGTTGGGACCATTTCGCCTCCCGAACGTTTGTGTACTTTTTGCTGTCCGTCATTCCTTCAATGGGGTGAAGCATCTGTGGCCCGGAAGCTGTGAAACATCCCCAAAACATGACCTTGGCTGGGTGTTTGGGGGGATTGCTGGATGTGGCCGGATCGAAGAGGTTCTCCAGATTTCGCTTGTCCCAACTAATTCCCACAGTACTGTAGTTAAGGGAAATATTTGTGGATCTCTGTAAAGTTATATTTTCTTCCTGTTTTTAAAAACGGATTTGTTTGAATTTCTATAATACAGTGAAATACCAATAAAACGAAATCGTGCGGATGACCAAAATAAATTCGTTATATTGAAATGCAATGAAAAACGTGCTATGATAATTACATACATCAAATTAATTATTATGAAAGAAATTTACCCTGTATTCGAATTCGCTTTCTAAAAAGTCGGTAATTTTCGAGCAATCTGTTCCAACAAGGATCCTTCTGTGAATTCTTAATTATGTCGCCTCTAACTTATTTGTCCGGAATATCTTTCAGTGTCATTACGAAACTGAGAAGACTTCGCGCCATATTGGTTGCTAATGACGAAACTAAATTAATTAATGAACCTAATTCAAACAATAATAATAACGAACAAATTAAAACAATAAAAATTACGAACAAATGAAAACGATACTAATAATAATAAACAAATATAACAGCAACTTAAATTTAATGAATGGTAATAATAAAGAGAGTGAATTGGAACTGTTTCGAAACAATTTTTCGCAGACGCTACATACCTTGCGATGCAATATAATCAATAGCTTAGATCTCTAAGTTTCAAATTATCCTTTTATGCTAGAAAAATGTGACAACGCCTCTTTAAAGCACTTGACCAGCACCTGTAGAGAGCAGTGAATACCACGCAGTGAGATTGGCAAAAATGCGTACCAGGCGATATTCAACAGCACGTAATTCATAGCACTGTAATCGGGTTAGAAATTTCACCGCGTTTAAATCATTTCAGCATTGATGTCCTGATGCTAAAATTTATATGGTACATATTGTTTAAGTATTTTACCCCTTTTTTAATTTCGTTATCCTGGTCATATTGTTTTGTATCGGGATATATTTATATTTCGTTAAAGTGATATTTTCGTTATACTGGTATGTGTTAAAAATTGGCAGAGGTTTGAAAAAAATTCGCTCTACTGAATATTTCGTTATTCTGGCATTCGTTATACTGACATTTAAATGCAGTAGAATTTTTCAGTAAATCATTGCCATCTATCGTGCTCTAAATATTGTTTGGAACACATCTGAAACCTGGCCTAATAATACCTATAAGACTTTAGTTCGCATTTAACCTATACGAGATCCAGTCCGAAACATTGTTTGGAAATGATATCAATGTTATTTGGACTAAAAAAAACATATTTTGTTAAAAAAAAAATAGTATTCAAAATAGATTTAAAATACAGGATATGAATCCTTAACTATAAATATATTTCGCACTATCATATGAAAAACGAGGAGCCTAATGTAACGTATTTAAATGTTTTGTATAAAATTAAATTAATGTTTTTATTCCAAATTTAGGGAATATCTAAACATTAATTTCGAATTTTTTACAGTAATTTTTTAGCATTATATTATCATCATCAATATCGAAAACGAAATTTATTCAACAATGTTTTATTGATTAAAATAGATTTACAGTTAATGTTCCAGTTTTGGACTTTTGGGAATGAAATGCTTTAGCTTGTGGCAAAGTGATACCCATATTTTAATAATTATATAACAAAAGCAATTGTCTGTACAAAATGTCAAGAAACTCTACAAGTTTCCTTTTTTGTCCAACAGAGACTTCAATGCCGACACCATTGGTAGCGTGATATTCATCTTCCGTCCATGCTTTTCTCACGTAATATACACAGTCATATCAGAATAATATGACCACCTACCATACATATACTATGGTAGGTGGTCATATTATTCTGATACGACTGTATACATACTTTACAACTCATACTGTTGCAAGGGTTACACCCAGGGCAGGGCTTTGATCTCCTGAGGCCCTAAATTAAGGTATATTTAAGAGGCCCCAAAAATTCGAAAGTCGAAGTATATACAATTATTTCCACTGAAGGGAACGTTGAAAAATAGACATAAAATTGATATGGCGAAAAAACAGTATTCTAGCATTGGTAAGCAAAGATGAACATTTTTTGCACAATAGATTAAATATTAAAAAAAATTCCCAACGCAGTAAAACTTGAAATACATTCCTTTGAGACCTCTCATATCGTGATGCTCTAAGATGTATCTTAGTTAACTTATGCGGAATTCCGGCCCTTGGAACAGCTGCAGAGATTCTCTCCTTTAAATTAAAAAAATTAAAATTTATTCGGAATAAATGATGCGTTCAATATATTCCCCCAAAGAAGTCCAATGGCGCAAAATCGGTACTTCTCAGAGGACACAAGATATACCAAACCAGCGATTTGAAAATTTGGTATCGAGACGATATTTACGTATAATATTAACTCCACTCCATTGAAGGAAAATTTATAAAAATTTTTAATTAAAAAAATGACAAGGCAAAAAAAGGAAGAAAAGGAGTTATTTTGACATTTTGTACACAGAATTTCTTTTGATACTTAATTATTTAATAAAGTATAATACTTTAAAATATAAGTATTATTTTGATTATAAATTTTCATATTTAAAATTTAAAATGAACATAATTTTCTGCATTTTAATGAAAACATCTGTATCCTTTTCTGGTCTGTGGTTTCATAATTTATCAACATTTTCAGATGATTGGGGATCCTATTTGATAACTTAATTAAGAAGATTAAAGTTAGTAGAGCTTTATCTTTTGCAGAACTTGTGCCGCTTTTGTATTTCAGTTAGCAAAACAATAATTACTGATTTCTTTTCATTTCATCAGAGAAACTGGCAACTGGGGCAACAAATGGCAAGACGACGATACTCTGGTCAAAGATTGTGTAGCACTGGATGTCGGGTCTGGAAATTTATTTACTGAAAATTGTTCAGTGAAACATCGATATTTATGTACCAATAATGGATTTTCAACGAAGCCGGTTCAGCGTGAGTATAAAGATTATAATTTAAAATAAAGATAGATAGATCAAATTTATTTCATTCATCATCAATATTATGCAAATTTTAGTAGCATCATTCTAAACCTCGAAACATCACTAGAACAAATATTAAAAGAAATATTAGCTGGAAAATGGAGGAAACCTATGATTTTCCGATGGTAAACTAGTTTATGTAAGGCAATAAATATAAAGGTAAAATATAAAACTTGCCAAAACTATTTTAGGTACATGCAGTCATGCAATGCAATCATTAATAACAAGAATACAAAAAGAGTAGGGGCGGGGGTGGCTCAGTCGGTAGCGCGCCAGACTCGTAATCTGTAGTTCCCAGGTTCGAGTCCCAGCTGGGTCAGCGTTGAGATTTATCTCCGCGAAATTCCCCGCCCTGCCCACGGTCAGTAGGGGACACCGATGGGCTTGGAAAGGCCGCCGTCCGTCGGATGGGACGTTAAGCCGTGGCCCCGTGTACGGGATAGCCATACCCTGTGCACGTTAAAGAACACGCTGGATGGCCTTGACGGGAGACTACCATCTGTCTCCCAACAGCTGTTCCAGTGGGTCCCCTCCCCCAACCTTCTCTGAGCCTTCGGGGTCCATGTGACCTGGCCATTTAGCCCATGGTGTGCAAAAAAGTGCCGCTCAGAGGTAAAACAACCCAACAACCCAACCCAAAAAGAGTAATTTCACAAATGTGAACTCGAACATGGACAAATTTAACTAAAATGTGTTTATTAGATCATACAAATCATTGGCAATTGTAGTAAGATAATGGAATTGGTTAAAATTTGAATAAAGTTATAAAATTAATACAACTGTACAAACTCAATCATACAAACACTATTATCCATATGTAATCATCTTATCAAAAATTTTTTATCCAGATTAAATTAAATAAATAATTAAATTAAATTAAAATGTGCAAAGAAATGATTTCTCTCATAAATTGCGCAGCATGATTTTCGTTATACCTTATTGAAATTTTTAAATATATTGTTCTCTTATATTCCAATATTAGAGTGTGTAAAATATTTTAATTTAAAGTTGAAAGTGGTATTAAAATTATTTTGTAAATAAATTTTCTACTCTAAACAAAAGTGTTTATTGCAGTCTGATAGAGGAAATAATAGTTAAAAGTTATTGAATTATGAAATCTTTTTAATATTGCTTAAAGCTTCAAAATTCCTGTAATTTAGCTTATTACTTTTTTCCTATCTGATCTACACTAACTGTTTGAATTTATGTTAAATGCTAAATCATTTAAGCTGCGTTTGGGTTTTATATTTTTACTCTAGATAAAAGTAAAAAAAAAATATATAAAACACAAGGCTCCCAAAATTCACTTAAATTATGCAACATTTAATATTTGAACTATATTGATATTTAATAATTAAAATACATATGTTAAATATTTTAAATTTATCTTCTCAAATTAGAGCCAAGCGCTCTTGCCTGAAACATGTACTAAACTGTATTAAAACTCTTTAGCCCAGGTCTGGTCTGATTGTGTCAATTGTAAGATGCTTTACTTCATCAACGTATCACACACCCCAGTTAATTAGTGGTGTAAGGTATTGGCCATCTGGTTGCTGGTTTTTCCAGAAAGTATATAACACAAGGAAAAGCATGGAATTTAACATTTCCGTACCTGTTTATTTCTAACGCGTTTTCTGAAGCACTGGTTTCTGGATACTGCATCGGCAGAATTATAAAAAAGCCACAAAAAATATGAAGTCACAGAAGGAGTGAATTAATAAAGTGTGGAATCAAAAAAATCTCATAATCTCGTTATCGAATATTTCTGGAAAATCGCCTCTAGAACTTGAACGAAAATAATAAGTGGATATTCCAATAAATTGAAGCTTTTAATTTAGGTCGGCACAATGCTATCACGGTTACATACCACCATAATAAATATTTTCACTTCATACTATATTATTCAAAATTTATTACTTTATACATTCAATTTATCAAAGATCTTTTCCTGCAGTAAAATAGTTCCTAAAATTATTCCCACTTGTGATCATTTTCAAAACGAGGGTAAACTTAACACAAACCGGCAAGAAAGCAAAAATCTTAAAAATGCACTGCAGATCATATACTTAAAGTAGATATGTGACGTAAATAATCCCTTAAAACACTTCTGGCTAACATCTGATTGTATTCACATGCTGCAATATATTTTGATCATAATCGGTGCGACCAGGGTGGGTGCAACCATGGTGGTAGGAAGAAAAGAGGAGGGGCACTAAGCACTTGAAGATACGGCGACTGCGCGCAGCCATGTTGTTCTATTCAAAACATTGATCAGTAGTGTTGTAATACAATGTGTCTTGCGCTATAAAAAATTGATTATATACGATATTTGTGTTATGTTAATTTATTCAGCGTTTTGGATGCACGAATCGCCCTTCAAAAAAGATACCAGGAATTACCTTTCATCTGTCAGTTTCTCATTTTTATAAAGTTTAATTAATTATATAATGATACAAGTATCTTTGCATTCTAATTACACCGCTATGAAATCAGTTTTATTTCGAGTTACAAACCTCGATTCTTCAACATTTTTTTTATTTTCTTAGGATTGTACTCAGTGATAAAGGTCAAGATGTACTTCTTATATTGATTGATTGGTTGATTTTACGTTACGCTTATTTGAGAATTCCTTCTGCAGGATTTCTCAGTTAAAAAATTTTGTTGGCTGTAATTGAATATTAGTGTGTATTCTATTTAATGGATGATGAATTTACATACTTTTAAATAGAGGTGATTAAAATATCAGGGAGTTTATTTTCTGTTTTTTATTTTATTTTAGGTGGAAGTATTAGATATTATTATTTTGTTTAAATGTTTCAGTGTTTAAATTCCTCTCTCTTCCTGATTTAATAAGTTCAGTGTAAAAAGGAAAAAGTAAATTACAATAAAGTATTTTTATAAGGTGAGAAATATAATCTTTCTTTTTTTTTATTTGGGTAGCATTTAAGGGTTTTGTTTAAATGCCTCCTTTTTTTTTTGGATTGGAGTCTTATCTTTTTGAATTTCTTTTTAGATTAACTTAATATATCTGGTGTAAATTGTCATCGGTGAGTGACAGCGATCATTAGTTAGGGTGAAAATTTTTCAAATTGTTTAAGTAATTTTAGTTGAAAGAGAAGAGGAGAGTGTAATGCTTTTCTCCTTTTCGTTAATTCTTTTGATAGGGTTCAAATTTTCCCTTTTAAGGTGAATACTGAACTTATTTAATTCTGTATGGATTTTAAATAGAGCGAGTGTATTGCTTGTAGTTATTTCATTTTTACTTTGGTTGAGGGGTAGGTTAGGCGTACATAAAGGGAGATATAAGAGACTGAGGAGTCAGGCACTGAGATGTTGGGTTCGAGCCACTGTCTGGAACGTTGCCTTTTTTTTTATTTTTTTTAAATGGATATTATAATCCCTTCAACCTGTGGATATATCTTTTCCTCTTTTTTTTTTACATTTTTTTAATTTTTATCGTTTTTGCTTAGTATAATTTTTATTTGCTTTTTTTATATAGTTTTTTCAGATATTATTTTGAATTTTTCCTTTGTGGCTGAGGAACGATGTATTTCAATCCTTATGGGATTTTTTTGAGAGATTGTAATAATTGTGTATTTTATATTGATTGTTAACTCTGGTTGAGGGAGGAGAATGAGCATGGGATGGGGAGAGATGTGAAGCTGAGGGTACAGACACAGAGCTGATGGGTTCGAGCCACCATCCGGGGATAAAAATGTGATTTTTTGCGGTTTAAATGCTACTATTACATATAACTTTTATGTTTTATCCATAAAATGTTTTCTACTGTTATCAGTGCAGTATAAATAAACTTTTAAAATCTTGTAATTGTTTGTTATTATCGTATTCAATGAAATACATAAATAGTTCTGCTGTACAGTAATTCTGTATGGAAATATTCATTGCATTAAAAAAAGCAATATAAATTCCAAATAGCTTAAATAGGCTTTCTCTTAATCGTAAAAAAATAATCTTCCCGTATATAACGCATAGTAAAACTGAGTATAGCAGGTGAAAAGTAGGCTTGATTGCAGCGGCAGTTTGTTTTGGAAGCAACAACATGGCTACCGCCCTGCTGCGTCAGCATCATGACCTTCGACAGGGAAAGCACTTTAGGGCGTCTCCTCTCATTCATACCTCCGTGGGTGCAACGCTACCGACTCACAACTCCAAAACATGTTATTCGCGGAGCAGTATTATGCCGCAATAAAAGAGTCCCCACGATCGTTTTTAAAAATTCCAAAATTAATCACACTTCAGAAAAGTACTTTCCGATCTACGTTTACCTATCAAAAACACACCTATTTACCATATTCCTGACTCCCGCAAACCCTTTAATAAACACGAGTAGCCAATTCTGAATAACCACTTTTTCTGAATGCTTCCATCCATTATTTCATTGAGACAAACCAATATATAATATTTACATATAAATCCGATAATTATTTATTAACTTTAACGAAGACTTAAATTTCATTTAGCATTTAGTAAAATCGCCTTGTTAAGGTTTATATTTTAAAATATGTTGATTAAAATCTTTCAAAAGTAAAAACGTTTAAGTTTTGTACAGTTTTATAAAGATAAGCCTACTGGTTATCATATTTAATAAGTTAAAATCATTAATGCTTCTCTGTTTCGAAAAAATCGGGAAACCGAGTTTAAGTTAGCAATAATTATAGCTTAATGCATTTCTAAACCTAGTGAAAAGTACTTTTACTGTTTGACTAAAGGTCGTATGATAAAATGGTTTAGGTTTTCTTTCTACATTTTTTGTATTCATATATATCTCTATAATTAGTGTTGGTTAATTTTTCCCTCCATAATTTCATTAAAACAAACCGGTTGCATCAAATTTGGTTTTTCGGATCGTAAATATATTCTTTCAAATACAAAGTGATATTATCTCAATTGCATAGCCGTGTGAAGTAAATAATTCCTTAAAACACTTCTGGCTCAACAGTATTATACCGCAATAAAAAAAAGTCCCCGTGTTTTGTTTTTCAAAAAATTCCATAATTAATCACACTTCAGAAACGTACTAATACGTAAATAGCTATGAATGTCTTTTTCTAGTGTGCCGCGATAATTCTGGATTCTCAAAGTGATATTGTATCAATTGCATACGCATGGCATTAGGAACGTACCCAGAGGGGACCAAGGGAGAGGACATTTAAAATACAACAAAAGTTGTCTTTGGATAATTTTATTTTAGCCCCATAGTGTATGTCTGACACTAAAAATAGATTTCAAAAACAGCTGCAAAATTTTATTCCATATAGAATATCATTTTAACTTTTCCTATCCATTGGAATATTTTTAGTAATTTGGAACCCCACTGAAGTCTTATTCTCAAACTCTGGTTTAAAATTATCATTAATAATTACTATATTTATAGTAAAGAATCACAGGATAAGTCCTGTAGACATGAAACTCATGAAATGATGAGCTGGAAAAAATTGTTTTTGCCATGAGTGGGATTCGAACCCACGTCTCCAGGAAACATGTCTGCACAATATATGTTTTTCCCGGTGTGCCGCGATAATTCTGGATTCTCAAAAGTGTATCTTGGACTCAAAAAAAGATTGGGAATTATTGCGTTAGAGGACACTATAAGAGAACCACTTTTCTTATTTAACAGATATAATCATCTGACACGATTGGGTAATCATGATATGATTACACAGTCGTATCAAAATAATATGACCACTTACCATAGTAAATATATATATATGTGTATATTGAATATGCATTACCTAAGTTTACGGTTTTATTATTCAAAACGTACAATTGAAAAAATCACTGTTGTTTCCTTTTTCAGTTCCACTTTGCCCGCATCCCTGGATCTTCACGTTTCTTCTAAACGTGAACAGCGATAGATGTATTCGTATTTTCCCTAAAAGTACATTCGACGAATCCAAACAAATTTGTGAAGAGAATAATGGTCTTTTGATCACTCCAGAAGATTACCACGGACTCTACTATGTACTCGAAGATCATTTCCTTTCCAGTGAAGATACTTTAGGTAAGAATAATAAACATCCTGTTAAAGATGCTAAAGATACCAAAATGTTCAAACATTTATATTTTTTAGGTGACACTTTAAAAACTTCTCCACACGTACATACATATATAGTGAAATTTCTCCATAACATATGCTGTAGAACTCTCTCTCTGTAGATCGCTATGGATATCCATAACGATCATTTGGGCTATATTTAAACCACTATCGTCTCTGTTAAGATCTGTATAATGCTTAAAAGTGAAGAAAGTGTAATTAGTTTATAGCATATCATTTATATAGGAATAATCAATTTATAAGAATTTATCAGACTCAAATGGATTATCTAAACTAGGGTTCTCAAAGTGGCGTACGCGGTAAAATGTTTTGGAGTACGCCTTGAGAGCTAGATCTAGTAATAAGGTAAAAATAACCGTTGTTATACTATAACTATAGTTTTATCTATCTATACGCCAGTTACATACATATTTCCAGGGGGTACCTGAAGCATAAAAGGTTGAGAACCACTGATATAAACTAATAGCTAATTTCTATCGCCATACAACAATATAAAGAGATAAAAGAATATAACACTTGAAATTGAATCACAATAGTTTCTACATACAAATCATAATACCGATTCTTACGAATAATGCTTCTGATTTAATACACAGTGTGCCCCATAAGGATAACATTTTGCATAAACGATCGAAGTCATTTTAATTCTCCATAACTGAACACACTAAAAATTACTGTATAATCCTGGCCGACACATTCACCCTTTACATAAGTGTAATCTAATCAACTACTGACTTTCTTTTAAATTCTTCACATTTAACTTTGTTCTATTCACAATATCCCGTACATTTTCACACAATATGCCATATCTCACATATCTCGTAATAAAACAGTCACTCTACCATTGAAATGTTTCGTTTCACTGTCCCCTCGTTATGGTTCTGTTCGCCCCCCAACAGCTCTGGAATCTGTAGGTTCTCGACTTCTTCCACGACATGGGGTGAAACAATTCAAGTGAACCATCTTACACTTTTTGGTTGTTAATCCTCGTAACTACATTATATGGATCTCCCCAAGGCTTCTGAAGTTTGGACGAAAGTATCTTAATTCTGTCTGGGTTGTATAGTCAGGCAACATCTCCTTCATTGAAGACAGTTCCATTCGTTTTACTGTCGTACCTCGTTTCTGCTCTCTCGCCTGCCAGGATGTTATTTATGCCTGACGGAATTGTGATTATTATTTAGTTGTTGTTTCAGTTCTTGCCGTCCCGTGGCCGAGTGGTTAGCACGCTTGGCTACTGATCGAAGGGACCTGGGTTCGAGCCCCGGATTTAGGCATGGATGTGTGTGTCGTTTTTCTGCTGAGGTCCTGCCATCCTCTCAGACCTTCTACTGTGACATATAAACTGATAGGCTCCTGTCAGACCTCTGTGGCAAGCAGCTGCTTGAGGAGGTATTTATTTATTATTATTCAGTTCTTGTACATATGATATAGATATAGGTATTGGTTCAGGCCCACGATGTAAGAGGTCACAGGGTAGAAGTAAATCTCTTCCAAAGGGTATCATAAAAGGTGTCAGTCCAATTGTTTCAAGTATGCAAATAAAAAATTGGCATATGGCGATCCCAGTCACATGGATGGTCGTCGGAAAACAATGCTAGATGCTGAGGATTCTGTTGAATCACTCATGTATGATTGAGGATTCAACAGAATATCAGCCAGATGGCATGGCTGAGAAATACCTGCTGGTCAGGTTATTCACCAACATCTCTTCAACTCTTGTGCCTCTTTATCCTTGAAGGGATAAACTTCAGGCCACTTCGTGAAATAATCCATTCCCCCAATAAGCGATTTCCATTATCATTTCTAGGGAACGGACCCGTGACATCTACGGCTATTCTTTCAAAAGAAGCACCAACGTTATATGTTTGCAGCTTGCCCCGACTCCTAGTCCTAAGGCCTTTCTTTGTTGTACAGTGCTCACATTGTTTACACCATCTAACAATGTTCACCTTGTTTTTCAACCAATGAAATCTTTCCCTGGCTTTCTCTAATGCTTTGTTAAATCGAAGTATCCTTCATTGGCACTACCATAAACATCTTTCATCACTAATTCCGCTCGCGAGCGAGGAAAGGTGATGTGCCAGTGAATAAGTCTTACAGTGGGATTCTCCCTGCTTCTATACAATACACCATCTCTCACATGTAAGGAGTCTCACTGTGCCCAATATCTTTTGGTACTTGGGCTTATCTTGATATTTGCTTCCAATTAATTCGTGTAGCAGATCTTTCAACAAATTTGGTATTTGTATCATATCTGCATCATGCTGCTGGAACTTTCTGATTTCTATCGGGCTCCAGATGTCAGATGCACCACATGTTTCTTGTGTTGATGTTATCTGTAGAATAGGCATTATTTCTAGAATGCCATATCTCATCTTTGCATTACAGTAGTGCTTGCAGTCATCAATACGTGGGCGTCTAGAAAGTGCATCTGCATTCTTGTGTAGCAATTCTCAATGGAGACGTCATGCACCTTCACTTCTGTATCACCTGGTAATCTGTCCTGCAGGATTTTTGAAGTTTAGTAACCATCTAAGAGCAGCATGATCAGTACAAATAAGAAACTTTTGACCATAAAGGTAATGATGGAAATTTTCTATGGCCTTCACTATTGCTAACAGGTCTTTTCATGTCATAAAATTATTTCATTCAGATTTGGATAAGATTTTTCCTAATTAAGTAATGACTCTTTCTTGTCCGTTTTGTTGTTATGAAAATGCAGCACTAACACTATGGTACTTGTCTCAGTATCTAACGTGAATTGTTTACCACCTTTGGGATATGCTGGTGCTATTTATTGGATAATACTGGTGCTATTGAAAGAGCTTACTTCGGTAGTTTAAACACTATTTCACATTCAGTGGTCCACATTAACAACCTGTCCTCATCTGTTAGTCAATGTAATGGGTTTGCAATGTTAGAGAAGCCCTTGACAAATTTTTTGTAGTAGGTGCACAGTCCAATGAAAATTCTAAGTTGATGAACATCCTGAGGAGCAGACCAGTCTCCCACGGCTTGTATTTTACTAGTGTCAGTCTTGACCCCTGATGTGGTGATGACATGACCAAGGTAATCTATTCTTGTTAGAACAACTTACACTTAGTCGGTCCCAGTTTCAGCTTGGCTGCCCTGATCTCAAACTTTGACGAAATTCGTCAAATGTTCCTCAGAAGTATTTCCAAGGACGATGATTTTGTCCAGGTATACCAGGCAGACCTCTGAAAACAAGCCTCGAGTACTGAAAGCATAAGTCGTTCAAACATTGCAGTCAGTACTCGAATATTTGCATTCAAATGCTCGAGTACATTGTTGTTAAAATTTAATTAAAATTGAAAATTAGATTGAAATTGTATTTTGAATTTGAAAATTTAGGGTCAAGCCATTTGGAGTTGCATTGCAGAATCCAAATGGTTTCACCTTAAACTGCCAAAGTTATTTCCTTTAGTAAAAGCTGTATTTTATCGGTCTTCATGATGTGTAGCAAGTTGTCAATAATTGCTTTTCAAGTCTAAAGTTGAGAACCATTCTGACCCAGATAGAGTATCAAGTATGCCATCAATTCTGCGTAAAGGAAAGCTGTCCTCTTTAGTTACATCGTTTAACTTTCGATAGTCCACAAAATATCTAGTGGAGCTATCCTTTTCTTAACGAGGGCCACTGATGATATCCAGGGACTGGACGATGGTTCTATAATGTCTTGAGCTTCCATGTCTCATATTAGCAATTCTGTTTCCTCCCCTTTTGCTAATGGAAGCCTTCTTGCTGATAGATGGGTGGAAGGAGTATCACCAGTATTGATATTATGCTCAGTCAGATTAGTCCAGCCTTAATCGTTTGAGTAGCTGAGAAAATGTCCGGATACTCTCTAAGTCCTTGGCCTTAACAGCTTGGTCTTGGGTTAATAACTTTATTGTTTCTTTCCACAATTCAGCAAGATGAGATGGGATTTTTCTCTGATGTTGGTCTAAGTCAATAATTTCTGCAGTATTTCCACGAACTGCCCATGTAGCAAGTTCACATATTTCTAATTCTTCACCTCTCTTTAATAATCAACTCTAACATTAATCCTTTATTGATCAATTTTGACTATAGTCCTTGAAACGAGGATAACATGAACCAAAGCTCCTTTTCCAGCGGCATCGGTGACCACCAATTGGAAGGGCCCAGAAGTCTCAGACCGATGACCACGGACTATAACTTCACTTTGTGCTGGAATCTTGGTGACTTTCGTCACTACACTCAGAGTTCATAAAGGGTCAGATGTTCAGCTAAGCAAAGGAATCTCTTTTGTCTTGTAGATCAGTAGACTATCCCTGGGTTTGATATTAAATCCATATCTTTTTAGGAAGTCAGGGTCTTAATGCATTCATCATGGTGTTGACGTTGTAAACAGGATGGCGTACAAGGCAGCTACGAACTACGATGTTCAATTTCATCTTTCCATGGACTTTAGCACGATTTCACGTGACTGTTTTTAGAGTAATCTCTTGACTGTCTACCAGTTAGGATGAGTTTTTACCTTCTTTACTATTATCAGGTTACTATATCAGGTCTGAGTAAGGTCACATTCGCATCAGTATATACTATCATGCGACACTGCACTTCGTTCACTGTACCATCAGCTACCAATCCGTTGTGTCCACCATGCAGTGCTGAAACGTGTACGATTTCCCCTGGGGCCAATCAATTAACAGCCAGCCTTTCCCCTTCACGTCGGTTACATTGTTTATGCTTGTCTGTTAGATGCATTTGGACTCCTCATCATTTTCTTATTGCAATTGGCTCGAATAGTCCACTTTTATAGCAGTTCCAACGCTGAAGTTCTGTAGAAATATTTGGGAAGGAACTTTTAACCTCCTTTAGAACAGACAGGAAGGCTTTAGTTAATTCTTGTATGTCACTATACTTTTCTGCAGTTTCTTCAACATTTAGAATTCTCACTATATGTTTGTGTTCTCTGGAGGATAGCCTGGAGCATTCATATTTCATGGTGTGTACTATAGCTGACTTCAGTAATTCGACGTCCAGCATTTTCAGAGATTGTTGAGTTTCAGGCTTGGTAACAGCATCAATAAACTGGTGCTGGGCCTAGCTATCCTGGATATCTGGCGGACAATTACTGTAAGCTATACATAGTAAATACACAGATTACATTTAGAGATAAACATCAAACATCAGATAAAAGCTTCTGAAAAAAAATCATCGCCAACACGGCGAAAATCAAACCTGAACTCTCCAGATTCATGCCAGAGTTCGCTATCGTTATACCACGGATCAGACAAGGAAATGTTTCAGAATAAGGCTTTACAAATCTTCCCTGAGACGTGACGGACACAACGCCATCTATACTCAAGGAGATGCAACTTTTTTTCCAATCGTTGCTATTGATTTTTAGATGTTAATGAGAAGTTCGATAACGCTCAAGCTTATATATGAGATCCATAGTAAATACACAGATTACTTGTAGAGAACTACTTCAAACATTAGTTACAAACTTCTGAAAAAAATTTATTGCCAACACAGCGGGAATCGAACCACAACTCTCCAGATTCATGCCAGAGTGCGCTACTGTTACACCACGCATCGTACAAGAATATTTTCAGAATAAGACCTTATAAATCGTCCCTGAGACGTGGCGGATGGATTTTTCTCAGAAGCTTTTAACTGATGTTCGAAGTCTACCTCTACAGGTAATCTGTGTATTTACTATGGATCGTTTTTTAATCATATATACGCTTGAGCGTTATAGACCTTCTCATTAACATCTAAAAATCAATAGCAACGATTGGAAAAAGTTGCATCTCCTTGAATATAGATGGCGCTGTCTCAGTGACGCCACGTCTCAGTGATAGTTTCAGATATAGCGCCGCCACGTCTCAGTGAAAATTTATAAGGTATTATTCTAAAGAAGTTCCTTGTATGATGCGTGGTGTAACGGTAGCATGCTCTGGCACGAATCTTGCGGGTTCGATTCTCGCTGTGTTGGCGGTGAATTTTTTTTTCAGAAGTTTTTAACTACTGTAAGCTAGTCTAGCCAGGCTTTGAATATCACTGGCTAATTCTTTTAGAGTCTCACTACTCTTCTGTATTCGATGTTTGAACTAGTTACATAGTATTATTCAAATTCAAATTTATTTTCAATAAGTATTATCTATAATTATATTACATAAAAAATCCCACTGAGCCGAAGCTTATCAGCGGAATAACTATATATTTGAAATAACTATCGCTAAATCATAATTCTAAAGCAGATTGTAAACTTCAAATCATTTCTCTTTCTGGGATAATTTGCAAAACCTCTGCTGCAGAATTTCGCAAAGAAGCTGCAAGGAAACTGATGTTATCAAGCTCATTCCATCCATTGGCTCTAGTGATAACTTAAAATTGGTTATGAAACTCTGCCCAAGACGATTGACTATCATAAATGGAAGGTTTATTGGTACTTTTTAAAACAGATGTATGCACAATATTTTCACTAACTATTGCAACCATGGGCGTCCGCGGAGAGGGGCAAACGGGGCACTTGCCCCCCCCCCTGGGATCGAGTAAAAAATTCCGCAAATTATAATCGTAACAATTTAAACGTAATCAATTTATATACATTATGTCTATGTTTTTGCATTGATGCAATACTGTATTCTATAATCTACTTGTGAAAAAAAACCCTAAAAATTTTAAAAAAAATTGATGTAATTATTTGTCTCCAAGCTTTGCCCCCCCCCCCCCCCTGGAAAATTTTGTGCGGACGCCCATGATTGCAAACTAAAGCAAGATGGTAATTCTGTCTTCTGTCTTAACAGCTTGATTCGCAGGTCTAACTTAACACTATCGAATTTAGTACTAGGGTTTCATTATGGTTACCCCTTTATACCATCAATTTTATTCTTTGCATTATCAATTTCGTCCTTTAAACGATCATACTGTCTATTGAGTTCACTCTATCTTTTTTACATTGATTCAGACACCTTTTATTATATAGATTTACATTATGTGTTAAAGTTACTGTTCTTTGCCACAGCTGAAATGTTGAAGGTGATGTTTAACCTTCCCTATAATTTATTATGAGAGAGGCATATTTTTACACGACCCTGAAATTCTAACTTTATTTAAATATTCCCGTTTCAGAGTTATTAAGGATGCAACGTCTTGCGTTACTGATAATCAGTAAATAATGACCTGCACTCTTCATAATTTGCAACGGGACATTTTTGTTTTAGAAACGAAATATAAGATCAATTGCTACTGCAGTCCTATTAAGTATGCTATGTCGCCGTCCCATGGCCGAGTGGTTAGCGCGCTTGACTACTGATCTAAGGGACCTGGGTTCGAGCCCCGGTAAGGCATGGATGTATGTGTCGTTTTTCTGCTGAGGTCGTGCCATCCTCTCAGACCTTCTACTATGGCATATAAACTGACAGGCTCCTGTCAGACCTCTGTGGCAAGCAGCTGCTTGAGGGGGTATTTACTTTTATTTTTTTATGTTGTTTTAAACTTTGACTCTTACAGCTTATTGGGTCGACGTGGAAGTGGAACCCGATGGTTCGGTCAAAGCGAAAACTGCTCCACCTGCCAAAATGACTTGGAAAATTTCGGAAACCACAGATAGTCTTCCGGTGATATGCAAGCGACCACTTCTGAAGACTGGTGAGTTAAATAAGAATTTGTTGTGATGTCACAATTTTATTTATTTCGCCTTTATGGCTAGTGGGATCTACTGAAGTTTGCTGAGCTAGTAGCAGCATAGTTAAAAGTATATATATATGCGGAAACTGTTATCGATGAAATACTTCTGACGAAAAGTAGGATGAGGAACGTAATTGTTTGCATTAAACACTCTTTCCTTTACTGATTTGTAAAATCAATAAATCTTTTTAGACGAGATTAATACCTCTGATCCCAGTAGTGTTAATCTCGTCTAAAAAGGCAGGCCGATCAAGGTGACCGAAGGAGGGAATGAGTTTAGTCATGATTTAATAAAGCATGCATCTGTAACCACATCTTGTTTTTTTTTTTTTGGTTTACAATCCTTTTACGTAAAGTTCACGCAACCTAATTGCCTCTTTACGTTACTATTTTAGTATAGTTGGGTTGTTTTACCTCTGAGCGGTACTTTTTTGCACACCATGGGCTAAATGGCCAGGTCACATGGACCCCGATGGCTCAGAGAAGGTTGGGGGAGGGGACGCACTGGAAGAGCTGTTGGGAGACAGATGGTGGCCTCCCGTTAAGGCCATCCAGTGTGTTCTTTAACGTGCACAGTGTATGGCTCTCTCGTATACGTGGCCACGGCTTAACGTCCCATCCGACGGACGGCGGTCTTTCCAAGCCCATCGGTGTCACCTACTGACCATGGGCAGGGCGGGGAATTTTGCGGATATAATATTTTAGTATAGTGTATTTGCATCATGCGCAGTGGGTAAACCTGACAAAGGTAAATGCACTATGTTACTTTGTATAACGGTAGTGTAAGACTGCCAGCTACGGAATAAATTCTGCCTATAGCGAGAAGCCTCAGGCCTAAATCCACTTAACGAACTACCTTGCTTTGATTTGAATCTCTCTGTGCTTCAATGGAATAATATTGACGAGGAATGTATATTTAGCAAAATGAACCTACTCAAAAAATAACCCGAAATGGAATGAGCACTAAAATGGCAAAATTTATTTTAACTGTTGTATTAATTAAATACAAGGTAGTTCTTTAAGTAGATTTAGGCCTGAGGCTTCTCGCTATAAGCTGATTTCATTCCATAGCTGGCAGTCTTACATTACCGTTGTAGAACGTAACATAGTGCATTATCTTTGTCAGGTTTAGAAAGTATAGTTATTATGAAATCTGCAAACTCTCTTGCAAAAGATAGGTACCATGGATTACTTTTATCCAGGGTAGCACGTACTGGAAACCTCAGAGACTTTCTCTAAACTTCTATAAGTCCCAGTGCAGATCTAAATGCGTGGGCGCGGGTGGCTCAGTAATCCAGTCTCGTAATCTGTAGTTTACAGGTTCGAGTCCCAGCTGGGTTAGCGTTTAGATTTATCTCCGCAAAATTCGCCGCCCTTGGTCAGTAGGGGACACCGATAGGCTTGAAAAAGTCACTGTCCGTCGGATGGGACGTTAAGCAGTGGCCCCGTGTACGGAGGGGACACCGATTAAGCAGTGGCCCCGTGTACGGAGGGGACACCGATTAAGCAGTGGCCCCGTGTACGGAGGGGACACCGATTAAGCAGTGGCCCCGTGTACGGAGGGGACACCGATAGGCTTGAAAAAGAGCCACTGTCCGTCGGATGGGATGTTAAGCAGTGGCCCCGTGTACGGCAGAGCCATACACTGTGCACGTTAAAGAACACGCTGAATGACTTTGACGGGAGGCTACCATCTGTCTCCCAACAGCAGTTCCAGTCCTTCTCTGAGCTTTCGGGATCCATGTGACCTGGTGCGCAAAAATAGTGCCGCTCAAAAGTAAAACAACCCAGATTTAAATGTATTTCTCGTCATTCCTGAATTATATTATCATTATTTTATAATTATAGTTATTTTAATTATAAGTTAATTATAAGTATTTAATTATAGTTATTTTTAAGTTCAATTTCGTACTACTTACTATATCCAAACAGGTTTTACCTTCCAAGAAAATAAAAATCCTCATTGTATCCATTAAACCATTTACTTTGTAATAAATAATAGTAAAAATTTCATAGCGTTTTTTTTTTAATTTACTGTAATCAAAAATTTGCTTTTGTTAAGTTCAGATATTGTTCTCCTTTAAAAATGTAGTCAAAAAGCCATCTTAACCGTAAACTCTACGTAAAATGAGCCAGTTTCTTTAGTAGCAGTGACACAAATATAAGACGACGTAAACTTCCGTGACAAATTGTATCCCTGCAAGTCTGGTAATTAGGAAATGATTTGAAAAGTTCGATTATCTGAGCGAGGCAACACACTTTTTCGATTTAGAAACTTCTCACGGGGGAAGGTCATGGGTACTTTGACACATGTACGCTTCTTTCATCACCAAAAAGAAGGGGAGAAACATTTAAACGGAGAGTTGGGGATAGATCGATCGTAATGGGTTTTAGGCTAAATGGAAGCTTGGAAAGTGATAGTGTCATCTACTCTACATTTCAGAGAGTTTTACGACTAGTGCAACGCCTGAAACATTAGAAAGTATAAGTATTAGTATTATTTAATAGTATTTAATAAGACAAACATATTATGTATGACATTGTTAGGGATAAAAATTATGTTACTTGAATTTTTTCATCAACAGAAGAAAATCAGCTAAAACAAACAAAATTTTATAAATACCTTATATTAAAGTAACCGAATACTTCCATGTTATGCGAGTGGAAAGCCCCGTTCAACGTTCCCTAACTTTGGAAACAACTTTTGTGCGAATAAATATTATGGAAGATAAAGATTGCACTCAAATCTTTCTAAATATCTATTTTCAGCAATATTCACTTAATATTTAAATGATCATAGATACTGAAACATTTAACTGTTAACTTTTGATACTAATAAAATTTATTTCAAAGGATAAAACTCAACCCTGATAACAAAACCGTTTTAAATATTAAGAGAATATTGTTGAGAATTGAGATTTAGAGAGATTTGAGATAAATCTTCAATTTATTTTTGCCTTTTTTCCGTGAGAAGGTTATTTTTAAAGTTAGGGAGCTTTGAATTTGGCGTTCTATTTACATAACGTATAAGTCTTCGGTTACATTTTGCAATATATTGTACCTAACATAGATAATGCATTTTTTTTAACTCAGCGACTGAATGTAAAGAATATGGATTATTGCTTAGCTCAAAATGGATGGTGTCAAATGCATTAAATCTGATGAGTATGCAGGTCTTGAAATATATCCCACTTTTCCCAATACACTGTCAGGAGACGGTTCAAGAAAAATCTAGAGAACTTTTACATCCCAGTGAGGAGGAGAATTTCATCTTCCAGATGAAAAGACCATCATGTGGTATATACAAAAAACCTCAATCGTAACATACCTTCTGTAGACAACCGTAAACCAATGGCTTCAACATATCAAGCTTTATTGTAATACGATACATAGAACAAATGCACGTATAAAATACAGAACATGCTATTGCAAATGTAATTTCAAAGCAATTACAATTAATAATCCTAAACTTTATCTAAAACATAAAGCAAAATAAATGTCATGTACTGACCACTGTGAGTTTCAGGACTCAAAACTGCATGTAACAATACACTAAAAACACATATATTTTAGAAATGAAAAGAAAGTTAAATAAAAGAAATAGGTGGATAAGTGTGACCAATGACGCTTACTATTATTTACATTCATTTAAACGTTTTTCATAACAATATTTAAATGAATGTAAATGGCCAAATTTAACGGATGGAAATTGAGCGTGAGTTCAGAATTAGTATTTAGTAACAAAAATTCTTAAATAATGTATTTATTAAAAAAGTATGAATGAAAACATTTAAATACAGGTGTCCCTCGCTTTACGCGATTAATTGGTTCTATGAAATAATCGCGTAACACGAAATCGCGTAAAGTGAGTTGAATGTAGAATGGGTGAGAGAGATACGAATTTCTGCAGAAGGATAAAAAAATGAAAACTTTACACCTGTGAGCAAAAGAAATTTTAATGAATGAATTATTTAAATTTATATACAAAACTCACATTTTAATGAATTAATTGCTGGATGAATGAATGAATTTAATTAATAAATAAAAGTAAATACCCCCTCAAGCAGCTGCTTGCCACAGAAGTCTGACAGGAGCCTGTCAGTTTATATGCCACAGTAGAAGGTCTGAGAGGATGGCAGGACCTCAGCAGAAAAAACACATACATCCATGCCTTACCCGGAGCTCGAACCCAGGTTCCTTAGATCAGTAGCCAAGCGCGCTAATCACTCGGCCATACAATGTCATAAACATCTAACCACTACATACTTCTGACAGTCTTCAATTGGATGATGAATGGACTGGGTCTAGTGAGTGTGGATGATCACTCTGTTGCTCTCTTGAAGTTGCTTAATGATAGGCTAATGATCTTCAACTTTTTTAATGAAACAGTCGAGACTCAGCTGACGGACAGCATTCATCTTCACTCTATAAAGTTCTTTGTAGCAAGAAAAAGAATTCTGAATTTCTCTCGCAACTTTGGCGCTTCTAGTCTCATTAGGATCATTTTCTTCAATTATTCTGATGGCACTGTCAGTCATTTGTTTTGTTGAAAGCTGTTTGATGGGCGAAGCAATAAAAGACTCCTGACTTTCATCATTCATGTTGTTTTCCGTTTCCAAAAGTTCTTCATTAGTGAGCTTTGATGTTGGGTTGTGTTGGGTTGTGTTGGGTTGTTTTACCTCTGAGCGGCACTTTTTTTGCACACCATGGGCTAAATGGCCAGGTCACATGGACCCCAAAGGCTCAGAGAAGGTTGGGGGAGGGGAGCCACTGGAACAGCTGTTGGGAGACAGATGGTAGCCTCCCGTCAAGGCCATCCAGCGTGTTCTTTAACGTGCACAGGGTATGGCTCTCCCGTACACGGGGTCACGGCTTAACGTCCCATCCGACGGACGGCGGCCTTTTCAAGCCCATCGGTGTGTGGGACTCGGGAAGTTCATTCACATTTGTCTCATCTATATCCTCAAATCCAACAAATTTTTTCATTTTAACTTTTGACGCTTGAGTTGGCAAGCTCACTTTCAGGATCAAAATTAGAATCAGAAACTCCAGGCCAAATTTTCTTCCAAAACTCCCTTCATGCAAGACTGTTTAACTTCTGCCCATGCCTCTCCAATGTTGTCAATTGTCCTTTTTATGTCATATTTCTTCCAAAATACTGAATCACTGAAATCTTATCTTCACTGTCGGTAGCTTGAACAAGCTGCGAAAATGTTCTACGGAGATAACTCTTGAAAGTTGCAGTAACACTCTGATCCATGGGTTGAATGAGAGATGTTGTGTTTGGCGACAGAAAAATAACTTTGATATTCTCATCAATTTCAGTAATGCTTGGAGGATGTCCTGGTGCATTATCCAGAAGCAGAAGAATTTTGAAGGGTACATTTATCTTGTCACAATAAGCCTTCAATTCAAGACGCAATTCATTGCAAAAGTAGGATTCAAACACAGCTCCGGTAATCCATGCTCTTTTATTTGACCGCCATACAACAGGCAAATCCTCCTTTGAGTAACCCTTGAGTGCGCGAGGGTTTTCGTAGTGATAAAAAATCAGTGGTTTAGTTTTATGATCACCAGGTGCATTTCCTCCTAACAGCAAAGTTAGACGTATCTTGGAAACTTTGAAACCTGGGGCCCTCTTTTCCTGCACTGATATATATATGTTCTACTAGGCATACTCTTCCAGAACAACCCCGTTTCGTCGAGATTGAACACTTGCTGAGGCAAATAACCATGTTCCTGAAATAAACTTATAAATTTTGCTGGAAAGTTCTCAGCAGCAACAATATCAGCTCCCGCAGCCTCGCCAGTCAGCTTGAGATTATGGAATCCCTGTCGCACCTTGAAACATTCAAACCACCCAGCACTTGCAGAAAAAGATTGCACTTTAGGATCAAGATGTATAATATTCAAATCATCAAACTTTTCGCTTTAGCATGAATAATCCAGGTGGATAACGGAACAGCGCGTTGATTTTCATGTCCAATCCATTGGGCCAACATCCTTTCCAATTTCTCCATAATTGGTGCCCTTATCTGTGTTATCTTAGTTGTCGACATTCTCGTCGCATTTTTATAACTTTCTTTTATTTTCTCTGCTTGATTTCTTATTGTTCTTAAAGTTGATTCTGAAATTCCTGTAACTCTGACTATGTCGACTGTGCGCTCATTACGTTCATACCTCTTTAAAACTTCTAATTTTTCCCCCAGTGTTATATCTTTTCTTTGTTTTTTAGTCTTGGAAGTATTTTGATCACAATTACCTCTTTTACCCATAACGTTTGGGTTGCGGAAGACTCTAACAATGGAGCTTACTAGTTCTAGACCTTCTGTTTGACTGGCATGCAGCACGATGCCGCCTTGTCAAAGCGGTGCGCGCACAAAGTCACGTGCCCACGCACGTGGTACCTGCGAAATTGCAACTGGTTGTGATTTTTCAAATAAACTTTTTAAAATTGCGTTATAGCGAAAACGCGTAAAGCGAGGGAAACCTGTAAACTCAACTCAAGTAGCATAAATCTACATCAGTATAAAAATAAATCTTCAGAAGAACCTCTATAATTCTTACTATCTACACTCAAAGCATAAAAGTCTTTCTACATCATTTAATAAGTGGAACAATCATATTTATGAAGAAACCTGCAATCTATCAGGAATAACCTTACCAATTCCAAAACAACTATATAACTATACACCAAATGACTTTCTAGGGTTTTAGTCATCAAGTACTCCAAAACTGCAGCTAAGTATACTGGGTTCTCAGAACCAATTCTTTTCAGACGTTGATCACTACGCTTCAAACGATGAATTCTTCTTTTCCTTTACTAGTTTGTTAACACGATCGCACTAATAAACTTATTTAACCTCCCGCGAACACACCAATTAAAAACATTTATTATTTATACTATAGTGCACAGACTAAGACAAACTACGTTTTCCTTCACACAAATTCTTCCTAATTACAACTCTCTTAAACTTTATTTCTAAGTTAAGTTCGTTCGAAGTGGTTAGTGACGTAATTCGCACGCTAAAGCACATGAGAGCATCAATATGACACATCAAGTCACAAGTTCGTTGTAACACGTTCATCTGTCGTAACAATATTCTCATGTAGCAATCCTAAATGAATTCTCGGGATCATGACATTGTAACAGAAGCGATCGAATTTTATTCTTGAATTTCCCCCCGATCATTTTGCATTCTAATATCCAATGGTAAGGCATCATAAAACTTTGGTCCATAAAATAAAAAAAAGTTGATGCTACATTTCCTTCTTGTTATAAAGGTACTAAATATTTGTATTCTGAGTTACTCAAATTTTTCTCTAGCAACTTTAATACTCAAGGAGGAAGGCTTTTCATTAATATAAATTAAAGATCGATACACCTATAACGTTTTCAATACATATACTCTTATCACCCAGTAATTTGTTATCTTATTATAATAAGTCATTACATTAAGGAACTTACTTTGCAAACTAATAACGGAATTCAGAGCCACTTCGTAAGTATCTCCCTAGGTTAATAGCCAATATTAAATTGCAGACTAAAATCAGGCATAATAAACAGAGATAAAAGAAATTACGAACAAATTTTCTTAAATAATTTATTTGGCACAAGTAATGAAATTACTTTACAGTTGTATGTTTACCATAGTTACGTGGGCATTCCATTTCAAATTTTAATCCATATTTATTCCGAGATTTATTCCGAGATCCATATTTATTCGGAGAGATTATTCCGAGAATATTCATTCCGAGATTATGATGACGTTAATCTGATAAATTTTTATACGTATACAATCATTGTTTCTTATCAGGCAATGCATCATGAATAAATAGTTCATATTGAAATTTGACCCTACCAGTAAGCGAAAAGAACACAAATTGAGTTTTGCCCATATTTAAAGAGTTTATAAGCTATAGATTTTCGAATTATATTCACAATTTTTTAGATACCCTGTGTACATATTCATGTGATCTATACAGGATCAGTGTAAAGGAATATCTACCATTTTTGGAAAGTTTAGCATTTAAGACATTGCATATGATACTAGCCCCACATCGTCCGCAAAACTCCCCCCACCACTGCCGTCGGTCACTAGAGGGGACACCGATGGGCTTGGAAAAGCCACCATCCGTCGTTAAGCCGCGGGGCCGTGTGAGGGAATCCCCATACACTGTGCACGTTAAAGAACGTGCTGGATGGCCTTGACGGGAGGCTACCATCTGTCTCCCAACAGCTGTTCCAGTAGATCCCTTCCCCCAACCTTCTCTGAGCCTTCGGGGTCCATGTGATTTGGCCATTTAGCCCATTGTGTGCAAAAAAAGTGTCGCTCAGAGGCAAAACAATACAACCCACATCTTCATAATAAGGAACCTTTAAAGTTCTTGACATTTTGGACACACAATTATATAGCTACTTAATTATTTAATAAAAAAAGAACTCTTTAAATGCATATTATTTTGTTTCGTTCTAAAGTTAATAAAACATGATAATTTTAATCCATTCCTCTTTAAAGTAGAAAAATATTTTTTTTCTGCAAAGAACACTTGGAAGTGAATCCAATAAATTCTTGACAAGTTATTTTTCGAAACAAAATTAGTTTAGTCAAGTGGTTGTTGCAAAATATTTGCTATTGCGAAATAACCGAAAACAGAAATATTCTTTTTAATTTATTGTTGTTTGAATTTGATTGTCACAGATATTATTGCGTCGATCTTCCCAACTGAGTTAGAAACGTTTCCGAGCACCGAAGACAATCTAAAGATTCTGACTTGTGAAGTTAGCATTGGGGGTAAACGACTTGGTGAAACGGAACAGCAATTCGTCAGTTATCAGTGGATGAAAAACAGACTTCCGTTACGACATCACGACAGAACAATCGATCTTAGTCTCACTGAAGACGACACCAAGCAGCAGCAACAACTCATCTTCAATCAGCAAGGAAATTATCAATGCCAAGTATTGATTACCGGAGCTACTGAATACGCAACATCTCAAGAAGTTGAAATATACTTCTCAGGTATGTATAATTCTACTCCTAAGTTCCAAAATTGCTATTTACTTAAATAGGCAGTTTAACTAAACTCATCTTATCAAAATCAGCAAAGAAAAGGTTCGTCCATAAATTTTGTAGATGATTTAAAAGGTGAGGGAGGGATTTTTTTTCTTATCCTATATGGTCCTATATGGTCTATCCGTATTTCCTGTCCTATATGGTCTATCCGTATTTCCTGTCCTATATGGTCTATCCGTATTTCCTGTCCTATATGGTCTATCCGTATTTCCTGTCCTATATGGTCTATCCGTATTTCCTGTCCTATGTGGTCTATAGAAGCTAGGAGGAGTATTCGTCTCTTCCTGTATCCTGTACAAGCTAGGAGTAATGTCCTTCTCTGTCCTATATGGCTTGTACAAGCTAGGAGTAGTATTCTTCTCTGTCCTGTATGGCATATACTGTACAAGCTGGGAGTAGTATTCTTCTCTGTCTTATATGGCCTGCACTTTGGGAGTAGTATCCTTCTCTGTCTTATATGGCCTGCACTTTGGGAGTAGTATCCTTCTCTGTCTTATATGGCCTGCACTTTGGGAGTAGTATCCTTCTCTGTCTTATATGGCCTGCACTTTGGGAGTAGTATCCTTCTCTGTCTTATATGGCCTGCACTTTGGGAGTAGTATCCTTCTCTGTCTTATATGGCCTGCACTTTGGGAGTAGTATCCTTCTCTGTCTTATATGGCCTGCACTTTGGGAGTAGTATCCTTCTCTGTCCTATATGGCCTGTACAAACTAGGAGTAGTGTTCTCTCTGTCTTTATCGCATGTACAAGGTAGGAATAGATTCCTCTCTGTCCTGTATAGCCTGTAGAAGCTGGGAGTAGTGTTCTTCTCCGTCCTATATGGCCTACATAAACTAGGAGTAGTATTCTTCTCTGTCCTATATGGCCTGTACAAACTTGAAGTACTATTCTTCTCTGCCTATATTGTCTGTACAACATAGAAGTAGTATTGCTCTCTGTCCTAAATGTTGCAAATGAAAAATACTTCGTATTTTCTATTTGGATATATATATATATTTGTGTTTGCAAAATAATATGAGTTCTATATAACCCTTTAATTATATATTAATAATAATTAAATTAATTTTTAAATTTATTAAATACTTTTAAATCTTTCAGATGTCTCCACCTACATAATAGTGATCGAAAGTAAGATAAGTCCTTACAACTTTTCCCAAGATATTTCTCGTTTGGTATTTCAGCAATTCATTGATAATGTTCAGCCAACCGTGAATAGTTTAATCAACAAATTCAAGAGTGGGAATATATCAAACGTTATTCAATCACATCCTCTACATTGGGATTTTCAAAGTATCAGGTAGTATTTGCTCTTTTTCTTGACTTTATATAGTATGTACACTATGTTGAAAAAAGTGTCCGGACACTTCTGTGTTATGTAAATGGAAAGCCACTTTCAAACCTCCCTAACATTGAAAATAAACCTTTTACGAAAAAACTGTTATTGGCGATAAATTGTAGATGTCACTCAAATCCCTCTAAATATATTTCCCGCAATATTCGTTTATTATTTAAAGAATGAATGGAAACTGGAAGCATTTATCTTCAACTTTTGACACTTGTGAAAAAATATTTGAATAGATAAAACGCAACTCTTGTACCAATTTGTTCACTAACATAAATTAAATATCTGAAGTTTTTATGATGATTTTTTAAGATTTCATCAATTTGTAAGCAGTGTGACAGTGTCAATTTTCAACAATGTTTCGGTCAATATTTAAAGAGTCATTGAAGCAGGATCATTTAACAGCAAATGACACTTTCACATTGCCTCCAAACTGATGAAATCTTAAAAAAATCGTCACACAAACTTCAGATATTTAATTTATGTTAGTGAACAAATTGTTACAAGAGTTGTGTTTTATCTATTGAAGTATTTTTTCACAAGTGTCAAAAGTTGAAGATAAATGCTTCAGTTTCCATTCATTCTTTAAATATTAAACGAATATTGCGGGAAATATATTTAGAGGGATTTGAGTGACATCTACAATTTATCGCCAATAACATTTTTTTCATAAAAGGTTTATTTTCAATGTTAGGGAGCTTTGAAAGTGGCTTTCCATTCACATAACATGGAAATGTCTGGACACTTTTTTCAACAGAGTGTTTATGATAGTTATAAATTTTCCTTTTTACTTATACTCAAGAATCTTCAATTAATGCTCTCAATAGATGACATAAAGAAAACTTGCTAAGTAAGGTAATAAATTAATTGCAAAGTATTTTATTTCCAAACACATAAATAATAAGTTAAATTAATTATTTAATGCCAAAAATGCGTTTTTTAATTATTTTTAAATATAATTTATCATTTACTGTTAAAAATGCGAAGTAGTTGGTTCTGAAAATAATCTATTTTTAATAAGAATAATTAGAGTACAAAGGAATTAAAAACTGGCATAAATGAAAGACATAATTAAAACAAGCGGGTAAATTAAACAAGTGGTTTACGGCAAATGCATAAGGTAGGTTGCAGAATGGGTGAGGCAGCAATTTATCTTCAAGATGTTTTTAGGATAAAAGGGACTGGATGTTTTAACTGGGAGCAATAACAACATAGTTGACTAAATGGCCTCAGTTGCTCACAGTTTGGCTAAATGGCCAGGTCAGGGTTGGGTTGGGTTGTTTTACCTCTGAGCGGCACTTTTTTGCACATCATGGGCTAAATGGCCAGGTCACATGGACCCCGAAGGCTCAGAGAAGGTTGGGGGAGGAGACCCACTGGAACAGCTGTTGGGAAACAGATGGTAGCCTCCCGTCAAGGCCATCCAACGTGTTCTTTGACGTGCACAGGGTGTGGCTCTCCCGCACATGGGGCCACGGCTTAACGTCCCATCCGACGGACGGCGGCCTTTCCAAGCCCATCGGTGTCCCCTACTGACCGTGGGCAGGGCGGGGAATTTTGCGGAGATAAATCTCAACGCTGACCCAGCTGGGACTCGAACCTGGGAACTACAGATTACGAGTCTGGCGGGCCAGGTCAGGAAAATCCCAAGAGTTCAGTGAAGGTTGGGAAAGTGAATCCACTGAACAACTGTTAGAAGACAGATGAGATTCTCTCCGTCCAGCATGTTCTTCAACATGATGCGCAGGGTTTAACTCTCTAGCACACGGCGCCACGGCTTTAGGTCCACAGAATTTCCACGGCTATTCTAAGCCCATCGGTGTCCCCTACTGACCGAGGGCAGGACGGGGAATTTTGCGGAGATAAATCTGAACGCTGGCCCAGGCGGTACTCGAACCTAGGGACTGCAAATTATGAGCCAGGCGCGCTGCCAGCTAAGCCATCTCCGCCCCTTGTAAATCAGTGTTTTAGTTTTGGAAATCATCTGTTTAGTTTATACTGATTTTACACAACACTAATTTATCCATTAAGAGCACCGCCGGAATTTTAAGCAAAATATGTTATCTTTTATGGTGATTAGAGAAATGTGCATATGCTGAAACACAATAGCAATAAACTACAGGACAAGAAGCGCCAATTCAGAATGGCAGGTGACATGCGATTCGTTGATTCAACCACTAGTCGAAGACCTAGTTACTTATCCTAAATTATCATTTCACCGTATCAGTGAAGTGGCGAATACTAGAACAAAGGGGGCGGCGGTGGCTCAGTCGGTAGCGCGCCAGGCTCGTAATCTGTAGTTTCCAGGTTCGAGTCCCAGCTGGGTCAGCGTTGAGATATTTTTCCGCAAAATCCCTCTCCCTGCCCACGGTCAGTAGGGGACACCGATGGGCTTGGAAAGGCCGCCGTCCTTCGGATGGGACATTAAGCCGTGTCCCCGTGTGTGGGAGAGAGCCATATCCTGTGCACGTTAAAGAACACGCTGGATGGCTTTGACAGGAGACTACCATCTGTCTCCCCAACAGCTGTTCCAGTAGGTCCCCTCCCCCAACCTTCTTGAGCCTTCGGGGTCCATGTGACCTGGCCATTTAGCCCATGGTGTGCAAAAAAGTGCCGTTCAGAGGTAAAACTACAACAAGAACAACAACTAGTAACAAAGATTCCTATTGTGAAAAATAATCAAGGATAATGAAACTATCAGTGGCGACTCGTGAGATTCTAAGTAAGTGCGGCCAGCATAAACCGTAAACAGAGAAACCAACTGGGCAGGGGTAGTGATGGTTCAGATGGTAGTGCGCAACGTTGGCGATTTCCTTCTATAATCACAATCGGTGAAAAAAGGAACATCGATTGGATTGGAAAATAACATATATATATGTACGTGAAATAAAATTTCGATATCTTTATATTGTGGCTTAAGTCAGGCACTTACCCCAGGATTTAGTTTCAGCGTAGTTCAGGGTTGGGTTGGGTTGTTTTACCTCTGAGCGGCACTTTTTTGCACACCATGGGCTAAATGGCCAGGTCACATGGACCCCGAAGGCTCAGAGAAGGTTGGGGGAGGGGACCCACTGGAACAGCTGTTGGGAGACAGATGGTAGCCTCCCGTCAAGGCCATCCAGCGTGTTCTTTAACGTGCACAAGGTATGGCTCTCCCACACACGGGACCACGGCTTACCGTCCCATCCGACGGACGGCGGCCTTTCCAAGCCCATCGGTGTCCCCTACTGACCGTGGGCAGGGCGGGGAATTTTGCGGAGATAAATCTCAACGCTGACCCAGCTGGGACTCGAACCTGGGAACTACAGATTACGAGCCTGGCGCGCTACCGACTGAGCCACCCCCGCCCCAGCGTAGTTCAGAGAAGGTTCGAGAATTTAGCCTCTAGGGCGGAGGGGGGGAATTAAAGCTTTCTCTTAATGTTTTGCGCTGATAATTAAGGCGCACGAGACAGTTTAGAGTGTATTACATTACTAAATGTTTATTGGAATGAAATAAAACGGGCAAGATATTTTAGAGAGCATATATCCATGTAAAAATATTATTTTTATTATTTATTCAATTCGGAGATTAATGCTTTAGTATATACCATATTTTTCCGTATATAAGACGAACCCTACTTTTTCGAACTCAAAATTAAGAAATCATTATTTTAAAAGTAAAACAGAACACATTGATATTTCTTAAATATTCAAAGTATATTTAGTAATTAGGTAATATTTTTAAGATACATACTATCAACCTCTACTGCATCACTGCTGTCTTCTGGGTCACTGCTGACATTACGGGGTCTCTCATCCGGTTTCCTCCGTGTATAAGACGACCCCCAATATTTGGTCTAAAAATTTTAGAAAGAAGTATATTATACACTGAAAAAATACGATGTATTACAGAAATGTTGGTGGGGCCGACCCTTTGGTCCGTAATATGATCCGCCACTGGAAACTATACATATTTCATCTTACATGCAAAAAATGTAGCTATAGAAATTAAATTCTAACTAGACTCATAATAGTGCTGGCAAATGTCGCACCGTTTGTAAGCCTTAGGCAGGGCACACACACCCGCAATTTGCAAAAGGAATGCGACGATTTTGCAATTGCTTCTTTAAAATACATTCTAAGAACATTCATAGAACATTATAAGTACCTTTAGGTGCATTCATAAACCTTTAGAATTCTGAGAACTTTTAGGGCATTCATAAAATGCACCTTAAAAGAGTATCATCGTCGCGTTGCTGTTGCAAATTGCGGCGATGTGCGCTCTGCCTTAGCAGTAGGTTAGCAACTGTACCAGTATTAAATTCTAACAGCTTCTTACTGTAAAGCAAAAGCGATCACTGATTGGCTGGCATGTTTGGACATGTAGGAGTTCCCAAAAAGGCGCACTTTTCGAGAAAAAAGCTTAATAATTAACACTCGAAATTTTATCTCTCAGGCTATCTAACTTCTAAAACTGGTAGGATTAGGTAAAATTTAACGTTGTAAAATTTAACGAGATTTTAATGTTGGATGATTTGGATTAGCCTTTAAAATAGCAGACGCTAATGAAAACGTCCCTTTATTATAACATTAATGTTTTCGCATTGGGGGAAAAGTTCGGATGAATCTGCAAGCATTATGTGCTGATGTCTTTCAGGACAGACGTAGAAAACTTTATACGATTGTGATTAAGATTGCTAGCTTTTCATTTTTCCAAGGAAGGACATTTGTAGCAGTTTAGGAGGACATGTAGTTATAGAAATATAGCGATGCATTGAACGTTTGGTCTACAATGGAATATTAATAATGCATTTTAAGAAGCTGCTCTCTCTGCAGTTCGTAACGCAGAGCAACGTCATTTGAATAGCAATGCGAAAACTCTCAGCTTTTGGATCCTAGGTACACCCAAATTCCCCTCTCCACCAAACTGTCATTTGTAATTCATTATATTACCATATTTTATAATTAATTGCATCATGGAAATCAAAATAATTGTACAAAATATTTTTTATATAATTCATTGTACTATTAAATATTTTCAGCTCCACTCCCCACTAAAATAATCTTGAATATGTCCCTGATTGTAGATATGTTAAACGAATAGTTTTGTTTTATGATGTCACTATATTGGAGAGGAAAACAGATGTATATAGATAAATATCGTAGGGGGAATATTGTATGGTATCGGAAAGGACAAAAACGATTTTCGGAGATTGTTTCGTTCGAAAGTTTTGGCTAAATAGGGCATGTACGGAACATGAAACAAAAAGAATGCATATTTTACGGAACATCGATTCCAGGATTGTGTAGTTAAAGTTCAACTAATTCATTTTTTCCAATACGGCGGTGATAATGTACCTTCATAAAAAATATAACGAATCCCATATATAGTTTTATTATATTGATGAAAATCAGTTTAATCACTTCTTTATACCTGTGTTCAATTTATTTAGATAATTGCGAATACTTTTACCGTAGCACAGAGAGAATGAAGTGTCGTGTGTGTATAGGGGGGGGGGGGGGGCAGTGTTTACTTCAAATATTAGGGAGGTTAAAATTTTGAGGATGTAATTTTTTTTAAATGTCTGGAATGCCAGAGGTTGGTGTTTGCATAGTGGGTAGCCCGCCAGCTCGTAATCTGCAATTCCCACGTTAAGAGTCCCACCTGTGCCAGTATTGAGATTTATCTCCGCAAACCCTCACCCTACATTGTCAATAGGGAACACCGAGAGGCCTAGAAAAGCCGCCATCTATCAGATGGGACGTAAGGCCGCGATTTCATATGCGAGAAAACCGTACCCTGTGCACATTAAAGAACACATTGGACGGCCTTGATGGGATACTACCATCTGTCTCCTAACAGCTGTCTAGTGAGTCCCCTTCCCAAACATTTTTTGACTCCTCGGGGTCCTAGTGACCTGGCTATTTAACCCATTGTGTGCCAAAAAGTGCCGCACAGAGGTAAAATATCCCAAAAGAATAATTCTAAAATGCGAATAAATGTGACTAAACTAATAATACTCCATGTAAAAGTACTTGCACACTATAATGGGAGAATTCAGGAAGAGTGCATAAGTCTTCCTCTCCCTCGATGACCCCAATGAGTTTGGAAATGCCACAATCCATCAGATGGGACGTTAAGCTGTGACATCGTGTGCAAGAAAGCCATAGCATGTGTACGTTAAAGAACATGCTGAGTATACTTGACGGGAAGTTTCCATCTCTCTTCTAACAGCTGTCCAGTGGGTCTCCTTCTTCAACCCTCTCTGAAACTTTGGGGGTCATTGTGACCTGGCCCTATTGCCTATTGTGTCCAAAAAGTGCTGTTCAGAGGTAAAAGAGCCCAAAACAATCTCTCCCCCTTCAGGGTGGTTGGCATCAATATGAATAATTCGCTCTATTGATGTATATTTTGCCTAGATTTTGCTCTGTTGTATCGTTATTAAGAATCGACTATCAAAAGTTAATACTGCTTTACTCACTTTGTTTCAGCATTATTAAGAAATATCTGAAGGCGACGATTCTGCTGTATCTGAAATGGAAAAAATCGGATGAACGTCAAAGACTACAAAATGAAGATTCGGTTAAGGTGATTCTCGTGGAAATAATGAACGATATGATGAACAATAAGATTATGGCCTGGTTTCCTGGGTTTTGGTATGTTAAGAGTGCTGGTGAGTTTTAAAAATATCGAATAGTTATATGCTCTCATTATAATGCATAAAAAACTTTATTTTGCTGATTTACACAGAAAGTATTATAATTTTTAAAAACCTAAACAAGCTATCTTGCTACTAACTTATAAAATTGTTTACCGTTGCTTGCATTTTGTAAGAACATGATTCATTCGAATATGAAACCAAATGTTCTCGAGAAAACATATCCATAACATAAGAATCAATGGGGCAAATGGTCTGAACTTTCCATAGCAATGTACATAAATACATACATACAAAATCCTCATGCAGCCATGAACTACGAAGGTCAAACCAGAATGTGCAGTTTTGTTCACCAGACAACGTCTGTCCTGAGCTTCCACTGCTGCATTTGGCCACCATAGGTCATTTCCAGTAAGATCCTGTTTGACATTTTCTGCCCACCGCATCCTTGGTCTCCCCTCACCTTTTTTCTGACGCGTTTAGACAAACTGTTCATAATTCTGTTCGCCAATCTGCATTTATGAATACGGACAACATGACCAAACCAATGCTGTCTCACTTTCTACATTGGTTGGTTGGTTGGTTGGGGTTTTTTGGCGCATGGGCAACAGGGCCATAATGCGCCAAACAAGATAAAAAAGAGAGTAAAAGACCGACAAACCACAACCAAAGTTAAGAGCAAAAAATTGTAAACGTAAAGGACAAAACTAATACATAAACAAAAGAACAAAAAGATAAAACGAACCCGGGTGTAAAAGACCCAGGATAATCAAGGTGAAACGGATAAAGCCATAAAATCGCAGTCTGCTAAAAAAAACCTGTATAACGTAAAAAGGCAAACACAGATGGTAACAAAGCGTCATCAGATAAAAGATGGCCGAGGGTAAGAGGTCAGATAAAAGATGGCCGAGGGTAAGAGGTCAGATAAAAAAAAATGGCCGAGGGTAAGAGACTGGCCGTAAAATTATGGAAGGTAAAATAAAAACGACGGTCAAGGGTAAAAGCAGGATATAGGCGATTAAAATATGTTTAATGGTTAAAATGGTGTCATACTCACTTTGTACAATATGTTGCTCAAATGAGTTTACCAATTCCTCTTCTGCTTACACTTTCATCATTATTTACATAGTCAAACCACCTAATGCTCAAGAATGTCGCGTATAGAAATCAAAGGCATCAGGTTTCCTGCTATCTTGCTGACAGAGTCAAAGTTTCACTACCATAACTCACCCTGGAAAGAACCAAAATACTATACTGGTTTACATAAATTAAACTACAACCAGGAAATAAGGTTTTTCTCATAAACCAGTTGATTCTGCTGCATGTGAATTGGTAGATAGCTGTATAAACATTGTGCATAAGAATAACAGTTCAAAAAATGTAATAACACTTTAAATTCCCAAAATTATATATGAATGCAGACACATAGCAAAAACGGGAAGGTCAATTGAGAGAGAGCCCAATTATATTGAATAAAAAAATTATTATATAAAATATAATTATATATAAATAAAAAATAATTATTATATAAAATATTATATATCCCGATAACAATATGCAAAGCAGAAGTATCGGGTCCAGTCACGTGGGGCTGAAACTAGCAATGGCTATAAACAGAGCAGGACTGTACACGTTGGAAACTAGTCACGGAAAAGTAATCATGGGTAAAGGCAGCGACATAGTGAGTTTGACTGTGGCCAATTAGTAGGTGCGAGGAAGGCCAGTTGTTCAATCACCACAGCTCCTGAACCTTGGAATTTCCGTGTCAGACCGTCGCATGTGTATACTTAGATTACTTAAAATATCGCAAAACATCAAACCAGTGGGAGAAATGTGGACGTAAACGTGCAATTGACCCTCGAGGTGAATGCAGACTGTACTACACTGTTACAAGGAATTGCATGGCTACCGTGGAGCAGATGACGTCGGAATTGAATGAGGGTGCATCCACAAGCTTATGCTTAAAGGCTATCCGTTATACCATGGAAAAACTAGGCTATGGCAGTCAACGACTACATCGTGTCCCCTTGTTGACTGCAAGGCACCAAAAGATTAGTCTGCAGTTTGCAAAGGCCTATCACAACTGGAGTGCAGAGGACTGGAAACACATAATCTGGTCTGACGAATCGCAAATTTCAAATCTAGTGCGTGTGTGGCATACATCACACGAAGTGATGGACCCAGATTGCCAAGTTGGGGCCATATAGGTAGGTGGATGCAATGTAACAGTTTGGGGTGCGTTTACATTGGCTTCCTTGAGGTTCCTCATACCCGTCCTGACTTACGTCATCTGCACAACGTAAGTGAACATCCTCGCTGACCATCTACACCCGTTTGTAACGATTCACTTTCCGCACCATGATGCCATCTTTCAACAGAACAACGCCATCCCACATACATCCCGAGTGGCCACTAATTGGCTCCAGGAGGATTCAAGGGAGTTTACCACACTCGTATGGCTCCATCGATCTCCGGACCTCAACCCTACTGAGAATTTGTGGGACAAATTGGAAAGATCAGTTCGAGCCCTCCGATCCCCACTGGCAACTATGGATGCTGTACGACAGGCAATCCACGTTTCATGGGCGGTAATACCAACTCTTCCAAACCTTTTTGAGGTTGGTCAAAACACTTCGTATTTTCAACACCTCATTGAATTCTTACCAAAACATCCGCCTGCTATTGTGAGAGAAAAAGGTGGAGCAATAGGTTAGTCGGTAGATATATATAATAATTTCTCCATTCAGTTTATTGTTCTGTAAATGGTAGCTACACATAAACTGAAAGAAGAGCTGTGTACCAATCCCCAATGTTGAGACACAGAACCGATCAGGTGTAGCGCCTAACGTCCGACCCCGCCTTCTCGTGGTGCAGACCATTAGTACCTTTCAAAAGATATATTCTCTTTTTGAAGGGAACGGATGGGGAGGGTTGCCAGTTCAATGTGGCCTACTGATCTGGTCATCTGTGGCCACATTTTTCTTTTTTACAACCATGCTGAGGAGTAGTCAACTTCGCAGGGACCTGGTGCTGACCATTTATACCTACTAGACTGGACTTATTAATGGATTTGAGCTTGATCATGAATCCTGGACTTGATGCACTGGTGGGCCTCTGTTGAGGGAGACTCTGCTGCTGCGTTTTCTGTTTGCTTCTGAGTTGCCAGCCCTAAGTGAACAGAGGGATGAGATACCTTATATCAGCTGGTGGATAATCCTGATCAGAGGTATGTGTCCTTAACCGGACACATACCTCTGATCAGGATCGGTCCTAACAAGCACACTTCGTCACTCTCAGAGACCTATTAAAACGTGTTTTTTTCTTTTATTTTCAGACATTTGTTCTTCGGAATTATCAGATGAAGTCAACTGGTTACAAACACCACGAACTAAAAACGCCATCTCAAGTCCTCTCTGCTTCAACGGTAAGTTTAACACATAGTTAAATCTCATAAAATGTTCTAATAAAACTATTTTAGTTAGTTAAATTATGTGCTTTGCTAATTCGATTCGCCATTTTGTTTCAGCAAAAAGAGCTAATTTACTCTATTTAAAACTTTTCATCGACTATAGCCTAATCCAGTGATTCTCACCGCTTTCGGGCAACAAGCTCTCCTTTATCAAAAATTACTTATGAATATTAAATGAAAATTACAATGTTTTTCTTGCATGAAAGTGGTTAGAAAAGTATTTTACATATATAGTAATTTACAAACCTATGTAATAATTTCGGTCTTATTTAAAATCGAGATTTTGATAGATATGACTGAGATTTTTATTTCATCTATAGATATATTTTTCATTAAAAATCGTATTGAAGAAATTATTGAGCTCTAAATGCGTTTTTTTATTACGGGTCACATGGAACTGTTTCCATTTTGATGCCCAGTACTTGCATCTTCCAATACCAAAAAATAATCCTAAAATTATCTCGTTATGAACCATTTCTCTAAATGAATTATGATTCTTTTTCCCGACCTGATTTCCTGTATTACAGAATATTGGCAGCTGAATAAAAGGATCTGTAAAGGCGATTTGAATCTAGGAGCCCACTGGGAGAAACCTCCTGCCTGTGACAAAGTTCAAGGTGAATTGAATTTATTTTTTAACTGCTGAAATATTTGTTGATGATATTTATAAACCCTCAACATTCACGCGGTTTACTGTCAAATAAACTCTTCCGGATGTGGAATTCATTGATGTTGGGACGATAATGCAATTGAAAGCGGGGAGTACGAGGGGGTGAAGGGGTCGACGAAACGTAATAGAGAGTTGAAAGGTGAATAAGTTAATAAGAATACAAGAATATATATGCAGAAATTAGCAAATAATGATGTTATAATACGTAAAGTATCTGGTAAGATCAATCCATATCCTCCAAGAAGGGCGATTGAAATAAGCTGTTGATAGACTAAGCACAAGATTGGCGATGACGAATGCTCTGTGAGGGTCAATGTTTTCTGCAGCATTCTGAATTTCAACCCTCAAAACCGCAATCTCCAGAACACATTCAAAACATATCTAAGACAACCAGTGACTATCCACTGGTCATGTTACATAAGGATATATTATGGAGATTATGTTTGTGTGGGAACATAGTCAGTGTATAGAGCCTTAATTTTTCTTTAATTTTGAGGTTTCTCTCCATTATATGAACGTATTCCACCACTTTGTCTAACAACTCCCGCTGCAGCTTTATTCAATTAAAAAATGTAATCAAAATTTAAAATCCTATACTTTTATCACCACTAAAAACGGGGAACTCTGAAAGTCGTTTTACTATACCGAATGCGAGGGCCCACAGTTATACGTAGTCGTAGAGTTAAATAGTAGTAGAGTAAAATCGTAGAATTAAATAGTAGTTAATACGTAGTAATAGAGTTAAGTCGAAAAATTAGGTGTCAATGAAAGCCTACGCGACTCTACTTCGAACGTTTAATTCGAATTACACCCCCCCCCAAAAAAAAAAAAACAACGAAAGAGGGGATAGAAGTTTCACGGGAGCGAAGTTTAAATGTTATATCTAAAATTAAATCGTCTGTCCTCTGTGTTGTCATGGGCTACCTCGAATCACGACCTTTCTTCTCCCCCCAAGAAAGGGAGGGAAGGAGAAATGTGGTCAATGTTTAAGAGTCATGCATCTGTGTCGTCTACGATGACATGGGCTACCTCGAATCACGACCTTTCTTCTCCCCCCAAGAAAGGGAGGGAAGGAGAAATGTGGTCAATGTTTACGAGTCATGCATCTGTGTCGTTTACAATGACATGGGCTACCTCGAATCACGACCTTCCTTCTCCCCCAAGAAAGGGAGGGAAGGAGAAATGTGGTCGATGTTTACGAGTCATGCATCTGTGTCGTCTACGATGACATGGGATACCTCGAATCACGACCTTCTTTCTCCCCCAAGAAAGGGAGGGAAGGAGAAATGTGGTCGATGTTTACGAGTCATGCATCTGTGTCGTCTACGATGACATGGGCTACCTCGAATCACGACCATTCTTCTCCCCCCAAGAAAGGGAGGGAAGGAGAAATGTGATCGATGTTTACGAGTCATGCATCTGTGTCGTTTACGATGACATGGGCTACCTCGAATCACGCCTTCCTTCTCCCCCAAGAAAGGGAGGGAAGGAGAAATGTGGTCGATGTTTACGAGTCATGCATCTGTGTCATCTACGATGACATGGGCTACCTCGAATCACGACCTTACTTCTCCCCCCAAGAAAGGAAGGGAAGGAGAAATGTGGTCAATGTTTACGAGTCATGCATCTGTGTCGTCTACGATGACATGGGCTACCTCGAATCACGACCTTTCTTCTCCCCCCAAGAAAGGATTGAAGGAGAAATGTGATCAATGTTTACGAGTCATGCATCTGTGTCGTTTACGATGACATGGGCTACCTCGAATCACGACCTTCCTTCTCCCCCAAGAAAGGGAGGGAAGGAGAAATGTGGTCGATGTTTACGAGTCATGCATCTGTGTCGTCTACGATGACATGGGCTACCTCGAATCACGACCATTCTTCTCCCCCCAAGAAAGGGAGGGAAGGAGAAATGTGATCGATGTTTACGAGTCATGCATCTGTGTCGTTTACGATGACATGGGCTACCTCGAATCACGACCTTTCTTCTCCCCCCAAGAAAGGGATTGAAAGAGAAATGTGGTCAATGTTTACGAGTGATGCATCAAATTTCAGTTTCTAAAGAGAGGTTTTTTTGGTAACAAAGGCAAAAAATATAACTAAATTAAAAATTTAAAAAAATCTAACTTCCTATATTCACCCTGAAAATTTGAAAATAAACTTAAAACATATCGATGGTATATCAGTCACTGAATTCGTATTCACTTCAAAGGACGATATGGCGTCAGCAATCATGTTGAGTAGGAAAATCGGCGCCATATTTTCTTTTGAAGTGAATACGAATTCAGTAACTGATTGCATCACTGATATGTTTTAAATTTATTTTCTACTTCTTAGAGCGCATCTAGGAAGATAGGTATTGTTTAAATTTTGTAGTTTATTTAAAAATCTTTCTTTGTAACTAAAACCACCTATCTTCAGAAGCTTTCTCTTGATTGATGACTCATAGACATTGACCACATTTCTCTTTCCCCTCTTTTAAGGGAGGGACAGAGGGTCGCGATTTCAGGTAGCTTACGACACTGTAGACGTCACAAGCTTTAATTTGAATATACATAACTAATTAAGCTCGCCCCAGCGAAATTTCCTTTCCTTTTTGGAAACAGGGGCTCCCATCCATGGTGGGGAGAGACGTAATTCGAAGTAGCCTACGACGATCCTCATACGAGCCTTCATTTGACACTTATTTATTGACTGTTGGCCCTACCGTTCGAAAGACATAGTGGAACAATTTTCATATATTCCCCTCTTTAGGGGGAAAATAGGAAGTGGGGTAAATTTTGATAACCCATAAAACACCCGACATCACAAGCTTCCATATGCACCACAACTTGCTATGTTCGACACTATTGTTCAAAAGGTATCTTAGAACAATCCCTCACATGCTTTCTAAGGGAAGAAGTCTTGATGGTAAGATTTTATAACCTGTGACATTTCGCATGCCATAAGCTTTAATTTCACGAATAGCCGGTTACTTTCGGCCCTCGGATTCCGAAGACGTAGCTTAACAATCATTTTTATATTTCCCCTTTTTAAGGTGTGAAGAAAGCATGAATGGTACATTTTTTGTAGCTTATGAAATCATCGTCATCATCAGCAGCCATGGGTTACCGAGGTCCAACCAGATTGTGCAATTTAGTTCTCCAAATGCGTCTGTCCTAACTTACATCTACTGCATCGCCACTGTACACCAATTCTAACAGCGTTCTGTTAGAATCCTACCGAATCCTAGGTCTCCCCTTCTTTCTGAGACCTTAAGGAACACTATTCATAACCCTATTCAGTAATCTATAATTATGCAATTACGTGACCAAGCCAACGGTGTCGCTCTCTGCACAATATGCTGCTCGAAGGAGGTTGCCACCTGCTTTCCCTATCCTCATCATTGCTTAAAAGTCAAACCACTTTAAGCACAAGATACTGAGTAAACATCAAGTTTCTTGTTATCTTGTTTAAAAACGGTCCAGGTTTCATTATCATAACTAACTCTAGAGAGAACCAAACTATAATACAGTCTAATTTTAGTCTTTAGCTGTATATTCCTATTTCTCCGCACTCTCCAAAGATTCTTAAAAGTCCCAGCAGCAATCCCTATAGCCTGTTTATCTCATGTTGCACATCAGCAATATATGTTACATACCTCCCCAGATAATTAAACTGAGACACCTCCTCAAGAGTGGAACCATACAGAATAATTGAATTACAGCCTGTCTGAACAATTTTCATCACTTTAGTTTTCTTTCTCTTTATCACCGAACCTACTCTATTACAGTTTCATGAACAGCTCGAATGAAAGAATTCGTCTCATCAACCATCATTTGGCAATAGGACTAAATCATTAGCATAATCTAAATCAGAAATTTCCAGATATCCAGACCATTTAAGGCCAAAGTCTTTCCCTTGCAGCGAATTTCGCATAACATAATCAATGACTAAACTAAAGAGAAAAGGAGACAAAATGCACCTTGTCAAACACCAGAAGCAATGCTAAACCAATTGCTACAAGACTTACCAACTCTGACACACGACAGTGTTATTATAAAGAACTTTCATTATGTTAACCAACTTGTCTGGTATGTAAAAATATATCACGATCAACCACAAATTAGGACGGTGAACAGAGTCAAAGGCCTTTTTGAATCTACACAAAAAGATTCAAAAGCCTTTTTGAAATCTACAAAGCTAATACACACAGGTTTCTGAAACTCTAAACGTTTCTGAAGAATCTGTCTAAGTGAAAAAATCTTATCTTCACATCTCCTACGATTTCTGAATACACACTACTCATCATGCAATTGCCAGTCAATCAGATTCTTAATTCTATTAACCACAGCCATTCAAAGAACTTTACCTGGAACAGAATGTAGGCTTATACCCCTATAGTTTTCACAAGAAATGCGATCACCTTTTGTTAAAAAACGGGATAATAATAGCTCTGGTAAAATTCTTAAGAACAGTATCTTTATCATAAGAGATATTCAAAATTTCAATCAACCACGTGTTAACAGAATCATTCCCAGCACTAAGCATTTCAGAAGTGATTTCATTTACCCCTTATGATATATGTAGTTTAAGTTTCGATTTTGCCAAAATAACTTAAGACTGATATAAGGCCAAAATTAAAGCCAAAAAAAAAATTAATGCATCTATCATTATTACAAACAATTGGAGTAGAACTAACCACATTGTTTAAAACATCTCTGAAATGCTCAGCCCACCTAGCCACGAGAGAAATAATAGACAAGGTAAGGTTATTAAAGTAAGCTCTCCTTCATTAACCTTACCTTGTCATCCTACAATCCCTGTATACCTGTCAGTTTTTCCCACACGAAAGATTGATTATCTGGTACAGCTCTCTGGTGTTATGCTGTCTAGCTGCTTCTACAGCCTTGTCAACCAAGCCATCAAGCCAAAGATTCTTATCAGCTGCTACTGATCCTTTACACGTTTATTAAGCTCTTTGCATCGCTTTCTGTTAGGACTATTAGGGTACTGATTAAGGACATTTCTTGAGTTCTTTCTTTCCAAAAAAAAAAAAGCACCAGTGCCTTTATCACTCAAATAATTTTAAGAAAATCCTGTTTAAAACGGTCCCCTTCTTCCTCAACTTCAGTAGTAAGCAAACCATGACTGTGATAATGACTAAGTAACCTATCACGATACGCTTTAGCTGTAACTGGGTCTTTCAGAGCGTCAGCGTTAAAGGCAACTTTTATAATCTTAGCACAACACTTCTTAAGTTTAAGTTACAAGACACTTTTAACAAGGTAATGTTCAGTTCCCCTACAGAGTCAGTACCAACGGCATTGAAATCACCTAGAACAAGTGTCGCATGCACCCCAGAGGTTGGGCTACAGGCGCTCTGTTGGCCAGAGGTGTAACCATTAATAGTTTTGCGTTGTGATTTATCATAAATGGCTCACCAAGAATTTATGGCTGCCAGGTACGACCAGCTGAAGAAGAATTAACTGTGGAGACTGTGACTGCAGCTCCTCTCTCCTTGCACACAATGATATCCCACAATTAATCTTGGCACCCATGATAAAATGAAACAAGTGATAAAGAAAAATTATACTTAAGGTACACTGAGCTAAAACTGGGTTTACTATACAGCAATTAGATTTACCAAGTGAAGGACTGTTAATTAGCCACGAACGAACCTGTTGACTATGAGAGAGCAAAAGTAGACTATTTGACTGTCTTTTAACACGAAATGGGGGCAGCAGCCTAATGTCGCTTTTCCCTCAGGGTTACCCTCTTATTAAAAGATACACGAGCTATTTATTGTTTATTTATTTTAGGGATTATGAAGCTCCCGGGGCTAAGTAGCAAGGCGCTGGTTCGAATAACCCTTCCAACTCTAATTTTAGATAGGGGCCACTTAGCTCTTCAAACACTTCTTCCACCGGGCAAGTAATCAAAATACACTTGGGAATAATGTGATAAGTCTGGCAATTGAATTTAACAAAATAATTTTTTAAATCCTTTAGAATTAAAGGCCCTGAATATACAGGTAATTTCACTCTTCAATAGTTCTCAGTTGACACCCTGAATGGTGATTGATGTTCACCTATTACAGCCAAAGAGAAACACATGCAACATACACTCGTATCTAATCTAAAAAAAAACAGTCCTGGTTAGCTTATGCTCTAACGTACCCTAACCCTAATTCAAATGCTATACTGTTACATTAACTATACAAATTAATAAATAGTGAGCAAGGTATGAAAGAACTATTAATAAAAATAAGGCGAACTCTTACCGATTAATCCACTTCAACAGGGTTGAACACTGTGAGGATTCCAAAGATGACTGGCAAGGCTCTGTGGCTTTCGGGGGCGCTTTCCGACGCTGGCTGAGCGACGAAAAATTCTGTCGAATTTCAGCACTGAACGCAAGAACAGGGTCTTTCACAGGTGATGAAAACCAGTTGATGAAAGACAGTTCTTCTTCTTTTGGACGTACTAAGGCTACAGTAGTAATTATCCAAAAGTTTAGTACACAAATACTATAGGGAGGGCAGAGCAATCCTTGCGGGGGGAGGGGAACTCGTAGGCCATGAAGCAATATTCTTTGATGGCAGCCCAAATCCTGATAAATTCTGTGGACAGACTCATCTCATTGGACAAAGGGACTCGGAAGAGTTGTAAGGGAGCGAATTCCTTATCGCCACACAACCTTTGCTTCTCAAGTTTTCTCTGCTGCGAAGGAAGTTAATGATGCTGCTGTTTGCGATAAGCCCAGAGACCAACCTTCGGCGTTTCAATAACGCCGTTTGCACTTTCTGATGATGAAAATGGCGAAAACAAGCAAAAGGGGAGGAATCGAAAATGGCCGCAACCATGGCCAAACGAATCGTTCCGTGATCCCCAAAAGTTTCTAAACAACGTGAGATGTCTGCAACGCAAATGGTAATATCTTCTTTCTTTACAGAATTCAAAATATCCAAGTTGTCAGTAAAACGTATCTTTCTCATCCTCATCGGCATCGGGGCATAGAAGCAGATAACATTCAAGTCTTCAATGTTTGTCTGAAATTTAGTTATAAGAAACCTTTCAATAATGCACTCATATCCTTGAAGAGCATCATAAGCGTGTCAGAATCAAACCAACGGCTTGGAGATGCTTTCCATCTTCCCTCCCTAAAAAGAAAAATTTAAGATTGCTTCTAAGTATCTGACATTTTGCTGTCCATCTGGTCTCTTGCAAGCCCAGTTCCAAGTTATAACGGTGGAATTCTTGTATGAGGACATCAAGAGAATAATCTCTGTTCACAGTCTTTGCATTCCAACTACCAATGGAGACAGAATGGTTAGTGGGATGTTTAAAGAAACTAAGATTATTGAGAGAGGAACACTGAGAGTATCAAACAGCCTCCTAATCGCAGACATGGGGCAAAGACCAGCCCCCCACTATTAAAGGCTGAAACCATGTACATTGGAAGATTTCCTCCAACGCAGGTTTGACGATTCCCGTAGAAGCAAGAGTTCAGGTACCTGTGATGATGGCCTCTGATCAGGATTATCCACCAGCTGATAAAACATATCCTGTGAATCTATTCACTTGGGACTGTCAACCAACCAACAAACAGAAATTACAACAGAAGATTCTCCCTCAACAGAAGCCCACCAGTGCAGCAAAATCAGAATACATAATCGCGCTCAGAGCCATTATTCCATTCCGGTTGGTGTATGTGGTCAGGACTCTGTATGGTTGACCACTCCTCAGCAGGGTAGAAAAAAAAGGAAAAGTAGCCATAGTAGTCCAGATCAGTAGGCCACACTAATCTGGCAGCCCTCCCCTTCCGTTAACTTCCACAAGAGAGTATCTCTTTTGAAAGATACTAACGGTCTGCACCACGAGAAGGCGGTGTCGAACTTTAGGTGCTAGCCTGGCGGGTTCTGAGCATCATCACAAGGGATTGGTACATAGCTCTCTTTCCAGTGCCTATCTAGATACTATTGACACTCCTCGCATAACAAGATTTCATGACATATAAATTATTCACAGATTTTTTTGACACATAAATTATTGTCTTTTGTTTTTTTTTTCATGACACATAAATTATTGTCCTTTGCGTTGGGAAGATGTGGTGAAACAACTGTTTTGACAAACAATCGACAAATGACGATGGAAAAGCAATAGGAAGATAATGTAATGGGAATATGTATGCCTTTATGCATATGTAAATACAGTTCTATGTTGTGTAATACAGGCAAGATTTGTGGTGAAGTTTTCAGTAGCGGTTTTGAGGACCATAAACCCCAACAACAACGAGCAATAGAATCTCCTTCCGTGCTTAGAACAAAGTATTTACAGCTAATGGAGGAATCTCCATTAGCTGTAAATACTTTGTTCTACGCAACAATGGTGACGACACGATAACTATTGCATGATAATACAAATGTTACAATTGGGTTTTCAAAGGATAAATTGTAAAACAATATGTAATTGTTGAAGGTAGTATAAAAGAAGCGAACCATATTTGTGGCGGACAGAATATAGTTAGATTCGTGATTACTATCTTCGCATAGCTGTATGGTTAATATTAGTGCGAATTCATTAATTACTTGAACAATTTGAACTCTTATGTCAATATTTGAAAGCAATGAATGAAAGCTAAAAAAACAGCTCAGGGATTTTAAAGTTTTCCTAGAAATAATATGCAAAACTTTGAGGAATTTTACACATCAAAATAAGAAAATTAAGCATTTTACTTAATTTTCCGAGTTCAACTTTTGACCAAGATTTAGTGATGTATTGAACCAGTGATCTCTGCAGTGATACTAAGGTATTATGGCGTTTGAATTGTGAAATAAACGTTTTATATATTCAGACGTCCCTAACCTCATTTGGAGTAACTACAAAGCCACTGTAAATTGTTTTGAAAAATTACTCTGCCGTAGTCACTTCGCTGGTGGGGTTAGTCCAAAAATGTTTCTGCTATGGTTATATCCTTTGCGATGACTTTACTCACCAGCCTTTGAGCAATGGTGAATAGGTCCAACGATCTGTGACTGTGGTTAGGTAAACTTTTCCATTTTGCCTTCTAGTTGACTTTCATACTATAAATATTATTATTTTTAACTTAGTTTTTGTACACTTTTAAAATTTATCTTAAATTTTATCATAAATATTTTATCTTAAAACATTATAAATGCTCTATCTTTAAACATCATAAATGCTTTATCTTAAACTTTATCATAAATGCTTTATCTTAAATTTAAAATTCAACAAAACGAAATAGATTCGTAGTCCATTGTAATGCACACGAATCAATGTATATCAAACCACAGACTGAAGGTGATGTACAGAACGAAATCTTTCAAAGGTTTTTTTTTTTTGTGTGATTATTCTTAACTCCATTAGAGCCTGAACAGACATACCTTTTATTCCTTAACAGCTATGTAGAAGATTATCAGGTCGTAAGTATATATTCAAACAAGGGAAGTTTGGATCTTCCATTCTGTGAGATCCACTCTTAATTTCCTGTGTGAACTTTGTATAACATCCACTTCGGCTCGAAAACACCGAATTTGCGACTAGAAAGGAAAATTGCGTTATAATTGGCTCTAATGCTAAACGATCTATAAGTCAGCGATTGAAATTTCTGTTACTTGTTAATGATTAATTTTGAGAAAGTTACGCTAAGAAATAACCTTATTCAAGAGAAAAGGTTTTGTGTAAAAAAGAACTATTCATAGAAACGTAGTGCATAGATTTATATGAGTTAAATTTCAGTGCGTATATTTTGGTGACTTAAATTTCAGTGCATATATTTTGGTGAATTAAATTTCAGTGCATACATTTCAGTGCATACATCTAAGTGTCATATATAATGCAATAAATATGCATATATAATGTAAAATTTAATTATTTAAAAGAAAATGTTTTATGAGGCTATGTATTTTAATGCAATGGCCAGCTCCCTTGCTAATGTATGAATACCTATTGTACATATATTCTCTTCTCAGAACTCCGTGTTGCTTCAGGGTTAATTCATTTCTTATTATTTTTGCTGCAGTCTAGATAAATTACAAATCCAAATCGAAATAAACCTTGATTTTAAAACGATATTCCATTAATGTTTATAAAATTTCGAAAATGTAATTGTCGAAACGGCAGCATTGTTAATTGAGAAATAATTTTCACGATTTAATTGAAACATGAATGACTTTGGCAATAAATAAATTTTTAAAAGTTCATATAATTTAAAGGGAATAATTTCAAAATTGCACCTTTGGAGTATATTTATTGTGTTAATTATCTGAAATCCTGTAATCGCCTAAAAGGGAACGAAAGTTTTTCACGCAACGCTATGATATTGCTTTCAAACTTAGTCAATAGCTTACAGAACGAAGAACGTTTTAAATTTAAAGTAGATCGGTGATAGGCAAACTTTTTAAAACGAGTTGAGTCAATTTTATTAATTGATAATGAGTCATTGCTCAAAATTTAAATGAAAATTCGCTATTTTCCCGACTAATGCAAAAATATTAATTGAACTTTTGTAGAGTTCCTTTCTGCTTGTCATAATTCATCACACCTTTTTTTTATACAAGTTTTCTTCCGATACCATTTTGAAAAAGAAACATTGTATTTGTATCAAAGATCTGGGGGAAAATATGGAATGTTAGTTACGACTTCCTTTTAAGGTCAAATAGAGGTTATTTTCGGTCTAACCCTCATTGTGTGCGTTCTGGAAACGAGAAAAGTTAGTGTCTAAGAATAATTCGTGTCCCAGATCTCAGAAAAAAAATTTAAGATTACATAACTCTCAGAGTGACGGTCGAAGATTAACAGCAGTGTGTGTGTCTGTGAGGATGGGGGGGATATATTGTTGTTTGCTTAGGGACGTTAGAATGCTTAATACACCCCTTCCTGTCTGAAATTTCAGCACATAGAGTTCCTACAATGAACAAAAAGAGAAGAAAAAAATAATTGTGCAACTAAGTTCGTGAAAAGTGAAAAATATTTTGATGCAGTATTGGAAAGAGAAAAAAAGAATATCAGCAAATGAGATCTTTGCAGGATTTAATGAGGAGGGAATATTTGTGAAGAACACTTTACCCAAGAGAACAAATATCTGCATCTTGAAGCTAAAATACCTCAGAAGGACCAACATTTTAAATTTTTGTGGGTGAAAGATGCAAAAATCTTCATCACAAAAGAATAGAAAACAAAAGTTATTCGAATACGGAATTATGAAGAGTTAGAAAGAATAAAGAAACTGGCATTTGCCAAATAGCTTAATAATTATTTGTTTTATTCGAACTGTTTAAATGGGTGATTTTGATGATACATTAGAGTGTTACATACATTAGATTCTCAAAATCTGTTTTTGACAATGTTATTGAATACTTTTCTGATAAAGTTAATGAGAAGTTTCAAATTATTCCCGGAAAAAATGTATATGATAAAGTATACTATAAATGGGGACAGGGTTTAAAAATAATTGCAGAAAATATCATAAGTGTAAGGAAAAAGTTTGAACATTTTCATTATATATAAATTTAACAGAAATTTCGCCAGACATAACTATATTGACCGAAACTTGGGTAAATGAAAATGAGTTCGATTTATATGCAATACCTGGATACAATGTATATCATAATTGTGAATCAAAAAGCAGAGCTGGTGGGGTTATTGTTTATATAAAAAAAGGATTATAGTAAATGATTATTGTTCTGAATTTTCAAATGCTGATATAATTCAAATCCAATTTAAACCGCAAATATCATATACACTTTATTGGCATTTTATAGGCCTCATATTTATATAAAAAGGAATTTTCTATATGAATTAGAAAGTAAATTTAGAATTAGAGGTAATTAAAATATATGAATTAGAAAGTAATTAAATAACAATTTTATTGTTATGATGGGAGATTTGAATTTTGACATTTAATCTAGAGGTAATTTAAATGCACGATATTTGCGATTGATGCAAGAAAGAGGTTTTTATATGATAATTAATCTTAATACCAGAGAGGAATCGGAAACTTGCTTGGATTATGTGTTTGCACGTGTTCCAAATACAGATATTTAAATACGTGCGTTATCCAAATTCACATTACCGACCATTACTTTGCATGTCTAAATATCCAAACTATTTGAAATCAAAATTTAAAGAGTGACAAAAATGTTAAAAAAACTTAATGCAGAACGATCTGTGGAATTTACAAAGGAAAAGAATTGGAGTGATATCTTAAATAATTATGATTGGAATGCGCAATTTTGAATCATTTCCAAGACAATTGCAGCAAATGATTAAAGACTCGGGTAAATTTGAGAGTTAAAGGGATGATAAAAAGAGAATTAAACCTACTACTAATGAAACTTGGATTACTCTAGGGCTGATACATTGTATAGAAAGACGAAATATATTATTTAACTTATGCAGAAAGCAACCTTTCAATACGGCCTTAAAAGAAAAGTTCAAAGATGCCGAAATGTTCTGCTTAATTTAATTAGACAAGCAAAATGCAATTATTACTAAGATAAAATTTCAAAACGTTATGGAAATACGAAAAAAAATGGGAGATAATAAATGAGCTGTCAGGTAATAGTAAAAGTAAGATTTTTCCAACCGAAACACTATATAATATCAGATGTATCATTTTGAAGAAAATTCTTCAGTTTTTGTAAATAAATTTAATGATTATTTCACTGAGGTAATAATTAGGGATTTAATTAGTCAGATACCTAAAATAGGAACTGATAATCATTCGATGATAAATACAATTGTGCAAACATTTTTCATTGGTTATATTACAGAACATGATGTAATGGATGAAATAAGATCTTTAAGGAATGGAAAAGCATCAGGAGAAGTTGGTCTTACACCATATGTTGCCTATATGCCTACGTATTAAAGGAATTTTATCTAAGTTAATAAACAATTCATTTCAAAAAGGATGTTTTCCAAAAAGCTTGAAAGCTGCAACTGTTAAACCAGTGCATAAAGGGAGAGATAGAAATAATCCTTGAAACTATAGGCCAATTTTCATTTTATCAAATATTTCAAAGATTGTTAAAAACCATTGAAGAAAAGAATTGTCACAATTTTTATATGACAACAAATTTTTTTCTGTTAATCAGTATGGATTTAGGGAGCAAGTAGATACTTTGGATACGATTTTGAGATTGACATCAATAGTATATAAAGGAATAAATGAAAATTTGAAAGTTGCTGCAATTTTCCTTGACATACATAAGGTGTTTGATTCAGTCCCACATGATCTTCTTCTTTTTAAACTATATATCTCTGGTCTAAGAGATCCAATTTTTAAATGGTGGGAAAGCTATTTAAGTGATAAATCAGACAGAGTAAAAATAAATGATTGCATACTAATGAAAATAAAGTATGTTTCGATGTTCCTCAAGGTTCAGTGCTAGGACCTATTTTACTTTCAATTTATATAAATGATCTGTATAATCTGAAATTAAATGGGAACATAATTACTTTTGCGGATGCTAGTGATTACTGTTCCAGATGTGGAGTCCTTTATTGCAGCAGTAAATTCCGATTTGAATAAAATTAGAGATTGGATTATGAAAAATAAATCACTTTTAAACAATAGCAAAACAAAATATTTATTCTTAGGCTTAAGGATGAAAATGATTTATTGCAAAATAAAATTATTTATCATGATATGTGTTGTAATAATCAGAATTGTAAATGCCTTCCAATAGATGGAGTTGAAAGTTTTAAATATTTAGAAGTCTATTTGGATTATAAATTGAAATGGGCATATGATACATGATAAATAATGAAAAAAAATTAATATTATAATACCAAAACTGTATTATGTTCGAAACTTTCTCAACATTTCATTATTAAAATTGCTATATACCTGTTGCGTAAAGTCCTACTTGAAATATGGAGTTATGTCATGGGGAGGTGTGTCGATTTTTACTAATGTAAAAAGCCTATAATAACACAGAATAGTGTAATACGATACATTATGAAAAAAAGAATATTTGATAGCGTCGAAATTTATTATAAAATATTGAACATTCTTCCACTAAGAAAATTATATGTTTTTAGTATCTGATGAATATTAGTAAAAATTAGTCTGATAAAAATATTGCCAATAGCAAACTATAATACAAGGCAAAGTAAAAGTCCTAATATGTATGTTATAATACCTAGAAAATCTATAATCAAATTTTTTATCTATAATCAAAAAATTGCCAGTTACTATTAAAAATGAAAAAAAATGTATTTACAAATATTAAAAATATTTTTACAAACATATTGATGATATGGAACATATTGAAACTATTCAATGAAGAAATAATCATCATAACAACGATTTTTTTAAACTAAATCATTGTATCACAGTTACTATCGGGTTCACGTTACTGTTGCTAACGTTTAACTAACGTATAAACTTTCAGTTTACTAACACTAAGGGCGAGAGTCTTTACTCTTGTGGTGTAGTTATTCTTCCAAAACATTTTGTATGCTAGTATTTCAGGAGTGTATGTAACCATATACCATGTATTCATATCTATGAAAATAAATGATTGATAATGATGAATTGATAATTGTGTAAATATCACAGTCGTACTGTAACCGAATAATTTGCGAATAATTGTAATAATTGCATAATAACTGTAACCGAATAATTTGCAAAGATTCGCCAAAACTGAGTACTCCAGTTATTCCAGCTAAAAGTTATTAGCTCCAGTTATTCCCAAAAACACAACTTTTTCCAATATCTATCCAAACCTGTCTTAATCTGCACAATTTTCTGTAATCTTTGCACTGTTTTATTATTTCCACACCATTGTCTAATCTCTACACACTTCTATAATTTCCACATTATTCTTTAAACTCGGCACTCTTCACTACCCTAATATCCACACAATTCTCTAATTTACCCCCCATTCTGTAATCTTCACACCGTTCACTAATCAACACACTTTTCTGCCATCTCGGCAGGTTTATATAATCTGCACATCTTTCGCTGATTTCCACACAAGTGTATAATAATATACACCAGCAGCTGATATTCATAATGCGTATAAAATTTGCTACCCATAATCATTTCCTTTCCTCCTATAGATGCCATTGAGAGTGAAGACTTCATGCAATGCTCTAGTGGCTATACACCTTTCATCAGTAATATGTGCTACAAAATATATATGAATGAAGAGACATGGGATGAGGCATTTTCCTCTTGCAGTAGAGATTACAGCTTCCTTTTTTCCTACAGTGATGATGACATTAACTGGAATTCAACCATCAACACAAAAACTGCGAAGGAACTAGGTTTGTAAAACTGAATGTCCTAAAAAAGTAACTGGTTTCTGTATACCTAATAATTTTTAAAATCTCGTTAGACATTAAGTATAACATTCAGGTCAGTATTTAGAATTTTATGGGTTGGCACTGATCTACATTCTTCTTCGAGTACAATGGGCTAATGAAAAAGATCCCCCCCTCCAAGAGCCTGAAGAAAAACGGGATCTGTTCGACGATTCTTAAGAGAGAAACAGAAGGAATTTAAGTGAGAATTTTCTCCTTTAAAACTTAGTCTGCGTATAAACTTGATTAAAAAATTTTTGTTTCTTTAAAAAAGATATACAGTTTTAAGGAAGATATGACTCTAAATTTAACGTCGATCAATTTAAAGGAAAAATTGTTATCAGGAGGTTGTAGTTTAGTATCTCACCCTGCTCAAGATAATGTTTCCTCTAAAATTGATCGACGTTAAATTCAGAGTGATATCTTACTTAATATATGAATAAATGTGTCGAAAAAATATTTTCAATTTAAGGTTTATAGTTATATTTCAAGTGAAAGTGTGACTTTATTTAAAATGATGTGTCAACAGAATCACATTTAGTTTCTGAATTCATTGTAAAATTATTTATTACTAATGCAAGAAGCATGACTCTTAAATTTATTCAGAGTTGTACACCGAAGAGTCAAAAGATTATGACCACCTGCCTAATATGATGCTGGTCCTCCACATGCCGCCAAAACAGCTTTTATACGGCGAGGAATGGCCGCTACAAGATTTCTAAAGGTGTCTTGTGGTATCTGGTACCAACACGTTTCCAGCACATCCTTTTCCTGTAAGTTACGTGGTTGAGCCGCCGCAGATCGGACATGCTATTCCAACACAAACCACAGATGCTCGATTGATTTGATGTCTGGGAAATTTGGAGTCCAGGAATTCTACCTCATGTTCCGAAATCATTCTTCAACATTCTGGGCAGTGTGTCATGACACATTATCCTGCTGAACGAAGGCACTACTAGATGGGAATACCGTTGCCATGAAAGGATGTATCTGGTCTGCAATGACGTTTAGGTAGGTGGTAGACGCCATAGTTTCCTGGACATGAATGACTGGACCCAGGGTTTCCCAGCAGAACATTTTCCAAAGCATTACACTTCCTCCACCAGCTTATTTTCGTCCCCAAAGTTCATCCTGGTGACAACTTTATAAAATATAGGCGAGTTATGAAAATTGAGATTTGTTTTGTGAAATTAAGGAGTGTTGGACAAATTATTGAGGAGACTTAACAAAATGTAGGGCAGTTGGCAAAATTCGAATCAACTTGGAAAATACGGGCGAGTTGTGATAATTGGGATTGGGTTTGTGAAATTCAGGATAGTTGGCTAAAATCGAGAAAAATTGGCAAAATCTAGGGTAGTTTGAAAAGTTTGAAGTGATTTGGGAAATTTAGGATAAATATAAAGATTGTGAAAATTAAGGAGCGAATTAAGATTCGTGAAATTAAGGAGAGTTTGCCAAAATCAAGGGAAAATTCATACTGACTTGCTACAATTCAGACAAGATGTAAATATTGGAATTATTTCTGCAAAGTTATGGCTAGTTGAGAAAATTGGAAGTTAAATGGCAAATTACGGTTAGCTGGCAAAATTGGAAGTCAAATGGCGTAATGTAGGAGAGTTGTGAAAAATTGTCTCAACACACCCCCCCCCTCCCCCCTCACCCCCGGAGTGAAAATCTAGGTAAGCTTGCTCAATCGGAAAAATTTGAATCTTGAATTTCGAGTTGGAAAACATATGACTTCTCTCCCCACAAGCATAGTCCTTCGCTACGCCCCTGTCTGAAATGGAGATTATTTCAAGGCTGCAGTTATATTCAGACTCTTAAAGATCTGTGATAAAATATTTCGTGTCCAAAATTCATTATGTTGTATTCATAAAATCATTCATGTTCAAAATTCATTATGTTGTATTCATAAAATCATTCATGTTCAAAATTCATTATGTTGCATTCGTAAAATCATTCATGTTCAAAATTCATTATGTTGTATTCATAAAATCATTCATGTTCAAAATTCATTATGTTGTATTCATAAAATTATTCATGTTCAAAATTCAATATGCTACATTCCCTTTTTGTTATTACGCTTTTAAACAGCTCTGTGAATTAAAATTAAAAGTTATTAAGCAAACCTTTAAGCAATGTAATAGTTAAATTAACTCTATTTTTGCATTTTTTTCTAATTTCTCCTACGTATGAATAATTTAATCAGTTGATATCATTTCGAAATGTCCTAGATAGCTTAGGAGAATTCTGGGCTGCTGGAATGCTACGTAACGGAATATTCCAGTGGATTGGAATAGCACCAAATCCTTTGGAAGAGTAAGATTGAGTTTATTTTCATCGTTAATTTAGAAAACACAAAATGATTTTAAATGTGAGAAACGAATCAGAATTGTTCTTTTTGTTATTTTATTTATTGCGTATAATGTTGTGTATATTTATGTAAAAAAAGTTCTTAGTAAAGTAGATGAAACTGAATCAGTTGTATATCTACGAGTATATGATTTTTAAGGATGATAATGTAAATCAAATGGAACTAAATCAGTATGCTCTAAAACAGTGGTTCTCAACATTTTATGCTTCACGTACCCCCGGGAAATGTGTATGTAACTGTCGTACCCCTTGTATAGATAGATATAACTATAGTTATAGTATAACAATGGGAATAACACTTTGTTACTAGATCTAGCAACTTTTGAGCTCTCACGGCGAACCACAAAGAATTTTACCGCGTACCCCATATTGAGAACACCTACTCTAAAAGATCTTATTATAAATTGAATGTAGCTGAATCAGCTCTTTACGTATGTTATTAAATATAATGTATACCGAATGTAATGATATCAAGTTTTTACTATCTTAAAACCATTATTCAGCGCTTTCCAACTGGGTGACATGAAATATTTACGTTTATACACAGTTCTCATCACCTTATTATTTTCGCTGCAAATCATATTTTTGCTATTTAAGAACTCACTTATACTTAATTTTAAAAACTGAATTAATTATTTTTGTTTAATTCCATGAGTAATTTTGATATAGATTTTTGTTCTCTCATTTTTACCAAATGATTAAAGAATATTTCTTTAATATCGTGGTCAAAAAATTTACCAGGAAAATTCATTTAAATCCTTTGCAAATTTTACTGGAATTTGAAAAAAAAAATGCATAAATTAAAAATTTATATTTTTTATCTTTATATTACTGAGTTATTCATGCATGTTTCAGCTGCTCGGCCTTCTGGCTTTAATATATAGCTTTATAAAAATATTAATTGATTGTAAAATATTAAGTAATGATATTAATTATTATTAAAAAATATATCTATGCATTTTTGTTCCTGATGTGCCATGACAATTCTGGATTTTCTAAAGTGTATGTTGACTCAAAACGGCTGGGAAGCATTGCTACAATCTAACATGGGTCTAACGTAACCAGATTTTTACTTACGTACTCTAGGTACAGCGGTGATGGCGGTGGCTCAGTCAGTAGCGCGCCAGGCTCGTAATTTGCAGTTCCCAGTTTCGAATCCCAGCTGGCCAGCGTTGAAATTCATTTCCGCAAAACTCCCTGCCCACAGTCAGGAGAGGAAACCGATGGGCTTGGAGAGGCGCCCGTCCCTCGAAATGGGTTGGATTGTTTTACCTCTGAGCGGCACCATTTTGCACACAATGGATTCCTAAGGTTTAAAGAAGATTGGGGGAGAGGATCCACTAGACAGCTGTTGAGAGACAGATGGTATCCTCCTGTCAAGACCATCCGGTGTGTTCTTTAATGTGCACAGGGTATGGCATTAATATCCCGGATCCGACGGACGGCGGCCTTTCCAAGTCATCAGTGTTCCCTACTGATCGTAGGCAGGATGGGGACGTTTTATACGTCTTTAAAAATGCCTTGAAAAATGCATGAAATGTAAGTAAGTTTCATAATTTTTTCCCTCTATTACCATTATGAGTATTCTGAAGGGGGGCATGGCCCCCTTGCCCCCTCCCTTTTAAGAATAGATCAGTCCCTAGATCCCCTAGATTTCTACAAATTCCGGCCCTGCACTAGTTTAATATTTTTTCCCATCTATTACCCTTACTAACAATCTCAAAGGGGGTGGAATCACTGCTTCTTTCCCCCGATCCAGCATTTCGAGATTACACTCGAAGAACTCCTGGACGAAACTCCTGAACTCGAAGACTCCACTGTCGAAGGAGTAAGTAAAAGTCGCACCTTGTTACGACTTTTACTTCCTCTAAATGATCAAGTTTGGTCATCTTTCCTGCACGCCGGCGCGACCAGGAGGCCGCTCCGAGCGCCAGTCCGAAGACCTCACTAAATCATTCAATCGGTAGTAGCGACGGGCGGTGTGTACAAAGGGCAGGGACGTAATCAACACGAGCTTATGACTCGCGCTTACTGGGAATTCCTCGTTCAAGGGGAACAATTACAAGCCCCTATCCCTATCACGAAGGAGGTTTAACGGGTTACCCATTCCTGCCGGAAAGGGAGATCACACGCTGATTCCTTCAGTGTAGCGCGCGTGCGGCCCCGGACATCTAAGGGCATCTGTCTGTTATTGCTCTGTCTCGTGCGGTTAAACGCCGCTTGTCCCTCTAAGAAGAACGTCCGACTGGAGTGATCGGAACGCCTATTTAGTAGGCTAGAGTCTCGTCCGTTATCGGAATTAACCAGACAAATCGCTCCACCAACTAAGAACAGAATGTATCGGAATTTTTATTTAACTATGTTATAAAAATACATGATGTAAGCCAGCTGTAATAGACAGCGTTTTATGTATTCTTTAAATATAATAAGCCCGAAATTAATAATTATTACTATTTTTTATTTTCAGAAGCAGTGTTTTAAAATGGGATGAGGATGAGCCTAAAGAGGAAAATGACTGCGTTTCGGTCTACAACGTAAGCGGATACGATTATGTTGCTAGGAGTAGGAACTGTAATGAGAAGAGGAAATTTGTTTGTATCCAGCATAATGCCACACTTTCTAAACGTATGTTAGTTTCTCTTTCATTTTTCTGTGTCAACTTCAGGGAATTAAATCTATTTACGATGTAAAATAAACTGCCATTCAACTCGGGGGATACATTCCATCCGCGTTCGACGAACTTATCCCTATATAGCAGTGGTTCTCAACCTTTTATGCTTCACGTACCTCCTGGAAATGTGTATGTAACTGGCGTACCCCTTGTAGAGATGGATAAAACTACAGTTATAGTATAACAATGGGAATAAAATAAAACACTGACTTTGTTACTAAATCTAGCGACTTTTGAGCTCTCACGGCTTACCCGAAAATTTTTACCGCGTACCCCTCGTTGATAACCCCTACTATATGGGATTAATGGGTATTAAAACACGGCCGTATAAAGTATTCACGTAAACAATAAATACGCACGAAATGTTAGGCATTAGACTACAATATCAGCATAAAGTTTGGTATTGAACTTTGATAAATCATGATTATAATGAATCGTGTAAACAAATTAGATATGATTTTTTTTAAGATATAAAATATTATTTCATGGAAGTGAAATGCGTTTTAAGAGATTGTACATATTAGCGACGAGATTAAGAAATCACGGGGTGTTTGAGAATATTGGAGAAAAGTCTTAAGCGTAGAAAGAGTAAGATTTTGCTATAGCGCTTTTGGCATATTGCGTATTATCAAATTTTCGAGTTCGATAAATGATTATTCTCCCTTATTTTCATGCTTCTAATCGAATCAGCATTGAGTTGGTTTGCTTTATCTCTGAGTGGCACCTTTTTGCACAAATGAGCTAAATGGCCAGGTCACAAGACTAAAGTGACTAATGACCAGGTCACAAGACTAAAGTGAGCTAAATGGCCAGGTCACAAGACCCCGAGGGCTCGGAACCACTGGACAGCTATTGGGAGATGGATGGTAGCCTCTCTTCAAGGCCATCCAGTGTGTTCTTTAAAGCGAACAGGTATGGCTCTGCCTCACATACACAGTCGTATCAGAATAATATGACCACCTATCATATATATTCTATGGTAGGTGGTCATATTATTGTGATACGACTGTGTATATCCCCTTCAACGGACGGCGGCTTTTCCAAGCCAATCGGTGTCCCCTACTAACAGATAGCAGGACGGGGAGTTTTGTGGAGATTAAATCTCAACGTTGGTCCAGGCGGGACTTGAACTTGGGAACTTCAGATTACGAGCCTGGAATGTTACCGACTGACCCACCCTTGTCTCTAATCCGCGTGCGTTGGAGTATGGTTTGCCGTATATTAAAACCTTTTAAAAAGGTTAAGTTTTTTTGTGATTAATTTTCCTTATATTTTATGTAATTCAAAATCAGAGGTAGATTATGAAATGAGGGTTTTTTATGATTAAGCAAAGAAATAAATTGCAATGGAATTATGGAAATGGTTGCTGATATGGTTGAGGAGATTGCAGAATCATAAATATGATTAAGACGACAACTAAGGACGAACCTACGTATGAGAAAATCTCTTGCGAAAATCTGATAATTTGTTGGAGATGACAGCCCACGAATTAAATGATCCTTCCTCGTATATTAGCAACTTCCCTTTGAAATTCAATAGGACCTTGAAGTGAAAATTAAAAGTGGTTTTAAACTCGAAATTCAGGTTTATCTGAGGTACTCTTTCCTAACTCCACATGGTTGTCAGAAGGATAACTTTAAGAGAAATGTAGAATCAGGTGGTCAAATTTTAAGACATTATGGAGGATCCACATCTATTACAAATCATCAGACTTTAGCATTTTATGTGGGAGTGTCCTTTAGAAGTCTGTCAAACCACATGCAAGTGGCTTGGAAGAACTTTGCAGAGAATTTTATTATATATGGAACGGGCGGAGAGTTATTATGGAACGCCTCAGAGGGGCGGTCACGGAGCCATGATGTTAAACCGCATATACAGGGGTTTCAAAACCCTGTAAAAATTTCAATGGGAGATAGGGAACACCAAGACAAACCTGTTTTGTTTATGAATGTATGTATGCTGACGTACCCTTCGGTGTCAGAGGGTGCTGTTTGGCGGCACTGCAATTAGCTAGAGGGGTGAAGTGGGAACGGAGAACGGACATGTTTTTGCCGATTTCGTAAATAAGACATATTTCTTGTAACATGGAGTGTTTCATAACTGCTAAGATAACTGATATGCCTCTGGTAATTGCTACCAATGGAAATGGAAGAGCTGCTGTGAGGTTGTACCGACAGCGCTTCCCAAACAGATGTGTGCCAAACCACCAAACATTTGCTCATTTTCCCCGGCAACTGCGAGAAACTGGAACATTAAATGCAAACATGCATGACACTCGTCGGGAGAGAACCATGCACACTCCTGACATGGAAGAAGATATTCTACGGTGGATTGAGGACAATCCAGGCACAAGCGCGCGAGCTGTTGCATGTAGCGGTGTGAATCACGCCCTCGTGTGGGGAGTGTTGCACGAGCAAGCACTCTCCACACGAGGTAGAGAGTGCTCATACGTTTCATCGTCAGAGATCCAGACATTGCAACCTCAGGATTACCCTCTTTCTGCGGAATTCGTGCATTGGTTTCTGCAGCAGACAGCGGTGCCGCCTGATTTCCCAGCTCATATGCTCTTCTCAAATGAGGCCTGTGTGTCATGAGGGTGTGTTTAATGTGCACAATTGTCACGTTTGGGCGCACGAAAATCCAGATTCCAAAATGGCTCATGGTCATCAACAACCGTTCGCCGTCAATGTTTGGGCGGGTATCGTCCATGATATTTTGATTGAGCCATACCTGCTGCCTCCCCAGCTAGATTTATCGGGTATTTCTTGAAGAAACGTTGCCGGGATAGCTGGAAGATGTTTCTGTGGCTATTCGGCGACGAATATGGTTTCAACACGACGGGGCGCCATCACACTTCAGCAATGATATGCGGGATTATCTAAACCCCACTTTTGGGGCCGATTTACAGGCCAGGATGGACCCGTCGCCTGGCTACCAAGATCGCCCGATTTAACATGTATCGATTTCTTCCTCTGGGGACACATGAAGAACTTCGTGTACGAGATTCCCATTGACCCAGAAGAAGACCTCGTCGCAATAATCGCTGTTGCCGCTGCAACTGTTCGCAAAATTCCGGGAATCTTTTAACATGTACGGAAATCAATGCTTTCGACGCTGTCATGCATGCAATGCTGTTGCCGGTCGTAATTTTGAGCACATTCTTTAGTTAAACATGTTGTTCACACTTGTTTCCATTCATATATGTCAGCTCCACCGATATTTCTGTCAGCGCCCTCTAGCACCGAAGGTTTACGTCAGCGGACATACATTCGTAGACGAAAAAGGTTTGTCTTGGTGTTCCCTATCTCCCACTGAAATTTGAACAGAGAGTTTTGAAACACCCTGTATATGTTTTGTACGTTAGTGTTTCTCTATTAAGACATAGAAGTATGTAAATCAGAATAATGTTTGAGTTTCTTTCTTTTGAAGTCGCACATAACTCATATATTTCCTTTATGACGCGTTTACATTGAGAGGTCTCTTGTAAGAACTCTCTGGAAACTAGGTAGATTTTAACGAGAAATTTCTTATTTTACTTTTAATCATTGACTTGTATCTAACCAGATGTAACGTTCTTGTATCTTACGAGTCCAAAAATAAATTCTGGAAACATATTTATTATTAAAATAAAATGCACCATACACTGAAGAACCAAAACATTTTGACCATCTGCCTAATATGATCTTGGTCCTCCAAATGCCGCCAAAACCGCTCTTATCCGGCGGGATATTGACGCTACAAGAATTCTAAAGGTCTCTTGTGGTATCTGGTACCAACACGTTACCAGCAAATCCTTTAACTTGTAAGTTACATGGTTGAGCCACCTCATATCGGATATGCTATTTCAACACAAACCACAGATGCTCGATTGGATTGATGTCAGGAGAATTTGGAGGCCAGGGCGATACCTGGAAGTCTTCCTAACGTTCTGCGAATCATTCTCGGACAATCAGGGTGTTGTGGCATGGCACATTATCCTGCTGAATGAAGGCAATGCTAGAGGGGAATACCGTTGCAATAAAAGGATGTACCTGGTCTGCAATGATGTTTAGGTAGGTGGTTGACATCATAGTTTCCTGCACATGAATAACTGGACCCAGGTTTTCCCAGCAGAACATTACCCAAAGCATTACACTTCCTGCACCGGCTTGTTTTTGTCCCACGTATGCATCCTGGCGCCACTTCCTTAGATAAACAATGCACACGTACCGGGCTTTACGCATGGTGAAGCAGGAGACGTGATTGATCGGACCAGACGATTTTCTTGCAATAATTCAAAATCCGGTTTTGATGCTCGCGTGCCCATTGCAGTCACTTTCGACGGTGAACCGAGGTTAGCATGGACACTCCGAGCGGTCTGCGGCTACGCAACCCCATTTTCAGCAGCATTCGATATTCTGTGTGTTGTGACACTATACTCCCGTAACCAGCATTCAAATTACGGGCGAGGTTCGGCAGTGTATTCCTTCTGTTGGCTCGTACTATACGGGATAGCCTTCGCTCACTTCTAGCATTGATGAGCTATGGTCGGCCCACATCTTGTCGGCGGTTCGTGGTTTTTTCCCTCCCTTTACCACGTTTTGAAGATACTAACTAACCATGGCTGACCGTGAGCATCCCACAAGCCTTGCTGTCTCGAAATACTCTGACCAAGTCATCTGGCCATTACGATTTGGCCTTTGTCAAACTCACTTAAATCCGCTGCTTTTCCCATCTGAAAAACAAGAATAACACTGATTAACAGAGCTCAGTATCAGGTGTTATTTATTCAGTTTCATGACCTTCACACGCGCCGTCATTTACCTGCAGTTGCTTCGATTTGCATAAAGACGCGCTAGTCGTAATGTTTTGGCTCTTTGGTGTATTTCGTTAATGTTATGATTGCCAACTGTTCTATATTTTGAAATAATGCTCCTCCTATCTTCTTGGGTCCACAATGTCCTTTCGTTCACAACAAAATCATGTAAGAATAAATTTGCAAGCTCTAAGGCCAGGTTTCACACAACTGATTCGTGTCTGAACGTGGTTTCAGATTTGAGAAAAATAAGTTCTTTAACGTAAAGGTTGGCTACAGATGAAAGAGAGACAGAGAGATAACGTGGGTTGCTTTACCTCTAAGACACTTTTTCTTGCACACAATGGTTAAATGGCTAGGTCACAAGGACTCAGAGCAAGTTGCAAAAAGGGACCCACTGGACATTTGTTACGAGACAGATGGTAGCTTCCGTCAAGGCCAGCCATCATGTTCTCTAATGTACACAGTGTATGGCTCTCTCCTGCGCACAGGACCATAGTTTTGCATACCATCCGACAGACTGCCAATTTTATAAACGCAGCGGTGTTCCCTTTCTGACTGAGGACAGGAATAATAATGAGTTTAGCAGAGATAAATCTCAAAGCTAGCCCGGGGGAAGACTCGAACCGGGAAACTGCAGATTACGAGCCTAGCGCTACTGACTGAGCCAACCCTCGCTACTCAGGGAGGTAACTCCCATGGTTATAATAAAGTCATCTCAGCGTCTCTTTCGGTCAGGCCCCTTTAAGATTAACAAATGCAGCTCTCGTTTCACTTAGAACGTAGCACCAGCATATAAAATTTTTTATAATGCAGTCAATTATAAAAGGAATAGCTTATAAGTGATAATACACGAATATTCAATATATTTATATATTCTAGGTGAATAAAAAACTAAGAGGGGCAAAAGTTACTAATATCCTCTCTTGGCAAAATAAAAAGTTAACAATCCTCATTACCATAAACTTTGGAAACGAATGTGTAAACTTCTAGGAACATTTGTAACTTAGCTTGTAAACATTTGGAACTTCCCAGGTTCTGAAGAATAACAAAACAACTAATTTCAACTTATATTTCTTTAGATGTACCAATATTGAAAAACTTATTTTTATGTCTTAGATTCTTTCAGAACCTATCTTGAAAAGCTTTTTTCTTTATCTTTCAGTTCCGTCTTGTGACAAAGGCTGGGAAGGAACAGTCGATAATAAAAACTGCTTCATGTTTGTAGAAGACTCCAAAACATGGGAAGAAGCACAAATTCACTGCGGAAAAATTAACCCACAAAGTCATCTATTGACTCTTTCAGACTTAGAAACTTACAAGATAATTAAATGGAAGCTCTCACACGCCAATGCTAACATAAGTATGTAAATTTAATAATAAACAATATTTTAAAATTAAGGTTGGGTTGTTTTACCTCTGAGCGGCACTTTTTTGCACACCATGGGCTAAATGGCCAGGTCACATCGACCCCGAAGGCTCAGAGAAGGTTGGGGGAGGGGACCCACTGGAACAGCTGTTGGGAGACAGATGGTAGCTTTCCGTCAAGGCCATCCAGCGTGTTCTTTAACGTGCACAGGGTATGGCTCTCCCACACACGGGGCCACGTCTTAACGTCCCATCCTACTGACTGCGGCTTTCCAAGCTCATTGGTGTTGCCTACTGACCGTGGGAAGGGCGGGGATTTTTTGCGGAGATAAATCTCAACGCTAACCCAGCTGGGACTCGAACCTGGGAACTACAGATTACGAGCTTGACGCGCTACCGACTGAGCCACCCCCGCCCCTTAAAATTAAGGACCATATATTGTACAAAAAATTTATTTGTTCAGCAGAATTTGACATCATTTTTTATCACACAAAGCCTTTTTAACGTCGTTGTTTCAGAGAATTCAGTTGGAGTTTGCATGTAATGGATATCCTAAAAATTGATTAATCACTTTTTTTGCATTGTATAATAATTCTTGTAGAGAGAAATTTATTCATTTTGGTCCGTTTTTAAATTAACTGGTAAATTGGAATTATTTATTCAATTCATTTCTGTTTATTTTCCTATATTAATTCTTACAGTGTACTGAAGTGTATTGAATTCGCAGGGTAAACGGGATTGAAGTGGATTCAGTTCATTTTTGTTTGATTTTTCAGGTAAGAACTGGTGGATTGGACTGAAGTGGAACGGCCATGAGTTCCAGTGGAACGATTCGCAGCTCTCAGGACTTTCTTTCGTTGACTGGACTCGAAACGTTCAATTTTCAGATGAAAATTCTGTTGCAGCTCTTGTAGTTAGTACTTCATGGGGCGAGCTAAGCGGAATAAAATGGAATTTATTTCCCCCATGGGAGAAGAAATCATACATTTGTCAGATGAGACGATCCGAAAATCCGCGTGAGTATATTTATTTACAAAAATAGTTATTCCTTCTTCCAACGTTGAAATATTCTATCACGATATTCGACATTTGTTTTACACCGTCAGTAGCGTTCATAATTTGTCTTTTTTAGACGCTATATTTCAAAAAAGGAGTTTCGTTGTACATTTATAATAGTCAATTTTGAAAATTTTCTACGATAGTTCATATATTTCGTAATTATTTGGAAACTACTTTACCCAGGTTTTCCTTTTTTGTAAAACAAATAGTGCTAATCGGAAAACTTTTTTTAAAGATCTTTGCATTTTATTTATATTTTATTCACCGTGTATGCTATAATATCGTCTCCAATTAAATTGAATTATATTCATTGATAAAAAAAATACCTGTGGCTAGCGTGTTTCCCTACTGATCAAAGTGACTTGGTCTCTAACTGTCTTAAAAGGTATGGCTGTTTCCTTTCTTTTGTTAACCTTCTGCTGACGGTTGAATTGTTTTACCTCTGAGAGTCACTTTCTTTGCATACAACGGTATGAATAGACAAGTCACAAGGACCCAGAGGTCTCCGAGAATTTTTGGGCAGGGGACCCACTGAACAGCTGTTAGAAGACAGAGAGTAACCTCCTTGTCAAAGTTATTTAGCATGTTCTTTATCCCTCCTGATGTTATGCATTTATCTCTCTCTCTCTGTTTTAGAAGAGCCACAGAAAGGCGTAAGCAATGGTCGTGTGGCGGGGCAGCCAACTCAATGCCACTATGGGACCAGCTACCTGTGGTGGGGGAGAACACATTCCAGCCACCTGGAGAGTTAACCTGCACAAGTTATGGTTCTCCCGCACAAGAGATAGCGGCTTAACGTCCCATCCTACTGATAGTGACCTTTCCAAGTCCATCATTGTCTCATACTGACCGAGAGATGGGCGGGGAATTTTGCAGAAATAATACCAACGCTGTCAAAGGCGAGTCTCGAACCAGGAACAGAAAATTACAAGCCTGGCGCGCTATAGACTGAGGCCGTTCCGCCTCCCTTCTGCTGAGGCCTCACTTTCACAGATTTTCTTTATTACAGTCTCCTGTAAGGCCTCTGTGACAAGGTTCCTTGGACTCCTTGGACTCTTTACCTCTTCCAAACTGTTAAAACGGTATAAAAATCTACGAATCAAGAGTTAAGAAGCGAATCTTTTGGGCATATTTAGTTTTGAATATTTAATATTGTATTAGCTGTAATTTTATACTTTGTCAGCAGTAAACTTAATATGCAGAACTCATATCAAATGTTTTCTTTCCGTCATCATTATTTTTTTAATGTTGAGGTTCCTCTTGAAGTAAAAGAATATAATGTTTTATGAAATAACTAGCGTTTTGGCCCACGGCACCCTGAAAAATCCTCATCAGGCACGCCGATGAACAAAGGTTGCACATACCTGCTCTACATGAATGATATCAAGAGAATGAATTGGTCATTCAATTCAAATTGTTGAAAAATAATTTGCTCTACAATCTGAGATCTGCAACCATTCAGTTACTTCAATGCGTAAATCAAAAGTAATCCTTCTTAGACAAGAATGAACCCTTTTATATAATATACTTGGACTTTGAAAAGACATTGGAGAAACTGAGAAGGTCGATTGTTTTTAAGAAAATCCTTAAAGGTGGAATTCCGAACAAACTAGGCAGGTTGATCCAAGCATTGCTCTAAAATGTGCTTAGCACATTACGTTTCGTTTTTTCACGTTTGGACATTCCAGATATTCTTCGCCCAATCACGAATAACATATTTACAGATGACATCAAAATTTTCCAGGCTACAACGACACAACAAGATCAAGACCAACTGTAGAGAGCTTGTAACAACATCCTAGAATGGAGCATACTTCACGAACTCCCTATCACGACACTCAAATCGTCAGTCATTCATTTAGGCCACAATAATAATCATTACAACTACCACATTAGAAAAAATTCTCTCGCAAGTGTACACGAACTTTCTGATCTTGTCGTCACGTTCTAGGACACTATGTCATTCTCACCCCATTGAAAGAAAGTTGCTACCAATGCCATTATAAGAAAGTCACATTGCCAACATGATCATAGGAATCTATCGATAGGGCAATCATTTTACCCTCATCAATGCTTTCATCAACTGTGTTCGACCCATACCGGAACATGCTTCGCCAGTGTGGTGCTCTTACATGGTCTGCGATATTGTCTCATTAGAAAGTCCACAGATATGGTTCACTAAAAGACTACCAGGTTACGTCAACTTGACTTACTAACAAAAGCTGGCAAATCTTAGTATCCATTCACTGGAATGGAGAAGTCTTGAACTGGATCCGAAAACATGCCACAAACCCATTTATGGCACAACTCACCAAGACATTCAACATCCCTTACTAACAATTTCGAGTAGCAACACGAGAATGCACCCCATGTGTATCAACATTCCACTGGCGAAGAAAAATTGCAAATACCATTCTTTCGTCTGCAGAGAAAGGAATCTTTCGGGTTCATTTAGATTTCCGTTGGAACCAACTTCCAACGGAAGTGGTGCTTTCACCAACATTGCAGAGTTTCAGAAGAAAATTGAATGAAATGAACTGTCAATTATTGTACAGGCTTTTATTTATACTTTTCTTATTTTTAAGTCAACAAAAAAGGTGTAAGAGTGCAATGTACCATTAACTCTTCTGTGCATTCAATTATAGGGAAAATAAACTATTCGAAAGTTTCAACATATTAAAAGTATATTAAATCATATGATTGTGTTCACCGTCAGACAAGATGACTATGAGACGATGTTGATATCCACTGTGAGACGATGAGATGATGATGATGATAGGTGCTACGGCCTGTGTACAATGAAGGCATGAGTAGCAATTCGGCCTTGCTGTAGTATTACGTAGTCGATATTTTGGGATTTAAACAGTTGGTAGAATTGCTCTATTGTTACGTTCTAAATTCAGTATTGTTAGTTGATAGAGTAAAACAGTTTTATGTTGACACAAGGTAAAAAACACAATAAGCATTTATTCCAAGGAGACAATGGGAATATAAACATTAAAACCACAGAGGAAATAGCAACAATCTCCCTACGAAATATACATAAGTCAGATAATTTTCTTCCCGACTGATGTAGTCGCCCCAAAAAGGGAGAAAATTAATCATTTGACACACTGGAACTTCAAAAAAGCAATTATTTTCCCTCAAAATAACACAAGCTGTAAACTTTGGTCAGAAAACAAAAGAATCCTACTCTGCAAGACTGTGCAAAGCAATATGGTATAGTTTATTTTCAAATTTTTGGAAGATATACTCCTAGTATTGCATATTTTAAGTTGTAAACTATGGTCTATTGAGCACGTTAACTAGAAATGTTTATATATATATTATTAGTTTACGATAATGTTGCGAATTACAAAATGGATTGGCACTGGGCGTGAGAATTAATAACTGTATTTTCAAACTAATTACAATACAATGCAAATCGTTACAAAAATATGGATGAAGTATCTCATAAACAAATTAACTACTATTATACTTAAATCATTAATACTTTTTGTACAGAGTATACAATATCAGCTCTGTCTATTCTACTAAATACTACCTCTTCACTTAGTTTACCATGTCACTTGAACATCTTGAGATGTAAGCAAATTCTCGTCCTGTGCTAGTTCACTAAACTTAACACACTAGTAAAAACACAACGGACCGCCCGCGCACACATCACATAAAAGATACTTCTTGTCTTTTACTTATCGCGCACAGACTCAGACCATCTGAACATCCTTTCAGATCTCACAACTTTTAACACACTGCATTGCTATATTTTTTATTCTTCTAAATCGTTCTAAGTTCCAAATCGTTGGCTAATTGAATCTCACATAGAAGCACACACGAGGGCTCCAGTCACGTTAACTCGTGAAGTCACTGTTGCTCGTTCATCTGTCGTAATATATATTATTAGTTTACGATCCACATTTTCTCCACCAGGGACGACACCATTGAAATATGCAGAGCAAAAAGGTAATTATATAAAGTCTGAGATGATTCTTATTTTTTTAAAAGGAAGAAGGTACTTCCCTACACAAAGGACATATTGCATCTGGAAATGAGCAGTAGTCTGCTAGTCTGAAAGTGATACTAAATTGAGATAATGTTTTAAATCAGTGTTCTGAATTGATACATATGAATTTTCTTTTTCAGAGTTCTCATTTAGAATTTCGTTTAGAACCATTTCCCTTTTAGGATTCCTTTTATATTTTTTTTCCTTTTAGAATTCCTTTTAGGAACTTTTTCTTTTAGAATTCCTTTCAGAAACATTTCTCTTTTAGAATTTATTTGCAGCTTTCTTTTAATTCCTTTTAAAAATTTTTTCCTTTTAGAATTCCTTTTAGAAACTTTTCTCTTTTAGAATTCTTTTTAGAAACATTTCCCTTTTAGGTTTCCTTTTAGAATTTTTTTCCCTTTTAGAATTCCTTTTAAAAACTTTTTCCTTTTAGAATTCTTTTCAGAAACATTTCCCTTTTAAAAAGGGAAATGTTTCTTCATTTTAGACTTTTTAATTTTAAAATTCTTTTTTTTTAGAATTCGATTAAAAATTTTTTCCATCATTTCAAATTTCCTCTATGGGATTAAGATTTGGATTATTACTCAGCTGAGGAGAAACCTCCACAATCTGATGCCTATCAATTAGATTATAAATTACCTTTGCTCCATGGTTTAATCATTCATGAACACAAAAGTTTCATCCAATACCTTGTTCGTTCTTCCTCTCAAACTCCATAACGTGCAGTTGCATGAAATGTAATTAAGTTTATTTCACTTTCCTTTCTCCTTCTTTTTCGCTAGTTCATTAATTGTCAACCGGAAGATTTTTCTTTCAAAGGCTATAACGTCCGTGCGAAACACATGAAAGCGTAATGATGCTACGGATTTTAACTTTGCACTATTAAAGCAATCGCAACTGCCAAAGACTCGTACTTCAAAGGTAAACATGTGCTTCTCTTCTTGTACAATGATGGATTTAACTTTTTTTCAAACTACCCTTGCAAATACTTCCAGAGATAAATGTTAACAATAAGTCACGTGCATCCTTTAGACCTGGGGTCAGCCAATAAAGAAATTTACATTCGGACCTGAGCCAAAAATTAATTAATTTCCGTCAAATGAATGGGAAAGCGAAGTTTTCTGGGGGGTGGGTGTTATAATCACAGCAGTCTCAATTCATTTTTAGAATGCAATAGAAATAGAGTTGTTATAACAATACATAATACTGAAGTTTGGAAAATAACAACCTTTTTCTAAAAAATAAATTTTTTCGCAAGCAGTTATTTGCCACAGATGTCTGACAGGAACCTGTCACTTTATACGTCATAATAGAATGTCTGTGAGGAAGGCGAGACCTCAGCAGAAAGACCACACAAACATCCATACTTTACCCCGCGCTGAAATACAGGTCCCTTTGATCGGCAATGAAGCGCGCTAACCACTCGCAGTGAAACTAAAAGTCAACCTGAAAGGTCAGAATAACGCTGATTTATAAATTTTCCTTACTCCTAATTTATTGTTTTCCAATCATAAAACTTTTTTATTAATCATATATTTATTAATTTCATGGTAATTGTGTGAGCATCACAATGATTCTTCTATTAAAATAAGTATATTCTGCGACTGCAAATAATGTATATTGATTTTCAGTTTTTTCTTTCAGCGAAAGCTTCTGCTGAAATAACTTCTGAGGATTATCCGCGTCATATAGAAGGAATTCGAGAAGCTGTAGAGGTTCCCGAATATACCTGTATCACAAAAAATTCACTTTTTAGACATCACGAGAGAAATGTTATATGGTATAAAGACGGAATAGCTGTTGAAAATAAACGGGGAAACCACTGGAGCAATACATTTTGCATTCTGTGTAATGCTGACAACACTTCTTTTTTGCTGCTGGATCTTGTACGATCTCAAGGATACTATCAATGCTCAACGAGACAAGAGAAACCTTTTCAATATGTGACATCTTCTGCCCTACTCTATCAAACAAAAGGTAAATTTTCAAATTCAATAGATAATTCCTTTTAAGTCTGTAAATGTTGTTTCTTAACACATTATATTCGTCGTGTCACAAATTACACGTAGGTTTGCATGTTTTAACCTAATATGTAAGTCAGAAAATTAACGCTTTCTCACAAAAGCAAAATTTCATTTATACAGTTATTAGGAGATATTAGAACGAGAAAACACAAAGACGTCACCATATTTTTTCGTGTAACTTCAAATTTCTCCTATAACTTCACTACATTTACTCTCAAACTGTGACCATCCTTATCACTTCGTCGACTAATATTAAAGCATTTGATTCTACAGAAAGAACCACATCTCCACATCCTTTGTTCTAATAAGGCAAATTTTCATAGTAGCATCATCATAATAACTAATAGTGGACGAATTAACTAGCGAATGGAGGACACTGGTAGAGAAGGCATGAGTATCTTCTAGAGTGTACTGAGTCAGCTCGTGCACTCATTACTGGCGAGAGCTATTTAATGCTCATATTTTGCAAACGTTTTTGCTCTGTTTCAAGAGATTTCAGGTACAGTCGCTCAAAAAAGTATCCGAACACTATGGTTGATCACAGAATTCAGAAAAAAATATCTGGCAACAATTTTTTTAGAAATTAGTGATCTGGCAACTTCGTGTCACGTGATGATAATCCACAGATCACTAATTTCTAAAAAATCGTTGCCAGATATTTTTTTCTGAATTCTGTGATCAACCATAGTGTTCGGATACTTTTTTGAGCGACTGTACCTGTAATTAACCCTAGGTATTGAACCGAAAGGTCCCAAATTTCGAAAGTTGGTTTCTTCTGCGCCACCCACACAACGTGGGTGTTAGAAAATCAAGTCCTTAACTATCTTGACACGCTATTTCGAACTTCGAATGAATTTGCAACTGTGAAGGACACGGCATCGTTCTTCCAGGGCTTTCGCAGCTGTAAATTGAGAACGAAGTATGAAATGCTGTAAACACGATATCTTAATGGAACCGATGATGCTATTCGTTTCCTTTCACCAAACCTATAGCGGGCGGTGGTAAATTCCGTTGTTGAAATTCAATGAGTCCTTAAAGGAAAAAATGCAGTTTTGAATTCGAGTTCTATCATGGACAGATATTTTAATATATATTAGAGTAATGTGACCAGGGAAAAACACGCGCTAGACATTTGGGATGGAGCAGTCCCGTATTGGAAATTTATGAAAGGGAAGGGCTGAAAAAAAAATGAATATTTAAACAAGTTGATCATATAATAATAGGGGGAAAGGTGATTCGAGGATCAAAATTGGGTTTTGCAGTGTTATAGATAGTTGAATGAATTTTTAATTTACTGTAAAATTTGTATAAAATTTGGAACATTATGTTTCAATTGGATTAAAAAAGAAGCGTGTCATCTCAGTTGAATTTGAAAAAAGTGGACAAAGCCGATTGCCGAGACGAAGTGCCTGGCTGTCTTTTGCAGTAAGGGGTGAAATTGAAACAGTTTTAGCCGAGTGTTGTCTCGTCTATCTGTAAAGCAGTGTGCTGGGCGTATCCAGTTAAAACTGTTCAAGATTATCAGCATGCATTGTTCAAAGGAAACCCTCCGGTGTAAACCTATTTTGAATGAATTATTGTTATAATTGACAGTAGATTACACTTTGTGAGTTAAGAGGTACATTTCTTCCTAACCACAAGCCAATTTTCATACCAAACTAAAAATTGGGCAAAATGGTGGAATTTCCATTTAATACCCTAGGACTTAAACCTAGGACCTTTTGTTTCTTTCCTTGATAAATTTATTTATTTACACAATTATTTATTTACAAAATCATGTTGTAAGATGTATTGACAAAAAAAGAAAATATCATGACACTAGAAATATTATTAAAAAGTTCGATATGTTACCCGTAAGAAAATTGAATATATTCAAAATCCTATTGCGTTTGTTTAAAAACGACTAAACAAAATTTTAGTAACATCAGTTTACGAGAGTAGAAGTAGCAAACACCCAGATATTCATATTTCTAAAGCCTACAAAAACTCATTCAGGCGTTTTGCCTACAAAGCCCCTAATATATTCAATGAATTGCCAGAATGTATTAAAACTGAAAGAAATCTTTATAAATTTAGGAATAAACTAAGAACTTGGTTGCGTAATATACATGATATTGAAGTTTTACTGTGACTTTTGCTGTATATTTTTCTCTTACTTTTAGATTGAATATAGATTACTTTCAACTCAATTAAGTAATAGCACTTCAGAAAACATTTGTGCCTTGTACATAATATGTGTATTTTCTTATCCACAGGAGAGCTTATTTCCAACTATGAAATGTAAATGTAAAAGTATTTCTAGACATTATTTTATTTGGAAATGAATTAATTGATTGATTGCGTACTTATTATTATTTTCATGGTTCCTGCAATACCGTACCAAATTTCGAAATGAAGAGTTTTCTGCGGCCCTTTCCTATGAATATCGAATGATTTTCATTTGAAAATCTTTGAAATATGTTCTAATCAAACGAATCAGGAAATCTGAGCAATATTTGCTCTAACAGTTTTCACAGAGGAATATATTACCTTAATACTTAAAATTTGTGCATTAACTTCGTAGCTATTCTTAGCTAACGTGTAGTTCAGATTACATTTGTTGTATATGCTACATTATAAACTGTATGGCAGAGTGGTTAGCGCGCTTGGCTATTGATCTAAGGGACCTGGATTCGAGCCCCGGGTAAGGCATGGCTGTTAGTGTCGTTTTTCTGCTGAGGGCCTGCCATCCTCTCAGACCTTCTACTATGGCATATAAACTGACAGGTTCCTGTCAGACCTCTGTGGCAAGCAGCTGCTTGAGGGTTTTTTATTATTATTTATTTATATACCTAGTATATAGATTATGCATTTATCTATAAATTTATTATATAATCTCTATGCATCTATAAAATCATAGAAATAAATGGTGAACCACTACTCACAAAAGTTCGGTAATTTGCGGTATGCACACAACAGTTTAGAAAGCGACAGCTTTTGTAATGATGCACTTTTTAATATTTCATTATGAAGAATAGCGTGCATTTTTAACGATGCGTGTATACCTGTTTATATTTTATTTATTTTAATATTCCATTAATGATAATTTTCGTTTAAAAATGAATACAAATTTATCTATTTTTTAGGAATAAAAACGTTCATTGTCACAATGTTTTCGACATGTAATTTTTCTGAATTGAATCGTGATATGAAAAAAGCAAAATTTTTGAAAACATCAAGCATTATTGAAAAGGAAATTGGAGATGTCCTAAAAGACCTCTTGTTTGTTACGCTGAAGAGAATTAGTCCAAATATGTAAGTTTAAAGATAAGGTTGGTAATATGATGTAAATTTACCGGTAAGGATAATGATATAGAGGACCGGATCTAGAAAAGTATCGAGGGGGGGGGGGGCGATATACAATGGAGCCAAAAAAAAAGTACAAGAAAGGGACCAAGAGACTTGAATTTCAATGCACTATAAACATTTCGTCCTCCGTTTTATGGGTTTTTAAAAATTTTCTTGGAAAATACGTAAAAAGTTTAATTTTTTTTGCCTCTTTTACCCTTTCCCGCATTCCAAAAAGGGGGGGGGGATAGCATGGCCATTTTGCCCTCCTAGATCCGGCCCTGGTAATATATGAGTTTGCAAATATGTTGGATAATATATATGCAGATAAAGTTGGTAATATGTAACATCACCAGCTGTATATTCAGGAGTATTTTTCTCTAAGAAAAAATTAAAATTTCATCTCTCACATACAATCGGCTTGGATTTTATTTTTACAGTTCTACGTTAAAAATTAGAATTGAAATTTTTATTGCTTGTACACTTCTTGTACTGTATTGTAACAAACGTGTTTTCTTTTATTTTTCCTTTGTATTTAAGTGAAAATACTCACTTTTCTATTTGCAAAAACATGAGAATTATAGTTTGTCACAATCAACCAACCAATTAGTGGATCATTTGGTTGTAATTAATTAATGAGAAATAAGTTGAACTTACTTATTTTGTTCTTTCATGTAATGCTAACTATACAACCTAGATAAGCGAATGCTTTTGTGTTGTTTATATTCTACTAAATATACAGGGTGAATCTGAAAAAGTGGGCAAAACTTTACGGGGTGGTAGAACGCAGCTATACGAGCAATATTCGTCATAGAAAGTATGGGCGGAACGCAAACGGCGAGACGCTAGGTGGCGTTGGAAATGGTATAAAAGGGTCGGTCCTCGCACCCAACGGCATTTCTACCGTGGATTGCCGAGAGGATGGCTGGTTATACTAACCACGAAATGGCGGATATGCACTTTGTGTACGGTGCGGCGGACGGGAATGCAAGTGAGGCACAGAGACGTTACCGCGACCGGTTTCCGACGAGATGCACTCCAGATCGGAAAACCTTCGAGCGTTTGCATCGGCGGCTGTGTGAAACGGGATCCTTCGCCGCGGCCAAGCAAGACGCATCTCTTTTGAGTAATTTCTTTGAGCACGTACCTCAATTACATTCCTGTTAATAAAATGTTTTCTGAAGTATCTCCTCTCCTTCTTGTGTTCATTCTTTAAATGTGACAGTGGAAAACTACTTTTTAACTTCTCACCGCTTGCGTTCCGACCATACATTCTATGACGAATATTGCTCGTATAGCTGCGTTCTACCACCCCGTAAAGTTTTGCCCACTTTTTCAGATTCACCCTGTATAGTTTAATGTGTTGAAAATAAAGTATTTTGATTGATTGATCGATCGATAATCATTCTTCAATTTTTATATTACTTGTGGATATGAAAGGATGAAAGTACCTGAAACTCTGAATAACTAAAACACTACTTTTAACATTTGTGCCTCCTCTTTGGGAATACGTAAAATGGCATTTTGTTCCCATTACTCTAAAACTATTTATGCCAAAGCCCCTGAAGTTAAAGATGATTTTTAAAATCACTGCCCTACAAAAATATTAGATGATTTTTGTTATTTTAATGAGAATCTAACTTCGAAGCTCTGTAACTTTATAAAATATGAATTTAATGGAAAAGTGACTGATGATGATCAAATATGATAGGAAAAAAGAAGAAAGTGCCTCCCTACACAAAGGAGAGAGGTAACATAGAAGGTCTTTAGACTTGTCCTGAATTTCCATACGCCATACAAATCTTACACAGGGAGAAGTCTGCCTAGTTTAGTAGGCTAACAACTGCAATACGCATGGGCATAACCAAATCTATTTAAATCTCGATCGATTTTTCAACGATATTTGTTCAGTATTTAAAGAATTATCGAAGCTAGAATATTTACCAATAAATTATCTCGTTTCATATATATATATAAACACTTATAATTGTCTAATATTCAAATAATCATTATACAAACTTTTAAATTACCAAACTGTATATTTATTTCATTAACTGGTTTGAAACGTCTCTTATTATTTAAATTTTAATTAATTTCTTTAGGTAAATTCTTATGACGCATTATTATTGTGAAAAATTCTAGCTGCTATAACTCTTTAAATACTGAACAAATATTATTGAAAATCGAGATTTAAATAAATTCGACTCTGATCTTTAATTTATCTTCAGTCTCACGTTTTTCCATTAAATGCGTAATTTAGAAGTTAGAGAGCTTCGAAGTTAGATTCCCATTAACAACAAAATTATGTAATGTTTTGATAAATCGGTTTTTTTTAGTTAAATATCATCACTCATATTTCGTCACATGCAAAAGTGTTGAAAACAGTATTCCAAGACAGAACTGCTGAGAGTATATAGCGTTTGAAGTATAAAAATAGACAACATCCACGAATTTAATTTTTTTTTCTTTTATTTTGTTATGTAGCAACCAATCAGAGCTCCTCTTCCATTTCTACGATACTCGCTTATTAACAAAGAACGAAACGGAGGTTTCCGATGACGAATCTCAGAAACTGATAGAAGGCTTATTTACCAGAGACGACTTAGATGACGTGCATGTAAACGTCAAGCAATGGATTCTTAAGTATGAAATCCTACGAGAGAGTATTACCGTAAAAAGTACAGGTAAGATGAACAATTTCGCCCATGCTCTATTCTATTGTTTTATTCTGTATTAGAAATAAACAATTCCACTCTGCTGTCATCATACGGATTTCCGTGAAAAACTTTAATTGCTTTAAATTTTTCGTGGGAATCACACATTCTGTTTCGCGTGCTATTTAGTGTCAACTGACAATTTCAGGCTCCTTTACCAAAGACATCCGCAGTTGTAACCGTAAAGAATAAAAAAATAAAAAAAAAATTAGCAGGTCAATATTTTATTAACGATGATTGTTTCATTTCTAAGCTAGCTGCCTAGAAAATTTCTGAATAAGAATTATTTCCTGTCATAATAGGCAATAAGTGCACATAGTTCCGTAATCATATCATGGTCGTACAACCCATGTTTGGGATTCCTTGGCCCTTCACATACATTTGGAGTAGCGCAATGAAATATTTGCTAAGCTGAGCAGGTAACATTAGAGAATGTTTGTAAACCTTTGCCATAAGGTGTGATGCCTTCTCCACGTTCTTGATTTGAGACTCTAGTTTCGATTATTTATTTTAAGGCAGATTTGTCGCTTCAGGCTTTTCGTTTCTTGCTTCCCCTAAACAAATCGTCAGAATGATATACAAAAAATCAGATTGTAGCAATAATAGAATTTCTGTGACTTTCGAAAGAATTAATATAGCGTTTTCTTTGCTCTAGAGATGATTTCGGAATCGATTGTGGGCCCGAGCCTGCCCGGGCCCCAACTCTTTCGATAATTACTAGGCCCGAGGACAGTTATGAAAAACATTTCAGACATTTCGTGAAACATACATACAGGGCCGGATCTAGGAAGGGGGAGGAGGGAAGGGGTCCATGGCACTTCACAACGATAATGACGTTAATAGAGGCAAAAATTATTAAACTTATTTTTACTTTGTGCATTTTTCAGAAAATTTTTAAAGACCTGTAAAAGAAGGGAGAAATATAATAAAATAAAAATAAATACCTCCTCAAGCAGCTGCTTGCCACAGAGGTCTGACAGGAGCTTGTCAGTTTAATACGCCATAGTAGAGAGATCTGTGAAGATGGCGGGTCCTCAACAGAGGGGAGAAATATACTGCATTGAAAATCCAGTCCCCCCCCCACCACTTACATTTTTCAGGCTCGATTTTTTTTCTTGGCCCTTCACTCTTCGATTTTTTTTAGATCTGGGCCTGAATATATGCATATGCATATATGAACGCATGCGGTTAAGTCATTATTTGCTTTTTAATTTTTCTTATTTTAAACTCTTACAAACCATAAGATAAGTATAATTATTTGACGACAAAATTAAAATATTAATGTTATTTGGAAAGCAAAATTCTATAAAACTTTCGCAGAAACTGAAAATCATCGTTATAAATACTAAAGAGATACTAAGTTATAAATATCAAAGCCTGAACGATGCTTATTAGTTTCAATCTCCAAAAACTGATTAGAACGTTGAGATCATAATCGAAAGAAATTATTGTATTTGTTTAAATCTTTTCCACAACTATAAGCAAAATCGGAAATCTAAATGATTGAGTCCAAAACCCTTTTCTGCAATTTCGAATCGGAGACTAATCTCTACATTGTACACAGGCCATCTTAATTCATTTTAAGCAATTAGGAGTAAATGGCTTCAGATATGCATTTTTGCGTACAACTGATTAAGTTTGATAAGATATAGAAACAACGTCGGTTTTTAGCTCATTATTCATGTAATTTCTGAAGTGCTGTTCACTAAAAAGAGAAGACAAAATACCGATAAAATAATCAAAGCCCGAAATATGCTTATTTATTTGAATCACATACACAAAAGAAAATCAAAAATGAGTCAAAAAATAAAATGATAATCAAAAGATTAGGTGAGTATTAAATCTTAGTTTAACGTGATATTTACATTAGTGGAATAAGTGTCTTTCCCTGGTGAGATGCGAATCTCTGATAACATGTCAGGTGCTCTGATCACTGAGCTACCTGCCGCCATTCCAGATCTACCCTAATTTATATTAAAAACTTTCCTACTTATAATACACAACTTTTTATCTCATGAAGGCAGTGGCTTTGCTGTTTTTCAGCCTTACCAAGTAGATGGCAAATTATATGTCACGAGCTTACAGTTAATATCGCTTAATAAATTAAGAGCATCTGACATGTTTTCGGGAGGTCATGGGTTCGTATCCCCACAGTTAAAAACAATTTTTTTCTCTAATGGAATATCGACGTCGGATAAGAATGAGTGCTCACCTGATAGTGACAAAAATGTCGAAGTGATTTCTTCATTTATTAAGTAATAATCCAAAGAAATTGAAAAAAGAAATCTAAACGACTTTTATATTGTTTTTATAAAACTGTACTTTATAAAACGAAATTTTCTTAATGTTGTTCTTACACATGGCTTCGAGAAATTAACTCATATTCACCTTTACGTTTTCAGCACAATGTCCGGAAAATGTAACTTTTACTTCTAAGGGCGATGCCTTGACTTGGCCAAGAACACCAGTTGGTCAGTCTGCTGTTACGAAGGAATTGTGTCTCACAGGTATGATTTTAATCTTAATTTTATGGTGCATTAAATCACCAATAATAACTGATAGCGCATCTTTAACGCTGAAGAATGTAATCCATTGAATATCTTAATATCAATGACAATATCCTAATAAATAGCAATGCTCGTAATCTGTATATGTACATCCCATAATAGTTCCATTCTTTACAATCTGAAGATGCTGCGCTGCTGTTGTATTTATTTACATGATTAAATTCACATGCGAGATTTTTATACTCTTATGGATGCTTTCAGTATTCTTAAAGTTGAATGTATATTTTTGAAAAGCAAGTTACGTAAAATACTTTATGTGAAATTTATGAAATATTAAACTTGCCTACACAATGGAAATAAATCATTACTTCCTTACATTTTGCAAAAATAGATATAATCATAAAGACATAATGGAATGGTTTATTTGCATGTGTATTGGTTTATTTTGCATCTAAAGTGTGTGTGATGTCACAAATGGGCTAGAGTGAGGTCACAAGATCAAGCGGGAAAGATTTCACTTGCTGTCAATCAGGTAATTTCATTAATGAATTTAGGAAACTAAAAACAAATGCAAAAAACTATTTTCTAAGATAATAGGTGGCTTCTAATAAAAGAGCTGATAGTGGCAATCTTTCTCTCCAAGGCATCCCAGACATACACAATTAGATTGAGATCGGGAGAGACTGCAGGATTAAACCTCTAAAGATTTGGATATTCAAAATAGTGATGCAGTAATAAAAATTTAGCTGAGAAGTTAGATGAAAATTAATGAGTATTGTTTCAAGTCATTGAATAAAATATATGTATTTTTAGAAGTTCAGGTAAATAATTGTTCAATATTTATCAATTTTGTGTATTACGATTGGCATTGTTGCTCTTAAATATCCAACATTTATAACTGTTAAAATGCTAAGCAACTCTTTTGCAAAATTAAGATTTACATATATTCGAACGAAATCTTAGGTTTCTCATATTTCACTCACATTTTTTCTTTAAAGTATTATTTAAGAACGTTACATCGCTTTTAATTTCACTCTCCCTTAATATAACATGGGGATATTTTCGATTATCAGCACAGATCGGCATGTTTTGACATCATGGATGATCTGTATGTTTTGTCATCATGGATATTTGGATGGGAAAGGATATATTTGTACTCGCATGGAAACACATAACATGATTTTCATTATGATTTTCGTGGGAAGAGATATTTTTCCACAGCATGAAACGTTAAGTTACAACCCTATGCTATGCAAATGGGAAATTCAGCATTTAATGAGTGATATAAGTGTGAATATTTAACAATAACAAAGCCAGTCATAAGAAATTATACATAACTGATGAATACGTTACATGTACATTACGTGTAACATTGAGTGTTCAACGACTGCTGAGAAGCTGACATACTTCTGGCGTATGGGGCTGCCAATGGAAATGGAAGAGCTGCTGTGAGGTTGTACCGACACCGCTTAACAAACAGATGTGTGCCAAACCACCAAATATTTGCGCATTTGCACCGGCAAACATGTATGACACTGGTCGGGAGAGAACCATGCTCACTCGTAACATGGAAGAGATCCTATGGCAGATTGAGAACAATCCACGCACAAGCACGCGAGCTGTTGCGTGTAGCCTTGGTGTGAACCACTCCCTCGTGTGGAGAGTGTTCCACGAGCAGCAATTACATCCGTTTCATCATCAGAGAGTCCAGACAGTGCAACCTCAGGATTACCCTGTTCGTTGTGGAATTCGTGCGCTGGTTTCTGCAGCAGACTGCGGTGCAGCCTGATTTTCCCTCTCATGTGATCTTCTCAAATGAGGCTCTTTCACACGTGAGGGTGTGTTTAATGTGCACATTTCTCACGTTTGGGCACATGAAAATTCAAATGCAATAATGGTACATGGTCGTCAACAATGGTTCCCCGTCAGTGTTTGGGCGGGTATCGTCCATGACATTTTGATTGGGCCATCCGCGACTCAACGGGCAGATTTATCGGGTATTTTTTGAAGAAACACTAGAAATAAGGTCACTGCTGCCGGGACTGCTGGGAGATGTTCCCGTGGCTATTCGAGAAGAATGTGGTTTCAACACGACAGGGCGCCATCGCATTTCAGCAATGATATGCGGGATTATCTAAACCCCACTTTTGGGTGCCGATGGATAGGTCAGGGTGGACCCGTCGCCTGGCTACCAAGATCGCCCGATTTCACATGTATCGATTTCTTCCTCTGGGGAACGTGAAGAACTTCGTGTACGAGACTCCTATTGACCCAGATAAAGACCTCGTCGCAATAATCGTTGTTGCCGCTGCAACTGTTCACAAAATTCCGGGAATCTTTTAACATATACGGCATCAATGCTTCGACGCTGTCATGCATGCAACGCTGTTCCCGGTCACACTTTGAGCACCTTCTTAGACAAACATGTTGTTCACCCTTGTTTCCATTCATTTATGTATCAGCTCTACCGACATTTCTGTCAGCGCCCTCTAGCAACGAAGGGTTACGTCAGCAGACATAAATTCAAAGACGAAAAAGATTTATCTTGGTGTTCCCTATCTCCCATTGAAATGTATAATATAAATGTCTCCCATTGCACAAAAAGTTTTGAAACACCCTGTATAGAATAAAGGAGTGTTCCAGAAACTACTCCTCACGTTTATATGCCTTCTCATACAAGGAAATGTCCCACAAAGACCAAATCAGTGCTGACTACTGCCTCATATAAAGCTAACATAGCACACAGTTTGGCAGTTGGAATAAGCACTAACGCCCTAATCAATATGCGAGTTAAGACTTAATTTATAGAAATGCTTTATTTATTTATTTTGATGGTTATGTTCTTAAGCAAAATCTTTCAGATTAATTACCAGGAAATTTATGCGGCAGAAACTGGTGTATGTAACTTTAGGTAAATAGGAAAATGGGAATTGCTTCTCGAAGGTTTAATTCCTAAAGTGAACTCCTAAAGTGTTTAGAAAAAGCCCAATGCGAAGCTTAAGGTTTTATATCAGTCTAGGGCTAAAGCTTGTTGTATTGAAGTTTACCACTTTGTAAAAATCCCAATATCTCCATTCAATATTCATATTCCAGTTAGTGTTCCATAATATCCTTAAAAATAAAATGTTATTAAAATATTTTTATTCACACTGACTTGTTGTTCATTGAAGACATCTTCACAATGCCCATTGCCTAATTTTTTTCAGATGAAGGTCTTCCTCTTGTTAGGCATTGTCTTCAGGAATTCAATACCGGTGCTCACTGGGCCGACGTAGACGGAGACTGTCATTACGATGAAGATGAGCTCACGCTAGAAAAATTAGCAAAAGTAGGTTATGAATGTTTCTATTTATTACATTTTTGCATGTTTTGTGATATTATTCCCAAATATCATTATTCGGCTATTGACACTTAAGGAAATTTAACGAAATTAAATCACCAAAACCTGAAACCACTTTAATCCAAAACCAAACATATCTCATACTAGCTGCATCCTGCCAATATTTAGCGTGAAATGTATTTCTCCTCCACAGATTTATCCATTGATAAGTTTCACAATTCTGCCAAATTTGTGTGCGAAACTTATTTTTCCTCTACTTTGAGAAAGTTCACATCTCCGCCATATGAAAATGCGCGAAAAGTTCCATTCCTAACATTCATAGAGGATGAGGCACCACCCACCGTTATCATATGTCGATTTTCGCAGAGGAATTAATTCTTAAAATAAAAGAGTCGCAGAGGGATTAATCCTGCCCCTCTGCAAAAGAATCGCAGAGGGATTAATTCTGTTCCTCTGCGAAAGTGTCGCAGAGGGATTAATACTGCCCCTCTGCAAAAGAGTCGCAGAGGAATTAATCCTATCCCTCTGCAAAAGAGTCGCAGAGTGATTAATCTTGTCCCTCTGCAAAAGAGTCGCAGAGTGATTAATCCTATCCCTCTGCAAAAGAGTCGCAGAGTGATTAATCTTGTTCCTCTGCAAAAGAGTCGCAGAGTGATTAATCTTGTCCCTCTGCAAAAGAGTCGTAGAGTGATTAATCTTGTCCCTCTGCAAAAGAGTCGCAGAGTGATTAATCCTATCCCTCTGCAAAAGAGTCGCAGAGTGATTAATCTTGTTCCTCTGCAAAAGAGTCGCAGAGTGATTAATCTTGTCCCTCTGCAAAAGAGTCGTAGAGTGATTAATCCTGTCCCTCTGCGAAAACTGTTAAACTGCTGAAGGGTGAGTCATGGTGTGAAGAATGTTTACATGGCACGGATTTAATCTACTGATATATTTAAAGGGTTGACAAAATGACGCAGCATATTTAAACAAAATATACGATCATATGTATCCTGCTATGCTACACTTCTTCCTTGATGGAGATGGATAGTTATGGGATGATAATACAATAGTCCCTGATGCGAAACGTTTTTTTCTAGGAACATGATAGAGAATTCAGTCATCTTCTCTGGACACCGCATCAGGTTATCTGAATCCCATTGAAACTTTTCGAGGGAGGTAGTGGAACGTGGCATATGTGCATGCACTCCAGTGCCCTGTACTCTAAAGGAACTACATGTTACATTGCAACAGGAACGACCTCACGTCACCAGCCACCTTGTAAACACTCATAGAATGTATGCTACGTCAAATTCAATCTGTTTAAAAAAAAGTGTGAAATTCAAAATTCAATCAGTCTTGCACATCTGTCATATACACTGGCATAAATTGAAAAAAGAACACCCAGAAGGAATTCCTTTAGGAATGTCACATTATAATATGTTAATAGTTAAGGGCATTTAGAAACCGTGATCCCAGATTGAACGTCATTGGATGATATAATGACGTCACTGAGGACAACAACATACAAATGTACGCAGTACGTATTTAAGAATTAGGGCGTGAAGAAAGAAGTTATTTGTCTTGTGTCGCGTTGTTCAGTTCTCGTTGAAGAAGCTACCATGCCTGAACGACGCAGACGGGCAACATTTGTTCAGTTAGAGGAGTTTGAACGAGATAGTATAGTGGGTCTTCGGGAAGCATGTTGGTGTTTTCTTCAAATTACACACCACGTCGGAAGAGAGGTATCAGTAGTAGTGAAATGGTGGCGTCAATAGTCAGAAGAGGATTCGCACACATGGTCCCGGGCAACACAGAGTTATGGACGCATGAGAGGATCGGCATATCAGAAAGGCGGCAGTGGCAGAGCAGACAGCTATAGCATCACAAATTCGATCCCCTATCATATCAAGGGTGTCTACAAGAACGATATGCAATTGTCTTTTGGAAGCATGACTGCGGGCATGCATGCAGCTGACACGGTTACCACTGTCACCTCGTCACTCTTCACTTTCTATAACCTTACCTTATTTATCCTTCAATCCCTGTATACCTGTCAGTTTTCTAGCACACAAAATATTAACTCTCTGGTACAACTTTCTGCTGTTGTGCTGTCTAACTGCTTCCTCGGCTTTGTCAGCCAAGCCATCAAGCCAAAGATCCTTATCAGCAGCTAACTGATCCTTTACACGTTTATTAAGCTCTCTATAATGCTTTCTGTTATGACTAGTAGGGTATTGATTAAGGAAATTCATGCAGTTCTTCCTTTCTAAAATAAGCTCAAGTGCGTTATCACTCAAATAATTCTGTCTCCTCTGCTCAGTTTTTTCTAAAAGAATACTATTAATTTCCAAAAAAGCCTGTTTAAAATGGTCCCATTCTTCCTCAACTTCAGTAGTAAGCAAACCATGACTGTCATAATGACTAAGTAACCTATCATGATAAGCTTTAGCTGTAAACTGGGTCTTTCAGAGCTTCAGAATTAAAAGTAAAATTTTTACCCTTAGCACAAAACTTCTTCAGTTTATATTGCAAGACACTTTAACAAGGTAATTGACAGATCCAATTTCAACTCCCCTATATGACCTGGTATTCCGAACGGAACTTGTCTATTTGCTGATAATTAATATATAATCTATCATTGTTATGGCGCCCATCAGGGGAAACCCATGTGTACTTATGTATGTCTCGGTGTTTTTAACAAGTGTTAGTTATTCTCAAACCATTAAGTTTACTTACCTGTAGGAGACGTTTTCCATTGCCATTTCAGCTACCAATACCAAAAGGTCCTATCATCTCTCCCCAAAGGTCAGAGTCAGTACCAATTTTGGCAATGGAGTCACCAGAACTAGGGCAATATCTCCTTTCTTGACATAATTCAAGATATCCTGAAGTTGTGTGTAAAACCTATCCTTCTCATCCTCATCGGCATCCTCAGTGGGACATAACAACAGATAACATTCAAGTCTTTAACGCTTGTCTGAAATTTTGCTGTAAGAAACCTTTCATTATTGCACTCATATCTAGAAGAGCATAACTAACGTGATTGCTGAGAAGTAGGCCCACGACTTGGTGATGCTTATTATCTTCCCTTCCGGAAAAGAGAGTGTTTAAGATTATTTTTAAGAATCTGGACCTTTAAGACTGCAAGCCAAAAATATCTAAATTATAACGGTGGAATTCTTGTGTGAGGACATGAAGAGAATAATCTCTGTGCAGAGTCCTCACATTCCAACTACCTATTGAGAGAAAATGGTTAGTGGGATGTTTAGAGAAACTATGTTTATTGAGAAAAAGAATGCCGACAATATGAAACAGCCCAGTAATCGTAGGCATGGTGCAAAGACCCGTTCCCCCACCACTAAAGGCTGAAGCTATTTACACTGGAAGATTTCCTCCACTGTAGAATTTGACGATGCCCGTAGAAGCAGGAGTTCAGGTGCTTGCGAAGACCTCTGCTCAGGATTATCCACCAGCTGATAAAACTTATCCTGTGAATCTATTCACTTGGTGCTATCAATCCACAAACGAATAGAAAAACACAGCGGCAGAAGTTCTCTCCACAGAAGCCCACCAATGCAGCAAATTGAGGATCCATAATGAAGCTCAGAGCCTTAAACCAGTCCAGTAAGTTTATATGGTCAGCACCAGAACCTGTGTACTTGACCACTCCTCAGCTGGGTAGAAGAAAAAGAAAAGTAGCCATAGTTGTCCAGATTAGTAGACCACACTAATCTCGCAGCCTTCCCTTTCCGTTCACTTCCACAAGAAAGTATCTCTTTTGAAAAATACTAACGGCCTGCACCACGAGAAGGCGGGCGTCGTACATTAGGTGCTAGGACTGACCGGTTCTATGCATCATCACAGGGGATTGGTGCATAGCTGTCTTAGATAAATTGAAGCTTTCACTCAAATTTATTTAAGTCATGATGTTCAAAACATATTTGTTTGCTATGTAAAGATTTATGCAAGTTAAAATATTTAGCAGCAGTACTGCTGTTAAAATATTGATCATTACCCAAAAGTTAATTAAAACACCAATAATCATTATGCAACAAATCTTTCACTCAGAAAAATGTAATTTTTGGCCATAGAAGTCGTCCCTGTAGCCGAGTGGTTACTTGCTTTGCTACTGATCAAAGGGACCCAAGTTCGAATTCTGAATAAGGCATGGAGGTTGGGTTGTTTTACCTCTGAGCGGCACTTTTTTTGCACACCATGGGCTAAATGGCCAGGTCACATGGGCCCCGAAGGCTCAGAGAAGGTTGGGGGAGGCGACCCACTGGAACAGCTGTTGGGAGACATATGGTAGCCTCCCGTCAAGGCCATCCAGCGTGTTCTTTAACGTGCACAGGGTATGGCTCTCCCACACACGGGGCCACGTCTTAACGTCCCATCCTACTGACTGCGCCTTTCCAAGCCCATTGGTGTCCCTTACTGACCTTGGGCAGGGCGGGGAATTTTGCGGAGATAAATCTCAACGCTGACCCAGCTGGGACTCGAACCTGGGAACTACAGATTACGAGCCTGGCGCGATACCGACTGAGCCACCCCCGCCCCACATGGAGGTTTCTTGTGTTGTCCTTGTCTAAAGTATCTCCTTACTAACAGACTTTCTCTACGGTATATTATACTGGCATGCTCCTGTCAGACATTGTAGCAAGCAGCTGCTTGAAGGAAAAATATTTTTATGGATTAGGATCTCCTCTTTCACCCATTTCTGAACCCATGATGTTATTGTGACGTGTTCATATCACGCATCATACCGAACAAAAATGCTTGAAATAAATTGAAGCTGTCATTCAAATCTCTAAATATCGATTTTTCCACAATATTCCACTGATATTTAATTAGTTATGGAGGGTAAAATATTTAACAGCAATGTTGCCACTCATAAGAATCTAACAAAAAATCAATAGAAGCAAAAATGCAAGCAAATTGCAGCAAATCGTTTGCTAAAAGAAATGCGAATTTAGAAGTATATTTATAGTAATTCGTTTTTCGTTAATTTCGATGAAAGAAAAATGTTTAGGAGAGGCCTGGAGAAAGGTTTTTGCTGAAGAACGGCAAGCAAATCTAAAATGGAAGGGCGAGACGCCAAAGAAATATATAATCAAGAGCGTATGTGTAACCAACGGAAACAAATCTTAAAATGAAACACGAACGATATAATTTTATTAAAATTCATTATTTTACGAGTAATGAGAATTCGCTTTGCCTAAGTTGGATTTCTTGTCATCTAAACATCCTTTTTTTTTCCTTTTTTAAAAATTTACTTATTATCAGTAGCTCGCGGGCCTGACAAGAACAGGTGATGGGCCATGGTTTACTCGAATCTTGTTTAGGATAGCTGCATCTGTTTTTAAATATTCCAATTTCAATATTTCGAGCATTTCGAGCCAGGTCTTCAATTTTACCTACTCTGATATTTTTCCGTAAAATGCTTATTTTCAAAGTTTGTGAGCTTTGAATGAGGCTTTCCTTTCAATCCACAAACACAATTTTTATATTCCAATAACATGGAAGTCTCTGAACACCTTTAGTAATATTTTGTTTGAAAACTGTCGAAGCGTCAAAATCATAGTCACCTCAGATGCCTTTCATTCCATGTAGCGTGAACGGCAAAGGAAGAAATTACTGAGCTGAAACTCTTATATCTTCCATTCCTGTCTGATTTTGGGGCGGGGGTGGCTCAGTCGGTAGCGCGCCAGGCTCGTAATCTGTAGTTCCCAGGTTCGAGTCCCAGCTGGGTCAGCGTTGAGATTTATCTCCGCAAAATTCCCTGGCCACGGTCAGTAGGGGATACCGATGGGCTTGGAAAGGCCGCCGTCCGCCGGATGAGACGTTAAGCCGTGGCCCCGTGTGTGTGGGAGAGCCATACCCTGTGCACGTTAAAGAACACGCTGGATGGCCTTGACTGGAGGCTACCATCTGTCTCCCAACAGCTGTTCCAGTGGGTCCCCTCCCCCAACCTTCTCTGAGCCTTCGGGGTCCATGTGACCTGGCCATTTAGCCCATGGTGTGCAAAAAAGTGCCGCTCAGAGGTAAAACAACCCAATCCTGTCTGATTTAGTCTTAACGTTTAAGAGTAATATGAATCATTTGTTTTCATGACTTCAGCAATGTATTTAGTGTTGAATTTTTATTACACAGAGAAAAATTGACGAAAATAACGTGTTGAACACGTCAAGAAGTCTTTCGCACATGTCTTCAAAATCTCATCTGAATGTCACCGATGTTCACTTCATCGCTACAGTTCTCAGCAATATTGCAAACGTTAAAGTGACGAGCTCTGAAGTAAGTACGTTTTTTATATTGAATTCAATTTAGTTATACTTAGGTAATCATTTTTTAATTAGGGGTTAGCCCATTTGTTCACTGATCATAGAGACCCGGATTTCTATCTTCAATAAGGTATGAATGTTCCTGTGTTATATTGTTCGGCCTTCACACATAACTACTGTGACGTATTTATACTACTGACATATTCCTGTCAGCATATATTTGTGTTAGGACAGATGAACGCGCTACCGTGACTTCATGACAAAATGTGACATGAACGCTCATATGTGCTTGTGCGTGAGAATTATACAACAAACGAATTTGAATATAGAACCGACCTGAAAAAGGGAATGATAGAATTAGAATGCTAAAAAGTTGTGCAGATCAAAAAGAAGAGGTTCAGATAGTCTGAGTCAGTGCACGATAGGTAAAAACAAGAAGTTTTTTTTATGTGGTGTGTGCGCGAGTGGTTGTTTTGTTGGGTTGGGATGTTTTACCTCTGAGCGGCACTTTTTTGCACACCATGGGCTAAATGGCCAGGTCACATGGACCCCGAAGGCTCAGAGAAGGTTGGGGGAGGGGACCCACTGGAAGAGCTGTTGGGAGACAGATGGTAGCCCCCCGTCAAGGCCATCCAGCGTGTTCTTTAACGTGCACAGGGTATGGCTCTCCCACACACGGGGCCACGGCTTAACGTCCCATCCGAAGGACGGCGGCCTTTCCAAGCCCATCGGTGTCCCTACTGACCGTGGGCAGGGCAGGGAATTTTGCGGGTTGTTTTGTTTTGCTAATATGATAAATCTATTGATCTAATCAAAGACGAAGGATTGTTTACGCCTGGAGTGAAGATATTCAAGAAATATGACAAACAATATGAAGAGGTATTAATTTAGTAGAACAGACATAGCTGGTCTTCTATGTTCTGTAGAAAAAGGGTCATTAATTTATGTATTAGTTAATGCATTAATTAATTTATGTTAATTTATATTTATAATTATTATTAATTTATGCAGTTAGTTTGTTTATAAACTATTTCATCCATATTTTTGTAATAATTTGCATTGTATTGTAATTTGTATTGTAGATATACTTACTATACTCACGCTCAGTGTCATCCATTTAAAAATTTGCAACAATATCTATGGCAAGCGGCAGCTTGAGAGATAGTTTTTCATTTATTTAATGATTCTTTCAGTGGTGTACTTCAATTTATAGTCTTAATAATGATAACTTTATGTGGAAAAGTAGCATATTATTCAGTACGGTTTCACACATAGAACTGATGTTTTGGACTTTTTTCGCAATCTTTGCTTTTAATGTGTTAATGTCGTTGCGTTGTTATTTGTTGTACCACGTATACAAATCGCATTCGCATTATTTCTTGGCACTTTTTCTGGTATTATATTTTTACTGTTAACTATTTTAAAATATTATAACTTCATAATGCTGAGTTCTCAGATAATCTCCCAATTTAAAGTTACTGCCGAGTTGTTAGCGCGCTTGGCTACTGATCTAAGGGACCTGGGTTCGAGCCCCAGGTAAGGCATACATGTATGTGTCGTTTTTCTGCTGAGGTCCTGCTATCCTCTCAGACCTTCGACTGTGGCATATAAACTGACAGGCTCCTGTCAGACCTCTGTGGCAAGCAGCTGCTTGAGGGGGTAACTGGGCGAGACGGCAGGAATCCAGAAAAAAAATTAAGGATCCATATGGGGTGGGCCAAGATGCAATCGAGGCGGAAAAGGTGTAAAGGGGAGAGAGTGAATGGATTTCCATTGCAGTGTAATATTTTCTCTTTCGTTATAGAGTTGCACAAGTTTAATAATCTTTGTCCCCCATTGTCTTTATTGGCATTTTCAAAGTGATGACCCCTCCCTGCCCACCCACCCTATCCGGCCCTGTCTGCAAGCTTCCAGCATAAAATCACAAAACATCGCGGACGCAAAAAGCAGTTGTTCTAAGTCACTACCGATTACAACATTTGCATGACCGATGAGTTAATTATATCGTTAAGCCAGCAAGATTTCCGATTGTGGTCATTTCATCGCTCTAGTTTCCTCGATCACATGGGCTATTGTAGAAACAATGAGAGCGTTGGAGGAGATTGCGATCAGTATCAGACCATGTTAATGCCATAACCTCTGCGAACTAGCAAGAGGAAGTTAGAAATGATGTCACATCCTGTTTGACTCCTACTAAACATCTCTGATTGTATGATTGGTGCTTGCACTCCGAGGGTAGGTGTCGCATCAATGCAAGAGTTTTTCAGTCTTTCGCAAAGTATGGTTAAAAAGTGATTTTACACATGGGCGCCACTTTCCGCTAGGGAGCGTTTTATAAATTTATGAGAGCGTTTAGTTTTTCTAAGGAAATATATTAAATAGAACATCGACTGCTTCTTAGATGAACCCAGTCATAAATGTTTTATTTTTACAAAAAGCATTTAAAATTCATGGATCGAAATACTCGTCAATTTGCATAGAGGATAAATATATTTTAAACTAGTTTTTTGAGGGGAAAATTATTTGACTTTCATGAAGAGGGAATTAAAAATAACCCTTGGGGAAAAAAGGGCATTTGGAGCAGAAAGGTAAGGAACTACTCTGTAAAGTACCTTCTCAAGAGTTCAAAATTTCCTTTTTTTTTTCAGGATTATGGTATATATTTCAAATATCGGACTAAATTGTCTATTAAAAACAAAGGTCATCATTTATTTAAAAAAATAGATTTTTGAGCAACACATTTTTCAATCTTCGACAAAATTGTATCATAACAACACAGTGTTATGAAATTCAAAACAATAACATTACCTTACTTTTCACTGCAAAATCGTTTAAATTTATTACTTGCTGTAATATTATCAGCTCACAACTAAACTTCTAGAGTTATTTTGTGAAACAATTGCACTCTTTATTGAATCTAGGACACAACTGATGCAGTTCTCTTTCTCTTCTGTTTCAACCTATCAAGTCCAGTTTACCACTTCCAAGACTTGAATTCATATTTCCCTCACTGTCACGTGATAGTAGTAGTCAAGCATTTCATGAGATACCTCTGTTGAGCATTACGCTAAGCAAGGTCAATTTGTAATACTGTTCTCTTAGATTCTGTTCGTCCCAAAATGGCTAATGGCCTAAATGCTTACGGTTACTCCCATAAGAAGTATTCAACGATATAAATGGACCATCTTACAATTTGATGTCGATAGGCGACATATTTGGTAATTCTGTAGCTTTGGAGAAAATCCTCTCCTTCTGTGAAGGCTGTATAAACCTTTCTTGAAATCTGGTTCCACTTGATTTAGTATCGTATCTCTTTCGTCGTTCTTTGCTCTTTCATCGCTTTTAATAATATATCTGTTCTTTGTTCCGTCACTCATTAACCTAAAGCTTTGCCTGACATTACTCTGAAGGTCTTCTAGTCGCTGCTGCAAATCTTTCAGGTATTGCAGTGTGAATACAGACAGATTTTCACGTCATCCATAGAGATCACAAAGAGATTGATTATCTCCAACGTAGCATCATGAATGCTGTTTCATTCTGTCTAGTTGTTTGGCGTATTGCTATTCGAAAAGCCAACAGAAAAAGAGTTATATGACGATTTCAATCTCGTTAGGGGTATCCTCACAGACCTTCTACTGTGACATTATAAACTGACAGAACTCTGTGGCAAGTAGCTGCTAGAGGGGGTTATTAATATATTTTGTGTCTGAGACGACTTGACTACATATTGTGTTACTGTATTACTTACTATTATATTACTTACTATTTATAAGCCGCTTTACCATGCCATCTGATGGAAAATTCAGAATGTCTAATAGAAGGATCTTTCATGCGACACGCCTAATTTAAAGCTTACTTCGTGATCGGAATAGGGTTGTAAAGGAAACTCAAATCGGCATATTAAGTTTACTAAAGTTGTTACAACACTCTAAGCGCTTCTTAATCCTTGATAAGATCTTCTGCTTTTATTGATGAAAAATTACAATTGGAATTTTCCGAATTTCTCAATAGTTTTATAATAGCACCATGTAACGGAGAAAAAAAGTTCGGAAATACCAAAACATTTACCGAAATATTTCAAACCTCAGAAATACCAAAACATTTACCGAAATATTTCAAACCTCGGAAATACCAAAACATTTACCGAAATATTTCAAACCGATCTATTTATGGTAGAAATTACAAGTTTTGATAATAGGTGTTAGGTCAAAAGGTTTACGGTGGCAATGATTCTATGCCTCCGGGAGATTTGTGGAGGAAATGCAAATTTTTATTTTCAGAGATAAATGAAAAATCCTTTTCTGTGTGAGAAGAGGGAACTCAGTCTGTAGCTCGCCAAGCTCGCAGTTCCTAGGTTCGAGTGCTAACTGAGAGAGCGTTGAGATTTATGTCCTCTAGACTACCTTGTCCTCTAACCGAGAACAAGGTAATCTCTCACGGAGGACTGCCTTGTCCTCGGTGAAAGATGGAGCACCATGGGCTTGGAAAGATTGATGTCCATGGGATGGGACGTAAAGCAGTGGTCTCATGGGTGGTAGAGCCACACTCTGCCACGTTAAAGAACACCCTGGATGGCCGTGACTAGAGGCCCTATATATAGGTAGAGGTTGGCCATCTCAAAATTGGATGCCATATTTTGTCGTCGCTCTAATTGTTTGGCGTGCAAAGTTGAATGGTATTGCACGGATACTTATGGATTCCGAGAAAGGTAAGGTAGCATTTGATAGAGATTTCAATGTTCACGATTGGAAGCACTTTAGAAAACGGCTAAAACAGAAAATAAATTTTATGGCTTTTTTTTTTAAATGAGATAATAATTTCGCTTTGTCTTTCTTTCTGTAAACATCGAGCATTGAACTTTCGTAATCTCCCAAAAAGTACAACTACGCCCTCTGACGGTGGGAAATTTTGTAAATTCGAAAATTTCAAACGATGTATATATGTTAGAAACTTGAAATTTTGGTGTTGGAATGTGAAGGTCACGAAGTTACCATTGGCAACAATGAGTTGACCCTTCAAACCGGGAGTGGGGGGAATGCAACCTTTTTGGATTTAACGGAAAATTTTATGTTTTTAGAGATAAATTAAAAATTCTTTTTGGGTTGGACAGGTATTATGAATTATTAAGTTTTTTTTTACTTTCCGAATCTCCCGGTGTAATCGCGCCCTCTAACGGTGAAAAAAATATTTCCAAAATTTAAACAAATATTGCAAAATATGCAGTTATAAGCAATAATATTTCAATTAGTTACTTGAAATACTAATTATAATCGAATACAACATTCGCAAACCGAATTAGAAATTGAAGCATAGGCAGAAATCTTACCAATCACATTTCAATGGTTAATATCACTTGTGAAAGGATTAGTCTTTTCTTCGAAAAATAAATATGCAATGTTGTACTAAAGATACTAGTCTTACCACTCCAAATATAGATAGTTTATTACCACACACACAACATAAAACGGAAACGTCTCTTTTTTTTATACACAAAGATACTCTCTCTTTATAGCATTCTCCTCTTTTTCAAATCACCGTGTTCTAATCCGTTTATGTCGTAATTGCATTACGTACGATATAATATACACTGCTAGCCATTAAAAGTGCATCACCAGGAAAAACTCCTCAGATTTTCTGGAAATATGCAAAATGGATAGCCCATGGGAGCATATAAATGATTCAATGCGCAGCACATACGCACATCATGTGTGACTTAACGTCCCCTGGAAGTGGTATAAGAGGAGATTATAAAGAGCCGGTGTAAAGCACTGGAATTGTGTTAGCTCGCAGTTCTTGTGCATTAAAGGATCAAGCATGCCCTGTCGAAGAACACAGCATCCATACGACCAGGTTTCCGACTTTGATCGAGGGAGAATTGTGAGATTACGGGAAGGCGGATTATCTTACCGAGACATCGGCGCTCGTGTTGGACGGAATGCTGCCACAGTGATGAGAATATGACGTCAGTGGGTAGTGGAGGAACAAATAGGGTGTGTTGCACATCAACCAGTGTCCGCATATATTGTTCGACGTTGTGTGCAGCATCGGGGCATCTTGCTAGGGGGCCATTGCTTCGCCACCACTGACTCTACAGCACAGGCGTATGCCACTGCAACGGTGCCAAGAACGTCATGCATGGATGTGTTAATGGAAGCGCATCGTCTTTTCGGATGAATCCCGCTTCAGTTTGCAGCGGACGAATCCGTATCTGGTGGTACCACGGTGACAAACTTAATGATACATGCATGATGAAGCGCCGTACAGGTCCGGCCCCTGGTGTTATGGTATGGGGTGCCATTGGACTCCACTCACGCATGCGCCTCGTATGCATTATCGGTACTTTGAACAGTCAGCGTTACATCAGTGAGATACTACAGCCTGTAATCGTACCTTATCTTTAGGGGCTCTCTGGTGCCATTTATCAACAGGACAATGCCCTACCACATGTGGTATGCATCGTCCAACAATTCGTGGATAGCTACCATGTGACACTTCTGTCTTGGCCTGTGTGTTCACCGGATCTGACCTCAATTGAATATGTCTGGTCAATGATCTGACGACAACTAGCACACTAGACACTAGCACCTGCTACAACAGATGAACTTTGGCTACGTATCGAAACTGCATGGACTGACATTCCCCAAACACACATCCGCTCATAGTGGCTACACATGATACTGATTTCTTTGTATTCCACAAGTCTAACCGAGTTGTATTTGTAATCATTCGATTCTTGTATCATAAGCTATGCATTCACTAAATATGGCTTTGATATCTCTTGTCTTTTCTGGTGTGGCATTTTTGATGGCTAGCGGTGTATATCATATGTTTCGCAGTAAGCGATCACGCATTCTTTGCGCACGTTCATAGTTCACTTCATTATCATATATTTATATACATTTATATAAATTAAATTTAACCAACACAAATATTCATCAGTATGTAAATAAACCTTCAGAAGAACATGGCACCTTATCATTATTCCTACAGAGTTGTTTCCTCTATAATTCTTACTCTCTCCACTCAAAGCATAAAATAAGGCTTTTTACAACATTCAATAAGTTGCACAGTCAAATTTGTCAACAAACCTGTAATTTACCAAAAATAACGTTGCCAATTCTTGTAAACAAACTAAAGATAATTATGCATCAAACGATGAACTCTTCCTACAGAAAAGTTGAGATTAACTCTGCTTGCTCGACTAACATATAACCTCCTCACCAGATCTTTAAGTGTGTCTTAAGTATCTTTCTTTTTCTTAATAGTTTAGTAATAAAATCCTTATTTATCCTCCAGCGCACACACCAAATAAAAACATTTCTTCTTTAAACTGTCGTATACACACTAAGACAAACTACGCTTTCCTTTACCCTTCGATTCTTCTTATTTGCAAATCTCTTATTCTTTGTGTTTAAATTGATTCAAAGCTCGAATTGATTGACGCAATTCTCACGCTGAAGTAAACGTGAGCATCAAAATGATACATCACATCACAAGTTCATTGTAGAACGTTCATCTATCGTAGCATTATTAGGGGCGGGGGTGGCTCAGTCGGTAGCGCGCCAGGCTCGTAATCTGTAGTTCCCAGGTTCGAGTCCCAGCTGGGTCAGCGTAGAAATTTATCTCCGCAAAACTCCACGCCCTGCCCACGGTCAGTAGGGGACACCGATGGGCTTGGAAAGGCCGCCGTCCGTCGGATGGGACGTTAAACCGTGGCCCCGTGTGCGGGAGAGCCATACCCTGTGCACGTTAAAGAACACGCTGGATGGCCTTGACAGGAGGCTACCATCTGTCTCCCAACAGCTGTTCCAGTGGGTCCCCTCCCCCAACCTTCTCTGAGCCTTCGGGGTCCATGTGACCTGGCCATTTAGCCCATGGTGTGCAAAAAAGTGCCGCTCAGAGGTAAAACAACCCAACGTAGCATTATTATTCGCATTTTCCAAATCAACCATTTGTTCCATTTTTCACTGTTAGAGGATGCTAAGGATGAAAAATGAATAAAAGAAATTATTCTTTTTGAAAACGAGCTTCCCATATTTGCCACAAACGATCTGTTGTTCTTCTAGTTGATATTATTTATAACACTTTTTTTACGTGGAAAAACGTAATTTTTTTGTTTTTGTTTTTCGATTAGGTTGTGGAAGAAGTGACAATGACAATAAACAATGTGTTGGGAATTCAAAGCAGTATCCTTGAAACAGCTCAGGATGTGACGAATTCCTCAAGTAGGTAAGAACTTGAATGCTTTGGAAAAAGTCCACTTTTTTGTGAGTATCATGTACCTCCGAATCCAGATATTTTGTATCACCTACACTTAAATGCAAAACTTTTATGTCACCAACTCTTAAATCTAGTTTTTTGTGGCATGCACTCCATAATATATTATTTGTCATAGATTTTTTGTTACTTACTTTGAAATCCCCTTTTTGTGTCACACACTCCATAATCCAGATTTTTTGGTGTCACATACTCTTAAATTCAAATATTTTTTGTCACCTACTCTTAAATCCAGATTTTTTGTGTCACATACTCTTAAATCCATTTTTTTCTTTATGTGTCACGCATTCCCTAATCCAGATTTTTGGTATCATTCACCCTCTAATCTAACAGATGAAAACAACCTCTAATCACAGAAACGAGCTATGACATCACAGAAACGAGCTATGAATCACAGAAAGGAGTTATGGCATCACAGAAACACGTTAATATTATTTTATTTCTGCGTATAATACTAACGTGTTACTGTAAATGATAGCTAGGCAGAAACTGGAAGGAGAACTGTGTACCAATCCCCAGTGATGATGCACAGAACAGTCTAGGTTCAGCATCTAATGTCCGACCCCTCCTTCTCGTGGTGCAGGTTATTAGTACCTTTCAAAATAGATATTCTCTTTTGGAAGAGAATGGAAGGGGAGGGCTGCCAGTTCAGTGTGGCATACACTGATCTGGTCATCCATGGCCATTTTTTTTTTTCTTTTTTTTCAAGCCTGCTGAGGAGTGGTCAACTTCACAGGGTCCTGGTGCTGACCATTTATACCCACTAGATTGGGCTGGTTTATGGATTTCAGCTTGATTATGGATCCTGGACTTGCTGCACTGGTGGGCCTCTTTTGAGAGAGAATCTGCCGCTGTGCGTTTTGTTTCCTTGTGGGTTGCCAGCCCTAAATGAATAGAGGTACGGGACAGCTTATATCAGTTGATGGATAATCCTGATCAGAGGCCATGACAGGTACCTGAACCTCACTTAGCTAGTTGGGCATCGTCAATCCTAAACTGGAGTAATGTGTCTCAGGCAGGTTATATATAGCTCTTGAAAAGGTCCACTTGAAAAGTTTTTGCCTGAAGTTCCTACCGGCATGGGTGGCTTTAGTCTTTAGCAGTAGGAGAACCTCAACCCTCACTTAGCTATTTGGGCATCGCCAATCCCAAAATGGAGTAAGGTGTCTCAAACAAGCCATATGGCTCTTGAAAAGTCCCACTTGAAAAGGTGGTGCCTGAAGTTCCTACCAGCATCGGTGATTTCAGCCATTATCGGAGGACGAACAGGTTTTCGCTCCATTCCTGCGATCAAGGGGCTGTTTCATATTGTTGGCCCTACCTCTCTCAATATAACCAGTTTCTTTAAAAATCCTACTATTTATTTTCTCTCTGCAGGAATGTGGAACGTGAGGACATTACATAGAGATTATTCTCCTGATGTCCTCACGCAGGAATTCCAGCGCTATAACCTAGATATTCTAGGCTTGCAAGAGAGAAGATGGACAGGTAATGGTGAGGTACTTAAAAATAACTTAAAATTTTTTTCAGGGAGAAATGATGGAAAGCATCTCCATGGTGTAGGTTTGCTTCTCAGCAGACACGCCAGTGATGCTCTTTTAGGATATTTCTTAAGAGTAAAATTTAAAACAAAAATTAAAGACTTGAATGTCATCTGTTGTTATGCCCCCACAGAGGACTCTGATGAGAACGAGAAGGATACGTTTTACAGCCAACTTCAGGATATTTTGTATTCTGTAAAGAAAGGAGCTATTTCTCTTGTGTAGGTGACTTCAATGCTAAAATTGGTACTGACTCTAATCTTTGGCCAGGAGTTTTAGGTCTCTTCGGGATTGGTTGTTCCAGTGGCAATGGGTAACGTCTCCTACAGGTAAGTAAACTTAATGGTTTGGGAATAACTAACACATACTACAAACACTGAGACATTTATAAATATACATGGGTTTCCCCTGATGGGTTGCACTGGAATATTATAGACTATACAGGATGGTCATAATTAAACTGACAGTACTCAGAGCGATGTAGAGAAGGATCGACTCGACGGATCACAGCGAAAAGTGGTGGATACCTTAATAAGAACATGGGTTAGAGTATTTGCGAATAAAAAAAATAGTGTTAGAGTCACCCGGTGGCATGGGTGCGCTAAAATAAATAAAATACCAGTTTGAATAAATATAACTTTTATTTTACTTATCAAGATTCTCGATATGTGAACCATTCGTATGCAAAATGTGCTGGAAACATAATACGGCATAGTGTACATTTGCTTGAAACGTGCCACTTGGAATGGCTGCAACATGCTGTATTATTCTTGCCTTCAGTTCAGCAAGCGATTCAACATTGTCTTGGTAAAGTCGGCTTTTCAAATGACCCTATAACCAAAAATCGCATGGGTTTAGGTCGGAGCAACGTGGTGGCCAAGCATTGGAAAACTTTAGTGAAATTATTCTGTCCTCACCAAATGTGGTACGCAACAACTGCGTTGCCGTACGTGCAATATGGGGTGGCGCCCCATCCCGCATGAACTGGTTGGGAGAGAACCATGTACAGTCGCTCAAAAAAGTATCCGAACGCTACGGTTGATTGCAGAATTCAGAAAAAATATATGGCAAGGAATTTTTTAGAAATTAGTGACTGGCAACCAACGAAGGTCGCTCAAAAAAGTATCAACCGTAGCGTTCGGATACTTTTTTGAGCGACTGTACACTCCTGATTGAGGGCAATCCAGGCACAAGCGCGTGAGCTGTTGCACATAGCGTCAGTGTGAACCACGCCCTCATGTCGAGAATGTTGCACGAGCAGCAGTTACATCCATTTCATTGTCAGAGTCCAGACTATAGAGTAAGAATAATCGAAAATTTAAAAGTCGATATTTAATCGATCTGTTTTCTTAAAAATCGGTTTTAACCGGTTTTGACCAAAAAGTATAGTAATTTTTAAAAGCCAAAATGAAAAGTTCTGACTTTAACTCTTAACAAGCATAGTTTATTGTCTATTTTGCGGTAAAAAAAATGCCAAAAAAGCAGGATGATACGTATGCATATGAAAAAGAAAATTTACACAATTGAAATATTTTATTTCAACCAAAATAATACATCATTCAGACAATTTAAAATTTAAAAAAATTCAAAAAACAAAAAATATCAAAAAATCTATACTTAGAAAACAAAAATTAAACTTTTTGTAAGAAAAATTATAAAGAATAAAATTAAAATTTATCTCTATGATGAAAAAAACATTGAAATACAATTTTTTAATAAAAAATATTTACCTATAAAACAAAAAATAGACTCTTCTTGTAAGAAAATATATAAAATAAAATTTAGATTTTATCGCTATGTTGAAAATAACATCTTAAGAAACAAAGGGTATTATGGGTATTATCTGTCATTCTTGAACGAAGCTTAGACAAAAAAAAAACCTGCAGCTGAAAAGCCTCTTTCTGATATTCAACATTCATTGGTTTAACGGTAAGTAACGCATTATGTAAAAGCTCTAAATTTTTACTCTTATTTTTAATGTAGCTTCAAAGTTTTTAAATTCATCGTTGACATCCAAATCTCTGGTATCTTTCATAGGCAGCATTTCTAATTTATTCATTTCGCTCAAATACTCGTGCAATAAGTCGTCATCTTCGTTAATTTTAGCAATGCTAGCTGCACCTTGCACTTCTGATTCTGCATTATTATCTACTTCGATGGTTTGTCATCCATTAGGAAAAAGCCCAAGAAACGTATGTTTTGCGATTTTCTTTACTGTTTCCCTGGTTAATAAAGGGAATGAATCAGACGATTCATCTTTAAAATCCTCTGGATTGGTTAAATATCTCAACAATGAAATGATTTTATTTAGAGCTTTTGTCGTCTTGATGAATAGCGTTTGCTAAGGCATTCTTTGAGATTGGCAGCAACAGCACTTTCCTTATTGTCTAATTTCTTATGACAAATTTTCATAAGCATGTCAGCTTTAAGTAATGTTGTTTCTTCAGAACATAGAACCTTCAAAACAAATTCAAGTGGACGAAGAGTTTCAGCGAGGTTATCTAACAAATTCCATTCCTCCTCAAAGACATTTTCTGTTGACAAATTATCTGCACTAAGTTGAGGTGCCTCATTTGCGTCAATATTTATCTCAAACATAGGATCGAAATATAGGCCTTGATTCACATCATACTTATCTTCATTTAAGTCTTCATCATCATCTTCAATACCCTACTAGTCCTAATAGAAATCATAACAGAGAGCTTAATAAACGTGTAAAGGATCAATTAGCTGCTGATAAGAATTTTTGGCTTGATGGTTTGGCTGACAAACCTACGGGAGGAGTTAGACAGCACAACAGCAGAGAGCTGTACCAGATGGTTAATATTTTATGTGGTAAAAAAAGGACAGGTATACAGAGATTGAAGGATAAACTAGGTAAGGTTATAGAAGGTGAGGATTCGGTCATGGCTACGTGGGCTGAGCATTTCAGTGATGTTCTAAACAATGTGGTTAGTTCTACTCCCATTGTTTGCAATGATGATAGATGCATTGGCAGCTTTAATGTTGGCCCTATAACACAATCTGAAGTTATTTTGGCTGTTTCTAAACTTAAACTTCATAAATCCCCAGGGGTAGATGAAATTAGTACGGAAATGCTTAGAGCTGGGAATGTTTCGGTTACCACTTGGATGACTGAAATTTTGAATATCTTTTATCATAAAGGCATGGTTCCTAAAAATTTTACAAGAGTTATTATTATCCCTATTTTCTAAAAAGGTGATCGCAGTTCTTATAATAACTATAGAGGTATCAGCCTACTCTCTGTTCCAGGAAAAGTTCTTTCCATGATTGTGCTTAATAGAATTAAGAATCTGGTTTACAGTCAATTGCGTGATGAGCAATGTGGATTCAGAAGTGGTAGGGGATGTGTAGGTCAAATATTTTCACTTAGGCAGATTCTTGAGAAATGTTTAGAGTTTCAGAAACCTTTGGTTGCTATTAGCTTTGTTGATTTCAAAAAGGCTTTCGACTCTGTTGATCGTCATAATTTGTAGTTGATTGTGAGATCGTATGGCATACCAAACAAGTTAGTTAACATAATGGAACCTCTGTATCATAACACTGAGTCGCATAAGAGAGTTGGTAAATAATTGGTTTAGCATTGCTTCTAGTGTTCAACAAGGGTGCGTTTTGTCTCCTTTTCTCTTTGGTTATTGATTAAGTTATGCGAAATTCATTGCAAGGGAAAGATTCTGGCCTAAAATGGTCTGGAGATACGAATATTTGTGATTTAGATTATGCTGATGATTTAACCCTTTTGGCAAATGATGTTGATGAGATGAACTCTTTCATTCGAGCTGTTGATGAAACTGGTAGTAGAGTAGGTTTAGTTATAAACAGAGATAAAACTAAAGTGATGAAAATTGGTCAGGCAGGATGTGATTCAGTTAATATGAATGGTTGCGGTCTTCAGCAGGTGTCACAGTTTAATTACCATGGGAGCTATGTAACAGATACTGGTGATGTGCGGCATGAGATTAACAGACGAATAGGGATTGCTGCCGGGACTTTTAAGAATCTATGGAGATTGTGGAGAAATAGGCGTATTCACCTAAAGACTAAAATTAGACTATATAATAGTTTGCTTCTTTCTAGGTTTAGTTGTGGTAGTGAAACTTGGACACTTTGTAAACAAGATAACAGGAAGCTAGATGCTTTCGATTCCAGATGCTTACGCAGTATCTTGGGCATTAAGTGGCTCAACTTTGTAAGTAATGATGAGGTTAGGTAAAGGAGTAGGCAACCTCCTCTAGGCAGCATATTGTGCAGAGAGAGAATCCGTTGGTTTGGTCATGTTGCCCATATGGATTATTACAGATTGGCAAATTGGGTTATGACCAGTGTGTCTAAAGGCATCAGAAAGAAGGGGAGACCTAGGATGCCGTGGGCAGACAATGTCAAACAGGACCTTGTTAGAATTAATGTGCAGTGGCCAGATGCAGCAGATGGAGCTCAGGACAGATATGCTTGGAGAACTAAATTACACGGTCTAGTTGGACCTCCATAGCCCATGACTGCTTGAGGTTGATGATGATGATTTAAATATAAAACTATTACCATTTCAATCTATTTCATAAAATGATGACTTGTTCATGTAGGCTTTCATTCTCTCACTCTCTCTCTATTGCGGTATATAAAATTGGGACCGAAAAAAAATTTATGTATGCGTTCGTTCATTATTTGAATGACCTTGAAATATGTTCATTTTTCATTTTTTTAAATTTCTCCTTCTCTCTTTCTTTATATAAAAGACAGTTATAAAAAATTCAACATTATTGTAGTCAAATGAAAAAAAAAATCAATCATAAAAACCGATTTTTTGTTTTCGATTTTCAATTTTTGGGAAAATTTTAAAAACTTTTGAAACCCGGTTTTTAAACACGGGTTTTAACACTAGTCCAGACATTGCAACCTCAGGATTATCCTCTTAGTATGGAATCCGTGCGCTGGTTTCTGCACCAGACCACGGTGCAACCTTATTTTGCAGCTCATGTGCTCTTCTCATATGAGGCCTCTTTCAGACATGAAGATGTATTTAATGTGCACAATTGTCACTTTTGGGCGCACGAAAATCCACATGCCACAATGGTGCATGGTCAACAACAACGGTTCGCCGTCAATGTTTGGGCGGGTATCGTCCATGACATTTTGATTAGGCTATTCTTGCTGCCTCCTTAACACAACGAGCAGATTTATCGGGTATTTCTTGAAGAAACTTTGCACGTACTGCTAGAAGATGTTCCCGTGGCTATTCGCAGACGAATGTGATTTCAACACGACAGGAGCCAGTAAACTTCACAATGATGTGTGGGATTATCTGAACACACTTTTGGAGGCCGATAGATAGGCTGGTGTGGACCCATCGCGTGGCTACCAAGATCGCCCGATTTAACATGAATCGATTTCTTCCTCCTAGGGAATGAAGAACCTCGTGTACGAGACTCCCATTGACTCAGATGAATACCTCGTCGCAAGAATCGCTGTCACCGCTGCAACTGTTCGCGAAATTCCGCGAATCATTTAACATATATGTCAATCAATGCTTCAACGCTGTCATGCATTCAATGCTGTTGCCGGTCGCAACTTTGAGCACCTTCTATAAATAAGAATGTTGTTCACATTTGTTTCCATTCATTTATGTACCAGCTCCACCGAATTCATAGACGAAAAAGGTGTTTGTCTTGGTGTTCGCTATCTCCCATTGAAATTTGTACAGATAAGTTTGAAACACCCTGTATATATTAAAGTACATATACTATTTTTCATTATTGAGATCCAATTCATTTTTATTAATATTTTCCATTTACATATGTGATCTTTTCCTTTTTTTATTGTCTTTTAATCTTCTTTAATGCTTGCGTATGAAATTAATCTCTATAAAGCAATTTTCTTACAATTTTGAGAAAGCAAACACCCTTTGTAATATATAGTCTATGGAAAAATCTATCTCTGCTTTGCGCAACCATTGCCAGCAACGCATTTACCATGCAAAAAATGAAAAGTCTTTTTCCACTATTCAAGAAGTCCATTTCCACGAACATATACTTGACCGAATACCCATTTAGTACATTATACAGGCTTGTCCTATACTGAAAATAAGGTGACAGAACTAAGCACCATGGCCATACGCTAAGAATCACGTCAATTTTATCGCTCATTTAATCCTTTTCTGAATTACCGAAGTCCTTGTTCATCCGAATGCTGCTATGATCTGCAGGAAATATAGAAATCTGACATTGGGTTATTTTATCTCTGAGCGGCACTTTTTTGCACACCATGGGCTAAATGGCCAGGTCAAATGGCCCCGAAAGCTCAGAGAAGGTTAAGTGAGAGGGCCCACTGGAACAGCTGTTGGGAGACAGATGGTAATCACCCATCAAGGCCATCCAACATGTTCTTTATCGACACAGATTATGGCTCTCCCGCACATGGAGCCACGGCTTAACGTCCCATCCGACGGACGGCGGTCTTTCCAAACCCTTGGGTGTCCCCTACTGACCATGGGCAGGGCGAGGAATTTTGTGGAGATAAATCTCAATGCTGACCCAGCTGGGACTCGAACCTGGGAACTACATATTACAAGCCTGGTGCACTACCGAAATTCTGACACGATCTCATTTGCAACTCAAGAGAATGCTAAAAATTTCTCGAAGATCGTTGTGTGGTATGATTTCACAGTGAATTTATTTATATAAAGTTGAATACAATCAATAAAATTTTCAAGCGCTATGCCTGTGATCAGCTTAGACACTTAGAAAAGGAACTAGGTACATGGGATAATGTGGGTATAGGATAGAAAATTAGAGGAAGGGACCATTAACTACTTGACTATAGTCGAGACTTTTTATTTTGATCCATGCACCAAACCCCCATGTATGCTAATCCTTTAACAATCAACTATATCGTGTCATATGCTAAGAAAAATAAAAGAGGTAATTCTCATGTTTCAATCGAGCAATGACGATGTATCTTGTACTTCTCTAGTTCCTTTAAGAAGAGACTGCATAAAGTTAAATAGCTAATGTTTACAATTTATTTACTTATACGGCGCTTTCGCTATTGGAGTGATGGCCCTTTTCTGGCTTGCAAACGTCACTTTCCCACAAATGTAACAAAATGTATCTGCACTATTAACATAGTTACGAGGCATCACTACTGCTGGATTAAAACTGCAAGGATCACAGGTGTTGTACTCATGAAATCATCTTTTGTCCGCGATCGTAAAGCCGCGATGGCATGACTCAACTACATTGCATCAGACAATGATGCAATACCCCCGGGAGTTGTGTGTATGGCAGACTGATGCAATACAACGCAATATGTTGCATTCTGGAGTTTAAATTACAGCGTTGCAAAATGATTACTTGTGTACTCAATGCGAACTGAGTCGTTATCCATGACCATCTCTGTCTTTCCTAAACAAGAGCCAATTTATAAATTTTATTGTCATTTTCGTGTTCAGCACCTCGAATTAGAATTATTTTCATTTCACAGCCTTTTTGTGTGCTGCCCAATGTAATTACAGTGCTTAGATGCAATTCCTTCTGAAGTGGCTGAAAGGCGAAAAAGTGGCGATGCCATTTGCTGTTCCTATAGTTTGAAAAGAGAGCCAAGCAATTACGCAAATGACTGCTACTTCTGCATGGTTTCTGGAGGCATCACAAGGAAAAATTAGTGGACAATAGTATACCTGAATATACAATCTGCTCTCCTACCAGTTCTGCACGGCGAAGGCCTTCTGGTTCCTGTACCTCCAAAAGAATTTTCCATCGATTCAGACGATGAGGAGAGAGACGAACCGACGTCGGGTTCTCCACAGCCTTTGGTGTCTAATGATGATCCATGCGCCTGCAACAGTGCGTCATCTGCGCCACACATTCTCACCGAAGAAGAAATGAATGATCTTGTTCGCGATCTGGAGCTGTCCATGGCCAAAGCAGGTCTACTTGGATCAATGTTTAAACAATGGAATCTTCTCAAGGAAAATGTCCATGTGACTTCGTTTCGAACTCGTCATGAGCAGTTTGCGCCTTACTTCAGAAAGGAAGATGACCTTGACCTTGTGTTCTGCTCCGATGTAGATGGCCTGATGAATGCCCTCAGAATCAAACATCACCCTCAAGAATGACGACTATTCATAAACTCCTCGAAATTGAGTCTCAAGGCGGTGTTGCTGCAAAATGGAAATCGACTTCCATCCATTCTGGTCGGACACGCTGTCTACATGAAAGAAACCTAAGACAACCTAAAACAGCTGTTAAACTGTCTTCAATACAGCAAGTATGGCTGGCATCTCTGTTGTGACTTGAAGGTAGTGGCTCTGTTGATGGGTCTGCAGCTGGGGTATACGAAGTATTGCTGTTTCTTATGTGAATGAGACAGCCGAGCAAATACATTGCACTACGTGAAGAGAAACCGGCCTCAGAGGAAATCTCGGAAAGTCGAAGAAAAGAATGTGGAACATCCAACACTGGGAGAAACGCACAGAATCCTGCTACCGTCCCTATAGATCAAACTCCAAGTGATGACCAAGCCATGGACCAGATTGCATCGGCTTTCAAGTACTTAGCTGACAAATTCTCTCGACTCAGCGAAGCGAAAGTTAAAGACGGAATTTTTGTGGGTCCTAAGATCCGCGAGCTGTTCAGAGACCAGATGTTCGACAACCCGCTTCAGGGTGACAAGAAAATGGTTGGGGCGCGTTTCGTCTGGTGTCAACTAAATTCCTCGGTAAAGTCAGGGTAGACAACTACAGGAAACTGGTAAAGGATACGTTGTCTCTGTATCACAAACTTGGCTGCAATATGTGATTAAAGATCCACTTTCTCCATTTCCACTTAGATTTCTTCCCCAACAAATGCGACATGGTTACTGATGAGCACAATGAACGTTTTCACCAGAACATTGCAACGATGGAGAAACGATACCAGGGAAACTGGTCCATTTCAATGTTGGCTGATTACTGTTGGACGCTCGCCAGAGATGATCCTGAGCAGCTGTACAAGCGACGGGCAAAGCTACGTTGGAAGTGGAAGCGGAGTTTTACCGATACATGTTAATGTACCGGTAAAACAAAGCGAACTTAAACAAATTATATTTCCTTTACGTTCGTTTTAGTGCAGATTATGCATTTTGTGAACATTTCATTCTAATTCGCAATCAATGATTCACAAATGTCGGCATATAACTTAAGAAAACCTAAGAAATGAATGACCTCTGAAGTCGAACACTGCACAAAAAATTAGGAGTTAACCTATAAGCCGAGTGCAAAATTTATGTGATGTGCTACAACACAAGGTCGGATTTTGTGGATAGCCGGACTTGTGGATAGCCCCTTTCGGAATGTCAGAGGCAAAAATTATTTTACTTACATTTCATGCATTCTTCAAGAAAGTTTTTAAAGATCTGTAAAAAATAAATAAATGAAATAAATAAATACCCTCTCAAGCAGCTGCTTGCCACAGAGGTCTCACAGGAGCCTGTCAGTTTATATGCCATAGTAGAAGATCTGAGAGGATGGGAGGACCTCAGCAGAAAAACAACACACACAGCCATGCCTTACCCGGGGCTCGAACCCAGATCCCTTAGATCATTAGCCAAGCGCGCTAACCACTCTGCCATGGTACGGCAAAGATCTGTAAAATGGAATGAAAATCATTATACTGCATTCGAAATCCAGTCTCTTGTCCTCCCCCCCCCCTATTCACCTTTTTTTGCTCTATTGCCTTTCATGCCCCCCCCCCCTCCCCTTTTTCGATTCTTTTTTTTTCTGGGTTGGTAAGAAAGCATTTCTCTATGTCCGAAGAAAGCAAAGAATGCCGCAAGCATTCCAGAATTTGCATAGACGTCTTCAATTTGGCATAAATGCTGGAGAGGAGTACTTTGAAAGACAGTAAAACTTTTGATGAGATAAATGCAGATACATGTCAAGATCATTTTAAATTCCACTTTTACTTTCATTGTTCATATGGACTTTATGAATAAATATTTTTATTAAATTTATACACATGCCAACAAATATTAACCATTATATATGTTTCTCTAAGTTTCTCAACTCTAAGTAAGATTTAATAAACTCAATACAAAATAACTCAATACAAGATGAGATGCATCAACATATTACTATTAGTACAGAAATCTGTTGATGGATATCTTCATTTTTGACACAATATTTCTCATTAAATGTCTTCAGTCGCCCCGAGGACAATTCACGTGATATTCGTTATGGAACATTTCATGAGTCATATCTCCCCTATGGACGTCTGCTCGAATATGGTACTGTCCATTGGTCAGCTTGCTGCAAATCGATTTCAAATATTAGTTATTGATAACGGACAATGTATCCAATAATTTCAAAGCAGTAAATAGATTACGAAATATTTGCATCAGAAATGATGTGAAAAGCGCACATTTCGAATTTTACATGCTACAAATATTACTTATATCCACTCTGTAGTTATTTCTACAAGCGTACAGTAGCTCAAAAAAGTATCCGAACGCTATGGTTGATTACAGAATTCAGAAAAAATATCTGGCAACGATTTTTTTAGAAATTAGTGATCTGGCAACTTTCGTGTTACGGGGCACGAAGGTTGCCAGATCACTAATTTCTAAAAAATCGTTGCCAGATATTTTTTCTGAATTCTGTAAGTAACCATAGTGTTTGGATACTTTTTTGAGCGACTGTACTTGAACGTCATCAATATGGGTTATCAGGTATAAATGAGATTTACATGTCCGTCATTTCCGCCATACATTCTCACCGAAGAAGAAATGAATGATCTCGTTCGCGATCTGGATATTTGGTGTATTGATTTTATGCAATGATATTTTTAATGAAAGTAGCGAAAAGTGATGGAGTTCTTTTTTTTACTTTGGCACAACTCTAAGTAAGATTTTTCTCTTCAATACTAAAAAATATTTATATTTTTAAAAATATTTCATTAAAAGGAAATTAACAAGAGATTGAAAACAACTACCAGTCTAAATTTTATCTGCAGAAATAGTTTTAAACATCCGTTTAATTAATGTAACATATGGATGAGATACGAGATTTTGGAATATCCAGTTCCGTGGCTTGCAACGTGAGCTGCTGATAATTAATGACAAAGTATTCAATACATGGAATGCCTGTAGTGGCACTTTCAAGAATTAAAAAAAAGATGCATTTTTTTTAATGTATTGCCTTGAATAATATACAGTGAACAAAACGATCACGAGGCTGGATGGAAACTTTAGAATATTTAGAAAAGTTTATATATCAGTAATTCATAACGCTTTTGATTCTAATAACTGCCAATGTTTTAATACAATGTATTTAATTTCAATACACTAAACATTCTTAGGCATAGTTTCGAAATAACGTTTATCGAAGCTGTAAGCTAATAGCAATAAAATGCTCCTCACCTTATGCCATAACACTTAATGAAAGTCAATTATTTGTAGGTTTCATATGCATTATGTAAAATCCATTATTTAAACAGTTGAGAATGACACTCAGTCAGTCCTCATCATGATTAAGTCAATCACATTTAAGCGCTTATTGTTAAAAAACCATCCATAATAAATTTACAATTACCTGTAGAAACAGACCTCAACAATTGCATCAACTCATTAACATCTAAATCATTAGCAACAATTGGAAAAGTTGCCTCTCCTGAAGTATAGATGGCGCAACGTCCGCTACATCTCAGTGAAAGATTCATAGATCTTATTCTGGAAAGCTTTGGCGTCTGATGCGTGGTTCAATGGTAGAGCGCTCTGGTATGTATCTAGAGAGTTGCGGGTTCGATTCCCACCGCGTCGGCGATAATTTCTTTTTCAGATGTTTTTAATAATTGTTGGTCTATTTCTACATGTAATCTGTGAATTTACTAAGGACAGTCAAAAATGCATTACTTTTCATGGAATGGTTACCTAAAGGTTTGACGCATCTAATGATATTGCACACCATCACTGGTCCTGAAATAACAATTTCATCCATTACTGTTTTAGATTGGCAAGATACAGTGTTGGATCCACGGGAGGAAGCATCCTCCCTATCGCCTCCCCCAAACTCTAGAGTCCGAAGAAGAAAGGGAAAAAATTCTATTGAATGCTTTATGTTTACACTCATGGGTGCACAAAACTTCGATCAGACAGGTTAAAATACCTCAGGATTATCACACTGAAAAAAATGTTATTTATTCTGGAATACCAGCAGGGAAAAATTCTCACCTTAAAAAGAAAACATGCATATCGAAAGAAATAAAAAAGACTACTTTTAAGGAATTAAAGGAAGTATCTTGATTAGAAACGAAAATATACATTTTTAATTAGAATTACAAATTTGTGGTCTACCTGGTCTGGTGATTAGTATGTATGTAACTGCTGAAATCAGCTATCGTGTATGTCATATGAGAAAGCTATTATAGTTTATCTATTCTCTTATGTGTAGGGAAGTACCTTCGTTTTTTTTTTAAATGTAAGATTTTTTAGTGATGCACCTAAATATACTTGGTCGGATAACTAGAAAAAATGAGCCAGAATCCGTGCATTTTTTTTTGCCTCAGATTGAGTGAGCCTGCTTCATATGGTCACCATATTGGTTCGTATTGTTCAAAATCAATTCACGCATATTTTCACTCGACAATAATTTTAAACTTCCAAAAGGTTCCAATCCTACGGAAAGAATATGAAATGGTCCATATCCATTTTCATGAGCAATCCAGGTCATTGATTCATTAGTGATTTAGTTGGACCATGAAATGTCACTAAAATCACTTCCTCTATAATCACTTTTTAGGGTTGAAAAATCTTTTCTTGCTCGCCATTCAGTGCAGCTGAATATTCTTGGTCGACTGCGATCGAAACCTCTTTCTCTTCTTCAGATAATCTAAATTTGTTGATTTCTTCTTGCATTTTTAATAATGTATCTGACAAGAATGGTAAGATAAATATAATGATTCAATTTCTTCTATTGGTAACAAAATCAGATGTTAGATTGATAATCAGAGCTAGATTAGAGGTAACTATGTATAAATAAAACTTTCAATGTACGTTTTATTCATAACAAGGATATGTTTCAGACCCAATATCCGTTTTTCATAGGTTGTTGTTCTCGATTTGCAAGGTTTTGATTTATACGGTGATATTCCGGACCTTATCTAAAGTGTAAGCAACTATCTACTGCGTAAATTGAGGAATGGGCGAAATTTTATTTGAGTAAAATAGCTATGTCCGACCCTGCCTTCTCGTGGTGCGGACCGTTAGTACCTTTCAAAAGAGATACTCTCTTGTGGAAGTGAACGGAAGGGGAGGGCTGCCAGTTTAGTGTGGCCTACTGATCTAGACAACTATGGCTACTTTTCTTTATTTTCTACCCTGCTGAGGAGTGGTCAACCACACAGGGTCCTGGTGCTGACCATATAAACCCACTGGACTGGACAGATATATGGCTCTGAGCTTGATTATGGATCCTGATTTTGCTGCACTGGTGGGCTTCTGTGGAGGGAAAATCTTCCGCTGTGTTTTCTGTTTGTTTGTGGGTTGACAGCCCCAAGTGAATAGATTCACAGGATATGTTTATCAGCTGGTGGATAATCCTGAGCAGAAGTCATCGCAGGCACCTGAACTCTTTGCTTCTATTGGCATCGTCAAATTCTACATTGGAGGAAGTCTTCCAATGTAGATGGCTTCAGCCTTTAGTAGTGGGGGAACGGGTCTTTGCCCCATGTCTGCGATTAGGGGGCTGTTTGATATTGTCGGCATTCCCTCTCTAAATAAACATAGTTTCTTTAAACATCCCACTAACCATTTTCTCTCCATAGGTGGTTGGAATGTGAGGACTCTGCACAGAGCTTTTTCTCTTGATGTCCTCACACAAGAATTCCACCATTATAACTTAGATATTCTCGGCTTGCAAGAGACCAGATGGACAGATAAAGGTCAGATTCTTAAAAATAATCTTAAATTTCTCTTTTCAGGGAGGGACGACAATAAGCATCACCAAGACGTGGATCTGCTTCTCAGCAGACACGCTAGTGATGCTCTTCTAGGATATGAGTGCATTAATGAAAGGTTTCTTACAGCAAAATTTCAGACAAGCGTTAAAGACTTGACTGTTATCTGTTGTTATGACCCCACTGAGGATGCCGATGAGGATAAGAAGGATAGGTTTTATGAACAACTTCAGGATATTTTGAATTCTGTCAAGAAAGGAGATATTACCCTTGTTCTTGGTGACTTCAATGCCAAAGTTGGTACTGACTCTAACCTTTGGGGAGGAGTAATAGGCCCTTTTGGTATTGGTAGCTGCAATGGCAATGGGCAACGTCTCCTACAGGTAAGTAAACTCAATGGATTCAGAATAACTAACACTTATTACAAACACCGCGACATACATAAGTACACATGGGTTTAACCTGATGGGCTGCATAAGAATATGATTGATTACATATTAATTAACAGCAAATGGTCTAGTTCTGTTAGGAATACCAGGGCATATAGGGGAGCTGAAATTGGATCTGACCATTACCTTGTTAAAAGTGTGTTGCAACTTAAACTTAAAAAGTGTTGTGCTAGGGTTAAAAAATTTACTTTTAATACTGAAGCTCTGAAAGATCCAGTTATAGCCAAAGCTTACCATGATAGGTTACTTAGTCATTATGACAGTCATGGTTTGCTTACTACTGAAGTTGAGGAAGAATGGGATCATTTTAAACACGCTTTTTCGGACACTAACAGTACTCTTTTAGGAAAAAAGGAGCAGAAGAGACAGAATTATCTGAGTGATAAGGCACTTGAGCTTATTGTGGAAAGAAAGAACTGCAGGAATGTCTTTAACCAATACCCTACTAGTCCTAATAGAAAGCATTACAGAGAACTTAATAAACGTGTAAAAGATCAGTTAGCTGCTGATAAGAATCTTTGGCTTGATGGTTTGGCTGACAAAGCCGAGGAAGCAGTTAGACAGCGCGACAGCAGAGAGCTGTACCAGATAGTTAACGTTTTGTGTGGTAGAAAACGGACAGGTATACAAGGATTGAAGGATAAACAAGGTAAGGTTATAGAAGGTGAGGATTCTGTCATGGCTAGGTGGGCTGAACATTTCAGTGATATTCTAAACAATGTAGTTAGTTCTACTCCCATTGTTGCAATGATGATAGATGCATTGGTGGGTTTAATGTTGTACCTATAACACAATCTGAAGTTATTTTGGCTGTTTCTAAACTTAAACTTCATAAATCCCCAGGGGTAGATGAAATTACTACGGAAATGCTTAGAGCTGGGAATGTTTCGGTTACCACTTGGATGACTGAAATTCTGAATATCTTTTATGATAAAGGCATGGTTCCTAAGGATTTTACCAGAGCTATTGTTATCCCTATTTTCAAAAAAGGTGATCGCAGTTCTTGTGATAACTATAGGGGTATCAGCCTACTCTCTGTTCCAGGTAAAGTTCTTTCCATGATTGTGCTTAATAGAATTAAGAATCTGGTTGACAGTCAATTGCGTGATGAGCAATGTGGATTCAGAAGTGGTAGGGGATGTGTGGATCAGATATTTTCACTTAGGCAGATTCTTGAGAAATGTTTAGAGTTTCAGAAACCTTTGGTTGCTAGCTTTGTTGATTTCAAAAAGGCTTTCGACTCTGTTGATCGTCATAATTTGTGGTTGATTGTGAAATCATATGGTATACCTGACAAGTTAGTTAACATAATGAAAGCTCTCTTATAATAACACTGAGTCGTGTGTGAGAGTTGGTAAGGCTTGTAGCAATTGGCTTGTAGCATTACTTCTGGTGTTCGACAAGGGTGCATTTTGTCTCCTTTTCTCTTTAGCTTGGTTATTGATTATGTTATGTGAAATTCACTTCAAGGGAAAGATTTTGGCCTTAAATGGGCTGGAGATACGAAAATTTCTGATTTAGATTATGCTGATGATTTAGCCCTTTTGGCAAATGATGTTGATGAGATGAACTTTTTCATTCGAGCTGTTGATGAGACTGGTAGTAGAATAGGTTTGGTTATAAACAGAGAGAAAACTAAAGTGATGATAATTGGTCAGGTAGGCTGTGATTCAGTTAATCTGAATGGTTGCAGTCTTGAGCAGGTGTCACAGTTTAATTATCTTGGGAGCTATGTAACGGATAATGGTGATGTGCGGCATGAGATTAACAGACGAATAGGGATTGCTGCTGGGACTTTTAAGAATCTATGGAGAGTGTGGAGACATAGGCGTATACACCTAAAGACTAAAATTAGACTGTATAATAGTTCGGTTCTTTCTAGGGTTAGTTATGGTAGTGAAACTTGGACACTTTGTAAACATGATAACAGGAAACTAGATGCTTTTGATTCCAGATGCTTACGCAGTATCTTGGGCATTAGGTGGTTCAACTTTGTAACTAATGATGAGGTTAGGCAAAGTAGTTTGTAACCTCCTTTAAGCAGCATATTATGCAGAGAGAGACTCCGTTGGTTTGGCCATGTTGCCCGTATGAATAATTATAGATTGGCGAATAGGGTTATGAACAGTGTGCCTAAAGGCCTCAGAAAGAGGGGGAGACCTAGGATGCGGTGGGCCGACAATGTCAAAGAGGACCTTGCTAGAATTGGTGTGCAGTGGCCAGATGCTGTAGATGTAGCTCAGGATAGACTTGCTTGGAGAACTAAATTGCACGGTCTGGTTGGACCTCCGTAGCCCATGACTGCTTGAGGATGATAATGATGATGATGAGTTTTTTTGTCCAAAAGAAAAGTATTTACGAAAAGAATAGGGTGTTTTTCGGGCAAAATGTCTAGTAAAATTTGAGATATCCATTTATTCGCCAGGTAATTTCTTAATTCGAAAAGAAGCCCTACCTCGTATATTCTCCCCCCACTAAAGATATATCCTGGATCCGCCCCAGGCGATAGAGAGAGTATACAAATGCTCTTTAACTATCGATCCATTCTAGAAGTTTTTTACTTTTCTAAAGGTTGCAAAGGATTAAAATTTTTCACTTGAATAAATGAAATATAATATTAGAATATTAATGATCTATCAGGTTGGCACGACTAGGCAAGAGCCTAATGCGCGATGATGAAATCTTTCCAAGTGCTTTCATTTCGATTACATTCTGATGCTGAGTGAGATGTTAGGTTCTGCCATCTGTTGGTCATGACAGGAACTGCCAATAAATAAATATCAGGTTTGAACACACCAGTTGACAACTGACAATCAATAGCAGTCATGGCATAGTTCAGTGTTGTTAAATATTCTCAAAACTAAAATACTACAGTTAAGAAGTTATTCATATAAATATGCGGCCAGGCCAGATAAAATATCTCCAAGAATTTGGATCACAAGCCATAATTTCCCTATCACTGGCCTGTACCTAAGCAGATGGCTTTATTGTGCTGGAGGGGGGCTTAATAGAATACTAATGTTGTGTATAGTTCTCACCTAATGCCAGAGAATAGAGGGTCTGAACAGCAATAAACACCATGTCATGACACTGACCAAGAATTCTCCACTATTAAAGCTGTATTTTCTTCAAGAATATGTCCAATATTTATTACGGTAGTGTTACTATCATGTGAATTAACTTAATCAAATAAATCAACTGCAGAAAAAAAATAACAGATCTATATTAAGTTATTTAAAATCCGCAATTTCAGATCCGGTGTTATTTACGGAAAAATTCATTTTACAATCCAGAATTATTAAGAGAGCAATACGGCGCTATCGCACCCAAACATTACTGCTGTCGGTTGTAAAAAATTACAGAGCAGTTATCGTCAGCCATTACCGAATTAATCACTTGTGCTATTTCAATGCAAACTTTATCCCACGTCCTTCAATTATGACGAGTAAAAATAAAGACGGAGAGAGAACGCAGAAAAGAAAACATCTTACACCTAATTTAGTTTAAAAAATTTTAAAATTGTAAGAAGGCTAGAAAGTGGAGAAATAAAAAAGATAAAACTTATATAGGAATATGATATGGGGTCGTCAACGTTATACGACCTAAAGTAAGGCAGCCTTGATAAATTAGACCTGGACAGCCGTTGACCAAAAGGAAGGAGGAGAATTAAATACGCATAAACATCTTATAAATTCGTAAGGAAGATATCACTCTGAATTTAACGTCGATCAATTTTAGACTCGTGTAGTGTCGTGCAGACAGCACGAGTTTAGAGGAAAAATTGTTTTGGCTCTGGTGGGATACGAACCCACGACATCCTGCCAGGTACACCGACCGCTGAGCTAACGACCGCTGAGCTAACGACCGCCGATCAAGTTCTCTAATTGATGTTATGAACTTTCTACCAGCAATACACAATTCTCCTTGTTTCATGAAGATATTCTCTTCAATCTAAACATTAATTGTACACTCAGAATGTACTTACATCTTCATGACATGCTTGTCAGTATTTCTTGAGCCTGAGAGCTGCTGGGACAATACCTTCATGAGACACGGATAATTGTGTACTGTTGGTAGAAAGTTCAGAGCATCAATTACAGGAGATCTTGATCGGCGGCCGGTAGCTCAGTGGTCCAGAGCACCTGTCATGTTATTAGGAGGTCGTGGGTTCTTTTTCCACCAGGTTCAAGAAATATTTTTCTCTAAAATTGCTCGACGTTAAATTCAGAGTAATATCTTCCTTAATATACGAATGAAAGCGTCAAAAAACTCTTCAATATAAACTATGATAATAGTCTCTTCGGGACTAAATTCCAATCTTGCCCCTGAATTCCTCTCTCAAGTTAGGCTGGAAATTTTTGGCATTCTATCTGTAGTGTGTTTCTTCCAGACGTTGTCACTATTGCGATTATGTCTTCCGCATAAGCTTGTAAAGTTGTATATGCACTTTGTTTTAATATTTAGTGCTGTGTTTCCAACAATATTCCAGAACAGAGAACCTGAGTTCGATCCTTGCGGCAGCCTTTAAAATATTTTCCACATATTTTGAAATCCCTACCTTTTTTGCGAGGATTTTTCTGCGTATGTGATAGCTACTAAATATTTTAAATAAGTTCTTCGGACATTGTGGTTCGCGTAAGATCTAACAAAAAAGTCACCGGGTATTATTGAAAGCCCCCATTACATCCATTTCAACTACACATGTGTTTTCCTTCTCCTTTATTTTTTAATATAGTTTGAATCATTTCTGAAATTTCAATTGTTCTACTTTTATCTAGGGTAAATCCATATTGGGCTGGATTTCACTTCGAGTTGTTGTGTAAAATGGAAGCTCAGACGATTCGTAATTAATTTATTCAGTACCTTACTCCATGCAGATAGTAAGCATATTGGTCTATTCAGGGTGATTCAGTTAAGCGTGTACAAACTTCTGAGAGGGGTAGGTTGCACAAAGACGAATCGGAATCATATAGCAATGCAGGGTCGGTAACGGCATCAACATGTGATAGTGTACAGAAATAACGTCAATGAAGTGAACAAAATGCTTTTTATTAATCACAATAGGTACATTTGCGAAATGCATAAAGGTCACAGAAGGTGTTCGAAGTTGGACCACGAGCTGCAACACAGGCCTGACATAGTCGGCGCACGGAATCACGTACATTCTGGAAGATTCCTGGCGTGTCTCGGACTTCCGAGGCAGCTACGGAGATACGTGCGACAAGGTCCTCAGCACTTTCAATGGGGGTGTCAAACACCAGTCCTTTGATGTAACCCCAGAAGAAGTAATCAAGGCATGATAGGTCCGACGATCTTGCAGGCGAATGAACAGGACCACCACGCCCAATCCACTGTTGTCCAAATGTCACGTGTAAGTGTTGACGAACTTCATGGCTGAAATGGGAGGGGCCCCATCGTGCTGGAACCACATTACACGGCGCAGCGACTGAGGGACCTGTTGTTCATCCAAAGTTCTGGCAAGACATCCTCCAGAAATATCCGGTAACTCCTTCCGTCCAGACGAACAGGCATGAGTAATGGGCCTATTAAGTGGTCCCCGACAATGCCGGACCAATCATTTACAGCAAAACGATTTTGTGCTGCACGTGTTCGTGTAGCATGGAGGTTCTCCACCGCCCATGCATGCGCGTTATGTGCATTGAAGCTACCTTCACGTGTAAAGCATGCCTCGTCTGTGAACAGCACAGAAGCAGGAAATTGGGGTTCTCCCGCACTCTTCTGCAGGTACCATTGTGCAAATGCAATGCGCTGTGGGTAATCTTCAGGCTTCAGTGTCTGGACGCGCTGCACATGATATAGATGCAATAGGTTATTGTGCATAATCCTTCATATGGTGGATTGGGAAAGACTGACCCGGTGGGCGGTTGCTCGAGTCTGGCACTTGGAGTGTCTTCTGTATGACGTAGCACATTCTCCTCCATGGCAGGGGTCCGTGCCCATCGTTCCCGACTCCTGGCAGGTCTCTGGAAGGAACCAGTGTCACATAACCTCTGATTCAGCCGTGCAAACATCTGGTGGTTGGGAGCATGCCTCATTGGATACCGTTCCTGGTACACGTGTACATCGGCTCGCCCGTTGCAGTCCGCAGCCCCGTATGCGAGATGCATATCGGCCAACTCCGCATTTGTGTAATCGGCCATCCTACGACCTCTGCGTGTGGTTAGCGAATGACGGTTACCTGCGAAAACGTTGTGCAGTCCCGCGGCCGTACAATGGCATCTACAGCATCTACCGAGTGAAGATGTCATTACCGATCCTGCATTGCTATATGATTCCGATTCGTCTTTGTGCAACCTACCCCTCCCAGAAGTTTGTACACGCTTTAACTGAATAATTGTATAAGATGAAGAATTTCTTCGAATTTTTTCCCTCTTTGTTGAATAGGATCAATTCTGCTATTTTCAAGTTTTTTGAAAATTCTCCTCGTTTCAAGCATTCGTTCATAATCGCTCTAAACATAACTTTGTTTACTATGAACAATTCAGTCACAGTTTCCCGTGAAAGACCATCCCTTCCAGGCCCTGAGCCTTCCCTATATTTCTACTATCTAATGTGTCTTCACTCTCTGCAATGAAGAACAAAGCATTTTATGGAGTATTTAGAGGTCTTCTACCTCTATTCCTGTTTCGATGAAATGGGGTTTTCTTTATTTCTTAATACAGTTTCAATCAATTCTGCAATTTCAATTACTACACTTTTATCTAGAGTAAATCCATACTGGACTGGATTTCATTTTGAGTTGTTGTGTAAAAGGAAGCATAGGCGGTTCGTAATTAATTTATTTAATACCTTACTTCTTGCAGATAGTAAGCAGATTGGTCTAAAAGATGAGGAATTTCTTCGATCTTTTCCCCTCTTTATTGAATAAGATCGATTCTGCTATTTTTCCAGCTTTTTGGAAATTTTCACCGTTTCAAGGCATTCGTTCATAATCACTTTAAACATAACTTTTTTAATGTGAATAATTCAGTCACAATTCCAGTGAAAATCCATTCCAGGCCCGGAGCCTTTCCTTTATTTATAGTATCTAATGTGTCTCCAATCTCTGCAACGAAGAACTTTGTTTGTTTTGATTTGTTTTACCTCTGAACGGCCCTTTTTTGCACACAATGGAATAAATGGCCAGGTCGCAAGGACTCAGAAAAGGTTGGGGAAAGGGGCCCACTGGAACAGCTGTTGGAAGACAGATGATAGCCTCCAGTCAAGGCCATCCAGTGTGTTCTTTAACGCGCACAGGATATGACTCTCTCGCATATGGGGCCATGGCTTAACGTCCCAACTGACGGACGGCGGCCTTTCCAAGTCCATTGGTGTCCCCTACTGACCGTGGACAGGGCGGGGAGTTTTGCGATGATAAATCTGTCCGCTGATCCATCTGGGACTCGAACCTGGAAACTGCCGGTTATGAGCCTAGTGCACTATTTACCACCCCCATCCTTGTAATGCAGAATAAAGCATCTTCTGGGGTATTTAAAGATCTCCTACAGTGATTTCTGACGTTTCGATGAAATTCGTTATCTTCCGATCTCAAATCTTCTGGAACTGATATTCCATTAGTCGTCGCAAAGGACTCCATTTTGTCCTTTGTTAAGACGTCATCTTCCTGAAACATTGAAGACACTTTCAAAGCTCCACTTTCATCCTCCCTTTGGCAGTACGAAAATATATGCGAAAAGGAATACTTTAGTGACTTCATCACATAGTTTCATCCAGCTATTGTTCTTGGCTGTGTTTATATTTTTCACATATCTTGATTGGTGTAATTCATATTCTTCCAAAGGATCTTTTTGATTTTCATTTGAGCAACAAAGCTGAAATTTTCCTCTTTTGTTTCTGACTGTTTTGCTTAACTCTATTAACTTTGTGTTACACCATAGATCTCTCTTATGACTAGCGTTATCTCTCTCTCTCTGGGCTTTTTCACATTTCTGCACAAAGCCTTTGCACGGTTTCTGTAATCTGGACGATATATTGATCAATGTCTCGTGCTGATATTTTTCACTCAAAATTTCAAAAAATGTTTCTGAAATACGTTTTACTAAAGTCTAGCCAATTTACATATTTCAAAGTATATGTTTGAATTGGTTGGGTTGTTTTACCTCTGAGCGGCACTTTTTTGCACACCATGGGCTAAATGGCCAGGTCACATGGACCCCGAAGTCTCAGAGAAGGTTGGGGGAGGGGACCCACTGGAACAGCTGTTGGGAAACAGATGGTAGCCTCCCGTCAAGGCCATCCAGCGTGTTCTTTAACGTGCACAGGGTATGGCCCTCCCGCACACGGAGCCACGGCTTAAAGTCCCATCCGACGGACGGCGGCCTTTCCAAGCCCATCGGTGTCCCCTACTGACCGTGGGCAGGGCGGGGAATTTTGCGGAGATAAATCTCAACGCTGACCCAGCTGGGACTCTAACCTGGGAACTACAGATTGCGAGCCTGGCGCGCTACCGACTGAGCCACCCCCGCCCCATTTGAATTGGTAACATTGAGTTGTTATCAAATTTTAGATTGAAAAGTATGTAAGCATGGTCACTAAACTAATTTCTTCAATAGACCAACCTTGCATCAAATCTTGTGCTATTACTCGTTGCATAATAACATCCATCCATTCTTCTCCTCTACTTCCCAGATTCGAGCCCCAGCTGGGCCAGCATTAAGATTTATCACCGCAATAATCCCCGCCCTGCCCCAGGTCAGTAAGAGACACCGATGGGGCTGGAAAGGTCTGGATTGGTTTTCAAGTAAATTGGATAAGGCTGTTAATTAAGTTAATTAACAAAGTTGGGGTATTTATAACTTTATTGCTTATACAAGGTTTATCATCTAATCCTTTAATTAAGAACGCGTTGGGTAACAGAATATTTTTATTAGATCGATCATGAGGGGAGAAAGTGGTACCACTGTCCGTCGAATGGGACGTTAAGCCGTTGTCCCGTGTGCAGAAGAGCCATACCCTGTGCACGTTAAAGAACAAGCTGGATGGCCTTGACGTGAGACTACCATCTCTTTCCCAACAGCTATCCAGTGGATCCCCTCCATCAAACCTTTTCTGAGCATTCGGGGTTTTTGTGACCTGGCTATTTCGCCCATTGTTTGCAAAAAAGCGCCGCTCAGAGGTAACACAACCGAACTCAACCCTTCACCTCTACCAACGAAGAATCCTCAATCACTCTGTGTCTCTCAATGTGAGGACCCCAGAGAATATTTCTAGCATTAAAGTCTCCGCAGATAATTACGTCCATGTGTGGGAAAGATTGTAATACATTTCAAACCATTTGAAAATTTTCATCAGATAGGTCTTTTGGCTGCAATGGAGAGATATTAACATATATTTACATTCTTCTTTTTCCAGAGAGACAGTCGCTAGATTCCTTGTCGAATCTCTTAAATTCTTAGATATCTGTTATATATTACTATTGCTTGAATTCTCAACAATAGAGCAAAACAACCAAGATGTTGCAAAGAATCCTCTGGTTTTTCCTTTTTCACATATGACTCTTGCATTAGGGCTATATCTGTCTTTTTCTTCCATGGCATCGTAGAGCTGACTAGCTTGACCTACGTTTCATCATATTATCCTTAGTACTGAATGCGATTTATTAATTGTTCCATTTCTTTCTTATATAAAGAAAAATCCGGATCCGAACTGGAATGCTGTATATTTAATTTCAACTTGTATCTGCCATTCGCTACTTTATAATTAACACAATAATAAAAAAAATAAGATAAAAAGTTAAATGCTATGTTATTTTAACTTACATCAAAGTAGTTTTTGCAATATATAGAAAACGAATTATTATAGAGTAAAAAGAGCTTTTAATGAGGAATGTTCTATGACTTTCTAAAAGTAGCGTGTTCAGAAAGCAGTGGATATTAACAATATGTGCAAGGGTTGGCCTGGTAACAAGCCGGCATCCATGTGGCTTTGATAAAATTTCGAAGTAGCATGCAACTGTGACCAACACCCTGAAGCAGGTGTAGTGTACTTCAGACTCCACACTACCGAAAAGATGCAGAACATCAACAGTTAAAGTCTCGTCTGTGTCACTTTCATTATAACTGTGACATAATATGGCAGATCATTAAAAAACCTTTTCGCTACTTCTGCATAACTCTTCTTAGGATGGCATAATGTTTTGGTCAACTCAACTCTTTCTGACAGTCTTCCCTCGAAGCCACTGATTTTAAGATCCTGTTCTTGTACTGCATCTTGTAGTGTGCAAAACAATCCTCGTAGTGACTTTGCTCACACTGCTTTGAAGAATTGAGTCCAATTCTGTTAAAAGTTCACTGGATTTGGATATGGCACAACCCACTTGAGAGTTCGCCATCTCAGTCCCTTCACTTGCTATGACTGCCCAGTACACCAGTAATTACAATTAAGAGTTAAATTTTAAACGTTATACATTACTGTTGTTAAATATTCAAATCCGTAATTCTTTAAATACCAAGGGAATATTGTTAAAAATCGAGATTTGGATAGATTTCATTGAGATGTTTAATTTACCCTCAGTCGAATTCTGTCACAAAACACTTTTGTAGACGTTATAGCACTTCGACGTTTTTTTTCACTGACATAACATGGATGGAGGTGGTCGTAATTTAATGAGACTGAGTACACATAAATATAAGAAAAAAATCAGATAAATTATCCTAAGCGATATTTGACTAAATTATCGGTTAATCTTTCAAAATCGATCCTTATGTAAATGTGCGTTACCAGGCCGGGTTGTAAAAAAAATTGAGGTTGGGCGGGGGGAGAGGGGGTGACGCAATCGCACCGAAAAAATGTAAAAGAGGAGAAAAGCAAGAGACTGGATTGCATTGCTGTATATCATTTTACCTCCTTTATTAGAGGTTTTATAAAAAAAAATCCTTAAAATATGCGTGAAATATACAAAAATTATATTTTTTGTCTTTATTACCATTACTAACATTCTCAAATGAGGGGATGCCCCTCTAGATCCAAACATGGGACAAAATCAAGGGGAAATTGGGGCTGAAACACCCTCCGAATAGGTTTTTATAGCATTGTATGTATATATGCACTAATCATAGGAATAATTTAAAACTCTTCCCGAAATACGATTCCCTAGCTAAAATTATATTTATGCAACTGTTTATATTTATGATAAAATATGCAATATAATGAATAATTTAATTAACAGTAAATGGGCTAGTTCAGAATAATAAGAATATCAGATCATACACGGAAAGAACACACGGAAAATTCATACACGGAAACACACGGAAATTCATACACGGAACATAAGAATATCAGATCATACACGGGCGACGAAATTGGGTCTGACCATTACCTGGTCAAAACTGTCTTGCAGTTGAAGCTTCAGAAATGTTGTGCTAAGGAGAAGAAATTTTCTTTAACACTGAAGGTCTGAAAGATCCAGATAGAGCCAACGCATACCAAAATAGGCTACTTAGTCATTATGACAATCGTGGTATGCTTATTGCTGAAGTTGAGAAAGAATGGGATCAGTTTAAAGAGGGTATTCTTCAAACCAACAATATTCATTTGTGGAAAAGGGAACAGAAGAAAATAAAATTATTTGAGTGATAAAACTATGGAACTTATTTCTGAAAGAAAGAAATTCAGAATTAATATGAATCAACACCCTACTTGTCCGAACAGAAGGCATTATAAGGAGCTTAACACACGTGTAAAGGATCAATTAACAGCTGATAAAAATCTTTGGCTTGATAGCTTGGCTGACAAAACAAAGGAAGCATTTACACAGCACAACAGCGGGGGTTGTACCAGATTCTTAATGTTTTATGTGGGAAGAAACAGACAAGTACACAGGATTGAGGGATAAATATTGGCAGAGTGATTGAAGGTAAGGATTCTGTGATGGCTAGGTGGGCTGAGCATTTTAACGATGTTCTAAATAATGTAATTATTTCTACTTCCATTGTTTTTAATGAGGATAGATGCATTACTGGCTTTAATAAAGGCCCTATATCACATTCCGAAGTCGCATTGGCTATCTCTAAATTAAAACTGCATAAACCCTCACGGGTGGATGAAATCACCACTGAAATGCTTAGAGCTGGAAACATTTGTGTTGTCATATGGCTGACTGAAATTTTGAATATTTTTTATGATAAAGTTGTTGTTCATAAAGATTTTACTAGAGCTACCATTGTCCTAATTTTTAAAAAGGAGATCGCAGTTCTTGCGATAATTATAGGGGGATTGCTTACTTTCTGTTCTAGGTAAAGTTCTTTGCATGATTATGCTTAATATTATTAAGAATTTGGTTGATGGACAACTGCGTGATGAACAATGTGGATTCAGAAGTGGTAGAGATGTATTGATCAAATGTTTTCACTTAGCCACATTCTTCAGAAATGTTTAGAGTTTTAGAAACCTGTGGTTACTAGCTTTATAGATTTCAAAAAGGCATTTGACACTGTTGATCGACATAATTTGTGGTTGACTGTTAGATAATATGGAATACCTGATAAGTTAGTTCGTGTAATGAAAGCTCTCTATAATATCGCTGAGTTGTGTATGAGAGTTGTTACATCTTGCAGCACTTGGTTAAGTATTTCTAGTGGAGTTAGACAAGGGTACATTTTGTCTCCTTTTTCCTTTTGTTTGGCTATTGATTATGCTATGCGAAATTCACCGCAAGAGAAAGTTTTGGTCTTAAATGACCTAAAAATTTCTGATTTAGATTATGCAGATAATTTGGCTTTATTAGCTAAGGATGTTGATGAGATGAATTCGTTTCATTAAGGTTGTTCATGAGACTGGTAATAGAGCAGGTTTGGTGATAAACAGAGAAAACACTGAAGTGATAAAAATTGGTCAGGCAGGTGGTGCTTCAGTTGCTTTGAATGGCTGCACTCTTGAGAAATTGTCTCAGTTTAATTATCTTGGGAGCAATGTAACAGATACTGGTGATGTGTGGTATGAGATAAATAGAAGAATAGGGATTGCCGCTGGGACTTTTAAGAATCTATGGAGAGTGTGGAGAAATAGGCGTGTACACCTAAAGAGTAAATTTGAGCTGAATAATAGTTTGGTTCTTTCTAAGGTTAGTTATGGTAGTGAAACATGGAACCTTTTGTAAGCAAGATAACAAGAAACTTGATGTTTTTAATTCTAGATGCTTACGCAGTATCTTGGCATTAGATGATATGACTTTGTAAGTAATGATGAGGTTAGAAGAAGGAATCAGGGGCGTAGCCATGGGGGGATGGGGTGAGACTCCCCCCCCCCAAAGTAACTGGGAGTTGTCAAAATTCGAAGCAACTTCGTAAAATTAGGTGAGTTGTGAAAATTTGTAAATTTTTTTTGGAAAATTAAGCTACCATTAGCGGTGGTAGCCGCTAATGGTAGCTTAATTTTCCAAAATTAAATTACCATTAGCGGTGGTGCCAAAATTGCGCGGTGTTGCCAAAATTGAGGCAATTTGGCAAATCTAAGGCAGTTTGAAAAATGGGGAGACGGCAAAATTTGAAGCCACTTAATAAAATACAGGTGAGTTAGCAAAATCGCGGCAACTTGGCAAAATCTTAGGGTTGACAAAATCTTAGGTTTGAAAAAATTCGGAGTGACTTGGTAAAATCTTGGAAAGTTGTCAAAATCGGGACAACTTGGTAAAATCTTGGAAAGTTGTAAAAGTCAGGACAACTTGGCAAAATCTTGAGGAGTTGGCAAAATTCGGAGTGACTTGGTAAAATTTTTGGGAGTTGGCAAAATTCAGAGTGACTTGACAAAATATTGAGGAGTGGACAAAATTCGGAGTGACTTGGCAAAATCGTGGGAAGTTGGTAAAATTCAGGTGAGATGTAAGAATTAGGATTTTTTTTCTGTAAAATTATGGCGAGTTGGAAAATCTAGGAGAGTTGGCAAAACTTAGGGAGTTGGCAAAATCTAGGGGCAGTTGTCAAAAACTAAAGGATAGTTGGAAAAACTAGGGCAGTTGGCTAAATTCGGAGTGACTTGTCAAAACCGTGGAGAGATGACAAAATTCAGGTGAGATGTAAAATTGTAATCTTTTTTTCTGTAAAATTATGGCGTGTTGGAAATTTCGCAATATCTAGGAGAGTTGGCAAATCTTGGGGGAGTTGGCAAATTTCAGAGTAACTTTTCAAAAATCAGATGAGATTTAAAAATTGGGATTTTTTTCTGTAAAATTATGGCGAGTTGGCAAAATCGAGGAAACTTGGCAAAGTCTAGGGCAGTTGGCAAAATTCGAATCCATTGGTAAAATACGAGCGAGTTCTGAAAATTGGGATTGTTTTTGTGAAATTGGCAAAACTGGAAACCACTTGGTAAAGTACAGGTGAGTTGTAAAAATTGGGATTAGTTTTGTGAAATTAAGGAAAGTTGGAAAAACCAAGAACTCTTGGCAAAATCTAGGGGAGTTGGCAAAATTCGAAGCCGCTTGGTAAAACCACTTGGAAGCCACTTGGGAGTTGTGAAAATTGTCCTTTCTTGTGTAATTAAGGAGAGTTGATAAAATTCGAAGTGACTTGGCAAATTCAGAGAAGATGTAAAAATTGCGATTTTTTCCGTAAAATTACGGCGAGTTTGCAAAATCTAGAGTAGTTGGCAAAATTCTAAGGAACTTGGTAAAATATAGGCGAGTTGTGAAAATTGAGATTTGTTTTGTGAAATTACAGAGTGTTGGACAAATTGAGGAAACTTAACAAAATGTAGGGTATTTGGCAAAATTCGAATCCACTTGGAAAATAAGGGCGAGTTGTCATAATTGTGATTGGGTTTGTGAAATTCAGGATAGTTGACTAAAATCGAGAAAACCTGGCAAATTCTTGGGGAGTTTCAAAAGTTTGAAGTGATTTGGCAAATTTAGGAGAGATGTAAAAATTGGGATTAATTTCGTGAAATTAAAGGAGAGTTTGCCAAAATCAAGGGAAAATTCACACTGACTTGCTACAATTCCGACGAGATGTAAATATTGTAATTATTTCTGTGAAATTATAGCTAGTTGGAAAAATTGGAAGTTAAATGTCAAATTACGGTTTGTTGGGCAAAATTGGAAGTCAAGTGGCAAAAATGCAGGAGTTTTGTGAAAATTGACTCACCCCACGGAGCGAAAATTAAGTAAGTTTGCTCAGTTGGCAAAATTTGAAATTCGTGTTGGAAAATTTGTGATTTCTTTCCCCCCCCCCCAAACAATAGTCCTTCGCTATGCCCCTGGAAGGAATCATCAGCCTCTTTAGAGCAGCATATTGTGCGTTGGTTTGGCCATGTTGCGTATATGCATAGCTGCAGATTAGCAAACAGGATTATGAGCAGTGTGCTTAAGGGTTTCAGAAAAAGTGGGAGACAGAATGCGATGGGTAGACAATATCAAACAGGACCTTGCTAGAATTAACCTAGATTGGCCAAATGCAGCAACTGTAGCTCAGAACAGACACGTCTGGAGAGGAAAATTACACAGTCTGGTTTGATTTCCGTGTAGCCCATGGTTGCATTGGGGTTTTTGTATGTTGTATTTTGAATCAGTGATGATGCATGGTAGTCAGTTTTGGGAATTTTCGCGCACACCAATGTGCCTCAGTACGCGATTTGTAGAACACTGCTCTAAAGTTATTTGAAAATAAGCAGCCATATACACGATTTGGAAATTGATGTGAACAATATGTTAAGAGCAGTTCAAAAATAGATTTACCAAAATGACATAATAGGCATATTCGCAAGCACTCAGAACCAAAAACTTGGCATATGGTAATACTAAGTTTAGTAAATTCCATTATTTGTTTTTGTTGCGAATTAGAACAATGATACAGTACACGTAATGCCGGGAGTTGGCTTAGTGGTATGTAAAACGCTTTTTGGTATGATGCAAACCAGCTACGATATTTTTTATCCGAATTTATGATTTTCGTATTTTCGTATTTATTTGCAAAGGAAAATTTTAAAATATCAATTAGCTTTCCCTACATTCACTGTCAACAAACTTAATCCGCAACTATAAAAGTTTAGACGTAATTTTTACAAAAACCATGAAAACGCGTTAGAGAAAATAGCAAATAACTAGAAAAATAACATAACAACTCCAGCGAACATGAGAGACTCGTTTTCAAACAGAATTAATTTTTTAATTTTTTTCACCTTTAGTAACCTCTGAAGGTGGAAAATTCGAATTAATGGATGATGTCAAAAATTCAAATGCTAATGTTTTACCAGTACCTGAAAATCACAGAAAGAATTTTGTTATTTTTTTTCTTAAAACGAAAATGTTGCGTTTTCCCATCCACCTGGGAATAAAGAAGGGTAAATCATTGCTTCCAATGTAAACCTCTTAACTATTAACCTCAACTGCCAAATTTTCAAATTTCTATTATAAATAGATCGTTTGTAATAGACTTTAAAAGTTTGGCCAATTTTAAATTTTTACAGAGTTAGTAGGTAATATAAAGTTCATTAGGAGTTTCAGAAAATGTGAATCATGATATTTCATCAACGTCTATACCAGCAAAAAATAATTTTTAATTAACCTCTAAAAAGGAAAAGAGTTGAATGCCTACTGGCGGACTGTCAGACGACAATGTTTCCATTTAATCGTCATTAGTTTTAAACCTGTTATTCATTCATCTCCAGGAATTTAATATAATTATAATAATGTGATGCAGTAACTTTCATCATTATATATGTATATATAAGTAATATATGGTTTTTTAAGTCTTGATAATTTTAGTTGGAAGTCACTAAGCAAAATTTAATTTTTTCTTACTATTCAGAATTGTTCAATCTCTGGAAAGAATTCTTTTGAATTCAGACCTCCATGAAAATGAATTGACAATAGTGCATTCTAGAGTTGTTATTCAGACTTGGAAATTGAGAGAACTTATAAAAAATCCTCCAGTTGGTGTAGTGTCGTCATCTGCAGATAATACGACTGAATGGCATGTAAAAGGCCTCTTTAATATTTCTACTCTTCATGCAACTGACGTATTAGCTGGAATTTTGCTGCCCTTACATCTGGTTCAGGAACGCTCCGAAATGGAAGAAAAGCTTAATTTTATAATATACCAAGAACCATTATTGTTCAGTAAAATCAAGGGATTCGAGGGAAACATCACAGTCAATAGTCCTGTTATTTATGCAAGTGTAGGGAGCGAAAGTGTACTGAACTTAAATCCACCCGTTCAGATCATAATGGAACAGTTAAATGTAAGTATGAGTCTATTTTGTATTCAACCATCTAATTAAACTGATTTTCTTTCGAAGCATTTAATACCAAATTTAATTTAATTGTAGGTGGCCAACTGAAACTTAGCGTAGAATTCTAGAAGAAAGATATATTTTTAAAGAATCAGAAGGAATTTTTTTACTTTAAAACAGAAACGTACTTTTCTAATGGGTCAGTAGGGGACACCGATGGCCATGGAAAGGCCACCGTCCGTCGGATGGGACGTTAAGCCATAGCCCCGTCTGCGGGAGAGCCATACCCTGTGCACCTTAAAGAACACTCTAGATGGCCTTGACGGGAGGCTACCATCTGTCTCCCAACAGCTGTTCCATTGGGTCCCCTTCCCCAACCTTCTCTGAGCCTTCGGGGTCCTTGTGAATTGGCCATTTAGCCCATGGTGTGCAAAAAAGTGCCGCTCAGAGGTAAACAACCCAACACAACCCAAATTCTAATGGGGAATGAAAAAACTATATTTTTTAAGAAATCAAGAAAATGTCTTGATTAAAAAACAAAAAATTTGCATTTTTAGTTAGTACTATGAATTGTCAAAATCGTTTAGTTATGCACCTAAAAATGGTTGATCAAAAAAAAAATATAAAATGTGCCAGGTTTAGTACATTAATGATTTGTTTTATGTCCTGCAAGTTCTTTTGAATGAAATACAGATTGATCAGGCCTGAATTAATAAATTCGACATCAGTATTTCTCAATCTAGATGTAATTACCACCAGGAGACACTTTGTCCTATTTTGGGAGGCTAAGTTGTTGTGTTTCGAGTGAGTGGTAGTTTTGCACACAGTGGGCTAAATCGCCAAATCATAAGGATACCTTGGCTCAGAGAAAGTTGTGGGAAGGGATTTCACAGAAGAGCTGTTAGACAGATGGAATCCTCCCTTCAAGGCCATCGAGCGTGCTTTTTAAGATGCATAGGTTATGGCTCTCCTGTACCTTCGCCATGGCTTAACATCCCATTTGACGAACAGCAGTCCTTCCAAGCCCATCTGCCTGGTATCGTATGACTCGAACCTGGTATGCTACAGACTGCCCCTGTTTTCGGAGGAAATTAGATGGTGCCAGAGGAAAAAAAGTTAATTTATGGGTCTATGTGTCGGATGAAGGTCTATTAACTAATCTATTAACTAGAGGTTCTGTATAGCGGTTGTTCAAAGTAGTCCCGCATTTCATATCTTGCCCACCTGTTTAGGAGGATTCAGTGCATCTTAATACAACATTCCTCCCATACCATCATATTACCGCCAACGGCATACACTGTCTATACAATTCACATGGGATCATGTGTATCATACATGATCCCGTTTTCGTGATCCATTGCCATACTCTGCTTTCACCATACCCGTACCCATGCATCAACATGATGCAAAAGGAAACGCGCACTCCATTTTCCAGTTGTCCACCATAATGCTTAATGTTTGGGGCACCATGTAAGTCAGTTTTTGACATTTTAATGTTAGGAGTTGATATAGTTATGGAATTCTAGTTTGATATTCAAAACATGTAGAATTAGAAACAATTGTACAATTACAACTCTGTCAGAACTGTTCAGCGTCGTATTCGCAAGCGAGTGTCTCAACCGTTTGGGTGCAGATGGCGTGGGACCTGTCTCTCACTTCGTACACTCACTTGTGTTTCCCATTACAATTCATACGTTTAACAGTTTTTGATTTTTATGTCATTATTCCAATCCCCATACAGCTATACAAACACTACCCTGGGTAACCAACAAGGTTTGCTCATTTTAGATAAAAGCATGTCCACACCTGATACCAACAATCATGCTTCTTTCAAATCTTCATAAATTACTTATTTGACTGACTGGGTTAATCTTTATTCCTTGTACACTCATTTAAATTTCTTTTACAGGTAGATCTGATGAATCGGAGCACACCTACCTGTTCATACCTGAAGCGCAGTCTTCATAGTTCATCAGAATCATGGTCCAAAGAAGGATGCACTTTCCAAGGTTTCCAAGATAATCGTTACCTCTGCTACTGCAACCATCTTACTAACTTTGCAGTGCTCACTGTATGTTGGTTTTAAAATTTTTCCTTAAGTATGGTCACTAAAGATTTCAGTTGAAGTAATCATATATGAATAATTGTTTTCGTCATTTTCAGCAGAATTGTCATATATTGAAAGAAAGAATTAATTCGATAAGAATTAATTGAATTCGAAGAAATATTACGATATGCACTCTCAGAATCTCTCTTTACATTAAATTAAGTAAAATTACGCCATCTAGCGTCGAAAAATGTGAAAATTGCAAAATTTCAAATGAATATTATAAACGATGCATTTAAGTTAGAAATTTGAAATTTTTGGTGGTGGAATGTGAAGGTGATGAAGTTTGCATTGCCATTAATGAGTTGACCCCTTAGACAGAGAGGGGTGGGAAAGCACACCTTTTCAGTTTTTTGAGATAAATGAAAAATTTTTGTTGGAATCGATAGGAATTGATAAAATATTATGATTCACACTTTTTCATATTTTCCGAAAACTATAATTGCGCCCTCTAACGGTGGAAAAATTTGCAAATTCCAAAATTTCAAACAAATATTGCAAACGACGTTTTTCATCTAGAAATTTTGAATTTTGATGGTGGAATGTGAATGCCATAATGTTTCCATTGGCAACAATGAATTGATCTCTTAGACCCAGGGGGAGGGGAACATTTTTTTGTTTCATCAGATAATTGTTTGTATTTAGAGATAAATGAAAAATTCTTTTTGGGGTGAGATAGGAATTGATAAAATATTATGATTCACACTTTCGTAATCTTTCGAACACTATTTATTACGACCTCTAACAGAGAAAATGATTGAAAAATCCAAAATTTCAAGCGAATATTGCAACGATGTATTAATGATAGAGATATGAAATTTTAATAGTGAGATGTGAGCGTCATGAAGTTTTGATTGGAAACAAATGAAAATGATAATGGAAAATTCTTTATCAGTTTGATTGGTGCTAATGAAATATTATAATTTTCATTTTTCAAATACTTAACAATTTTAATATACTGTATCTTTACAGATCACTGAAACGATGAAACGGCAGCACCGTTATCAAATTTTGCAAATAACAAATATATAGGAAAGAAATTCGAAAAACTAGTGATACTTTGTTGTTTTTATTTGCGACATATAGGACAGAGAAGAATCCTAGAAGCTACTCCTAGCTTTTACAGGCCTTCTCATACAAGGACATGCCCTACTAAGACCGAAGTCACTGCTGACCACTGCCTTAGTTAGAGCTAACACAACACACAAAGTTTGCCTTGCCGGAACCGTCGCTAGATGCCTAACCACTATGCCAGTTAAGGTTTGTTAAAAGATATTCCACTGACAGCAATATGTACTTACTTTTCTGAGAAATATGTAGGAAATACAACTTTTTAGATTTAAGAATTAAAAGACGAATACTTTTATTTTGTACAATTACTAATGACATACTATTTGCATTTTTCCCATCATCCGCTAGCTCGAATTAAAACTTTTAAAGAATGAAACAGTTGGTAAAGGAAAAACTTCTTTCTCTTTTGAAAACGAGATTCTGATATGCATCAGAGGCGATATGCGTCCTTCTACTCACTTATTGAAATTTATTGGACAATCAACGTGTAAATAAACACTCAGTGAGGATTTGATTTAATCATTGGTGATTAAATTTAAAATCTAAATTTTCCTTTTTAGATCAAAGATTTGTAATATACGGAACACTTAGGTGTAGTTCAATCATGTGAGAATTTACACCGCGTGTTTGTAAAAAAAAGGCAAAGATAAAAAAAAATTATATAATGCCCTTCGCTAAAAAATGTTTTAGAAGATGCTAACTGCATATTAAATTTACTTTAAATGCATAAACTTATTTATTTAATATAAAAGCATCGGTGAGAATCAAAATTCTTATCGACATCCACGTAAATCTTTCTTTTTATAAATGCAATTTCCCAAAAAAATTTCTATTTAAAGATACTGAGTATTTTATTTCGCTTTTTCGGCGACAGGTGACTAATGCCATTGCGTTTGGGAGATAAAGAAGAAACTTGGCTTTAGAGGCAGAGCAGACCCACTTTCACTTCTAGGGCAGAACGTTTTAATAGATGTACGAAAGATCTGCCGTTAATGTACAGGAAACAAAAGCAAGAGTGAATTAATTGATTATATTATTATTACACTATTGGCTGAACTGTACCTGGCTTTGCCCAGGTTTTTGCGAGCACAACCCTTCCTCCCTTCCCTATGACCCCTCAGCACATTTAACACTTTGTCCGGCTTTGATGAAGTCAGGGCGCTTTATCATCATGGAGGGAGGAACAGAGGGAGGCGCCCTATCGCTTGAAAACAGTAACCGAGCGTCGCCATATTGTTCCTACTCGTAAGCGTGCTATCACTGTGCTAACGAACGACAGAATGTGTTTAAAAAATGGTTACGTGCGTAGTATATGAATGCGTCAATAACCCTGCGAAAACTATCAAAGGGATAACATTCCATAGGTAATAAGTAATGCTAAAGTTTTGCTTTGTACACTGAAAACTTTTTTCTTATTTCAACTATTTATGAGAGTAGCGAAGTTAAGACTTGCGGGAGGGGAATACCGAAAACTTGCGGAAGAAGGTTGCGAAACTTTCCCAGTGTTTTAAACGTAAACTGATTAAATAAAAGTTTATTATAAATTCATAGAAAGAAATAATAAATCAAGAAACGGGAGAGAACGTAATACCCACATTCATTTCCTATGCTTTTGATGTACCTTACTGAAACGCTACAGAATTTCTGTTATGCCAATGAGAACCTAACTTGGAAGTTCAATAAGTTCTAAAATATGCATTTAATGGAAAAATGTTACTGAAGATAAATTAAAGATCATAATCAAATCTATTTAAATATCCATTTACGACATTAGAAACTTTTGATTAAACAATGATACAACTTTGAAATATTATGCGTGGGGGATTTAACATATTCTCTATCAGGCACCATATGTTTCTTCATTTGGTGTATTTGCTACAAACTTTAAATTAGTTTTATATGGCTTATATAAAAGATAAGGTGTCATCTGACATATTCCAAGAATTTGCATTTTGAACTTTCCCTAGGGAGAATTTCCTTCGCAAAGTTCCGCTGAATCAAGACCGGATCTGGAAAAGAATCAAGGCAAAATGGGTGGGAAAACAAAACTCAATCGGCCTGATATTTTAATGCAATATAGCATCCCCCCCACGTTTTACAGGTCTTTAGAAAAATGAAGCATAAGTTTGTTATTCAATAGCATGGAATACAAATAAGTTCAATAATTTTTTGTCCCTACAGGCTCCTGTCAGACCTCTGTGACAAGCAGCTGCCTGAGGGGGTATTTATTTTATTATATTATTATCCTTACTAACATTCAGAAAGGGGGTGGGGACTCCCTAGATCCGGCCTTGCATTAGTTATAGTTTTACACTCAATCCCTATTTTACGAAAAAGATGCTGCGTAGCTTTCATTTGATATGTAAGTTGTTGGCTAATCCTAAGTGAAGTTAAAAAACCGTATTTAAAAACAAAAACGAATGGAAATCCGAAGCGGAAAAAGTTGTTTTTTGATAATAAAAAAAAAAAAAACTGTTGACCTTCCGGAAAAAAAAATCGATTTTATTTAGCAATAATTGTCGAAATAGTCTGCTAATTTAATCCAAGAGTTTCGATCGCTATTACTACAAAAGAAATATATATATATATATAAACCTTTAAATGTTGAATAAGAATCTCTTTCGTACATGAAACAATTGCGATTTTATTGAGCAGTATTCGTATAAAACATTCGGATATATTGCAAATGACGTGCAGCGCACAGCTTTCTGAGTAGGAACAACATGGCTACCGCCGTTCTCCGCGGCTACACTAGCGACCTATGCTAAGAGATAGTAAGGGCGCCTCCCCCTCTTCCTACCTCTATGATATATATGTTCTGATAGCCCGTCGATTCGTTCCTAAGCAAGCTATTCAGATATTTACTTCCTTTTCGACAGATTTCCGTACTCCGTGGTTACCTGAAAAGGTACATTAATATAATAATGTCTTTGGGAATGTGAGGAATCGGGAAACGACAGCAGATTTAATGTTCTTCTGACTCACGTTCACAGTTAAGGATCAGTAAATGGCAACAAACAATTTGGTTGTAATGACCCTTTCCCATGGCAATAGCATGATAAATATATTTGAAGCATGCCAAAATGTTTGGAATTTAGACCTAAAATTCGACACTGCAACTCGGACGACAACCAGAAATACTCTGTAGAAGTTTGATGCTTCAACACAATTTTCTAATGAGTTTTGGCTTTCCACACACAGACACAGGCACAAACATCTTTTATTATTATAAATACAAGTGTAATACTACTTCACGAAAAGTTAGTTATATGTAGTTTGATTACTTAATTCTTGCGTATGCACTACAGCTAGCATAAATGCGAAATAATTTAAGAATATTTAAGTAAGTCAATTAAATTTCTGGAAAAAAAAATAATTGGTAGATATTGTACGCGCATCGGTGACAACTATGGAGGGATGGCAGTGGCATTCAGAATCTTCCATTCAATCGATAAGTTCTGTCTCCCTCCCTTCCAAAGATAAAACATTTGGTTTCAGGAACGCCGTGAGTTGCCACTCGCAATGAAAGTCATTTATCTGCCAAATTGTATCTTGACTGCTAACTCCCCATCCGCCGATTTCCCTTCTCAACTCTAACGAACATCCCTTTCAATGGGATGATGTAAGTCCTCGTTATGCAACAAGTAATCAGGACTGGTTACAGCAGTGTTTCCCAATTTCATTTGGTCAGGAAACCCTTTTGCATTCGAATAACTATTTGCGAAACCCATAATAAAATTTTTATATATGGATCTAAAAGTCTAGGCCACAAATAAGTAGAGTAATAAATGAATGTTAAACAAGTATATGACATCAATATATTATTCAATTTCTCATATTTATAACAATAAAAATTACGTTTCATATATACAATAAAGAAATATTTAAATTATAATTCTCTTAGAATTTGCTTCTGTAACCTCATTTAGGAAACACTGGGTTACATCATGAATAAGCTGGAAAATAGATTGGACGGTAGTAAAGTAACAAAATAAATACAAATATACAAAAATATACAGTAATATTTGCTTGTTCATTTATAATTTTTGGAGTTTCTCCTTATGAATTAGAGAAAAACCAATGAACATGCACATTTCAAAACAGAACAATAATTTTCCTTTTGTCAATTTTTAATAATAAATGCAAACATATTATTATTAGGTTTTGTTTTTAGTCTTAAAAAAATTATATTTGATGTTGATACAGAAATTAGGCAGTTCGCGCGATTACCCTCAAACTGACTTTCTTACTTGGGCCATACTCACTACTCAAAAGAACTCCGACAATTGAGGGAAAAATTGTAGGAATCAATTTTAGCAAATAGTGTCTTGAAGAGGCTGCAAAATTTTAGTGTACCTTGTGCGCCGAGATAAATGGAACGGGCACTGTTCGTATGATCCTTTGGCTTCTTTGTGGGAAACTTTAAATTTAGGGTCTGTCAGAAGTCTTTAAACGCATGCTAGAAAGCTATTTGGCCAAAATGGGTAAAAGCAAAGATCCTGTACCCCCAAATACGACTGAATATCCTAATATCATCACTTTAGCACATGCAGTTGGTGGAGAAGGAAATAATGGAAGTTGTCCTTGAGACTCCTGATGAAAAAGAAAAAAAAAACGATGGTGATGAAGAGGTTCCACTCACTGCAGGTTTAATTAAAGAAGGGCTTCAAATGGCTGTAGTAAATTGGAAACTCATTTTCTTACACATGATCCCATTGCCGAACGAGCTGAGCAGTTTAAACGTGAACTGAAGTCATGTATGGCGCGTTATCAAGAAACAGACAAAGATCTAATCAAAGCAGGATCTCAACGATTGATTACAGAATTCGTTGTCAAAATTGATCAAACTTCAGAATCACTGGAAACAAGTGATAATTTGGTTCCCCTTGCTACAAAGGGCATTTCACCATTGGAGTATGAACACGATGGCCAAAATGTTTCAAGTGATGAAAGTGATTTAATTCCAGTCTTACGCAAACGAATGCGTCTATTGTTAGAAAGTGACAACGAATAAAATCTAGTTAATAAGCATATATATGTCATATTTTTTGCACTTTTGAATTCTTGAATTAGTGACATATTATTTTCTTTATGAAGGATAATTTACTTTATATATGTACATATAATTATCTTTATAAGTTAATAAATTAAAAAAATGAGTTTAAATGAATAAAAATCAAATAAAAATTTAATTAAAGATTTAGATATTATTTGTTTGAAAACAACTTATTATTTGTACTGGGTTTTCACGTCTGGAACCAATCTTCTATTTTTTCATGTGCACTGTATTTTTTTTTTACACGGTTGTTTTTTGCACGGTTTTTTCGGGAACCTATCTGCCGTGTAAAAACAAAATTGGGTATATACTAGAATAAATCTGATGTGTTGTAAATGTCATATCTGTCACAAATATATTTGGATTTGGCCTAATGTTCTGAAAGTTTTTTTAGCAGAAAAGCAGCAGATGTTCATTCACAGCAATCTTTATTTAATAAGTCAGTAAAAATTCCGAACAAATAAAATTTTTAACTTAAAGTATTATTCTGTATTATCGATGAGTACAAGCTCCAATCCAGAAAGAAAAATCGAGTGAGAAGGGGGGGGGGGGGGAGAACAAGAAACACAATTCAGTTGGAAAAAGATAGGCGGTGCAAGAGACTGGATTTTTAATGCAGCATTATAACATTTCCCCCTTCGGTCTTCCAGGTCTTTGAAAAAATTCTTGTACAATCATGAAATAAAAATAAATTTAATACTTTTTTGTCTCTATTACCCTCACTCTCATTATGAAGAGGAGGACCCTCTTTCCCCCCTAGTTCCGGTCCTGGATGTGTATATATGTCTTTGAAAGCACAAAATTATATCAATATTTATTTAACGTACGGGAGTGAATACTTTTTTAACAAAGACGTGAATTCTGAATGGTTAAACAGGCTAAATTCCAAGAAAATCTTCCAACTATTCGTTACAGGTTCAAATGGGAATTAAATTTTACCACTCTAGTATACAGTAGATTAAATCGCCAATTACATTTTTCCCAATTAACTTTTAAAAAGTGACTTTGGAACCAATAATAAATGTTGAAAAAGGGCCCAAGCTGATTGATGATACGCCCCTGATCAGTACCTATCTTCCTGTGAAATGAATACGAATTCAGTGACTGATTGCACCATCGATATGTTTTAGGTTTATTTTCTGCTTTTTAAGGCGCAGATAAGATGATAGTTATTTTAAAAATTTTATAAATTTGTTTTTATTTTGCACTTCTCTGGACCATAATTGTCGATTGTCAAACGCTTCCCTTGCGTTTCTTTCATAGTATGCATTCAAGGTAATGTGAATCCACATTACCGTGAATGCATACTACTTCACCTTTGTAGACGTTTTTCTCTGTACGCAAGCCTTGGACTGAAAATTACATCAGAATATTTGGTATGCAATTTTCGACGACGGATCGATCTACGGGCAGATTATATTGCATTAAATGAACACTCTGAATATGTTTCAAGAGAAACTAGATTTTAGATAAAACATATAGGTTATCTATGCTCTTTACGTTGGGAAGCATCAGCTTCCTTTAAAAACCATCTTCACATTCTAATTAATATATTTGTTTCAACTTCAATAGGGAATAGACTTTTCCGAAGACAAGGATAAAATGTACGAATTGTCCCTGAGTATTATCACCTATATAGGATGTGCTTTATCAATTTTTGGACTGATTATGACAATCCTCACATTCATCTTATTCAAGTAAGAACATTTTATTTTGATACGCTCTTTAGCATAATCTCTTTTTTTAAACATAATTATATGATTCAGTTTTCTAAAAGATTAATTTGAATTTCATAAATGGAAAGAAACTTTAAATGCATCATTGTGCAACGAATTCCTTTGCTTCTGATATAGTTGTATTATTCCTCATTGTTGTTCTGTAATACTACACACAGGTAAAAATGAAAAGTCATTGTCATTTACGTGCTTTCTTGTCTCTGTGCTTTGTCATATCCTTCATTTGATCACTGGCTCGTGACTATGCCATGCATGTTTTAAAACTGATTGAGCAACGCAAAATTAGTGAAGAGCCACTAACCACGAACGAACCAATGCGCGATACCACTGCTTCATCGAGGTGCAGTTAACAAAAATGTTAACTTGCGATAGGCTTGAAACAAATTAGGCTTTTTAGCATGTATTTCCCAAACGCACAGCGAATTTTTCACACAACGAAAGTTTTAGTGGAACGATTTAAATTTGTTTTGCATGGTCCACTGTAGTGCGCTGAATATTAAATAGTTCTTTGATTTTTTTTCTTTTAATAATTTCCTGATTTTCGTAAAATATTTTTGAGATGTAAACAATAATAGTTCCATAATCTTTTCAATTATAACAATATACATATTCCAATTTATTTTTCCATTCTCATATCGACGAGACTAAATGCTACTCCAAGAAAAAGATATAATAAAAGTTAAAAATTAAATTAATTTTTCAAAAGGTTTTCTTGCTAAATCTATATAACTATCTATGTAAAATATTAGCTAAACGTACTTTGAAATCAAAAGAGAGAAAATAATGTTACAGATTATTAATATGCAGAGGATAATTTCTGGAACTGTGCCAACGATATGTTTAATGATATTATGTAATGATTTTATTTGAAATTGTTCATTGATTTTTCAAGTGACACTGCAGTACTGATTCAATTTCGAAAGACCTTTGAATTCAAAAATGATGTGGCAGAAATTGATTTCCCATTTAACTCTGACTGGTAGCAGTAATAAGTTCAAATTTCTCGTAATATTGATGCAGAAACTAAATTGAAAATCGTCACAAATGAAATTGAATCATAAATCTATTGATGAAAATAAATGCTTGTATTTAAAATCCGACGTCTTTTTTTGAAACTACTCTCAGAAGATAAAGTATCCTCTTTTGCTTTACCTACTTTCATTTAACTTGATGTTTTCTAAATATTTCACTACTTCACACTTTTGTTTCCAGTTTTCCCTATTTTTCAAGAGTTTATTATCGTTTAACATGTTATTTATTATTGTGTATTATTACATATAATACTCTATTTTATTGTATCTTATATTTATTACTTTTTATTATATCTTATATTTATTATTTTCTATTATATTATATCTAATAAGATTTGCAATTTTTCATTCATCTTTCCATCCTGTCGATAACCAAACTAATGCTCACTTTAAAAAAAAGTTTCGCATATTTAGTTACATAATCTATCTTAGAAAGCGAGATTATAACCATCAGTGATAAAAGTTTTTAAATACCTGTGAAATAAACATTCTCTCCTATGATGATGCACAGAACTCAAGCTTAAAAACACATCATTTCCCCCTAATGGAAATGCTATCGATTGCATTTTAATTAATAACAAATGATCAAACTCTGTAATGAACATCAGATTATACATGGGAGCTGTAATTAGATCTCACCATCTTAAAAAAAGTGCTTTACAGCGGAAGCTTAAGAAAGGTGCTAAGATTAAAAGGATTATCTTTAACACTAAAATTCTGAAAGATTCACAAATCTTCAAAACTTATCATAATAGGTTATTAATCATTATGATAATCGTAGGTCCAGAAACAATCGTGGTTGCGTAAAACAACCACGATTGTAGGAGTGAAATTATTAGAAACTTTTTTGAAACTAACATTATTGGTCCATAGAAAATTCATGGATTATCTGTAGAAATAGACTTCAACAATTGCTTAGAGCATCTGAAAAACATTATCGCTATTGAGGCGGGAATCGGGCCCGCATCTCTCTAGATACATGCCAGAGTGTTCTGGCATGTATCTAGAGAGGTTGTTGCGAAGGTGTTGCGGTTCGATTCTCGCCGCGTGAGCGATAATTGTTTTCAAATGTTTTTAATAATGGTACTGGTTTGCTTATAAAGGAACACAGGAAACAGTCTTATGAGTGCTAAAGCAATGTAACATATTTTTGCCGAAAAAAGAAAGAGTATAAAAATAAACTGTATCCACACCCTAATAATGTTAAGAGACAAATTCCATAAACGGCTGATGAATTTTTGAAAACTGAAACTAATCATTGGCTTTTAAATTAATAAAATATTGTCCCTCTAAAATATTGTCAAATTAATAAAATATTGTGAAATATTGTCCCCCAAGCAGCTGTTTGTCCCAGAGTTCTGAAAGGAGTCTGTCAGTTTAACATGCCATACAGAAGATCTGTGAGGAAGGCGAGACCTCAGCAGAAATACAACACAAATATCGGTGCCTTATTGAAAAGCAGAGGAAGCAGCTGGACATAAAAAAAAAGTAAAGAGTTGTACCATAAAGTAACTTTTTTATATGAAAAACAAAAAAGCATATTGGCATAGAGAGACTGAGAGATAAAAATATTAGAGTTAGGTGAGGATTCTGTCACGTCAAACAGGACTAAATATTTTTCTTACTACTTAAACAAAGTGTAGAACTTAAATGCTGACGCCTTTTTATGTTGGTGCCCCTAAGCAAGTGGCGAAATTGCTTTATGATAGCTCTGACTTTGCTCATGAAAGCCTAGCATAATCTGAAATTTTGTCATTGCTTACTTGAATATCTTCACATTTAATGCATTCAAATTTTAGTCTTTGGATATATTTGCATTTAATAAGCCAATTTCTTCTCCTTTAAACTGTCATTTTTCAAATAATGTTGTTCTTTCACTCGTGTGTAATAATGATGATAAAATTTCCCATACCAAGCATCTTAGCAAATCGTTGTTTAAAGACTTCAATAAATAAACAAAAATGTTTGCTTTTATTATTAATTTTTTTTGTTTTTTGAATTTAGTATTCTTTATGAAGTTACTAATTTTACGTTTACATATCGAGAACAGAAAATGGCGTAAAGGCAACAAGAATCAAACTCTGTGCAACCTGTCTGTGGCGTTGCTCTCCTCTTTGGTGATTTTTGTATTTGGAATCAACAGGACGAACACTCAATTAGGATGCATCATCGTCGCTGTTTTCTTGCATTATTTCCTATTGGCTTCGTTTGCCTGGATGGTGGTCGAAGCTGTGCTACAATATCTGAACTTTGTGAAAGTATTGCTAACTTACATCCCGAGGTTTATGAGGAAAGCTATGATACTTGCTTGGGGTAAGTAGCTTATTTACGTGAGAAAATATGTAGTAAAAACATCAATAGATTTAGAAAGATCACCAACACTTCTGTCATCATCTCTAGTGATATTATTTTTATTCCGATCAGTAACGTTGTTCTCTGCTGAATTTTACATAAAATCAACATATCTATTTTCGGAATATTTATAAATGTTCAGTTTAGATATTAATTAAGCACTTTTAGAAAATGGAGGGGAAATTTTAATGACGTTTTCACTAGTGCAGCGTTTTGTCCATACTAAAAAGAACGTGTTCCTTCAAAAGAAAGCTGAATAAAGTTTGTGTCTTACTCAAACCGGCAGTAAACTAAAGCTGCATCAGGCTAAATCATTAGATCAATTATACTGGGTTGGGTTGTTTTACCTCGAAGTGGCAGTTTTTGTACATAATGGGTTAACAGGCCAGATCACAAGTTCTCCAAGGTTAAGAAACTCCAAGGTTGCGGGAAAGGGACTGTAGTGGACTTCAAGAATATTGATGGACTCACGAGCTTTGTTTAATTATTTATTTACATTAATTCCTCTTCACCTGTAATTGTAGATGAGTCCACAGATCCACAAGTTACACCCGTGTTTCGATGTGCATCAAATGTGATGTGCCTTCGATGTCATCATCATCATCATCATCTTCCTCAAGCAGCCATGGACTACGGAGGTCCAACCAGAACGTGCAATTTAGTTCTCCAACCAAGTCTGTCCTGAGCTACATCTATTGAATCTGGCCACTGCACACCAATTCTAAAAAGGTCCTGTTTGACATTGTCTACCCACCGCATCCTAGGTCTCCCATTCTTTCTGAGGCCTTTAGGCACACTGTTCATAACCCTATTCGCTAATCTATAATCATTCAAACGGGCAACATGGCCAAACCAACGGAGTCTCTCTCTGCACAATATGCTGCTTAAAGGAGGTTGCAAACTCCTTTGCCTAACCTCATCATTAGTTACAAAGTTGAGCCACCTAATGCCCAAGATACTGCGTAAGCATCTGGAATCAAAAGCATCTAGTTCCTGTTATCTGTTTACAAAGTGTCCAGGTTTCACTACCATAACTAACCCTAGAAAGGACCAAACTATTATACAGTCTAAATTTAGTCTTTAGGTGTATACGCCTATTTCTCCACACTCTCCATAGATACTTAAAAGTCCCGGCAGCAATCCCTATTCGTCTGTTAATCTCATGCCGCACATCACTATTAGCAGTTACATAGCTCCCAAGATAATTAAACTGTGACACCTGTTCAAGACTGCAACCATTCAGATTAACTGAATCACAGCCTGCCTTACCAATTTTCATCACTTTAGTTTTCTCTCTGTTTATAACCAAACCTACTCTACTACCAGTTTCATTAACAGCTCGAATGAAAGAGTTCATCTCATCAACATCATTTGCCAAAAGGGCTAAACCATCAGCATAATCTAAATCACAAATTTTCGTATCTCCAGACCATTTAAGGCCAAAATCTTTCCCTTGAAGTGAATTTCGCATAACATAATCAATAACCAAGCTAAAAAGAAAAGGAGACAAAATGCACCCTTGTCGAACACCAGAAGTAATGCTAAACCAATTGCTACAAGCCTTATCAACTCTCACATACGACTCAGTGTTATTATAGAGAGCTTTCATTATGTTAACTAACTTGTCTGGTATACCATATGATCTCACAATCAACCACAAATTATGAATTTCAGCAGAGTCGAAAGCCTTTTTGAAATCAACAAAGCTAGCAACCAAAGGTTTCTGAAACTCTAAACATTTCTCAAGAATCTGCCTAAGTGAAAATATTTGATCTACACATCCCCTACCACTTCTGAATCCACATTGCTCATCACACAATTGCCTGTCGACCAGATTCTTAATTCTATTAAGCACAATGATGCAAAGAACGTTCACTGAAACAGAGAGTAGGCTGCTACCCCTATAGTTATCACAAGAACTGCGATCACCTTTTTTGAGAATAGGGATAATAATAGCTCTTGTAAAATCCTTAGAGACCATGCCTTTTATCATAAAAAATATTCAGAATTTCAGTCATCCATGTGATAACCGAAACATTCCCAGCTCTAAGCATTTCCGTAGTAATTTCATCTACCCCTGGTGATTTATGAAGTTTAAGTTTAGAAATAGCCATAATAACTTCAGATTGTGTTATAGGGCCAACATTGAAGACACCAATGCATCTATCATCATTGCAAACAATGGGAGTAGAACTAACCACATGGTTTAGAACATCACTGAAATACTCAGCCCACCTAGCCATGACCGAATCCTCACCTTCTATAACCTTATCTTGTTTATCCTTCAATCCCTGTATACCTGTTCGTTTTCTACCACACAAAATATTAACTATCTGGTACAGCTCTCTGCTGTTGTGCTGTCTAACTGCTTCCTCGGCTTTGTCAGCCAAGCCATCAAACCAACGATTCTTATCAGCAACTAACTGATCTTTTACACGTTTATTAAGTTCCCTGTAATGCTGTCTATTAGGACTAGTAGGTTATTGATTAAGGACATTCCTGCAATTCTTTCTTTCTGAAATAAGCTCAAGTGCCTTATCACTCAGATAATTCTGTCTCTTCTGCTCCTTTTTTCCTAAAAGTGTCCTGTTAGTGTCCAAAAAAGCCTGGTTGAAATGATCCCATTCTTCCCCAACTTCAGTAGTAAGCATACCATGACTGTCATAATGACTAAGTAATCTATCATAGTAAGCTTTAGCTATAACTGGGTCTTTCAGAGCTTCAGTATTAAAGGTAAAAATTTTAACCCTAGCACAACACTTTTTAAGTTTAAGTTGCAAGACACTTTTAACAAGGTAATGATCAGATCCATTTTCAGCTCCCCTATATGACCTGGTGTTACTAACAGAACTAGCCCATTTGCTGTTAATTAATATATAATCAATCATATTCTTATTAGCCCATTGGGTGAAACCCATGTGTACTTAATGTATGTCGCGATGTTTGTAATATGTGTTAGTTATTCGGAATCCATTGAATTTACTTACCTGTAGGAGACGTTGCCCATTGCCATTGCAGCTACCAATACCAAAAGGGTCTATTACTCCTCCCCAAAGGTCAGAGTCAGTACCAACTTTGGCATTGAAGTCACCTAGAACAAGGGTAATATCTCCTTTCTTGACAGAATTCAAAATATCCTGAAGTTGTCCGTAAAACCTATCCTTCTCATCCTCATCGGCATCCTCAGTGGGGGCATAACAGCAGATAACATTCAAGTCTTTAACATTTGTCTGAAATTTTGCTGTAAGAAACCTTTCATTAATGCACTCGTATCCTAGAAAAGCATCACTAGCATGTCTGCTGAGTAGCAGACCCACGCCTCGGTGATGCTTATTGTCGTCCCTCCCTGAAAAGAGAAATTTAAGATTATTTTTAAGAATCTGACCTTTTCTGTCCATCTGGTCTCTTGCAAGCCGAGAATATCTAAATTATAATGGTGGAATTCTTGTGTGAGGACATCAAGAGAAAATGCTCTGTGCAGAGTCCTCACATTCCAACTACCTATGGAGAGAAAATGGTTAGTGGTATGTTCAAAGAAACTATGTTTATTGAGAGAGGGAATGCCGACAATATCAAACAGCCCCCTAATCGCAGACATGAGGCAAAGACCCGTTTCCCCACCACTAAAGGCTGAAGCCATTTACACTGGAAGACTTCCCCCAATATAGAATTTGACGATGCCAATAGAAGCAAAGTGTTCAGGTGCCTGCGATGACCTGTGCTCAGGATTATCCACCAGCTGATAAACATATCCTGTGAATCTGTTCACTTGGGGCTGTCAACCCACAAACAAACAGAAAACACAGCGGAAGATTTTCCCTCCACAGAAGATCACCAGCGCAGCAAATTCAGGATCCATAATCAAGCTCAGAGCCATATATCTGTCCAGTCTAGTGGGTTTATATGGTCAGCACCAGGACCCTGTGTGGTTGACCACTCTTCAGCAGGGTAGAAAAAGAAGAAAAATAGCCATAGTTGTCCAGATCAGTAGGCCACACTAATCTGGAAGCCCTCCACTTCTGTTCACTTCCACAAGAGAGTATCTCTTTTGAAAGATACTAACGGTCTGCACCACGAGAAGGCGGGGTCGGACATTAGGTGCTCGACCTGGTGGGTTCTATGCATCATCACAGGGGATTGGATGTAAGAAGTAAATATTCACTACACTATGTACACTGACGACAAGTCATTTATTTACATATTTTACATTCACACGTACTTATATATATATACACACACTATGAGAATGCCATTGATTCTGTGGGCCTCAGTTGTGCTCAACATTTAGCTGAACGAAATGGTTAAATTTGACGTGCTTTGGAGACTTTCTCCCATCAGCTTAACATAGCCTGAATGCTGGTTGGCGTTTGCAGGCATTCGCTTAATGAGGGATATCTGTACTTTTTTTTTATAAAAATCACTTTACAGACCTCAGTACTCGGCGAGAGGGTATTCTAATCTTTGCCTGCATACTCTGGTTCTCCGTAGAACCGAACCCTTCACCTTTAGGCTTTTCGAGAAAGAGTTACATCACTTTGACACATTGAAGAACCTGACGTCTTGTCAATTGATAGCTCCTCTCTTTCTGTTTTAGTTATTTTTGTATCTCACTATCTCCTCTATAAATGATTTACACACTAACCCCTCTAGCTACAAGTGGGGATAATGCCAGAGACGAATGTGCCATAAAACCATTTGCTGACGATCACTTCCGTAAACATCTGGAGAACTAATAGCTAGGACACGAATGATAATTAATTAACGCTATTCCTCTTTAAGACACTTGTGAAAATACACATGTAAAAGATACAATAACAATAAATGAGAGAAAAAAATCAATTAGAGGGACATGACAGGAACTCACTGGACAGTTGTTAGGAAACAGATAGTGACCTACCATCCAGGTCATGCAGTTTTCTTTAATGTGCACAAGGTATGGCTCTCCTGTCATTCCAAATGTTGGTTGTTACTGGAAACTACCGTAGGAGAAAGACCATACATCTATGCTTTAGTCGATATTGGAATTCGATTCTCTTTCTACTACACACAAAACGGCAGTTTCCTAGTCAAAGATATCATGAAAGCATTATAGGAGATAAAAAAATGGATTTAATGGATAATAGTGAAATATTATTATAGTGGACATTGCAGATATCGTGGACCTCAATGCTTCGTTATGTAACACTCTCAAACTTCTGCCAAATATCACTGCACGATCATGAAAGTAAAATGGGTTAAAGTGACAACTTCATGTAACTTCAACACAATTTAGCTACGATGCTGAAATACCGATGTACGTGAACTTGAGCAATTGTTGCGCTCAGCGTGATTGAGCAATTGTTAAGCTCGGCGGAAGTCAGTTACTTTTTAGCAATCGCGAGTTTACTTAATGAACAACTAACTTCTGTACCAAGACTATGCCTGTCGCTGCACGGGTTGTAAGCTCACTTGCTGTTATAGAGGGGGATAGAAAAGTCGTGCAACCCACAATAAACACACATGTTTTGCGAGGTTAATGATAATCAAATGTAAAATTAAACAGATACAAACATAAGTTGTGATCTGACCTTTCTAACGAAAGAATAGTATAAATGCCTTACAATAAAAGCTGTAAATGGCCTCCTCGTTCACGGATGCAGACGCGAGCTCTTTGGCCACGTTTGATGCCACCTTGTGAAGCACCTGAAGAGTGATGTTTCTGATCGCTGCTGCAATGTTCATCTTGAGGTTCATCTAATGTGTGAGGATTATTTTGATATACAACTGCATGTGACAAATCCGGTGATCTTAGGGGCAACAAACCTTTAGAAATGAGATGGTCACCTATAAACTCTTGCAAAAACTGCATACTTTCATTCAAAGTGTGACACGTGGTATTATCTTTCTGCAACCAGCAATCGCACATCAACCTCAAGGAGTGCAATGAATTGTATGGTAATGTCTTGGTATACTGCACTAGTCACCATCGTCTCAAAGGAAATGTCCCAATATATGATGACGTGATACCACACACCACACTCTAACCTTTTGGGTTGTTTTATGGGTTGTTTTACCTCTGAGCGGCACTTTTTTGCACACCAAGGGCTAAATGGCCAGGTCACATGGACCCCGAAGGCTCAGAGAAGGTTGGGGGAGGGGACCCACTGGAACAGCTGTTGGGAGACAGATGGTAGCCTCCCGTCAAGGCCATCCAGCGTGTTCTTTAACGTGCACAGGGTATGGCTCTCCCGCACACGGGGCCACGGCTTAACGTCCCATCCGACGGACGGCTGCCTTTCCAAGCCCATCGGTGTCCCCTACTGACCGTGGGCAGGGCGGGGAATTTTTGCGGAGATAAATCTCAACGCTGACCCAGCTGGGACTCGAACCTGGGAACTACAGATTACGAGCCTGGCGCGCTACCGACTGAGCCACCCCCACCCCTCTAACCTTTTGAGAGTGCAAAGCCTGTTAATGAGAAACATATGAATTTCAGATTATGAACTCCAATTGTTTTGATTATTCACATAGACATTTAGGAGGAACCAAGCTTCGTCTCTGAAAAGAACTCTATCAAGCTGCACAATCCCATGTTCTTCAACAAATGACCGAAGCCATTGACAATGAACTACACATTTTCCATTTTCCGGATTCTTCAGTTCCTGGACTAAGTGCATACAATATAAACGAAGGTGTTAACTGTCTCGCAGCTTTCTGAACACTTCTGTACGATATTACTACTTGCACTGCGAGTTTCCTGAAGCTTTTTGTAGGGAACTGATGTAATTCTCTCTGCACGCCATCCAATTTAGAGTAGTTCAACACGGTATGTCTTCCGGACCGTCTCATGTCAACAAAAGATCCTCTCTCCCGAAAACGTTTCACTAATCTGTCTATCATTAATTACTGAGGGACTGCAGCATCCAGATATTTCTTATGAAACTTATCGACAAAAGTCATTTATCTTCCTTTATGAAGCGAGCTACATTGGCGGCATCATACACCTGTTACATTATAGTCAGCTTCTCCGATTGTTTTCAATAGTCTTATTTTTCCATCTAGTGTTAGGGAGAACAATTATAACTGTTTAAAAACAATTTACATAAACTTGAACTTTGGGTTGCGCATCGTTTAGATCGCTCTATATATCCAATTTAAATTTTTAATGAAAACTCGAATATTGTGTCTTCCAGAATAATAACTTTGAGAACAAAAAGCTATAATGTTACTGAGCTTAGTAATGGGTGTGACCCATGACATATAGAGAACGGCAAACATTATTAACAGGTATTTGGAGGAAAAGGAATAATGCAAATTGACATTTGAAAGTCAGCGAATGCTGCCAGATATTGTCTTCAGACACAACTTTGCAAACACAGATCTGAAGAACAAGGAATGGTGCCAAACGGCATATGCAGAACAAAGAATTCTGCCACCTGAAAACGAAGCAAAGTTGATAACTGGAATCTTATTCTTATTCTTCTGATTTCTTTCAACATTCTTTGATTTTGAGTGAGGTCAAACGTCACCTTCAATACATAGCATGTCGTCCGATTTCACTATTAATAATGATTTTGACCTAAATTCAGTCGCATTGATCACTGGGCCTTCTTTAGTCAGTGAGTGTTTCTATTAAGATTCAATAAAAGAAAAACAACATGTCACCGAAAAATGATGTCTTTGTCTTCATCGATCTCGTATCATTGCGTATGACCGGTATTTCTGAAATACCGATAGTTTTTTTTCCTTTCGATCTTCTATATACAGATCTATAAACTGAGAGGCCATATTCACCACTCTTTAGAAAGTTATCGATGCACTTCGCAAAACGAATGATAAACGGTCATCTAGAGTGAGTGACCATTTTTTTTCAAACTAGAGACCAGGATATTTCAGATATTGTCCCAGTTTCAGAAGGGTTGGGTTATTTTACCTCTGAGCGCACTTTTAGCACACAATGGGCTAAATGGCCAGGACCACAAGGACTCAGAGAAAGTTGAGGAAAGTGATTGAATGGAAAGCGATTAGGAGACAGATGGAAGCCTTGCATCCAAATCATCCACAGTGTTCTTTAACGTGCACAGGCTATGTCTCTGCTGCACACACATCCTTGACTTTATGTCCCATTCTAAAGACGGAGAAAAGTCCCAACGCAGTCACAATTGGGACTCGATCCTAGGAACTGAAGATTATTTTCCTGGCGCACTACAGACTGAGACAATCTCTGCCTCTAGTGTAAAGGCATAACATCATAAAGATCTCTGCAACGCTTTATATATAAAATATATTTTTAAAAATCATTTTTCTGCGCAATTGTAATAAAAGATATTGACACGATCACGTATCGGAGCATTTTTTGCCTCTTCACGTATCGGAGCACAAGTTGTCGCAGCCACTATTTGGACTACACTGTCATACTGTATACATAATCATTCTGAATGTGACATTCAGAGAATAATTGATTTTGATAGGAAAGCAAAGAGCAGGAAAATCTAGTGATCATATGTACAGGTTTGAAACCACTTGTTCCTGTGTAGCGAAATATTTTGAAAAACTTTTCAATTGTACAGTTGGCCCTCAATATTCGCGGGGGTTAGGGGCGCAGGACCGCCGCGAATATCTCTGCCTACCCCAAACCTTAACTCCTAATACTGTTACTCATATTTAACACACAAAAAAAGCAAAACAATACACTGTACTGCAACAGTATGTTTTATAAATTTAAAATTACAGTATGAACAACGTAGGCTAACACAGAGAGAGAGTGAGACAGAGGTAATACAATACACGTACAGTATGAGGTTAGCAGACAATGTCAAACAGGACCTTGTTAGAATTGGTGTGCAGCGGCCAGATGTAGTAGATGTAGCTCAGAACAGACTTGCTTGGAGAACTAAATTGCACGGTCTGGTTGGACCTCCGTAGCCCATGGCTGCTTGAGTATGATGATGATGATGTGATGCAATACATGTACAGTATTTAGAGAGCAGTAAAATTATTAAAGTTTATAAAGCACAGTTATATACAGTACAATACAATAGTGTATTGTGTTTTATAAACTTTAATAATGTATGCTTTTAAAATTTTTCTTTTTCTTTCACACGATAACTAAGCTAGCGATGACTATGTACAGATGATGATGAAATACAAACACTTCTGACACACAGTTCTTGTTGTACAGTTATGAGACTTACAGTACACACACACACACACATTCAAACAATATTTATTATAATTGTACTGCATTATTGTTATTTATTCGAGAAGTGGATAGTCAGGGTCTTTATCCTCGTCGTCTTCTACGTGTTCCGTATGCGGAAGAGGAGGAGAAGGGAGTGCCTCAGGGGTGGCAGAGCTGGAAGGGGGTGCCTCAGAGGTGGCAGAGCTGGAAGGGGTAGAAGGGGGTGCCTCAGGGATGGCAGAGCTGGAAGGGGTAGAAGGGAGTACCTCTGGGGTGGCAGAGCTGGAAGGGGTAGAAGGGGGTGCCTGAGGGGTGGCATAGCTGGAATGGGTAGAAGGGGGTGCCTAAGGGGTGGCAGAGCTGAAAGGGGTAGAAGGGGGTGCCTCAGGGGTGGCAGAGCTGGAAGTGGTAGAAAGGGAGGCAGGGATACTCAGTGTTATCTTCTTGAAATACATTGTGATTTCAGTTTGGCATTTTTGCCTCTTCATTTTTTTAAAAATGTTGGTATACGTAGACAATGCCTCTTCTACCAATTCCTTCAACTTCAAGGAAAGTATCATAGACTGGTCGATGTCATAAAAATAGTTATCGCAGTTCTTTTTTTAGCGAACTGAATTTTTTTAATTTAACTTTTTATAATACATTTGTGTATTTATTTATGGTAGTAAATGATAAAATATATTAATAATGCATATATTTTATGTATTTATGACATACTGAACTTTTTTTAGTTTTCTTTACATTTTCTAGTCTACGCGCGTCGTCTGCGATTTTCCGCAGTAGGCCGCAAAACTCCAAAAAAATTTCCATCTAATTCTTGACGGCAAACTCGCGAATAATCAAATCCGCGAAAGTCGAGGGCCGATTGTATAGGTTTAAAATTTCCCGCGTTAAAAGACAAAAGGAAAATATAATTTCAGTAGTACATCACAGTTTGAGTGACAAACGAAACAACGTCATGTTATTTTAAAAAATGGTCAGTTAATGTGCCAAATTTTTGTTTACTTTCCAGCATGTCTGTATATTTATATATAGATTTTGAGGGTGATGTACACTGCCTGGTCAAAATATTATGAGCTTTGCATCGTGCACGAAGGATCTGAAGTATACCCCAATATACGCAAAATTCCCTACTGACATCAGTATTCTACGTCGCTACAAAGTCATGAAATCCTTAAAGGCATGATGGAAACAAAGTTAATGCGACACACGGGAATAAAGGCTGATCTGACTGACTTCGAAAGGGTCTAATCTTAGGAGTGCAATGGACAGAAGCATCCGTGACGGAGGTGATGAAACTCAACGGAAAATGCAATGCATATTGTGCAGGATTGATTTACTAGCAATCGAATTAATTCTAGTCGAAAGGTATTCAATATTTCGGGATTCAAAGGGTGCATGTGATAACGCTTACGTTAGCTTTCTGTGACTGGGCCAAATAGATCTCTGGTAATTGCCTTCTTACAAGTTTCTATTGAACTTAACATATACAAAGCCTACCATGGGCACACGTGTTTGGCGTATGGAAATATTTGGTTTCATATCTAAATCACCAAATCTATTTTCGATTAACTGATTTTTTTTTCCTTTCATCTACCTTAAATATATGTTTGTGATTATCATTAAACGCATTTTGTTCGTTTTTACAGGATTACCATTAGGAATAGTAACAATTGTTTTGGCCATTGATCCAGGACTGTATAATTCACGCAGTAACTAGTAAGTATATGCATTTGTCATTAATTTTTTAAAACTTAATTTCTATAAAAATGTGATGATTGATCAAGTGATATAAATATGTGATTCAAATGATCAAGGAATAGACACGTGACACCCAGCTGAGCCAGCCGTAGATAAATATCGGGCGCCCACGAGAAAAAGATCATCGTATAGCACGACTGACAGTGCGGTTGGAGTGCATGATGCGAAAATGATTAGAAATGCCTTAGAGACGCTGGCGGGACTCATGTAAAATTGACGCCCTTTCAGAGAGAGCGATATATGATATGTGATAGCTCGTATTGAGCCTTCGAGTGATCGCCGCATGCATGCGTGCATTGTAAGCACAGTGCAACAGTGCGTCTCACACAACATCGTGGGGCACCAAATAACATGAAGAATAGGTACGGGACCAGCATGCCACACCACAGGACATGAAGATCGCATGCTCCGTAGGACGGCCATCCGTGACCCTTTCACCACAGTGACTGTACTGCAGACTGATTTGCGGATTGCTAAGGGTATCGTAGTCTCAACGCAAACCATTACACAATGTTTGCATAACGCAGGAATGAGGGATAGACACCCAGTCCGCATCTACCACTGCAGCAACATCACCTGTTATGGCGTCTCCACTGGTGCTGAGAGAGGCAACATTGGACTACGATATGGGGGAGAGTATTGTTCATAGACGAGTCTCGATACTGCTTCGGCATGCCAGACAGCCATTTGTCCGCGTGGAATAGTGTTGGTGTCATTAATGACACTATGTTAATGACATGAGGAAGCCTATTCGATTAGCCGCTATACAGCTCTCCACCATAGTAAAATGGTATGGGGTGGCATCACATATGGCGGATGGACACTTCTGCTCCATGTTTCTGGAGTGCTAACGGTGAGGCGTTGCATCGATGATATTTTTAATCCCTGGCGAGTAAATATGCATCATAGCTAGCACTTACGAGTAAGCATGTATCGTTGGAGCATAAAATTAAGCACATTTTGACTCTTTTTCTTTATAATAATATATTCATTTTCAGTAAATTATGTAATCACTCAAAATTTGGTGTTTTAGCTTTTAAATATCAAATTCGAGATAATATGTAAAATAAAAATATAGTGCTAAATAAAAATACAGCGCTGAAATGAAGCTCAAGGTTAGAATAATTGATTTTTGAAATATTCAGCGTCTTTTAATGTCAGTCCCATTATTCCTGAAAATCGAAAATCTGATTGCTCATATATATTTGTAAAATAAATCAACTTATTCACTATAGTGTAATAAAATACATTACTATAAAATGTTTGAATCATTTATCACGGCCGAATCTAAGAGGGGTGGATGAAAATAGGTTAGATTAACCTATGCGGTCGATAATAATTGAATGCAGGAGAAAATACACCGAAAAGCCAAAAGATTATGAACACCTGCCTAATATGATGTAGGTCTTCCATGTACCGCCAAAGCAACTCTTACCCGGCGAGGCATGGACGCTACAAGATTTCTAAAGGTGTCTTCTGGTATCTGATACCAACACGTTACCAACAGATCCTTTAACTCTTGTACGTTACGTGGTTGAACGGCTGCGGATCAGATATACTGTTCCAACACAAACCACAGATGCTCGATTGGATTGATGTCTGGGGAATTTGGAGGTCAGGGCAATACCAGGAAGTCTTCCTCATGTTCTGCAAACCATTCTCGAACAATCCGAGCAGTGTGATATGATGCATTATCATGCTGAAAGAAAGCACTACTAGTGGGGCACGTTGTCATGAAAGTGCAAAATTGCTGTGCACGTTGCCATGAAAGGATTACCTAGTTTGCAATGATGTTTAGGTAGGTGGTAGACGTCATAGTTTCCTGCACATGAATGACTGGACCCAGAGTTTCCCAACAGAACATTGCCCAAAGCATTATACTTCCTCCACTGGCTTCTTTTCGTCCCATTGGTGCATCCTGGTGCAAAACTTCCCCAGGTAAACGACGCACACGTACCCGGTCTTCTACATGGTGCAACAAGAAAAGAGATTCATCGGACCAGACGACCATCTCCCGGTCATTCAAGGTCCAGTGTCCAATTCTGATACTCGCGTACCTATTGTAGGCTCTTTCGACAGCGAACCTAGGTTATCATGGACACTCGGAACAGCCTGCGGCTACATAGCCTCAGTTTCAGTAGGGTTTGATATACTGTGTGTTATGACATATTCCTGCAATCACCAGCATTCAAATTACGGGCGAGTTGAGGCACAATATCCCTTCTTTTGGCTCGTACCATATGGGATAGCCTTCGCTCACCTCTAGCATCAATGAGTCGTGGTCGGCCCATACCTTGCAGGCTGTTCCTTTCGTAAAATTTATATTTTCGTGTAATTTGTCTTTTCATAGTGGTTTTTCCTCCTCGGAGAACTTTTTGAAGCTAACCACAAGCCTTGCCGTCTTGGAAATGCTCTGACCCAGTCATCTGGACACTGCAATTTGGCCTTTGATAAACTCACTTAAGTCCGCTGCCTTTTCCATCTGAAGAATAAGAATAACACTGATTAACAGAGCTCAGTATCAGGTGTTATTTATACAGTTTCATGACCTTCACACGCGCCGTCGTTTACCTGCAGTTGCTTCGATTTGCATAAAGATGCGCTGGTCATAAAGTTTTGGCTCTTCGGTGTATATTACTCAAATTTTGAAAGTTAATTTTTGCAAAATCACTAAAGACAATTAATGTATCATAAAGGCTTTTCGGTTCATTCGGTCTAGATCCACCCAATGGTCCTTCAACTCCCCCCCCCCCCCCTCACTACTGCTTGAGGGGTCTACATCGTTCCCGTTTGATTTCTTAATTTATAATATGACGACAAAATTTACACACATTACGAATAATTTAATTTAACAATAATTTAGTAATGATATTTAAACACTTCATCCTACTAAAAAAGAGATGTCTAAATTAGAAAAAAAAGTAATAAAAATAAAAGATTGAAAATAAAAAATTTAAATCAAGAAGTGGAAGAATAATACAATTTAGGTATTTCACATTAAAGAAGAAAAATAAAAACTTTAGTATTTTTTGTTAATGTTCTTGATCCACTCAGATATTCGTAACTTGATCTGATTTAAATAACTTGACTTTGATTTTCTTATTCGAACCGTTTTCATAACTGGCGACATCAATTTCCCAGGGATTAAGTGAAAATGTAATTTGTCTTTCAAATCAGATGAAATGCAAACATTTAATAATGTATTGTTTGCATTTAACATAACAATGGTTAGTTCATTTTAAATTTTTCTGCAACACTTACGCAACAAAACGTTTCGCCATAACATTGATTACGTTTTAGCAATCCGTTACTTACCTTTAAAAAACATTCTTTTTGAATTTCCTTCTCTTAGTTGCTGGTTATCGACAGATGCCTTCTACTATGCCTTTGCAATACCTGTGAGTATATTACTGGTAACTAACTTTGTGATATTTTGCATCATCATATATTCTATCAACAGCAGTAGAAAGACAACTTTACGAACCAATCAAGATGAGAGGAAACAGGTCTTAGCCAGACTCCGTGCTGCTGTCTGCATTTACTTCCTACTAGGTAAGTTCGCAAAGGAAAAATCTGCCTTATTTCATCTGTAGTAGCTACAATTAAGAATTTTATGATTGCTATATTTTGTAACTCTAAACGTATCTAATTAAGGCGCATAAACTCCACCAATGATGCTTTTCGATTGGTTTTCAATTTCACATTAAAATTTCCATTCTTATTTGAATCAAATAATCCATAGTTAACATTTCTTTCTGTACTCTGTTCCACGTAAAGAATGGAGCGGCAAGTCTCACTAAAAGAGTTTCTTTCAATCATGGCTTATTATGCTTAACCATGAAAGCCAATGGAAAGCAAGATGCGACGCTTGAAAATGTATCAATACTCAACTGGTTAGAGAGCTTCTACGGCAGGTTTTTTTATATCTGTAATAATATGTCTGTTGTTGTCATAATTCTTCATGTAAAGGGGCTAAAAACCTGGAATTTTCACAGAAGATTAAGAAAAGGTAACTGTTTATAGCAAAAATATTAACTCGTTCAATAGGTGGCTAAAAATCAATATTTTGGATAAAACATCTTTCTTTTCTGTTTTCCTTTCTTCTCTGTTCTGATTCTTAACTTCTTCATTCGCACTTTCTGAATCGAGAAAGCCGTTGTCAGAACCGTTGTCAGAATTCCAAACCGTTGTCAGAACCCTCACATTTCCAAAGACATTATTATATTAAGGCTTTCCATTGCGGATAGGGAGTTCAATTTTTAACTCAATACGAGGGGTAACACAAGGGCAACCCGCTTATAAAATTTTGAGACCATTCGGACAAATATCACGGGAATTATAGAGAACGAAATAAAACTTTCAATAATTTGAATAGAAACGAAGCAACGGGCTTTGAGAGCGCATGTTGATGTCAGCAACGCCTGGATATTCTTCTAGTCGCTAATATACCGCTGAAAAAGAAATTATGCTTCATCGTGCACTTTACAATATTCCGAAGTTAAAAACAGCAATTTTAATTGCTAATTTCCGTAAACTATACACAGTAATGTAATCGAAAAAATACCCTATTTCTACATAAGGTGGGCAACTATTTGCTGTGATGCAATTACATCTGCGAGTTGTTCTTGACAGAACTAAAGTGGGTTTGGCATCTTTCCATTGGTCTTCAGATTTTGTCGCTCCATTTTTTGCATGAAATAGAGTATGATTGGTATTTGAAGCCATTTGTTTCAGCTATAGAATATATTTACTCTATTTCAGCTATAGAATGTATTTACTCTATTTCAGCTATAGAATGTATTTACTCTATTTCAGCTATAGAATGTATTTACTCTATTTCAGCTATAGAATATATTTATTATATTTGAGCTATATAATATATTTACTTTATTTCAGCTATAGAATATATTTATTCTATTTCAGCTATATAATATATTTACTCTATTTCAGCAGTAGAATATATTTATTCTATTTCAACTATAGAATATATTTATTCTATTTCAACTATAGAATATATTTATTCTATTTCAACTATAGAATATATTTATTCTATTTCAACTATAGAATATATTTATTCTATTTCAGCTATATAATATATTTATTCTATTTCAGCTATATAATATATTTACTCTATTTAAGCTATAGAATATATTTATTCTATTTCAGCTATGGAATATATTTATTCTATTTCAGCTATAGAATATATTTATTCTATTTCAGTTATAGGATATTACCAGCCTCGGTAAAATTCTATTTTAGCTATAGAATATAGATGTAAAAGTAGACAGTATTTTCTTTCACCATTGGCTTAAGACCAGATGATTACACATATTGGCATTTGTATTAAAAAAGTGTTTTTTTTTTATGACCAAATGCAAGTTTTCTCATTAACAATATTTTTCTGTCTATCCACAGTCAAAGTGATAACTGTAACAAAGCATCGGTAAATAAGTATCGATCTTCAGCATTATAGGAAAATCACTTGAACTAAGCCCTGTAAGGATTTACTATAGTTCTGAATTTACAGGTTATCTTCAGGGGCTCTCTGCTGCCATTTACCAACAGGACAATGCCCGACCACATGTGGCATGCATCGTCCAACAATTCCTAGATAGCCACCATGTGACAATTCTGCCTTAGCCTGCACATTCACCGGATCTGTCCCCCAATTAAACATGACGACTAGCACACCAGAGACCGCAACTGCTACAACAGATAAACTTTGGCTACGTATAGAAACTGCATGGACTGACATTTCCCAAACACATAACCTCCTCTCAATGTCGGACCATGTAACAGTGGTTATTGCCGCTCATGGTGGCTACATGTTGAGATTTATCTCCGCAAATCTCCCCGCCCTGCCCACGGTCAGTAGGGGACACCGATGGGGTTGGAAAGGCCGCCGTCCGTCGTATGGGACGTTAAACTGTGACTCTGTGTGCGGGAGAGCCATACCCTGTGCACGTTAAAGAATGAATGGCCTTGACGGGAACCTAACATCTGTCTCCTAACAACTGTTCCAGTGGGTCCCCTCCCCCAACCTTCTCTAAGCCTTCGGGGTCCTTGTGACCTGGCCATTTAACCCATTGGATGCATAAAATGTGCCGCCCAGAGGTAAAACAACCCAAATCCATATTCGCCCGAGACAATATGTTATTCTTATAATTTACTTAATTTCCATGTCATAGCAGAAGAAAATATTCAGCCTCGGTTTAAAGAAATTACCCTTTGTTTTAATAATGGAAAGTATTAAAAAGAAATCTACCTACCAACCGAACCGGCTTGATAATAAGACTTTGTGCAACTTTAAATAATAAACAATGCCTAACAATGCTTTCGAATTTTACCCTATTTCATAAGTTATCTTCAACCCATCTCTGCCATAAGAATTGATGAATGGTTATCGAGACGAGCTAGCAGAAAAAGACCTACCAATATCTTGTCGAGGGTGCGGAGGAGGAAAAATTAGAAGATGAAGAAAAGACAGATCAGACATCATGGGACGTCCATAAGTTCAGCGAAGTCTTTCAACTCCTTAAACAGCTAACTGGCAAGATGAAGGAGTATGATACTTCGATGGAAAGGAGTTTAACGATCACTCGGGAAGTGAACAGATATTTCTTCCCGCTAAGAGAGATGATCAAGGAAGTTGATCTCATGAAGAAACACCATGTCCATCATTTGAAGAGAACTAAACAACTATTACACAAACTTCTAAGGTTATATTTCTTTGGAAGAAACGATTTGTTATAACAACATTACTATATAAATAATGTTATACCAAATTTATTTGTAACAAACAGTTTGTTACAATTTGCATTAATCCATACCTTATCTAGTGGTTAGCGTATGTGATTACTAAACCAGCAGGCATGTTCCGATGTTTGTATGTTGTATGAGAAACCAGACCAAGCTCAATAGAGCTGCTAGGTTATCTCTGTTCTTTGAGTAGAGGAGTACTTTCTCCTCTTTCAAAAGCTAAAAAAAAGCAACTTTTGAAGTAAATTCTTACGACCAGCAACAATGCTCTTAAATATTTCATCTTCTAGAACTTATTTAATAGTAAACAAATATTGCTCAAAAACGAGATATTTCGAAGTACTTCAAAATGAGTCGAACCAGCTTATAACGAATTTCAAGAGAAAGCAGAAAAACTTCTTTATATCTCTAAATTCGTTATAAGAACCGACCGAAAAATTATCTAGAAAAGATAATAAACTAGGTATTTAAGGACAAATAATAAAGATTAAACTGTAAATTTAATTGTTTTACCTCTGAGTGGTACCCTTTTGCACACAATGGGCTAAACGGCCAGATCATAAGAACTCCGAGGGCTCAAAGAAAGTTGGGGGAGGGGACCCACTGGAACAGCTGTAGGCAGACGGATGGTAGCTTCCCGTCAAGGCCATCCAGGGCGTTCTTTAACGTGCACATGGTATGGCTCTCCCGCACAAGGGGCCACGGCTTAACACCCCATCTGACGACGGCGGCATTTCCAAGCCCTTCGGTATTCCCTACTGACCATGAGCAGAACGGAGAGTTGTGCGGAGATAAATCTCAACCCTGGCGCAGCTGGGACTCTAACATGGGAACTGCAAATTACGAGCCTGGCGTGCTACCGATTGAGCCATCCTCGCCCCTTTTAAACTGTAAAAGATATAAAATAAATAAATACCCCCTAAAGCAACTGCTTGCCGCAGAGGTCTGACAGGAACCTGTCAGTTTACATGCCATAGTAGAAGGTCTGAGAAGATGGCAGAAAAACGATGCATACATCCTTGCCTTACCCGGGGTTCGAGCTCAGGTCCCTCAGATCAGTAGCCAAGCGCGCTAACCATTCGAACGATTACTTAAATGCAGAAAATAACGATTATTGACTTTAAAAGAAGAAAGTCATGCATCTAATGAACACTTATTTTTCTTCTTTTCATTTGAAGAAGTAGACCGATTAGTAGTCAATTTTGAATTCTGACTCCTACGAACCAGTGTAAAAGAGCTACAAAATTAAGGTTTTAATCCAGTTTAATCTTTTTTCTCCGCTTCAATTTGCAGACTGTGCCAATCTTTAGCTCAATCTGCAAAAGGCTAAAAAGATAAAGAACTCGGTAGAACTCCATATTATTTGACAATATATATATTAAATCTGTTATTAACTAACTAATAATACATATCGGTAATAATATGATTATTTTTATCCAAAAAAAAGCAAAGCATAAATATTTACTTAGAGCATCATTCCATTTTATTTTATTCTGTATATTAAAATCGCAGTTAACTTCCTTATAAACATATCTTTTGCTGTTTTGAGAACTTCCTTCATTAGTAGTATTTAGTTTTCTTTAGTCAGATAAATTTTTATTTTGAATTTTGTTTCTCAATTAAACATATTTTTCGTTTTTAGGATTATCCTGGTCGTTCGGCTTTCTTGCTATTAAAGAAGCCAGGTTGACATTCCAATATCTATTTACCTTAACTTCCACAGTACAAGGATTCTTTATCTTCCTATTTTTTGTGAGTAGTGATTGTTTTTTTTTATTCTACTTAATTTTACCACTTGTGCTTCAAAAATCGTTAGTCACTTGAGAAATTATCCATTAAAAAGTGTTTAGTCTTACAACGTTCATAACCTTTTACAATTATCTACCCTATTCTTGGCACTAGTAATAGTAAAGTTTTCCCCTTTTTATGATAATCTGTCTGGAAAGAAACATTTAGAAATATGACGCACTATTTTGGATCGCATCTTTAACTATTGACGTGACAGAAGAAAGTTGAAGTTGTTTTTAAGAATTCCGCTGTGGCAGAAGGAAAGCAAAATAATTTCGAAGTGCTTTTTTGGGAGTTTTTTTTTTTTCCCGAAAGAAATAATCTTCACAAATGATTATTTTTAATTAGTTCTAACATTCTGCAAATTAAAGTTTAAAATAAATGTGTTGATTAATGTGTCCAAAATAAATTGATCAAATGAGGGAAAATAATGATAGAAAACATTATGCTGCTGCAGCAGAGTTTACTGTAAGCTAATTAGACATTGCAATGGTGATTTCCTTTTTCTAATTCAGACGTTTAGCAATAAAAAGTTATCTTATTTACTATGTCAAGAATTACTAATTAAATTGAAAATAGGACACCCAGAAGGAATTCCTTTAGGAACGTCATATTATAATATGTTATAGTTAAGGGCAGCAGAAAACGTGATCTAAGATTGAAAGTCATTGTATGAAATAATGACGTCACTCTGGATGACAACAAGCAAATGTACGCAGCGCATATTTAAGGACTAGGGCGTGAAGAAAGAAGTTATTCTTCTTGTGTCGTGTTGTTCAGTGCTCTTTGAAGAAGCTATCATACCTGGATGACGCAGGCACGCAACATTTGTATAGTCAGAGGAGTTTGAGCGAGGTCGTATAGTGGATCTTCAGGAAGCAGGTTGGTCTTTTCGTCAAATTGCCCACCGCGTTGGACCAGAGTTATCAGTCAGTGGTACGATGGCAGCGTTGATGGTCAGAAGAGCATTCGCACACTCGCAGCGGTGGTTCCGGGCAAACACAGAGTTATGGACGCACGAGAGGATCGGCGTATCAGGAGGGCGGCGGTGGCAAAGCGGACGGCTACAGCGTCACAAATTCAATCCTCTGTTGTACCAAGGGTGTTTACAAGAACAATATGCAATCGTCTTTTGGGAGCAGGACTACGGGCACGCGTGCCGCTGACACAATTACGATTGTCACCTAGTCACTGTCGATCATGTTTGCAGTGGTGTCAAGAACGAGTTCATTGGAGGATAGAATGGCAGTCTGTGGTCTTCAGTGATAAAAACCGATTCTGCTTAGGAGCGTCTGACGGTCTTTTACGCGTCCGAAGGCGACAAAGTAAGCGTCTTCTTCTATTATGCATCTGCCAGCGACACACAGGGCTCGCACCAGGCATTATGGTAGGGGAGCGATTAGTTGTCACTCTCATACGTGTCTGGTGTCTGTACAGGGAACACTGAATAGCAATACGTACGTCAGCGACATCGTACAGCCAGTTGTCCTGCCGTATTTGAGTGTAATCCCAAATGCGAATTCCATCAGGATAACGCCCACCAACACTCTACCTGGGCAACTCAACATGCTTTTCAGCCAGTGCACCAGCTCCCTTGGCCAGCACGCTCTGAGGACTTGTCTCCAATCGAACATGTCTGGGACTGGACTATTCCGTGGACCACGACAGGCAACGACCATGGCTGAATTACGCGTCCAAGCTGAAAGTGCATGGAATCCCCCAGCATGATATACAGCATTTGTACGACCGATTACATGCCAGATTGGAAGTTTCTATTGCTGCTAGATGTTTCTTTTGCCACAGATTGCCATTCTATGTTCTAAGAGGTTCAACACTTTATTCAAATGTGCCTTCTGTAAAATGTAATACTCATTAAAAGGTACAATAAACTTTGAATCACTTCACGCGTGTGATGCTGTCCTTTTTCAACAAGTTGTTTCTATTAAATAAATCTCATAGATTATGCTTCAATTGTTAAAGGTGTTCTTTTTTTTTTCAATTTCCGCCAGTGTATAATTATATTCCAAGTAACCCTAGTTTTAATCTTAACCGTATGTAAATCATAACTAGAAGATTTATGACGTTAGTGTAAACCACGTAGTTAAATTTTAGAACTACTTTAAATTCGCTTTTTAAGCATTAGTATTAATTTCAATGATATTTTGCCCAACGTTTTAATAATTTTTATTAGTTTGCATAAAAAGAAAACCTTGATTTTTACTCTAAAAATTTTCCTCGATTGGAAATAATTTTGAATTGAAATCTGTGCTACCATATATTAAGCTTTGAAATGTTTATGCACTGAAATAGGAATATATCTCTATTTTTCAAGTTCTTTAGCCACGTTTCCCATTATTTTTTGTGATATTTTCAAAATTGGCTTGATTTTAATGCAAAATAATTTTTTCATTGTACTATGTAACTAAGGCTAATTTGCTGATATATACTGAAATAATAATATATAAAAACGGCAAGAATATTAAAAGACGATATGTATTAAAATGAGAAAACAGTGAAATTTAATTTTTATTATCTCGTTTTCTTTGAAAACGAGATAATAGTTTCGCTTTGTCGTCTGTCTTATTATCTGTCTGTCTGTCCGTCTATAGACATCAAACCTTTTTGTTTACAGAGATAAATTAACTAGAAGGACGCATATCGCCTCTGGAGCATATGAGAATCACGTTTTCAAAGAGAAAGAAGTTTTTCCTTTGCCTACTGTTTCATTTCTTAAAAGTTTTGATTTGAGCTAGTGGATGATGGAAAAAATGCAAATAGTATTTTATTATTAATTATACAACATAAAAGTATTCATCTTTTAATTCTTAAATCTAAAAAGTTGTATTTCCCACACCTCTCTCAGAAAAGTGGGTAGATTATTACTGTCAGTGCAATATCTCTTAACAACTAGCAGTAATTTTTAAAATTTCTTTTCTATATATATATATCATTTGTAAAATTCAATAACAGCACTGCCGTTTCATCATCTCAGTAATCTGTAAAGATATATATATATAATGCATTAAAACTGCTAAGTATTTGAAATATGCGAATTATATAATATTTTATTAGCACCAATCAAACTGAAAAAGAATTTTCCTTTATCATTTTCATTTGTTTCCAATCGAACTTCATGACATTCACATCATACTATTAGAATTTCATATTTTTTGTCGTTAATACATCGCTGCAATACTCGTTTGAAATTTTTGGAATTTTCAATCATTTTCACTGTTAGAGGTCAAAATTATAGTGTTCGAAAGATACCGAAAGTGTGAATCACAATATTTTATCAATTCCTATATGAACCTAAAAAGAATTTTTCATTTATCTCTAATCTAAATACAAAAAATTATCTGCTAAAACAAAAAAAAATCTTTTCCCACTTCCTCTAGTTCTAAGAGGTCAATTAACGTTGCGAAGGAAACATTGTTGCGTTCACATTCCACTACTAATAATTAAAATTTCTAGCTTGAAAACGTCATGTGCAATATTTGTTTGAAATTTTGGAATTTGCAAATTTTTCCACCGTTAGAGACCGCAATTATAGTTTTCGGAAGTTTTAAAGAGCATGAATTATAAGATGTTATCAATTCCTATATAACCCAAAAAGGATTTTTCGTTTATCTCTAAAAACAAATAATTATATCCTAAATTTAAAAAGGTGTGTTTTCCACCCCCTCTGGGTTTTTTATATATATATATATACTTCTGGGTGTATGTACTCATTGTTGGAAATGGAAATTTCGTGACCTTCACATTTCACTAACAAAATTTAAAATTTATAGCATCAATACATCGTTTGCAATATTCGTTTGAAATTGGAATTTTCAAATTTCCTCCGCTAGAGGGCGTAATCATAGCTTTAGAGAGATCCGGACAGACAGACAAACAGACGATAAAGCGAAACTATTATCTCGTTTTCTTTGAAATATATATTGTATAGAATGATTGTGTTGTAGAAATGTTTCACACTTTCGGAATCCTTCGAACACTGCAATTCCGCCCTCTAACGGTGAAAAAGATTGAAAATTCCAAAATTTCAAACGAATATTACAACGATGTATTAATGATAGAAATATGAAATTTTGGTGGTGGAATGTTAACTTCATAAAGTTTCGATTGGAAACAAATTACAATGATAACAGAAAACTCTTTTTCAGTTTGATTGGTACTAATTAAATATTATAATTCACATTTTTCAAACACCAAAAATTTAAATATATATATTTTTACAGATCACTAAATATGAAATAGCAGCTATATTATCGAGTTTTATAAATAATATATATATAGATATTTATATCTATATATATAGAGAGAGAGAGAATAAAAATTTGAAACATTAGTGTTAGTTTTTAAGAGATATTCCACTGACAGAAATAATCTTCCCACTTTTCTGAGAAAGGTGTGGGAAATGCTACTTTTTAGATTTAAGAATTAAAAGACGAATACTTTTATGTTATATAATTACTAACGAAATGCTATTTGCATTTTTCCCATCATCCGCTTGCTGAAATGAAACCTTTAAGGAATGAAACAGTAGATAAAGGAAAAACTTCTTTCTCTTTGAAAACGACCCCAGAGGCGATATACGTCCTTCAGTTACAAGTTAGTTCTGCAGAATAATTTTCTAAAGTTCTTCTCCTTTGCTGAAAACAATTCCGAATTAATTCTGTCAATATATCTTAATAATGGCTAACCCTTTAATGAATGTTTTAAGAGTAATTACAGTTGATTCTCTCGGTAATACTCGACAGGAAAAATTTCGTATCGCCTCCCAAAGGCAACTTGTGAACTAAACCTACGAATTATTAATTTTTACTTCTGTTGATTGTTTAAATAGATTTTTCACTTTATGTCGTCATTGATATGCAATCATAATTTAAACATTGAAGCTGTTACGTCTTTCCGTGTACCGTTTAATAAAATATTAGCAGTTTTGCTCTATTTATGAATATATTAGCCATTAGAATGTACTGAAATGGGAACGCGCAGTGGGAATGAAAAATATTATAGCAGAAAAAGTGTGATTGAAAATAACTGGTTTAAAGAATTTCAATCTTTTATGCTTCACGTACCCCCTAGAAATGTGTATGTAACTGGCGTACCCCTTGTATAGATAGATAAAACTATAGTTATAGTATAACAATGGGAATAAAATAAAACATATATATCAGTGGTTCTCAACCTTTTATGCTTCACGTACCCCCTGGAAATGTGTATGTAACTGTCGTACCCCTTGTATAGATAGATAAAACTATAGTTATAGTATAACAATGGGAATAAAATAAAACATATATATCAGTGGTTCTCACCTTTTATGCTTCACGTACCCCCTAGAAATGTGTATGTAACTGGCGTACCCCTTGTATAGAGAGAGAAAACTATAGTTATAGTATAAAAATGGGAATAAATTAAAACACTGACTTTGTTACTAGATCTAGCGACTTTTGAACTCTCACAAAGAGGTAAAATGACAAAGTGACCAATTCTGCCTTTTGTATTATTTGATAACATCTAATGAAATTGTGAAATTAGTGAGAAGTTGTCAATTATTCCCTTTCTAGCAATGTAGTATTACATTATTGCCAGAATTACGATAATTAGCGAGTTTGTAGGATACATAAGAGGTAAATATTGTCTATGATATCTACTCCATGATAATTATATTTTGCTCAATGATAATATAAAACATCCTAAAAAAATCACCTATTTTTATTTATATAAATGGGCAACGAAAGTGAGTTCTACTCTTATGCCAATAGCGAAGGGGAATAGAGGCACAATTACAATTACAAGAAGCTTGTAACAAAAATAAATACAAAAGGGCCGAAAACAAATGAATGGGAAAACAGTGTTTTCTCTGCAATAATAGCATGGGTAAAGTTTTTTCCATCCTTTCGCACATTTTTAAAACTCTGAAAATATTGATCTTAGAGTTATATGTATATATAATGGATATATCTTACGATTATATGACTTGAGATGGAATTGACGAGCGTCACGTTTTGCCCACCATGGGTTAATGATCAGATCACAAAGAACACAAGGGCGCAGAGAAGATTGGGGCAATGGGGCCCAGAATACAGCTGTTAGGAGACAGATGGTAACCTCCTATCAAGACACTCCAACGTGTTCTTTAACATACAGATCATATGGCTCTCCTGCACAAGGGGCTACAGCTTAAAGTCCCATCCGAAGGGTGGCGACCTTTCAAGCCCATCGTTGTCCCCTTTCTCACCGAGTTATTTATGTCTCAAAGCTGGCACTCGGATCTGGGAACTGCAGTTTACGGGTCTGGCGCGCTTACGACTGAGCCGCCCCCGCCCCCACATTGAGTACTATGTTTGAATGTAAAGAAAAGTGGCATAGTAAAATAATCAATTCTATGATTAGACACATGAAAACCGATTCGTTACAAATGTATTTTCGTGGAACAGCAAAGGATATTGAAATATTTCAGTTATCTTCGACGATAGGAAATATATCTCACTTCATGATTATGTGATAACTGAAGTGATTTACATTCATGAATCCGTTATGATCTTTCAGTTCTCTCCAAAAAAGCTGAATAAAATTAGAAATAAATATTTATCTTTCTAATTATTATTTCTGTACCGTGTTAAACTGTTTTAAACAAACACTTTTAGTAGTACCTTTTCATAAATCGCAGAATTCAAGCAATTCAGTTTTCTTGATATAAACGAGTGTCTTGAGTTTGTTTCGAGCAGAGCTAAATTTAGGGGGGGAGGCAAGGGGTCCTTGTCCTCCCCTTTGAGAATGCTATAAAGGGTAATGGAGACAAACAAGTTAGTAAACTATATTTCAGAATTTTTTAAATTTTGCTTAAGATTTTTAAGAAATTTGTTTAAGAAATTTTAAAGACGTCCGAAACGGAAAGTATAATGCTATACTACAATGATATTCTAGTCTTTTCTCCCTACATTTTTCTGTCCAATCGGGTCACTTGCCCCCCACCCCCACCTCTTTTAACTTTTTCCAGAACCATACCTGATTTCGATGATGTAGTTTTCTAAATTCCAAGATTCCGCTGTTCAATCATCACGAAGACGGAAATTTATTACTATCGTACATTTTTTTTTATTTCCAATATTTACTACAGAGAAGAATCCTAGAAGCTACACCTAGCTTTTATAGCCCTTGTCATATTAAACAGAAGTCACACCTGAAATACTGTCTCAGTTAGAGATAACACAATACACAAAGTTTGCCTTGCTGGAACAATAGTCCTAACAAAACGCCCTAACCACTATGCCAGTTAAGAATATATATATACACCCATCCCTCGATTTACACGGTAGATAGGTTCTGGGAAATCACCGTGCAAATGGAAAAGAAACACCTTATGGAGAATAGGGGCGATAGATTCCGAAGAAATCCTTGTTAGGAAAATTTTATTCATGCATATATATATCTCAAATATCAGTTGAGCAGTAATAATAAACATTAACGCAGCATTATTTTGTACTTTACTTTTACTATTTCAGATAAGTTTAGATTAATTTCTCACACATTTTTTTTTAGTTACGAAAAATATTCATCGTTAATGTAGATGTACGCCATCGATTCGAAGATCTCCCTGGTGCAGGAAGACCGAAGGAGGCCGTGAACGAGAGAACCATCGCTGCTGTTTGTGAACTCATTAAGGAAAACCCACAGATCACCATTCAGTCTAGGTGTCAGTGTATCGATTAGCAACATGGAAACAATTATACATCAATGTTTAAAGTTCTGAAAGCTCTGTGCCAAATGAATATCTCACAAAACTGACAGAACAGCAAAAAAGGACTAGAGTCGACTTGTGCAAGGAGATGCTGTCAATGTTTGAACCTAGTAGCTCCAAACGGTTAGCAGACATTGTCACAGGTGATGAGATGTGAATTTATTGCTATGTAACTCCCAGAAAGATCGACAAATACGTATGTTTGGGTTGCAAAAGATGAACTGCGTCCCTAAATCCCCTGACAAGACTTTCGCTAAAGGAAGAGGATGTTCGTTGTTTTTTTTTTTCAGTTCCCGAGAAATGGTAGTCTTGGACACACCTGAAAAAATGACTATAAATTGCCAATACCACAGCAACCTTGTTTTGCCCAAAATGGTTAGGGAGATGAGGTAGCAGCGTTCAACAACATGCGTGTCAAAATTTTCTTTCTTCATGTCAGTGCTCACAAAACACGGTAAATCTGGAGCGAAAAATCGAATAGCTACCTCAATCTGCTTATTCACACGATCTTGCACCATGCTATTTTTTGTTGTTTACAAAAATTTGAAAAGAACTTGCTGAAAAAAGGGAAGCCTTTTTTAAGGGTGCAGGAACTTGCAAAATGTAATGAAATCAAAATTTCGTAGTATACCCAAACTGGAGTACCACCAAACGTTCCAGAATTGGCGTAGACGTCTGCAATTTTTCATAAATCCTAGGAAGATGGGGATACTTTGAAGGACAAAATTTTGTTGAGGTAAATGCAATAGTTTTTGCTCTGCAAATGCAAGTCAAGAGCTTTTTGAACGCCTCTCGTAGAAGATTCAGATCTCGCTGACGGTTGAAAACAAGCTTGATTCATTACGATGTCGAGAGACAGATTGCATTGCAATGACAGGAATAAAATTTTAGGCAAAGAATATAAATATAACTTGTTAGAGATGACGATTTTATGAATATAGGAATTTACTATTATCAATTTATTCTTGAAAAAAATGATATCGATTAAAATAATTTTGTTGATATTTTTCTTTCGGATGACATTCCAATAATCACCCTTGACGCTAAACCACTTCTACTTCATGATATGTATTATATCTACATACGTCGAAAAAATTCAAAAAGAACTCAGAAATGTTTTACCCTACCGTGCAAAACTGAGTCTATAATCATGTAAAATGAAACTGGTTGCATTTTCCTAATCGTGTAAAACCGAGTCTATCATTTTGTAAATCGAAACTGGTTGCATTTTTTTCTCCGTGTAAAACCAAAAACGGGTAAATGGAGGAAAAGGTGTATACAATAATGTAAGCATCCAGATATTTATATGTAGTTTAAATGATTTTTAAACAATCTATCTAAGAATATTCAAACTTGCTTGTAAGAAAAAGCCATATCTTACAAAAAAAAGCAATTGTGCCATCAAACTTCACTTTATATAAATTTTTTATTCTTTCAGTTACTATAAATATTCCGAATATGCTAAGAAACGATATATTATCATTTCGATGAAAATATTTTAATTTCTTTCAGGTGCTTCGGGAAAGAGCTGCACGAAAAATGTGGTACGATTTATTCTTCTCATCTAAGAATAATGGGCAGGCTCATACAGCACACTCCAGAAGCGACTTATCTCTTGCAGAACAGAGAAGAGGAAAATGATATTTTCTTTCGGATGCGGGGGGGGGGGAGATTTATTTGACATTTAGCTTTATTGTTAACTTTGAAAAAAAAATCCTTGTTTACATGTTACTCTTTTCAGCAATATTCTGCTGAAAACAACTGAATCGATGAAATAAAGATTTACATCAACGAAAACGTTTTTATTGAGTTTGTATTTAAGAAATTAGACAGAAAGAAAGTGAAGTTATCATATCGCAATGAAAGAGAGGCAATGATACACGTTCATTTTAAAGTGTACGGAAATATCCCTCCGCAAATTTTATCACAATTCATTCTAAACATTTAAGTTCCAAACATTTAAAACGATGAAATAGTCATCTGTTATCCTGCAAAATTTTGTAAATGAACATGTAAGGATATAAAATAAATCTATGAACGTACCATTTAAAAAATAGTTACTTCATTTCCAAATATTTAATTTCTGTGATCTCTAGCAAAGGGTGCACAATATTTTTTGGCATTGGGCCGAATAGAAAAATATTACTATTGCTGTGGGTTAGGCTCAATTGCTTGATGGTTTCTATTCTTATGTCGACGATAATCTACGTCCGTAGAGTAGTACAGTCGCTCAAAAAATATCCGAACACTATGGTTGATTACAGAATTCAGAAAAATATCTGGCAACGATTTTTTCAGAAATGAGTGATCTGGCAACCTTCGTGTATAGTAGAGGTCCTGTATAGTTTGAGGCTGGCCATCTCGGTGATTCACTGCCATTTATTGATTGAGTCACGTGGTTCATGGACGCCATGTTTTGTCATACCGTGAGACGAAAGCCTATGAGTTAGTGTATGGACCAAATTAAACCTTCCCAGTTGTTACAGTTTTATACATTTCTACAACTTTTTTTGTCTATAAAAGTTGTCATATTTTATGAACGCCTCACTCCGCTGCATTTTGGTGTAAAAATTTCAGTCAAAGAAATAAATTAATGAATATTTATTTTGGAGAAACTTCATCAGAAGACGGCAAACGGCTGCAAAAGTGAAATGAGCTAACTGAAAACCAAAAAATAATTTCTTTTAAGGATCGTTTGAAAAACGAGCTAATGTTTCCACTTTGTCGTCTGCTTATGCCAGTATTTGTTCGTCTGTCTGTCTGTCTCTCTGTTAACTGTTGTCTGTCCATCTGTCTTTCCGCGTTAACTGTTGTCTTTCCATCTGTCTGTCGGTCTATAGACAATCAATTTTTTTTTTACTTTTAGAGATAAATAAAAAATTCTTTTTGGGTTGGATAGGTGTCGAACAAATATTGCGATTAGCAGTTCTGAAAATTTTCAATAGCTTTAATAACGATTTCTAGCGATGGGAAAAGATCGAAAATGCTAAAATTTTAAACGAATATTGCAAACAAACTATTTACACTGGAAATGTGAAATTTTGGTAGTACAGTGTTATGGTCAGAAGGTTTACAATGGCAACAGCGATTTTCCGTCTTAGTCAAAAGGGGGTGCGAAAATGAAACTTTTTTAAGGAGATAAACGATACATTATATACATATAAATATTTGTTTTACAGGCACTAGCAAAATATTAAGGATTTAAACAATATTTGATAATCTCAGCGTTACCTGTAGACGTTTAAACGTCTATGAATCAATAAATGATTTTGTGGAAAAATTTCGCCCACATGCGGGATTCGAACCTAGATCACTCCAGAAACATGACGGAGTATTCTAACCTGTTGAACTAATGCCGCCTCAGTCTTTTTACCACTAATAATGACTATGACTCTTCCGTGAATTTTGGGCGCCATCTATGATCTCGGGTAGCAACTATTTCTTTTTTAGTGCTCTGAATAAGATTGAAATAAATAATGAATCACATCACGCTATTTAGCGTCATTAATGATTCAAACAATAATTGATAATATCAGCGTTACCTGTAGACGTTTAAACATTTATAAATCAATAAATGTTTTTTGTGAAAAAAGCGACGTTAGTTCAACAGGTTAGAATACTCTGGAATGTTTCAAGAGAGGTGCGAGTTCGAATTCTGTGTGTCGGCGAAATTCTTTTCCACAGAAATATTAATATTTACATTTTTCGAATCCCCATCAGCTGGAATTTCCAGTGTTAGAGAGTGCTAAGGGCGATAACTAAAACTCGAAAGGCGATCTCTAGCGTTGGAAAAAAGCTGGAAAATACAAAACATTTAAATAAGTATTCCAAACGATCTATTTTTGCTAGAAACTTAAATTTTGGGTCATAGAGTGTAATGAAAGTGGTTTATCATAATAGTAATGATTTGTCCCGTTGATAAAATGCAAACATTTGTGCTTTAAGAGATAAATGAAAATTTGTTTTCACATTATAAAAATAAAAATAAATACCCCCTCAAGCAGCTGCTTGCCACAGAGGTCTGACAGGAGCCTGTCAGTTTATATGCCACAGTAGAAGATCTGAGATGATGGCAGGACCTCAGCAGAAAACAACACGAACATCCATGCCTTACCCGGGGCTCGAACCCAGATTATAGGTACTAATAAAATATTAATAGTTTATTTTCTCAATTATATAGTAGTTCGAATTTCCGCTGTCACAGGATACTGAAAGTGTAAAATAACTAGAAGAACGCATATTGTCTCTGGCGCATATGGGAATCTCATTTTCAAAGAGAATGAAGTTCTTCCTTTGCCTACTTTTTCATTCCTTAAAAGTTTTAATTATGGATGTACAAGCAGCTGTTTGAGGGGTTATTTATTTATTTTTTAATATGTGATGGGAGAAATGCACATAGTAGTATTTTTTTAGTAATTATAAAACATAAGAAGTATTTATCTTTTACTTCTTAAATTTAAAAAGTTGCTTTTCTCTCGCTCCTCTGAAAATAGTGAGCAGATAATTGCTGTCAGTGGAATTTCTTCCATAACAGAACTCTACACGTCGAAATTTCTACCATAAACATGATCTCTAATGATATAAATTAAAGCTACCTTTTAAAATGCGAATTACATTTCATTAGTAATCAACTAAAAAAGAGATTTCTAATTATCTCTTAAAACAAAACCGTTCCGTTTCTTACCTACCGTGGGCTTAGGGTCAACTCATTGTGGTCAATGGAATTTTCAAGACTGTCACATTCCACGACCAAAATTTCAAATTTCTAGCATAACTACATCGTTTGCAAGATTCGTTTTAAATTTTGAGATTTTTCTATTTTTTCCACCGTTAGACGGCGTAATTATAGCTTTTGGGAAATTCGCAAAATGCAAATTGTAATATTTCATCAATACCTGTCCAACTCAAAAAGAAATTCTAATTTATCTTTAAAAACATGCAATTTTCAGTTAAAACAAAAAAGTTTGCATTCACCCTCCCCCCCCCCCTGGGTCTAAAGGGTCAAGTGATTGTTGCCAATGGCAACTTCGTAACCTTCACATTTCAGCACCAAAATTTCAAACTTCTAGCATAACTACATCGTTTGGAATTTTCAAATTTTTCCACTGTTAAAGGGCGCAGTTATAACTTTTGGGAGATTCGAAAAATGCAAATCGTAATATATCATTAATACCTATCTAACACAAAAATAATTTTTTATTTTTTTTGTATAAAGAAAAATGTTCGATGTCTACAGACGGAGAGACAACAAAGCGAATTTGTCTTTTTTTTTAAAAAAAAAAAGCCCCAAAATTTTCTTTTCCATTTTTATCCGTTTTCTAAAGTGATTCCAATCATGAATACTGAAATCTGTATTAAATATTACCCCACCCTTTTCCGGAATCCATAAGTACCGTGCAATACGGTATATAATTACAATAATAATTGATTAGCTATTTTTTACCCTTTTCAAAAAATTAATCCCCTAAACATATTTTTAAAGTACGCTACTATTCCGAGTACCATTTTTTGGTAGTATTGAAATATCATCTGTGAGGTCAACACTTTGAAAATAACGAGTTAATTCAAAAAGTCGTGAGTAGTTAATTAAGAAATATTTAAAAAAAACTTTTTACGGCAACGAAATATTTAAGATTTCCAGAGCAGGCATAAATGCTTTGACCATTATGTAGGCTTTGCAAAAAAGTAATTGTACATGTCAGATACTACTGACAATATTCATCTTATGCATCTATTCCTCGCAAAATAAATGTTCTCTTGACTTTCAGTAAGCCCATGTATTTTATTAGTTTCTTCTTTGTTCGTGATGAATGATTTGCCCCTTCCTCTGTATTTCGAGATAGGAAAATTTCACTTTCTTTGGTAACAACAGACCTCTATGGCATATTACATTTACAGACTCCTGTCAGATCTCTATGGCAAGCAGCTGCTTGATGGGGTATTTTTTATTAAAAGAAACATTTTATCTTAAACGAAATAATGATCTTTGAATGTCTTTCTTCAATCTAGATACAGGGAATTATCTAAGAATAATTTTTTAAATATAGATTTTATATCTATATGACAAGAACATTCATCATGAAATACCAAAGTAATACTGCATACTCCAACAAATACTAGTAAAGTTTTTTTTATAGTATTTGGAAAAGCCACTTTCTATTAGCTGCGATGTAGAGTTGAAATATGATAGAAGGTGGCCATCAGATTGGAAAGGCCACTTTCCATCAAATGGGACGTTAAATTCGTGACTCATTGCAGATGAGACATACCCTGTGCATGCTAAATAATACTCAGGTTGTTAAAGAACACTCTCTTTAAGGGGAAGTTTCCATTTATATCAATAGCTCTCCAGTGTATCCCTTCTGCTAGTCAATTTTCACTTGCCGTTTAGTATATTGTGTGCAAGTAGAAGTACAGCCTTTAAACAACCCAATTCCACATACCACCAACTTTAAGAAAATGAATTCACAGGACAAATGACACTAAAACGGAGATTCTCACTTAATGATACCTTTTCTTTAACAGGCTGAATGAAAATTGATACCATAATCAACACTTAAAGATGACAGAATGGGGCGACCTCACGCGATCCTTGCGCTGCCTATTGCAACTCCTCTTTACAAGGGAACAACCTACGCATTTAGCTCGGCTGTTTATAGTAAGAAATTTTCATTGCACTCTGCGTAAGGAAGAGAACCGGCTGAAGGCAGAGCAAAGTTCATTTCTTCGAGACAGCTACCGGAAGACGAGACCACCACTTCCACTTTATCGGTAGGGTGAGGAAAGCTGAGCAGGAAAGGAGTGATATGACGCACTTCCTGGAAACGGCGTCATCTACGGTCACGAAACGGCTGAACAGTTAGTTATAAGAGAAATGAAAAATAAAACAACCAGAATGCAATCACGGGGACGCTCTTCAGTCTCCTCATCAGTGACTAGTAAACTTTTCTTCAGGATGCATTTATCTTGCTGCTGGTAACTTTGAAGTCTAATCGTTGATAGTTAGTGCTTTCTGAGAAGCGGAAAAGGGCTCTTTCGTGGCCTACAGGTAAATGACAAATTCAATATTTTTGTTTGCTATCTTGGAAAAGTTTCTTAAGCTGGTAATATGTAATTACAGCAGTACATACTAGAAAAAGTAGGAGGAACCTAGCTATAAAGATTGGAAAGACGGTAAAAATTAAAAATTAAAATTAAAAAGAGCTAGAAAATCTAATCTAGCATTTCGCAACCTTATAGCAGTGGCAGAACCACGGAACCCCAGAATGATATTATCAAGTTCTACAGAACCCCGAACGATATTGCCAAGTTTTAGGAACCCTAAACAAATACCAAAAATATTTTCCCGTCCCCCATCTCTTCCCGTCCCCCCATCTCTTCCCGTCCCCCCCATCTCTTCCCTTCCCCAAAAACGTTTTTTCCCCGAAAAACATTTCTCAGATTTATTGCAATCGTTGCACCATGGAATCTTTTGCAAGGAAGTTTTAATTGTTAATTAATCGGTGTGAGACCTAAGCTTTTTTTCCCTTGCACGTCATTAATTCTTAGGCGAATTTTGGATAAACTCGCAGTTCTTTTTCCACTGAAAATTTCTTTGTTAATTTTTATATTCCGAAAGATGAAAAAGATGTTTTGCACAAATATGTGGTTGGAAACTGAATTCAAATATGGATACTCTTCCTGCAATTGCACGATACTCTTCTTATCTCCGAAAACCAGAGTTTTCGTGGAAACAAACACTGTTTCAATCTCTTGCGACGAACATTAATTGCTCGTTTCAATAAAGCAAAAAAAAGGTTACTCCCCTTCGCCCCGGAAGGAGTTAAGTGGCGACTGCCAGTCTATACACCTAGATGACATTCTCCACGAATATGTGTTTTAGCATAAATGGCTCTTTTCAATATTAGTTTAAAATTTGCGATTTCCAATTTCAATCGATTTTGACGGTGGAAATTGAAATCAATAGAGAAATTGGGAAATGTGAATGGCATTGCTGCAATGTTTAATATTTATCCAACCCTGAAAGAAATATGTTTCATTTATCTCTAAAAACGAAAATGTTGAATGTCTATAAACGAATGGACAAACAGGTGATAAAGTGCAAACAATAGCTCGATTTCTTACATATATATATATGCAAAATCCTCATACTGCCATGGGCTACGAAGGTCCAACAAGACTGTGTAATTTTCCTCTCCATATGTGTCTATTCTGATCTACAGCTTCTGCATTTGGCCATTCTTGGCCAGTTGTAGCAAGGTCCTGTTTGACATTGTCTGCTCATCGTTTCCTAGGTTTCCCCTTTTTCTGAAACCCTTAGACACATTTGTCATAATCCTGTTCGTCAATCTGCAGCTATGCAAATTGGCAACATGGCCAAACCAACGCAGTCTCTCTGCACAATATGCTGCTCAAAGGAGGTTGATGACTCCTTCTTCTAACCTCATCATAGCTAGCCCATGACATTGGAGAAATCACAAGCTTTAATTTGAGATATGACTCGTTAAAGTTGAACCCCGCGAAAATCCGCCTCCTCCATTTTTTTATCAGGGGAGAGGGAATAGTGGGAGAAAAATTCTTAATAGTTTAAGACAGTCATTATACGAGCTTTAATTAGCATATAATTCGTAAGTGTAGGCCCCCGCATTCGCAAGATATAGTAGAACAGCTTTCACAGTTCCCATTTCTAGGGGGGGAGAAGAATGCATGAGGGTGGCAACTATAACACTCACTGCATCACAAGATTTCATTTGACACATAGCTTGTTACTTTCAGCACTCGCATGTAGTAGATATAGGGGGTGAAAGTTTTGTAGCCTATGACATTCGCCGCGTCAGAAGCTTTCATTTAACGCATAACTTGTGCAGTTCACAACTCGTGTTCTGGAGATATAGGGGGGACAATTGGTTTCATATCCCCTCCTTTTCAGATGTGGTACGAAAGCAGGGGAGTCAATTTTTTTATAGCCTATGTCATTCGCTAAGTCAGAAGCTTTGATTTGATACAAGGCTTGCTACTTGAGATATAGGGGAAGAATTGTTTTCATATTTTCCCTTTTGTAGGGGGAAACGAAAGCATTGGGGATCAATTTTTTTATAGTCTATGTCATTCCTCGTGTCACAAGCTTTTATTTCACATATAAATCATTAAATTTCTCCATCGCGTTCGAAAGCGATGGCGGAACAATTTTTTGTCAAATCGCAAACCGACAAATGCCAAAGCCAAAAGCTATAGGAAGATAGGCAATAGTGGGATTGGTTTTGTGAAATTTAATACAATGGACGCAATCGAGAAAACTTTACAAAATCTAGGGCAGTTGGCAAAATTTGCCACTTCGTAAAATACAGTAGAGTTGTGAAGAATGGGATTGATTTTGGGAAATTAAGAAGATTGTGTACAATTGAGAAAATTTGGCAAAAACTTGTAGAGTTGGAAAAATTCGACGGGTAAAAAGGAAAAGGAAAAAATCGGTTTAATTATTTAGTAAAATCATGGCTAGGTTGTAAAAACTAGGCACTTGACAAAACCCATAATCGATGGAAGCTGGCAACTTACCCCCCCCCCACCACCACCACTGAACGAAATCATGGTACGTCAATGACAGAAGATACATAATTAAAATTGTGTAAAGTACTTATTTTTTTCATTTGGCAAAATTTTATTTCGGAGTTGGCAAAATTTCGTTCTCTCCCCCTCCCCCCACAACCATAGTTCTTCGCTACTCCCCTGCCTCTGACTTGAACTCTTTTGCACACAGTGAGCTAAATGTACAGGTCATAAGATTCCCAGGTGCTCAGAGAAGGTTGGGGTAGACCAGTGTCACTAGACCAGTGTCTCGCAAACTGTGTGCCGCGGAACAGTAGTGTGCCGCGAGAGATTTTCAAATTGACACTAGATATTCCAAGATTTCATTTTGACTTGATTTGTGTTATCGACGTGCTTTAATAAAAATCTTTCAGATTTTATCAACTGGGATCTTGTAAGTGTTTATCAAAGCTTTTTCCAAATTTTGGTATTAATTTTTGATTATTTCAAGCCATAGAATGGGCAAATATTTAAAAACAAACACCGAATTATGATTAATTATATTTATTATTATATTTATTTTAAATAAAATGCATTTAACGAAACTTCAATTTTCCTCTTTTTATGTAACCATCAAAAATTTTATTTTAGGTGTGCCGCGGAAAAAAAATTAGATTCAGTGTGCCGCGGAAAAAATTAGATTCAGTGTGCCGCAGAGTAAAAAAGGTTTGCGAGACACTGCACTAGACAGCTGTTAGGAGAGAGATGGTAGCTTCCCGTTACTGCCATCCAGCATGTTCTTTCATGTACACACACAGGGTACACGTCCCATCCGACAGATAAGAGTCTATAAATTTCAGAAACTGCACTTGTTAAAATAAGAAGTTTGAACTAACAGCTTTCGTTAGCGATTTCATATAATTTTACAAATATAGATTTTGAAATTTATTAGACACTAGCATTCATTCCCTGACCTTAGGGTTCGATTCCGTACTTAAAATGTGTCACCATTATCAGTAACCAACAGGATAAGATATGCGGCACCGAGGCAATTGTAAAACAATAATTCATTGAAGCTACTTTGAGCCGAAGAACACCTACGAAAAGGAGGAATTTGAAAACTGATGAAAGGAAAACTGATCCTTTCATAAATGTAAATGTAAAGCAGTGAAAACCTCGACAACTCTTTTCCTGCTTATGCCTAAGGTTGAAGATTAACCCAAAAGAATCAACCCAAAGTTGAAGAGTAAACTGAGACTTCATAGGGTACAAAATATTTGAAATCGAAGATAAAATAAATCGATGAGACTGTTGCTTCTACAAGGATTACAAATTCAGCTTGATCATGGAAAGCTTTAATTCATTATATTCAGCTCATTTTATATAATTAATGCAAAGTTGGCCGAGTGGTTAGTGCACTTGGCTACTAATCTAAGGGACTTGGGTTCGAGCCCCGGGTAAGACATGGATGTTTGTCGTTTTTCTGCTGAGATATGATGAATATTTGTCGTTTTTCTGCTGAGTTCCTGCCATCTTCTCAGACCTTCTACTCTGGCATATAAACTGACAGGCTCCTGTCAGACCTCTGTGACAAGCAGCAGATTGAGGGGCTATTAATTTTATTATTTATTTTATCAACTTGATCTGATCCATATCAGGATTTACTTAATTACTGCCATATACACTTCCTGACCAAAATTGGTTCAGTCGGTAGCGTTTCAGACTCGTAATCTGTAGATCTCAGATTTTAGCCCCAACTATGCCAGCGTTGAAATTTATCTCCTCTAAACCCGTGCCCTGATCTCGGTTAGAAAAATGACACCGATGTGCTTGGAAAGGCAGCCGTCCATCAGATGGAATGTAAAGGCGTTGCGCCGTGTACTCTGGGCATGAAAAACAAGCTGGATAGTCTTGACGGGGAAATTTCCATTTCTTTCCTAACAGTTGTCCAGTGGGTCCATTCCCCCAGCCTTCCCTGAGCCCTACGGGTCTTTGTGACCTAGCCATTTAGCCCATTGTGAACTAAACAAAAATGCTTTTCGGAGGTAAAACTACCCAACCATACTAAAATATTAGACTTTCCATGTTATGTAGATGAATATTTAACTTCGAAGCTCTATACTTCCAAAAATATGCATTTAGTAGAAAAATGTGATAGAAAATAAATTGAAGTTCATAATCAAATCTATTCAAATCTCGATTTTCAACAATATTCGTTTGATATTTAATAAAGAGTTATCGAAGATAGAATATTTCGAAACAACAATGAGTCATAAGAATTTACCTCAGAAATTAAATTAAACCGTAAATAATAACTGTTATTTCAAACCATTTAATAAAAAAAATCATTTTAAAAGTTTTTTAATGATTATTCAATATGAGACATAATTGTACATGATTGTTAAAAAACAAAATAAATCATTGTGAAATATTCCAGCTGCCATAACCCTTTAGATACTAAACGAATATTGTTGAAAAGCGAGATAAAATAGATTTTATTTTGATCTTTATTTTATCTTCATTCACATTTTTCCATTGAATGAATATTTTAGAAGTTATAGAGCTTAGAATTTGTATTCCTATTGACATAACATTGAGATTCTCCAATATTCTTGTACGTCAGTGCATACTCAATGCAGAGGTGCAACAACTCATTTTAATCCTTGTCGAACATCAATTAGTACTGCTCACTCACCTCATTATTATATACATTATAAAATAAGTCAAAGGCTTAGTTACCGAATAATTTAGTCAATGCTAAATGAATTCTGTGTCACCCTTAATATGAATGGTTCACAGTCTTAGCTAATGAACTTGATTCGTGTCAAGCTTTAACTGCTTGGATGTTATTTGACACGTTTAACATTATCACTGCACAATATTAACAACGTGATCCATATTAAGATTAATATGGAACAAATATGCAATTGGTGAGTTATGTATACTTACATATCTCATAAGCCTACCTACTCTGGTCCATTTATGATTTCAGTTTGCAGCAATTTTAATGAAGCATTTACTTATACGGGTCTGTTGCGGAAATACCCTTATGTTATACACTGGTTTCCATAAATTAAGGAAAACTCAGAAAAATTATGATAAACCAAAAAACTATATGAATGATTTTGATGAAATTTGATGGTAAAATTAATTACAATGCTAGGTTCAGAATGGCATAAAATATTTTACACTAGAAACATTTCTATTCAAAAAATAACACTTACAGGAACTTGCCCAAAAATGAGGTGTCAGAATGCAATGGGAAAAGTTCTTTAATAACGAGTCTGGTCATCCCTTACAGCAATGCAGGAACGAGAGTGATGTTCCATGCTGTTTATGATGTTGTGAATCAGCTCAGTAAGGAATAACGATCATTGCTACTTTAAAGCAGTAATAAGCTCCCCCTTTGTTTCAGGTGGCAGGTTGAGGGCAGCAACAAGTCTCCCTAGAGCATCCCACACATGCTCAATCGATTTTGGTCGGGAGATCGAGCTGGCCATTCCATGCGCATAATGGTCTCCCTTGAAGGTATTGTTCCACTAGTCGAGCTCTGTGTGGCCAGCGTTACCGTCTTGTAAGATGAATGTTTCACCTATTGTACCAGCGTAAGGACGTACATAAGGGTCCAGGATGTCATCTCTAAACCTTTGATAACCGCTCTACAAAATGGTCAGAGACAAGACCCGAAATTAAATTCTATCATTGAAATGTTACAATCGAAAACGATAAAAATCACAGATCGATTATCTGACAGGTACTTCGAATATAACACAACATTAGAAAATTCTGCCAACAAACACACAAGCAGCTAATTGAGTAAGTTATCTTGAATATCTGGTGGACAGTTACTATAGGACAATCTAGCTAGGCACTCAGTATCACTGGCAAGTTCTTGAAAAGTTTCACCACTCTTCTGCACTGGATGTTTAAATTAAATCATATAGTATCACTAAATCTGAGTTCTAATGCAAATACCAAATTTTTATAATCATGTCGTTTTTCTTCTGGAAGAGATTCTAAAACTTCTGCAGCAGAATTTCTTAAGGAAGCTGCAAGAAAACTGGTCTTCTGAAACTCATTCCACTCATTAGCTTTAGCGATGACTTCAAATTGTGTTTAAATACTGTCCAAGATGATTGACCATCATATGCGGAAAGTTTAGTTGAATTTCTAGTGATATGTGTAAAAACATTATTGTCACCAAAATTACCATTATCACAAGAAGAAGGTAACATTTCATTTCTTAAAATCTGGAACTGGCCAACCAGTATCAAGTTTAATGTTAAAATCACAAGTACACCCAATTATGTTTTTGCACAGTAGATAGGTTCCAGAAAAAACAGTGTAAAAAAATACAGTGCATATGAAAAATAGAAGATTGATTCCAGACGTGAAAACCCAGTACAAATAATAAGTTGTTTTCAAACAAATCACATAAAAAACTTTAATTAAATCTTTATTTGATTTTTATTCATTTAAACACATTTTTTATTTTATAAACTTATAAAGATAATTATTTGTACATATGTAAAGCAAATTATCCTTCATAAAGAAAATAATATGTCACTAATTCAAGAATACAATAGTGCAAAAAAATGACTTACATATGCATATTAACTAGATTTTATTCGTTGTCACTTTCTGACAGTCCATGTGACCTGGCCATTTAGCCCATGGTGTGCAAAAAAGTGCCGCTCAGAGGTAAAACAATCCAACCCGGAGTGAGTGGATCAAAAGAGATAGCTTTCCTTCTCTGCTTTTGTATAGTTGAATTATCCAACATCGTGATAACCTTAACGAAAAATATTTGAATTATAGTCAAAAAATCAGATTATAAAAAATTGTAAATTAACTATTAGCAAAATTTAATAAATTTATATTAGGCACACAAAACTTCAAAAAAACAAAACATTTTTTTTTATTTCTTTTATTAAACATCTAAACACTTCTAACTTTAAACACGAAATGAGAGACCAAGGCTAAAGTATGTATTGAAGATAAAAATTGAGGGGAATTCCCAGAACTCAATGTTGCCATTTTATTCCGAATGAAGTAGGTTTTGCACAATTTTTCCATAAAGCAGAGCGTAGAATAGATAAAACTTATTGTGTAATTATGTTAGTGTAGTTTTTATTTCGGGATTTTATTGCACAAAATGTGTTTCTATAGTTCATTTTCAAAGTTAAAACTACTTCGAAAATTTTGACCATAAAAGCGGCATCTTTGTTATAAATATAAAATCTAGGAATATTTTCTTGAATAGGAATATTTATTCAGAATTAAATTCAAATGGAGATTTTTAAAAGGCGCCGTTTGAACCGTGTTAGATCAAAATAAATCGTGTTAAAGGAGAATTGGATATTTTTTTCTAAACCGTGTTAAATCAAAATCGTGTAAAAAATCCGTGTAAAAAGAGAATTGGGTGTATAATGGGGCAAAAATTAAATTATACACAGACAACTATTTCTTATTTCAAAGCAGAAGGACAAGTTTGAGATTTCCTATAGGACGACAAGAATTTCGCGGGTGAAAAAGAGTTCCCGGGCTCCCCCGCCCTCGGTTCATCCCTGCATTAATATCCCTGCACAAAAGTACTGCTTAGTTAAAACAACCGAAAATTTTGAGCTGCAAAATTCATCTCAAACATTTACTGCCCAAATATTTCCGAATGTTTAAGTATCTTGGGTATTAGGTGGTTTAACTTTATAACCAATGATGAGGTTAGGCAAAGGAGTCTGCAACCTCCTTTAAGCAGCATATTGTGCAGAGAGAGACTCCGCTGGTTTGGCCATGTTGCCCGTATGGATAATTATAGATTGGCGAATAGGGTTATGAACAGTGTGCCTAGAGGCCTCAGAAGGAGGGGGAGACCTAGGATGCGGTGGGCTGACAATGTCAAACAGGACCTTGTTAGAATTGGTGTACAGTGGCCGGATGCAGCAGATGTAGCTCAGGACAGATATGCTTGGAGAATTAAACTGCACGGTCTGGTTGGACCTCCGTAGCCCATGGCTGCTTGAGGATGATGATGATGAGGATGAGGATGACTATACTATTTGCATAACTTATATCCCAAAAATTAGCATTGAAAAGCTGATGATTCAAAGTAATGTACACTACTTTTCTATCGAAAACGGAAGTATGTATGTATTTGAAGTCGTCACTCGGAAATTCTCGAACGTCTAGTTATCTTCCTCTTACTCCCACATATTTCTTCTTCTTCCCACATCTTCAATCACTTGCGGTCAGAAGCCTGTTATTGTGTGGAAATTGCATCATATTTTTTAATCATTATATCTTCTTTTTTCGGACGTCACATCTTTGTCTTTCGAATGATTGACGTAAACATTAAGAATCGATACCACGGAAATACATTCCGATTATTCATTCAATTCAACTCTTCTTACCCTGGCAAACAACAATGCTCATTCATTTTCTTTATTACCCTTCTCAAACATATTCTCAAAATGCATCAGTGGCGCAAATTTGCTTTTATTTTAACGTCATTTAGATGTAATAACATATTCTAAACCATGATCGGCGCTTTTACATTTCAGGAAGAATTCTTCATTGATCATAAAGATCAAAAGAAATCACCATTGATCATAAAGATCAAAAGAAATCACCATTGATCAAAAAGATCACTGAGAAATGACCCTTGATCAGAAAGAGCACTGATATATCACCATCCATCAGAGAGATCACTTATAAATCACCATCTATTAGGGAGATCCATAAGAATCACCGTTGAAAAGAAAGATTGAAAGATAGATCTTTGGATCAGAAAGATCAAAAAACGTTATAAATCAGAAAAATCTCCAAGAAATCATCATTGATCAAAATATCAATGTGAAACCAAAATTAATAAGAAAGATAACTAAGAAATCACCACGATCAGAAAGATTACAAGTAATCTCCATTGATCATAAAGATCACTAACAAACCACTGTCAAACAGAAAAATCGCTAAGATATCACCATGGATCAGAAATATCAAAAGAAAACTTCATCCATCAGAAAGATCACAAAAATTCCACATTAACCAAAAACATCACAAAAAACTTCATCAGAAAAATCATTGAGAGATCACCATTGATCACCAAGATTAGTAAGCTATCTCCGTTGATCAGAAAGATCACTAGGATTACACCATCGATCAGAAAAATCACAAAAGAACTCTATTAATCAGAAAGGTTACAAGAAACTATCCATTGACCGTAAGATTACTGAGAAATCACCATTGATCAGAAACATCACTAAATATCTCCATTTATTAGAAGGATCACTAAGAAATCACCCTTGATCAGGGAGATTACAAGCATTGTGCTTGGATCAGAAAGATCATAAAAATCGCCATTAATCACAAAGGATCGCTAAGAAACTGTCACTGATCAGAAAGATAAAAAAATTCAACCTTATTCAGAAAGATCGCTAAGAAATCACCACTGATCAGAAAGATCACTCTAAAATCACAATTAATAAGAAAGATCACTAAAATATCATCATTGATCAGAAAAATTCACTGTAAAAATCATCATTTATCAGACTAAGAAATCACCATCAATAAGAAAGATCATAAGAAATTTCCAATTGATCAGAAAAATTACAAAAATCGCCACTGATCAGAAAGATCATTATAAAAATCACGAACGATCAAAAAGAACACTAAGAAATTATCATTCATCGGAAAGATCACAAGAAATCTCCATTTATAAGAAAGATCACAAAAACACCTTTAACCTGAAAGATCACAAAAACACCTTTAACCTGAAAGATCACAAAAACATTGATGAAGGAGACTACTGAAATTTTGTCATTGATCGGGAGGATCATTAAGAAATCTCCACTGATCAGAAAGTTGAGAAGAAATCTCCATTGATCAGAAAGATCACTAGGAAATCATCACTGATCAGAAAGGTCACAAACAATCTCCTTGGATCCGAAAGCTCACAAAAATATCACCATAAATCAGAAAGATCCCTAATAAGCATAACTCATCAAAAAGATCACTCTAAAATCATCATTAATTGGTAAGATCACTAAGAAATTACGACTGATCATATAGATCACTAAACAATTACCATCGATCAGAAAGATCACAGAAAATCTCCATTCATCAGAAAGATCACAAAAAAACCACTAACCAGAAATATCACAAGAAATATCTATAAAGATCACAAAAACATTGATCAGAAAGTTCGCTGAGGAACCACCATTCATCAGAAATATCACTAAGAAATCATGATCGGTCAGAGAGATCACTGAAAAATCACCATTGGCTGAAATATCACTAAGAAATCTCCATTGATCAGAAATATCACTAAGAATTCACCATTGATCACAGAGATCACAAGAAGTCTGCGTTAATCGGAAAGTTCACGAGAAACTCCCATTTTATCAGAACGATAAAAAAAATCCCATTAATGAAAAAGATCACTAAGAAATCATTATAGATCAATAAGATCACCATTGATCAGAAAGATCACTAAGAAATAATTCTTGTTTTCTTTTTATCCTGAGTGCAATAACAAGATTACTGAAGATTAAAATACAAAAGATGCTGTTTAACGTGGCTCGGTTAACTGAGCTTCGATCAATTCAGAAGTTATCATTTTAAAACATTATTTAAAGATTCTTAGTTTGTGTAGATGATTGAGGTTTCCATTTCAATAAGCAGGAAAAAAATGAATATTTTTTTATTCTACATTAACGTATTTTGTGGTGTTTTGAAAACATTTAGGTCGTAACATAAATATTGTGCAACAAATTTTACAAGAAATTTTATTTTGAGTAATCTGATATTTTACAAAGTATTCATTAAAGTCTCATAAATTTTATTTCAAATGTTGTTTCCGGTGTACAAATGATGTAAGGCGTGTTAACTGCAACTGACAGTGCAATTGTTCAGGCCTTAAATCAATGTCTCGCAAACTATTTTTACTCTGCGGCACACTGCATCTAATTTTTTTCCGCGGCACACTGAATCTAATTTTTTTTCCGCGGCACACCTAAAAAAGAATAAAAGCAAACTCTATATAATCGACATTATATTTGCGCTTTGTTGAAGTAATCAGTCTGGTTTTACTTGAAGATTTGTTCTCGTTCTTTAATTCATAACTCGGTGTTTGTTTTAAATATTTGTCCATTCTATGGCTTGAAATAATCAAAAATTAATACCAAAATTTGGAAAAAGCTTGATAAATACTTACAAGATCCCAGTTGATAAAATCTGAAAGATTTTTATTAAAGCACGTCGATAGCACGTCGATATTAAAGCACGTCGATAACACAAGTCAAGTCAAAATGAAATCTTTGGAATATCTAGTGTCAATTTGAAAATCTCTCGCGGCGCACTAGGAATTTCCCGCGGCACACAGTTTGCGAGACACTGCCTTAAATGATCCTAACTCAAAGAAGGTCATTTTAAACCTAAATGAGAAAGAAGGGAAATGTGAAGTTCTACATTGTGTTCAGCTCTATGGTTACTCTTTGACAAATTAAAAATTTAATTGAACATAAATGCAAACATTTATTGTATTTTTCATTATTTCGGAAAACTCTATGTAGGGTAAGTAATATAAAAACACTAATAAAGGTAATAGAGACAAAAAAATTATTGAACTTATTTATATTCCATGCATTTTTCAAAAAAAAGTTTAAAGCCCTGTAAAACTGAGTGTTGGGGGGAGAAATCACTAAGAAATCACCATCGATCAGAAAGAACTAAAAAATCACCATCGATCAGAAAGATACTAAGAAATCACCATAGATCAGAAGGATCATTGAGAAATCACTATTAATGAGAAAGAGCAGTAAGAAATCACCATCGATCAGAAGGTTCACTAAGAAATCACCATTAATCACAATTTTCTGATTATACTGCATTAGAAATCTTCTTTTGTCCCCCCCCGCCCTACAGTTTTCGTGCTCGATTGTGTTTCTTGCTCCACGCCCCCCCCCCCTCGAATTTTTTTCTTGGCCCGGGCCTGCTTGAAATATTCACTGGTTCAAAGCTACGAGTAGAGAAACAAGGAAAAACAGAAGTACTTTGACTTGTAGAGTTCATCATTTGTGTTTGTGACAGCTATTTGATTAAATGTACAACACACGCCTGAAATCTATAAGTGATAGAGCAAGATACACATCTAAATATAGAAAAAAATAGCTGATGAAATCTACAAGTCATAGATGTAAGCAGAACCGGATGCGGGGAGAGGAGGAGGAAATTAAACCTTAAATAATGAGAATTGATGAGATCAATTCATGTGCATTTAATAAAATAAATATACATCGTAGAAGTTTGTGCAATGAAGTTGAAATCAATAAAGTAAAAATGAATTTTGTTGAAAAATCGAGATTTAAACAGATTTTATTATGATCTCTATTTTACCTTCAGTTACAATTTTCCATTAAATGCTTGCTTTAGAAGTTATAGAGCTCCGAAGTTAGATTCCATAACATGGCAATTCTCTATTATATTGGTAGGGCAATGTATTTTCTGCTACGAGAAAAAATGAAAAATTCTTTCTTGAATGAATAGATACTAACAAAAATTAAAATTCGCAGTTTTCGAATCTTAAATTAATTTGTATTTCTATCATTAAATGGAGATAATTTCGAAAAAATCCCAATAACAAAAGAAAGTGGCTCTGTATTTGTGCCTGTGGCAGCCATTACTCATCAAGAAATCATGATACGAGTAAACGCTTCAAATTTTTTCAAAGGATTTCTGGCTTTTATTCTCGTTGCAGTGCCAAATTTCAGGTCGAAATTCGAAAAGGGGAAATTGTTAGAAACAAATATATTTACCATGCTATTCCTGTGGGTTGTTGGGTTGGGTTGTTTTACCTCTGAGCGGCGCTTTTTTTGCACACAATGGACTTAATGGCCAGGTCACATGGACGCCGAAGGCTAGGGGAGGGGGACCCACTGGAACAGCTGTTGGGAGACAGATGGTAGCCTCCCGTCAAAGCCATCCAGCGTGTTCTTTAACGTGCACAGGGTATGGCTCTCACGCACACGGGGGCCACGGCTTAACGTCCCATCCGACGGACGGCGGCCTTTCCAAACCCATCGGTGTCCCCCTACTGACCGTGGGCAGGGCGGGAAATTTTGCGGAGATAAATCTCAACGCTGACCCAGCTGGGACTCGAACCTGGGAACTACAGATTACGAGCCTGGCATGTTACCGACTGAGCCACCCCCGCCCTATTCCTGTGGGGAAACGACAATTGGTATCAAATTAATTTTTGCCATTTTATGCTTCATAACTCCGAATGTAAGAGTCAAAATAACATCTAAATCTGTTACTGCTATCAGATTCGCCACATTCCCAAAGGCATTATTATTTTAAGGCGTCTCATTGCATCTAGGGATCTGATTTTTTAACTCAACACAGAATCAGGTAAGGGGAACCCGCCTACGGAATTTGGGACAGTCGAATACGTCGGGAATAGCAAAATACCAAAATCTTTCGAAATTAAAAACTCAGTCGTTTGCGATGAACACCGGCTATGAAAGCGCGCGTTGAAGTCAATAGCGCTGGTCAATAATTCTTTGTGTTGAATCTGTGCTAAAGGGTCGGGGGAGAAGGGGAAACAGAACTCACAAAACAAACCTTTAGCGGAGTAAAAACAGAATATATACAGATTAAAGGGGAGAACCGAACAGCGCCGGTGCCGTTCCGCTAGAATCAAATATATTTCATCGAAAGTCAGCATTCCATTTTCGTCATAAAATTGCATAACGATCGTTCTTAAAAGATAAACTATGCAACAAACTTAACTTTCTGGTTTGCTGTAAGTTTTGAATATTTGATATGCAAATTTTATAAGCTCGAAACATCTTTCTGAACTCCTCTAAGTCAAATCAAGTGGTTTTGTCTAATTGCCTATCCAGTTGCAATTGCAGAAACACAGAAGTCTACAGAGATATTTCTTAGATTTCAAGCGAGTTATTTCCGGCGCACGTTAACATTACACACAGTTAAGGTGATGACTAAGCCGTGTGACGCACGTGGCTTGGTGGGTGGAAACGTCCTAAATTGGTTGATGAATGAAAAGTTCCATGGGGAGAACAAAGAGGACAGGACTTCTGCGAAATATGCTGCAATGCTTTCCACGTTATATGAGTATATATTATAGCAAATTGCCATAACATGAGTATAGGGGTGTTAAAAACGTTGCACAATCTTCCACATGTACGTATTCATATACAAAAGAAATTTTCTTAGAAATTGGAATTATAGAGATTTCCAATAGATTTTGGGGCAGGGGTTGGCTCAGCCGAATGCTCGCCAGGCTCGTAATCTGAAGTTCCTAGATTGGAATCCCATCTCGGATAAACTCCCCCCCCCCACCTCAGTCAGCAGGGAACACCGATGGTCTTAGAAAGGCCACCGCTGGATTTTCAGTAGGAAGTCATAACAATCCATGTGTCTCAGGAAAGCGCAGTCAATGTTCAGATATTCAGAGCTGAGGTCCTATATGTCTATGTTAAACCAATGGAAGCACAGTGGATCACAGACAGGTTGGGTTGTTTAAATTATGAATGACATTTCCTTCACAAAAATGGATTCAATGACCAATTCACAAGGATAGCTAGCAAAGTATAAAATTCACTAATCCAGTGGTTAAATAGTTCATGGTGAACTAGAGAATGTATAGAGTGAATAAATGCAAAATACAGCAATAAAGTAGTGAAATTGCAATAGAAATGTGTATACAAATATTTCTTTTCGTTAAAGATGGTGAACACTAATAAGGTAATGGAAGTAAATAATCAGCTCTTAGACAGTAAAAGATTCATCCCCTCTTAGAACAGAGCAGACGAAAAGGAACACTGAACAGCTCTTAGAAAACTGGCGAAGCTTCACATCAGCGCCATCTAGTGCTTTTTTAATACGCACAAAGTATGATACATTTGGTTACAAAATTTCTTAAACAGAACTGCAACGTAGGGGAAATATATACCGGAACGAAATTGCGGTTCAATCCATTCATTCTTCTCCTGGACATCATCAGTCAGTAGCTTCATAATCTGCAGTTTCCGGTTCGAGCCTCAACTATGCAAGCGTTGATGTTTATCTCCGCGATCCTCTGTTTTATCCTAGATGAGAAAGGGAACACCGAGGCTTGGAAAACATACCTTCCGTCGGATGGGACGCTAAGCCTAGGTCTCGTGTGCAGGAGAGCCAGACCTACTGCTCGCTAAAAAGCACACTGGATGTTATTGACGGGAGGATGTCATCTGTCTACTAAGAGATGTCCAGTTGGTCCCCTACCCCCAACATTCTCTGAGCCCTCGAGGTCTTTGTGACCTGGCCATTTAGCCCATTGTATGTAAAAAATTAAAGCTCACAGATAAAACAATCCAAACCCCCAAGTATCAATTTTTTTTTTAAAGATCCTGTCTTGAATGGGGAAATATTTCAGTTTTGCCATTTAACTTTAAGTATATACTTTTTCTCGAACTCCTTTGCTTTTAATCAAAATATTAATGGTTGCATTAAAATATTTAATGAAAAGAGATATTTGTTTATAGATTTCTGTTGTGATTTCATTATTTCACTATTGTTGTGGCATATTTTCAATTTATTCACTCTATACATTCTATATAAATTGTCTCGCTGGATCGCGAATTGTTTACCTAAACGTTAGTTCATTTTATGTCTTGAGGGGCGGGGGCGGCTCAGTCGGTAGCGCGCCAAGCTCGTAATCTGTAGTTCCCAGGTTCAAGTCCCAGCTGGGTCAGCGTTGAGATTTATCTCCGCAAAATTCTCCGTCTTGCCCACGGTCAGTAGGGGACACCGATGGGCTTGGAAACGCCGCCGTCCGTCGGATGGGACGTTAAGCCGTGGCCCCGTGTGCGGGAGAGCCATACCTTGTGCACGTTAAAGAACACGCTGGATGGCCTTGACGGGAGGCTACCATCTGTCTCCCAACAGCTGTTCCAGTGGGTCCCCTCTCCCAACCTTCTCTGAGCCTTCGGGGTCCATGTGACCTGGCCATTTAGCCCATGGTGTGCAAAAAAGTGCCGCTCAGAGGTAAAACAACCCAACCCATTTTATGTCTTGCCAGCCGGACTGTACTTAGAGTTGCACGGTTTCACTTTTGACAAGCAATCTGTATATCCTGATTTTCGCTGAAATTAAAGGATTGTTTTTATATAGCCCACTGCCCCTCCCACAACCTCGTAGAACAGATTCAATAGATATATATATATATGTTGGTTTTGTAATAACAAAAAGCTATTAAATGCAGTGATGTCAACTCCGAAAGAGGCTAGTTCGCTAAATGATTCACGGAAAATAGTTAAAAACCGCTGAACAATTCATAACATTAAATAAACCTACATCTGGGAAAGAATCTGAGAAAGAAATTAAATATCTTTCGATTTACTTTTCAACTTGCTACCTAATGTGAGCAAATGAAGTGAACGGAAAAGGAAAATTATTACGTCCAAACTGTAGGAAATGTAAACAATGGATTTGGCAGCTATTTACCGTTTCCGAAAGGAATATCATTGCAAACTTTTTTGCTTCTACCAAGATCTCTTTTTGGAATTCTTAATTGAAATTGGCCACTTCACCTTTATGACAAACAAAAAAGCACCCTATCAAATTTTTAATAGTCTACTACGATTTTCCGATGACCAAGGCTGCCACAGATATCCAGACAGACACACGGAAAGAAAAATTAATTTCCTCTCCGCTAAACTTTTGGCGGGTGTTGTGCTAGTATTACAAATACTTGTGTTACTTATATTAAACACTTGGGTGTGTGTCTCTCGTGAGAGCAGATCGCTCTAAGATTTCGCACACGTGGCAGTTCTCTGCATTTTCAAGGCTGAAAATTTTGCACCTATTTATTGCAGGTGAGACCGGTAGTTCCTGTATTTGTGTAACTGTTTTGAATGGCTGCTTGGTTTCAAGGCAAGACACATTAAATTGTTTACAATTAGTAAGTGATAATGGCTGAAGGTTATGAAACATTTCAATTTTTTTCAATTTGTATTTCCATTTTGCATTTCGTACAATTTACATTTTATGCAATTTGGGTTCACACGTAACAAAATATTATTGTTATCCATAGTAAATACACAGATTAACTGTATAAATAGACTTAAACAATTGTTAAAAACATGAGAAAGAAATTATCGCTGACGGGAATCTAATCCGCAAACTCCTTAGTTAATTAGCGCTCTAACCATTAAACCACACATCGGACACCAAAATCTTCCCGAATAAGATCTATAAATCTTTCACTGAGATGTGACGGATCTCGCGCCATCTGTACCTCAGGAAAGGCAAACTTTTACAACTGTTGCTAATGATTTAGATGTTAATGAGTAGGACAATCACGCTTAAGCGTTTATTATTAAAACTCCATCCATAGTAAATAAACAGATTAACTGTAGAAATAAACTTCAACAATAAATGTTATTGTTTATTTCAGCTGTACAAATTTTAAAATAAAATTCTTTCAAAAGTTTAATTATACATTTGTTTAATAAATTATATAATATTCTTAAACTGTTATTTGTAAATTGCAGCTAATATTTGGAATATTAACCATCCACAAGAATATCAAACTTGCCTGTGTAATTGAAAGTTTATAAAAATATAATTTAATTAAAATTTATTTATTTCTGAGTGATAGTTAAATTTCACAATTTTTAATGACTATTGATTCGTAATAGCACCAAATATACAATAATTTAATCATTTTTCTTAAGGATTATTTCAATGTCAATAATTTCATCAATCCATATTTTTAATAATTTGTAAAATTTATATACTATAATCTCATTTTTTATTATTCCTGGCAATTTGTTAAACATTTTCGGTGCGAAATATACACAGTGTGTCTGTGTAATACCTTTTTTAGAGTGTGGAACTATTAGATTAGTGCAATCATTTAATCTCGTATTATGATTAGAGGCTTTAATATTATTTTCTCTTATAAATGTACAGGTTTCTTAATTGAAGAATATGTAAATCATTATAATAAAATCTAATAATATCATATATTTTTCTGTAAACATCTAATTGTTTTATTTTGTGCAATAATAAGTGATTTAGTATGACTGTAATATTATCCTCCCCACGATAATAATCCATATTTCGAATATGATTTAATCCATGTATGATATACGTATTAATTTTAAAAGTGTAACAGGGGATTACTTTCTGCTGTAAACTGATAATGGGGAGAAAAATGGAAGTAGCCTCATGATATGTTAAATTCAAAGCTCCATATCTTCTTAAACGTTTTTTAGAAAAATGTTGCTGAGAATAAATCAATCAAATCTGTCTAAATCACCACTCTGCTAATTATCTATTATGTCATATTCATGCAACATTGAAATCTAGAAAACTTCTAAAATATGCATTTAATAGAATATGTGACTGAAGATAAATCAAGAATCGTAATAAAATCTATTTAAATCTCTATTTTCAATAACATTATTACGACAGATGAACGTGCTACAATGGGCTTATGGCAGATGTGTCAAGAACATTCGCCTATGCTTCAGCGTAACAATTACGTTATCATCAGTTTAGAAAGATAATGCTTTGAATAGTAAGAACTGTGGAACGAAAACAAAAAAGGTGTAGTGAGGTAGTGAAGAAATAAGGATATATTGTATTAAATTAGTGTTGTGTGATACTACGTAAGAAGATTGATTCAAGATGAGTCTAATTCCGGTGACGAAAGAGAATCAAAAGTAAAATTACTTTTGAGTCCTCTATCAGGAGAGATCATCTTTAGATATTTCGCATCTATAAGGTATGAAGCATTATTAAGGTAGTCCTCTAAAACAGATGAAATTCAATATAATTTAGTCTGTTTGTTGGATGTTACAAAGTAAAATATTCTATTTTGTCATAGGAACTGAATATTGATAGCATTGTGGTTTAAGCATTGAGAATTAGTTAGACAGTAAATCGTTCTTTTTATGGTTTGTCTTTATCTAAAAGGAATAGAAATACTTGTTTATTAATATGTATAAATTTTGTGCCTTTGTAATAAATTACTTCATTCATATTTTAGTTTAGCATTCATGTATACTATTTATGAACTCACGCTAACTTTACCAGAGAAATTAATTAAAGCTTAAATAATAAGTATTGTCTCAAACTATTTCATAAAACAGATATAATTTTTAGAAGTTTGCGTAATGAATAATTCAATATTACACAATTAGGAATAATTTTTATACGACGATAATTTATTGTTAAATATTCCAACTTCCATAATTCTTCAAATAGTGCAGGAATATAGTTAAAAAATCGAGATTTAAGCAGGTTAGATCATTACCTTTATGATCAGTCACATAATATCCATTAAATGCATATTTTAGAAGTTACAGAACTTCGAAGTTAAAAGTCCATTGATGAACATGGAAATTCTGTTTAATACATTGGCAGGGCAGTAGTTTTATCAAAACATTTGTCTCCGTATTAATACAGTTGACCATATTAAAGTTCAAGAAATTTTCGTCCTTGTTCAAGTGTTTCCCACGGATATTTTTCTGTTTCTCATTCCCTGAAATTTTAAGGAAATATATCCGGCTAATTTTAAACAATGAATTTTCGCCATCTTATTCTAAGACTGGAAACTCTCAGCATTTTCACTGGGACATCATTTAATATAAACTTCTTCATCATTAAGAGACAGAAAAGAGAATATTAATTGGAGTGGGCAGGGATAAATCATGGGGGAAATAATTCTGAAGTTTCGAAACAGGGTAGATGTCACTCTGCCTATCCGAAAACATGCCTCAAAGGTGAACGCGAACAGTTCTACGCAATAAGATTGGGCCGAATCACAAGCTAGTTTTAAATCATTTTGTAGACTCAGCGTCAGGATGTACAGGCCTTTCTACCAGAATTTTCAAAGTTGGGTTGTTTTGCCTCTGAATGACACTCTTTGCACACAACGGGATAAAGGAGTAGGCCATAAGGTAAGGCCAACGATTTAGAGAAAGGTGGGAGAAGGGAACCTACTGGACAGCTGTAAGGGCAGCTTTATGTCTTATGCAGCAGACCGCAGCCATTCCAAGCTCATCGGTTTCCTCTTTCTGATCGAGGGTACGGTAGGAATTAGCAGAGATCAGTTTCAATACAAACACAGTTAGGACTCGGGCCTGGGGATTGGAGATTACAAGCCTCACATGCTACCAATTAAGCTACCCCTATACCTCCCAGACAAAAAGCTTTTATCTGTCTCCTAGCAACTGCCCAGTAGACAAAACCAAGCCTGGATCCAGAAAAAAATAAAGTAACGCTAGAGGAGGAGGGCGAGTGATCCGACTGAAAGTGGTGGGGAGATCTAGATGGAAAAAATTGAAACACTATTCTGATATGATCCCTCCCTCTATTTTAGCATTTTTTAAAACGAAATTCTTTAAAAACGGAAGTAATTTGCATATATTGATTTTTGTGCCCCCGGTACAGTTATTAGAATTCTAAATGGGATGGGATGGACACCTTTTCCCTCCTCCTAGATCGGGCCCTGGACAAAAACATCCAATCTACTCTCTAAAGTTTACAGGATATGACTTTTTTTCCTCCCACGGTGCCACGACCTAAAGTACCTTCCGTAGGACGGCAGCTTTTCCAAACCCTCCACTCTCTCCTTTCTCAAAGAAAGTAGGGTGGTGGTTAACGCAGATAAATCTCAGCGTAACACAGTTGAGACTCGAACCTGGGAACTGCAGAATACAGAGCCAATCCTAATCCCCATTCTCAAAGTGTTCAAACCATTCAAAAGTGTGGAGTAATGAAATTTAAAATCTAGTTTCGTTTCTCTTTCATATTAGCCCTAGGATTTTCGGATTCGCTTATGCCTAATTTTATATGCTTTTTCTCTTATTAAATGTTCTTACTCTTTTTGTTTTACCACTGAATTTTTTTTAAATATTTTTCAGGTGATTCTGTTAATGATCAACTATGTTATACTCTACATTAGCAACATATTATTTCTTTGTGAGTTTTTCCTGTTTTGTGGTGGCAACAGACGGATCAAGTGAGTTTCTTTTATCATTATTGTCATTTACTACCATATATTGGTACTCCTACCTACATCATACGTTATGTAACAATAACTCAGTGATACTATCAAAATAAGTGGATAATAATTTTGCACTGTATATGATACATAATGTTAAAGATTTGGTGAATTATAGTGTGTATGTGTCAAAAGAAAATCCATAGTCAGTTTTTCCGGAGAAACTTTAAATTTTTAACGCTATTAAATTTCTTGCAGATGTCAAATAAAGATGTTACACTCTGAAACAAAAAAAACACAACACTTTTTCTGAAGAAAATTACGACTCACCGTAGATCTCGATATCTAATATTAATTAATATTAAATTTTAATTAAACTATTATTATGATGATAATGATGATTTCATTTAATTAAAATTAAACATCCATATCTATGGTGAGTTGTACTTTTCTTCAGTGAAAGTGTTGTGAGCTTCCATCCTGTTCTACTTGTTGCAGAGTATAACATTTTATATCATATAAAGATGTCTTCATCTATATTTAGTTCAAAGTGTTATGTTACGGAATCGGAAATATTTAATAGAAGCATTGCTAGTCATGAAAATTTACCTTAAAAATTAAATAAAACACAAATAATAGATGTTAAACCAATGTCGTTCAGTAAAATTAATGCAATTTTAGAAGTGTATGTAACGATTTCTTTTTCAGTTATTATTATTGATAAAATAGTATTCAGGACAACAGCATCGTCTGTTAATTAACGCTCGAGTTTCGATAAAAAGTGTTAAACAAATATCGTTAAAAACCGAGATTTAGAGAGATCTTTAATTTATTTCCAGTGTTATATTTCTCTAAAGAATTTATTTTAGAAGTTAGGGATGTTTAAATTTTTGTTTCCATTTATAAAACTAAAGTGTAAAGGGAAAGTGTCCCGACTAAAGTGAACATATATTTTTCTGGTAACATGAAAATATTGAAAAGGAATACTTTGGCATTTGTCACTGATGTGGTGTTCAGATATGTTAAAAAGTAAAAAAAGTATAAAACATTATCTGTATAAAATAAAGAATTAGTGAAAATTAAAAATCTTGAAATTTAAAAGATAATTTTTTTTCTAATTTTCTTTACTTGAGACAAGTTAAAGTCATGATCTGAGTTTTGAATATTGAGTATTATATTATTACCTGAGTTACTTTTAATATTAAAAGCAAAATATACATGTGTGTATATATTTGAAATCTATGTATTTTTGCTCAACTGATTATTTTGATGCAGTACCGTAACGACGAGATCCATTGTCAAAGTTAGTAAGAGGGTGACCCCTTCTATTTATAAGAAACGATAGCTACATACAGTATGTATAACTATATTTCGTCAAATATCTAAATGTCATCGCCATATCAGTATTTAAATATAACTATAGATATATTTTAGTGGTATATTTAACACCCTGAGGCTGAGAGACTTGTGGCCGTCCTTTGCTCTACAGTGATTAAGTCGTGAACCAACGACAGTACCAAGCTGAAAACACCGGTTCGTCCGATCACCGAAGTTAAGCAGCTTTGGGTGCGGTCTGTACCTGGGAGCGTGACCACCTGGGTAACACCGCGTGCAGTTGACAAAATATCTGCTGAGGACCCGCCATCCTCACAGATCCCTTTTACTATGGCGTATTAAACTAATAGGCTCCTGTCAGACCTCTGTGGCAATCAGCTGCTTGAGGAGGTATTTTTTTATTTTTTTTAATTAAGCCCTTACTTTTATGTCCATTTCATCTCTTCCACCATTATCTTCTTTCTTACTCCCTGTTCTTCTCTCTTCGTTAAACTCCATACTCCGTCGCATCAGCATATCTTCATCCGTTTCCGCTCCTTCCTTTCTAGCTTCCTTCTTCTACTGACCTTAGAGAGGGCAATCAAGCTCAGACGGAGAACTCATTTCCCTTCTTTGGAAAGTGGAATCACGTTCCTAGACATCGAACGGAGTGGGTAAAGAGTTTACAATCTTGGCTAAAAGTGAAACTATAATGGTCAAGTAACCGTCTCAGGGGATGGCCCCCTCCCCCAAAAAAAGGGGAACAATGATTTGAAACAATTGACTGTTGCTCTCATGTTTGGGTTGGTTGTTTTGT